>JADMNL010000028.1:252327500-253527500 GCA_016271365.2 Neoceratodus forsteri | reverse complement strand
GGAGGTACTCTTTGCTCCGTGTTTCTGGATTTAGGCAGGACCTTCAGGATGCCATCATTGATGCCCCTTTCCATGGGTCCTTGCCGTTTGGTCCGGACATTGGGAAAATGATCTCGGACCTCAAGGTCTTGGGTCAGGCCATCCAGTCTGTGCACCAGTTTTACAGATCTGATCAGACCTCTGGCAGACATCGCCAGTTTCTTCACCAGGGAGGGCAGAAGCCTAAAGGACAGCAACAGAGAGGCAACTTTTGCCGTAAAGCTCCCTCTCAACCCAGTGAAGCACAGGAAACTAGGAAAACCAAACCCTTCCAGGTCTTCTTGCCCACCCTGGGCTCCCACGCCTGACTTCTTGCCTGACCCCAAGCCCCTTACCAAGTCCAAGGCAGAGGTACTAGGGGTCAGTTCTTGCTTTACCTTGACAGGTGGACCTCCATCACCAACGATGCGTGGGTCCTCCAGTTGATAGAGAGGCATCATGCACTAGAATTTCTGCAGATGCCCCATGACAATCCCCCAGTCCAAATGACCTACTCCCCCTCCCATGCTGAGCTCATTTGGGAGGAGGTACAGTCCCTACTAGACAAGAAGGCAGTAGAACCTGTTCCAGCCCCAGTGGGGGAAAGGGCTCCACTCCCGTTTCTTCTTGGTTCTCAAGAAGACAGGGGATCTGCCCTCGATTCTGGACCTGAGCCTCTTGAACAGTTTCATAGCATACAAGAGGTTCAGGATGGTCATCTTGCTGGGCATTCTTCCCATGTTGCATCAAGGGGACTGGCTGTGCTCCCTGGACTTGCAAGATGCCTACCTCCATATTCTGGTGCTTCCAACTCACAGGAGGTTCCTGAGGTTCTCCTTTCAGAGAAGGCATTTGCAGTTTCAGGCCTTGCCCTTCGCCTTTCCTCAGCACCCCGTGTGATCATGAACTGCCTAGCAGTGGTGGCAGCAGCCCTAAGGAGACAGGGACTCTTCATTTATCCCTACCTCAATGATTGGCTTCTGACCACCGCCACAGGGGATCGGCTTCTGGCGGCTTTAAAGGACACCTTCAGCCTGTTCAGCTCCCTGGGGATCACCCTAAATATGGCCAAATCATTTCCGACACCATGTCAGAGGTTACAGTATATGGGGGCAATCCTAGACACAGAGCAAGGGGAGGCCTTCCTCCCACTAGACAGGACAGTACACCTTTGCTCTTTGACCCACAAGGTTTCAGTTGCTCACCAGGTCACAGTTCGGACCATGCTCCAGCTCCCGTCTGTTTATGAGGATTCCTCAGTGGACTCTTAGAGTGCAGTGGGATCAGAGGGAGGACAATCTCGACCAGCCGGTCTTGATCTCCAAAGCAGTGATGCAGACTTTCTCTTGGTGGCGCTCTCCACAGAATCTAGAGTCTGGAGTCTGTTTCCAGAGAGAAGCCCCTTTACAGGTTCTCACAACCGTTGCTTCGGGCCTAGGTTGGGGAGATCATTTTCAGAACTATCAGACTTAAGGTGCATGGTCTTCTCTAGAACTGACCTTCCACATCAGTATTCTGGAGATGAGGGCAGTTCTTTATGCTCTACAGGCATTTCTCCTGAATCTTCATCCAGGCCCCCTGTTGGCGCAGACAGACAACATGTCGGTTGTTTGCTACATCAATAAGCAGCGGGGAGCTTACTCCTATCCTCTTTGCCGGGAGGCTATGAGAGTGTGGTTTTGGGCTCTAGAACATGGCGTATTGCTCACTGCAGTGCATGTTCCAGGGGTCCAAAACGCCTTGGCCATCGCCCTAAGCTGGTCTTGGTCAAAGACTCAAGAATGGAAATTCCTGTATTCTGTACAGACAACCTGGCCCCGTGCAATTCAAAACTGCCCAGTTTCTGCTCCTTTGATTACGGGCCTGGTGTTTTCTGGTGAGACACATTGTCCCTCTGTTGGACAGGGAGGTTTCAGTATGTCTTCCCTCCCTTTCCTCTCCTGTAAAGAGTTCTACTCAAACTCCCAAGTGGAAGGAGTGGAGATGATTCTCATTGCTCTGCTTTGGCCTTGTCAGATATGGTTCCCGCTATTGCAGCAGCTGGCAGTGGAAACTCCATTTCCCCTGCCCTTGTCCTCTCGATTACTGTTGTAAGAGCAGGGCAGGTTGGTTCACCCCGACCTCCGGTCCCTACACCTGCATGCCTGGCACCTGTAGATGTAGCCACTGCACGTTTTGGAGTATCTCCTAGAGTGGCCAAGGTCTTGGTTGCAGCTAGGGAACTTTCCACTAGGGCTACCTACGCGATGAAGTGGAAGCGCTTTTGCTTGTGGGCTTCTCCTGTGCCCTCTGAATGCTGTCCTTGAGTATCTCCTCTTCCTGTCAGACTCAGGCCTGTGATGTTCCTCCATCAAGGTACACCTGTCAGTAATCTCTCCCTATCATGTGCCGGTGGATGGCAAATAAGTTGCCTAGACGGGTGTGGCCTGAGCATTTTTGAGGGGAATGCTTCACCTTAAACCTCCCATTAGGGACCCCATCCCTCCTTGGGATCTTTTGTTTCTGTTAGAAAAACTTACATTGCCTCGCTTTGAACCAGCCACAGATTGCAAGCTACGTTTTCTGGCATGGAAAGCCTTGTTTTTAGTTGAAAGTTTAGTTTAGTTTAGTTTATTGTTCTAGGAATTACTACCTTTGAGCCAGAGGCTCTTTTACAAAGGTTCCACGTCAATTAGGTACAGTACAAAAGGTTACATAGATAACACAACAATTTGTGTTGTGTCAAGAGCAAGAAAACATATACAAATACATATTAAATCACTTGTGCAAAAGGACATGAGATATCAATAAGCACATTATTATTACAAGAAAGAGGTCATGCCAGATTAGGAGAAACAAATAGGGAAAAAGTCCAGAACAGAAAGGTTAAGTGAAAGGTGTGGGGGAGCAGACAATAGCAGGAGAAAAGGTTTCCCAAACACGTCTTTGTCAGATAACGGAACAGGGTGGGTAGTGAGAAAAGTAGGAGGTTTAATCAGGGCAGTCACAGGAGCTGGAGGTGGCAAGGTGAGAGAAGAGCCTTGATTTGAAAATACCTAGAGAGGTGGAGGCAGTAATATGAGTGCTGGGGGCACGATAGGCAAATGATCTTTGTCCCTGAGAAGTCCGGCATCGGGGGACTTGGAGAGGCTGGTGTTCTGATCTTCTGGTAAAACAGGTGCTAGTGCTCGGGCATAACAGGTCTTGGATACAGGGTGGAGTGAGGCCCAGAGTGGATTTTTTCGCCATCAGGCAGGTAAGGTACTTTATCCGGTTTGAGAGTTGCAACCAACCTGAGTCAGCATAGAGTTCACATGTGTGGGTACGTCGATGTGCAACAGTGAGCACCCGACAGGCCTTATTTAGGGATGTTGTAATGCGACTAAGTGCTGTAGTAGTGGCAGATCCATATATAACTAAGCCATAGTCAACGACTGAGATGATAGAAGATTGGATGGCAATCCTCAGTGCAGAATGGGTAAGAAGCTGTCGGTTCCGATACAGAATCCCAATTCGCTGATTAATAGTTTTTGCTGTACTATCAATGTGAGTTGCAAAGGTTAGGCCCTGATCAAAGTTGATTCCAATATATCTGAAAATTGACACTTGTTCAAGGGTATTTCCCAGGTATGTATTAATGGTGAGTGGGACTTGCCGTTTCTTGTTTTGCGGGTTAGAGAAGAGCATGGATTTAGTTTTTTTGTGGTTTAGAACCAGCTTATGTTCAAGGAACCACATCTCAACTTTGGAAAAAGCATGCTGAAGGTTGGCGTAAGAGGTTCGGATCTTTATGAGTGGCAAGAATCACGGCATCATCGGCATAGAGGATTAATTGTTCAGGGCAGGATTTGGGGAGGGAGTTTAGGAAAAGGCTGAAAAGGAGGGGCCCAGGATGGATCCCTGGGGAACTCCTGAGCGAACCGGGTTTGAGTCTGAGAGAACTCCAGCTACTTTTACAGATTGAGAGCGCTGAGCAAGGTAATTTTTTACCCAGTCACCAGGACCCTGCGAGAGCCCTAGGGATAGAAGTTGTTTGATAAGTAGGCCATGGTGTACTGTATCAAATGCCTTGGTTAAGTCGATGTAGACTGCTCCAGTTAAGTTTCCTTTGTCCATGGCATTGTGGATTGCTCCTGAGAATTCAAGTAGGGCAGTCGATGTGCTGTGCCCTTTCCTAAATCCATGCTGCTGAGTGCATGGATGTTGTGCTTTTCAGGTAGTCTGAAAGTTGGTCCGCCACCAAGCGTTCAAGACCTTAGAGGAGGTGGTAGTATTGATATGGGCGATGGTTACCAGGCAGTGACTTATCACCACTTTTGTGCACGGATGACAACTGCAGCCTTCCATTTCTAGGAATTGGCTGTAGCAGAGGAGAGATTGAAAATTTTGTGAGGGGAGCAGTACTTCCTCCAGAGTGAGGGACAGAGTTTAAGGTCAATAGTGTCAGCTGCTTGGTGGGACTTAGAAATGGCCTTCCTTACATATTTATAGACTTCATGTGCCTTTACTAGTTTGAAATGGAAGGGTGGTTTGGTTGAAGAGGCAGTAGTAGAAGTAGAAATTTGAGGGTCAGCATCAGTAAAGAAATCAGATGAGAGGAAACCACTAAGGTCCGTGAAGGTATCATTTAGGGTGTTTGCAATGATCTCTGGGTCTAATGTAGTGGTTCCATCCACATTCATTATTGTAGGAGAGGATTTGGACTGCTGACCCATGATATTTTTTATGTTGTCCCAGAAGGATTTCCCTTCACCCCAGGAGTTGGAGAGGGCATTCTTGAAGTAGGAGCTCTTCATCAAGCAGATCTATTTAGTACAGTGGTTGCGAGCCTGTTTATACTTTTGAATGTCCGACAGAGTGCCAGTAGCTCTTGCAGTGGCCCAGAGGTGATCCCTACTTTTGAGTTGTGCCAATAGCTTTGCCGTGAGCCAGGGATTTGTGAGTGCTTTGATTTTGCGCTTTTTACTGGTGCATAGGTGTCTCAGGCAGTGTTGAAAGTAGTAATAAAGTAATCAAGGGCTAGGTCAACATCTTGAGTTTTGTAAATCAAGGACCAGTCTATCTGCCTAAGACAGGTCTTGAGATGAGTAAGGTTGCCATAAGGTAGGACTCTGCTATAGATGGTTTTTGGAGGCTTACGAAAATTATTTGTCCAGGTACATATTATTGGAGAGTGATCACTGGCGAGTCAGGAGAACACTTACATTGGTTATCTGGGTAGGGTGGCTGGTAAGGATCCAGTCAATGAGGGTGCTGGTCCCTGATTTGTAGTTTTCCTGGTAGGGAGTTTACCACTTGTGTTAAATTTGCTGCAAGGATGGCATCTTTGTTTGACCCTGCATCAGGAGCAAGCCAATTTATATTAAAGTCCCCAAGGAGAAGGAGTTCGATGTCAGAAGATTGTGTACTTACGAACTTCGAGGACAGCCTGTAGGCGGAATCAGGATCTTTTGGTGGGATATAGACAGCAGCAATCGTGAGGACTTTGTTTTGGGCACCAAGTAGTATCTTGATAGGGAGGTTGCACTGAGGTTTCTGTGGTGGGATAAAAACCAGGAGACAGGTGAGGTAGTCCTTTATGTAGATTGCACATCCACCACCCTTTTTGAGGTCCTATCCAGCCTGAATATCTTGTAGCCTTGTATAGAGATGACATGATCTGAGTATTAGGTGTCAGCCAAGTTTCGATGATGGCAAGGATATCCGGGTTGTGTTGGCTGGCAAAGATTTGAAGGGAGGCCAGTTTTGGGAGGAGACTGCAGATGTTTAAGGTAGCAATTTTGAGCCCCCTCCATTTTGGCAGGCTTTGTTGTACTGTAGGAGACAGGGCCAAGGATTTGAGTGGACACTTCCTGATATCAAGAGGAGGAAGAGTAGGAGTTTAAGAGACAGTTGCTGTACTTTGTAGTCAATTGAATTACACTTCTGAGGCTTATGCGGCTTGGACCAGTGCAGGCGTCTAGGGACCCAGAGCAAGGAGATTGTTAGTAATAGAGGATGATATGCCCATTTATCCTTGTTGTAGCTTGTCAGTTTCACCCAGTCGCTTTCAGATAGGTACCTGGTGGTTAGTTGCCATCAGTTCTGCTCAGAGGAGTTCCAAGCTTCAGGCTCTGATGGCTAAAGAGCCATATTTAATTTTCCACAAGGACAGGGTTTCCTTGAGGACTAATCCTAAGTTCCTACCTAAGGTAGTGTCCCAGTTTACCCTTAATCAGGACATCAACCTTCTGGTTTATTATCCAGAGCACGCTAATTGAGGGGAGGCTCTCCATCACACTCTGGATGTACATAGAGTGCTTAGGTACTAGATTAATTGTACTCAGAAAGATCTGACCAACTTTTTGTTTCTTTTGCCCCGAGAACCCTGGGGACACCTGTGGCAAAACAGACTCTGTCCAGATGGCTAGTCCATCGCATCACCTTCCGCTACAATGAATAGAAACATAGAAATAATAGAATTTGATGGCAGATCAGGTTCGCTTGGCCCACCTAGTCTGCCCATTTCTCTACCTAACGGATAAGCTGCAGATCCTAGTTAGCCAACAGCCTGCTTCCTCCAGTCCCCCCACTAGAGTTGCCTTATGTCTGTCCCATGCATTCTTGAATTCCCCCACTGTTTTTGACTCTATGACCTCCTCAGGAAGGCCGTTCCATGCATCTACAACCCTCTCTTTGAAGAAATACTTCCTCACATTACCTCTGAGCCGTCCCACCTCTATCTTCAAATTGTGCCCCCTTGTTCTTGCACATCTTTTTTTCTGAAAGATGCTACCCTCTTGGACTTTGTTGATGCCGTTGAGGTATTGGAAAGTTTCTATCATGTCCCCCCTCTCCCTCCTTTCCTCGAGGCTGTACATCTTAAGCTCCTTTAGTCTTTCTTCATATGTCTTCTGGTGCAGACCCTGCACTATTTTGGTTGCCCTCCTCTGGACAGCCTCGACCCTGTCTATGTCTTTGCGGAGATGGGGTCTCCAGAACTGTACACAGTACTCCAGATATGGGCTTACCAACAGTCTGTACAGAGGGCCAACAACTTCCTGTTTTCTACTGGTGATGCCTCTCCCTGTGCATCCCAGTATCCCCCTAGCCCTCCTTACTGCCTTCTCACATTGCTGGCCCACCTTTAGGTCATCTGATATAATTACCCCCCAGGTCCCTTTCCATTTTTGTTGTTGTCAGTACCTCACCCTCATTGTGTACTTTTCCCCCATGGATTTGTTTCCCAAGTGCATTACTTTGCACTTCTTTGCATTGAATTTAAGCTGCCATACATTTGACCATTCCTCCAACCTTGCTAAGTCCCTTTTCATCCTTTCCACCCCACCTTGCGTATCAGCCCTGTTGCAGATCTTTGTGTCATCTATAAAGAGACATACTTTCCCTTCCGTCCCTCTGCAATGTCACTTATAAAGACATTAAAAGGACCGCCCTTGCCGCCCGGTGGCGCTGAGGTTGAGGCGCTGGACACCACACGGCGACCGGGTTGGTAGCTAACTCGGGTTGGCGGGGTTGTCGAGGAGGAGAAGGATTGACGCCAATGGCTGCTCTCCTTCTCCAGGGAGGGGGGACCGCGCTCTCTGCTGCGCTACCGCCACCTGTTGGGAGATGCTCAGGGTGGTCGGTGCAGTTGAGGGACGCTGTGTCAAGGGTAAGACACTGGTCGAAGATCAGCTTTGAGGTGCGTCTTCACACACGTCGGCAGTCTTGCTCCTTATTGCATGCCAACGTTGGGGATCCATGTAACTTGGAGGAAAAAACCCTGCCCTGATCTAGGCGATAAGCCTCAGCGTCGGTTCCAGGGGCAGCATCCGAGAAGCAGACTCTGCTGTGCACGCTCCCAACAATGCTCAGGGGGAGATGAGGGGGATCTCCGCCGCCCTGCCCGGAGGGTAATCCGAGGCCCTGAAGGTACGAGGGTAGTGTTAGCGCTCTAGGGGCAGACTCCTTGGGGCTGTCAAATGGGATCTACGATGGGAGCTCTGAGAGAGGGATCAGTGGCAGCAGGAGGAGGATAAAGAAATAGTAAAAAAAAAAAAAAGACTGGCCCCAGTACTGAACCCTCCGGTACCCCGCTAGCAACCCCTCTTTCAAACAACATGAAGTCTTGCTATATTATGACAGTAGCAGTTTGTCCCACCACCAGAACCGATAAGAACCGGGAACCGCGCTCTAAAATGTTAAACTTTAAAGTTAATAAGTTTTAAACCCAGCTGATCGGTTCAAACCGAACCAATAAACTTACAAGTTCCACACAGACAAAACCTTTAATTTACTTACGATTACCACAGACAGAGCTTGAACCGAACGGTTTTGCGGTTAAAATAAAACTATTCTCGGTTGAATTGAACCGAGAAAACACTGTTTAAACGAGAAATGACCGAGCAGTAGGAGAAATCTCCGGAGCGACTGTTCACTGAAGCGGAGTAAAGAATCTGACAGTTCAGGTTTGAAATTACACAGATAGAGCTGCTTCTTAGAGCTCGTGCTCAAAGTTCTATTTTGGAATGGTATTAACCATTTCACCTCCGAGCAGTTCTAGTGGTGGGACAAACTGCTACTGTCATATATATGCAAGACTCCATTAGAAGAAACAACATTACTAAGGTGATAATTTTTTCTTCTTCACCGTGGACTCCATTTACTATTACTATTACCTGCTGTGTCCTGTTGTCCAGCCAGTGTTTTACCCAGGCTACCACCCTGGGACCCACTCCCAGGCTGGATAATTTGTTTATTAATCTTTTGTGCGGGACTGCGTCAAATGCCTTGCTAAAGTCTAGGTAGGCCATGTCCATAGTCCCTCCCTGGTCTACTACTTTGGTCACATAATCAAAGAAATCAATTAGATTTGTCTGACGTACACAAACCCTTACCGGGCTCGGTTAAGGGTCATTCCACCAGGGGTGTTTCTACCTCTTTTGTGGCATCTTGGAATGTTTCTGTGACAGACATCTGCACAGCAGCTACTTGGAGCTCGGTGCGCACCTTTGAGAAGCACTACAGCCTGGACATTGCTTCCCATCAGAGAGCTGGACTTGGGTTAATGGTACTTCAAGGCCTGTTGTCTTGAAGCCTCTCGTGCTTCTGTTTTTCCACCTCCCAGTCCATCCAGGATCATTTTAGTAGTGCTTGGTACTCAGTCCTTATGGTGTAGCCTGCTGCAAGAGCTCCCACTCGATGTAAGATAGTACAGTTACGTAAGAACATACTGTAACAGTAGATCTTTGAGAGGAGCCTTTGCAGCTGGCGTTATTTCCCTCCTTCCCCCTGGTCTTTTTCTCCTTTCTTTCCTTACCCTAGGCGGGGTATTTCAGTAACCTCTGTTCTCTGTGATTTGTCAGTTGGGTCTTCGGCGGGAGAACTGGGGTGTGGCTGGGGACTGCCCCCTTTATACCATTGGCAGACGTCAGAGGTGGTCAGGGGGCAGTCCCTGCTGGGTACTGCTAGCTAAGAATGTTTCTGTGGGGTCCTAGTGCCTGGCGGTATAGTCCTTATAGTGTAGCCTGCTACAAGAGCTCCTCTTGAAGATCTACTGTCACAGTAAGTTCTTACATAACTGTACTATCTTCCCAGTCCGCCATGTCTGAGATCGCATAATTGGGGGCCATTGCCGTCCCCATAGCCGTCACTTTTCGCTGAATGTACATGCGATCTTTGAACATAAATGTGTTACAAGCGAGTACTTTTTCTGTTAAGGATAAAAGAAATTCTATAAATGCCGTAGAATAACTTGTCAGTTAGTGCATGCCCCAAAGCTTCCAATCCTTCAGTGTTTGGAATATTTGTATATAACAACCTGACGTCCATCGTGACAAGGTACCACTGTGATTCAACTTCCACTTCTGTAAGATATTTAAAAGATCCATTGTATCCTTCAAATATGATTTAGTATTCTGTGCTATTGATTTTATATGAGCATCAATAAAACGTGCAAGAGGTTCTGTGACGGATCCCAAACTCACCACTATAGGTCTTGCAGGTGGTTATGTAAACACGACCGTAAAGTACTGCCAGCACTGGGTCTAGTACGAATGATCAACTACTAAGAGGTCAACACTCAATTGACCGACGCCGAAATACCGATGCGCTCACAAGATCACCGAAATAAATAATCTAGAAATCTACTAACCGACAGCTTTACTTAAATTGAGTGTTGGCTGTAGTGACATGCATGTATGTGTATTATATATATATATATATACATAAAACGTGGCCCGACTAGAGGTCTCACACTGGTGCTAGAGAGAAATAGATGTCTGAGTCTGAATCCAAGCTCCCCCAATGAAATCGATCCATTCAGAATACAAAAAAAACACTAAAAAAATTAAAATATAAGAAACAACCTGTTTTTTTTAAAATAGTGAGAAGTAAAACGCAGCTTTACCCCGCAGGATGAGCTCGGAGGGACGTCCCGGCTGGTATTTTGTCTGGGTCCTGGTTCTCCCCCAATTCGATTCTGCAGTGTCTTGGCTCTGTCCGTAGCTCCCTGCCCTGTTTACTGTACTGGCTCTATAATCCAGTCTGTCTCTGCCCTCCGATCAGATGGTTTCCTGCTGCAAAAGTTGTTCATATCCTATTGCAAGTTACAACTGTTGTGGTGTTTGTGATATTAATTTCCAAGTTTCAGTGAACCACTGCTCATTGTCTGCCAGCCTAAAATCTCAGCTGGTCAGACTGCATTACCATGGAGATGGAGTTTATTTCCTTCCCCCAGAATTTCCTTTAAAAAATCTTTTAATCACAGTTAACAGCTTTTTTTTCAGTTAATGAATTAAATGTTTGTTTATGCATTTTCACTCCTTCTTCTTCTTACAATCATTAAAAACCGGAAAGTAAAGCCTGTCGATCATTCGTTTTTTGTTATTTATTTTGTCGATCTTGTGAGCGCATTGGTATTTCGGCGTCGATCAATTGATTGTCGACCTTGTAGTAGTCGATCATTCATACTGCTCCCCCAGCACTGGATGTGAAACTTGCAGAAAATTGTGCGTGTCCATATCAATGATGCCGTTGCATAGGGCCTTATAAAGTATGATGTCAATTTCTGTTTTATGTTTAGTGGTCAGGTCTCCAGATAAAACAGTATAGAAATTATCAGACAATTGTGGCAACATTTCTTGCTCATAGTCTGTTTTGTCCTAGACCACGATAGAACCCCCCCTTGTATTCTTGGTTTCGGTAAGGAGATATTTTCTCCATGTATACTATACACTTTATGGTTATAATAATAAAAATGATAACACTTTATTTATATTGCGCCTTTCTGAATTCAAGGTGCCTTACAATATCTAACAACATAATAAATGAAACCAATACATAACAATCTAAGCTCCTAAAATCACAATATTAATTAAAATAAATCTTAGACCATAAATAGGTCTTCAGGGCCTTTTTAAATTCCTCCACAGATGCACACTGACGTAGCGGAAGGGATAGAGAATTCCAGAGGGTCGGAGCAGCATACATAAAGGCACGATCACCCGATGATTCTAAAGAAACCCTCAGAATCTCTAGCAACCCCTCATCCGCTGAGCGGAGAGATTGCTTAGGGCAGTAGGGAACTAAAAGCTCTTTCAGTAGTCCGGACCCTGTCCGTGTAGGGCTTTGTAGGTCAAAAGACCAACTTTAAAGGTGATCCGCCACTGAATTGGCAGTCAGTGCAGATCACGCAGCACCAGCAAAATATGACAGGCACGAGACGTACCTGTCAGTAACTGGGCCGCAGCATTCTGCACTAGCTGTAAGCAGTGGATATCAACCCCAGGAAGCCCTAGATACAAGGAGTTGCAATAATCAAGGCATGAGGACACAAAGGCGTGGACCAACATTGGCAAATCCGTGGGTGGAACAAGGTGTTTAATCCTGGTGATGTTCCTAAGATGGTAAAAGGAGAGTTTGACAACTGCTGACACCTGTGAACGAAGTGTCAGTTCACTGTCAAAAATCACCCCCAGGTTCCGCACCTGTTCAGAGGTGGGAAGCTGGACATCTCCCCAGAAATAGACCTGAGGGAAGACCAACTCCCACCCCTTATACCCTACGACCCAGGTTCACAACCATTACCTCCGTCTTTTCTGAGTTCAACTTCAGCCAGCTTGAATTCAACCAGCACTGGATTTCAGTGAGGCGTCTATTAAAGACCGAGAGAGCTCTATCCTGGTCGGGTGCAAAAGATAAGTAGAGCTGGGTATCATCTGCATAGCAGTGAAACCTCAGCCCATACCTTCTTACAATGTCTCCAGGGGGCAGCATATACACTGCGAACAACATGGGGGACAACACCGGGCCCTGGGGAACCTCACATGACAGAGAGACTGGGTGGGAAGAATTTATCCCCGACACCACTCTTTGAGTTCTGTCAGTAAGGAAAGATCTAAACCAACTGAGGACTGTACCTGACAGGCCACAGATGAACTCCAGGCGCGCGCGAGAAGTACCCCATGGTCCACAGTGTCAAAAGCTGATGAGAGATCAAGAAGAACGAGAATGGAATGATTCTTCTGATCTCTAGCCATCAGGAGATAATTGAGCACCTGAACCAGCTCTGTCTCGGTACTATGCCTCTTTCGAAAACCAGACTGGAGCGGTTCATAGATGTCATGGATGGTTAAATGGTTTTCCAATTGTGCAGCCATTACTTTCTCAATAATCTTCCCAACAAAGGGGAGATTAGAGATCGGCCTGTAGTTAGCAAAGCAGCCTGGGTCCAAGGGAGCTTTCTTCGGAAGGGGTGTCACCACCGCCTCTTTCAGGGAGCTAGGAAACTCACCCATATCCAAGGAGCACCAGACTATCTGTGCTAGGACAGGGCCAGTGATATCAGGACAACCCTTTATCAGGGAAGTTGGGTCTGGATCCAAACTACAGCATGTAGGGCGCATACTATGGATAATCCTTGTGACACCAATAAACTCAGGCCAGTCAAAGGAACTCCAGGAGCGACTGGAGGATGCGACCAAACGCCGTTCAGTAGATTCTCCCATAGAGGAAGCAGGCTGGAGCTCTGCCCTAATGGCGGCCACCTTATCTGCAAAGAAGAGAGCAAGCTCATCACACTCGATTTGTGAAAAAGCTTTCCGAACCTGAAGACAGGCTGGGTTTCACAGTCTGTCAACAGTTCGAAAAAGCTAAGCTGGTTGGTTCTGAGCAGCCGCAATCTCCCCAGACAGGAACTCTGCCTTCTTACAAGAGATTGCAGAATGATAGAATTGATAATGTTCCATCAGTCTAAGATAGTCAGCATCAAGGGCAGTTCTCCGCTAACGACACTCTGACCTTCGTCCTTGTCGACACATCTTCCTCAAGGTCCCATCAAACCATGGAGACCGAGGTCAAAGGGGGAGAGGATGAACACAGACAGGAGCAATTTGATCAAGAGCCGAGGAGATGGCCCTATTATAAGCCAACACCAAGGCATCTGGATCATCGCGCGCTTCAGAAAACTCCGATAGGTCAAGCACTGCTGCCAGGCCCGTAGAGCTGACATCTCGGAAAGAGCGGTACCTAACCATCTCCACTGGGGTAGGCCTACAAGGGGGTGCAAAAACTGAACCCCACAGTGTAATGATCAGACCAACTGACGGGTTCTACCCCCACTTCAGAGGCCTCAATCCCCAGGAGGAAAACCAAATCCAAGGAGTGACCACTCTTATGAGTGGCAGAAGTAACCACTTGTGGGAGTCCCAAAGATGTCATTAATTGGAGGAAGTGTTGTCCAAACTGTGAGAGTTCGTCATCGACCCAGGCATTGAAGTCACCCAGGACCATCAGCCTGGGTGACTCAAATGCCGTGTCGATGACGAAATCAGCTACTTCCTGTAGAAAATGTTTCTCATCACCTGGTGGATGGTAAATGAGAACAATTCTACAACCCACACCTGCCACTACAGTACATTTCAAGGACTCAGCCCCCTCAACTAGTACACTTGTGAGGCCCAGTTTGGTCTTGAAACAGACCGCAACCCCCCCCCCCAGCGGTTCAGCCTCGGGCAGTGTAACACTGAGTACCCAGCTGGAACTGCTGCCTCCAAAACTGGACCAGCATTTTTGTCCAGCCAGGACTCGGTAATGCAAGCCAGATCCACAGACTTCACAAGATCTGCAGTAACTGCAGTTTTGTTTCTTATGGATCTGGCGTTGCACAACAGCGCCCAGGTTGGACGGGTCTCAGGAGCGGTACAGACCATTTGCCCAGTACCATCAATAGTAGTGGTGCCCCTGGGTATGGAAACCAGGCAAGAATGACCTCGCTCCAGAATCCATTTCACCCCAGGGCGTCTTCTAGTTTCCACTACCCCAATACGATGTACCCGCTCATTCGTCCTCCACTGTTCGCTACCCTCAAAATCCCTCCTCCCCCTTCGCACAATCCCCAGAGCTGGTAGGTTGACAGCTGTAACGGCAAGAGGGAGAAAGGGCAGAGGGCATGAAGAGCGGTGGACGAATAGCGTATGACCGTGGTGGCAGGCCCTCTACACATATTAAAAACCCCACACCCAGGCAACTAAACCCAACAAAACAAAAATATAGACAACCCAAATTAAACCAAATAAAATATAAAAACAAATTAAATCACACAAACAAAATAAAATATCCAAATAAATAATGTCAAAATAAGCGAATGTCCAGAAATGTCCCGAAAATTCTGCGTCTTTGGAGCAAGAGAGGCTCTCACCCTCCTTCAATTCTAGAGCAAAATCGAGAAATGCAGGTCTCGCTATAGTCTTGGTAAATCAGCATCTAAAAACAAATGAGGATTTTCAAGCAAAAGAACCTTTAGAGGTAGCAAGAGGGGCTCTCACCCCCTCCTAATCTAACATACAAAAGATTCCTCCCAGAGGTCATATCTTCTTCAGTCCCTTTCCAAGAAACACTCCAACACACAGGCCAAGATGCCAAAGTCAGGGTCAAGCTGAAGGGCTGTGCTCAGAAATAGGGCCCTGGGAGGGAAGCAATTGCTTCCACCCCAGAAAAGCCTTAGGAACCCCCCCCAGAAAGGGACCCCCATCACCATATGGCCCCCAAAAGTTCCCTCTAAAGCACAACCCAAAATTCAGCCACGATCCCTACTCAGGTGCCATGGCCTAAAAGGCAGAATACAACCCCCCCCCCACAGGAGTGTAAAACTCACAAGGGTAGCAGACTGCCCCAGGAGGGGAATCCGTAACCCCAGCCGCCCACCAGCCGCTGAGGTCCCCCCACCAACAACCACAGGGAAAAGAGAGTGAAGTGTGTCTGTCACTTTAACTGGGAACTTTAAAAGCCATGGCTCATTACCAACCTATCACCCTTGAGAAAGCATTAGTACAGCGTGAAAATGTTTGGCCGTTTACTGGCACTGAAGTTTATTAGCCTGGAGCAATGTTTGCTACCTTTATTTCAGAGGTGATTGTGCAGCCGAGATTCTGTCACTGCAACTGTAAGTTTACTTTCTGCTTTTGGCTCCAGTCCTTGGTTGTTTGAAGCCATTTTGTTGTTTGTGTGGTGCTTTACCCAATGTGTTAAGTAACAAAACAATTATTAACCACCTCATATGTTCTGTTTTCTTTTTAATGGCAGCTTGATATGTTAACTTTAAAGGAATGCCAAAAATGACCTACACTTGTACTTTCAGATTTTTGTGTTAGCATAGTACTGCATAAATAATATCCCATTCTAATGGCATGCTTTAAGTGCCACTCAGCTTTATAGCAAAGGCTGACTGAGATAGCCTAGGTATCTTTAAATGGGTAAGCAATACAGCACACCATTTTAACATTTGCCGATTACTGATGACCTGCTCCTGAAACACTTACATAAAATAAAATATTTATTTGGTGATATTTTTAAAAAGAAATGCCATAACCATACAAAGACAACACAGGGGAACAGTTTACATAGCAAGAAAATAGTGCGATTGGGGGGGGGGAGCAGCAGCAGCAGTGTACTCAGTGGAGAAGAAATGGACAGATGTGCTTCAGCTCCACCCAGTGGAAGCAGACAGGCTGTAGTGTGTTTGCAACATTCCAGAGATTTCAGAGCCCCTTTTCTCATTGTTCTTGCACTGTGTCAGGCATAGCGTTTGCTATGTAGCCATAAAAGAGTTTTCTACCAATACCGGAGCTCCTTAGATAAATGCACCTGTGCCTGACATCCTGACTCATGTTCCTAAAGAGATCTGTACATAGCATTTATTATAACTTTTTTATACTTATTGTTTACCTGCCTAGTATCTTTCAGTGCTTACGTGTTCTGTCTGCTTGATTGAACCATCTACCTGAATTGCTATCTACTTGTCTATTTCTTGCTTATATAGTTCTACTTTATAGTTACCATATTTTTCTTTTTCTATTCTGTTTTGTCCTCCTGCCCTCCACTAGCTGGAACCTTCTTCAGCCATCTCCAGTGCCTGTCCCTAACCCCCACCCCCAGCCGAGAGCCTCCTGACCTTACTTCCTTGGTCCACAGGTCCACTCATGACTCGCCTGCTGGGCAGGCCCCCTGAGGTGGGGACGCCTCCTGCTCAATGCCATTCCCATAAAATCATCCAGCAGCCCAGCTGGCGGAGGAGAATGGCGGAGGCATGACAAGGACCAGGCGTGTGTGATCCAGTGGTGGGTGTGGTTGCAAGGAATGGCATTACCTAGCCAGCCAGTGGCTTATCTGCTTTACAGTTTCAGATGTGCAGTGACATCATGGAGCATTGTGTAACTTTATGTGACAGCAGAACCCCTTGAACTTAACTGGGCCTAGTACAGGGCACCCCATGGAGAAACTAGTCAGAACTAGACATTAGATGTTCCTACAGTCCTCCTTTACCCTGATGTTACACAGGCTCTGAGGCACTTATAAGCAAGTTCCATGCCACCTCAGCCTCAAGCCCAACTTATCATGGGCAGGCTTTCATGGGACTCCCTGGGCGACGAGAGGGCTTCTTCTGTTAGTGGAGCCCAGTGATGCCTGATGGGAGAAACGCCTGCTGTACGTTACACTTGGCTGATCACTCTCATGGAGTGCCTTCCCCCAACCACCTTGAACCTAACCCACACCTGCAAGAAGCTGTCAGGGGGTCCGTTTGAGGAGAACCTACTTTCCGTTCAGCTACTGTACATCTTTCCAACTCCTGTCTGTCAGTTACCTGGAGTAAGTATGGCCTTGCCTCTTACAGGAACCTCTCTTTCATATGGCAAGGCACTAGTCTGTGCAGGATTAACCCTAAAATGTCTGAGAAGTATAAAGGAGGGATGTCGACAAAAGGATGCCACACAGTAACCCCTAGATGTGGGTGGGATCTACAGAAGCTAGCTTAGTGGTTCATACCTCATAGTAATGAACCTCAGGTCCTCACTGTAGACCTTAGTAACTATACTGATCTCTTAACATCCAGAGTAATTATATCATTTTCTTTTCAAAAGCAAAACATATTATGTTTTATGTTATGCCTGTTGGGGTGGGGAAGTGCAAGGCCAAATAAGTGCAAAATTCCTTTCAACTTGGACATCCCTTGCTGTAGGGTGATGCAGTGTAAGAGAGGAAGTGAGGGACTGAGGGAGAGAGGAAATGTGATGGGCAGGGGACAGAAGGAAAGAAGAAGAAGAAAAAGAGGGAGGGAGGGTAGGTAGGAAGGAAGGAAGCAAGCTGGCCTTGCAGCTCTGCAGCTGAACATAATTTAGGGTCTCTGGGTTCAAATCTCAGCTTGGTTGTGTTATTTTTTGTTTCCTCAAAAATAAACAGTTGTGTCACTAGAATATTGGAAAGTGGTGCTGACTGTGCCATGTGATAACACACTTTGTGTTATGGGACGTGGCGGTGCAGCAGGAGGCCTGAGGCCACATCTTGAACTAGGGATCACTGACATGGCTGGTTGGGCTGAGTAAGCATTGCAAGTCGATGCTCTCTACCTCGGGGCGGGGGTAGGGAACACTCATCTGCATCGCATGCAGCCTATGCCATGTGTCCAAGGCCAATAATGATAATATGCCAACTGGGGTGGTACTGCTGAGGTTGTGCCTAAGAGAGGCAGTAGAAAGGGCAAAAAAGGTAACAAAATGGCAGTTTCACGAAGGGACAGGCCTCAGTCCTTGGCCTAAATGCCATGAATCAATGCCTCAACCTTGCTGGCAGGGATCCCACGGGTATTCATCTCCGGCCTTCACTGGAAAGACCTTCCTCAGGTGGGGGCATCTGCTAGATAAAGACTGAATTTTAAGAAAAAGCACCATCTGCCTTTCTGATATTGACAGACTTGTTTTTGTTGCTGCTAGATATTCCACCAAGGCGCCGTGGTCACAGATGCATCCCGCTGCTCTGCTCTGGGTGTTGAAGTGCTGAACAAACAGGGGTCCTCCGTGGATGCAGCGATAGTGGCAGCGCTGTGCGCAGGAATAATTAACCCTCATACCTCAGGCATCGGAGGGTAAGTACAGCCCTAACAGCACTAGTATCCTTGCCTTTCCTAGTACATACACATACACGTGTATACACACATACACACTGCAAAGTAGGAATAAAAACATTGTGTCTGCAGTAACAGCATGACTGCTGTGATTAGGTAGTCCAGTTATGACCTTTGAGGGTCACCATATATAAAATCCAAATATTTTGCCTTGTGGCCAAAATATAAAATTATAATTACTGGGTTGTGTTTTTTTTCCATTAAAAAAGCTGTGAATTAAATACCATAATACCCGAGTAGGTATTACGGCATTGAGTAATGCGTAATATAGATCCTCTGCAATGTTACATTGGCAATCCAGACTACTCTAGGCTACATAAAAACACACCGCAGTAATTATATAAAATAAAGTGTGGGGTGCAGTGTGTTTAACTTGAATTTAACACACACCCTTGTTGTTGGGTGGTTGCCATAAACCCCTCGGGCTTCGCCCTCGGGGTTTATGTGCCATCCAGCAACTCAGGTGTGTGTTAAATTCTCATAACACACTGCACCCCATACTTTATCCTATATTTAAAAAAATATCCGCTTATCCTTGCTGAGAAAAAAAACAAAAAACAAAAATGAAGCACTAGATATTGCAAAACTCTTGCCCCTTCGGGAAGACCCTAGTGGAGGTTTAAGTGCAAGAGCAGTCAATCACTGGAATGTATTTATCATTTACTGCGTTACCTTCAATCAGTATTTTTATTTTGAACTTTGTGATTTTTGTATATTTCAAGTAAAATTCAATTGGTTTAGCAGTATCCCATCTATTGAAGTACTGCACTTCCTTTCTGTTTTCGCTCCTGTGGTGAGTACAGGGGTTAGCCACCCCTCTGGAAGCCCTGGTCACTGCACTGAGCATGGGCACATTCTGTGTTTATCTTTGATGGAGGCTGCTGTAACACTGCCTTTGGTTCAGCTCTTGCTCCAACACTGCCCACCCTCCGTTCCAGCTGTGCATCCGATGGTGCCCCTGCAGCTTCTGCGCCACAGAGGGCTGCATCTGTTCCCTTCCAGGGTCCAGGGTGTCAGGCGGGGGACTGCCACAGTGAAAGCAGACCACTGAGGGAGGGTGTAGGGGGACCTTAGCTGACA
This sequence comes from Neoceratodus forsteri, assembly GCA_016271365.2. Taxonomy (NCBI): domain Eukaryota; kingdom Metazoa; phylum Chordata; order Ceratodontiformes; family Ceratodontidae; genus Neoceratodus; species Neoceratodus forsteri. The sequence goes on along the minus strand of JADMNL010000028.1, from coordinate 253,507,987 downwards.
ATTTGCCAAATGCAATGCATGCACTTTGATATTGTCTTGTCTGTAGTCTGTATATGTTGTTATCTCCCAGGTCATGCCTGAGAATAGGCATGTGATTGTCTAGTGCACTTACCTGGTTAATAAAAACGAAATTAATAAATGCCTCCATTGTTGGGACCCCATTTATGTTTCACCTGTCTCCTCAGTGTAAGCAGCTTGCATTCAGCAAACCTTGGAAGGATGGGCCAGACCTTGTGTGGTTAGCCGTAATGTCCTTTGCCACTTGCTATGTCTCCATGAAGTTGGCACTAGTAAAGTGGAATGGGCTAAGTCTTCCTCTCTCAGTATGCTGCCTGTGCAGCACCCCATGCTCCTGTCAGTTTTGGGGGGGTCGGTATCATGATGTGAACTTGGGGCCCCCCGTGGTTTTGTATTGCTTTACCTCTGACACCACCAGGGTGGCTGGGTTCCATTTTTTTTCCTTTCATTCTTTGTTTATGCCCCCTTGACACTGCTGCCTCTTTTTTCCCTTCCTAGGGTCCCCAAGGTGCCTGGCTTTGCCCCGCACCTGGACCCCTACAGCTTCCAACCTCCATGGGGCCTGGCATCAGAACAACTGGGTGGGGAAGTAGTGGAAGGTCCACCTCCTACCTGTACATGGTCTTCATCAGGCAGAGGCTGAGGGTTCCAGGTGCAGTCCATGTTTGGTTCACTGGGGCCATCGTTAGCATTGGAAACTGAGTTTTCTGCTTTTCTCCCATTCCCCAGAAATGCAGGCTCACATGGGAGATCCAAGGAGCGTATGCATGCTAGTGTGTTGTATTGCTCCAGTCTATAACCTGTGTCTTACTCTCCCACAGCATCCTTGACTGCACTGTCATCTGTGGTCACCCAGGTGGAAGTATTGCAGGCAGGACAGTAACCCCCCACCCCAGAGGAGGAGAGCATCCACTGGAATGCTCGATCCTCCTCCTCCTCCCCCTTCCCCCGGCCAGCCCCCGTCGACCTGAGCTTGGTCCCCAACTCGCATCACCAGCATTGTGAACGGTAACGCTGCCGCTGCTCCACGGACCATCTCAGATTCCTTGCTTTTGATACCTTTAAAGAGTTTCTTTTTTGACCTGTGAGGCATCAAACAGCTAAGTAAATACTGCCAATTACCTGTGACTGTGATGTTTGCATGTGTAGAAGAATCCTGGAATGTTTTATAGCAGATCATAATTTTCTTTCTAGGTGCTGCAGGGAGATGATGTCATTGCAGGAAGAGCACTGAAGTAGTCCTCATTCACGTTGCAGAGTATTTTTTTGAAACTGAGTTTTTTTTTTTTTTTTATACAGTAGATTGGTCCTTACTGATCAAAACTACAGTTGAAGTAAACAGGGCCCGACTACTTCAACCGTCACTTGGATCAGTAAGTTAAAACCAGATGTCCCACATCTACAGACCTGATGTTGAAAAGCTATCACACAGAGCTCACAAGTGTGCTGTTCACACTGAAGCTCCTACCCTCCTGCCTCCAACATAACTGCTGCAACATATTGCCTGCCTTTGTTGGGGAGGGGGGTGGATATTACCTAATCACTTGCAATATCAGTGATGCTGCCAGGCCCACCATAGGAGATGCAAAAGCAGTATGCAGCTTGGAACCCTTCCCCCACTCTGGTCTGAGAGCACCGTCTCTGCCCTGCACCCTATACCCCACTGGCCCAGGTCTGGGAGTTGGGATCATGAAGTGAGCCGGAGTCTCCCACATGTTACTTCAAGCACCACCAGCTCACAAATGAGATGGTACAGTGGCTGCATGGGAAGCCCTGTGAGGAGAGACTGAGGGATCTCAGCCTTTACACTCTGGAGGACAGGAGAGCAAGGGGTGACATGACTGAAACCTTCAAGTACCTCACGGGCGAACAGAGTGCAGGAAGGGAACCTCTTCTAAAAGAAGATGAGCTCCAGGATAAGGGTGAATACAGTGAAATTGGAAGGGGGAATTTCAGAAAGGATGTGAAGAAATACTTCTTCAGAAAACAGGTGGCAGAAGCATGGATCCGACTGTCAGCCAGAGTTGTAGAGGTTACAACAGTGTAAGGCTTCAAGGCATGCATGGGATAGACACAGGGGCATATTAATATAGAAACAGGGAGTGGGGAGGGTCCCTGAAGACCAGTTGGGGTCTGTTGAGGTACAGTAGGCAGGGAACCCTTCGCATGACTGGGTTGACCTAGCTGTCCTTTTCTGCTTTCAATTTTCTATGTTTATGTGTTTCTATAACTATCAGACCCCCTCATTTAAAAATGCATATCTGCTGGCTAGCTAGTGCAGTGGTAGTGCTACCGCTCCCATTCCGATGACCTGGATTCGTGCCTCGAGCCTGGAAGGTCTGGTGCTGACTGGTTAGGCAGGTTTCCAGTGTTGGCATTGGATGCCTTCTACCTCAGGGAGGGAAGGTGCCTCTGTCTTGCATGACTACCCTCTGGTGGCCGGGGGTTGTAGGAAAGAATGGTAATCCTTGACAGAGTGGTATACGTTGATTTGCACCCACTGACTTGGCATGTGACATGGAGGCATTTTATGCCCAGAGTGGGACTGGCAGAGGCGTTCCGAAAGAGGGGAGGGATTCAGCCATTCTTCCAACAACCCTGATAGGTGCAAGGCAAGTCATTCCACAGGAGCATGCCCTCTGGGTTGGATATAAAGTGGGGCTACAGGGTGAGAAAATAAGAGGCAAACTTGGGCCGACTCCATGGTATTGAGTGATGGGGCATTGCTCTGGCTTGCTGGCGACCCAAGTTTGTATCCAGAGTCTGGGACAGCAGCACAGGCCAGCAGGGAGGCATTCAGAGCATCCATCGAATGCTTCCCTCCTGTGTGGTGGGTGGCTGCATTCCACTGCAATAGCAGTTCCTGGTGGTGGCGTGCTGTGGTGCTCTTGGAGGTGTGGACCACCACACGCTGTCAAGCATCCCCACCTCCATGATGCCACTGTGGACACACTTGGGTGATGGGTGGAGCCCTCAAAACAGAAAAGGATTATGCAGGGTACCCTATGTGAAGGCCTCACTGACGGCCTCTCCCCTGTTACCAGGCCCCCAAAATGGGCTGGCCCTTCCACCTCTGGCTGTCGTAGGCTGACTAAAGGTGCTTCCTTCCTGGTGGCAGCAAGAGGCCCCCACGACAGGGATGAGTCAGATCCACCTGACAAGGGAGGTACCAGAGGCCTGGGGGAGGAGTCCAGCAGTGCAGGGTGAGTCTGGCTGGCAGTGGGGATGCCTTGTGGAGAGCCTGAAAAAGTGGGTATCCCAGGGCAGAGGAGCAAAAAAAAAAAGGCGAACTTAGGACAGTTGGAGTCCCCTCATCCTACCACACCTGCCTGGCCTGGCTTCTCCTCACCAACATCTCTCTCTGGTCTCCCAGGCATGTTGGGCAGACTATTCTCCTTGGAGGCCTGGTCCCCCTCTAAGTCCCAGCTATAGGGGGGCAAATCCCAGGTTACTTGTTCGTGGGTCAGAGTTAAGAGTGAGAAAAGATGGAAATGGAATGTTGGCCACCATGAAGTTTCAAGAGCAGGAATGGGGCATTGAGGGTAATAGAAAAAGATTCCCAGGTCAGGCCCAGGGTGCTAGAAAAAAATATATAACACTCCCCGAAAAAAAAACAACAAAAAAAACAGTGCTTTCTCTGAATTGAACAGCGACCTTTTCGATAGTCTTCCGGCAGGACATCCGCTACTTGAGATGCAGCACCATGTCACAAGATATAAACAGTATTCACTCAGAAGGAAAAAAAAATGATATTCCTTGGTTGCAGGATTTGTCTACATCTTCAAAATCATCAACAGTTACTGGTATGTGACTGATTTTTAGTTATAAAACCGTTCACCCAGATGTTAAAAAATCGGCAGAAGCAGGACCCTGCCAGTCACACCTTTTACAGTTTACTGGCAAAGTCCAGTCAGGCCTTCCAGAGATTATTAGCATAGACTAACTGGTCAGGACACCCATAGAATAATGGCATTGGCCGGTCTGGCCTCACACTGATTACTGGCATAGTACAGACATACCTACCAGCAGTTACTTGCATAGACCAGTCGGACATCCCAGACATTACTTACATAGACTAGTCATACCTCCCAGCAGTTACTGGCATGGTCCAGTCATGCTTCCCAGTAATCACCGGCATAGATTTGTTAGGCCTCCCAGAGATTACATGCATATACTAGTCAGTCCTTCAAGAGCTCATTGGCATAGTCCAGTCATGCCTCACAGCAGTTACTGGCATAGGCTGGTCAGGTCTCCAAGAAATTACTGGCATAGACCAGTCAAGCCTCTTGAGAGATTACTGGCATTGACAAGCCAGGCCTCCGAGAGAGTACTGGCATAGACTAGTCAGGCCCCCCTAGAGATTATTGGCATAAATAAATCAGGCCTCCAAGCGATTGCTGGCGTAGACCAGTCAGGTCTCTGAGAGATTATGGGCATAAATAAATCAGGCCTTCAAAAGATTACTACCGTAAACCGTTCAGGCCTCACACAGATTACTGGCGTAAACAAGTCAGGCCTCTGAGAGATTAGTGGCATAGACCAGTCAGGCCTCACGGAGATTACTGGTATAGACTGGTCAGATCTCATAGAGATTACTGGTGTAGACCAGTCAGGTTTTAGAGAGATTACTGGTATAGATTGGTCAGTCCTCACAACGATTGCTGGTATAGACCGGTTAGGCCTTACTAACTGGTAGGCTGATTAGGTCTCTTAGAGATTCTTTGCAGAAACCGCGCCTCATGGAAATCAATGATATTGACCAGTTGGGCCTCAAAGATTACTGGCATAGACCAGACAGACCTCACAGAGTTTATTGATATATGACCTATTGGGTTTAGTTCTGTCTCCAGTTTCTATATTCTTTATTCCCTTGCCTTGGACACTTGAAAAATAGGGCTGTGCTGGAGTTTGATCTGTGATACTTGATGTTTTCAACCTTAGCTGACTGATGAGATGTATTTTAGTCTATTCAGCACATAGCTGTGAACCTGGAGACCCAGGTATGAGTGCCACCATTCCATTGTACTCATTGTGTGACCTTGAACAAGTCATTTAACTGCCCTGCCTTAACCTCCTCCCTCTCACTCTCTTCTCTCTCTCTTTCTCCAACACTCCCCGCCGCCCCCACCACCACCCTTGGTTGACACTGCAGTATATAGTGTCTAGCTGTGCAGTCAGGTGACAACCAAAATCAATTTTCCCATTAGCACTGTCACTATCTTGTCCTGCCACTAGTGGCCGCTACTGCAACCAACTCTGTTCTCGTGGCCAGCTATAGTATTAAACCTGTTTCAACTCCTGCCCCTCTAAGCCACTATGCTGCAGTCCCTGCTACTGTGCCTCCTCCTAAAATTTCCACTCTCCTCTCCTCCACCACCCCCTCTGTCCAGCCGCTGTACTGGTGAACCCTCACCACCCCTCCACTCACTCTCCACCCCTGTCACATCCCAAGAGTCACCCCAACTACCCCTGCTTCGCCCACACCTATCTTATCACCTCCTCTCTCTCCCCTCGTCAAACCCATCCCTTTTTCCTCCCTCTTATCCATCCCCTCCTACTGTCCCCAACCATTCACCCTGCATTGCTCCACTTGCACCTATGAAATTTGGAGGCTGTCCTCCGGTGCCTAAACCTCTATGCTTCACCCTCGAAGCGCAGCCCCAGTAGATGCAAGCAATCCCCTTTTATTACCATATCTCTTCTACTGCTCCTGGCAGGCAATGTCCACCCTAATCCTGGCCCTTTAGAGCCAAATAAATCCACATCCGCACTACCACCCTCTTCCAGCCTGTCCTCAGACACCCTCCCCAAGGGCCTCCGTATATTTCACCTCAACATCAGGAGCCTCCTCCCCAAACTGGATGACCTCACCATCTGGGCCACCCAGTACAACCTGGACATACTCTGCATCATGGAAACCTGGCTATCTGCCAGAATCTCCCGCCCCTCTTTGGCCATCCCAAACTACATTCTTTACTGCCAGGACCGGGGCAAACGAGGTGGGGGGGTGGCTCTGAACATCAGGGATTCCATTCCATGCTCCATTATATACAAGGAATCCTGCCCCTCCTGCCACAAAACCATTGTCGCTCACCTATCCTTTCCCTCATCCAACCCTCTCTTCATTGGGGCTCTGTATGCCCCGACAAAGACTTCACCCAACTCCCTTGTAAAGGCCTTCTCCACAATTTCCTTGAGCACTACAAATGGTAAACTCATACTATTAGGCGACTTCAATCTCGACTGGCTCTCCACCTCTGCCAAACCCACTGCCCTAAGGATAGAAGCCCTAAATCTCTCCCAGCTAATCCAGGAACCTACCCGTCTAAACCATCGGTCCCAAAATCACACCCTTCTGGAATGGATTTTATCCATCCATCCCCACAGGATCTCTTCATCCGCCATCTTCTCTGATGCCCTTAGCGATCACTGCATCACTTCCTGCATCCGCAAAATCCGCTTCCCCCACTCTCACCCCAAATTTATCTGGTCTCGCTCCCTACACCTCCTCAATGAATCTGTCCTGCTGCAGGACTTAACAAATGCAGACTCTTATCCAGTCTTTTCCATGCCAGACGTTGACCTTGCCCTATCCCACTTCTGCGACATCTTCCAACGTACCTGGGACCTCCACGCTCCCCTCAGGAAAGCTAGAGTGAAAAGGCACCACCACCCCCCCCCGGATCACATCCGAGCTCATCGCATTGTGTCGAGCCAGGGACAAAGCTTGGAGGCAATACAAAGCCACCCATACCACTCTTGACCTCCAATCCTACAAACACCTCAGAAATAAATGCACTAAAGTTATTTGGCAATCCAAATCTTCCTACTTCCAAGCACAACTCACCCAGAACCAAAACTCCCCCGCGTCTTTCTGGAAGGTAATCAACTCCATAACCAACCCCCCTTCTAAACAGACTTGCCCTGTCGTTAACATTGAAGGCAGACTAGTTTCAGATCCTGCTCAGTAGCTACTATTTTCACTTCATTTTTCATTTCTTGCGCCATAACCGACTCCTCCCCCCCCCTTCCTCCACCTGACCCCACCGAACCCTTCCCCACTTCTCCTGGCTTCCTCTTTCCTCCATTCACATCCTGGGAAGTCTTTAATGCACTCACCTGTCTAAACCAGGCCAAAACCAGCCCGGACGGCTTGCACCCTAGACTGCCCCGCATCTCGGCTTCAGCCATAGCAGCACCCTTGACACACATACTAAACCTCTCCCTTGCCACCGCCATAGTTCCTTCAGCTTGGAAATTGGCCAAGATCCTCCCTCTGCACAAAGGCGATGACCCTTCTTTGCCGGGAAACTACAGGCCCATCTCGCTTCTTCCTCCCTCGCCAAAATACAAGAATCCCTCACGCTGTCCAAACTGACTGATTTTTCTCTCCTCAAACAGCTCCCTCCCTCTCTTTCAGTCAGGATTTAGAAAACACCACTCCAACATCACCACCTTGCTGCGTGTAACAGAGACTATCCTCTTGACCATGGACAGCAGCCTGATCACCTCCGCCATATTTATCGATTTGGCGAAAGCTTTTGACTCAGTCTCCCACCCTGTGCTGCTCCGGAAACTCAGCTACTTTGGCCTCGCCCAACCTGCCACAAACTGGTTCCACTCTTACCTCCAGAATAGGCAGCAATCTGTACAAATAGGTGACACCTTCTTCCCCCCCCCATCCTCTCAGGTGTCCCCCAAGGCTCTATCCTCGGCCCCATCCTCTTCTCCTTATTCATAAACAACCTCCCCTCCACCTGCCTCCGCTAACGTGCATCTGTACACTGACGATTCAATCATTTTTGCCTCGGTGCCCCTCCCAAAACAGTGTCCTCCCAGATCTCCAAAATGACTTCAATAGAGTCCAGTCCTGGTTCCTGAAAAATCAGCTTAAACTTAATGACGAAAAAACAGTCACAATGGTCTTCGGATCTTTAAAAAAGCTTGCCTCCCTACCTGTCCCCCAGTAATCTCCACCCTGGATGGCTCTCCCCTTGACCTGGTCCCCACCTTCAAATACCTTGGAGTCTGGCTAGACAGCCACCTCAGTTTCTCTACACACATAGAGGCCATCTGCACCAAACTCTGGCCCAAACTTGCCATCCTCTATCGCCACAAATCCAGCCTTCCCCTTCCTTCCCGCAGCGAACTCGTACGTAAAACAATCCTGCCTGTATTAGACTATGCGGACATCATGTACAGCACAGTCCCAACCTCATCCCTCTCCAAACATGACATCTTACTAAACTCGTTCTGTCGTTTTGCCACCGCCTCCCCCCCCACTTCTATCATTGCCCCCTCTACACTACTCTCTCCCTGGCCCCGCTCTCCCATAGGAGAACCATCCAAAGCACCTCCTTCATAGCTAAATACTGGTTGGGCTCCCTGCCCCCCTACCTCACCTCCCGTCTTGCACCAGCCAACTTCCTAGGCTACTCCCTCCGCCACAGGGATGCCCGCACTTTCAACCTCCCTCACCCTCACACTGCTTCCGGTGAAGCCGCCTTTTCATACCGTCTCCCCTTCCTATGGAACAACCTCCCACCCATTCTTCGCCAGGCCTCCTCCCTCCCAGCAGTTAAGCAACTCCTCAGGCTCCTCCCATCCTCTTCTTGCCAAGAATGCGCCTTGGGACCCACCCCTACACGGGCCTAATCCCGCACTAGGATGCCTCAGTTGGTCAAATATTGCTTACGCTTACCTCAAACTATAACTAAATCCTGCATCTCTACTGTACAACTCCTGCACTTGTTTATACCATACTACAAGATAAATGTTTTTATTGTAAGCTCTAGATGTTGTACCTACTGTCTGTAACCAAGAATTGCTGTACTTATTTTCTGGATTACTTCTGTGTACACCTCTGTCCCCGGGTCGCACCTGGAAATGAGTCTCGGCTCAATGTGCCTTTCCCGGTCACCAAATTTTAAATAAATAAAATGTAACCTCCCTGTACTTAACCGCTTGTATCTCTCTGTTCTGAACCTCCCCAAACTTTTCTTTACCTTCCTATATCTCCCTTAACCTCCCTGTGTGAGCCTAATGGCTGCTACGTCAGTTTATGGCTTGTAAAGAGCTGTTGTATGCAGTATGCATGGTATGAATGTAAGAAACTATTAACTACCAATGTCTAACACATTCTGTGCTCTCTGCAGGGGTGGAGTGATGATGATCCATGATATCAGGAAAAACGAGAGTCATGTGATCGATTTTCGAGAGACAGCCCCCTCGGGTCTCCAAGAAGACAGTCTAAAGAATGGTTGGGAGCTAAAGGTCTGCTTACCATCCAGATGCTTTTCTTTCAAGCCTGTCTTAGTGAATGGGGACATAGTCTCAAGGATAGAGGGTACATTCTCAGTGGTTAGGGGTGTATATACTCGGTGATTAGGAGGTATATTCTCAGTGATTGGAGCTATACTCTCCATGATTGGGGGGTAGATTCTCAATGATTGATTAGAGGGTATAGTCTCACTGTTTTTATTTTTATTTTCCTAAAACATTTATAAAATATTCCGTTTTGGAGAACAAGGCATATAGTATAACACATCTCAACAGGGACTAGGTTTAAGGTCAACCTTAACCTTATTTTTAGCAGTTGGGATGGGGGTCATCTCAAATGTGAGTGTCCAAGCACCAGTAGGAGGTAGCAGCCGCAACTGGGTAACCTTCTCCCTGGTGTCAGGGAAGATGAGTCAGGCCTCAGCCACCAGGACCCAGAACTTGAGGAAGGTGGACCTCACCAAGATGAGTGACCTGGTGTCCAAGGATCTGGAGCAGCTGCATTTGAGGTTGGTAATGCAGAACACACGTGTGTTCCCTGTTGAAGGTACTTGAAGCAGCAGCAGCAGCAGATTTTTGCATCTCTGTATCCAGTAAGGGGAAAAGGGCCAAGAAGTAGCCCTATGGTTTAGCAGGGACCAAAGACAACTGATCCTAAACAAAACAAAGGTCTGTGACCACTGGCAAGAGACCGGTTGCCCAGGCCATAGAGGTTTACAGAGCAGCCCTGAGGGACTGCAAGATTAGAATTAAGAATGCCACAGAGAAGGCCAGGATAGAGCAGGAGCTGCAAACAACAACAAAGCCTTCTTTCATTACATAACTGGAAAGAGGGATTGGGCTCCTGAAAACAGGGGAAGGGGAGGGCAACCTGCTAGAGAGCCTGGGTGATGGCTGCAATGCTGAATGAATACTTCATTTCTAAGGGCGTAGACACAGTTCATTATCCACACTCTGGCAGTTTCTTGGTGACAGGCAAGTCATCAGAAGTCTTCAAGCTGAGTACCTTCCACCACCCAGGTGGTATATCTTCTAGCTCCACCCCGTGACATCAGATCATTCTTTCTGCTGGAAGGGACAGGTCTTCTCCTAAGTGGCTCTGCTAGCGATCAAGGGATTTTGAGTTGTTCAAGTGCTTTGGTGATCATCTGCGACTTTTCAGTCTACTTTACTATTAGTACATCTTCCGGCTCCACTCTGAGATCGGCTGTGGAAGGATGGAAATCTAGGCTTTAGGTCTGCATGGAGTATCGCAGAAATTGTCATTCACAGACCCACGTGACACGTGCCTCTACTGCCTTGTCATGCAACACGATATGGTGGGCAACAGCCTCTGTAAACCATGCTGCCCTGGTCCATCAAAAACCAGAAGGCTCATTTCACTCTTGGTCAATTGAAGGAATGACCAAAAGACTGCTAGAAACTCCAGAAGCTGCTTGATCAGCTGCACAGCTAGCAGTCTTGGAAGAGGAGGTGACAGCAGCTGTGATAAGTTCCCCGGTCTCGGCGCTGCTCCTAACTGGGGCCAGCATCAGAGGGTCATTCTGGGATGGTTTCTGAGAAATGTATCTGGCACACCACACTGTTGGGGAGAGCCCATCTCACTGTAGTAAAAAGCACAAGCACTGCCATTGCAGGTTGTGGGATCAGGATAAGACACATTCCTTCTGCTCCCTTAACTCCCCCAACTGATTGACCCTGGTCGAGCTGCCTTTGGTTAAGAGGAAGGTCAAGAGGTCCTAGGTACCTCCATTGGGTTTGTCAGTCGAGCAGGAGGTTGATCTCTTTCTCTAACCTATTGACTAGCTGTCAGAGAAGCGTGATGAAGAGTCGATCTTCCAGACCTCAGTACTCCTGGTCATTCCCCAGGAGGACCTGGCCTATTCGGTGTCCCCGGCTGGGTTACTGTAGGATCTGACTCCACTGGCGGTCATGCCTCCGAAGCCTCTCTTGCTCATTGTGGCAAGGCATGTGGTCTACCATGACCAGCTGGGGGATATCAGGCAACAATGACCCTTGGGTCTAGGTCGAGACACCATTGTGCTCTTGATCCTGCTTAGCTGGGAGGTGCCACTGTCAATGCTGCTTGACCTCCTTGTCCATGAGCGAGGAGAGGCATTGACACAAGATGCATTGATGATATGATGAGCTCCTCTGGCAACAGTGGGCTGTTGCTGGGTGGGGTAGGACTCTGTCCTCTGGACTTACGGCCCCATGGCATACACTGGTTGTGCCCACACCATTCCATGCCTTGCAGGTGACCCCTGCATCTACATCTCAACTCCTCTGGATGGAGCCACCTCCACCACAGCCTCAGTTTGGTGCACTTACCAAGGAGTCCTGCACTGCTGCCAGTTTGCCAGGCTGGCTTTTAGTGAAGATCACCCAGTCCAAGGACACAAGGGTGGTCCACGGTGGTAAACAGTCAAGGGTAATTTTCGATGAGTTCTCCAACAACTCCGAGGAGTCGTCTATGGCTTTCTCTAGAAATCACTTTGTAGACAATGGGTCAGTTGAGGAACAGACTACCGAGTATGGTCTGATGTCTTTTGGGGCTTTACTCCAGCTAATGTCAGAATCCTTGAATGAGCCCTCGGAGCCAATTCATAAGTGTGCTAAATACCCCTTTAGTGACATACTGGACAAGGACAATTCCCCAGGGGTTGCCTTTCCAGTGGCTGAGGCCATTTTGGGACTGGCTTTGGCAGCATCCAGTATCTTGCCCAGCATCCTCAACCCACATGGTCTGTAAGTATGCAGTCCCTACAGGTTCCCTTTCAGGATTCTCAGACCATCCTTCAGCCAAAGGTTTAGTATTGGACTCGACCTTTGGTGGTCAAGAGGACATAGACAGTCTGGACAAAATGTCACAAAAGACTGACCACATAGTTTAAAAAGTTTATGCCACTGCCTGTCTGGGTCTCCATCAGGCCAGCTAGGTTATTATGTCAGCTAACTTTAGTCACTTCCTATTGGGAGTGCTAGATGGCCTCTTGCTTCACTTTCCTTCGGCAAACAGATGCAAGTGAAGTTATTCTGGGGCTAGGGTCAATCACTGGCAAAACACCAGCTCTGGACAGCCTTGGACATGGGCGACTTCTGTACCGGTGCCATGGCAATGACTGACACTATGCTTTGCAGGGCCTGGCTGCAGCTTTCTACCTTTACGGCAGATGCTCAGCACAATTTGGCTGATGTCTGCTTCTTAGGCAACCAACCTGTTTGGCCCTGGGATGGAGGGACATATCACACACATCGAGAAGCGCAGTCCATTGCCATGCTAGTTTCTGTGGCTTCATCTCAGAAGGATCAAAAGCCTAAAAAGAAGGCCTTCCAATAGCGTTCCTTTCAGCTGCAGCAACCTTGGCAGCAGCCCCAGCAGGGGCAGTATCAGCACTGGCATCTGAAACAAGATTTTGGTGGCCAGGGGCCAAAAAGAGGAGGTGGGCAGAGCTGGTGCTGCTGCACCAGCTCTTGCAGCTAGTGCCCCCTCCAAGGCTGCATGGTGCCGGGTTGTGGGGTGTTGTAATAGGGGATAAAGAAATGTGTTCCAATATTGCAGGCAAACCTCATTTTGGTCTAAAACATAAGGTGTTTGTGTAACAAATATTGATTTATGAAGTTAAATCATATAACTTGTGAAGTTACAAGTTTAATTAACTGTGCAACAACTTGTAATATTCAAGTGTCTTTTGATATCTGTACTGACCATGTGAGTAATGGCAGACAGGTGTTTTAAGTGTCTGCAAAGACAGAAATACAGGGATAGAGTTCAAGTTACCCTTTTGACTATTATTATCAGGAGGACAGGCCAAAATAAAAAGCTTGTATGCACATTCTTAAGTGCAAATCTATTTTTTCTTCTTAAGACCCTTAGTAACTAGTAATGACCATTATTACTATCCTTATATAGTAGGATCAATACATTTGTGCTAAGTAAGGATTAGGTCATGCAAGAACTAAAAAGAGTATTGCCTTTTAAGTCAATGTTTGTACTTGTTCTGTACCAATCATAGACAACCATAGTACTGTCTTCCACTATATAAGCAAGCCACTATACACTGTTAGTTTGAAGAATGAAGAATTAAGAATGAAGAATGAAGGATGTACCACTTGTAATCTCTCGCTGTGATTATTATTATTTAATTCATTAAATTCTTCCGCCATCAGCATCATCTCCGTTCGTCTCCTTTCTAAGCATCAGTAATTGATAATTTAAAAATGGTAATTTTTTCACAACGCTACAGGTGTCATACCCCACCCATCCAGTAACTGTATCGGCTCCCCATCAGAGGTTGGCTGCACCACTTCTTGCTGCAGTGGTTCACCATTACTTTGGACAAGTGGGTGCTAGAAATGGTGGGCAGAGGGACGCGTCTAGATTTTGAAGCTCTCCCACCGTACCAACTCCACGCTCCTTTGAAGTCCATGGTGTCATCAGACACACTGTCTGCCCTAAGGACGGACATTGCTCAGCTCCTAGAGAGAGGGGCATTAGCCCATGTCCCAGATGCCCTAGCCAGTCAGGGATATGAGTCTGGGTACTTCTTGGTCCCAGAACGGACGGGAGTTGGCGCCCAATACTGGATCTACATGAACTGAACCAGTTCATGCGGAAACACGAATTCTGAGTGACCAGTTTGAATTAGATCATACCATCTCTGGAGCAGGGCATGGGGCTGTGCTCCCTGGTCCTCCAGGACGTGTTCTTCCACATCCCAGTCCATCCATCCCATTGCCTGTACCTTCAGTTCTGCACAGAGGGGGTACTGTACCAGATCTTCCCTTGTCAATCTTCACCATTCATTACTTCCTGGGTGTAAGCCGGAGGTGCGTACCCGCCACGGGAGCTTTTTTTTTTTTTTAAAAAGCTAGCTCTAGCAGTGCCGCCCTCGAGACTGGCGCCTTGCGTCATGCAGCGGCGGACGTTAATCAACTACGACTCCTCCTCAACTCAGTTCTGTTTCTCCGCCGTCGAGGCAGCACCTGCTTCGCGGGTAGTGTTCGTAAGTCATAATACCTAAGGCGACTCCTCTTTCGTTGCACTCGGCGCCATACCACGGTAAGACTGTTCTTTTTCTATCTGTGCAGCGTGGGTATTTTCCTACTGTGTTTTACCTTAATTGTTTGGCGTTATGTCGGTTCTGGGCGGCGTTTTCTAAAACGGGCGCGCCCGTACGTCGGTGCTCCTGTAGCTGGCATTTCTCCGTCTCGGACCGGCATGACGTGTGTCTTTGATGCCTGGGACCCAACCATGATATGGATTCATGCGATGTCTGCTTCTCCATGGACCGTCGTGTCCTCGAAGTCCGCGCGTTCAAGCTCGGCAAGGCCCCGCCGACTTTCGGGGGATGGTGTCATTCACAGGACTCCCAGGTAAGGTCTCTAGGCCCCTCCCCCGGGTCCCCTCCCGGACCTATACGGTCTGCGGAGGAGGGGGCTTCTTCTTCTTATCTTGCCGAAGAGGAGGCCCCTTCCACGGTGTCGGGGGGCGTTTGGTCCCTTCGGGGCAGGCGTCGACACCGCCACGGCAGTCACCTCCTCGGAGGTGCAGGCTCCCCAGTGTCGAGGCCCATGATTTCTGGGCTGGACACGGCGGACCCTCGGCGCCGCCTTCGGCGCCGTTTGGATCGGTGCCGTCCGCGGTACGGTGATCGAAGACCGCCATTTGGATCCAGGTGCTGTTGGCGCGGTGATCAGAGCAGTGCCGCTGGTGGCTCGCTTTGGCCCCAGCGCCCGTGGGCCTGGTTTCTCCTCCTCATGGCGCCGGCTCGGTTTCAGGCGCGGGGAGGCGGTGCCGTTGGTGCAGCGGGGAGCTGGGACGGGCCTGGCTGTTGCTGATGTTCGGGGCAGGCGGCGCCCGTTGCCTCGAGGACCCCTGGGGTAGCCAGTGTTGAGGTCCTGCTGGTCTCGTCCTCCTCGGGCCGATGACTCAGGCGTGGACCCATCCTGGCACCCCACTCTCCGAGGTCTGGGTCCCCTGTGGCACAGGTACCAGGCGGCGCAGCGGGCCTCCTCTGTCCCCCTTCCGTTCTCTCCTGAGGGCTCCCGGCTGGGGTGGCCTTGGGTCCCAGGAGGGAGGCGTGGGGGTGACTAAGGGAGGCTCCCCTCCCGGTACGGTGACAGCAACCCTCCGGGGTGCTGTTGCTCCCTCTGGGGGTGGGATGCTGCGGTCGAGGAGGAGGGCTCTCTTGGAGTCCGAGGGGCAGGGGGACAGGCCCTCGGTCTTCTTTGGCCACCTCAGGGGGGGTGGCCAGGAGCCGTAGCGCTGAACCCCGCCCTTCCCTCCAGGGCTCTAGGGTGTCCTCCAGTGGTGTTGTTGTGGGCTGCCCTTCTGGATCCATGCAGTTCCGACTTCGTCGCAGGGGAGATTCTCCCCCTGGGCTCTTCCAGGCTCCGCTTCCTCAGGGTTCCGTCTTGTGGCCTGGTTTGTTGTCCGGGACCCCGCCAGCTCGGGCTCCGTTCCCCGAATTCCAGAGCCCTGGCAGAGATCAGTTGCCTCCTCGCAGGTGCCCTCTCCCATCTCTCTGCCTCCACCCCCCACTCCCGGGCCATGTCGGTCCCTCGGTCCGTTATCCTGGAGCAGTTCAGAAGGTTCTGCAGCCTTCCCTTCATCGTTAGATGTATGCATGAGCGGGTCTTTCGACTCTCCCCACCGCCGCAGGAGTCCTCTGAGCATTCCAGCTCCCCATCATCCTCGTCTCCCTCCTCTGAGGGGGAGGAACCCCCTGCTCATCTCTCCTCCGATGCTGATTTCACTGAATATCAGCGATTCCTTTCGAGGATGGTGAGGGACCTTCGGATCTCCTACATTCGTAGAGACAATACCGAATGGGAGACGCGTGAATTCCTTGGGGAATTCAGTGCCCAACACTCGGTGGTACCTTCCTGGCCTATCCCCTTCCAGGAGGCGTCTATCCGATCCTGGCAGTCGCCAGCCGCTTCTTCTCCAGCCCCGGCTGACTGTCAGCGTAGGTATTGTGCCCCCTCGGAGTCTCTAGGTACTCTTCCCAACCCCCCTTCTGGCTTGGTCTACCTTGACACTCCCTCCAGGCGCCTGCCTGGCGCCACGACCGCCCATCGGACCGGGACTCCCTTCAGTTCGACCGTTGAGGCGAAGAGTGTTCTCTTCTTCTCATTCGGCTGCTCGTATAGCATCACATCAGGCTCACCACGCTGCCTACAGTCGGCACCTGTGGTCGATGCTTTCTCAACTCCTAGTGTTGATGCCTGATATGGAGCAAACCAGACAAGCTGTTGCCCTCTCCGCTATAGGCCTGGAGCTGGCAAGACACCAGGCAAGGGCATCTTATGACGCCAGTGAGGTGGCTTCCAGGCTTGCGGGGACAGTGATCTGCATTAGGCGGACGGCATGGCTCCGTCTTTCAAGGTTGTCACCCCTGGCCCGGCGTAGGGTGATGCGCTCCGCCTTCCGGGGGACCCGTCTCTTTTCCTCTAGAGCTAGGAGACTTTTGCAGGGGCTATCTCCGTCTCCACATCCTCGGGAGGCACCTCCTAGCTCTTCTCCCACTTAGGCTTCTGTGAATTAGCCAGGGTCTTCCCCTTCTGTTTCTCACCAACAGGAGGCTGGGGGTCTTGTTCCCTCAGGGTCTTTACCCCTTCCCCCTCCTGGGGGAAGAGAAGCTTAGTACTCACCCAGGAAGTAATGAATGGTGAAGATTGACAAGGGAAGATATGAAAATTACGTACCTACCGTAATTCTTGATCTTCTCTTGTATCTTCACCATTCATTACTTACCCCTCCCACCTTCCCCTCAGTGGCCTCCTTCTGTGGCGTCTCCCCCTCCCGTCTCGTTCCTCCCTCTTGCTGAACCTAAAAAAAAAAAAAAAAAAAGGGGACATCTCTCTATCCTTGCCTTTTTCCTTAAAGTTTCCAGGAAAATTATTTACTCTAAGATTCGTGGGCTTTTGTTGCAGGAGTGCTGGGTCGTGAGTGAGCTACACGACTATCTCACCGCCATGTTCTCAGGCGAGGCACTCCTAGGGACCTTGCCTGACTCTGTCTGTGCAGTTTGGTCCCACAATATTCTGCTAATCAATTACTAAGCCCTAGAATCAACCCCTTTCTTTTTTTTGCAGAGCAAGAGGAGCAGTGCCAGTTATTCTTTCTCTCTCTTAAAACTGAGGAACTCTCTCCGACTGCTTGAAGGCAGCCCCTGGCTTCTCAGGTCATATTTTCCTCTTAAGCCTGTGAGTCATACTCTGTCTTGAACCCCCTTTTCAAGGGTCCTTCTGAGGACAGTGTTGCAGGAAAAGCAGTGCCAACCATGACCGGTTCTTGCCAGTTTCAAGTCTCTCCTGCCTTGCCATAGCAAGTCCGATTGAGTTCCATTATATTTCCTACAAACTGCCTTGAAAGGCTAAACTTTCTTTCTATACCCTTTGAGCAGCTCTTACATGCTGCCTGGGAATCAACCTTTTCCTAGCTGGGTGTCCTTCCAGAAACAAGGCCTGCTCTCGGCCAGGAGCCGCAGCTAGGATCAAGGATTCATAGCATGTTGAGGTCAAGACTATGCCCTCCTTAGTCTGTCTAGCGGGTTGGTGAACCTTCTCTTCCAGCACTACCAGTGGGGATTCTTGCCCTTATTAATCGAGCCTTAAGCCTCTCAGCTAACTATGCTCGTTGGGCATTCTGGTCTCCTCAACATCCCATCTTTCTTCTTCTTCTCTCTTCTTCATTCTTTCTCCTTCCCTTTTCTCTCTATCTGTTCCTCCTAGAGTCGCCCCGGTAAGGAGGCCCTGTGATCCTAGGGCAGGAATACTCTCTCCTCTGTCTATTCTCCATGGCTTATTCCTTTTTCAGTTTATTTTCCTTACTTTGCTATCCCTTGGCTATCTTGCCTCGCTTTCTCTTTTTCCACAATATAATTTTTGCCTCTCGGCTCACAGAACTGAGTTGGAGGAGGAGTAGCTACTAACGGCCCCCTCGTGCATGGCATTGGCGTCGGTCTGGTCGCCCGTTAAACTAGCTTTAAAAAAAAAAAAACTCCGTGGCGGTCTGGCGCCTCCGGCTTACACCCAGTAAGTAATGAATGGTGAAGATACAAGAGAAGATCAAGAATTACGGTAGGTACGTAATTTTCATTTCTAGCTCATGCCCTTTGGTCTCTTATCCATGCCCAGGGTCTTAACCAAGTGCATGGCAGTGGTGGTGGTCTTCCTGAAGCACAAGTGTGTCAGGATATATCCCTAGCTGGAGGATGGGCTCATAGCCAGGTCTTCCATGGAAACAGTCATGAGGTCCAGAGATCTGGCCCCTCCAAGATTTGGGCCTTTTTGTTAACTCAGTGAAGTCCTAACTGATCCCCTTGAATGTAATCAGGTTCATCGGAGCAGAACTTGGGTCTGATGTTTTATTGTTTTTATTTGTCTTGATTTTATGATATCTGATTTTATCTGTTACCCTGCCTGCTGTATTTTTTATGTACGGCGTCCAGAGCCTCCTGGATTGGGTACCATAGAAATAAACTCTGCCTTGCCTTGCCCAGTGGGCCAAGGCTCGTCTTCCTGTGAACCAGGCATCAGATCTTACCTCCTTTGCCTGATCATTTCAGGTTGGGCTCTCATGCACTGCCCAGGACTTTCTGCTGCTGCTCAGGTACATGGCAGCCTCTGCCAGAATGATCTGTTGGGCTCGCTGGTGGATGTGCAACCTGCAGTGGGAGTTGGGCCATCAGTGGTTCTAGCACCTTGGCCACTTGGACCCACCAGTCGCAGTGACCCAGCTGATACTGGATGCCATCTCGTGGTGGCTGCACCCACAACATCTGAAGATGGGAATCCCATTTCTTCACCCATAGCAGTCTGTCACACTCATGATGGATGCGTCTTTGGTGGGGTGGGTGCACACCTGGGAGACAGCAGAGCCCACAGGTTCTGGTCACCCTGGGAGTCCTGTCACCACATCAGCCTGCTGGAGCTTCATGCAGTGCACCTGGCTCTGATGGAATTCGCTCCTTTGATCAGGGGTCACGTTGTTCAGATCCAGATGAACAACACCATGAATATGTTCTACCTGAACAGGTAGGGTGGCATGCATTCCCTTCCTTTGTGTTGGGAGGCTCTCCACAGCTGTACCTTCTTGCACAGCCTGGGCGCAGATCTCTGGTGATTCCTGTTGTGGGATTAAGCAGTCAGTTGGCAGATACTCTCAGTCAGATCAGTGTGACAGGGCTGAATAAGGCCCTGTCCCATTTGTTATGCATAAAGAGTTTAAACACAATGGTCTGTTCCATCCTCTTTTTTTTTTCTGTCTCTTCTCTGTCTGGTTGCTCAACAAAATTTACTTGTGAGACCTAGGAACTGATCACTCCAACAGTTTCGCGATTCTCTGCCTCTCGCTATCTGTCTGCCTTCACTTGCTGTTTCTGTCTTTTCTTCCCCCTTGTATATCTGCGGATATAAAAATATATTTGAATCTTTATGTGGAAATGTCACTGATACTGGGATCCCTTTGTTTGAAACTGTTTATAGTTATGCTGTTGAAATGACTGCAAAAAGCTATTTGGAATTCAAGGGATTAACCTGAGATGCAGGTTTTAAGCCGTTTGCAGAGTTGTCAACAAGAGGTCAGTTCTGGGACACCATGTACTATTTTGTTGCACCTGCAAGGAATGAAACTTACAAGAACATTCTGTAAACTTGCAAAAACATTATGTGAGAAGCAGGCTCTCTTAACAAGTTCCCAAAGACTTATAAAAAGAGCAGCAGTGCTTTTGCTAGAACAGCAAGGAGAGTGAGAGACTGAAACTTGGAACTAAGAGATACCCTCAGAAGAAGAACTTAGTTTTCTCTTTTTGTACTGCCTTTGTACAGAGTTGTTACTGAATAATTTTTATTTTTTATTTTGCTGTTATTGAGAAAAATGAAACGCTGTTTATGAATTTTAAAACTGCTCCTGGTTTTCCTAGGCTTCCTGACCTGTGTCTTGTTGACAGTCAGAAAGACATCGCGTTAGTGGTCCCTGAATCAGGAGGTGGTAAGCCACCTGTTCTCCCAGTTGGGCAACCCTCTGGTGAACCTGTGTGCCTCCTGGGAAAACAGAAAGCTGAGGCTGTTTTGTGCCTACTCCCCACAGTCTGGGACACTGTCTGGGGATGCTTTCATGAGGCCCTGCACCCCAGGCCTCCTCTGTACCTTCCTTGGTCAACAGGGCTGTGGTAATGGCACAGAAGGACAAGGTGTGGATGATCCTGATAGCGCTAGACTGGCCCAGACAGTTTTGGTACCCAGATCTCCTCAGATTCAGTAACAGGCCTCTGTGGTGGTCGCCACTCCACCCAGACCTGCTAACCAGACAACAGGGATTGATCCTGCACCCAGACCTTCGATCCCTGCACCTCTCAGCCTGGTTCCTGAGTGGCTAGAGTTCCAGGCTTTGGGGCTTTCAGTAGATGTCCTTCATATTGTGGAGACATCCCGTAAGATGTCAACTCGCAAATGCTACACATTCAAGTGGAAGAGGTTCTTGATCATGGTGCCAAGGCAGGGAGCTTTATCCCCTATCTACCCCATTGCGAGCATCCTCGACTTCCTCTAGTCCCTCTCACAGTTGGCCTGTGAGCACCAACCCATAAGGTGCACCTGGCAGCCATCTCTGCTTATGGGGTGCAATTTTTTTTTTTTTTGTAGCCTTTGTTCATGCACCTTACCGTTGGGGCATCTCTCAGGTGTCCCATGCACAGCTCCTATGGCTCCACTGCCTGCCTGAACCGCTGTCCGGATACTATGTCAGTTTCAGGATTCCAGGCTCTCCTGACCCCACAGAAAAGCCACAGAATCCCCAGGGAACAATCGGAGATACGGCCAATAGTGGACATGTGGCCAGGGCTACCGATGGTCACCGATATCAGCCAATGATAGGGGATATTTTCTTAGGTTTTTCAACCCCGGAGCTCGAACATGCAATGACATCCTGCTCGGCATGTGCACGCTTCCACGCACACCTGAAAGACATCCGCTGCAGCTCCAGTCCCTGCATTCTGCCAGCCGAGCACTGCAATCCTCCAGCCACCACCAGAGGTTGGTAGTGCATTGGCATGAGAGACACTCTCCCTTCCCAGGGAAAGAGAGCAGTCCCTGGGATGTTCGATCCTTCCGCATCCCCACCGCCCCCCCCCCGGTGACCCGGGCTCGTTTCCGAACCCGGGTTGCTGGCGTGGTGCAAAGTGTGGTGTCCAGCGTCTCAACCCTCAGCCCCACCGGGCCGGCTGGGCACAATTTTTTAAGCTAACGGTGACCCAGGAGAGGGTGGTCAGGCACTTTTTCAGGGGCCTGGACCACTTGTCCCTTCTGATGTGCAGAATTTTGCCACCTTGGGAACTACTGCTAGTATTGGCAATGCTCATGGACAAGCAGTTTGAGCCAGTGCACAGGTGTGAGATGTCACACCTTTCATGGAAGACAGCCTTTATGGTGGCTGTCTCGTCAGGAGAATTAACCAGTTCCAGGTGCTCTCAATGGAGTCTTCTTATCTGATCTTCCACAAGGACAAAGTCATCCTTCGCCCCCACCTGAAGTTCCTCCTGAAGGTCGTATTGGCGTTTCACCTCAACCAGATGATAAGCTTACCAATATACTTTATGAAATTGACCTCAGAGGCTAACTGTAAACTCCACACTCTGGACCTACAAAAAGCACTGTCTTATAAGGAGCACATAGCTGGAGTTTGGGGTGAGGCTTGCCAGCTGTTCCTAACATATGCTGAAGCCATGCCTGGTAGACCAGCAGCAAAGAGTACAGTTGCCAGTTGGATAACATCCTGCACTGATCTCTGCTATACTGTAGGTTGGTTGGTAGGGTGTCCCCCAAGGGACTTCAGGCTTATTTCACCAGACATACTGCTGCCTTGGTGGCTGCTTCCAGGGACATCCCCATTCAGAAGATCTGCAGGGCTGCAGTTTGGAGTAGGGTATACACCTTCATATCCCATTACAACGTCAACATTATGAGTTGTCGGGATCCTGCACTTGGGTCCTTGATCCTCCAGTCTCCATTTGCCAAATAGGGGTGCCCACCTTACGCCTTCCTCCCAGAGTACTACTGAAGTCTGCCAAAGTGTGGCTAGTGAACTGTATCCACGCCCTTAGAAATATAGGTTACTCACCTATAACTGTAGTTCTAGGGGTGAAATACAGTTCGCATCCACACAACCCACCCGACCTCCCCTGGCAAGTGGCACACAGATCCCTGCTTTCCAGATTGCAGCTATCTAACATCACAAGGTGAAGCCAGAGGATGTAACACCCAGGTGGTGGGTGGAGCTTAGCTTGAAGACTTCCAGTGACTTGCCTGTCTCTAGGAAGCTGCCAGAGTGGGGATGTAAACTATATATCACCCCTAGAACTATGCTTACAGGTGACTCACCCATATTTCATTGTTCTCCAAGAGGCACCCTGTGTGTGGGGGTCCTCAATTGGTGGGTCTGTGGTATTAGAGGTAACCACAATGCAGCTGGCGGACATCAAGCGTAATTCACTAGGAGCAAGGCTGCCCTTTTGGTGCTGGGATGGTGCTTGCTTAAGGAGTGGCTAGTTCCCAAGATAAGATTAACACTTGAGAGCAAAGAAATTGAGTAAGCACTCCGGAGTAAGTACCCATAATCATAAAGTGCACTTAGTCAGTGACGGTTCTGAGTTCAATTTAATGCAAAAAAAAAAAAAAAATACATTTTTAAAAACCTATTATATGAACCACTACTATCTGTGCCCCAACAAAGTGCTGTTGCAGTGCTTACAGAAAGTGCAGAAGACTCGTTTATAATCTATCAAACTGCATTGCACACCAAGAGAGTCTTGCCCATTAACAGTAGCTGCCTCTATACCACAGCGCTTCATTCACAACCCGAGGTTCATCGGTGGTTCTTCAGGCCTGCCCTGGTAGCCGAGTTCTTGCCAGTGATTCAGCTGGATTAGTCCCAGGGGCAGAAGGGATACACCACAGGATCATTGTGGAGCTAGGGGAACAGTTGTTGGGGCCACTTGCTGAACTCTTTCAGGAGTCTGTCCATACAGGTGTTCAGAGGTCTGGATATTGGCAAATGTAGTCCTCATCTTCATGCTGGGGGTGAGGTTGGACTTGGGCAACTACAGACCATTTAGACAGATATCAGTGCTGAGCAAGGTCCTAGAAGCCATAAAAAAGAACAGAATAATGGAACACTTGGTTTAGACCAAGATTCTTGCCCCATCTCAGGATGGCTTTACGAGGGACAGACCATCCTAGACCAACCTGATTGCCTTCTTTGAGTGACATGGCAGGTGGATAGAGGCAGGGCTAGGGATGTGTGACATGTGACCAATCCGGCAGCGTGGCTTGTGATGTCACAGTGCTGATGCTTTAATGGGAGGAATAGAACTAGATATGTCCGCTTCCAGGTACAGCACTGCTTCTGACATCACACCCAATACTGTTAGGTAGAAAACCATCTAATGAGAACACAGAAAGAGACAAAAAAGTTTCAGAAATAGAAATCAATAAGGGACTACTTCTAAAATTGCTAATATTTTCTGCCAGCTATTTCTTCGATGCTAGTAGCTCTTTAGGTTTACTGATGACACTTAACGTGACCAGGGTGGTGGGCAGTCTTTAGTATGGGGACAGACTTCAGGAGGACTTAAACAAGCAGGGTAATATCCAGATTCTGGGGGCTCCTAGTTCAGTGTAGCCAGATACAGGGTGCTGCACTTCAGAGGAAAAGCTGAGGTAGGAGACCTTGGAGGAAAAGCTGAGGCAGAGGTAGGATCTACACACTGTGTGGGACTTCTCTTTCTGCAGTTGAGGAAGAAGGGGACCTGGGGCTATAAGCGGGGAAGAAGCAGGAGCAGTGTGCAGCTGCTGCTGTCAAGAGGGCCAGAAGAATGTGTGGGTGTATCAAGGGGTAGGGGCATCCAGCAAAGCAGGGGAAGTAATCCTGCCACTTTACAAGGCCCTGATCAGGCCCCACCTGGAGTACGGTGTGCAGTTCTTGGCGTCTCAGTACAAAAAGGGCAGTGAAGCAGTCAGGAGGGTGCAAAGCTGGGCCGTTAGAATGATCAGGGGAATGGGGGACAAAAGTTAGGAGAGGCTAGAGGCCCTTGGTATGTTCACATTGGAGAAAAGGAAGCTGAGAGGGGATATGATGTCATTCTTCTGCATACTCAAGGGTAATGGCAATATTTAACATACGGAAATGATTGATTTGGTGTCCTCCAGAAGGACTCGAGGACACATATTGAAGCTCGGAGGTGGTAAATTCTGGAGTATCAGTATTTTCCCCCAAAGGGTGGTGAACCTGTAGAATAGCCTACCAGTAGAGACAGTGGATATAAAAACATAACAGGCCTTCAAGGTATGGTAAGTCTGCAAACATTTCTGCTTACCGAGGGAATCATTGGGTACCCGACATCCTAGAGTGGATGGGAAATCCCTATGAATCAGTAAATGTTTGCTTTATAATACTTATTTTCATCAGCTGGCCCGGTGGCACTGAGGGTTGAGGCGCTGGACGCCACACCTCGCATCACGCTGGCGACCTGGGTTCGGACGCGAGCACAGGCCGCCAGGGGTTGGCAGGGGAGGGATAGGATCGAGCGTCCGCAGGACTGCTCTCCTATCCCAGGGAGGGATCCAGGGAACCACCGCTCTGTAGCAACCCCTGGTGACGACTGGGGGGCACAATCAGAGCGATGGCAGCAAGGGGGGCAGAGTGCGGCAGATGTTGGCACATTGTGCGTTGACGTCATTGCACGTCGCACTCTGCAAGAGGCAAAGAAAAATCAGGTGGAAAACACGGCAGTGCGACGATCTCGGTGGCTGATGGCCGCACCCGGTGCCCCCTGGTTCCCGTGAGGATCCTGCCACAGAGTGCGTGAGACTTAATTGGCCAGCTCTGTGAGGGTGCCAAACTGGGCCTGGGGGGGTGCGGGTGCTGGTGGCTGGAGATCACCCGCAATTGGCGCCGCCAAGAGGAAAAATAAATAATAAGATAAATAATACTTATTTTCATCCCTGCTTATGAAGTTGGGGGGGGACATAATGAACCTAGTGCCTCTTCTGACTGTAAATTACTATGCTACATGTGGGGCTAACCTTCCCTACTAAAATGGAATGAGAAAAGTGTTCCCCCAAAGTATGTAACATCAACGAGGGGTAACTAACTATTAATACAGTACCTTGCTTCACATGTCTCACACATATTTACAGTGTGTGTAAACCCAGGAACAGCATGGCAAGGGATATATTCATAGTTCATGGGGGGAGGGGGGGTATGTTCTCAGTGTATGGGGATATATTCCCACTAGCCGGGAGCAGTTTCTCAGTCTGTGAAGGCAAAGTCTCAGTGGGTGAAGGTATATTCTCAATGGTAGGGTATATGCAGGATAGAGGATAGTACATTCACTGTGTGTTATATTCTCATGGGGGTATATTCTCACAGAATCCTAATATCTTGTACTTCTGTCACAGAGGATTGGAGGCCCAAGGCATATGCCTCTTGACTGAATTAGGAGGGGGCAAGAGATGACCCACTCTGGATGGGGAAGCTACTGAAAAAAAATCTGTCTGAAAAATAAATTTATACCAGCAGGAATTCGGTTCACTAGCCACACTCTGGCAGTTCACTGACCACATCCTGGCAGTTGCAGGGCGTTGCTCAGTTCACCGGTCATCTTCAAGCTAGACTTCTCCCGACACAAATGATGTCATCTTACAGCTCCACTCCATCAATGTCAGATCTTGTTTTTCTGCAGAAAGGGACAGATCTCCTCCTTCGCAGCCCCTGTGGCATTAGAGGGATTCTAGTTTACAAGAGATAATTCTTAGCGAATCTTTGACTTTTTTTATTAAGGTTTATGCTCTGTACTATGTATTAAGTCTTCTGGTGACCACTCCCTCAACGATTAGAAGATGGACTGCAAGATACCGCGTTTTAAGAGGTGTATTCTGGGCCAGCAGAACGTGTCTGCCATGGAGTCACATGACATGCCACTCCTGCCTGGGAGCAACCACAAAACTGGTGAGTGCCCATGTTGCCGGGCCATACATCCTTCATCAGTTGAGGAACAGAAGGTGTGTCTCCTCCAAATTAGGCCTCAGAAATGTTGACAGGCCTCAGAGGCCACCTGGTTGACAGCCCAGTTGGCATCAGTGGAGAAGGAGGTGGCAGCAGCGGCAGACTCCTTTTCAGTCCTGGCCTTGGTGTCCATGGGACCACCTGGGTATCACCCCTTCAGGGACTGGCCAGAGTTCCAGGAAATGTACCTAGCCCTCCAGACTTTTGGGGAGAGTCCTTTCCATCAAAAGAAGTGCCTCCATCGACCACAGGAAGGCGAATGATCCCGCTCTTCATGTTTCCCTGACTCCCTCCCATCTTTGTTAAATTATTGCTGATTGAGGGGGAGATCGAGGACAAGCTCGAAGCTACCACAGTGGCCCCAATGAAGCTTGTGATTTCTATTCTAGTTGACAAACCGGTCGAGATTTTTCTTGATGCGGTCAATCCAGTTGACCCAGAGTCAGAGGGGTATGTCGATTCATCGATGTTGAATATTCCAGCCTTCTCAGACCCCTCCCTGACAAGGGAGAAGGCTCTGCTAGCACCCCAGTCAAGCCAGTTCAGATCCTACCAACACCAGTGATCCCCCTTCTGGTGCCAGCTATGAAGTTGATCGTAGTGTCACTGTCAAAGCATCTGGTCTACACGGTTCTGCCTTGAGGGGGTCGATGGTTGAGGTGCCTGTTGTGGTTCTACTCTTGATCTCATTTATGCTTTAGTCGATGTCATTCTGTGGAGGACTGGCGATGGCATGAACTTAAATGGAGGTATGAAAACCTCCTACGGCAGCAATGGGCACTTACTGGTGCAGGACAGGGTAGACCTGGCTCTTCGGTTCCTCCATGGAGTCTGATGGTCTGAAGCCTTGAGTGGTGATTACAACCGGTAGAAGTGGCACCCACAAAGGGGTCCCACCCAGGGCCTGGCTTGCCTGGGCACCTCTGGGTGGTGGTCACCCATGATTTTTACACCACAGAAAAGCAGCTGAAGCCAGTTTTCGAGGGCACTCTGATTCAGACATGGAGTATTTGATGGCATTCTTGAAAGTTGTCCTTTTAACCCCTACTCATCCGATCATGAATCCTTACAGAGCGAGTTGACCTTACTTACCACTCTCCTGCAACACACGTCAGAGATCTTGAATGTGCCCTTGAAATTGGCCCAGAAAAAGAAATCTTACCATTTCATGGACATTCTGGAATGGATGACTTCCTGGGAGTGGCATTCCCAGTGGCCGAGGCTGTTCTGGAGCCAGCGGTCATTCTCTGGCAGCACCCTATGCCCTGTCCAGTGACCCCATCTGCATGATCTGCAAGTACATGGCCCTTTTCTGGAGTATCTTTGGGTTTTCCCAGCATCCCTTGGGTGAGGGGCTTGTGTCCAACTCAGCCTGTAGGAAGATAAAAGGCCAGGGTGACATGGGGAAGCCACCAGATAAGGAGTCAAGAAGCAGGACTTCCTGGTCAAGACGTTCTATGCAGCGGCCACCTTGAGCATTCGGCAATCTAGCTACGCCATGTTCATGGCCAGGTGTGGTCATACCCTCTTTGACCTCATCACCAATTTTCTCACTTTGCTCCTGACTTTAGCCCAGTCTGAGGTCTGAGCCATGAAGGACATTGGCTGCATGCTTGCTGAGCAGCAGCTGCAGATGACTTTGGACCTGGGTAACTTGTGGGCCCACACTGTGGCCATGTCCATGTGCCATAGGGCCTGACTGCGTCACCAGAGACCCGCATAAATTTGCAGATGTAACCAACCTCTTTGGCCTTGGGGTGGAGGACCATCTTACCTATCTGGAGAAGTTCAGTATCACTCTGGACTCTCTGTTTTCATCACGGCAGGCTACTGAACCTGCATAGTCGCAGAAGAGGAGCTCTTTTTCATGGCCTTGGCTAGCGAACCTAGCAGCAGCAGTCTCAGCAGTTCTTGCCGTATTGCCCTTACCCCAGACAGAGTGGGCAGAGCAAGAAGAAAGGGGGAGGAGGTGGTGCATCCAGCACCCAGCTGGCTGGAGTCCCCTCCAAGGCTGCCAACTGATAGGTTGTGATGTGCCATTCCCTCTCTTTCTCAGTCAGTTCGAAACTCCCAGTTGGGAGTTGGCTTGTCCACTTCCTCCACAGTGGTTCGTCATTACTTTAGACAAGTGGGTGCTAGAAGTGGTACATTCATGTTGATCTGCCTAGTTCGAAGCTGTCATGTTTTACTCTCCTGAGAACCAAGGGAGTCCAGGGATGCTGTGATCATGCTGCCTGCAGTGCGGAACAAAACTGTTTTGCTCTGAGAGTAGGGTGTGATAGAACCCGTCCCAGATGCCCTGGCCTTACAGGGTTGCATGTCCTAGTTCTTTTTTGTACCTAAGCAGATTTGAGGTTGGCACCCCATTCTGGACCTGCACAACCTGAACAGCTTCGCAGAAGAAAATTTTGTATGGCCACTAAACTACATCATACCGTTGCTGGAGATGGGGGCTTTGTTGTGCTCCCTGGACCATCAGGATGCCTTCTTTCATATTCTAGTACATCCATCCCACTGCTTGTACCTTTGTTTTCATGTGAAAAGGGTCTTCTCTGAGTTCAAGGTAATGCTTTTCAGCCTGTCTTAGGCACACAGGGTCCTCACCAAGTGTCTTTTGGTCATAACAGCCTACCTCAGGGTGTTTCTGTACGTGGACGACTGACTCCTAATGGGTGTCTCAAGGGAAGCGGTGAAGCAGTCCAGCGAATTGGCCCTCTAGACCTTCTGGGATCTTAGCCTCCTTGTCCATGCAGCTGAGTTCAAATTGTTAACTGCATAGGTGAGCAGATCCATCAGAGAAGAGTTGGACTCCTCCAAATCAGGGCTCATCTGCCTCTGGAGAGTGCTTTGGATCTTACATCTTTTGCCTGATAGTTTCAGGTTGGGCAGTTTTGCCCAGCCTGGGAATTCCTCCTGCTGTTAGGGTACACGCCGGTCTTGACCAGCATCGTCCACTGCACATGCTGACATATGCACCCTCTCCAGTGGGAGCTGGAGCATTAGTGGTGTCAGTGCCATGGTCACCTGGGCCAGTTGGTCCTTGTGACACAGCCAGTGAGGGATGCTATCAAGTGGTGGCTCTGTCCCCAGAATTTCAAGAAAGGAATTTCATTTGTCTGCCCATATCTGACCCTCACTTTGATGAACAGCATGTTTTTGGTTGGTTGGGGAGCTCACATGGCCAACCACAGAGCCCATGGGTTCTGGTTCCCCAGCGAGACTGTCTGTCTCATTAATCTGCTGGCGCTCCAAGCGGTGTGCCTGACACTGACAGAATTCGCTCCCCTGATTCAGGGTCAGGTCATGGAAGTCCAGACTGACAACATGACCACCATGCTGTACCTGAACAGGAAGGACTGGATGCATTCCTTTCCCTGTACCAAGATGGGGGTACACCTATGGTGGATCTGTTTGCCTGTTGGGAGAACAGTGCTGGGGCTGTTCTGTGCCCACTCTGCTCATTTGGGAATGCTGATCGGGGATGCCTTAATTCAGTCCTGGACTTGGACCTGCAGTCTCTGCACCTCCTAGCCTGGTTCCTGAAGGGTTAGAGTTCCAGGCCTTGAGCCTTTTGGAAGACATTCTTCATGTTGTGGAGGTGTCTCATAAAGAGCAACTCTGCACTTTGGCGTGCACTTTTATAAGTAAGATGTTTATTTATTTTATTTCTTTTTTTTTTTTGTTACCCAGGTAAGGCCCACTATGCACAGGCACCTATTTTCAGGGGAGACCTGGGAACACTGAGGAGGTTAAGTGACTTGCTCAGAGTCACACAGTATGCAAGTGGAGGTTGTGGGAATCAAACCCAGGTCTATCTGCTGGATGTACCAGGCTAATTCACAGCTCATTACTCTAACCTCTAGGCTATACTGCCCAGCCCCATGTTATAGTTATTACAGCGTAGTAGAGAATATTGCTTTTCATTTTTAATATCCCTTTCCAAGGTTTATAGCA
Organism: Neoceratodus forsteri; assembly: GCA_016271365.2. Lineage (NCBI taxonomy): Eukaryota > Metazoa > Chordata > Ceratodontiformes > Ceratodontidae > Neoceratodus > Neoceratodus forsteri. Next base: position 253,477,665 of record JADMNL010000028.1, on the reverse strand, counting down.
TCTCTGGGTGATATATCCAGAAAGTCTGTATAGAAGGCATTTGCATCTCCCGAGTTAACCTTTCAGTGCGTTTGTTTATGGCATCATGGCACTCACCATGACAAAAGACTGTGATGTCACAAACAGTAATTGTCAGGTCAGCGGGGAGAGTCGGATACATTTTAAAATAAAGTACTGGATTATCTGCAATATTCAGTAGACCAACAACAGGATAAGTTAAAAAAAAAACAACTAGAAAACAAAGCTAAAATTTAATTGGTGTAAGTCTGGTGGTTTTAAGCTTTTTTATAGTGCTCTCTAAGGAATCGACTAGCAGAACGTGTATGTTTAACTTGAAGAGGTTTTCGCTGTGGTGTCAGGGCAGGGATATTGCTCCTCTTTCCTGCCCAGTGGCTACGATTCTCAACTACCTTTTGTCTCCGTCTCAGTCAGAACTCCGAGCCAAAACCCTTAAGGTGCACCTGGTGGCCCTCTCTGCACACTGACCTCTGGTTGGTAAGCCGTCGGTAATGCAGCCAAATGTGGTAGGATGCTTTTCAAGGGCCTGAACCATTTGTCCCATTTGGTGTGTGAACCACCACCTCCATGGAAACCACTGCTGATGTTGCAATGCTGATAGGTAAACCATTCAAGCAAATGCACACGTGTGAGATGTCATGCTTGTGGATACCACCTTCATGATCGCCATCACCTCTGCCAGAAGAGTGAGCGAGCGCCATTCGCTTTTGGTGGTCTTTATATCTGGTTTTCTACAAGGACAAGGTTTTCCTTTGCCCCTATGCAAAGTTCCTGCCCCTCAGAGTTTCACCTTAACCAGGTGATAAACCTTCTGGTCTAATTTAATAGCCGTACCTCGGATGCTGAATGTAAGCTTCATATCCTGGACCTATAAAAGACACTCTCCTATTATAATGAGAGGATGGCTGGGATTTGTGACAGGGCTTGGCAGCCACTTATGCTGAAGTTGTGTCTGGCAGACCGGCAGCTAAACAGGTGATTGGCAGATGGGTTGCATCCTTTATCATTCAGTGTTGCAGGCTGGCTAGTAAGGAGACACTCAAGGGGCAGTAGGCTCATTCCAGCTGGCATACCGCTGCCTCTATGGCTGCAGTGAGGTGTTTCCTGACTGAGAAGATTTGTAGCGCCGCTTCCTGGTTGAAAACTCACCTTTTTATCTTCCATTACAGTTTTAACATGCTCAGTCACCATGTGTTGCATTTGAATCCTTACTCCTCCACACTCTAGTCACCAAAGAGGGGTGCATGCCTTGCCCCCTCCTGCTGGAATACAGCTAGAAGTTTGCCACAGTGTGGATAGTGAACTGAATTTTTTGGTAGAAATATAGGTTGTATAGGTTAGCCACCTGTAACCGTAGTTCTACTAAGGATATTCAGTTCACATCCACACAAACCACCCGTCCACTCTTAGCAAGTGATGCATGGATCCCTGCTTCCAGCATGCAAAAATCTGACGTTGAGTGGATGGAGTCAGAGGATGGCACCACGGGTGGTGGAAGAAGTCTAACTTGTAGATGATGGGTGAACTGAGCTGCACCCAGCAACTGCCAGACTGCATACAGTGAACTGTCAGGGTGTGGATGTGAACTTAATATCCTTAGTAAAACTACAGCCACAGGGAGTAACACCTATTTTCTCTTCCCCTCTCTTTTGTTAGCCGGGCATGCTGGTTGGAGTCCCAGGCATGCTGCGAGGAATGCACCAAGCACATCAGCTGCACGGCAGGTAGGTGTCAGATTTGTGGTGTCTGTGCACCTGTTGCCTTTACTTACATTGAGCAAAGTTAATCGTCTGAACTCCGTTTTTATTCAGTTGTTTGGATTTTTAATTCATTTTCCTGAACTGCCCAAATTGAGATGCAAAACTGCCTTTACTCAGATTGATATCTGGGAGAGCTAGCTGGCTCAGGGGAGCCCTAGTTACTTGCCAAAAGGAACACCATGAGTTAATGACAGCAACACACAGATGGGATCCAGGATGTACTGGTTCATGGCACTTTCTTCAGAGCAGATATTTTAAATAATAATTTAAGTTTTAAATGAAAGCTTACAACAAACTACAGTAAAGTACCAAATGATAAAAGTATCTGAGTAGTAGAACCACTACGGGATTGCCCATCTGGACTTCTGGTGATGTCACCGAACAATGATCTGGCTGTGAGATTAGCTCCATTTCCTCAATCCTCTCCCCCCCATAAAGGTTTTTCTCATTCCTTGGCAGGTCTTGGGCAGCTTATCAGCCCTGTCTCAGCTCCAGATGATCGTCCCTCACCTCCCTCAGATTGTAAGTGTGTACTCCCATAAATTTCCCCCCCACGGTGGGGCAGGTGAGGGAGGGCTGTCCTCCCCTCTCAGTGGACAGATTCACTGTGGCCACAGACTGGAGCAGCAGAGCAGACCACCTGGACATGGATAGGGCTTCATGAAGCCCAAATTTCCATTTTCCCCATTCTCTCCCTCAGCCCCTACTGTGGTGTCGCATCAGTACGTGTGTGTGGAGGCATACACGTCCTGCAGATATGCAGCTTCATCTGTTCTTTTCACTCGTGCCTGCACTACCACCAGGCCTCCACCTGATGACAGTTGTTGTCCCCTCCCCTGGGACAGAAGAGCAGTCTTTGGGATGCTTGATCCTCTCCCACCCCTGGGAAACTATGCTTGTTCCCGAACATGGGTCGCCGGCGTGGCAGGAGGTAGGGCGTTCAATACCTAAGCCCTCCACGTCACCTGGCTAGTGATCATTTCCTCGATCCTAATATCAAGTTTAATCCTTGGTCTAAAAATAGCTAAACCTCCTTTTGCCAGCAGACTTCAGTATATTAGGCTGTGTGCCCAGCAGAGACTTTAGGATTTTAGGGTAGCTAGTTCCCAGCCTGAGAAATCCCAGTAGCTTCAAAAGGACAGTCTCCTGGGTTCACCATCACTGCTCAGACAGAAAGAAAGCGGTTCCACTCACGGGCCTACTTGGTTACAAAGAATGCACAGTAAGACTAAAAAAGACCAGTACTGACACCAAATAACATGTTCTGGTATTATTTAAATGTGTATAGAAACACAATCACCAGCGGAAGGGGGCCTTTATTAAAGTCTGGTTTCAGTTCTCCTTACATTGGTGATTGTCAGTGTTTTTATACGCTATCAAATAATAACGCAACATGTTATTTGGTGGCAGTGCCAGTCTTTTTTGTCTTACTCTGCCATCACTGCACCTAACAAAGGCACCTGACAGCATTGGCGGCTTGGAGGAGGGAGCAGCGGATTTTATGATAACCTCCAAGAAACTTACTAAAGAGCTTCAGAAACTAGGCCTCACACTGAAATGCCTACAACATGATTCAGCAGACACCGGGCAAGACCTAAACAAGTGCCCCGGAAAAAGGCCTCACCACAGCAGCAGAGCAAGGGGACCACAGTATTGTAGTGCTATTACATTTTTATAGGCGACAGTGTGAATTGACAGATAAAAGTGGCTGACCAGGAATTATGATCCCACAGAAACAGGCTTCATCTTCACTGGGTTCCTGAAGATACAGAAAAAGGAGAGATGACCGAATCTGTGGTCTCCTTTTTAAAGAATTGGTGGGTTGAGGAGACTATATGTACCTCCAGGTAGGAAGGGAACATAGGGCCCCTTGCACCCAAGACAACCAACTTGAAAGCCCACCTATGATAATTGTGTCTCAATTTGTGGATGTGCAATCAAAGTTCTCAGGGTAGCCTGGAACAAGAAAGAGTTGTCATTGAGAGATGCCAGCATTTACTTGGAGCATGACTTCTCTCAGGCGGTCATGGAAAAGAGATGGAAAATCGTAGCAGTCCAGAAGGAATTGTGAGAGAAAAATATAAAAGCCCATGTGATTGTGCCGGCCCAAATGAAAATTGTTACCTCGAACGGAATAATGTTCTTTCATAGCCTAGAAGAAGCAGGCCTTTGTCTGCAACAGTTTGGGATCAAGATGGCCACACTGACCGCATCACACATTTTGACAGAGTGGGAATTATTGCAGCTTCAGTAGAGTCAGCAGTCATTGAGAAGAAGACGTCAGGAGCTTCCTCCTCAATATCATAGAGGTGGAATGTTATTCTGCAGAAAGGGGTTCAACAGGGCCAGCCCGATGGTGCTGAGGTTTGAGGTGCTGAACGCCACACCTTGCGCCACGTCGGCGACCTGGGTTCGGGAGTGGACTCGGGGCGCTGGTGGGTCGGCAGGGGGGAGTTAGGCTTGAGCGTCCTATGACGGCTTGCCTTCTCTGGGGAGGGAGCAGGCCAATGCCCGCACACTTCTGTGACTCCGAGCGGAGGCTTGGAGTACTGCAAGCCCCTTGAGGGATGGCTGGCCATGTTACAGTGTGGACGTCGGCACCTTGCGCCATGACGTCAGGGGAACTGCAAGCTGTATGGGGAGGGAGAAAACAGGAAAGTGAGCTTGCCATCGCTGGGAAGATGGAGAACTGTGCCATGCCCACAGTGTGCCTCTGCCCACCTGATGAGATTCAGGGACCAACGAAATGTAAGTGTACAGCTGCGGCTTCATGAGGGTCTGTGGTCCATCCGGGTATGGTAGAAGGCAGTGGGATGTCAATTGTCTCCCTTGATGGGTCGGGGGTGGCGGGGTGGCAGGCTGGGGTGAGGAAGACAGAAAATGTAATTGCAAAAAAAAAAAAAGAAAGGGGTTCAACAAGGTGGGGGTGAACAGCCACCACAAGAACTGGACATATGGCCTTAGAAGGTAAATGGAAGGTCCCATTTCATTCTTTAGGCTACGGCAATTGCCGGACATTTGCAGTCTTGCATGGAGGAGGAAATTGCTGATTGACTAAGGGATGCATGGGGACTATTGCACAGAGGGAAAATAATTTTAACTCTGTGGGGATGCGTTATTTTTCATTAACAGAGTATATACCCATATTTCTTCTTATTTTTAAATAACATTATCTGCAGATTCCACCTGCATTAAAATATTTGCAGGGGACCTGGAGACTAGTGACGGTTCAGCGCCAGTGGGCAAAACACATGCAGTACAAGCTGCCATGGTTACATGGAGAAACTGTCAGCTACACCATTGCAAACTGTATGTGTCTTTCATTTAGGGGGGGGTTCCTCCTACAAGTTATAGTACTGCGCTATATATTGCCAAGTTGGGAATGAAGGTTCAAAAGCCTAGATGACAGCTGCTTAGTGCAGTGGCAGAGCCGTTTTTTGACAGCCCTCTGCAACTAGCACTGCTGCAGGCAGCTCTGAATGGCTTTACGATGCCCGTTCAACAACACTTTTGTCGACTGGCATCACATCGACAGGATTTATGTCAGCTGCAAGTTGCGGTTGACATAAATTCTGGTTGTCTCCCAGTCCATTTCTTCATCAGGGGGCTCTGCCACCCCCACCCCCCCATACTTTAGATTCTCAACTCTGAGTCGGAGTTGATTTGGGGAGGGTGCAGGACCGGGAGACAGTGTGCCCCTGTGTCAGGCACACCAACACAGCGACCTGTCGGCAAACTGTCGATTTTGCCGACAGCACTGTAGGTCACTGTGTTGGTGTTGCTGTCGGGGGGGGGGGTTATACCACTCTGAATCCATTCGAAGTAAAGACAGCACACACATTAGTGTGAGAGACATCTGCATTAGTGCTAGCGTGGGATTACAGTGCTGGAAGAGGGAGGAATCTAACAGCTTTGTTGGGTCCATTGGTGAGTGTGTGGGGGAGGTAAATTCGTGTGTGTGTGAGCAGCTGGGTGGGAGGGGTTGGAGCAGTTCTGCCATGGCCAGGATAAAGCCCTGTGACAATGGCCAGTCAAAGTCCAAGCTGTCTACAGTGACTGTTGAAATTCAGGGCCCTAAGTAGGATACATGGGCACAGAAACCCCATTGTAAAGGGGCAAGGGTTTTAACCATAATATTTGGAACCTGGGCAACAGCAGTGTTCACAGTGCTGAATACAGTAGAACTTGGAGTTCCGGTTTCAGATGCATATACATCCCTGCAGATTTTTTATGTCTCGAGATTTCCCTACGAGTTTAGGACATGACCTTGGTAGTTCAGTAAAATGTTCTTTCTTTCCTCAGGTTGCGGTGGTCAGAGTTGATGACCTTGGCTGCACGTGTCGTTCGGGAGGGATTTAATGTCACACATGATCTAGGTGAGCATTGCTATAGCAGTTCAGTACAACAAAGCATTTACCTGGTGTGGTCCATGATGGACAACATTTGAATCACTGACATTCACTGGGCTAAATCCGTAGAAAAACTACAGGCCAGCAAGACTTCCCTCTTGTGTCTCATTTAGGCCTAACCAGTTCCCAACCCCTGCTGGGAGTATTGCATCTTGCGCTATCTTCTCAGGGTCTGCAAGAGGTCTGCCCCTTCCCTGGCTCCATTTCAGTTCCTAACTTAGCTCCCTCCTTGGGCCTTCAGGAGGAGTTGGTAAGCAAGCCTTTGTGGCTGGCTGTGATCTAGGATGTTGCCGGAGGAGGAGGTCCATTCTGAGCATAGACCCAGTGGTGTGGGCTGGGCAAGGTGGCCGTCACCCAACAAATGGGCTGGTTGTTTTCCTTTTACTGTCCATCCCTTTCTCAGTTGTAGAGGAATAGTGGGAGAGTGCTCCTTCAAGTGTGCTATCCCTCTGCCCCACTTCCGTCTCTCTCGCGCTCTCTCTCTGTCTCAGGATGAAAGTCTCAGCATGTTTCCTCCTCCCAAGCACTAGGAGGCAGTCACAAACCAGAATAAGCAGTCCCTCTCAGGATCTCTGATTTAAAAAAAAGGTTCACAAATGAAGTTTGTGGTATGATCAGACAATAGGCACTGCAGAATTAGGTAGAGAAATAATTAAAACCTCATCAGGGGACTTCCTACTACTGAGATACTGGCTGTGTTTCTTGAAACCTACTGGCTTTGGAGGTGCCTTGGGTGGGTAAGTAGGCCAGTGCTTCAGCAAACTAGTGGTATAGCCATGCTTTGTCTCACAGCAGGGATGCTCGCTGGGAACATGCAAAACTAATTCTTACAGAAAAAAAATAAAGAACTGCCTAGAACCTGGCAGGTTCTAAATAACCTGGACTCTCACATGGACACAAAGGAGAGATTAGCCATTATACCTTTTGAACTGTGTTATACCACACTTCACATTGGCAGTGTTTATGGACATCCCCCTTCCCGGCAGCAGAGTTTTTCATTAAGACCTTTCACTAGCTGGCAGATTTGTCAGAGGAGGTGGTGCTGGTGTGGGAGGATTGGAATGCAGTTAAAAGTCTGGTTATGGATACATCTAAAGATATCTTGGCCTTCAGTCCTGGGCAGTTTGACACCTTATTAATGTTGACTGAGAAGGAGGTTTACTGGATGTTTTGAATGGAGGACAACCCAGCAAGGAGGAACTTTACCTTTATTCACCTCAATAACAGTGATTCTCGAATAGATAGGTTCTGTTTGGCAGCATTTGCATCTGGCCTGAGACAGTAGGACTGGTCCTCGCATGCTTTCAGGCAATGCTCCTATTTCCCTTACATTAGAATTAGTCTCTAAAGGCGGGGCATCAGACAGGTATTTAAATGTGAAGCTGCTAGCTGATGAGGTGCTCATTTCTAAAAGTCAGGATGAGATACAGGCCTACCGTCTGTTAAATGTAGAACAGGACACTAAGTCAAGTTTCATTATGGATGGCCTAGAGGCTGTGCTAACATCTAATTGCCTGTGCCTCCTTTAAAAACAAGCAGAGGTTACAGCAGCAATTACAGTCCACGTTACTGATTCGGAAAGTACAGCACAATAAAGAGGGGGACACTGAGACTGATGCAGTAAGTTAAAAATGAGCTTGATAAGATTTTGTGTCCAAAAATATTGAAAGTCAGCTCTGTTTCATCAACTGAAAGTATTAAGAACACTGGAGTAAAGCCAGTCATTTGATGGCTTACCTGCTGTGCAAACAGGTCAAAGATCACTATATCCCAAAACCAAAATAAAGTAAGGGGCCAAACTGGGTGTTCTGAGTCCCCAAAAGAAGTTGCAGAAGAGTTCTGACAGTTTTACACAGGGCTCTACTCCAGCGAGGATGACACAGGATCCAGGGACATAATTCAGAACTACCTCTCTGAAATTGAACTTCCCAGGGTGATTCTAGAGCAGTTACAAGAACTAGATGGTGCCTTTATGGTGGGAGAGGTTACAGAAGTTATTAAATCTTCACGAAACAATAAATTGCTAGGGCCGATGGCTATGTGGTAGAATTTTACAAAAAAATTCAGTGAGGATTTGTCCCTTTTACTCACTAGGATATTTGACAAAATTCACAAGGGGTGAGAAATGCCACCCTCCTGGCCTGATGCAACGATTATGGTCCTACCAAAGCCAGGAAAGGATGGCTGTTAATGTGGAGCTTTTTGTCCAGTCTCCCTCCTGAATCAGGATGTAGATCAGAACGTAGAGGCTTTTGCCAAGGTTATTGCAAACAGATTTCAGAGGATGAATGACCACTTAATTCACAGTGACCAGATAGGGTTTATTCCCAGCAGCCACATTTAGGACAATATGCGGAGACTGTAAATGTCATCTCAGGGTCATAGTGTTGCAGAGACATGACTATGGTAAGCACAGTAGATTATCAGAAAGCATTTGATCGCCTTGACTGAGGCTTTCTTGTGGCTGCCCTCCAAAAAAGGGGTCTGGGGGATAGTTTTGTCTGATCCATTCTATGTACACCAGCCCAGCAGCTAAAGTGAGGGTTAATGGACCCTGTCATGCAAGATGAAAATCCAAAGAGATGCTAGGCAGGGATGCCCTCTTTCACCGTTGCCCTTTGCGATTGTATAAATCCACTGGCTGCTGCTTTGAGGGTGAGGCTGGATATTTTAGGCATCCGAGTAGCAGGAGAAGAGGTGAAAATATTCTAACAATGCGGATACAGTTCACTATCCACACACTGGCAGTCTTCCCGGAGATAGCCGAGTCATCGGAATATCTTCAAGCTAAGCTTCTCCCACCAACCAGGTAGCATATCCTCCGACTTTGCCCTGTGATGTCAAATCATTCTTTCCACTGGAAGGGACAGGTCTCCTTTGCAGCTCTGCAGTGTTAAAGGATTTTGAGGTTTCTTGTGCTTTATTCAGGTGAATCTTTGAAAGATTTTTTTCAGTCTGTATTTAACATTAAAGTTGCTTCTGCCTCTTCTGGCTCTGTTTCATGACCAGTGGTACTTTAAAAAGCAAGAAACTGCAGTTCAGTTTCTGCACTCGGTGTAGGCAGATGTTAACCACAGATCTGCAGGACATGTGTGACTACTGCCTGGGCGATTACCATGACATCTCTACATGCAGTAAATGCTGGGCCATGCTAACAACGTCCATTAAGGAATGGAAAGTCAAATTGACCTTGGGAAAGCCCAAAGACCTCAAATTGACCTCGGTAGCTGAGAAAGTAGTAGAAAGAGACTGCGGTGGCTCTGGTGAGTTCCTTATTGGTCTTGTCACTGTTTCTGGCTGGGACCAGCATTGGAGGGTCATTCTCTGATGATTTCATTAACATGTGCCTGACCCTTCAGACTTTCAGGAGAGCCTTTCTTACAGCAACAAGAAGCAGAAAAAGCAATGTTGACACAGGTTGCGGGACTGGGAAAGATCACGCTCTTCCTGCTCCTTCGACTCCTCTGACTGCTTAGCCTTGGTTGAGCAACCTACAGTCAAGAGAAAAAGGTCAAGGGCTCTACTGGACCCTGTCAGGCCTGTAAGCCTCAACTCTGATAGAGCAAGTGGTCAATATATTTCTTGAACCTGTGGACTGGCTGTTGGAGGAAGCCGGCAAGGAGTCATATCTCCCAAACCCCCGGTGCTCCCTATCCTCACTTAGGAAGATGAGGCACTGTTCGAACCACCAGGTGAGTTACCTCAGGAGCTGTCTCCAGCAGTGGTTGTGCCTCTGCAACGAGTTGTGGCTATCCTGCCAAAGCAGGTGGTTTATCCCAACCCTTTGGTGGACTCCCATCAGCCTTCGGGTCTAGGGTTGATGGTCAGTGGTAGACAGTCAAGATCGGGGTGCTGCTTGTGTTTTCTATCCTGCTTGACTGGGAGGCAGCACCATCGATGCTCTTCGACCTCCTTGTCTTCAAGCATCTACACAGGATACATCAGTGCTACGAGAAGCTCGTTTGGCAGCAGTAGACCATTTCTGGGAGGGATAGGGCTCTACCCCCATGACCTTCGGTCCCATGGCTTTCACCGACCTTTCACTTGCCGGTCCATCCTATTCAGTAGTCCCCAGTATCTGCTTCACTTCCACTTTGAGTGGAACCACCTCCACCTCAGCCACTATTCAGGGCACCAACCGAAGAGTCTTAGCCCACTACCAGATTGCCAGGTTTGCTATCAGTGGAGATCACCCAGGTTGAGGATACCAGGGTGGTCTTTGGTGGTAAATGGTCAAGGGCTGTTGTTGAAGAACTTCCTGACTTAGAAGCGGAACTGTTGATGGCTTCAACCAGCACTCACACCTTCGACCAGGAATTGGTCGAAGAGCTGACTACGGCTCACAGAACGGTGTCTTTTGGAGCTCTAGTCTGACTGATGGCAGATTCCATGACAGTACCCTTAGAGCCAGTCCGGAAATGGGCTAAATACCTGTTTACTGATGTTCTGGATAGGGACGAGTCCCTGGGGGTTGCCTTTTCCTTGGTTGAAGCCATATTAGGACTGGACCTGGAACTGTAGCAGCATCCAGCACTCTTTGCCCATATGGTCCACAAGTGTGCTATCTCAGTAGGCACTCTTTCTGGATTCTCCAACCACCACTCTATGGAGGGTCTGGTTACTGATTCTGCCTTCTGTAAATTGGGAGGCCATGGGGAACATGGACAGATCTATAGACAAAAAGACCACAAAGATCGACCACGTGGCTATAAAGGTGTACGCTGCCATGTCTCACTGGGTCTCTATCAAAACATTCAGTCATGCTGGTGAATTTTGGCCATTCACGTTTCAGGATGTTAGTGGAACTCCTTCTCCTCCTTCCAGCTGATAAACCGCTTCCTGTCAAGTGTGTTAGAGACCAGGGTAATTTTCCAGGTAAACACCAGCTTTAGACAGCTTTGGACATGAGCGACTGTGTCCGTTGTCATGCATCGCAGGGCCTAGCTAAAGCTCTCCAGCTTTACAGTGGTTGCTCAGCACAAGTTGGATGATGTCCCCTTCTCGGGCACTGACCTTTCGGCCCTGGTATGAAAGGACATCTCACATGTGTCGAAAAATTCACTGCCATCCTGGATTCTGTGGCTTTATCCCAGCAGAACCAAAGGGCCCAAAAGCCTAAAAAGAAGGCCTTTTAATTTTGGTCCTTTCTGCCACAACCCAAGCAGTAGCCTCCATAAGGGCAGTTTCAGCACTGGTGTCCAAAACCCAAGTTCGGTGGCTAGAGGCAAAAAAGGTGTGTGGGGAGGCCATGGCCCCTGCAGCTGGAGACCCTTGCAAGGCTGCACTGTGATGAGTTTTGGGGTGTCATTGTCCCATCTGGTCCCTGTCCCAGCTGCCAGTCGGGGTTCAGCTGTGCTACTTCTTGCCACAGTGGTCTGCCATTACCTCGGACAGGTGGGTTCTGGAAGTGGTGGGCAAAGAGTTGCCTCTGGATTTTGCTGCTCTCACGCCATACCAACTCTGAGCTCCTCAGGAGTCCAGGGTGTCATAGAACACATTATCCATGCTAAGAGTACATTTGCTCAGCTCCTAGAGTGCAAGGTGATAGCCTGTCTTCCAGACACCCTGGCCATTCAGGGGTATGTGTCTGTGTACTCTCTGATTCCAGAATTGATGAGGGGCTGGTACCTCATACTCAGGGCCCCGATTTTTCTGCGGCACATCGGAGCAAAGTTCTGCGGCAGGGTTCTCATTTGCCGCAGAACTTCTCCGGCACTCAACACCAATTTCTGCGGCAATTCTGCGGCACATTTTTACGCTTAAATTTTTTCCTTTTTGTTTTTTTTGCCATATCTGACACAATGCACGCTCGTAACACAGTCATTTTATAGGTGTTTGTCACCAAATTTTCAACATAGCCATTTCAAGACCTCTGCTCATGAACAGTGTCACTGTGATTTTCTTAATTTGTCCCGTACATTGATTTCGCACACCGACTGCGCCATTCTGCGCTACAAAGGTGGAAACACATTTTGGGTGAGATGTGAAAAATGACAGCTGTACTACTCATAAGACAGTGTGGTGAAATGGCAATGCTGAAACTCTGGAGTGAAAATATTGAAATTTTGCAAACTTACGAGCCTGCGTAGGAACTACTTAGCGCTCGTTAAACAGTAATTTTTGGAATTTTGGCACCAAATTTTCAACATGGGGGTTTTAGCCCCTTCTCATGAATGATGTCACTGTCATCGCAGTATTCGGTCCCGAAGGGTGATTTCGCAGTCACTGCGCGAAATCACCCTTCGAGCCCAAATAACGCCATGACAGTGACATCTTTCATGAGAAGGGGTCCCAAAAATCCCATGTTGAAAATTTGGTGCAAAAATTCCCAAAAATGCCTGAGATATGCAATAAAGTTGAACCCCTCCTATCTAGCCCATTATACAGCTTACCGGCATTTCCTCAGTTCGCGGTCGCCTTTGAAGAGTGCAGACGTGTTCCCGGTCCACCGAAGATCGTTGCCCTGGAGTCCGGAGGTAAGTGTGTGGGGGGGTGTGGGGAGGCTGGGTGCGCAGTTGGTGGTGAGGGTTGTGGGAGGGGCTCGGGAGACGCCGTGGGACAGTTTTGTTTACAGAGAAAAAAAAAAAAAGGCGTCGCGGGACCGCTTGCCACGCTGGGTGGGCTCCCCAGCGGCAGCAACGACTTTGAGGCGCCCAGCCAACGGGGATTAGCACCCCGTCGGCAAAAACTATTACACGTCTTGTCACGCTGGGGTGGGCTCCCAGCGTGGCACAAGAGACCTGGGGAGGTGTTCAGCCGATGGGGATTGGGCACCCCTCGGCAAAATCATTGATTGCCACGCTGGGGTGGGCTCCCAGTGTGGCATGTAAACACATTGGAGGGACAGTGAAGCCCGGCGGGGGATTGGGCACCCCGTTGGCTAAAATGAAAGCGGACGTTTGTTCAGCGAGTGACGTAATTCCACAGGTGATGGCAAATTCCGCGGATATTTCCGCGGTTTGACGCATCCGCGGAATCGCGGAAAACTTGGGGCCCTGCTCATACTGGATCTGCATAATCTGAACCAGTTCACGTGGAAGTGCAAGTTCTGGATGATCACTCTGAAACAGATCACTCTGTCTCTGGAGCAATGCATGTGATTCTGCTCCCTGGACCTCCAAGATGCATATCTGTCTGCCCATCCCATTGCCAGTACCTTTGGTTCCATGCAGAGGGGATTCTTTACCAGTTCTGGGTCATGCCCTTCAGCATCTCATCTGCACCCAAGTTCTTCACCAAGTGCATAACTGTGGTGGAAGCCTTCCTGCAGCACAGGGGCATCAGGGTATATCTGTACCTGGATGATTGGCTGTTAACCAGGCTGTCCAAGGAGGATGTGGAGTGGTCTAGGGATCTGGATCTCCAGACCTTTCAAGACTTGGTCCTTCTGGTCAACCCAACCAAGTCAGAGTTGGTCTGCTCACAGGCGATCAAGTTAATTGGGGCAGAACTAGACCCTCTGTGGGCCAAGGCTCATCTCCTGGAAGACTGGATGTCGGATCTCACCTCCTTTACTTAGTTATTTCAGGTTGGGCTCTCACACCCTGTCTGGGACTTCTGCAACTACTGGGGTACATAGCATCCTCTACCAGCGTGGTCCATTGGGCTTGTTGGTGGATGTGCTCTCTATAGTGGGAGTTTGTCTGACAGTGGTTGCAGTGCCTAGGTCACATGGACCAGTCAGTTGTAGTGATGGTGCCGATGTGGGATGCCATTCAGTGGTGGCTGGATCCATAACACCTGGAGGAGGGAATCCTGTTTGTCCACTCAGAACTGCCCACATGCTCACAACGGACACAGCTCTGGTGAGGTTGGGAGCACACTTGGGATACCACCAAGCCCTCGGGGTCTAGTCAGCCTGGGAGTCCCATCACTACATCAACTTGCTGGTGTTCCATGCAGTGCATCTGGCTCTGATGGAGTGTACTCTGTTAATAAAGTATCAGGTCGTTCAGGTCCACATGGACAACACAGCCATCATGTTCTACCCAATAAGCAGGGAAGAACGCACTCCTTTCTCTTGTGTCAGGAGGCTCCCTGCACTTGGACACTCATGTGCAGCCTGGGTGCAGATCTCTTGGTGATCCACATCGTGGGAGAGAACATTCAGCTGATGCTTGCTCTCAGCCAGGTCGGAGAGGCATCACACAAGTGATCCCTGCATTAGGAAGGGGTAAACCACCTGCCCTCCCAGTGGGGCATCCCTCTGATGGACCTGTTTGCCTCTTGGGAGAACAGAAAACTGAGACTGTTTTGTGTATACCTCCTACAGTCCAGAACACTGCTGGGGATATCTTCATCAGGCCCTGGTCCTCAGACCTCCTGTATGCTTTCTTTCCTCCTTCTCCTTGGTCCACAAAATTGTTGCCAAGGCCCTGAAGGATAAGGCGCAGATGATCCTAAGAACTCCAGTGGCCCAGGTAGTTCTGGTATCAGGATCTCCTCAGCAGCAGGACTCCATGGAGGTTACCTGTGCACCCAGATCTGCTGACCAAACAGGGGAAGGTCCTGTACCCAGATCTTCAGTCCCTACACCTTTCAGTATTATTTCTGAGCAGCTAGAGTTCCAGGCTCTGGACCTTTCAAAAGATGTCCTCCATGTTGTGGAGGCACCCTGTAAGGAGTTGACTCATAAATGCTGTAGATTTAAGTTGAAGACGTTCTCCATCTAGTGCCAGGGTAAGGAGCTTGATCCCCTTACCTGTCCCATGGTGTGCATCCTCAGCTACCTTTGGTCCCTCTTTCAGTTGGGACTGCGAGTGATGACCTTCAAGGTGCACATGGCAGCCATCTCTTCATACTGGGTGCGGACTGATTAGCTGATGGTGGCACAGGAAAAGGTGGTTGGGCACTTTTTCCAAGACCTCCCTTGTCTCCACTAGTGCATGAACCACTGCATCCATAGGACTTTCTTCTGGTGTTGGCAGTGCTTGTGGGCAAGCCAATTTAGGCTCTGCACAAATGTTAGCTATCACATTTGTTGCAGAAGACCACCTTCTTGGTGGCCATCACGTCATCCAGAAGGATCAGTGAACTCCAGGCACTCTCTGTGGATTCTCCCTGTCTGGTCTTCCACAAGAACGAGGTAATTTTTCTCCCCCATCCGAAGTTCCTCACAAAGGTCATATTGGAGTTTCACTTTAGCCAGGTGATTAACTTACTGGTATACTTTACCAACCTGACCTTGGAGGCCATTTGCAGGCTTCCTTCTCTGGACCTGTGGAGGGTACTCTTATTATAAGGGGCGAACATCTGGAGTTTGGGGTAAGGCTCACCAGCTATTTCTAGCATACACTGATGTCACCCCTGAAAGACTGGCAACGGAGTGGATGATTGCCAGATGGATTACATCCTGCATTGACCTCTGCTGTAGGTTGGTTAGTAAGGAGTCACCCATGGGGCTTAAAGCGCATTCCACCAAACTTACTGCTGCTTCCAGGGATATCCCCACTGCAGAGACCTGCAGGGCTGCAACCTGGAGTAAAGCAGACACCTTCATCTCCCACTGCGGCTTTGACATGAGTCGCCGGGATGGTGCTTTGGGTCCATGGTTCTCCAGTGTCTGTTCACCAAATAAGGGTGCGAATCTTGCCTCCTCCTCTCAGAGGACTGCTAAAAGTGTGCCAGAGTGTGGATAGTGAACTGTATCTACATTGTTCGAAATTTGGGTTGCAGTTCACATCCACACAACCCACCTGACCTCCCCTGGCAAGTGGTACCTGGAGCCCTGCTTCCAGCGTGCAGAAAAAATCTGATGTCACGGTCCGCAGTGGATGTATCACCCACGTGGTAGAAGGAGCATAGCTTGAAGACTTCCAGTGACTCTGCTGTCTCCAGCAGAACTGCCAAAGTGTGGATGTGATTACCACTGGTATAACTACAGTTACAGGTGAATAACCAATATTTATTTGCTGATGACATGCTCATCTACCTGCGTGACCCTCTTCAAACAACATGAAGTCTTGCTATATTATAGACATTAGCAGTTTGATCCAGCTCTAGAACTGCCCCGGAGTGAAATGGTTAAAACCATTCCAAAATAGAATTTTGGCACGAGAGCAGCTCTATCTGTGTCATTTCAAACTTGAACTGCGAGATTCTTTACTCCGCCTCAGTGAAAAGTCGCTCGAATTTCTCCTTCTGCTCGGTTCATTTCTCGGTTTAAAAGTGTTTTCTTGGTTGGATTTAACGAGAATAGTTTTATATTTAACCGCCAAAACCGTTACGTTCAAGCTCTATCTGTGGTAACTGAAGTAAATGAAAGTTTTGTCTGTGTGGAACTTGTAAGTTATCGGTTCGGTTTGAACCGATCAGTGGGTTTAAACTCATTTAAAACTAAAAGTTACTATTTTAGAGTGCGGTTCCCGGTTCTTGTCGGTTCTAAAAAAGCAGTTTATTCGTTTTTTCCAATACCATTGACACGGTTAGGAACCGATAAGGGTGTCTTACCTGGCACTGCGTTAAAAGGGCAAGTTTTTGGTTAGGCTGGCATTATGTCTGAGAAACCCAAAAGAAAAACCGGGCCCACTGAGTTTCAACACTGTGATGTTTGTGGGAAGTCTTTGCCAAGGCTGACCCACACACCACATGTGTTTATTGTCTGGGGTTTGACCACCTCTAGTCAGACTGCCAGGTATGTAAAATTTCCTGCAGCCACCCTGGAAAAAGATTGGGCAGGCTCAGGGAGCGAGGGGCCAAAAAGTCCGGCCGGCCGGATGGCCAGCCTGGTTCGTGCCAACCCAGACCAGAGGGATTCCCTCTGACCAGGGCCAGACTTCCTCGGGCAAAAGAAAAGCTGGTTCTGAGGAACCAATTCCAGTAAAGAAAGCGAGAAAATCAGCAGGTCTGGAGTCCAAAATTCCTTCTCCAACTGCTGCAGAGATACAAAAGCCATACAAATTGTCCAGTCACTGTCTCAGGGTCCGTCCAACCACCACTATCTGGTAAAAGGTCGGTTCGTCCGGTCCCAGTGGTTCAGGATTATGATATTGAGGAATTTTATGAACCAGAGGAGGGGGAGGAGGATTATGAACAGTATGAATGTGGCTGGGAAGGTCTGGGTGTGACCATTGAACCGGACATCTCCCCAGACAGACCTTTAGAATCTCCCCCTATGCTGTCTGAGTCCCCATCTCATTTTATGTTTTATAAAAAAGTTGCTGAAACCCTCCAGTTTCCTTTAGAAGAGGCTGTGGATGAGCAAGAGGAGCCTGCTCTTGTATAAATGATGGATATTCCAGAGTCTAGGAGATTGTCTATTCCTTTACATAAGTCTTTTAGGAAACAAACAATTCAAATTTTAAAAGCTCCTAATTCTGTTCCTCCTGTAGATAAAAAGATGGACAGAAGGTATACATTGTCAGGCCCTGATACAGAATTCCTTTCTCAGCAATGCAGTCGTGTTGGGGTAGTTCAGGCTGCTGCCTGTGATAAAGCTAATATTCCCTTGGCTTCACATCCTCCTGACAAGGATTCCAGGAAGATTGATGCCATGGCAAAAAAACAGTATATGGCAGCCTCTCTGGGACTCAGGCAAGCAAATTATATGGCTTTGAGCTAGGTATCAGAAATCTAGATGGGATACTGTTATGCAATTGGCCAAGCAGGCCCATGGCCAGCTGGCTAGTGAACTAGAACAGGTGGCTGCTGATGGCATTGAAGCCTCTAAGGTTCAGTTTCATGCTGCTGTGGATGTTAATGATGTTTCCTCTAGGGTCATGGCCACATCTGTAGCTTTTAGTAGGTTGGCCTGGCTCAGGTGTACTTGTTTGTCACAGGATACCCAGACTAAGGCTATGGATTTTCCTGTGGTGGGAAATTCTCTGTTTGGAGAGCAGACAGAGAATTACATGAAGAAGATGGATGAATATAGGACTACCACAAAGAGTGCCCAGGCTAGGAGGCGGCAAGCCACTCCTCAAGGCATGCCCCAGGGGTAGGGTAGGCCTTTTCACAGGCCTTTCTACAGACTCAGGCCTCCTCTGCCTATGCTCAGAGGGCTTCTTCAGAGGCAGGGGCAGGCGAGGGTGGGCAGACCTGCTCCCACCCCCAGCCTAAAGCTCCTGCGAACAGGCACCCTGATGGGTGCCCAGGGCCGATTCTCCTGTACCAGTGGGGGCAGGCTGGCTTACTTCAGTCAGAATTGGGCTTCTTTAACCTCAGACAAGTGGGTTCTGGAAGTAGTAAGCCAGGGTCTGGTTCTCAGCTTCAAAAGTTTCCCAAGTTGAGAAGCAGACTTTTCTACCTGCAAGTGCTTCGAGACCCTCGCTCTGGAAACAGAGGTCTCATCCTGTTAGCTCTCAGAGCAGTAGAAAGGTTCCTCCCTGCATCAGGGCAGGGTCTGTATTCCAGATACTTCCTTACCCCAAAAAGACAGGAGAATGGCGGCCCATTTTAGATCTCAGATATCTGAACAAGCATCTTTTGAAACCAAAGTTCAAAATGGTAACTCTGGCAATGATTTTACCTTCCCTAAGGCCAGGGACTGGCTAGCCTCCTGGACCTCAAGGATGCCTATTTCCATGTCCTAATCAGAAGATCCCATCGAAAGTACCTCAGATTGAACTGCCCTCAGGTCATTACCAGTTCAGAGCAATGCCCTTCGGCCTTACCTCTGCTCCAAGGGTATTCACAAAGTGTCTAGCAGTGGCAGTGGCCCACTTAAGGTGGCAGAGGATTGCTGTTTTTCCCTGTCTAGATGACTGGCTCATTGTAGGCCAGTCCCCAGAACAGGTAAAATCTCACCTGCAGGTCGCCCAGCAGCTTCTCACCTCCCTGGGTTTTCTGCTAAACCTACCAAAGTCGGTTCTGGAACCAGTCCAGGTGCTCACCTTTATAGGGGCAGAATTGGACACAAAGCTAGCCAGAGCCTTTCTTCCCCCAGAAAGGGTAAGGAATTTAGTGGCTCTGGCCTCCTCCTTCACTCTGCAGGTCTCTCGACCGGCAAGACACTTTCTGCAGCTCCTGGGGCACATGGCTGCATCCACAGCTGTTGTGCAGGGAGCCAGATTTCAGATGAGAGACATTCAGTTTCACTTGAGAACCTTTTGGTCTCAGAGAAGAGACCCCTTTCCAAGTTGGTCCCAGTGACTGAACCTTGATCCTAGCTCTCCAGTGGTGGCAGGATCAGAGCAATTTAAGAGCGGGGTCCCTTCATTTCCCCTTCTCACGACTTGACACTCACTACAGAGGCTTCCCTTCTGGGTTGGGGAGCCCACATGGGCGACCTTTCCACTCAGGGAGTCTGGTCCCCCCAGGAATCTCTGCTCCACATTAATTTGCTGGAACTCAGAGCTGTCTTTTTAGCTCTTTAAGCTTTTTCTGCATCTGTCCACGACAAGGTGATACAAGTCAGAACAGACAACACCACAACAATGTGGTACATCAACAAACAGGGGGGCACTCGGTCTTCGGCCTTGTGCACCAAGACAATGAAGTTGTGGTCTCTGGCCTATTCCCTGAACACTTCCCTCATAGCAGTTCATCTTCCAGGGAAGGACAATGTCCTAGCGGATGCCCTCAGCAGGATTTCCCAGGGCCATCACGAGATGGTCGCCTGGATCCTCAAGTGCTGGGATAGTTTTTGCCAGGTGGGGCATCCGTCAGA
Source organism: Neoceratodus forsteri (assembly GCA_016271365.2). Classification (NCBI taxonomy): domain Eukaryota; kingdom Metazoa; phylum Chordata; order Ceratodontiformes; family Ceratodontidae; genus Neoceratodus; species Neoceratodus forsteri. The sequence goes on along the minus strand of JADMNL010000028.1, from coordinate 253,457,872 downwards.
TAGATCTTTTTGCAGCCCCAGACAATCACAGACTTCCTCTGTTCTGTTGCAGGCCTCCAGTGCTGGGCTCAGTTCCCCTGGATGCCCTTCTTCTGGATTGGGAGGGGAAGTTCCTCTATGCTTTCCCCCCCTTTCCTCTCCTGTTCAAAGTACTAGTCAAAATCAGATCTCAGCCTTGCAGGGTGATTCTGATTGCCCGGATTAGGCCAGGCAGCCCTGGTACCCACTTCTTCTGTCTCTGACAGTCCATCTTCCCTGTGCCTCCCAGGAATCACAATCTGTTAACTTGTGCCCAGGGAAGGGTTTGGTATCGGACCTCAAATCCCTCAACCTCAAGGCCTGGCTCTTGAGGAGTTAGAGTTTGCTGATTTACCTCTCTCAGGGTGTTCTTGAGATCCTAAAGGCTTCCAGAAAGCCTTCCACTAGAGCTACTTATAGTTCTAAATGGAAAAGGTTTTCCATTTGGTGTGCTGGAAAAATATTTCCCAGAATCTGCTGAATTGCCCATTTTGTTAGATTACATGGTACATCTTAATTCCTTGGGTCTCAGACCAGCTACCTTGAGAGTTCATTTGGCAGCTGTGTCTGCTTGTCATCCGCAGGAAAGTCATCCCCTCTTTCTCTCTCATCCTGTGTTTTCCAAGTTTTTAAGGATTACTCCATACTAATCCTCCTTTCGGGAACCGGCCCTGCTTGGGACCTTAATGTTTGCATTGCCCAGTTAATGCAACCCCTTTGAACCTTGTCTTCTGCAGAGCTTAAGTTCCTAACTTGGAAAACTGTTTTTCTAGTGGCTATCACTTCTGCCAGACGCATAAGTGAATTGCAAGCCTTGTCAGTGGAGACTGACTTTATTTCTTTCCACAGGGATAAGGTAGTCCTTAGGACTAATAGGAAGTTTTGCCTAAGTTGGTTTCAGATTTCCATCTTAATCAATCTATCTCCTTCAGTATTTTTCACTGATCACTCCTCTTCGGTGAGAAGAGGTTGCACAGCCTGGATGTTAAGAGAGCTCTTAGTTATTATATAGAGCGTACCAAAGGTCACAGGTTCGAATCCCTCCAACTTTTCCTTACCTATGGTGAAGTTGGGAAAGGCAAACCTGCCACTAAGAGATCAATAGCCAGGTGGATTGTCTCTTGTATCCAATTTTGTTATCAGAAAGTGGGCAGAGCCCCCGGTTTGAGGCTCATTTCTACCAGAAATTTAGCTATGCTCTAGCTGCTGCCAGAGATATCCCTTTATTAGAGATTTGCCAGGCTGCTACTTTGAAAACGGTACACACCTTTACCAAGCATTACCCCTGGATGTCCAGGCCAGGAGAGATGCTCGGTTTGGCACAGCTGTTCTTCAAAGCCTATTCCTAAGTAGGTTCTGTCCTCCTCCATGGAGGTATTGCTGTGTATTCTGCTAATGTCTATAATATAGCAAGACTTCATGTTGTTTGAAGAAAAATTACTCACCTTAGTAATGTTGTTTCTTCTAATGGAGTCTTGCTATATTATAGACCTCTCCCAACCTGCCCCTCTCAGAACCTCTACTTGGTGGGGTGCGGGCAACTTAGTGTGGGCACTACTTATGCCCTGTTAGCATTTTGTCCCCTTTGGGACTTTGGGGGTGTGTATGTGTACGCGTGTGTGTGTGTGTTTTATTATGCTTATGTTCCATTTTCATATTATTAGAATGGTGTTAGTATTTCTGGTCCCCTGACTTGAGTCTTGGGTGTTGGGACCATCAATGGTTGTTATTATTTCATACATGTGATATCTCCCTCTTTGCGCAGGAGACTCCTGTTTTTTTGACTGAACTCCCTCTCTCCCTCCCAGAAACAAAATCTCCTGCTTAAGTAAAACTATGTCCAAAATATCCATTCATGTTTGTTTTTGGCAGATAAAGACACATAAAAAGTAAATTAGTGATGAACAGTGTAAGTAATAACATTGTACAACTAGTTGTTGATTCATTTTAGTGCTTATTCTTGACAAAATGAAATATATTAAATGCTTTTATTCTTATTTTTTGATGCCATTTAAGAACAAACTCATGACGTTACGGCATCTCCCTACTAGTAGGCCAATCTCCCTACTAATTTGACCCAAATCTCCCTCTTAAGCAAGTTGGACATATCACATGTATGTTATTTAGGTAGCCATTTGGCTAGTGTAGGTTACAGCTTCTACACAGACCTTAGTGAGTTTGGCTCGTAAAGATCTGACAGTTCAAGTTTGAAATGACACAGATAGAGCTGCTCTCGTGCCAAAATTCTATTTTGGAATGGTTTTAACCATTTCACTCCGGGGCAGTTCTAGAGCTGGATCAAACTGCTAATGTCTATAATATAGCAAGACTCCATTAGAAGAAACAACATTACTAAGGTGAGTAATTTTTTCTTTCCACACTTCCTAAATGCCTAGAATTAATCCAGGACTACAGGCTGGCATCCAGTTACAAGGTAAAGCTAGATAAACCAAGTGCATTCTGTTCAGTGGTACCAAAGCTCCAGTGCTAAATAGAATTTGCCCCTACAAGTGGGTGTCCAGGCACTTCAGATACCTGGGAGTTAGGATCCCTTCTGATGTATCAGTATTATACCATAGTAATGGTGAATCTTTGGTATAACAAATTCAGGCCGACCTGAAGAGGTGGAATTACCTGCCACTTACCGTGGCTGCCAGGGTTCAGACCATTCACATGTCTTTTACCAAGACTGCTATATTTATTCTCCACTCTGCCAATAGACATCCCATCAACCCTTTGGTCCAGTCTGAGGAAGTAGGTGTGTAGTTTTGTTTGGGTAGGGAAATGGGTGCATTTATGAGGAGACTTGTAGCAGATGGCCAGAGGAGTGGGGGGTGGGTCTGGGAAGCACAGATGCCCCTAACTATTACTTAGCATATCAGTTTCATCCCATGTTCACCCATATGATGGAACTAGACCAGCGCAGCTAGGTGGCTATAGAACAAGGAGTTCCAGCTGGGAGGTCACTGGGGAGTATTCCCTTTAATGGTATTGACAGTGGGTTAGTAAAACAGGCAGCCAACGCCTGGGCCAAACATACATATTTTGGATGTGGCTAAGGGCAATTCAGTTAGTGTAGTTGGATAAGGGGATTAGGATCCTGACCCAATTCAGAGTTTGTACAACTTTCTTCCCAGGTAGAGCAGACCCCACATTCCCTAGGTGGGTAAAAAGGGGTTTGTCACAGCTATGTCAACTTTTGGACCAGGGCAAAATAAAACAATTCCACCAGTTAAAAAAGTAGTACAGTTTGCCCCTTAAGGACTTTTGTTGCTGCTTGCAAATTTCTAGCTTTCTGTATGCTCAACCTTAGCATGCACAGTTACAGTGGCCCCTGGGTGCACTACAGAGAGTGGAACAGGTGTTCCTGTGGTCCCCGGGTACTGGTCACTGGGTTTCCCCACCTACTATACATAAGGCATTGACACCACTAGATTTGAAACAGAGAATCTGACTTTGAGGTGGAGCTCTTGCAGCAGGTAATACACTTAAGACTAATGCCGCCAGGCATTAGGACACCACAGAAATATTTTCTAGATAGCAGTCTGTGGCCCAATGTCAGACGTAGTACAAAAGGGGCAGACCCATGGCGCCATCTCAGTTATTTTCCCACAGTCGACCGCATTTATTTGTTAGCGTAAAAAGTAATTTTTTTCAATAATTCTTCAATTTTTTTCTTGTCCTCTTGCATGTTTTCGCCCACCCCACCGTGGCAAAACTTGAAGTGCCAGTGCAGCAAGCAGATCCCGGCCAAAGACAGCCATGAGGCCTGCCAGATCTGCCTAGGCCCCGACCATCAGCCTGACGACTGCCAACTCTGCAAGAAATTTAACAACAAAACAAGAATCAGAAGAGCGAAAGTACTTAAGGGCTACCTCTTAGAACAGAAAGTGTCCGCCATGCAGAAATCCCCATCGGGACCCAGCTGTTCCTCACCCGCGAAGGAGTCTCCCCACCGAGAGAAGTCTTCAGGGAAACACCACTCCCAGGAAAAAGATGGGGCCAGGTCAGAATCCCCCCACCCCCCCCGAAATCTCCTCCCAGGGCTTCTTCCTTGGTCTCCGGCAGGAGGTTGGGGTCGGTCCCACCGGTCTCTGCGGGGACCAGCTCCAAAAATATTCCCTCTTCATCCAGTGAAAAGCCCAGAGAGCAGTCTTCATCCTTGGGGGTGCCAACGCCCAAGTCCCCCTGGCTCACCGGCCCCACAAGTCTTCTCTTGGGTCGGCCCAGAAAGGGCAGTCACCTGCTGGTAGGTCTAAGGAAGACCACAAATCCAGTGGATCGTCCGACAAACACAAAGTCAAATGAATCCTCCAGGTGACCAGAGACTGTCCACCTGCGGATGCCTTCACCTCTGCCTCCAGCTGAGGGGACCTCTCAGGTTACCGATAAGCGTCCCCCAGCCCGGGTAGCCTCGACAGAATGCAGGGCCCATTCTCCCGAAAAGAGGCAGTCGCCGGACGGCGACCAGATGTCCGACCTACCTTCAGACGACTGGTCGCCTGATGAGGCACACAACACGCCGGACATTGGGTCGGACGACCGCTCTCCTATTCACACTGATCCCGACCCACAGCCAGGGCAGCCTCCCCAGAGAGGATTCCTGTACCGGATGCCCCACCGGCGCCCAGTCCTTCAGCTCCGACACCCTCCCTCCAGTTGTCCCCTTGACGGACTTCAGGGCTCTTTTTACTTCCTGGTGGAACACGGTGAAAGGGGATCTCCAGTAGAGACCACCAGTTCCCCCTCCCAAGGAAATTCCACCACTGCCTCCTCCAACCCCAGACAAGGTGGCAGGTGAAGGCTCTCGTTCACCTCCCAGTCCTAGAGGGGAAAAAAAGGTGAAGGCCGTCCACTGCCCTCTCCTCCAGTGGCCACCCATCATCTACATCTGGGGATGACACAGGGGATTCGTCCTCTCAGTCATCGAAAGGCGAGGACTACCACCCCCCTTCTCTGGGACCAAAGGACTCTTCCAGATCTCTGCCAGACGATCCTTCATTCCTGGATATCATGAGGCACATTCAGAGTGTTTACCAGTGGGACACAGAAGAATTAGACCCAGAACGAAAAAGGCTGGCAAAATGTCTGGGTGCCAAAGACCTAGAACCAATGGTAATCCCCCCCTCTAATGGAGCCCTTTCAGGATGTCACTAGGCTCACATGGAAAAAGCCATTCTTTACTTCGGCTGTGCCTCGGAAGGTGGACCGGCCGTATAAGCTCCAAATGACTATCCTTTTTTGGGAGAGCACCCAACAGCTGATTCCATGGTCCTAGTCACAGCCCGCGGTAGGCTTACTCAGCCTAAACGCCTCAACTCCCAGCCTCCGGACCCAGAGTCCAAGAAGCTAGATCAATGGGGTAGGAAAGTCTATGCCTCGGACACCGGGGCCATTCGTTCTTTGAACTTCTTGGCCCACATGGTCATGTACCAAAAGTCGCTGTGGGAGAAGACTATGGAAATTGCAAAAATGCAACCTGAATTGGACACCAAGAACGAGCTTTTGGTGGGCGTATGTCCAATCGGGCATGGATGTCAACAGACACATACTCTGCTGTTCCTTTGACTCCACAGACATGGCAGCAAGGGCAGTGGTGTCAGGAGTCTGTTTGCGCAGACATGCTTGGCTCAGGGTGGCAGGTTTCAGGCAGGACCTCCAAGACACTATCTTGGATGCCCCCTTCCAGGGCCCAGTCCTTTTTGGTCAGGAGGTTGAGGGCATCATAAAAGGCCTTCAAGATTCTGGCAAAGCTGTGGCAGACATACACAAGCTGTACAAATCTGAACCACAGCCGGCTCATAAGTGCCCCTTTCGCAGGCAAGGCCAGCAAGGAAACCGTCAGTTCCACGGCAAGGGTTTTAAGCACCATGGTCAGCCCGTGCAGTCCGGAGCCCAAGGCCCAAAGCAGACAAAGGCCCCCAGACATCCTGCTCCCACCCCCGCCGGGTACTGCATGACTCCCAGCTGCCTCCCCCCAATCATCAGTCCTCGAGGGGGGAACAGGTAGGGGGGGAATTCTCCCTCTGCCTTCCAGAATGGAGCAACATCACTTCCGACCAGTGGGTGCTGCAGGTGATTCTGAGGGGCTACGCTATAGAGTTTCTCAGCATGCCCCTGGACAACCCTCCAGTCCCATCCCACTGTTCAGCTAGCCATGCCCGTCTTCTGGAGCAAGAAAGTGAGTCTGTCCACCAGAGGAAGGCCATCCAGCCAGTCCCTCCTTCCCAGCAGGGAAAAGGCTTTTACTCCCATTTTTTCTTGGTGCCCAAGAAAACGGGAGACCTTCACCCCATTCTAGATCTCAGCCACCTCAACGAGTTTGTCCTGTACAAGAGGTTTCAGATGGTGACCCTTGCAAGCCTCTTCCCCTTCTACACCAAGGGGATTGGCTATGCTCCCTGGACATGCAGGATGCCTATATGCACATAAAGATCCTGCCCTCGCACAGGAAGTATCTTCGCTTCCTGTTCCGAGACATACACTACCAGTTCAGGGTACTCCCCTTTGGCCTGTCATCGGCCCCCAGAGTCTTCACCAAGTGCCTCGCAGTAGTCGCTGCAGCGTTGAGGAGGAGGGGACACTTTGTCTACCCCTGCCTCTATGATTGGCTGCTCTCCACACCGACTGAAGACCGGCTCACAGGCACACTTCAGGAAACAGAACAGTTGTTCCTGTCTCTGGGCATCACCCTAAACTGGCCGAAATCTCAGCCCTGGACCTCCCAACGGCTTCAATATATTGGAGAGGTGCTTGACACCCAGCAAGGCAGAGCCTTTCTACCTGGGAACAGAGCACTCCAGCTACGTACTCTGGCTCGGAGAGTTCAGATTGCAAACCAGGTCTCCGCAAGGGTGGTCCTGCAGCTGTTGGGATGTATGACAGCTGCCATAGCCATGGTCTCTCTTTCCCATCTGAACATGAGGACCCTCCAGTGGCACCTCATGGTCCAATGGGAACGGGGCTCGGACGACTTGGACCATCCCATCCAAATATCGGAAGCAGTTCGTCGCTCCCTTCAATGGTGGCAAGACCCGACACATCTGTAGCAGGGAGTTCCTTTTCAGAGGCAAAGTCCGGTACAGATTATCACTATGGATGCCTTGGGACTAGGCTGGGGTGCGCACCTAAACGAGCATCAGACATGAGGATCATGGTCTGCCATCGAAAGGTCTCTCCATGTCAATGTACTAGAGATGAGGGCCGTTTTATACGCCCTCCAGGCCTTCCAGGATCTGCTCTCCCAGGGTCTACTGTTAGTTTAGCCAGACAATACCCTGGTAGTCTTTTACCTGAACAAGCGAGGGGGAACGTGGTCGTACCCCCTATGCAGAGAGGCCATGAGAATCTGGAACTGAGCAGTAGAACGCAATGTGTTTCTCCTGGTGGTCCACGTGCCAGGAAGTCGGAACATTCTTGCCGACAGTCTGAGTCGTTCTTATTCCCTGAACCACGAGTGGGAGTTGCTTCAAGACGTTACAAACAACCTCTTTGCAAGATGGGGTCATCCAGAGCTGGACCTCTTTGCATCCCCGTGCAATGCCAAACTGCCAAATTTTTGCTTGCTAGATCCAGGCCCTGGTGTTTTCTGGCGAGACGCACTATCCCTCTCCTGGGTGGGGAGGTTTCTCTATGCCTTTCCTCCCTTCCCTCTGGTTCAGAGAGTACTGCTCAAGCTGCAGTCAGAAGGGGCCAGAATTATTCTGGTAGCCCCTCTTTGGCCTTAACAGATCTGGTTTCCTCTACTGCAGCAGCTGGCCACAGGGTCTCCTGTACCACTGCTTCTCTCCACTCGCTTGCTCTCCCAGGAACAGGGGACGCTTGTCCATCCTTCCCTTCGAACTCTTCACCTGCATGCTTGGCTCCTGTGGTCCTAGCAGAGGAAAGATTGGGAGTTTCTAAAAGAGTGGCAGAGATCTTAGTGGTGGCAAGGAAACCCTCCACTAGGGCGACTTATGCCATGAAGTGGAAACATTTCTGTCTGTGGGCGGCAGCCAGATCCTTAGATCCTCTAGTGTACTTGGTTAAGCACGTTCTGGAGTACCTTCTCCATCTCCTTGATCTGGGTCTTACTTACTCATCGATTACGGTGCACCTTTGTAAAGTTTCGGCATATCATGCCAGTGTGGGAGAATGGACTCTGGCACTGCTGGATGTGTGCAAGATCTTCTTTAGAGGATTCCTGCACATCAGACCCCTGAGGAGGGACCCCATCCCTCCCTGGGATCTTTTTTTTGTTTTAGAAAAGCTCACCCTGCCCCCCTTTGAACCAGCTGCAACATGTGAGCCACGCCTCCTTTCTTGGAAGGCATTATTTTTAGTTGCCATTACCTCTGCTCTGAGGATTTCTGCGCTTCAGGCCCTGATGTGCAAGGTGCCTTACCTTGTTTTTCACAGGGACAGGGTGCAGCTAAAAGTGGTGTCTGCATTAATGCTGAACCAGGACATTCAACTTCTGGTGTACTATCCATAGTTCTCCAATGGGGGGAGGCCCTGTTACACACTCTGGATGTTCACAGAGTTCTTTGTTTTTATTTGGACTGAACTTGTTCTGTTCGGAAAACAGATCAGTTGTTCATTGCTTTTGCTCAACACAAGGCAGGGGATCCTGTCAGTAAACAAACCCTGACCAAGTAGTTAGTCCATTGCATCACGTTTTGCTACCAGCACCATGGCGAACCCTTACTGGGCTTGGTTAAGAGTCATTCCACCAGGGCCGTTGCTACTTCCTTTGCCTCATTGAGGAATGTTTGAGCAGCAGACCTTTGTGCTGCAACCACTTGGAGCGCTGTCCATACTTTCATCAGACACTACAGTTTGGACGTGGCCTCTGGGAGGAGAGCAGGCTTTGGACTGGCTGTTCTACAGGGACTGCCCTCTTAGGAGGCTAGAATTTTTCTCTCTATTTCAATCATTCCTTCTCCCTTCTGATCTGGGCCTATATGGGTTATTGCTTGGGACTCTGTCCTAAGTGTATTACCTGCTACAAGAACTCACCCCTCGAAGTCAGATAGTACAGTTACGTAAGAACTTACCGTAACAGTAGATCTTCTAGAGGAGCTCTTGCATCAGGTGGCTTTCCCACCCTCCATCCCCCAGGCCAGTGATTCACGTATACTTCTCTCCAGTAGGGAAGTTCCTTCTCGGTTCCCCAATCTTACCAACCGGGCCTCCAGTGGGGAACTGAAATGGCGCCAAGGGTCCGCCCCTTTTGTACTATGTCTGACGTCGGGCATGGCTGACATCGGGGGCAGACCCCCACCACAGACTGCTAGCTAGAACATTTTTCCGTGGGGTCCTAACGCCTGGCGGCATTAGTCCTAAGTGTATTACCTGCTGCAAGAGCTCCTCTCGAAGATCTACTGCTATGGTAAGTTCTTATGTAACTGTACTTTGTTTATTTAGGACATGTGGGAAAAAGAGGCAGGACTGAAGTGATCAGATAAAGCGTAGAAGGTGATCTGCGAAGAAAGAGTGAAAGCATCTGCTTCCTGTGTATGGCAGGAAAGTAGGTGGAAGGTGGTTGCCCACTTCTTCTGAACCATCAACAAACATTTTGGTTCCACCTGTGTAGATAAGGGCTGGTGCTGGTGCACCTAGTGAACTCATTACCTGCATTTGTTCTGAGGGTGTCCGAAATCGGACTCCTCATGGGCAGGCATTGTGGGAGCCATGGGGCAAATTTTTGAGCAGCCAGTCCCACTGTGGGGCATACTGTGTACTGGGACTAACGCACCAGGGACTTTCTCACAACCACACCCGCTATTTATTCAAAATACCAGTTAGTGGTGCAACTAAAGCAATAATGCACGAATACAACACATACCGCATACCCTGGAGACTTGGTTAACCATATGCAAGCAAATTTGAAGTATGGCGGGCCTGGAAGCACACTTGCACTTGTGTGAGGAAAAACGTACTGCTGGATGACTCCCTTTTAAGCATTACTTAGAGTCTCAGACTGGAGTCAGTCACTCCTAGACCGGTTGACTGATGCAGCGAATGGGTAAAGAGTGGAGGACTGAGGGGACAACTCCACACTAGTGAGGGGGGCCCCCTGAGAAATGTTTACCTCACTGACAAACTTGAGTTCTATTCTCTACTACACCCAATAACACTGAGACCTTCTGGAATTTCACCTGAGCCTGAAATACAGAGTAAAAGCAGGGAACACCTCTCCCTTACAGACATCCCGTGTAACCAGACAGGTTCTTGATCTTTGTCAGTGTATGCCGCAGTGATCTGTTGTACGGGTATAAATAGTTGATTGTGTTAATTACCCATGTGCTGTTTTCATGTTGGCTTTTTGTATGAATTTATTTATGTTGCGAGTGTTGTCTGTTGGTTTATTTGCAAAAATTTCATAATAAGAATTACTGTTGCAAGGAAAAAAGAGAACCTGACTAGTTCTAAAATGTAAAATGAAAAGAATGACCATTTATAAATGAGTTTGTGTGCAGGCCCATCAGTCCAGCAAGAGAGTTTCCAGTTTTCCAGGTGCAAAGTGGGGTGTGGGGGTGGAGTGGCCCTTTATGTCAATGAAAATGTCGAAGGTTCAGAAATTCAGAATACACATGAGCCAGAAGAACTGTGGGTCACCCTGGAAATGGGAAGATCATACGAACTGGGGTTATCTACAGGCCTCCAGACCAGGGGGAGGACATAGACACGTTACTGTTGGAAGATATACAATACATGACAGCTAAAGGGGAGGCTCTGCTAATGGGAGACTTCAACATGCCAGATACAGATTGGTCAATACCAGCAAGAACATCTGCCAGAACTAGACACATAGTGGATTCCCTGCAGGGGGATGCCCTCAAACAATTGGTACAACAACCCACAAGAGACAAGGCTATCCAGAATCTAGTACTGACTAACGGGGGAAAGGATCACAGATCTCCAGGTAGAAGGTCACCTGGGGGCCAGTGACCATCACATGGTATGGTTCAATTTGGCCACTAGAACTGAATCATCCCATTCCAAGGCAAAAATATGGGACTTCAGAGACCCGACTTGATAGATGGCTAACAGGTCATAGCCCTGACAAAGAAATAGGTAATTGGTGCAGGTAAAGTGGGCGGAGCATTAAGTGTCTCTACAAAACAACTACCTCAGTATGGGAGAAAATAAAACAACAGATGAAACCTCTAGTTCTCAAAAACAGTAGCAAGAAAAGATCAGAACCTAAAGGCTGGCCTTCAGAAAATATAAGAGAATGCAGCGGGATGAAGATGAAGAGGCATACCAAACTTCCCTAAGAGAAACAGGGAAGGCAGTAAGGCAGGCAAAGGCCCAAACCGAGGAAACACTAGCACGAATAGTAAAAGAAGGGGACAAGACTTTCTATAGATACATTAGTGAAAGTAGAAAGTCCAGAGGGGGTATTGCTAAGATCAGAGGGGATAAGGGGGAGTGTGTGGAGGAGGACCAAGGAAAAGCATCTACCCTAAATAGATACTTCTGCTCAGTATTTACTGAGGAGAAGGTAGGGCAGGGCCCACAGCTCAGTACCATGGACACGGGGGAGGGAGGTGTGCACAAGTCCCTTCACAAAAGAAAGGGTTCTACAAGAACTCATTAAACTCAGGGTGGACAAGGCAATGGGACCTGATGGCATACATCTCAGGGCACTAAAGAAGCTAAAGGTGGAACTAGCAGAGCCATTATCAGAACTGTTTAGTGAGTCTCTGAGCACAGGAGAGGTCCCAGAAGATTGGAGAAGGGCTCAGGTGATCTCGCTTTAAAAGAGTGGCAGCAGGGAGGAGGCAGGAAACTACAGACAGTCTTACCTCAATAGTGGGCAAGATTATGGAGGCACTCCTTAAGGAAAGGATAGTGCAGCACCTGGAATCCATAGGAGCACAGGATCCAAGACAGCATGGGTTTACAACAGGAAGGTCCTGCCACACTAATCTCATAGATTTCTTTGACTGGATAACCAGAGTGGTGGACCAAGGGGGTGCAGTTGATGTCGCCTACCTTGACTTCAGCAAAGCTTTTGATACTGTTCCACATAGAAGATTGATTAATAAGCTGGGTAGGCTCAGGGTGGGTCAGACGTTGGTCAGCTGGGTGGCAAACTGGTTGGTGGGCAGAAAATGGAGTGGTGGTAAATGGTATACAGTCAGAAGAGATGCAAGTCACAAGTGGGGTACCTCAGGGATCAGTTCTGGGGCCAGTCCTCTTTAGTATCTTCATCAGTGATATTATAGGTGGACTGTAGGGTAAGGTTTGCCTGTTTGCAGATGACACCAAGATCTGCAACAGAGTAGATGATCCCGATGCAGTGGGCAGAATGAGAAGAGATCTGGAAAAACTGGCAGAATGGTCAGAAGAGTGGCAACTGGGGTTTAACGCAAAGAAGTGCAAGATCGTGCACATAGGGAAGAGAAACCTTGAAGCTACCTATAGATTGTGAGAGGAGTTGCTGGCAATCACAAGGGAAGAAAGAGACTTGGGCATCATCATCACCGATGACTTGAAATCATCCAAGCAGACCACTAAAGCAGTAGGTAAGGCTAGAGGGATATTGGGGTGTATTAGTAGGGGTATCACAATTCGTAAGAGGGAGGTAATAATCCCTCTTTACAAGACACTGGTTAGGCCTCATCTGGAGTACTGCGTGCAGTACTCGAGGCTGCACCTTCACAAGGACATTAACCAAATTGAGGCAGTCCAGAGAAGGGCAACCAAAATGGTGCAGGGACTGCATCAGAAAACATATGAGGACAGATTAACTGAGCTCAATATGTATACCATAGAGCAAAGGAGGGAGAGAGGTGATATGATCGAAACATTCAAACATCTTAAGGGCATTAACAAGGTGAAAGAATCTAACATTTCAATATAAGAAAAATAGCAGGACAAGGGGACACAGCATGAGATTAGAGGGAGGACAATTATGGGGTAATGTGAGGAAGTTCTTTTCCACAGCAAGGGCTGTGGATGCATGAAATGGCCTACCTCAGGAAGTGATGGATATGAATACAGTGCAGGGCTTCAAACAGGCATGGATAGGCATAAGGGAGCAATATAGATGAGTATGAATAGATAGGCCATTGACAGAGTAAAGGCCTATGGCACATTCATAAGGTAGAAAAAAATGGGCAGACTGGATGGGCCTTGCGGTCCTTATTTGCTGTCAACTTTTATGTTTCTATGTTATGAAGCTGGCGACCTGGGTTTCCAGAATGAACAGAGGACATCAGGGGGTTTGCCGCATGAAGGCGGATGGAGCAGCCTAGATGATGATCTGTTCCTTTTGGAGGGGCTGCATAGTATGCTGTGCTACTGCCACCTGGGGTACCTGAGGAAAGAAGGGAGAGGGGGGACATGATAGAAACTTTCAAGTACCTCAAGGGAATCGACAAAGTCCAAGAGGGTAGTATCTTTCAGAAAAAAGAGATGTACAAGAACAAGGGGGCACAATTTGAAGATAGAGGGGGACGGCTCAGAGGTAATGTGAGGAGGTATTTTTCATGGAGAGGGTTGTGGATGCATGGAACAGCCTTCCTGAGGAGGTCGTGGAGTCAAGAACAGTGGGGAATTCAAGAATGCATGGGACAGACACAAGGCAGTCCTAGTGGGGGGTAGGAGGAAGTAGGCTGTTGGTTAACTAGGATCTGCAGCTTATCCGTTGGGTAGGAAAAGGGGCAGACTAGGTGGGCCAAGCGGTCCTTATCTGCCATCAAATTCTGTGTTTCTATGTTTAATGAGGCAGTGCACCTGAAGCTGCACGTGAGAGATGGGACGCCAGCTGGCTTCTCGAGTGCCAGCATGCACTTGTGCACCAAATAGGCCTTACCATCAGTGTGCTACTGGACAGGGATGCAGAAAAAAGGGAAAAAACAGTGCAGACACGATGACACGGGCATTCTCAGGCCTAGCCAGACCAGCTGTTTGCTGCCTTCCTGAACTTTGCTGTCCTGCAAGGAGGTTGCTGCGGATCCCAAAGACACCACCATGGTGGGGTATGTCCATGGTAGGATGATGCAAGGTAAGCAGCAGATATGGCCAGGGCATAGCTAGGAGGTAGTCTGGCCTAGGGAGGGCAGCAGCATAGAGAAGGGGAATAAAATAAGTAGGAAAAAAAAACTTTTGTGTGGTTCAAAAATGCAAATGAGGGTTTAAAGTGTACTTTACATACACTTAATATGCAAATATGTATAAATAACCAGGTTAAAAATTGAGGTTTGAAAACCACAACATTTAAGAACTTTTTTGGGGCTGAGTAATGACCCAGAAAGGTTTGCCTGTCACTAGTGACTGCTCCTGTGGGAGGGAAAGAGACGCAATGAAAGAGTAACAAAGCAGGTATTAAAAGGAAAGCAGTGCAGCCCGTCTCCTTGGTGTGCTAGCAGGGTTTCACACTACCACCTTGGAGACCGGGGGTTTTCATATGAGCCCTGGTGGTCACCACAGAAGTCAGCTGGGGGTAGGGCATGTTGCAGAGGTGAGGGGCTCAACTTCTGAGGAGAGAGAGAGTGGGGCCCCCCTAGCATTCCTAGCAACATCTGCTGGCTGACCAAGGAGCTGAATTGGCATTGGCTGCCAAGACAGCCACTGGGTCTCCCTCCTGGTTGGAAACAGTGCAGATGTGGCAGTCCCAGTGGTCGGGGTTGGGGGACAGTGGAACCATAAGGTGGAAAGAATATGGAAACAGTAACAGTATCATGTGCATTTAGCATTGAGCCATATTTCTACCCACCACCACCACCACCGTAACATTCCGTAAGTCAGCCATCTTTGGTTCCAGCACTCCCTGAAAAATATACAAAAGCTAACCATATCTGCTTAGTTCTGGATGGCCAGGATAGGTTGAAGTCAGGACCTGAGTACTCTGTAGCACTTCAATCCTGGTTTATGTGGCAAGGCTCTGAGGCTTCTGTGGTACAGTTTGTTCATTTGTGTGGCAAGAATTTATTTGTTTCCATATCAAATTAAAGTTCTGCCATTGGTTAAAATATGATGTGATGTCATTGATGCCGTCACATGCTGAGCATAGGGGCGGGTCTTCAGAACAAACAAGGAGGGGAATGGAAGGGACACGGGCACTATAGAAAAACTGCACACTTTGAATAAAAAAAATCCAGAAACAATGACTTCTGTGAGACTGCATGCATTCTGTGGCAAGATGCAAGTACTGTGGAAAATTCTGCGGCCTTGGAATCGCAGAATTCTAGGGTCCTTGGTTAAAGTTGGCAACTCCCTGTTAGTAAGAAGTGTACAATACAACTATGTGTTTAGAATAAGGGGAGGAGGGTTTTTCTCTAGCGAGTTCTAGGTAATCAAAGGTAGCACTTTGCTGATACTTGACCTCTGTGTCCAGTTTCTCCACCAAGACAGCATATCGCGGCCCCATGTTATAACATGATGCTAGTGTGCTTGCAACACCCCAATATATTTTGTGCCCATAGCATTGTCTCACTCTTCTCTGAGAACCCTGCTGTCCACAAGAGTTTCAGATGAAGTTTGGATCCCAGTGTAGCGAACTGAGCAGGCACCTTTACATGCAGGATTAATATATGACATTTCCAGATCTCAGTTGTGTCTAATGAGATGGGGATGAGGAGCTGAGAGTTTGGTTGCTCAGTTTTCTAGGTTTTGGAAGTTAGCAGGTGGGATAACATGCTTAGTCTGGTGGTTGGGGGGGGAGGTGACTGCTTGGCTCACACAAGTAAAACTGCATTACGGCTGTTTGCTGCTCTCTTTGTTATTCATAGCCAGAGCTATTTCAGAGATGAAAGACCAAAATGTATCGGAAACCTTCCAGCAAGTCTTCTTTCCAGACGACCAGCCGTGGCTGCCAGAAATGTTCATGAGGCGGCCGGATCTGGCAGAAATCTTTGATTCCGTTGGCCTGCATGGAGTTTCGGCCTTTTACAATAGTAACCTTACCCAGGAGATGGTTGCCGAGGTAATTGATGTTCTTGTTATGTACCTAAGAGTAGAAAGATGCACATAAAGTTAACAAATGTTTGGCGCGGTGCAGAATGATGCTATTGTAAGTTCAAGAGAAATTGTTGCCACAGTTGCTGTCAAGACCAAAGCTTGAGAGGGTTACCTTGGCAACTATTTTTATGACAACCTGCAGCCATTATCTGTTGCTCACCATCTGTAATGTGTGATATATGGAGGAAAATACAGTGGTTGCAGATGTTCTTGTCTCTCTAAATATTGATCCTCTTTGAGGACTAGGACCATATGGAAATGTTTGCAAGCAGTTCGCTAGGGGCTGCCCACGATGACGTCAGACATCAGCTTGTACATTAATGTCAGTGGCCTCTCCTCTCCTCAGTTCTTTTCCCGCCAATGATCAGACTCGTTGGACTGCTGTGGAAATGTCGCTGTGCTAGTCACCCTTTATTTTCATTATTTTCACTAAGTAATCACTTTTATAGTGATTTTGTTTGGTGGCCCGCATGTTGTCGAGGGAACCATCTAAACTTTTCTAGTACTGTGAGTGTGGAGAAAAGATTTACTCCAGAGATGTCTGTGTCTGTGTCTGTGTCTGCTGCCTGGGCCTAAGCCACAACATGAAAGCCTGCAAAATCTGCTTGGGGTTTAATTCTGAAACCACTCAATGTTGGAAAGGTGCTTTGGAGAAGTTTATACTCCAAAAGACCATGGAAAGGATTGAGAAGGAGATCCAGCAAAAATCTGCGTTGCCAGCACTGTCAACTGAATCGCGGCCTTTAAATGCCAGGAGAAAATGTCAGGGAGTCATAAGCACAAACACCGAGACAAGGTATCCCCAGTGCATTCCACGTTGCCCCTGTGTTCAACAGATATGACCTCCACTTTGACACCGTGCTCTTTGGCTGCAGCATTTACTGCCTCCCCCCAGCCATCGAAAAGGCATCAAGATCAGCCTTAGAAGATGCCATCTATGCAGCCTGGTATAGACCAAACAACACACTAGCTATCCCCAAAAAGGCAGATAAAATGTATTAAGCGCATTCTGGGAAACTTTTCTATGCAACACAACCTGAGGCTGACTTGGTGGTCATTAATGCTGCCCATTACAGGTTTAGGGCACCTAAACACCTGAGCTCCCTTCCTCCTGATAAGAAATCTAGGAGGTTGGATGTTATAGGAAGGAGGACATATGCCTCTGCATCATCGGGCCTTCTTTTGGATGAGACATTAAACTGAGGTCCCATCTGCCTGTTCTGATGGTTGTTCAGGTGCACATTAAAGATCCCATGACACTTCTTGAAAAGAGATAGGGAACATTTTATTCAATAACACATAACAATACAGAAGTGTATTACGTCATACAATTAAATGATACTTAAGAAACAAAACAGAAAGAAAAAATATAACTTCATACAGTACTAATAAAGAAACAACATTCTCTACCAATATACATCTCAAAAAAAAAAGGGGAGGGGGAGAAAAGAGAACAAAAGAACTATCCAGTTTTATCTTTCATAAAGGGAACATCCTTCCACCAAATAGCCCAAGCAGTACGTAGCATATGGAGATTCTCATATAAACATTGCTTATACAATTCCTGTTCAAAAATATTAATAATAGTACATGGATCTTGATAGTGGCGGAGCCAGGTTTGGGAGCGTTTGGGAGCTGGGGGAAGGGCATTCAGTCAGTCATGGGCTCCACAATGGCCACTAAACATTGAATAAAGATGATGGTGGGGCACCACTACTTACACTGAGGAAGCCAGGAGGGGCAACCACCCCCCCTAGCTCTGCCACTGGATCTTGATACGTTGGTTGCAGCACCCACTTACACCTTGAGTGCCATAACATAAACTGTATAAAGGCAAAGATAAGCCTGATTAAACCCACATCCAAACCCAAGTTGCCCAATGTGAGCCCCCTTACTACCTCCAGATGGGACACATTACCCCAATACGGGTTCTCCCACTTCAGAGCCAACTGAGACCATACCTCTTGCACATGAGGTCATTGAATAAGGAAATGAGACATTGTTTCCTCCTGTGCAGTGCAACAGTCTCCAGGACACATCCTCTCTGATATACTCTTATGTTTTGCGTTTCCTTTCACATAGAGTCTACCGTGGCAGGTCAACCAAGTAACATCCCACAATCATGGAGGAATAAATGGATCCTGTAGAGTACTCAACAACTTTGTATAATAAATCTGTGGTATACCCTTAAAGTCTACAGTGGAAGCAAATCCCAAATCTTGTATAACAGCATATACCTGCCTACTTGTCTGCATGCTGCATGTAGAGGGAGTCGATCTCCATTTTTTTAATTTAAGTAACACAGGCTTAAAATAGAAGGTACATGTCCTAGCATTAGGGGGTAACACACCCCTCACATTCCATAAATCATGCAGGGGTTTTATCCAAATTAGTACGAAAAAGGACCAAATGACTAAACTAGGTTTAGAAAAATCAATCAAATTTTTATGAAAAAAGATACTAAAATAAAAAGCCATCGGGTTTAACAAATTTAAACCTCCCTGAGTGAGTGGCAAATACAGGACCTCTCATTTAATGGAATTCAATCTCACCCCCCACATTATCTGAAAAACTAAACTTAGAAGAGATGGTTCCAACGCTAAAGGGATAGGGTAGACCACACTAATATATAAAAAAAAAAGCAGAAGAAGAAAAGTTTTCACCACTGCCACTTTCTTCTTCTTCTTCTTTGTCTGCTGCCACCCTTTCCAAAGTGACTTTTATTTTTGCCATATCTTTGCCATATCTGTCTTCTCCGTCCAATTCATTAAACCATAGTCCCCCCACCCAAATCGAATGCCTAACACAGAGAAAGGCTCTTTGGACACTAAAATTCCTTGTATAGCATCTAAGTGTGGTACAGAATCATTAAGGGGATATATAACACTTTTCCCCTTATTGACTCGTGCTCCTGCAATAATGGAGTAACGTTCTACTTGCTCCATAACCCTTTCTCCTGAAGCCGGGTCTGCAACAGAAATACAGACGTCGTCTGCATATGCCACCGTCTTCACTTCTAAATCTCCCCCCTGTGGTTTAATGCCCTGAATTAAATCATCTTGTTGAATAAGTCTTAAAAAGGGATCTAAACACAGTACATATAGCAGGGGGCTCAGCGGGCAACCTTGGCGCACCCCCCTTTGAATAGCTATATATATCCCCATGTGTTCATTGACCAGTGGAATGGCTACTGCTGTTCTGTAAAATAAAATGATCAAAGAACAAAAAGCTTTTTGGACACCATACACTTGTAAAACATGCGTAATAAAGGAATGAGGAACCCTATCAAAGGCCTTTTCCTGGTCTAAGGATAAAATATATCCGTTAAATGCCTTTTTTCTTCCCTTGTTCTATTCACTCCCTCACCAACAAAAGGGTTATTCTCAATAGAACGGCCGGAACCTAACGTGTGTGTCACTGATACCAGACTAGAGGCAACTGTTGCCAATCTAGTAGTAAAAATTTTCATTAGGATTTTGTACTCCACATTTAGTAAACTAAGGGACCTTTAATTATCCAAATTGTTTTTATATTTTTTTTTTGTGAAGAAGAATTTGTATTGCTACACTGAAGTGAAAATCTACCTCTAGGTGATCCAGAATCCAGTTGTATACAATTACCAGAACTTCCAACAATGGAATCTTAAAAGTTTTGTAAAATTCTGGATGCAAACCATCCACACCTGGTGCAGTATTGTTTTTCAATTTAGCAATTGCTGCTTCAACCTGCGAAGCCTATATAGGGCACGTCAGAGCCTCAAAACAGTTTCCCGGGGTCTTTGGAAGTTGTAAAGCTGCAAAATACTGCTGTATGTTGTCTTCCTCAGTCTGAGGAGCAGTGTACATAGTGGTCAAATACTGAGTCATGGTAGCCAAAAGTTCCGGGCCAGTAGTTATCAAAGAATCATTTTCAGTCTGAACTGAAGATATTGACCTATCTGAAGCCCTCTGGCTACACTGCTTGAATGTATCACCAAAGCTGGCCTTACCCGGAGAACAAATCCGATGTTCATTCAAGATAGAGGCAGCTCGGGAATGCTGTATAACTTCCATCTCCTTCTTAATGTTATGTACCTGAGCCGTTAAATTTGTATTTTGAGTGTTGATAACTGAATATACTCTTTCTAGCTGTGTGCAAAGGGTCAGATATTGTTTATACTCAGCAACCCTAGAACTAGTGGAAAAGTGTATAAAAAAATTCTTGTAGCTCACTCTTGATGTGCACCCATCAAGAACTGAGGTCTTCTGCTAGACCAGCTACTGATAAGCGGGCATGCAAAAACTCCTGTACACGCTGCAAAAGCACATTGTTCTGTAAAAGAGAAGTATTGAGTTTCCAGTAGTTTCTACCATACATAGATTGCAAAGTACCCCCCAAAACTAAGAGCAGAATAAACATGGTCTGAGTTCTCTATAGGAAGTGTGTTTGCATTTTGTACAGTAACTGCCTGTTTTGTAAATATAAAGTCAATTCTTTTTAATTCAGTATACTTTATTATTTTCCATCATACAACATCATGATAACAACGATACAGGAATACCATAAAGGATATACAGACATAATCTATCCAGAGTTCCAACAGTATCCCATACTGAGTGATCCAACAAAAAAAACATTCTCCCCTCTAACAAAGCCCTCCCCCACCATCCCTTCTATAATCCTCTCACACCCCCCCCCCAAGACTCCACTCTGCACAACTGGGGAAGGACTACATATGAGAAGCAGACCGTACGGAGGGGAAAAAAAAAAGGGAGCGGGTAAGCCACTAAGGAAATTTAGTACAGGATCAGATAGAGGTGGGGAATAAAGTCAATTCTGGTAGAGAGAGACTCCCTCTGTAGTACGTATAGCCACCCTGCGCATGCAGGGCTCTGTAGGTGTCTTGCAAACCACATTGTAGTAAAATATTACATAAGCAATTTGTATCACAGAAGTTTTTTGGAGTTGCGGACCCTCTATCCTGGCTGGCAAGCACACAATTAAAATTGCCTCCCCAAAGGATTTGTTTCGTAATGAACAAAAATGGCTTAATTAAGTTAAAAAGATCAACCTTCTTTTTTTTAAGGGGGCATAAACATTAATCAGTCTCCACGCAATCCCTTTATATAAAAAATCCAGTAACACTGCCCTTCCAGAGTGTACCTCCACCAGTTTGGAAACCTTAAAACCATCACCCTGAAACATACTTCCCACCCCATTGCAAGCAGCCAAACCAAAAAAAGGAGGAACCCCAATACCACAACTGCTGTGCAGCTCTTACCAGAGACATAGAGTTCAGTCTTGTGTCTTGCAATAAATAAATATCACAATTTAGGTCTTTCAAAACCGAAAAGGTAACCAGTCTCCTTCTAGCATTCTTAAGGCTGTTCGTATTCAAGGACGAAATACAAAGAAATGGTATAACAACTGTATGTGAAGGAAATAATCAAGGGGGCTTCTTTAACCTTAAATTTCTTCTAGTCTGAACACCCTGATTTTTATGCCACCTTTCATTATTAATAATGGTGAGCTGGGGGTCTTCTTCAGACTCCGAAGAGAGAGGGGCTTGGGAGGAAGCTTCAGAGTTGCCCCCTTGCTCTGAGTCTTGTGAACTTTTGGACAGAATATCAAATTTATTGGACAAAGGAACCTCCAAACCCAGGGAAGAAGCCTTAACCACTTTGGGATGAGGCCTAGATTATCGTATCCCCCGTTTCTTTGAGAGAACTTTAACAGAAGCGGGAGGCGTAGTGGACTGATCCTGGGAAAGAGCCTCTGGACCTAAAGCAACTGAGGGGGGTGTATCCAAATTCAGGGTGACATTCATTTCCTCCTGTCCCAGAGGTACCAGCACCTGTTCAGGAGCTGAGTCTGAAACTACAAGCTGCGGGGAGGGGATCTGTGAGGGCTGTAGAGGGATCATCAGGAGTTGGGGTGGATCTGCAGGCGCAGGGCATTTGGGGGGATAAGCTTTAGATGCAGTGTCTTTTTTCTGAGCTTCCCATAACAAATTCTCCTGGCTTGGGCAGTCTGAACGGTTGTGATTCGCCCAAGGACACACTCTATACGCATGCCCACCCTCAGAACACAAGTTGCACTTCAGTTCTTCTCAGCAGTCTATGCTGGCATTCCCAAAGGTGAGACACAAGTTACACCTTAAACGGTCACATGCAGAGCTCAAGTGTATGCAAGATCCACACTTGAAACAGGATCTGGGCTGACCAGCATAAAAACCATTTCCTCTCTCCCTTCCCAAGAATAAACTGTTTGGTAGATGAACTGGACCAGAACTATTATTTCTGAGGCAGACTTTAAACTTCCACCCCCTTGCCCACAAATGTTCATCGTCAAAAATAGGCATGGGGGACCCCAAAACCTCACATCTTTGTTGCAACCAATATGAAATGTCATGTACAGACAATGTTTCATTGCGAAAGAGAATCGTGACATACTTAATGGTGGGTTAAGTCAAGGGGAGAACCCGGAAAAGGCAACCATACGGCCGAATGTTTCAGGGACTCATACTTAGACCAGAATCTATCGAGGCCCTGAGGGGTATTAAAACTTACATCATATAAGTCAGTATCTGAAACATGGATTAAAGCATGCACTCCATTGGAGAAAAAGCCAGTTAAATCTTTAATAAGCGCTCGGCCAACATAAAGCCTATCGGGCTCAATTTCTAACCCCCCTAAATACTGTAAGTGCACAGCATTATGTCTCTGTAATGGTGGAGGAAATCCACTAAATGGATCTTTTTGTCGAAAATTTTCCCTTGTGGATTTAGCTTTGTCCCTTGGGTTTTGTTTCAGCCCTGGTGGGCCATGTTCAGTGTCCATTCTGTCCCCCCACTCTGTGGGCTGAGGAATAGGCCCCTCTTCCTTAGATGAGGAACTTGAAGTATTAGACAGAGGTGTAACAGTCTCGGGAAGAGGCTGATCCATGGCATCAGGCTCCGTAAGGGCCAAACCAGGTACAGGAATTCAGTCTCCTGAGTCCAGACAGGAGGGAACATGTCCCGAGGACTGCCCCGGAATGGGACTACATGCAGGGTCTGGTATCCAGTGTCTAGTGTTAACTTTTTTTCACCCTGCCTCAGTTAGCAGGCGTGCTAATGAACATGAAGGACTCCCTTCAGTCATAGGAGGCAGTTCAGTATCAACCTCCACACGTAAGGATATGGTAGGAGAAGTAATGACATCATTCAGTACATGAGAAATGCACGGGGTACTCACTCCGTTCTCTGCTTTAGATTCCGCAGCTTGTGTCACAGGTGCCCCAATAGTCTCATTCTGTGCTCGCTTCTCCAACTCGGCCACCGCTAATTCAGTCAATCGGAATGCGTTTGATGTCGATGCGTCATCAGGCAGGCTGACGCAGGCCTCAGTAGCGCTTGACATTTCTGACAGTTCCTTAGCCGGCTCCAGTGATGAAAGGACAGGGATTTCACTTGTTAGCACCGGGTCAGTTGTTAACTCCATAACAGCATTGATAGT
Source organism: Neoceratodus forsteri (assembly GCA_016271365.2). NCBI lineage: Eukaryota > Metazoa > Chordata > Ceratodontiformes > Ceratodontidae > Neoceratodus > Neoceratodus forsteri. The sequence continues at coordinate 253,434,425 of JADMNL010000028.1, read as the reverse complement.
GTCCACAGGCGAACAAATGAGTGTTCCTCAGCCCTGACCATCGCAAACACCATTTCTTGATTAGTTTTCAACAGGTTTTTGAGCCAAACTTCCTCAGTAGATAGCGTAACTCCAGACAAATCCTCCATTTCATGAGAAAATTCGAACTCCTTCTCCAAACTAGTGGTGTCCAAAGCATTCTCCCGAGCTGGACCTGTGGGTTGGGAGATCTGCATTCCCACAGGTACACCAGCAGAATAAGCCTTCCCAGCGTCAGCATCCATGAGAACAGCACCCCCTCACAAAGAGTAGGGGAATTTCCCCGTTGTCTTGGCCATATTTCCCCCATTCACTAAAATACCACCAACAGCTTAAACTGGTTCTGTACGTCAATTTGCATCTGTATCTTTCCCCTCTTCCCTGGGATGAGGCTGAAAATAGACAGAATTGCCTAGTCCTCCTTTCCCAGTCAACGGAAACTAAAATAAATAAATTATGGATAACTACCAGGCAGACATGATGAAGTATCAAAACACCCTCTGGAGGATGGCCAGGACAGCTGCACAGGCCTTACCTGAGGGCACCCCAAAACAAGAGCTACTGAAAGCTTTGACAGCTGCGGCTGATGTGGGCAAGCATTTGCTCCGCACAGCCTATGATGTCTCCGATACTTCTGCCAGGGCTGCAGCCTCAGGCATATGAACATATGAATTTGCCAGCAGATAAAGGCCTTATGGTCTTTCGAATCTGCTTGAGCGTGCAGCTAGCAACCCTTATACAGCAGCTGCCCCTCCCTCTCCTCCCCAACCCCCCCTCTTACCCTGTCCCACCCCCTTTTGAAGCAGCCCACTGTTCTACAGGATATCACTTCCGCAGGCAACGCGTTCCACCCAGACACCACCCTCTCCGTAAAAAAGTGTCTTCTCATTTCCCTCCTGAACCTTCCCCTCTCCAGTCTCAGATCATGACCTCGTGTCCCCAACCCCCCCTTAATGTGAAAAGACCCTCCGTTTCTGTCTTGTTTATTCCTTTCATGTACTTGAAGGTTTCAATCATATTCCCCCGTCTCTCCTCTCCACCAGTGAGTACATGTTTAACTCCCTCAACCTGCTCTCGTAGGGTAAGTCCCCCAGTCCCTGGGTAATTTTTGTTGCCCTGCACTGCACCCTGTTAGTAATTTAATGTCCCTGTTCAGGTACGGGTGCCAGTACTGCATGCAGTACTCCAGGTGTGGCCTAACTAGCGACCTATACAATGGCAGAATCACCTCCCCTCTCCTTGAAGATATACCCCTGGCATACAACCCAGCATTTTGTTGGCCTTTGCAGCTGCCTTCCTGCATTGTGCTGAGTTGTTCATTGAGCCTGCTATGATCACTTCCAGATCCTGCTCCTCCTCTGTCATGGTTAGCTGAACCCCCCAAGCTGGTAGCTCCTTCTTGTTTTTTTTGCCTCAAAATGTAGCATTTTTGCACTTTTTTGGCATTGAACCTCAGCTGCCAGGTGTCCAACCAGGCCTCCAATTTTGACAAATCATCCTGCAACCCCTGCCACTCTCCAATGTCATCCACTACTGCTCCCATCTTGCTGTCATCTGCAAACAAACTGATCTTGCTCTTGATGCCCATTGAGATGTCTGATATGAACAACCCAAACAACACCGGTCCTAGCACTGAATCCTGTGGTAACCCGCTTGTCACTGCCCTCGGAGATGAGCTCCCCACCTACCACCACCCTCTGCTGCCTTCGCCGTAACCAATTTCCTACCCAACCCATCTTTTCCCTGGCCCCTGTACCTGCCAGTTTACTTCCTAGCCTCCCATGAGGCACTGAGTTGAATGCCTTACTGAAGTCCAGATACAGGACATCCACGGCATGGCCCTTGTCCAACTGTCTAGTTATCCAGTCATAGTAATCCAGCAAGTTGGTCTGACAGGATCTGCCTGTGACAAACTGATGCTGCCTACTGTCCTGCATCCCATTAGTCTCCAGCAGAGACACCAGCCTCTCCTTCGGTATTGTCTCCATCAGTTTTACCACGATGGATGTGAGGCTTACCGGTCTGTAGTTTCACGGTTCATCTTTGGGGCTGCTCTTATGGAGGGATACCACATGTGCCATCCTCTAGTCCTGAAATGCACACCAGGAGTCCAGGGAGGAATTGAACAGGTCTGCCAAGGGCCCCGCCAGGATTTCTGCCAGCTCCTTCAGTACCCTGGGGTGAATGCCATCCAGCCCTGGCACCTTGTCTACCCTCAGTGCCCTCAAGCCTTCCAGTACCCTGCCCTCTGTGATTGCCCCATCTGTCATCCCCTTCCCCCTGAACCTACCGTCCCACCCTCCCTTGGTAGCAGCCCTCCTTTCTCCTTAGTAAACACCGAGCGGAAGTATTCATTAAGTGCTTCTGCCTGCTCTGCCCCTATTTCCACCCACCCCCATCCCTTTTCATCTTTGCTATGTTGTCCTCACAACTCCTTTTCTTCCTTATATACCTGAGGAATTCCTTCTCCCCTTCTTGATGCCATGCACCAGCCTGAACTCTTTAGATGCCTTGGCTGCCCTTACTGCCTTTGTCACCTCCTTCAGTTCCTTTAGGTAATCCTCTCTGTCCTCCCCCTCCTTGTTTTTTTTAACCTCCTAAAGGTGTTTTTTTCTTTCTTACTTTCTCCATGACCCCCTTGTTCAACCAGCTGGGTTTCTTGGCCCTAGCTCTCTTACTCTGGACCCTGATGAAGGTTTTGGTTGCCTCTTCAATCCCCAGTTTTATGACCTCCCACCTCTGGTTAGTGCCCATATTAGTTTGAATTCTTGCCAGTTGCCCCTTTATTACCTCCCCCATCCTCCCGAAGTTGGCCCTCCTGAAGTCCAACACCCTTGTACCTGTTTCTACTCCCTCCGTTCCCATTTTCAACGTGAACCACACTGAGTGGTGGTCGCTCCCTGCCAGCAGCTCCTCCACCACCAGCTCCCTCACAAACTCCCCATTTGCCTGCACTAGGTCTAGGGTGTTCCCTAAACTGGTTGGCTTACTGACCATTGGCATTAGGAAGCTATCCTGGAATGCATCCAGAAGTACCTGCTCCCTTCTATTCGTGGTGGCTGGGGTGCTCCAGTCCACTTCCGGCAGGTTGAAGTCCCCCACAATCACCGTGCTACCCTTCTTGCAGGTCCTTCCGATCTGTCCCGCTAGTTCCCTGTGTAACTCCTCTGTCTGAGATGGTGGCCTGCACACTGCTCCCATCCTGAGAATGCTATTCTTGGAATCCTGGATTTGAATCAGTAACAACTCTGTACTACCCTCCTCCCCCTTCTCACGAACAGACTTCAGTCCTCTCACATACAGTGTCAGGCCCCCCCCCCCATTTCCCATTTATCTTATCCCTGCAGAATATCTACTACCTTGTTACCGCCAGATCCCAGTCCTGGTAATAGGTGGTCCATGTTTCGGTGATGACCGCCATTTCCACTTCCCATTCTGCCATGAGAGCGTGCAGCTGTGCTCTTTTGTTCCCCAGACTCCTAGCGTTCAAGGTGTCCACCCTCCATCCTTTTTCCTTCCTCCTCCTCCCACTGTTCTCCCTTCCTAGCATCTCCTCTAGTCCTCCATCTTTTCCCCTTGCTTCTGGTACTGGGGTAAGCTTGTTTGGCTTCCCTATCTGTGGATTCTGCTTGCCTCCTGCCCACTCGCCACCCCTGCACCTAGTTTAAATGTCCTCCTTCTGCTATGTAATCTCCCATCTTCAGCTTCAATACCTTTTTGCTCTCTTCACTTAGATGAAGTCTGTCCTTAACGAAGAGATCACTGTCCTCCCAGGTCCCTCCCCACTCACACACCGGCCCATACCCCTTGGACTGGCACCAGGTTCTTAGCCATTTGTTAAATTCCTCTATCCTTATTTTTCTTGAAGTGCCCGCCTTGGGCACTGGAAGTACCTCCAAGAGTGTTACTGATCTTTCTGCCTCCTCACATATTGGTCCCAGCTCCTCAAACCTCCCCTGAATTACCTGTACCGTCTCTCCCGCTAGGTCCTTTGTCCCCACATGCAGAACTATATGTGGTTTCACCCTACCCCTCCTAGCAAACTTCAGAACAGACTGACCCACCCTTTCCGCTGTCATTCCTGGCATGGCCTTCACCCATATGTGACTATGCCTCTCACCCTTGCTTTCCCATCTGACCCCTCTTAGTATTGAGTCTCCCGGCACTAGGATTCCACGCTGTTTTTCATGTGCTGCATTCTGTGGTCTCCCTTCATCCTAACCCCTTCCTCTGGACTCCTGCTCTTCCTCCAGCACAGTTGTTCCCCCTTCCGCCCCTGCTGTATCCTCACCAGCTGTATTCCCCCCCGTCCCATGTTCCTCTGGTCTATCTTCAGTTCCTCCTCTGATCACTCCCTCTGTCACATCACCAAGTCCAGCCAGTACTGTGAAACGATTATTCAATGACCCTTCCCTACCATTTACTTCCCTCTTCCTATTACTGCCCCCCTCATTACTGCCCCTATGTCCATTGTCTCCCCCTTCCCCTCCTTCCTTTCTTCCTCTTTTCTGCTTTTCTTTGCCCTTTGACCTGGGTCCCCTTGACTCTGTGTCCCTGGCCATGGATCCCCCCATCTCAGTTCCCCATCCGCCACCCTTTTCCCACTCCTTCCCCCTATCGGTTCTAAATGTCCTTCCTTCTCAGCTCCCCTCCTCCCTCCTCTCCCTGCTAGGTTGTTCTCCCCTGCAGCCCACCGTTCCCTCCTTAGCTCCTCATGTTGTCTTCTGGTCTTGTTCCTAAGCTGCATTATTTGACTGCACACCAAACACCCCCCACCCTTCACACAATTGTAAGAAATATTGGTGCTCCGAAGTTGTTGCAGCCTACCACCCTTCCCATCTCCCTATTCGCCCACCAGCACCCCCCCCACACTCTCAGATGAAGGATGCCCAGCCCCCCCACCTCCTCCCTTCATCCTTTTCCAATTACGCTCATGTTCCACCAGTTCACCTATTCCTTAGCCCCTTGTAATTCAAGCTTGATGCTGTATTATCTCAGTACCACCCCCCCCATTACAACAGGCTGGATAGCAATTACTACTTAAATCTCTGACTATTAAAATACTTAGCAACTGCAGTTGACCTCAGAGTGCCCCAAACCTAAATTCCCCATCAGCAACAGTGTCTAGCACTGCATTTCTTTAGATTCCATCACACATTCAGTGCCCCCACCATGCAGTTTTAAAGTCCTATCCACCACAGGGTAACTTATTATACTTACATGCAATATTGCACCCTAAACATTTACTGTCTGTCGCAGGAGATATTCATGGCTCAGAGTATCAGGTTTTGCTACAGATGTGCAACAAACCATTCTTAATGCCCCATTCAGAGGGCAGAAATTGTTTGGTCATGAGGCCCAAGAGGTTCTTAAAGATCTCCAAGCCTCAGGCTGGACTTTAAAGTCAGAGCAATCCTTCTACCATGCCCAGTCAAGGGGTAGGAGTGGGGATGGGGGCTTTTGCCCTGCTGGTCTTAGGGGCCAGCACACAGCTCTAAGACAGCAGGGCAGAGACAAAGGGACTGGGGCATTGCCAGTCCCCACCTATACCCCTGGTGCCCATTCAGAAGCCCCTAGGGATGGTGGAGCAGGTAGAATTGCCCACACTGGCTCAGCCTGACTCCTTGTACACCCCCCAACCACCTTTACCTCCAGAAGTGGTTGCTGGGCATTGCCTCTCCCTCTACTTAGGTCAGTGGAGAGACATGACCACAGTTGCATGGGTTAGAATAATTTTCAGGGTGTGCTTGTTCACCTGCAAGGCCCTACATGGGTCGGGCCCTGGCTACCTGAATGACCTCCTGACTCCCGCCCGTCCCATGCACTCATTATACTCCTTTACCTAGGGCCTCCTAGTGGTTCCCAGAGCCTGCCTGAAGTCCTCTGGTGACCGTTTGAGGTGGCGGGCCTGGTGTTGTGGAATTCGCCACCAAGATTCTTTAGGGGATCCCATCAGTGGAGGTTTTTAAGTGGGGTCTGAAGGCCCACCTTTGAGAAAAAAAAAAACACTTCTGAAGTCTATCTATAGTTAGACTGACAAACTGCTGCATTTTTTTACATATATTTTTTTTATGCTCCCTGCTGCATTATTTCATTATTATTATTATCCCTCCTGGCTCCTTGCTGCTCGCTCCAATTCTAAACTGTTTAATTTGAACTGATGTGATATGCTTGTATTGTGGGGAATTCTGCTGTTGTGCTAGACATTTTATTAAGTGGGATAATTATAAGGTTTGCAAACTGCTGTTAACATGAATCGGCTCCTGGTTTTTATCTGTGTGCTACTACCTCCTAACCCTCCTACCTGCCTTTGTCTTTTTTAAACCTCCCTAAACAGACCTTCTTTCCCAAGCACTATTCTCATTTCCATCTTCTCGGGCTCAAAGCGGTGCCTCTTCTAATAAGCATTGCCGTCTGACTACTTGCCCACACCCTCCCCACCCAGCCCGTTTGCTATATTCTTTTTGTTTAACCTGCACTCCCTCTGCCCCCCGATTCAGCTCTTTTGTATTCCCTTTGTCCTTGCCTGCCCTTAAGCCAAACTACGACTCTATTTTTGTTTTTTGCAGTTGAGGGAGCCCTTGATTGGGCTGGTGCCTTCCTTGCCCCACGGCCGCGGCTGGAGAAGCTTGCTGGCTGTGCGTCATCACCTGCCCGCCACCAAGCTCAGCAAGCCGGGTAAGCAACCAGACAACTCTGGGAGATAGTGTTGGGGTCCTGATTGGCTAAAGACCCACCGGGACTCTGCCCGATTCGCTGCTGCCCGTACGACTTTTGCTTGGATTGGCTGCTAGGAAGAACACTGCTTTCTACGGCTATTTTTTTTCCTTTCCTCCCTTCTGGCTCCTTGCCGCTTGCTCCAGTTCTAAACTGTTTCATTTGTCCTGAACCAATCACCCCGACCTCAGCCTCTATTAAATGCTCTTTCCTCAAAAGCCAGCCCAATCCCTTAGTCCTGCCATTGGTCGGCACATGGATAGACTCGTTCAAAAAAACCTTGTACTCCTAATAGCCCTGCCTCCTTCTATTGGCTGCATTCCACTAATATCCTGCCATTCCAGCCTGATCTCATTTAAAGAAACCTTCTACTCCTAATAGCCCTGCCTCCTTCTATTAGCTCCATTCCACTAAGATCCTGCCATTCCAGCCTGATCTGCCTCTTAGCAGGATACAGCATTCTAAATGGCATCACGCGAGGTCCTCTTCCTGCTCAGCTGCTTCACTATGTTAACCCTCATGCCATATTGAACTCCGTTGGTCATTCGCATCAAGACCAGTGCTCCTCTCCAAACAGACACCTAGAACTGCATTCTTACAAGAGGACATGGCTCCATACTATGGGCACGATTTCCTCTACGCTCTGCACATCCTTTCATCAGGCCCTGGCTAGCGTATATGATAGAACGCCTTTGTTCCTGCCGGTTAAAGCAGCCTTATATGCTCTGTTCTAGGGACATGGATATGTTGTTCATCCACACTTATTGGCAGGTTCCTTGCCGCTTTAAATCTTGCTGGAAGGTCTTCAAGCTGGCTTCTCCCACCCACCCGGGTGGTAAAACTCTCGGCTCCGCCCCATGATGTCAGATCTTCCTTACCGCTTGGAAGCTCAGGTTCCCTCCTTAACGCTCTGCGATTAAGACTGGTTCCTAATTCTTGAAGTGAAATCAAAAAGTTTTTGCTAAAAGACTTGGTCTTCTCCTCGCGGCTGTGATGGACAAATCGACTCCGGTTTTCAGAGGTGCCCTTTGCGGTGAAAGATGTCTAGGACGGATCCGCACTCCACGTCGTCTCACTGCCTGGGCCTTGGCATGACCCGCAGGCCTGCGACTTGTGCTCTTCCTTTTCGGCCTCGTCCTTGAGGCCGTGCTGCCGATTACAACTGGGGCACCCGAGAAAAAATTCCACCGGTGAAATCTAAAGAGCCCGATTGGCGGTGTCCCGCGGCGTGAGCTCGGGCGGATCAGCTCGAGCAGATGATCGCCCTCGAAGAGGCGGCGTGGGCGCTTCTGCCTCGGCTGTGGCATTTGTCCCGCTCACTCTCGGTGCCTGCGTACCGGCTTCTTTTAAGGAGCTTTGTCTGACCCTCTCGGAAGGTGAGGGTCCAACTTCTTGGGACCTTTTCCAGGTCCAAAAGAGCAAAAGTAAGTCTCTCCGTTGGCGCTCTTGGGAGCGGAAAGATCCCCTCTGTCGACAGGTGACTTGGTCGACCTCAGCTTGGTCACTGGCTTCACGGTGTCCCCGTCAGGCCAGTTGATCGAGACTCCGCTGCGGTCGGATTTTTCTCGACCCGTTAGATGGGTTGTCGGCTGGAGAAGCTGAGAATCCTCTCCCGGTTCCCCGGTGGGAGTTGAGGATCCCGTCGGCTCGTCTGTGCCTCGGTTCCGGAGCCGGTGGGATCGTCCGAGCCGAGGAAGTGCCGATTCCGACACTTCTCCGCCTTCCTCGGCCCGGTCGAGACTCTCGGTCTCGGACATCTCGCGGTCAACTCGATCCCCGCCGCCGCCGTGATCTGCATTCCTTGACAGCGGCGCCCCCGCTCTTCCTCTTCCTCAGGCGAGGGAGGCTTGGCGCGAGATTGCGTCGGAGTACAAGGAACTTGTGGCAACAGCTCCTTTTGACCGGGAATAAGCCAACCCAGTCGTCTTCCCCGGCCATTAAGTGGCTGTCACTGGAGCAGCCGAAACAACCCCTCGTTGTAGTCGAGGAGCCTGTTCTCAGGCCGGTTGTTCGGCCAATTCCAGCTGCCCCACCGATTCTGGTGGAACCTTCGCCTCCACAGCCATTAGTTGGGGCTCCGACCAAAAATTCTCGGTCGGCCTTGGGTTTGCCCCATAGGCTGTCTGTCACCCTCACTCCCGATAAACCTCGGCAGGTGGAGGGTGGCTCAGGCCCGAGGCAGCTCTTTGAGGACTCTTCTGAGTCCGATGATGGTTCCTCCCTCTTCTCCAAGCGCATGGACTTGGAGTCCTCGGGAGGGCAGTCAATGGACGATAGCCCTTCGTCCTTCTTAGGGTTGCTTCGACTCATCTCGGAGTCCACCGGGATGAAGCTTGAACCTGTTTCTAAATGGGCCCCTCACGGAGATTCTGGACCGAGGGGATTCTCCTACGGAGGCCTTTCCGGTGGCCGAAGCCATAGTGGGTCCGGCCTTGGAACTTTGGCAGCGTCCTGCTTCCTGCCCTGTGCCTTCGGCCAGGTTGACCAGGAAGTATGCGGTCCCTACCGGTTCCCTGTCTGGTTTTTCGGAACACCCCTCGGCCGAGGGGTTGGTTACTGACAGCGTTTTCCGGCGTGCCGGGAACGCCAGGGATGTGGACAAACCTCCCGACAAGGAATCCAAGAAATTGGATTATGCCGGGCGAAAAGTCTAAGCTGCGTCCTCTCTCGGCCTTCGTCAGGCCAGTTCGGCCCGTCCTCATGGCACATTTTCTCACGCCCTGTTGGGCTCCTGGATGAGGTTGTCCTCATCTTCCCCAGAATCTGCAGACTACGGTCAGGCAGGTGTGGGACCAGGGCAGGACAGTGGCTAGCGGCGCTCCAGACTGCGTTGAACATCGGGGACTCATGTGCCAGGTCTGTGACGGACGCAATGGCCATGCGTCGTCGGGCTTGGCTGAGGATATCCACCTTTACCTCGGATACCCAGCACAAGTTGGCGGATGTTCCCTTTTTGGGGACTGACCTCTTCGGCCCTGGGGTGGAAGGTCACCTGCAGAGGATCGAGAAGTCCAATGCTACCTTGGACTCGGTCTCTTCCACTCAGAAGGACAAAGGCCGCAAGCCACAGCCTAAGCCCTTTCGTCCTTCTGCGCCTGCGGCGAGCCCGACCCAGCAACGTCAGGGCCAGCAGGCTTGAGCTTGGTATCCCAAACCCAAGCCGTCGGCTTCCTCCAACAGGAAGCAGGGAAGTAAAGGCCCAGGAGGTCCCTCGGCCGGTCCCTCCTCCAAGCCTGCCCAGTGACGGGCTGAGGGGTGTCGCCCCCATCACCGTCACCTCACCCCTGGTTCCCCCCATGGGGGGATGGCTCAGACACTTCCTTTCCGCCTGGTCCGCTGTTACCACGGACAGGTGGGTACTGGAGGTGGTGGGAAAAGGTCTACCTCTAGAATTCGAGCAGGCCCCGCCCTTTAGAGCCGTCTTACCTCGGGGGGGCCTCGGGGTCCGCAGCCTCACTGGCGGCTCGTCGAGCCGACATTGCTCTCCTCCTCCAAAAGGAGGTGATCATGGAGGTAGAGGACCCCCCTTTAGACCCGGGGTTCGTGTCCAGGTATTTCCTGGTTCGAAACGGACGAGGGGCTGGCGCCCCATTCTCGACCTACCACGACCTGAACAAGTTCCTAAGGTCTCGGACCTTCAGAATGGTCACTCTGGCGCAGATAATACCATCTCTGGAACACGGCGTGTGGTTCTGCTCTCTGGACCTACAGGACGCGTTCTTTCACGTCCCTATCCGTCCGTCACATCGGAGATTCCTCCGCTTTCAAGCGGAAGGATCCCTCTTGAGTTCAAGCCATGCCCTTGACTTATCTCCAGCTCCAGGGTCTTCACCAAATGCATGCAGTGGTGACAGCATTCCTGCGATGCTGAGGGTCCGGTGTACCCTTACCTGGACGATTGGCTGATAGCAGCCCCTCCAGGCGGGAGGTGGAGGCGGTCCAAGATCTGGCCCTTCAGGTTTGCTCTCAAGTCAGCCTTCTCATCAACGAGGCCAAGTCGGAACTCGAGCCGAAGCAGGTGATCCTGTTCATCGGGGCAGAGCTCGACTCTCTTCGAGCCAGAGCACGGCTCCTGGCGCACAGGGCCGAGGTTCTTACCTCCTTTGCCCAATCATTTCTGGTTGGGCAATCGCGCCCTGCCCGGGACTTCCTGCCCCTCCTGGGTCTCATGGCGGCCTGTACCAGCGTGGTCCGTTGGGCACGCTGGCGCATGCGCCCCCTTCAGTGGGGACTGGCCAGCTGGTGGTCACAATGCTGCGATCCATTGGACCAGCTAGTGACAGTGACCCAGGAGATGTGGAACGCTCTCCAGTGGTGGACCGTTCCATTCCATCTGCAGGAGGGCATCCCGTTTGTCCGCCCCGAGCCGACGGTCTCTCTATCGACCGATGCCTCTCTGATGGGTTGGGGTGCCCATCTGGGGGAACACCGAGTGCACGGCCTCTGGTCCCCGCGGGAGTCCCGATGCCACATCAACCTGCTGGAGCTCCGAGCAGTCCGCCTAGCTCTCACCGCCTTTGCTCCGTTCCTCCGGGGTCAAGTGGTCCGAGTCCAGCGAGAACCCACGACCATGTACTACCTGAACTGCCAGGGTGGGGCCGCTCCATGCTTCTATGGGAAGCTCTCCGCATTTGGTCACTCGTGCACAGCCTGGAGGCGGATCTCCTAGCCATTCATGTGGCAGGAGCCTCCAACACCCTGGCCGATGCCCTGAGCCAGATAGGGGCTGCATTTCACAGTGGTCTCTCCGCGGAGGTAGTACAAGATCTGTTCTCCCACTGGGGCACACCTCAGGTGGACCTGTTTGCCTCCAGGAGAATTGAGCTGAGGCTGTTTCATGCCGCCCCCTCAGCAGGGCTCGCTGCAGGGGATGCCTTCTCGAGCTGTGGACCCCGGCCTCTTTACGCCTTTCCCCATTTCCCTTGATTCACAAGGTGCTTCTCAAGACAAGGAGGACAAGGGCGGTGATTCTGATGCCCCAGACTGGCACTGCCAGTTCTGGTACCCAGATCTCCTCAACCTCAGCTACAGGCTCCCGAGGCAGCTTCCAGCTCGCCCGGACCTGCTCTCAGTCAGTCAGGGAAGGTGTTCCATCCGGACCTTCAATCCCTGCACCTGACTGACCTGGTTCCTCGCTAGGTTCCAGGCCTTGGGTCATTCCGATGGGGTCCTCAATGTTGTTGAGGCGTCCCGTGAGTCGACCAGAAATGCTATGCCTTCAAATGGAAGAGGTTTCCATTTGGTGTCAAATAAGGGCTTGGACCCTTCCTCCTGTTCCTTAGCAAGCATTTTGGACTATTTATGGTCCCTTTCTAGTTAAGGAGCTTAGGTCGGCGACCTAAAGGTGCACCTGGCAGCCATCTCTGCTTACAGGCGCGGGCCGGAGCAGTCGGTGGCGCAGGAGAAGGTGGTCTGGCGCTTTTCAAAGGCCTTGATCACATTTCCCTCCAGTGCAGAACCTCCACCTCCATAGGATTTACTGCTGGTACTGGCAAAGCTCATGGGCAAGCCATTCGAACCAATGCACAGGTGTGAACTCTCTCACCTGTCGTGGAAGACCGTCTTCTTGGTGGCTATCCGTCAGCCAGAAGGATGGGAGAACTCCAGGCGCTCTGCATTGAGTCTCCTTACCTGGTCTTCCACAGGGACAAGGTTGTCCTCGCCCCCACCGAATTCCTTCCGAAGGTGGTGTCGGAGTTTCACCTTAACCAGGTGTTGACTCTGCGGTGTTCTACCCCAATCACACCTCAGAGGCCGAATACAGGCTCCATACTTGGACCCTAGAAGGCGCTCGCTTATTATAGGCGCCACGGTTGAAATCAGGAGAGGTTCGCCAGCTGTTTGTCACCTACGCTGAAGCCACACCTGGCAACCTGCAGCCAAGCAGGCGATAAGCAGGTGGGTCACCTCCTGCATAGATCTCTGCTATAAGTTGCGTGAGCATGGAGCCTCCCAGAGGATAAGAGCTCATTCTACCGTCATACTGCTGCATCGGTGGCTGCTTCAGGGCGTCCCTATCCAGGAAATCTGCAGGGCTGCTACCTGGAAGTCAGCACACACCTTTATTACCCATTACCATAGAGCCTTGAGTCACGCCGGGATGCTGGTTTGGGGCCTCGGTTCTCAGTCTTTATTCCTAAGTGAGGGGTGTGCGCCTTGCCTCCCTCCTCCCGGAGAACTGCTAGGAGTCTGCCAATAAGTGTGGATGAACAACATATCCATGTCCCTAGAAATACAGGTTTCTCACCTGTAACAGGAGTTCTAGGAATGGTATATGTTGTTCATCCACACGACCCACCCGACCTCCCCGGCTTCGACGCACAACCTGAGCTTCCAGCGGGCCAGATCTGGCGTCATGGGGCAGAGCCGAGAGTTTTACCACCTGGGTGGGTGGGAGGAGCCAGCTTGAAGACCTTCCGGCAAGATTTAAAGCGGCAAGGAACCTGCCAATAAGTGTGGATGAACAACATATACCATTCCTAGAACTCCTGTTACAGGTGAGTAACCTGTATTTCTTGACCAACCACCCTAGTGGTCATAACTCATAACAAAATCACTTCAATCCAAGCGACAGGATAAGCGTTTATTCAGAATGCTCATAAGTGGCCTCAAGAAATTACTGCTGCTCCTTTTACTTTGCTCTGGAAATGCCGAGCTAAACCCAGGCCCACCTGCTTCCTTGATTGCCCCTGCAGACCTCCCCCATTATAAGGGCATCAGCTTCCTTCATATGAATGTCTGTAGCTTACTTAAGAAGTTTGACCTAGTCCAAGCATGGACGTTACATGCATCCCCTGACTTCTTTATGATCTCGGAATCTTGGCTTACATCCTCAACCTCAGACAAATCTATTAACATACGGGATACAACACATACCAGTGTGACAGACCATCCGGGGGGGGGGGGTCGTAATCAACGCAAAGAGTAAATTCTCTGTCACAGTTATCGACTCTACTTCCAAGGCAAAAGAATTTGAGTGTCTCACCCTAAAATTGGCACTCTCCAATGAAAAGGCACTCCTTATAGCGGCATGTTATCATTCACCTGCTGGGACTGCCCTCCTACCTCACCTCCAAAGCTTAATTGTCAGTGCTAACTCAGAGTGTGTTCTAATGGGGGACTTCAACCTAAATTGGAATGATGAGAGCTCCAAGAAGCTTAAAGACCTTTGTGATACATGTGGCCTGGCACAGATTACCCCTGCAGTCACCAGACTTAACAGAAAAAACCTTGACCGAAGCACCCTTCTGGATCTCATGCTAGTTAATAAACCGCATAATATTTCACACGTTGGGGTGTTTTCCAATTACCTAAGTGATCATTGTGCCATCGCCTGCATCAGACACTCTCCTCAAATAAAATCAGCCCCCAAATTTAAATTAAAAAGATGCCTGAAAAAAGTTTGCCAACAAGTCTTCCTGACTGATCTGAGCAACATCAGATGGCAAGACGTCTATCTAGCCTCCTCCCTCAATGAAGCATTTAACATCTTCCACAGCCATTTAGTGGGGTTAATAGACAAACATGCCACCCTAAGGCTGATTAAGTCCAAGAAAACATCTCCTGGCTGGTTCTCTCCCATTTTAAAGAAAGCCCTCAAGGATAGAGACTACTGGTGGAAAAGAGCAAGGAAGTCACACTCTGATGCCGATTGGCTTGCCTTCCGTGTCTCTAGAAACACCTGTACCAAACTAATTAGGTCTGAAAAAGCCAGATATTTTCAGTCTGCCCTGGATGATAACAAAAACAATGCTGCCAGGTTCTGGAGTATCCTCAAAGAGGTTGAGGGTCACAACACTGATGCCTCCCTTCCAGCCAAAATAGTGTCTGGTGATACCATTTTAATGGATAGAGCAGATATACTAGAACAACTCAATGAACACTTTGCCACAGCGGGGCTGGCATTTGACGTCTCTCCAGTCAGTAAGATTAGCCCACATGGGGATACCAACAATGCCACAAGCCCTAACATTGACACCAATCAGAGTTACTCCTCCCCCCTTCAGTTTTCGCCCTGTATCCTTCAAGCAAGTGGAGGACCTCCTGCTGTCCTTGGATACTAAAAAGAGTGCTGGTGCCAACCTCATTGAATCTTTCTTCCTAAAAATAGGCCATTACCACTTGACCGCCCCCATCGTTCACTTATTCAATACCTCCCTGCTATAGGGTGTATTACCCCTGCCTTGGAAAATTGCCCACATCATCCCATTGTTCAAGTCAGGAGACTCTAGTGACCTGAACAATTATCGGCCTGTTTCCGTACTCTCCACCCTTTCAGAATTTTTGGAAAAAATCGTTAACACCCAAATCAGGGAACACCTGGATTCACAAAAACTGCTAAACGCCACTCAGTCAGGCTTTAGAGCCAAACATAGCACAGTTTCTGCCCTTGCTAAAGTAACCACTGATTGGCAAATTGCTTTGGACTCTAAGAAGCAGGTGTTTGTACTCTTCCTTGACCTTAGTAAGGTTTTCGACACTGTAGACCACAACATTATGCTTAATGCATTGAGTAACATCGGTCTCGATAGCACTGCCATTAAATGGTTCACCAGCTACCTTACCAATAGATTGCAATGTGTTAAAGCTCTGGGAGATTTGTCTCCACTAAAAACACTACCGTGAGGTGTCCCTCAAGGCTCTATTTTTGGGCCCTATTAGTTGCAGTCTACATTAATAACCTCAACTCACATTTGTGCACAGCTAATGTGCACTTATTTGCAGATGACACGGTCCTTTACACCTCTAACTCTTCTCTGGACGTGGCCCATAAGGAATTACAGCGAGACTTTATCTCTCTCTCTCCAATACAACCTTGTGAAGCACAAGCTTCTGCTTAACGCCAAAAAAACTGAAACTGTGATCCTCTCACCGAATGCCGCACCAGGACCAACTTGCAGCCCTCAGATTCTAACCCTATTGGGTGAACCCCTGGAAATTGTTGACACCTTTAAATAACTAGGATTCTGGTTGGACAATAAGCTTAACTTTCTGTGCCATCTGAATGAGCTCTTGAAAAAATTAAGACAGCGCTTAGGCATATTCTACTGCATTAAGCATCTACTAACCAAGGAAGCTAGAAAGAGACTAGTGCAAACAACTTTCCTGCCACTACTTGATTATGCTGACTTTCTCTACAGCTACTGCCCTTCTTCAGTGCTTTGTAAACTCAACACTCTTTACCACCGGGCACTGAGATTCATCCTTAACCTACCTTTCCGCACCCACCACTGCCTACTTTACTAAGAGATGGGATGGTCATCGCTTACTACAAGGAGGAAAAGAGATGCCTTCCTCTGGTTCTACAGGGCTCTGACTGATAACCTACCAACTTACATCTCGTGCTTTTTTTGAGAGTGCCATGGGGTCGTACAGCCTGAGATGCTTCTCCTTAATCAGCTTCCATTTACCTAGAGTAAGGTCTCTCCATGGATCCACTGCAATTAATTTCTCCTTTCCTTCCATATGGAATACTATGCAAAGGACCCTAAAACTTTCAACCCTCCCTGGTCCTTTCACCTTCAAAGCACTGATATCAGGGTACCTAAAGGAATCTTGTAATTGATACAGGTGACCAGTCCATCCCTATTGTCATGGTGACCCCCAGAACTTCATGCCTCTTAAGAATTTCACGGATCCCATCTTCTCTGTAGTGGGCCGGTCATTTTAATGCAATTCTCACTCCAATCTCCCTCTATTGTCCATACCCTTACCCCTCCCAATCCCCCTTATACCTCCCCCCCACTTACCCCTCCCAATCCCTTACCCTTCCAGTCCCCCCTATACATCCCCCCTATGTACCTCTCCATCCTTCCAAGTCTTACCTGTAGCAATCTCTCCAGACTACCTATCCTAGTAGGTGTCCAGGGTTGAACCATCCTAAGCATGGACTTGTTTTGTATGCTTGTTTTGTGTGCTACATTTATCTCATAATTGTGTTATCCCGCTGTACAGGCCTGTTTCAGTCCCTTGTATGTACAGTTTTTAATCCTTACTTTGTAACTACCTGTGTTTTATTGCTATGTCCAGGACCACTCTGAAAATGGGCTTGCTCAATGGTGTTATGCCCGGTTAAATAAAGTTTGCTTGCTTGATTGATTGATTGATTATTTACTTAACTCTGAATTTCATGCTACTTGTTTTATTACTGTCAATTGTTTCTGCCTTTTATTGATGTGTGTTTTTCTGCCTACCTGTATGGCTCCCAGAGCCTCCGGGACTGGGCGCTAAACAAATACATTTTTACTTACTTACTTACTAGAGATTATAGAGATGGGCCATGCTGTGGAACTTCGGGACAGTCCTCCAAACCGTAGCCCACATGTGACTACATACCCTTCAGAACATCTGCCTCTGTTGCTGGAGGAGATACAGACTCTGCTTCACAAACAGGCCATAGAACCTGTTCCTCTAGAATAGAGGAACACAGGTTTTTTTACTCCAAGTACTTCCTTGTTCCAAAGTGGACAGGAGACCTGAGACCTATTCTGGACCTAAGAAGCCTAGACTTCTTCATAGAATACAAGAAGTTCAGAATAGTCACTTTGCAGGGTCTCTTCCGCTGCTGCAAACAGTGACTTAATTATGCTCTCTGGATATGAAGGATGCATATCTCCATCTCAGGATACAGAAACCTCACAGGAAATACTTGAGGTTCCAGTTTCAAGGGGAACCGTACCAGTCTAGAGCATTGCCCCTTTGGCTTGTCTTCTGCGCCATCAGTCTTTACCAAATGCATGGCAGTGGTGTCATCTGCCCTTCACAGGGAAGGCCTGTATGTATTCCCCTGCCTGGACGATCGACTGTTGAAAGCCCACTCCAGGGATCAGCTGTTAAAAACCTTAGCTCAAACCAGACATCTGTTCGATACTCTGGGGGTGACAGTCGGCATATCAGAATTAGTGTTCACACCTTGCCAGTGACTGCAGTACGTAGGAACGGTACTGGACACGGTCCAGGTCTTGCTTTCCTGCCTGTGGACAGGGCCGACTGTCTGATTGCCCAAGCACAGGTAGTGCACAATAGCCGTTACATTTCTGCAAGGACATTTCTGTGCCTTCTGGGACTCATGACAGCAGCCATTGTTATAGTACCACTGGCCAGGTTGCAATGCGGATTCCCCAGTGGACACCAAGAGTTCAGTGGGACCAGCTCACGAACAACCTACGACAGGTGATTCTAGTCACATCCCATGCTCAAAGTGCTCAGTTGGTGGACGGAACACAGCAGCCTACTCAAGGGGGTTACATTCCTGATCCCCTTCCCTCTCCAGATCCTTACAATGGGTGCCTTGGGGTTGGGCTGGGGAGCTCTCATGGGCCCTCATCAGACTCTGGGCATGAGGACCCAAGTAGAATGCACTTTGCATATCAATGTTCTGGAAATAAGGGCTGTTCTTAACGGACTCCAGTCCTTCCAGAACCACTTGTCACCGGGCCCGCTGTTAATACAGATGGTCAATATCAGTGTGACCCATTACATAAACAGACAAGGGAGTCATTCCTGTCCGCTATGCAGGGAGACAATGAGAGTTTGGTACTGGACTCTGGAACACAGTCTAGAACTATCAACAGTACATGTTCCAGGCATCCAAAACGTCTTGGCAGACAAGCTAAGCTGGTCACAGTCCAGGATGCATGAGTGAGAACTGCTGCACTTGATGGTCGATGACCTCTTTAACAGATGGCGTCGTCCAGAGTTGAACTTTTTTGCATCCCCACACAACGCAAAACTGCCACTTTTTTACTTGCTCCAGGGCCTGGAGTTTTCCAGCTAGACGCGTTGTCCCTCTCTTGGAAAGGGAGAGCTTCAGTTACATAAGAACTTACCGTAACAGTAGATCTTTGAGAGAATCTCTTGCAGCAGGCTATGCCACCCCTTCCTCCCTTCCTTCCCCCTTTGACCTTTCAGTCTCCTTGTGTCTCTCCCTCTTTCTAGTGGAGAGCCTTCTGATCTCACTTTGAGATAGAGCTCTTGTAGCAGATAATAATTAATAGGACTATGACGCCAGGCACTAGGACCCCACAGAAAACTTCTAGCTAGCAGTCCAAGGTGGGGGACCACCCCCGGCATCGGCTCCGCCCACAATGTCAGCCTCTGTATAAAGGGGCGGTCCCCCGGCGCCACCTCAGTTCTTTTTCCACCGACCCAGCATCTCGGCTCCACGGATGCCTCTTGCTTCCTGTCGACTGCCATTTTTTCGATGCTTCATGCAATTGTTTTCACAAGTATCCGACTGCCTCTTTTGTCTACTGACCCCTCAACATCTACACTGCAGCGGAAAGGTAAGTGTGCATGCGGCAAACAGATTCCAGCAAAGGACGGCCATTCGGCCTGCCTTTTGTGCCTGGGACCAGAGCACAAGATAGACAACTGCCCGCACTGCCAAAGTTTCAACCAGTGCACTCGCATCCGCCGCCTGAAGACTCTAAAGGCTTGCCTCCTGGAACAACAAGTGGCCACTATGCAGAAATCACATTCCTGGCACAGTTCCTCCTTATCCTCCTCATCCTTCGCTCATGACCCTTCCCCCCAAGAAGAAAAAGCACTCGGGGGCACCCAAGAAGGATAAGGAGAGGTCCAGGTTAGACTCACGGTCACGTTCCCTGCACAAGAGTAACGACTCGTCCTCCGGCTGGAAGTCGGACTCTACCCCGCCTCAGTAGATAGCTCTTCCGGGGCTTTGGCCACAAGCCCTCCCACCTTTTCCCAGACGACAGGTGGAGACTCTGGGCATGGGCCTTTGCAGGTCCCATCTTCTATTTCGTTGGCTGTCGGACCCCACAAATATTTGTTAGGGTCTAGGGCCCAGGACTTGGCCGCTTCTGCCTCCATGACGAGAGTCCAGTTGGGCTTCTCCATCATTTCGTCCTCGTCCTCAAGTTTGTCAACTAAGTCTGATGACTGTGGCAAGCCCCAGGGTGTCAATCCTCCAAGCATAGCACCCGCGACGCCTGACCCGTTGTCCACGGTCAAGTTGGACTGATGACAGGCTGCCAGAACATCTGCCACCATGGATATGGTGCCAGACAAGGCTCTTGTACACCAGCTGCCATCACCGCCCCGGGGCCTACACCAGAGGACCTGACAACACCCGACCTGACATCAGAACCTTCGAACCCCCTGACGACAGGTTCTGACAACCGGACTCTGGCAGATCCCTTAACACCAGAGCCCAGGGACAAGGACCTGACGACAGCCAAAGGGACCAGCGATGGTTGGTCGTCAGAATCCCCTCAGACGCCACACTGACCATCGGCTCCTGCGGGACCGACCAGCATAGAGTCGGAGCGACCGTCAATGATGATCCCCTTGGGAGAGGTCAGTGCATTGTTCACCAGCTGGTGGAACACCATCAAGGAGGATCTCCTCCCTAGACCTTAGCCAAAAGGGACACCAGGGGCTGTTCTGCCACCGCAGCCGGTGCCTTCCCTAGGTCACTGTCGCCACCCCCGACGCCGGCCCGCCTGACACCAGGTGGATTGGCCCACGGCTCGACGGTCATCGGAGCCATGAACATCGCACCTCCTCATTATCTTCCTCATGTAGGAGAAGCAGTTTCAGAGACCGTAGCTTTCATGGATGGAGCAAGTCAAGGGGACGACGCTGCTGGCGTCACAGTAGGTCTACTGACCAACAGTCAGGACATTCAATGAGTTACAGTGATTCCTCATCAACCTATGACTCTTCAGGGGATGAGCTCCCCCTGTGGTTATGAGGCATATACAGTTCCTCAGTCAGGGACATTGCATTTACCCCTCCCTAGATGATTGGCTACTGTCAGCCTCGTCCAGAGAACAACTCTGCAAGGTGCACCTTCAGCATGTCCCAGAACCTTGGGATTACACTGAATCTTCCAAAATCCACACCATGGCCGTCCCAGAGGTCCCAGTTTACAAGAGTCATCTTGGACACGGTTCAAGGGAGAGCCTTTCTCCCACCGGACAGGGAAGATAATCTTCGGGCACTGGCTCTGAGATTAGTTTCCGTACACCAGACTCCCCCCAGAATGGTCCTACATCTCCTGGGACACACGGCAGCTGCCATAGTGACCATGCCTCTTGCCCGTCTGCACATACAAACATATGGAGAAGCCAGCAGAAGAAGGCTATTTGGTCTATCAAGTCTGCTCATATTGGGATCACAGCAGTACAAGAGGAGTTTGAAGAGTTGGGGAGGGGCCTTAAACAAGTAGCACATTCAGTAACCTTCTCAGAGATGCTGCCTGTCTATGGCAAGGGTGATGCTAGAGTACTCCACACCATGGGATTCAATGAATGGTTGAAATACTGGTGCAGAGCTTAAGGTTTTGGATTCACTGGGGACTGGGGTCCACCTGGAGGGATAGAGGCCTATACTGGCACAATGGTCTGCATCTGTCCAGGAGGGGAACCAGAATCCTAGGTGATAGGTTTAAATGCATAATTGGCAAGCATTTAAACTAGCCAAGGGGGGGAGGCACTGAAAAGGAGCAGGGAAAACCCAGCCTCCCTCCACAAAACACAGTAGTTAGAGAGGTAAACCCCAAGGTAGAGAAGTTAATGGGGAGCAGGATGGGGTAAATGCAGAAAAATGCAGTAAGGATGGGGATGGGGCTAAAAGGGGTAAGATCATCAACAAATGGAGGTCAATGAGTGCCAATGCCCATAGTCTGTGTAACAAGCTCCCTGGACTAGTTACCTTGATGGAAGAGGGACATCTGGATATCATGGCAGTCACAGAAACATAGTACACTGAGAACCATGACTGGGATGTCAACATACCAGGGTACACAATATACAGGAGGGACAGGGAGGGTAAAAGAGGAGGAGGAGTAGCTCTCTGTGTAAGAGAAGGGATCAAAGCAATGGAACTAAAGGATAAACAGGGAGTAGAGGAGGCACTGTGGGTTACCTTGAGACAGGTTATGGCACCACAATTCGCACAGGGGTGGTATACAGACCCCCATCTCAGGGGGAGGCACTGGACAAGGAAATTATAGAAGGCATCCTCAGAATGGCAGAAAAAGGGGAGGTATTGTTGATGGGGGACCTAAATATGCCAGATTTTAGCTGGAGCACCCTGGCTGCAGCCACATCAGAAAGCAGGTTTATTCTTGATGCCCTGCTGGGGGCATGCCTCAGACAGCTAGTGGTGGAACCCACTAGGGCGGGAGCAATCTTAGACCTGGTACTGTCAAATGGGGATGGAGAAAGGATCTCAGATTTAGAAGTGGGTAGTCATCTGGGAACAAGTGACCACAAAACAGTGTAGCTCACGATAAACACAGCCATAGAGTAGAGTCATACAAAAGCAAGAGTGTTGGACTTTAGCAGGAGTCGCTTTGGAAAAATGGGAGAGTGCCTCAGAAAAGCGCTAGCAAACTGGCAAGAAGGAGGGGTGGAGGAACAATGGGGAAAAATCAAAACCGCCATCACAGAGGCAGCAAGCCTTTGTGTGAAGCAAATCAGCAAAGCAAAATGAAGGAAAAAAACACTATGGTTCTCAAAAGAGGTGGCGGGGAGGTTAAGGAGAAAAATGTAGCATTCAGGAAGTATAAGGAAACACAGAAGGAGCAGGACAGAGAACTGTACCAGTTAAAGCAGAAGGAAGTGGGGAAGGCAGTCAGAATAGCAAAAGCCCACACTGAGGAAAGGCTAGCTAACTCAGTAAAGAAGGGGGATAAAACCTTTTATATGTACATTAGGGACGAAGAAAGATGAAGGAAGGGATAGTGAGGCTTACTAAAGGAAGGGAGGGTGGGCAGAGGATAACAGTGAAAAATTAGGGATACTGAATGAATACTTCTGCTCAGTATTCACAAAAGAGGAGGGGGGGGAGGTACCAAAATCAAAGAATAGAAGCATTCTGGATAGGGAGGTTGATACCAATCCGTTCACAGAAGAAAGGGTCCTGAAAGAACTGTTAAAACTGAAGGTGGACATAGCAACGTGGCCTGATGGGATTCACCCAAGAATTCTAAAAGAACTAAGGGTAGAATTAGTGACACCACTGACTACCCTTTTAAACAAACCATGGGAGGATGGTGTAGTACCGGAGGACTGGAGGAGAGCAGACGTGATTCCCCTTCACAAAAGTGGGAGCAAGACAGAGGCAGGAAACTACAGACCTGTTAGTTTGACCTCAGTGGTAGGGAAAATGATGGAATCACTTCTAAAGGAAATAATTGTCGAGTTCGTAGAGGCCAGTGGGGCACAGGACCCAAGGCAGCATGGATTCACAGCAGGAAGGTCATGTCAGACAAATCTAATAGATTTCTTTGACTGGGTGACCAATGTGGTGGACCAGGGAGGGGCAGTGGGCATGGCCTACCTAGACTTTAGCAAGGCATTTGACACAGTCCCCCACAAAAGATTAATATACAAGTTAGCCAGCCTTGGAGTGGGTCCCAAGGTGGTAGCCTGGGTTAAACATTGGCTGGACAGCAGGATACAGAGGGTAATAGTAAATGGAGTTTGCTCTGAAGAAAGGGAGGTTACTAGCGGGGTACTGCAGGGTTCAGTACTGGGACTGGTCCTCTTTAATGTCTTTATAAGTGACATTGCAGAGGGACTGGAAGGAAAAGTATGTCTCTTTGTAGACGACACAAGGATCTGCAACAGGGTTGATACAGAAGGTGGGATGGAGAGAATGCAAAGGGACTTGGCAAGGTTGGAGGAATGGTCAGATATATGGCAGCTTAGATTCAATGCAAAGAAGTGCAAGGTAATGCACCTGGGAAACAAAAACCCAGGGGAAGAGTACACAATGGGGGGTGAGATACTAACAACAACAAAAATCGAAAGGGACCTGGGAGTAATTATATCAGATGACCTAAAAGGTGAGCCAGCAATGTGAGAAGGCAGTAAGGAGGGCTGGGGGGGATACTGGGATGCATAGGGAGAGGCATCACCAGTAGAAAACAGGAAGTTGTTATCCCTCTGTACAGACAGTTGGTGAGACCCCATCTGGAGTACTGCGTGCAGTTCTGGAGACCCCATCTCCACAAAGACATTGACAGAGTGGAGGCTGTTCAGAGGAGGGCAACCAGAATGGTGCAGGATCTGCACCAGAAGACATATGAAGAGAGAGACTAAAGCAGCTTAATATGTATACCCTCGAGGAAAGGAGGGAGAGGGGAGACATGATAGAAACTTTTCCCCAGTCCTGCTCCCGAATGACTTCTCTACCTTGGTATTTACCTTGCTAATTACTGTGTTTTGTGGAGGGAGGCTGGGATTTCCCTGCTCCTCTTCAGTGCCTCCCCCCTTGGCTAGTTTACATGCTTGCCAATGAAGCATTTAAACCTATCACCTAGGATCCTGGTTTCCCCCCCCGGACAAATGCAGACCATCGCACCAGTATAGGCCTGCATCCCTCCAGGTGGCTCCCCAGTCCCCAATGAAGCCAAAACCCTGAGCTCCACACCAGTTTTTCAACCATTCATTGAATCTGATGATACCCTAGTATCATCCGTGCCATAGACAGGCAGCACCTCCGAGAAGGTTACCATACGTGCTATTTGTCTAAGGCCTCTCCCCAACTCTCAAAACTCCTCTTGCACTGTTCTGATCCCATTCTCAGCCAGGCCATTTGTCCCTAGGTGGACAGTGACATCCAGCTCCCTCCCTCGTGCAGCTGCTTCCGCAATCCTGAGGATTCACTTCCTGTCCCTCCGAGCCGTGGCACCAGACAGGCACCTTACCTCCCCCTCCCTTTCCTCCCCCACTTCTACCCCCCTAATTATCGAGTCCCCCACCAGGAGTTGTTTCCTTTCCCTGTGGGGTCTCATGCCACCCTCCTATGGGTCTCTTTTGTGGAGGTTCCCAGCATCCTCCTTGGTCTCCACTGCAGGTCCCTCCACAGAGGAACCACTCTTCGCCAGAACAGCATATGAATTGTGGAGAGGTACAGTTGGAGGGATGCACCTCTATTCCACCACCCTCTCCCTCCCTGAGCCCACCTTGGTCCAACTGCTCCTCTTTCTTGGCAGCCTCTGAGGTAGCGGAGGTGGCCCTGGTGGTCCCTGGGTGGGGAAAGAGGTTTCATGAATACTAGCTCAGTCCACCTTCTCCCTTGCCAACACCCGGTGGCCCGAATCCATTCCCGAACCCAGGTCACTGGCGTGGCGCGAGGTGTGGCATCCAGAGCCTCAACCCTCAGTGCCACCGGGCCAGTGGAAAGCAGTGTTTTTAGTTGCTGTTACTTCAGCCTGGGGAATCTCTGAGCTTCAGGCTCTTATGTGTAAAGAGCCATACTTGTTTTTTCATAGGTGCTTGGTGTCACTTCGCTCAAATCCTAAGTGTCTTCCAAAGGTGGCATCTGAGATGACTCTCAACCAAGACATCAACCTACTTATTACCCGGAGTACTCCAACAAAGAAAAGGCATTGCTGCATACTTATATGTGCATAGAATCCTTAGGTACTATATTGACTAGACCCGGTCCATCAGGAAATCTGACCAGTTGTTTGTTTCTTTCACCCAATGACTGTTGGGAGCACCAGTCACTAAGCAGACCTTGTCAAAGTGGCTGGTCAACTGTATTGTTTCTGCCATGACAAGCATGGAAAACCCCTGCCGGGGCTTGTGAGAGGGTCACTCAACAAGAAGGATCTCTGCATCATTTGCTTCGCTCAAAAGTGTTATTTGCAGCAGACCTCTGTGCAGCAGCCACCTGGAGTTCAGTGCACACCTTTATCCGGCACTACAGTTTGAACATTGCTTCCAGATGGAGGACAGGCTTTGGCCTTGCAGTCCTCCAAGGGCTTCTCTCTTAATAGCCTGGGGGGTATTACCTTATTTTCCACTGCCCTACTGACCTGGTGGTATACCTGTACTGCTTGGGTCTCAGTCCTGTTAGTTATTACCTGCTGCAAGAGCTCTATCTCGAAATGAGATAGTACAGTTACGTAAGAACTTACTGTAACACTAGATCTTCAAGAAGAGTTCTTGC
This sequence comes from Neoceratodus forsteri, assembly GCA_016271365.2. NCBI lineage: Eukaryota > Metazoa > Chordata > Ceratodontiformes > Ceratodontidae > Neoceratodus > Neoceratodus forsteri. Next base: position 253,408,757 of record JADMNL010000028.1, on the reverse strand, counting down.
AGCAGGTATGCTTTCCCTCCCTTCTTCCCCCAGTGCCTTTTCTCTGGCTATCCTTTTCGGGATGACAGAGCCTCCTTGGTTTGTCCAATCCTCTAAGCTAGCAGGGTCTGTGGCGGGCAAACTGAGGTGGGGCCAGGGGACTGCCTCCTCTATACAGGGTCTGGCATCATGGGCGGAGCCAACGGCGGGCGCGGTCCCCGCCTTGGACTGCTAGCTAGAAGTTTTCTGTGGGGTCCTAGTGCCTGGCGGCGTAGTCCTAATGGTGTTACCTGCTGCATGAGCTCTTCTTGAAGATCTACTGTTATGGTAAGTTCCTACATAACTCTATTTTTCTTTCTTTCTTCTTTCATGGTGGGAACCTCAGATACCATCTCGGTTCCCCTTCCTGGGATTGACTGCTTATGGTCTCCGGCGGGAGAACTGAGGAGGGCATTAGAGCCACCCACTCTTATAGGTTTGGCTGACGTCAGAGGGTGACGTCAGAGTGGGTGGCCCCCTGGAAAACTGCTAGCTAGAAAAGTTTCAGTGTGGTCCTAGAGCCTGGCTGCCAAGTCCTGTAGGTGTGGCCTGCTGCAAGAGATCCTCTAGAAGATCTGCTGTTACAGTAAGTTCTTACATAACTGCACTATTTCTGTATGTCTTTCCTCCCTTCATGGTGATTCAGAGAGTACTAACCAAGCAGGAAATGGAGGCAGCGAGCTCTAATCCTCATTGCTCCCCCCTGGCCTTGACAAATTTGGTTCTGTCTGCTACAACAACTGGCATTGGAACCCCCAGTACCTCTGCCCCTGTGCAAAGGTCTACTGTCCCAGGAACAGGGAATTCTGGTGCACCCAGAGCCGAAGTCTCCATCTGCATGCCTGACTCCTGAAGACATAGCCACAGCCAGATTTGGGGTGTCATAAAAAGTGGCAGATGTTCTGGTGGCTGCTAGAAAACCATGTACAAGAAATACATTTTCCCCTGAAGTGGAAGCAGTTTGCTTTTTGGGCAGTTTCTCCCCACATGGATCCTTTAGTTATCCAGTTCATCGGGGTCTGGAATACCTGCTGTCCTTATCAGATTCTGGATTATAGTATTCCTCACTTGAGGTGCACCTGACTGCCGTATCAGCTTTCCATGTGCCGGCTGATGGTCGTACTGTTGCGCAGCTGGAGGTAGCCCATATGTTTTTGGGAAATTCAGTCCCCGCCTTGGGATCTGGATTTTATTTTGGAAAAGCCTACTTCAGCTCCTTTTGAGCCAGCCTTGACTTGTGACTTATGCTTTCTTCCTTGGAATGCATTATTTTTAGTTGCATCACATCTGCTTGAAGGATTTCAGAGCTCCAAGCTATAACATGTGAGCCTCTGTATTTAATTTTCCACAAAGGCAGGGTGTCTTTGCATACCAGTCATAAGTTTCTTCTGAAGGTGGTGTCTGACTTTACTTTAAATCAAACCATCCATTTCTTAGTATATTTTCCAGAGCATGCCAGTTCAAGGGAAGTATTGCTCCATACTTCAGATGTGCATAGAATTCTCACGTACTATACACACTGTACAAAGGACTGCAGAAGGTCCTTGCAGCGTTTTGTTTTGTTTGCCCCTTGGAAAGAGGGTGCCCCAGTTTCTAAACAGTGCTTGTCCAAATGGCTTGCAAACTGTATTAATTTTTGTTACAGAAAGTATAGTAAGGAACTTCCTGGTGTGATTTGTGGTTATTCCACTAGTGGCATGGCCACATCTGTTGCTTGTTTCAGAAATGTATCCACCGCAGAGATCTGTCCAGCTGCTGCCTGGAGCACTGTCCATGCCTTCACTAAGCACTGCAGTTTGGACATTATCTCCAATAGAAGAGCTGGTTTTGGCCTACTTTCATAAGTCTGTAGGCTCCAACCACCCAGACCATTATCTTTGGATACTGCTTGGTAATCGTTCCACAGTTGTGGCCTAAGGAAAGAGATATCCCTGAAGAAGATAGAACAGTTACATTCTTACCATAACAGTTCATCTTTGAGAGAATCTCTTTCATCAGGCCATGCCGACCCATCCTTCATCCCCCTTTTTTTTCATTAGGCCTGCAACACTAGATTTCTGTGCTCCTGCCTCCACAGTTATATTTTCCAGCCCTCTGTCTCACCTAGTTTGTTGAGTGCTGGGTTCTCTTCTGGTTTCTTAGAGGGAGATCCTCTGAGCATGAGCTCTGAATGGGGAACTGAGGAGAGGAGAGGAGGGGCGCCCACGTTTATGCACACACTGATGTCTAACGTCATCATGGGTGGCCCCTGGTTGACTGCTTACAAACGTTTCCGTGTGGTCTTAGTGTCTGGCAGCTACAGTATATGTTCTATAGGTGTGGCCTGATGAAAGGAGATTATCTTGAAGATCTACTGTTACGGTAAGTATGTAACCTTTTCTTTCAAACAGCAGAGGAGTTCAAAATCAAAACAGCTGCAACATGAGTACTGTTGACTGTAGCGGGAGCCTGGGCAACACATACAGTATAAGTACATAGGTAGTCATACACAAGGGTGGGTTTCTATCATGGGGCTGAGGTGACAGAATGTGGACTGTGAGAGCAGAGCTTGAGAAGTCCATGCTGTCATCTCGACCCTGAGATGGAAACACATGCCAAGTTGTGTTTGGTTGCCGTTTCCTATTTTACATAGTGTATGGTTCAAAAATACTGTGGCAACTGTGGCTTAACTGTGGTGAAACCCGCGGAGAGAACTGCAGTTTGCAGGTTGAATGTGCTGCTTGTCGAATGATTTAACTTCAGTTTCATTGTGCCACAGATGTGAAGTCAGAACTATGGTACAACAGCTTCTGAAAGTCATTGTACCATAGTTCCAGTGCCACAACGATGGTACAGTGGAGTTTTGGGCTATGTGGGTTTCCATACATAACAAACTGTAACCGTACACTATAACGTATCAACATGATGGCACTAGCAGGAGAGGTAATGCTGAGCTGTATAAAGAAGGTTTGCAATCACAGTATTTTCCTTCTCCACACATTCTAAAGCTATAGGGCCATTTTTCTTTTCTTTCCCATATGTCTTTTTTATCCCGGCCGGAAGTCCATCTCGGGGATATACCCCGATCAGGGCCAACCCGGCTGTCATTCAGATGGCTGCCCAGTTTTTCTGCCACAGTTCTTTCCTCCCACCTCCCCTGGTGAGGGCGATGTCTGCTGGCCTTGCACAGCCGCAGCTTGCCATGCCACAGGAGCAGGCTCCATGGCCCAGCCGCAGTTGTCATTGTGGTAATGGAACCTACTGCCAACCCTCCCTGGCCAAGACACACTCGCAAGTGACAGCTGTCTCGCCCTGGCCTGCCTCCCGATGTGACTTCTCAGACTTGCTTCTGAACCTGGGTTGTCTGCACGGCAACATAGTATGCTATTTCTGGGCCATCAGAGTGGCGTTATAGGGCATTTTTCAATCAGAAAGAAAAGGAAAGGAATTTTGTAACTGGAGGCCAGTAGAGCCATGAGGGTCCGGTAGGTTCCAGTTTCCAAATTTAGTAGTTATTTCAGGGATAGGTCCAGGGCATTCAGCAGTAATTCTCCTATCCAAATAAATGTTTTATTTTAATTTACTGTGCTTTATCTCCTGCGGCCCAGCCAACCCCCATCAGTCCAGCCATTCCACCCAGCCCTGTTACCTGCCATCCCTGGGACCTACCTCCACCTCGCAGTTCCCCCATGAATTAACCCCCTCATGAGAAGGGCTGCAGGGAGAGGGGCTAGGCCCATGCTCCCTCGGACAGAGTTGAAGTGTCGGTTGGCAAGCAGAAAACCCAGTCGGTGGTGCGGGGCCTGTGGTGGATGACATCCTGCTTCGGTTAGTGTTTTCCATTTTTTGTCCTGCTCCCTAGTATCAGGATGGTCTTACTGCATGGCGTCATGCCATTGATGTCCCCCTCTTCAGCCCAGTGGTGCTGAGGGTTGAGGTGCTGGACGCCACACTTCGCACCATGCCGGCAAACCCAGGTTTGGGAACAAGCCCGGGGAGCCGGGGGTCGGCAGGGAGGGAAGAGATTGAGCATCCACAGGACTGCTCTCTCTTTCCTGAGGAGGGACAGGAATGCGACCTCTCGAAGTGCGCTCTCTGGCGGTGGCTGGAGGGAGCCCAAAGCAGCATCGTGGCATATGCCTGGGGCTGGAGCCACGGCAGCATGTTGCCATGACAGCCGGGCTCCACAGGGGGACCTACAATCAAAAAGAAAATACCTCCCTCCTCCCACTGATAGGCGAAGGTGCCTCCCACCCCAGATCACACTCCTAGAAGTCGGGCACGACTGTATCCTAGGGCCGACTCCTCAAGACCCGGTCTCAATCCTATGAAAAGCCCTAAATGAGCCCTTCCCAGAGGGTAGACCTGGGGGATGGCTGGTGTTGAGGGGAGAGACCAGTCGATGCCTCATGAAGGAAGTGGAATCTGGTGATGGGCGGTTGCCGGAGAGAGTTCGGTGGGGCCAGGTAAGGGAAGGGAAAAATAGAGTTTGAAAAAAAAAAAAAAATGTCCCCCTCTCTCAACCATGACTCCAGCTGCACTGCAACCTGTGGTCACCCAGGTGGCGTGTTGTAGCAGAGACCATTCTCTCTCCCTCCCCTGAGGAGGGGAGCGTCCATGAGATGCTCAGCCATCTCCCCCCCAGGCTCACTCGGGTCGTTGGCCTCACAAGCAGTTGCACTACCACTGCACCAGCAGGCGAGTCCCTGTCCAAATAAACTTGATGAACCCGCCAGCACAGCGGTTGCATTGCCACTTCTAGTGCTGACAGCCTAGGTTCAGGTGCAAACCTGGAGCCTTGGAGAGTCGGCCGGGGGAGGAGGATAGGGTATCTGGTGGACAGTTCTCTGACGAATGGGGTGGGCAGAGGCGCTCTGCAACATAGGAGTTGGAGCGTCACAATGAGCCTCTGAAACAGGATTGGTGCTGAGGCATATGGTGGCATGCAGTGTGAGGGAGTGCATGCTGCACACCATAAACGTCACTGCACATCCTCAGCATTGGGGGGGGAAAGAGAACACCCTCTAGCCGAGCTCAGTGATGCCTGGTCCCGCCTCTGCTTTCTCTCCTTGCCTCATGGGACATGACAGAGTAGCTTATCTCTTACTTCCTCCTCTCTTGTGCCTCTTCGGGTGAGGGGGCACCGGATGGGTCACTGTGGTCTCCAGGTGAGTCCTGGGCGGGGAGGGTCTGGTGGTTGAGACCTTCAAGAGAATGATATGGGGTATATCCCCACTGGCTTAGGGAGACACAAAGAGAGCACTGTATTAAAAAAAAAAAAAAAAAAACTTGATGACCCCCTTCCAGCAACAGAACCTGCCCGTGCCACCAGAGACCACACACAGACCCTGCCACATTTACCCCATTGCATTTGGCACCCTACTAGCTGACTCGATCCTAAGGCGACCCGATTCCATTCATAAAGGTACTGCTATGTCTATCTTTGCAGCTACAGTAACCCAAATGACTGAGGTGATTAGAAAACTGGTCATCATGGTCCCCGTGTGACCTGGGAAAATACTGAGGTGGCCGAACTGAACAAAACTCTAGTTTACCCCACCAGCCACCTCACTCTGTACAGTGTTCATCATAGCCTGTAATCCAGGGTTTGATCAGGTCAGCCACCTGAGTAGTTTCCCAGGACACAGAACCATGGTGGCCAAGGGGTTGGTGTGGTCTTCTCATCATCTCAGTTGCTTGGATTACTGAAGTCGGAAAGATGCAAGTAGTATTAACTTTCTGAATAGAATTAGGTAATTTCAGAACCAGGTTGGCTTGTGGGGGGTGGTCGGGAGACAACTGCGGTAGGTTAATTTTGGTGGGGTATTGTGTGGTCATTGTGGCACAGGCAGGTTCTGTTGCTGGGGAGGGGTTCATTAAGTTTAGTTGGACTGGCCAATTACCACTGGATGCCCTGGACCTGTCCTTGAACTAACTGCTTAATTTGGGAGCCAGAACCTAACGGACCTTCATGCCCTGTCCAGTGGCCACCAGTGCAGCAGGCAGCAGTCATCAACATCACTTAAAGGACAAGTAAACCATCATTTTTTTTTTTCTTCTATGTACAGTTTTTTGGTTTTTCATTTTCCTCCCCTTGCCGGGGTCATGGCGTACACATGCGTACATGCGTTTGGAGACGTGCATGCACGCCAGGATCCGGTGACCTCTTCCAACCCACCCCAGACTTTTGTCACCGCATCTGCCGCCTGCTCATCAATCGGACCTCCACCCGATGGGTGCGGGACTGTGGAGGAGCGGGCGTACACCCCTGGAGGGGAAATCCCTCTCCAGCTCTCCCTCCCCCCAAGCCGGCACCCCAGCGACCCGAGGTTGTTCCCGAACCCGGGTCACCGGCATGGCACGAGGTGTGGCATCCAGCACCTCAATCCTCAGTGCCACTGGGCCAGCTATAAACCATCAATTTTATGGTCCCACTATATCACAGATGCTCCTGTGTAAACACAGAATATGGGATGTGGAATGAACTTATTTTAGTTGTAACCTTTAGTATGCAAGTTTATAACTTTTTTGTCATATGCGAAACTTCAGCCGAAATGTACATAAATGCTCTGAAGAGCTGAGCCACCACGCCACTGCTCAGGTCACAAAATGGCGCTGACGTGCTGTGCAGTTACACCATCAGAGTGAGTCCGCTTCACTTTTTGCACTAAAAGCTATGGACACTGTTTTAAAACACTGGATATTAGTGCAACATGTAAATACCAGCATATGTATCGATATTTAGCTTGTGCACCAGACTCTTTGTTTACATTTCAGCAGAAGTGTCAGGTATGACGCAAATGATATAAACTTGCATACTAAAGGTAACAATTAAAATATCTTAAATCAGCGTACCTCATCTACATTTACATGGGAGTGTTTGTGATATAATGGGACCACAAAATTGATGGTTTCCTTTTTAAGGTATGGGAGGGGAGAAACGGATGGGGAAGGGGGGTGAGATCCTAGTGAGGGAAGGTTTAACTGTAGTCTGATATAGAACTGAAAATTCTGATCCTGATTCTGATGCCTTAATTGGCATAGCAATGGAACTGGACTCAAGACTGGAAGTTCCAGTAATCTGATGGATGCAAACAGTGGGTTCCACTTATTTATTTATTTTTAAAATTGGTAACCTGGAGCGGCATACTGAGCCGAGGCTCATTTCTAGGTGCAGTGAGTGGAAAGGGGAAGAGGAGAAGCACAGTTACAAACAACATACAGCCCGTCGGGTGATGTAGTTACAGTGACGATGACATAAAGAGCCTAAGTTAAGAGCAGTACAGACAAAAACGGCAAAACGTTACTTATGGGGGACAAATAAATTAACGTACAAGTCATCCATGCAAATTGGGCAAACTCAAAAAGTGCATAGTGCCAGAGTGAAGGGAGGCTGAGCTGATTCTGAAAGGGAGTTGGAACAGGTTGATAAACTTCAGTGTGGTTGCCAGAATTATGAAGATTTTTTTGGGGGGGAGGTAAGGGGTGCTCAAAAGCCAGGCAAGCGTAAAGAAGGGTTCAGGAAGGGGGCAGGCAGGATCCTGGGGGGGGGGGAGGTGAGGAGATTTAGCTGGTATCTAATGGAGGAGAGTAACTGGTTCCAGAGGGAGGGAAGGCAGTATGAGAAAGCAGATTTCCCAACTGAGTGTGAGTGAGGAAGGGAGAAGGTGCGCGGGTCCCTTGAGCGCATGGAGTAGGACATGGGATAGGTATGAGAGGAGGGACCCAGACCCCTGTTTACAGAGGAGGGAAGCACAGTGGGACTGGTGATGTGAGGGAAGAGGGTGAATTGGTAGCAGAGTGGCAGAAGGCATTGCAGAGGGCATCCAGTCTGGCAAGGGAGGTGGGGAGGGGGCAGTGCCATAAACCACATCCGCACAGTCGAAAACTGAAAGAACCATTTTGGTGACCAGCTCCTGGCAAACCTGGGGAGAAAGGCAGTCCTTAACGTGGTACAAAAAAATGAGTTTGGGGCAGAGTTTGGCATGAGTGGCATCAGTGTGGCAGAGAAGTCAAGCCTGTTCTCTAACCACACACCGAGGTACTTGAAAGTTGGAACTGCTTCAAGCAGTGTGTCATCCAGTGTGGAGAAGGGGGGAGGGGGGGGCTGGCCAGTTTCTGGCTGGTACCAAAGGTGAAAGACAGTTTTTGTTCTGTTGATCTGAAGTTGGTTGGACTGAAACCGGCACAGAACTTTTTGAAAGTCTTGTTAGAGTGAGACTTCCAGAGATGCAGTCAAGGGACTGGAAGTGTAGAGAACTGTGCCACCTGCATACATGTGAATGTGCAAGTTGGCACAGACGGAGGGGAGGCCATTTAGGAAGATGGTGAAGAGGATTGGACCCAGAATGGAGCCCTGTGGGACCCCCAACCTGGATAGGGCGTGGCAGGGAGATGGCACCTCCTACCTTTACCAGTTGTACCTAAATCCAAGTATCTCCTAATCCCAAAGAACTTTACAAGCTGTGAACAGTTGGATCAGTATTGTATCCTCGCTTTTGGATCAGTATTGTATCTTCGCTTTGTCCTGGGACCTTACTACAAATGAGACTTTGTCTCAGTGAGTAATTAATAGTTTGGTAATTCAAACAAATAAATTGCCTTTAGGTGAGTACTGGGAGGCTGAGAGAGGGAGGGAGGGAAGGAGGGAAGGAGGAGGGAGAGAGAGAGAGAAAGAGATATGGAGGGAGGAGAGATATTAACATGCTCAGTGTTACGCAGTGACAGAGGTACTGGTGAAACTCAGACTTGGGTCTCTTTATTTACAACATTGACCCTTTACACTGTAACCATTAGGCTGCACTGTGTCTTGTAAGAGATATGACAATGGCATGACAAATAGTGAGCCATGGTGGGGGGGCCACTTGTGGACCCTCACAAACGTTTTTGTTGACCCCTACCTGCCATGTAAAGTCATAAATAATGCTGAAGACCTGCATGAAAAGCAGGCGTCTGTGACTTAAGAAACCTGGTCTGTGACAGCCCGTGAAAGAGAAGGAATGGGTAAACCTGTGGGAATTAATGGTGTTAAATGGACCCTTGAACTAGGCAATAATCTATAGGGGCTAAGGAACCCCAACCACGTGAGAGGGGAAAAAAAGTTTCACTTTTTTGTTTCAAACAGTATTTTCTCTAGTTTTAACAGTATTTTCTTCTTTTTAACTTGAAATACCGATGACATAAGTGCAGTAATACAGTCCCATGTATGTGGTTGTGCTATGTGAGCTACACATCCAGGGGGTGACCGCTGGGTGTGTGGTAATCACAGCACAGTCACACACCCTGTTGTGTCCCGTTGCAAATGTATTCTCTTTTCCTCCAAAATTATTTGGGAGTGTGTATTATTTTACAGAAAGAAAACTATTTCTTATAGAGATGTCTCTGCTCCTTGGCTGGTTTTCCCCTTATTTGACCCTCGGGACCTCCAAGCCCCATCACCCTACTTATCATCACTTAGGTCTTAGGGCTCTGGTAGGGGTGCAGGGCCTAAGAGAATCAGCATTTTCATCCTAGTGACCACTGGTTTGCGCTCCTACAGTTTTTTTCCATCCTTTCCCCCTTTGACTTGCACCCCCCCACTGGTGTCGTGTGCCCTTGTGTGAGCTCCCTGGCCCACCACAGGGGTCACTGTGTGGCGTAACATAGCACTGCCCTCCACTGGTACTGACACATTACCTTGGGCAGTGCTTTCCCCTGCTGACCACCTGACACTTGCTAGTGTCTCTGGTCCACTCTCGAACCTGCATGCCAGCGCAGTGAGCTGCCACTATCCCATCAGGTGGCCTCCGGAGAGACTAATCTGGAACTTAAAGGAGAAGATGTGAGGCTTCCATTTTAGATGTGTAATTATAAATCATGACATCATTCTCAGCCAGTCAGCATTGTTTGTTTCTAAACATTCCAGGTAGTCTTATAAGCATAGGAGTGTCTCATGCAAACACAGTTCTGTAACTGAAAGTTCAGTTGGCATAGTCTAATTCTTACAGATATTCTCTAAATTCTCTAATATTCTGCAAAGTTAAAATTTTTAAATAAAATTCCATTTTTAAGCAAGGATTTTAATGTGATTTATAACATGTATATACAGTATTTACAGTTCCAGTGGGTCTCATGGTTATAAGAGTTTCTTCTCGTGTCCTTTGTGTGCCAGAACTGCTCAGCCTTGCTTCACTGTTCTCTCACCCAAGGAAATTGAGAATGCACTCTTAGAACTGTAAGAGACATAGTACCCATACATATAATAGAGTGAGCATGTTTTTTAGTGTGGAGTAAAGCAACACTGCATGTTTCTGGACGATGTACCAACTGCATACCTTTTTATTCCATGTTAGGTCACCCTTTTTCTTTTGTCGTGTAAGATGCCATTTCCCCTATTCCGAGTCTGCTTTGGCATTTAGGATTTGAGACGGTTAAGGATGAGCAGCATCAAAAAGCAACTATGACCTCAAGCAGAACTTTGAAGACCATAATATTTGAACATAAAGCGGCTTATATTTCTCATTAGCTCCAGATTTCTTATCCCTATTATTTCTGAGGACATATGCATGAAAACAGAAGAATTTTTTAGTAGAGTTTTTTCTGCTCCCTGGTAGGCTGGGTGGCTGTATCAGCCTGTCCTGTGAGCACCAGCTGTCCCAATTCCCCCCCTCGTCAATTCAAGGAGCTGGTGGGCTGTTAGTGCTCTCTCGGGGAAGGCTTCATGTTGCTCAGTCTCTGTATTTTCCACCTGTTTTTCTCCCCTGGGGTTTGTGGGCGTGCAATGGATGTGATGTCTGAACTGCACTTCTGCAGAGACGGTCCCAGCATCCTCAACACGGTGTCCCTTCCCTTGTGTGGTGGCATCATGTGTGCTGGTGTCCAGATGCCGCTGGGTGTCAGGCAAGCAACGTGCCACACTAACCCCCCTCCCCAAGGAAGGAGAGCTGTCCTAGGGATGCTCAATACTTCCACAAGCAACCTGAGTCCGTTCCCGACCCCGGGTTGTCTGAGTGGCAGGAGGGTAAGGTGCCTCAGCTCTCTATGCCACCGGGCCCCAGGAAAATAGGAGAATTGTTCATTGAGGGTTCGTCACCTCTTATTGCTTCTTCCCAACCTGATGTCATAATACTCTACGTGTGACATCACAGTTATTACCATATCAACAGACTGTGATGTCACAACAGAACATTATGATTTCAAGTAAGGAATTAGCTGTAGAGGCAAAAGAACTCCAAGGGATAACGATTTTGTTTCTGTGGTAATTCTTTTCAATAATAAAAAATGGAGAGGAAAAATGTATAGAAAATGTAGGAAACACAGGCTGCATTATGTCTAACTATTGTGTTTTCCAGAGTTTTCCAAAAGATGTCAGCTGTTCTTTAAATATGGCTGCCAGAACGTTTCCATGAAATGTCTCAGCTGTATTTGAACACCTGTAGTCTACCATCACTTTTCTTGTATCTAAAGTCAATTAGTATGCAACAGACACTGCTCCCTGTCCTTATGGGTAAACATGGGCCACATCAGAGCGAAGTCCAGGCCATAAAACAAACTCTGAACATGGTGCACATAACATGAAATGCAGCACTGTATAGACTGACTGAAGACAGAAATAAACAGAAGGAATTGACATGGGGGGTTGCAGAAGAGTGCATAATAAGGTTCTGTGTGTGTGTGTGTGTGTGTGTGTGTGTGAATATGAAACAAATTTTAACCTAAACTTCTTTTATAAGTTTAAATATAACAACTTTATTTGTTGGCAGCAGTCTCTTCCACCTATTCCAAGGGTGTATTTTAGTGGGTTGACTGGTAATAAGCTGTCTTTTCCATCCATACCACATGCAGCAGGTCCAAAATGCCAGAGTTATTTAATGTGATTCACGTGAGTAACTAAACTACTGCGACGTGCAGCAGTATAGTACCAAGTGACTGGGCTGGGACTTTTGATGGCGTTGTGAGCTGTGGTGATGACTGTTGCCAAATGTCATAAAATATGAAAGCCACACAAAGATTTTGAAAAAAATAATCCTGTATACTGCTGCTGTTATGGTTAGTAGTGCTCCATTAACCAGAATAGCACAGCACCAAGTAGGAGTTGTCATCCCCAGGCATGGCAACAGGGTTTCATACCACTCGGCAAGTGCTTCAGTGTCTGTTAAACAAGGTAAGCAGGGCTAAAATGTTTAGGGTTGAAACCTCCCTATTAAAGGGCCAGTCCTGTGGCTTGGTGGTACTGTGCTGCTGTGCAGGGACCCTGAATCAGGAGAGGTCTTCAAGTCTGCAGATAAGTCTGGGATTCATAGACTTGGCTCAACCTTACTGCCTCAGAAGGACCAAGGTGCCACTGACTCACTCTCCTTTTGTAACTCAGGTGCAGAGTAATGAAGGGGTTTTCTCTGAAGAGGATTTCAGCAACTACAGTGTCCTCGTAGAGAAGCCAGTTGAAGGCTTGTATCAAGGTGTGTATTCACAATAGAACATGTGAGCTTGGCTCTGTTGGATGGTTCTCATTTGGAAATCTGTTGCCCATATGTACCCTTACTGAGCATAGGATTTGGTGTGACACAGCAAAAAAAATCACACACTTCTCGTTGACTGGTACATGTCTGATTTCCCTAAACATGGTCATACAGCGTGGTGCAGTGGTACAGGAGTACCACTCTTACATGTTTTGATGGCTTACTCGAACCCCTGTACTGCAGCTGTGACTGTAGAGAGTACCTGGACTTTATGTTACGGGCTGAAAGTATAAAGTATTTACACTGTGCGTTATGGGGTGACTGTATTGAGTACCAACACTGTATGTTACAGGGGTGACTGCACAGAATATCTACATTGTTTGCTACAGGGGTGACTGTACAGAGTATCTACACTGTATGTTACAGGGGTGACTGTACGGAGTATCTACACTGTATATTACAGGGGTGACTGTACAGAGTACCTACATTGTAAGTTACAGGTGGTGACTGTACAGAGTATCTACACTGTATGTTACAGGGGTGACTGTACAGAGTACCTACATTGTACAGTATGTTACAGGGCTGACCTTACAGAGTATCTGCACTGTATGTTACAGGGGTGACTGTACAGAGTACCTACATTGTAAGTTACAGGGGGTGACTGTACAGAGTATCTACACTGTATGTTACAGGGATGACTGTACAGAGTACCTACATTGTACAGTATGTTACAGGGCTGACCATACAGAGTATCTATACTGTATGTTACAGGGGTGACTGTACGGAGTATCTACACTGTATATTACAGGGGTGACTGTACAGAGTACCTATATTGTAAGTTACAGGGGGTGACTGTACAGAGTATCTGCACTGTATGTTACAGGGGTGACTGCACAGAATACCTACATTGTCTGCTACAGGGGTGACTGTACAGAGTATCTACACTGTATGTTACAGGGGTGACTGTATAGGATACCTACATTGTATGTTACAGGGGTGACTGTACAGAGTATCTACACTGTATGCTACAGGGGTGACTGTACAGAGTACCTACACTGTATGTTACAGGGGTGACTGTACAGAGTACCTACACTGTGTGTTACAGGGGTGCCTGTACAGAGTACCTATACTGTGTGTTACAGGGGTGACTGTACAGAGTACCTACACTGTATGTTACCTGGGTGAATGCACAGAATACCTACATTGTCTGCTAAAGGGGTGACTGTACAGAGTATCTACACTGTATGTTACATGAGTGACTGTACGGAGTGCCTACATTGTACAGTATGTTACAGGGGTGACTGTAGAGTATCTACACTGTATGTTACAGCGGTGACTGTACAGTGTACCTACATTGTGTGCTACAGGAGTGACTGTACAGAGTACCTACACTGTATGTTACAGAGGTGACTCCTCCCCTTTTCCAGTTAATTGCTAACCAGGGAGTTCCCATATAACAACCTCCACCTGGGGCTGCTGGTTCCTAAGAGCCCATTTTACATGATTGCTGTGTTCAGGTAAGAGCTCTCTTCATTTTCAGAGGCAAGGAGAAAAGAGAAATCACTCCTGTTTACTTCATTTCTGCACAGTCTTCTTTCTTTAGCTACCTTCTCATGTGTTATCCTTACTGAACAAGGTAACTGCATTTCTTTACGTTTAATTTTCTTAGGCAACAAGTTTGTACCCAGTGCAGCCTTTCTGTTTATGCCATCTTTTTACTGTGTGCACTGTTTCTTTGCACAGAGCACCCAGTGCTCTTGCTCGATGTATGCAGCTCTAGGGGAAGTGTTTTCATTTATAGCTACCATTCTTTACACTCTGCCCAGGAAAAGACACTCTGTACTTTCTTTATGCAGGCATAGGCAGGAGGTGAAAAGGAAATAAAAGAGGGACAGTCAAGGAAGGAGAAGATACCATTATGGGTGGCCTTCCCATAATGGTAGAGTTAGATATACTGTATATAGTTTAGAAGAGAGAAAGGTTTGCTACTGCAGTAGACTTTATAGGGAAATAATTATGCCAAAGCCTTCAAAATGGGGGGGGGAAGGGTGTAAATATATCACAAAGTCAAATACAGAAAATAGTAAAACTCTAACCAACACATGAAACACATTAACACAAACAAAGCAACTAGAACTTTCTCCAAACCAAAGTGCAGAATTCCCCTGAGTAGTCCCCTGCACTCCTCCCTCCCCCCTCCCTCCATTCCCAGGATCTCTGTCATCATTTGAGATCCTGCCATTCATATAAGAATAGCTACTCTTGGTAGAGGCTTGGCAGAGAACACCGGGAGGAAAGAGTGCTGTGTGACTGGACTTCTCTACTGGGACTAAAGAAGTAGAACTCTTCTAGTGGGACCTTCACTTTAGGGTAAAAAAGCACAAACAAAAATAAAAGTTAGTGTGTTTGTCTGAGTTAGCTGAAGTGAACGGTTATCTGAGCAGTTATCTAGGTGTAGATCTCAGGTGACTGAATGGGATTGTTATCTGTGCAATTTAATTACATATAGAAAGATCTATTAAGTAGGGGGAGTGGCTTAGCTAGAAGGAAGCTAGATTTAAACACTGCCCTAGGTAGATTCTGCCAGAGGCTTGGCAGAGAACACCAGAAGGAAGGAGTGCTATGTGACTGGACTTCTCTACTGGGACTATATTGCCCTTCTTCCCTCCCACCCAAAGCTTGTTCTGCTTTTATAGGCACAGGATTTGACTGACAAGAGGAACTTCCTGTTTGGGATTAGGAAGTGAGTGATCACAGAGCCACCAAAGACTTACCATCCTAGAAGGGCAAGAGTAGCTCTCCGGCCCCCCCCCAGCTGCTGGAGGTCTGCCTCTGAGCAAGTAAGGGGTCTACTGAGAAATATAGTATCTTCTTGTCTCAGAACAGGACAGTCAGGAGCTTAAAGGGTGCAGAGGCAGTAAGTAAGTAGGGAGAGAAGAAAAAAAAAACAGAGGAAAGATTAAGGATTCCAAATAGTGAAGGGGCCAGAAATAAGACATGATTGGAGTGGTGCAGTGCAGTGGCTGTGGAGCAGCAGTCTTCCAGGAGACGTTCTGGAGAATGCGGTGTTGTCCCACCTGCAGGCACCTCTCTGGGCTAAGGGAGGAGAGTGCTTATCTCCAGGATGAGTTGGCCAGGATTTGTGCGACCTTCTCTTCCATCCAGGGGCACTGCCGTTGCCTCAGAAGTTGCCAAGAAAGAGGAGCAGTTGGACCACAGTGGGCTCAGGGAGGGTGAGGGTGGTGGAACAGAGGTGCATTCCTCCAGTTGTACCTCTCCACAATTCCTATGCTGTTCTGGCAAAGTGTGGTTCCTCTATGGAGGCACCCACAGTGGAGACCAAGGAGGATGCTGGGAACCTCCACAAGGGAGACCCACAGGAGGGTGGCATGGGACCCCACAGTCGAAGGAAACAACTCCTGGTGGGGGACTCCATTGTTAGGAAGGTAGAACTGGGGGAGGAAGGGGAGAGGGTGGTAACCATGCCTGGCACCATGGGTTGGAGGGACAGGGAGCGAATCCTGAGGATCGCTGGAGCAGCTGCACAGGAGAGGGACCTGGATGTCATTATCCACTTAGGGACAAATGACCTGGCTAAGAAAGGGATCAGAGCAGTGCAGGAAGAGTTTGTGGAGTTGGGGAAGGGCCTTAGACAAGTAGCACGCACAGTAACCTTCTCGGAGGTGCTGCCTGTCTATGGTGTAGGTGAGGCTAGGGTGCTCCACACCATGGGATTTAATCAGTGGTTGAAAAAATGGTGCAGATCTCATGGATTTGGCTTCAGTGGTGACTGGGGGTCCACCTGGAGTGATGCTGGCCTATACTGGCATGATGGGCTGCATCTGTCCAGGAGGGGAACCAGGATCCTAGGTAATAGGTTTAAATGCTTCATTGGCAAGCATTTAAACTAGCCAAGGGGGGAGGCACTGGAAAGGAGCAGGGAAATTCTAGTCCCCCCAAAAAACTCAGGGTAGTAAGTGAGGTAAACACCAAGATAGAGATGTCGATAGGGAGAAGGGCAGGGGTAAATGGAGAAAGTGATGAAAGCAAGAAGGACAGGGATGGGGCAAAAAGGAGTAAGGCCATCAGGAAATGGAGGGTAATGAGTACCAATGCCCGTAGTCTGGGCAACAAGCTCCCTGAACTGGTGTCCTTGATGGAAGAGGGATGCCTGGATATCGTAGCAGTCACAGAAACATGGTGCACAGAGAACCATGAGAGGGATGTTAACATACTAGGGTACATAACCTACAGGAGAGACAGGGAGGGGAGAAGAGGGGGAGGAGTAGCTTTCTATGTAAAGGAAGGGTTAAAAGCAACTGAACAAAAGAGTAAACAGGGAGGTGAGGAGGCACTGTGGGTCACCTTAGAGACTGGAAATGGCACCACAATCCGCACAGGGGTTGTATACAGACCCCCATCTCAGGGGGAGGAAATGGACAAGGAAATGATAGAAGGCATCCTTAGGATGGCAGAGAAAGGGGAGATATTGCTGATGGGGGACCTGAATATGGCAGATGTTGACTGGAGCACCTTTACTGCAGCCACATCCAAGAGCAGGGCCATTCTCTATGCCCTACAGGTGGCAGGCCTCAGACAGCTAGTTTCGGAACCCACTCGTGAGGGAGCAATCTTAGACCCCATACTCTCAAACGGGGACGGTGAGAGGATCTCAGATCTAGAAGTCGGTTGCCAAGTGGGAACAAGTGACCATCAAACAGTGTGGTTCACGATAAACTCAGCTACAGAGTCAAGCCATACAAAAGTGAGGGTACTGGACTTCAGGAGGGCTGACTTTGGCAAGATGGGAGAGTGCCTTAGAAAAAGCACTAGCAAACAGGCTAGAAGGGGGTGGCGCAATTATGGGGAAACATCAAAACTGTCATCACAGAGGCAACAAGCCTTTGTGTCAAGCAAATAAACAAATCAAAACAAAAGAAAAAGCCACTATGGTTCTCAAAAGAGGTGGCAGGGAAAGTCAGGGAGAAACACAGAATGAGCAGGACAGAGAGCTATACCAGTTAAGGCAGAAGGAAGCAGGGAGGGAAGTCAGAATAGCAAAGGTCCAAACTGAGGAAAAGATAGCCAACTCGGTTAAGAAGGAGGATAAAACCTTTTATAGGTACATCAGGGAGTGTAGAAAGACAAAGGGAGGGACAGTGAGGCTGAATAGAATGGACGGTGGTTGGGCAGAGAAGGACAGTGAAAAAGCAGGTATACTGAATGAATATTTCTACTCAGTATTCACAAAAGAGGAGGAGGGGAAGGTGCCTAATCCAATTAACAGAAGCACTCTTGATAGGGGGTCAATCCCAGTCCTTTCACAGAAGAAAGGGTTCTGAGAGAACTTCTAAAACTGAAGGTGGACAAAGCAATGGGGCCTGATGGAATTCGCCCCAGAATTCTAAAAGAATTAAGGGAAGAACTAGTGAAACCACTGACTACCCTTTTTAACGAATCATGGGAGGATGGTGTGGTACCTGAGGACTGGAGGAAGGCGGATGTGATTCCCCTTCACAAAAGTGTGAGCAAGACAGAGGCAGGAAACTACAGACCTGTCAGTTTGACCTCTGTGGTAGGGAAAGTGATGGAATCACTTCTGAATGAAAGAATTGTTGCATACCTAGAGGCCAGTGGGGCACAGGACCCAAGGCAGCATGGGTTCACAGCAGGAAGGTCATGTCAGACGAATCTAATTGATTTCTTTGACTGGGTGACCAAAGTAGTAGACCAGGGAGGGGCTGTGGACATGGCCGACCTAGACTTTAGCAAGGCATTTGACACAGTCCCACAAAAAAGATTAATAATCAAATTAACCAGCCTGGGAGTGGGTCCCAGGGTGGTAGCCTGGGTAAAACATTGGCTGGACAACAGGACACAGAAGGCAATTGTAAATGGAGTCCACTCTGAAGAAAGAGGGGTTACTAGTGGGGTACCGCAGGGTTTCGTACTGGGTCCAGTCCTTTTTAATGTCTTCATAAGTGACATTGCAGAGGGACTGGAAGGAAAAGTATGCCTCTTTGCAGATGACACAAAGACCTGCAACATTGTTGATACACAAGGAGGCGTGGGAAGGAGGAGAAGGGACTTGGCAAGGTTGGAGGAATGGTCAGAAGTATGGCAGCTTGGATTCGATGGAAAGAGGTGCAAAATAATGCACCTGGGAAACAAAAACCCAAGGGAAGATTACACAGTGGTGGGGGGAGTAGTAACAACAACAAAAGTAGAAAGGGACCTGGGAGTAATCATATCAGATGACCTTAAGGTTGGCAAGCAATGTGAGAAGGCAATAGGGAGGGCTGGGAGGATACTGGGATGTATAGGGAGAGGCATCACCAGCAGAAAACAGGAAGTTGTTATCCCTCTGTACAGACAGTTGGTGAGACCCCATCTGGAGCACTGCGTCCAGTTCTGGAGACCCCATCTCTGCAAGGACATAGACAGGATGGAGGCAGTCCAAAGGAGGGCAACTAAAATGATGCAGGGTCTGCAAGAGAAGCCATCCGAGGAGAGACTAAAGGAGCTTAATATGTATACCGTTGAGGAAAGGAGGAGAGGGGGACATGATAGAAACTTTTAAGTACCTCAGTGGAATCAACAAAGTCCAAGAGGGTATTCAGAAAAGATATGTGAAAGAACAAGGGACACAATTTAAAGATGGGGGGCGGTTCAGAGCAATGTGAGAAGTATTTTTTCACAGAGAGGGTGGTGGACGCATGGAACAGCCTTCCTGAGGAGGCTGTGGGGTCTAAAACTGGGAGAATTCAAGAATGCATGGACAGACATGAGGCACTTCTTGTGGCGGGTAAGAAGAAATAGGCTGTTGGTAACTAGGATCTGCCGCTTATCCTGTAGGTAGTGAAATGGGCAGATTAGGTGGGCCAAGCGGTCCTTATCTGCCGTTAAAGTCTATGTTTCTATGTTACTCCCTCCACGCAGTAGACATGTACCCTCGCCCCCACTCCCAACTTCTCATTAACCTTTCAATAATAGAAAAAAAAAACCCAGATGCATTTCCTGAAAATACTTTAGGAGCCACCCTGGGGCCAGCAACAACCCCCAGTCTCCATAATAGTCCAAGGGGTACATCTGTGCATGTCCCCCATATCCCTGAAAATCAAATGCCAAAGGCGTTCTAGGAAAAGGGGCACTGCAACACACGGATGTGACTCCTTCACCCTACCCACATACTAAGGCAGTATAGCGCAGTGGTCTAAGGCTCTGAGCTGCAAATTTGGTGACATCCAGCAGACCAGACCTGGGTTTGAATCCCACAGCTTCCACTTGCATACTGTGTGACCCTGAGCAAGTCACTTAACCTCCTTGTGCTCCCAGGTCGCTCCTGTAAAAAAGCTTTCAGCTTAGTGTGCTATACCTGCTTAAACAACTAAATAAATAAAAATACACCTCGCTGCGTTAAATCTGTGAGCCACTAGCATAGGAAAAATATAATTATGTACTCCCTCAATATGATTAATCCTCAGCACCTAAATTGAAATCCTACTCCTACCATGGGACCATATCACAGGGAGCTGCGCACCCAGATGACTGTAACTTCTCACCCCAGGGATTGGGCCATGGCCTCGTACAAACCCCCCACCCTTGTGCCTCTCATCCTTCCCATCAGTCATCCCCCCGCCCCCAGCTTCCAGCCAGACCACCAGTCCCCCTGCAAGCACATCAAGCTCCCAGGCCCCTTTTCTTTAAGACCTGAATAAATATATTAGATAGTTCATCCATCGAACGCCCAGGCAGGGTGGCACAGAGGGCAGGCAGCGCGAGCTACAACATCAACGCGGCTGCCCCTCCTGGGCCTACCTTGCTTCCAGGTTTCTTCGCTTCACAGGCCGAGCATCTCTGTCCCTGTGATCAAAAGTCCAACCCCGGTTGACAGAGCAGGCACACCAGCGAAGGCCTCCGCCCGCTCTCCCTCTTCTCCGAATTGTCAGCAGATTTGAGCCAAGGCCCGCTCCATCAGGCAAGAGAGACAAGGTCCAGATCTACCCGTGGTGGTCCCATAGTCTGTTCCAGTGGTCCCAGTATGAGATCCTACATCGTGCCTGGGAGGGAGGGTAAGGGAAAAAGAAAATGGGCGGTACCAAAGTCCAACAGGTGGCATCATGCCGCCCAAGGGAACAGGAACACAGTAGAGCTGGGTTACGTCCAGTTCACTAGAACACACAGTCTGAATCTATGCCTGCAGTCCAGCCTCCTTCAGCCAACTTTTTTC
Organism: Neoceratodus forsteri; assembly: GCA_016271365.2. Classification (NCBI taxonomy): domain Eukaryota; kingdom Metazoa; phylum Chordata; order Ceratodontiformes; family Ceratodontidae; genus Neoceratodus; species Neoceratodus forsteri. The sequence continues at coordinate 253,388,093 of JADMNL010000028.1, read as the reverse complement.
TTCAGTTCTTCCACAAACACCGTTGCCTTGTTTTATTTTAAGGATGGCAGGATACATTAAAAAGTTCTCCACTTTGAGCTTCCATAACTGGGCCATCACTTGGTTGAATGCTCTGTGCTTTTTGAGAAGACTATTGTAGTAATTCTGTGATAGGTACAGTTGAGACCCTTCGTATCTGAGCTCCTTCATATTCCGGTAGGCAGCTAAAACCTTTTCCCGGTCCTGGAAGTTGTGTAATCTAAAGATTATCTGGCAGGGTGGCTGGTCTGATAGGGGTTTGGGGACAACCGCTCTATGCCCCTGCTCAAGTTTGATTCTACCCCCTTTTGGTTTTAGGCCCAGGAGCATTGGTAAGGTCACAGAGCAGAATTCTATGACATTCTTTCCTTCTCTGCCTTCTGGTAGCCCTCTAATTCTAAGATTGAGTCTCTGATGATAATTTTCTTGGTAGTCGAACAGTTCTTTGAGTTCAGCTAGCTGTTTTTCCAAGTCCGAGACTTTCCCACGGAGTGGGTCCAGCGTGTCCTCCAAGTGGGAGATTCGTTCATCGGCTTCCGTTACTCTTGTGGCTTGTACCGCTGATTATTCGATTAAAACTTGCAGATGGGCATCCAGCTTTTTTTCAGATTTGTCCAGTCTGGAGTTCAAGGCTGCCATCAACTGTTCAGCGACTTCCTAGCCCAAAGTAAACATCTCTGCGGCTGAGAGAGAAATTGGGCTGGGTGCTGTAGGCTGTAGAGCCGCTGGCTGCTTCTACGCATTTTTAGTTGTAGTTTTCTGCAATTTCCCCATGCTGTGAATTAAATATTCTTCCATAGTCACCTCTGCAACCAGCCTAGTCAAAAATACTTACTTAGGTAGCAGGATGTTGCAGGTTTTTTTTTTTTTTTTTTAAATTCTCTTTATCCTCCTCACAGCCTGCCTCCTCCGACCCTTCAGTGACGACCCCCAGACATCCCACAGCCTGGAACCCTGCCCACACAGACCACAGATCCCCATGGAGCCGCGGTTTACCCCCCAGGCGGGGACGAGGTGGGGGGTTCTAACCCCGTAACTTACATTTCGTCGGTCTCGTGGTCTGTTGGGCGTGCACGGGCACATCATGGGCATGTCCAAGGTCCTCCCATCTTCCCGGACGAGGCAGGCTCTTTTCCTTGTTTTTCCTCCCAGGCAGCCCGGCGACCTCCCTGGCGTCATGGCGCGCTGCGTGAAGCGTCCCGTGCTGCTCCAGCGGCCCTTCATCCTAGTGGGCTTTGGTTCCGGAGGCTGAGGGTCATGCAAGTGCGGGCATCGGCCAGATCCCTCCCGGAGCAGGCGAGGCTGTCGTCGGACGCTCAAGCCTGTCTCCCCCCAGCCGACCCACCGACTACCCGAGTCCGCTCCCGAACCCGGGTCGCCGGCGTGGAGCGAGGTGTGGCGTCCAGCGCCTCAACCCTCAGCGCCACCGGGCCGGCCAATGCTGCAGATTTTTATAAGATTTTTAGCTAGAATGTGGGAGGTGTGGGAAAACATGTCTTTACTCTAAGTAGCTCATTGCACCCCCCCATGATTGGGGCTTAAGGCAGTGGTCCCATTGCACTATTAGACTCAGTATGCACCATAAAAAGCGTGTACTTTGCTACTTAACTGCATGCCACACACTGAGCATCATCTCATGTTGCACACGTAGCTGGGCAGAGGAAGGGTCAGGGCAGCTTGGGAGGGGTGGAGTCAGCCGGGGCACTTAGCTTCCAAACAGAAGCCAGGTCCAGCCTTGTAGAGGATCTTGGGATATGGCAGTCATGCATAAAGAAGGCTATATCCCCTTAGGCTTAGATGCCGTTGTTATCTATAACAGCCTTGTGCCGATAGCCTTCCTCTTCATAGCACTCCTCCGTGGCAGGAGGATGGCTGGGGCCCATAGCAGAGTGCCCTGACTGGGGCCTCAGGATCCCCTTCAGGAGGGTGGGCAACAGTTACAGCAGCTGTCTGGCTGATATAACCCCCCTCCTTGCCCAACAGTGAACTGGCATGGCACAAAATGGAAAGGGACCTGGGGGGTAGTCATATCAGATGACCTAAAGGTGGGCAAGCAATGTGAGAGGGCAGCAAGGGGGGCTGGGGGGATACTGGGATGCATAGGGAGAGGCATCACCAGTAGAAAACTGGACGTTATTATCCCTCTGTACAGACAGCTGGTGAGACCCCATCTGGAGTACTGTGTGCAGTTCTGGAGACCCAGTCTCCGCAAAGACATAGACAGGATGGAAGCTGTCCAGAGGAGGGCAACTAAAATGGTGCAGAGTCTGCACGAGGAACATATATGAAGAGAGACGAAGGAGTTTAATATGTAGAGCCTCGAGGAAAGGAGGGAGAGGGGGCATGATAGAAACGCCTGCTACCCCCAAGGGAATCAACAAAGTCCAAGAGGGTAGCATCTTTCAAAAAAAGAGGTGTGCAAGAACAAGAGGCACAATTTGAAGATGGAGGCAGCTCAGAGGTAATTTAAAAGTATTTTTCACAGAGAGGGTTGTGGATGCATGGAGCGGCCTTCCGGAGGAGGTTGTGGAGTCAAAATCAGTGGTGGAATTCAAGCATGCATGGGACAGTCATAAGGCAATTCTAGGGGGTGGGGGTAGGAAGAAGTAGGCTGCTGGTTAACTAGGATCTGCAGCTTATCCAGTAGGTAGGGAAATGGGCAGACTGGGTGGGCCAAGCGGTCCTTATCTGCCGTCAAATTCTATGTTTCTATGGATGCAGTGCTCTGCCAACCAAACCCCGACACATCTCTTTCCCACCCTTGATTGACAGTGGCAGCACACCTTTGCATGGTCAGGCATGTTCGGGGCTTTGGAAGGCAATGCTTGGGAAGGGCTGTTGGTGCGTCTGCAGGTGTCTGATTGATACCCAGGATGCATAATGCTTGGCTGTATGTGCTGCGCATGGTAACGCATAGTGTCAACATTAAGTGCATATAGTACAATGTACAGTAAGGGTAAGGTAACAGGAGATGGACAGAAGCAGACACGAAAGAAGACCTTAAGGGGTCATTAGGGTCAGTGGTATAGGTGGCCTTTTACATAAAAGGATTGCCATTGGCCATGTCTTCAGGGAAAGTGGTGAAGGAAGAGGAGAACAGACAGTCGAAGGAGCAGAGGGAGGGGAAGATTCAGAGACAGTGTGGTTTGGTGGTTAGAGCACTGGCTTGGTAACCAGGAGATCACAGATTCAAATCCAGCTAGAGCCAACTATTTACCGTGTGACTTTGGACATGTCAAGTTAACGTTCCAGTGTTCCAGCCCACCTAGCTGTGGAAATGGGCAGATGCGGGACCACACTGGAAACAAGATGTTGCATTTTAGCGGGACTATCTTGGGTAAATAAAAAAAATGTTTACGTTATTAAAAAAGGTAAAAAAAAATGTTTTAAGAGGGCATCAAAAAGGAGATCAAAAGGTGATAAAGTGGATGAAGTCAATCTTTGAGTGGAAAAGGAAGCAATGCCTTTGCACAAAAGGGCTAATGGTTAGTGGGTAGTGTAAAGGATTAAGGAAGACTCTTATTGTACAGAAAAAACTAAGAATGTAGGGGTTGCCAGCTTTAGAAAACAATGTTTTTAAGGAATTTGAATTATGTGTGCACGAGGGCTTTCCTGTAGTGAATCAAGTGTTTTTTGTTTTGTTGCAACCCCCCCCCAAAAAAAAACCTTTAGTTGGGAGATGCATCATTGTTTTTCAATGCATCAGCACCTGCCCTTGAAGGCCCAGAGCTGGTCAGAGTACTTTACGTAGAGGACTTGGAGATATGGGAAAGAGTTCAGGCTCTAGAAGTGAGCTGTTCAAGGCATAGGATAGGGCAGCAATGTTAAGATTTACCGGAGAGGAAGGTTTAGAGAGAGAGAATGGTAAAGGGTTCAGATCAGAGAATAGAGTTAGGAAGGGCCAGGGTGTTACAGTGGACAAAGCTTATGACAGCTTGAAAAAGACAGTAATAAAAAAGCAAAGTTGAACAAGACTAGGTGCTGATGAAAAAGGGTAAAGTTCATAACAGGGTACCAAAGTGCTGCTGAGGCATTACTGATGACTTGATCAAGGCTTTAGCCAGGAAGGTGGCTATGAGTTTACAGATTTTGGGTGGGAGGTGGGAACTGAGACTCAAGGATGTAAAAAATGTTTGCAGTGAGAGAGTCATCAGGAAATGTTGACAGGACTGCTAAGTTCACCAGAGTTGATGAGTCTGGAGATAGAAGGATGGACTAGAATTAGCTGGGCAATAGTAAAGGAAAGAAAGGAGAGGTGCTTAAAAGAGTGGAATGTCAGAGGGGAGGGATGAAAACTTTAGACTCTGGCAATATCTGTGAGACTGTTGCTGTTATCATAGCTTCTGGGTAGTTCAGTGGGAGAATAGTCAATATGGGTGACTTCAGTGAGACAAAAGGGAAGAGAATTGCCATGTCTCAGTGAGACAGAAGGCATCTATAGCATGGTCACGGATAACGTAACGGGCAGGGAGGGGTTGATGGAGTAGACATTAAGGAGGCCAGATTTGATAGAGGAACATGTAGGAAAGTGGAGAAGGTTTGATGTAGTTGATACTGGAGTAGAGGGGTAAGAGAACACAAAGTTGAATGGAGAGAATTCATGTGCAGCGATAGGGAACCTCTTCAAAGGGTGAGCCAATTAGTGTCGTGAAGGTGGGTTGAGGGTAGCCTGGCAAGTCGCTACTTATTGCCAGAGGTCATGGAGACCATATTTTTTGCATTGAGTAAGAGTTGCTATAAGGGTGACATTTAGCACTGGATATTGTCAGTCACATTGCAGCACAGGGACCGAGGCTTCCGAGACAGAAAGTACAGGGCCATTATTGTACATGTAGATATGTGCAGAACCACAGATTGAGGGCTGGTCATTCGGAAAGGTGGAGAAGAGAATGGGGCCCAGGTTTAAACCTTGGGAAACTTCTGAAGTAATGGGAAAGGGAAGGGAGAGGGCATAGTCTACTTGGACAGATTTGGTACATATCAAATAGATAGAAGTGGAACCAACTGACTGATAGAACAGAGCCCTCCCCGCTTCCCTCCCAAGAGCATACAGAATAGAAGGTGATGGGAGATTGTGTCATATTTTGGCAAGGTCGTTAAAGATAGCAAAGCTGAGCATCCTGTGATCCATTCTCTTCAAGATGAGGGATAAGACGGTGGAGTGGGTTTTCTGGAATCTAGAGTGGAAGGGCAGAGGGAGGATGAGGAGCTGAGAAAGGAGGAGAGCGGGAAAAGGACAAGAGTTTCCTGCATTTTTGCAAGAGCACTAGGGGCGAGAGAAATGGGGTGGTAGTTGCTAGGAAAAAAGGAGTTCACCCCCCTTTGTGGTGAAGAAAGACTAGGACTCATTTTCATGGTCCAGGAACTTTGCCAAGACTGAGAAGAGATATAGTAGAGAGGAGATAAGATCTGCAATAGCAGGTTGAAAGAGGTAGAGTTTAGGGTGTAGGCCACAAGGGCTTTTACCCTTGGAGGAGTTAAGAGAGAGCAAAGCAGATGAAAAGGTAGGGGAGAAGGAGAAATGGGGGGGGACAAGGCAAGGACAGAACTGGGATGGGAGTGGGGGAGAGAAGGTGGAAGAAGTGGGGTAGAGCGAGCATAAAGGAAGTGAAACACTAATTAAAGCTACAGGTACCAACATGGGGGGCAGAGACTGGTGAGCCTTCTGATTTGAGGATCGGAACAGAAGATTGGGGAAGGTGTCAAAGACAGAGTGGATAACCTTGCAGAATGCATCTGAGAGCTTATGGTTATTCTTAGTGGAAAAGTAATTAGTTGTATGGGCGTGGGTATAGTGTACTTATCCACACTGTAGCAGTCCTTTCCCCATTAAATCTGTCCGGAAGGTCTTCATGCTGGCTCCTCCCACTCACCCCGGTGGTATGCTTCTTGGCACCGCCCCGTGATGCCAGATCTTCTTTTCCGCTGGAAGCATCAGGTTCCGTCCATTGCAGCTCCGTGCTTGGCGTAGGCCATAATTTTACCACGTCTTCAAGCTTTCTTCAAACTCTTTGATTGAACATGGAATCAAAATGGGGTCCTGGCTTCAAACGGTGCCCATACGGCCAAAAGATGCCGCGCACTGATTTGCACACCTCGTATGTGTACTGCCTCGTTATGGACCATGACCCACAGGCTTACAGCCTGTGTTGTATGCTTCACCTCTCCTCCTTGGATGATCATTATGCCCATCTCCTCTTGGGGCAACTGGATGAACGGGACCCAACGGTTCGCTACAGAGATGCCCATAAGGTGGTTTCTTCTGCAGCGGGCTCGGCCGAGCAACTGGCTGCCTTTGAAGAAGCTGTGGCCCAGGCTGCTTCAGGAGCTTCATCTGCTTATGCCCATGTTCCAGTGGGCATTGGCGCCTCATTTACTGGGGCCTTTAGGGACCTTTGTCAGTCACTTCCAAGCCTTGGGGAGGACCCTTCCCATGGGTTGAAATCTTTGAAATCCTCAAAGTGGGAATCCAAATCCAAGCAGTCCAAGCATCGGTCATGGAACAGCAAGCACTGTCGGGCTTCAGGTTCCCGCTCTTCTCCTAGCTCAATGTCTGTCGAGTTGTTGGCTTTGGCTGACACTTCTGTTTAGGCTGATGGCCCCACAGTGTCCTTGTTGGGCCTGTTGGCTGAGACACGGGTTGACCAAGCATTTGAGATCTTTCTTGAGCCGGTCAACACATTGTTGCCAGATGAGGGGGGAAGATTTCCTCTCCAGGACCCCGGTCCTGCCTGTTTCCTCCCAAGGGGGGCTGGATCAGCATGCTGAGCTGGCCCCTCCCTTTGGGAGCCTAGCATTTCCGGGCTTCCCAGGCATCCTTTGCTTGCCCCTTCCTCGCCTCATTGTCGGACTCCCCAGTGGTCGAGGTCGAGCGGTTCCCGACCCCGTTGGTCCTGCACTCTGGTAAGAGATGCCATCGACGCTCCTCCTCTTTTTCCTCTTCGGGGGAGGACCAGCTCTGCCATAAGGTGCGGCACCATTATGAGGAGTTCATCTGGCAGCAGCTGCTGGTTGGTATAGGCAACAGGCCTTTGATAGTGCCTCAGCCTACCCCGGCGGTCTTGTGGCCACCGCAGCCCAGCCCGAGTTGACACCCACCTCCACAGCCTGAGGATGGACCCCCTCCCAAGTCTGCTTTGACTGCGGCTAGGCTTTCCCATCGGCTGTTGGTCACCGTGACCCACACCAATGAACCCTGCTGAGTCAGTGTGGATTTGGGGGTGCAGCCAGTGTTTGAGGAGTCCTCAGATTCTGAGAACTCTTCGATGCACTTTCATTGGACCCCTGGCTATGACCATGAGTCCATGGAGGAACCTTTGGCAGAGCAGGGGCCTACCTCCTTTGGGGCCCTGCTCCGCCTAATCTCTAGGTCTATGGAGACCCAGCTAGGAGAGAAAGTCTAGAAGTGGGATTGGTATCCTGTCATGGAGAGCCTTGACAGGGACGACTCTCCTGGAGTCAACTTCTGAGTCGCGGAAGCCATCTTTGGCCCTGCTTTGGAGCTGTGGCAGTGTCCAGCTTCTTGCCCCATGCCATTGGTCCATATGGTCCACAAGTATGCGGTCACTATTGGTCCCCTTTCTGGGTTTACTGACCACTCTTCAGCGGAAGGCTTGGTCGCTGACTCAGTTTTTCGCCTCTTGGGCAATATCAGGGATGTTGATAAGTCTTCTGGCAGGGAGTCGAAGAAGCTGGACCATTCATCCAAGAAAGTCTGTGTGGCCTTCTCCCTTGGCCTTCAGCAGGTGAGTGCAGCCCTTTGGATGGCCAACTTTGCCCATGGTTTGTTGGTTATCCTGGATCAGGTTATCCCTTGGCTTCTGGCTGACCTGCACCTGTCAGTCAAGCTGATTTGGGACCAAGGCCGTACAGTCACTAAGCAACAGCTCTAAATGGCCCTGGACATTGGCGATTCTTGCACCAGGTCCATGGCCACAGCAGTGGCTGTATGCCACAGGGATTGGCTGTGGATTTTGACCTTTACAGCCGATACTCGGCACAAATTGGTGGACGTTCCCTTCTTAGGTACTGATTCATTCAGGGCTGGGGTAGATTGTCATCTCACACATATTGATAAGTTCAGCACTACTCTGGACTATATCACCTCCGCCCAGTGGAAGGTTAAAGGACTGAAGCAGAAGGAAAAAGCCGTTTCAGTTACAGCCCTTTTCTGCCTCTGTGGTCCGTTTCACTCTGCTCCTAGCGGCGCAACAGCAGCAGATCTGGCAGCCTTGAATGAAGTCTTCCTCCTCAGCTGCCAGACAGTCAGTGGCCAAGGGCTGGTGGCCTCCTTGGTCAGCCCTGCCTACGCCACTGAGCTTGAAAGTAATAGGTTGGGGGTGCCCCTCCCCCGCCCATCCTGCTAACCCTATGTCCCATGAAGGGTCAGCTCCACCACTTCACTTTCACCTGGTCCGCCATTACCTCGGACAGGTAGATACTCGAGGTGGTCGGCCACAGTCTGCCTCTGGAGTTCAAGGCTCCTCCGCCCAGCTGAGCCGATGACCCACAGGAGGGCACAGTGCATGTGGACATGTTGTCTGCCCTTCGGGAGGACATTGCATTGCTCCTCCAAAAGGAGGCAGTGTTTCATGTCCTGGACACTGTGATCGGTCAGGAGTTTGTCTCCAGATACTTTCTGGTTCTGAAATGGATGGGGGGGGGGAGGCTGGCACCCCATACAGGACCTGCATGACCTCAATCAGTATCTTTCGCAGCGCAAGTTCCGAATGGTCACTCTGAACTAGATCAGTCTGTCCCTGGAGCAGGACATGCGGTTCTGCTCCCTGGACCTCCAGGGTGCCTTCTTTCACGACCCCATCCATTTGTCCCACTGGCATTTCCTCCAGTTCTGCTCAGAGGGTACCCTCTATGAATTCCAGACCGTGCCATTCGGCCTCTCCGTGGCCCCCAGGGTCATCACCAAATGCATAGCAGTGGTGGCAGCATTCCTGTGGTGCCATGGAGTCCAGGTTTACCCTCACCTGAACAACTCGCTGATCGTGGGTCCATCCAGGCTGGAGGAGGAGCGGTCCAGGAATCTGGCTCTCCAGACCTACTTGGCTCTTGGCCTCCTGGTCAACGAGTTCAAATCCGAACTCAGTCCTTTGCAGGTGATCCAATTTATCGGGGCAGAGTTCGACTCCCTTCAGGCTACGGTCCAACTCCTGGCATACAGGGCTGAGAATCATACCTCCTTTGCCTGCTCATTTCGGATTAGGCAATTGCACCCTGCCCGGGACTTCCTGTGTCTTCTGGGATTTGTGGCAGCTTGCACCAGTGTGGTCTGTTGAGCCCTCTGGAGGATGTGCTTCCTGCAGTGGGAGCTGGCCTGGCAGTGGTCTCAGTGCCACGGTCACAGTGACACAGCAGATGTGGGACACCATCCAGTGGTGGCTAATCCCAGAATATCTCCGGGAAGAAGTCCCGTTTGTCCACCTGGAACAGACGGTCACTCTCATGATCAATGCCTCCCTACTGGGTTGGGTTGCCCATTTGGGGGACCCCAGAGTCCACAGGCTCTGGACCTCCAAGGAGTCCCAATGTCACATCAACCTGCTGGAGCTCTGGGCAATGCATCTGGCACTCACGGCATTTGCTCCACATGTTCAGGGTCAGGTCGTCCAGGTCCAGATGGACAACATGACGACCATGTAGTACCTCGACAAGCAGGGTGGGATGCATTCCTTCCCATTATGACTGGAAGCTCTCCGCATCTGGACCCTTGTTCGCAGCCTGGACACCAACCTTCTGGTGATTCATGTGGCTGGTGTGTCCAACCAGCTGGCGGATGTCCTCAGCCAGATGGGCAAGGCATCTCTCTAGCGGTCTCTTCACCAGGAGGTGGTCAACTATTTCTTCCTATGGGGCTCTCCCCAGGTCAATCTGTTTGCCTTCTGGGAGAATGCAAAGCTGAGGCGGCATTGTACCCACCCTCCTCAGTGCAGGCACTGTTGGGGGATGCCTTGGGCCCTGGACCTCATGTATGCCTTCTCTCCCTTTCCTCTGATCCACATGGTGTTGATCAAGGTGCAGAGGGACAAGGCACAGGTGATCCTGGTGGCTCAGGACTGGCCACACCAGTTTGGGTACCCCGATCTCCTCAGCCTCAGCAGCAGGCCTCCGTGGTGTCTGCGTCTCTGCCCAGACCTGCTTTCGTGCTCTCAGGGGGAGATCCTCCATCTGGACCTTCAATCCCTGTGCTTCACAGCCTGGTTCCTGAGCGGCTAGAGTTCCAAGCTATGGGTCTGTCCGACAAGGTCCTCCACTTTATCGAGGCCTCTCGGAAGGAGTTGACTCGCCAGTGCTACGGCTTCAAATGGAAACCGTTTCCCAGTTGGTATCAGGGCAAGGTGCTGGACACCTTGTACTGCTCAGTGGTGAGTATTTTTGACTACCTGTGGTCCCTCTTTCAGTCAGGCCTCCAGTCAACAACTCTCAAGGTGCACCTGGCAGCCATCTCTGTATACCGGGTGAAGGCTGGTATGCCAATGGTGGCACAGGAGAAGGTGGTCAGGCACTTTTTCAAAGACCTAGACCACTTGTCCCCACCGGTGTGTGTGAGACTCATCACCACCTTGCGACTTGTTGGCTGGTTTTGGCGATGCTAATGGGCAAACCTTTCTAACCCATGCACATGCCTCACCTGTCATGGAAGACCACCTTCCTGGTGGCTTTCGTCTCCGCCAGAAGGATCAGTGAGCGCCAGACATTTTCAGTGGAGTCTCGTTACCTGGTCTTCAACATGGACAAAGTTGTCCTCTGCCCCAACCCAAAGTTCCTCCTAAAGGTTGTTTTGGAGTTTCACCTTAACTAGGTGATGAATCTCCTGGTGTGCTTTTCCAATCCAACCTCGGAGGCCGAGCATAGGCTCCATTCATTGGACTTTAAGCAAGCGCTCTCTTATTACATGGAGTGCACAGCTAGAGTTTGAGGAGAGGTTCACCAGCTGTTTGTCACCTACGCTGAACCCACACCTGGCAGACCAGCAGCTAAGTGGATGATTGGCAGGTGGATAGTCTCCTGTATCGAGCTCTGCTATAGGTTGGCTAGTAGGGAGCTTTCCATAGGGCTTAGGGCTCATTCCACCAGACATACCACTGCCTCGATGGCTGCTTCCAGGGATGCCCCTATCCAGGAAATCCGCAGGGCTGCTTCCTGAAAATCCATGCACACCTTCATCTTCCACTATCACATCGACCTTTAGTTACACCAGGATGCTGGTTTTTGTGGCCTCAGTTTTCCAGTCACTCTTCCCTAAGTAGGTGGTGTGTGCCTTGCCCCCATTTCCTAGGAGAACTGCAATGAGTCTGCTACAGTGTGGATAAGTACACCATATCCACGTCCCTACAAATGAGGGTTACTCACCTGTAACTGTAGCTGTAGGAGTGGTATATGGTGTACATCCACACCACCCACTTGACCTCCTCTGGCAAGTGGCACACCTCTCCTACTTCCAGCGTGCAAGATCTGACATCACAGGGCGGTTTCAAGAACGATACCATGCGGATGGGTGGAAGGAGCTAGCTTGAAGACCTTCTGGCCAGATTTAAAGGGGCAAGGACTCTGCTACAATGTAGATATACACCATATACCACTCCTACAACTATGGTTACAGGTGAGTAACCCTCATATTTGGCTTCCCTGATAGCTGTGTCCGACAGGAATTGAACAGTAACAATTATTCACAGCTGAAAGAGGGGGACTGTGCAGTGTTCAGCTTGGAATTGTGCAACTTTTAGTTCAAAAAAACAATTAACCAGATGTGTAATTTTCAGTTTTCAACATTTTATTTGTCTTGTTAAATCTTGACTCGTTCTATCATTTTTCTTTACTTGTTCCCCTTTTTCGGGGGTAGGGCACCTTGTCCTTGCCCCTTCAGCTCCACATGCCGGTCCGGCGTTAATTGCCGCCCTCAATATCCTGGAGGGGTTTAATATCACAAGTCACGTTCCCAGGAACAGCACCTATCACTGGATTGCTGAGGTAAGAATTACACTTCAGATAGCTTGCTTTTACATTGTTTAGTTAGAACTGGGTGATGCAGTGGGGTAGGGACCACAAACCGGCATCAGTATGAAGCAATGCAGATAAAAGGCTGAGTCTGAGATTTAGATACAATGCCTTGGAGCTTCTGAAATTGATGTATGCATCATTAATTAGCAGTGTATGATTTATTGTTTTATTTATTTCTTGAAAATTGGCAACCAGGAAGGGTACACTGAGTCAAAGTTTGTTTCTAGGTGCAACCTGGGGAGAAGGGAGATTGGGTAGAGCAAGTACATTCAGTAGTAAAATACCATCAATGTAAATATAGCAGCATAATAACTGGGGAGTGTCTTCTCCTGTACAGAAACCCAGTTACAATTCGCCATTATAACTGGCGGGTTATAATGGTGAACACGCACCGGGTTTCTCTCGCATTAGGCATGCGCAGCCACCACTCCTTCACTCCTCGGTGCCGGATGCCATTCCCCAGCTCTGCATAGTTCGCTCGGGAGTTCGATGCACTTGGAGTCAGCGGTGGTAGTAGAAATATCTTTATTTTATATAGTTGTTGTGGCGAGAAAACGCTCCCCAGCAATGATATAAAATAAAAGCTGGGTTGGGGTGTGTAAAACTCGACTTATGTTTCTCAGCCGGGGTGGGATGTTTTAACAAACCTCGAGCTTCGCTTCTGGGTTGGTGTGGCATCCCCACTCCCTCGGGGTGTAAAATTGCTATAATCCCCTACCCAGCCATTATTCTATATATACAGCCACATGTTAATATCCAGGGTTATTATAAACGAAAACAGCACATGCTGCCGTTATGCCTGGTGCTGTACAAACCCCTGATTAGGGGTTTTAGCCATCAATTTAAATTTTTAGTTTTCTATTAGTAAAATCCTTGAAATATAACGCCGCTGCAGGTTCTGATTACCAGGGATGGCTGTGGCCATTTTGTGCACAGAAGCCGTCTTCTTGTACACTTGATATGCTAATTTGCACTGCCAAATAATGGCAGAGGTCGGCAGCACAGATTAACAGACGGAGTGCACAGAAAGTCAGCTTCTTTGCGGAGGATGGCTGCGGCCGTCCCTGGCAGTCGGAAGTTGCGGCGGTACTATATTTAATGGATCTTACTAACAAACATATAACTAAAAATTTTAATTTATGGCTAAAACCCCTAATTGGGGGGTTGTACAGCACTAAGCATGACAACGGCCAAGTGTGCTGTCTTCCTGTAAACAGCAGTAAATAGGCTATATCAAAGGGAATTAATGATTTAATCAGAATTTTCATAATTAAAGGAAAACTACACCCTTACATCTTGTAAACTGTATTTGTTTCCATGTTACAGACAACTCTTTTTGTGTAGCTGTTGGGGATATAAGCGTTTGCTTTAGTTTGTTTTCACTGTTCATGCTCGTCACCTGTAACTATCCAAGGGGTCTCCATTTTACGGTTGTTTAAATCTCCTTGTCCATGAGAGCTTTATTAGCATATGAGAACATAATGTCACAGGATGCTGAGTTAGCGGAACAATCTTCAAGCTTGACTCCACCTACCACCCAATCACATGTCCTTTGGCTCCACCCCAACTGCTCTAAGATCTGGGGTTGGGTAAAACCAAACCAAAGAGCATGCTTGGCCAGAGGAGCTTGGTTGTTTTTGTTTTTTTATTAGTGACTGTATATTCTGTGTTTATGCCCCCATTCCAGTCTCTACTCTGTCTCCATCCAGATCCCCATGGTGCCCTGGTCGCTGTACCTGCTAAGGCCTTGTCATCCTCCATGCTGCTTTGGATTCTCCCCCAAGGGGTTGAGGTGGAGGGGATATACCCCTGGATGTGCTGCTTACTGTTATCAGAAGACGATCAGGAGTGGCTTGGTCTAGCCTGGAACACTAGCATCCTTGGTCGTCAGGAGCAGGGCCATTTTTCTTGTTGCTGACAGTCTTCTCAGACACAGGCATGCAAGAATGACCTAGACATGCCTGAACATGAAACCTGCTGCTGTGTTGGTTCCTTACCTGCATCTGACCCACCAACAGTGTCCCAGCTGCTTTGCCACCTGTGGTCACCCAGGCGGCAGTATCTCAGCGAGAATGGTGACCATCCTTCCACGAAGGAGGAGATCATCCCCTGGGATGCTCAGTTCTCCTCCCCCATGGCCTGCCCACGATGATCCAGGCTCATTCCCAACCCCAGAATAACTGTCATCAGGAGTGGTAGCCCTACCACTCTGCCGAGTGGCCTGGGGAACTTGGTGAGTTGCGTGAATGTTAACTAAATACCAGTAGTAGCACTATGGTTATATCTTCTTCTAAATACCTAGGCTCAGTTTACTGTCCACATTTTAGGTTTCAAGCACTACACTGAGAGGAGGGATGCTTGACATGCACAGTACAGTAGTTTGGCGAATAGAGACTGGAGGACTAAAGTCCAAAAAGCAGCATCCCATGACTGAACAAGTCAACACTATAGTGGTAAATGAACATGTATGCACTGGACTACGTAGCAACCTGACATATGTCAGAGATAGGGATGTACTGTACCTGCCAGTAGCAACAATGGTAGTAGTGTGTCTGTTGGAGTAAGCTCATAACCATGTGGGTGAGCTTGTAACCATGTGGGTGGCTTTTATCCAGCCAACTGATACCAGAGTGCAGCGCAGGACTTGATCTAACTAGCAGTTGTCTGTTTGGCTTCCAGTCTACCCAGGGCAGCTCAGTGTATGAGACAAACAGATAGCATGTTTTACCATTAAATTCTGTAGAAGAGCAAAGTTCTGTAAACTTTGAAACAGTGGAGCATTTGCTGCGTGTCCAAAACATAGGGCTCTGTAGCACTAAGACCTAGTTTATATGGAATTCAGAGACTACCTGGATAGGACTTTTGCATGGGATTGTAGGAAAATCTTGTTCTCGTGGAAAAACTGACATGATGACCCTACATAAAGCTGCTGGAGTGTACTCATCCATCCAGTTAAGGTGATGGTGACCAAAACTATGGTCTGTCACAGCAAGTATGACAGATGACATTTGTTAATAGGTTCAGATGGCTTCCACATAAGCCAAGACAGTGTCAGGTCCCATGATGGTAATGGTTCTGGCATGGGAGGAAATAAGTGACTCAGGATTTTGAGACCACCTTCTTCTGGGCTGTAGTTGGTTTACCAGCCTTGGCAGACTAAGTTGAAATGGCCACCAGGTGCACCTTGAGAGACATGGCTCACAGCCCTGACTGGGATGGGGACTAGAGGTAGTCCAGAATCTGCTTCATTGAGCAGAATGCAGGGACAGCCTATGCGTGGTGCATCAGTACGAGACCCAGTCCACTGCAACTTGTAGTATTTTTAAGTCAACTCCTTCTGAGATGCTTCCTGCAGTCTTAGGATATCCTTGGAATGCCCTAAGGCCTGGAACTCTACTAGCTCAGGAACTGGGCTGTCAGGTTCCAGGCTTCGGATCCAGGTGCCCAACTGTCCCCTTGGAGCTTGTCAGGAGGTCTGGCTATTGTGGGAGCAGTGGAGACGGTTTGCCTCAAAGGTTGAGAAGGTACTGGTAACAGAACTGTTGGGGACAATCAGGATCAATGTCTTTTAGGGCCTTGAGGAATGTCTTGTGGATCAGAGGGACTGGAGTAAAGAGATACAGAAGGATGGTTGCCCAGGGGTGAGTGAATACATCCCCTGTCAGAGTGCCCTTCTGGTAGGGATGGCTGTAGAAAAGCCTTGGCTACCTGTTTTTCCAAGAAGCAAACAGGACCAAAAATGGAATTCCTCATGTGTAGAACACCTGGAACACCACCTGAGGGTGCAGAGACCACAAGCAGGAAGGAGTGTGTGCCACCCTGCTTGTTCAGATAGAAGATGCTGATTATGATGTTTGTGGTGACCAAGACAGCATGGTCCCTGAACAGTGGAGTAAACTCTGAGTTAGGCAAACTGCGTGTGGCTTTGGAATGTTGATGTGCATCTTGGACTCGAAAGGCGATCAGATGCCATGCGCCCTGCAGTCCTGCAAGTGTGCCCCTCAACCGATGAGGGAGCCAGCTATACTCAGGAAAATCATGAGGTCCAGACAAAGGCCACCTTCACCTCCTCATGGGGCTGTGCCACCCTCACCTCCTCATGGGGCTGCGCGCAGAACTTCTGGGACAATATAAAAGAAATAAGTGGGAAATCGTGCTCCGCCCCTCCCAGCCCACCTTACAGTCAATGGCAGCACCATCACTGACCCCACCGATGTTGCCAACTGCCTTAACTCCTCCTTTACTGATTTTAGCCCTGTCCCCCCGAGTAACTGTTTCAACCCTACTCACAACCTGCCGCCTTCAGATCTGCAGCGCCCCTGGTTCTACCTACGCAAGGTATCCGTTCAGGAAGCCAAACCACTCCTGCTTAAAGCACTAAAAGGTACCAGTCCTAGCAGCGACTCCATGGATCCAAAAATACTCCGGCTGGTCCTGGATGAAGTCCTGGTGCCACTTACGGATCTACTGAACCGATCCCTCTGTCTGGGGCAATTCCCCACAGCAAGAAAACTCTGACAGTCACACCTATTCACAAAGGTGGTGACTGGTCCGCCCCCAGCAACCATCGGCTAATTTCCATCCCCCCGCCCAAAGCCTTAGAAAAAGTGGTGACCACCCAACTCACCGAATATCTAGCAAAACATTACTTCCTATGTCCAGAACAGCATGGCTTCCACGCTGGTCACAGTACAGGCACAGCTTTAATGGAGTTCTCCAACTTCCTACATGCCTCCCTAGTTGGGGCAGTGTTCATTGACCTCTCTAAGGCTTTTGACACTGTCTCCCACCCACTCCTACTAAATGCCCTCAACCATACAGGTTTCTCTGCTGGCCCCCTCTCCTGGTGTGCGAGCTATCTATCAGCC
This sequence comes from Neoceratodus forsteri, assembly GCA_016271365.2. Classification (NCBI taxonomy): domain Eukaryota; kingdom Metazoa; phylum Chordata; order Ceratodontiformes; family Ceratodontidae; genus Neoceratodus; species Neoceratodus forsteri. Next base: position 253,371,192 of record JADMNL010000028.1, on the reverse strand, counting down.
CGCTCCCAGCATGTCAAAAACAATGGAGTGCTCTCAGAAACCTGTCCCATCCGCTCAGGGGTTCCCAAGGGCTCTATCCTGGGCCCACTACTCTTTAGCCTGTACCTAAACACCCTGCCTAGTGCCTGTTCTGGCAATATTCTACTATATATTGACAACACCGTGATTTATGCAGCTCACGAAAATCTCACCTCCCTCCAAGACTCCCTCCAGCACTCTTTCAGTAATGCTGAGAATTAGTTTAAAAAGAGCAGACTAGTAATTAACCTCAAAAAAACTAAGGCAATGCTCTTCACCCACCACCAGAACAAAGCCAGCAAAAGTCCCCTCCAAATCTTCCCCAGCACTTGTCAACCACTTGAACAAGTTTACTCGTACAAATACCTTGGAATCACATTTGACTCTGCCCTCACCTTTCATGCCCACATTACTGCCCTTGTTCCACCGAAAACGTGCGCCTTGGAATCCTCTACTGACACAAGGACTGCCTCCCATCCGATGCCCTCAGGCTTGCCATCACATCCGCAGTAATGTCCCTTACTGATTACAGCCTCCCAGTGTATGGTGCTGCTGACTCCACTGCCCTCAACAAGATTAGACTCACGCTAAATAAGGCTTGCAGGCTACTGACCAGTGCCCCCAGACTCACCCACACCTGTCAACTCTATGACATGGCCAAACTCCTGAACCTTGACGAATGCATCTGCTACCAAACCGGCCTGCTAACCAAGAAGATTCTACTTGGCCTCTCCCCGGGATGTCTGCCTCCATCCAATTTACACACCCCAGAGCCACCACCCGAACTTCAGACAAGGTCACATGTACTAGTGCCCAGAACTAGGACCACCCGGGCTCAGAGGTCATTCAGCTACAGAGCCCCTACCTGGTTCTACTCACTCCCCACAGCCTTTTCCAACACTGCCAAAATTGCCCCCTTCAGAGCTGCCTTATGAGACCTGCTGTTCAACACCCATTGCTGCACTTGTCCCTAAAGATACTCTGCTGCTCTTCTGGCACTATTGACATGGCCCACTGGGCTGGACACCCACCCCCACCCCACCCCACTCACCCCGGCCCTCTCTCCTCTGCCAGTACCTGCTGGTACTACTTGAAATGTTTATTAATTACACATGTGTTCAAGTAATTGTATGTAATACTATGTATTTCTGTTCATGCAACTTATGTAAATCTATGGGATTCTGTATGTCTGTATTCTGTAATTATGTAAAAAAATCTGTTATTCTGTATTGACTGTACTCTGTAAATTATGTTAACCATGTGTGTCCTCTCTGTGACAAGGTACCTTTGTAAAGGAGCTGCTGGCTCAAAGGTTGTAAATCCGATTATACAATAAATAAATAAATAGGAATCTCTCTAGACGGTTGGAGAGACCAGCTACCAATGGAGGACATCCAGCATGGGCTGTATCACCCAGACCAACTGATCCAGACCTGAATGCACTGGGACAATTAATGAGCTAACTCCCACAGGACAGGTCGCAGGCATCAGCAATCTTAATATACCACAGCCATGTAGATAGACACCATGAAGCCCAGAAACTTGAGTAACTCCTGGGCTTGCACAGTTGCCAAACTGGAAATGATTGGGCAAAAGGAAAAAGATCCTTGGCATTGTCTGACTAAAAATGTGCACATGAATGCCATTATTTGCTATGGTGTCACCTTGGATTTTTCCAACTGGACTAGAAGACCCATTTGCTGGATTATTTGGAAGGCTGGATCCCTGGGCCAATCTACATCCTGCACGGAGAAAGTCACACCCCGACACCGGACACCCCTGCATCTATGAATGTCGTCACTTTGATTCTGTGTCATAATAGCACCAGGAAAACAGCGCTGTCTAAATCAGCGACTGCACATCGCCAAAAACCGAAATGGTGATGTGCATTATGGCGCCTGTAACAAACAGCTACAGCGCTCATTTCAAACACAATGGACAGTACAGATTTAGGTTTTGTGTGGGGAGTTGTGCTCCCCGCACCCCCCAAACTTAAAATAATCAACTCCGGGGGGGTTGATACTGGGGAAGAGGGGAAAACTCAGGAAGGGGGCTACATTAGGTGAGGGATGTCAGCAGGGGGAGAACATTGTTGGGGGCAACCTACAGGCAGCAGGGGACACAGTCGGGAGGGTGAGGAATGGGACACAATATAAAACACAAAAAAACACTTCTTATTGCAAAAAAAACAGCAGCATGCCAATAACTAGTCCCGAATCTGGGTCGCCCGACACAAAAGCGGTGACCTTAGCCACCACACCAGACAGCTAGCTGGAAACTCTTCCGACGAAAAAACCTGCACATACTCTAGCAACTATATACAAACACTACATGCTGAAATCCACTGTGCTATTAATAGCACATAGCTAGTAACCGCACATTGCCGTCTTTCCTTTCGCTATTTTGACTTTGTTTAAATTACTTTGCTCAAAAGGACTCGCTATCTTAAAGGGAAGCGTCCATTGTTAAACGGGCCCCACCTCAGTATGAGGCAGGGCCCAATTAAGACTCTCAAAAAATAAGTATTTTTTTACCTTCTGCGTTTTAATGCATTTTCATAATTTATCTGGTTGATTCTGCCTCCCTGTCTGCCTGGTGTTTTACAATCTTATCACCAAGAGCGGCATGCCCACAGCCACCTGCGGCTGTCCCAAGAGTGACGTGTCATGCGGGGATCAGCCACAGGTCTGCCCTTTAGATCTATGCATTCTGTCATTTTTAATAGCTCCGGTTTGGAGTGTACATGTCTCGGTGCTATATCGAGACCAGAAATATACTGGTAGTGGACTGTCAGTCTGTTTCTGGCAGGGCAGACCTGCAGCTGATCCCTGCATGACACGTCACTCTTGGAACAGCCACAGGTGATTGTGGGTGCGCTGCTCTTGGCGATAGATTGTAAAATGCTGGGCAGACAGGGAGGCAGGATCAACCAGATAAATTATGAAAATGCATTAAAACGCAGAAGGGCCAGCCCATCGGCACAGTGGGTGGATTTCCGCTCGCAATGCCAGCGACCTGGGTTTGGGAATGGACTTGGGTACTGGAGGGCCGGCCAGGGAGAGCAGAGAAGTGACCCTGTGCTTGCTGACCCCTGGCGGAGGCTGGGGGCATGGCAACACGCAGGGTCCCACTAACTAATGGGGCATGGTGAACGTCGGCATATGCCTGAAGTTAGTGGCACACCACGCCCCCAGGTAGCAAATTGGAAAAGAGCCCTGTCATCAACCGGATGACAGTCGCCAGCTCCCACAGCCGTGAGACCTCGAGCAGTGCATGAACCATTCCAGCAGCACCCGGGCCAAGAACTGTGCTGGTTGCCCCACTGGTGCCTTCCCCCTCGGAGGAGAGGGACCCACCCGGTGAAGGGTTATGTCCAGGTTACCCAGGGGGCTGCAGTATGGGGTGATGGGTGGCTGCATCGAGGCAGTGTGGCAGTGAGGGGCATAGGAAGGCCTGAAGGAGAGGTCAGCCCGGAGTTGGGGAGCAAAAAAAAAAAAAAATGCAGAAGGTAAAAAAAAAAAATGCTTCTTTTTTGAGAGTCTTAATCGGACCGTGCCTCACACTGAGGTGGGGCCTGTTTTTACATGGACGTTTCCCTTTAACAGGCTACCTGTAACCACTGATAGATATTTGGTGAAGATACAGAATGACTGGCATGACTTAAAACTGATAAAGGGTCTCATTCTCCTGAAAGTGGAGGAACCAATTTTTGAGACAGATGCATAGGAATATGGAATTATGTGTCTTGGATCAGGAAGCACAACCATATGCCAGCTCCAGAGATTAAATTGTCAGATTCAGCTTGACCATTCGGAACTTCCTTTTGTGGACAAAGCAGTTTAGTATCTACAAAACCAGGACATGGCACAATGCCTTTGTTCTGTTACGTACCATGAGGTACTGTGACATAAATCCATGCTGAGCTTGACTGTAGAACTGGCTCTGTTGGCTGCAGTGGCAGGAGTTTTGGAACTTCTTCCTGTAGCATAGTAATGGGGTTCTGTGAGAGTGCATGTTCAAAAGGCAGAGACTCGGGAAGGTGAAGTCTCAAACCCAAGAGACAACCCTGAGCTGATGAATTCCATGACCCACTTGTTTGAGGTGATAGACCACTGCAGGGGGCAATGACAGAGCTGGCCCTTGACCAGAAGCCATAGCTGGGATTCCAGTGGGTGGGGGTCCTCCTTCTGTCATGTCTTGCCTTTAGTGGCAGACCTTGACAATATTCCTCCTGAACTACCACACCTATCACCCGTATGCTACCCTTGTCCTGAGCCACTGGATTGGATGGACTTAGCAGGCTAGTACTGCTGCCTCTGTGCTGCTGTGGCAAATATTGCTGTCTTTGTGGCCACAAAAGTTTAGAAAGGAGTCGGCCCCTAGCAAGCAGCACTTCATGACCTGCATCATGAAAAAATTGATGGAGTCCCTAGTGATTGGATGTCTCAGTTTTCGTGTGCAACAGTAGCCTGCTATTTCAGGCCCAGACAAGTCTTTACCTGTGAATGGGAGATCTGCCAGTTGCTGTTGAGTCTTCAGAGGAACATTGTAAATACACTGCCAGGCTCAGCAACATGCTGCTGCCACGGCTGCCATGGCCTGCAGCATTGACCATGCTAAGGGCAAGTTGGAGTTGGTACTTTGCAACCTAACACCCCAGATCTCAGCTGTTCATAAGGGCTTGTTAGTTGCCTTCTGGCAAGAGGGGCCAAAAGTCTGAGAATCGTTCAGAGAGCTTGTGGAGATAACGTGCCATCAAAGCAGCACAGCTCACTTGCTTAATTCCCAGGGATGTTATTGCATAAACCTTGCAGCTGAAGTAGTCCTGCTTCTTGGACTGCTTGTCCATGGACTTTGAAGACTGTCCTTGAATCTTGGTCTTGCAGAATACCATGTTTGCAACCAAACCTTTCAAAGAATGGTGTTCCAGGAATCCTGTATACCCCTCCAGGGAAACCACATACTTACATTCTGCCTTCCTGGAGGGGGTGGTGGCCACAAGGCCAGGTGCTTCTAGATATGAAGAATGGGTCCCATCACTTCTGGGGTTCACCAAGTGGTAAGGCTCCTTCTTCTGGACTTCTTGCAGTAGGTATTCAGAGCCGAGGACATCTTGTCCAGGATCAAGGCAAAGGAGGACACATTACTCAGTGAGGCAGTCCAGTCAGAGCAGAGGCTGTGTGTGTCCAGATTGTGGGACCCCTCAAGGCCCCACCACCTCTTAGAGTCAGAGTCCATGTATAATGCATGGACACTTATGAGGTGAATGGATGACCCATTTTGTCAGGGTGACCTCCACCAACATGACTGCCTGGAAGGCCCAGCAACTTGGTCAGGGGCTGAAAAGGTGAGGGAATGATCTGGATGGGCTGGGGTTGGAAATTTGTCTAAGCTGAAGAAACTGGGGCCAAAATCCAAACTGGTTGGAGCATTTATTGGCTAAATTGTGAACTCTAGGGATGATCAAGAGCTGGTGATGTGGCATAGACTGGCAGCCCATAAAATGTGCCTCTGACTCATCACCCACTGACGCTATACTGTACCAGTTCCAAGTCGACTGGCCTGACACAAATGGTGGCATTCCAGTATAAAGGAGCATTGTTTCATTTGCTTACAATGGAGGGCCTGGAGTTGCACAGCAGAGCCTACCAGTGCAGATGGGCCATAACCCCAGCCTCCCTTTAAGAACTATAGTTTGATTATCTTTGATCAGCTGGGGGTTACATAGCAAGACAACAGTGGCCATTAACTTATGTCATGAGTAAGGCCCAAGCAGTTTATACAGGCATTGTACCGTCTATGATGGGCACGGTAAACATACCAGTAATGTACCATGTAAAACTCTGTTTCCTCTTCTAGTCCATATTGTCAGTGGAGCCGAGTCAGATGAGCAGTGTGTAAAAAGAGTTGGTAGAAAAGTCGAACTCTATTGAAAACTAGCTTGAGAATTGCAAAACCTAAATCACAAGCAAGAACTGTGAAGCAAGGAAGTGCTTTTTTTGCAGCAGGAATAATTTTATTTTATTTTTTTGGTAACCGGGTAAGGTCCACTAGACAAAAGTGCCTCTTTTCAGGGGCGACCCGGGAGCACTGAGGTGGTTAAGTGACTTGCTCAGAGTCACACAGTGTGCAAGTGAAGATTGTGGGAATCAAACCACCCAGGTCTGCTGGATGTATCAAGGTCATGCACAGCTCATTACTGTAACCTCTCAGCTATACTGCCAGTCCCAGTAAAGACATGAGAGCAGTAGGAATGGAGCTGGAGAACATGTGATTTGGTAGAAGGAGGGGTAAAGCTTGAAGACTATTCAGGTGACTGAACATACTAAGTGGAAACTGCCAAAGTATTAACAGAATCTAGGTAGTTAAATCCTTATTTATGTTTTAGTATATAGGTGTTTATCCTGCATGGTTGTTACCCCGAGTCGACGAGCGGCAACCGGTGACATCCCAGCCTGACAAATCCATCCTTGCTTAATTTTGTGTGCCATGGGGCGCAAGAGTACCGGCGGTCATTCCGATGACCAAGAATTCCTTTTTTTTCCCCATTTTGTTGGTTTCTCTCTCCTCCCAAAGGTGCATATGGGTAGCCCGTGAAGATAGCGACTCCCAAATGGCAAGGAGTCAGAAAGGCAGAGAATAATAGTGAGTGCCATATCAGCAAACTTTCTGTCCCCCAGGTCTGCCCCGGAGTTGGTATATTAAGTAAGGGGCAAAGCACCCCACAAACAAAGTTTGCAGATAATGGCACTCACTGTTATTCTGTGCCATTTGACTCCTCGCCATTCGGGAGTCGCTGTTTTGGCATGGAACTGCGCATCAGTCTGCTCACAGTCCGCAGCAACCCTATGGTGGAGGCAGGGCTGCATGTGCCCCAAACTCTCCCATGTCCGCCATAGCAGTCACTGCGGTAGCAGAAGGCAGCACCTCCCTCCCCCTGTCTGGAAGTCACCAGTGACCGTGGACCACTAGACAACAGGGACCCCTGGCTCACTTCTGAACTTGAGTCATTCGCATGGTAGGATGGCATTCTACTGCTTGGCCATCTGAGGCTGTCCACCCAGTTATCTCAGTTGGGGAATGATTAGCAGAGGTAGGAAGGTAGGCTGAAAGGGGTAGATGCCAAATGGAAAATCATTAAGTGAGGACAACAGAAGTGACCAATATCTGTATGAGTCAGGAAGGAACAGTAAGTATTAAAGAAATGTGGTTCTCCAAAGGGGTAGGGGTAGCAAACCAAGCAGCATTCTGGAAGTACAAAGGGGAGCAGAGTGAGATCAACAGGGAAGGATGTCTGGAAAAGTAATGAGAGGCCATTAGGAATGTCACTAAAGCTAAGGCAGATATAGGGCTGAGAACTGTAGAAGGGGTAAAGGAGGGAGAAAAAGTCTTCTTTCATTATTCAGTATAAAGGAAAAGAAGAAAGCAAAAGAGGGAATAGCTAGACTGAGACGTGTAGGGGGGCAGAGGGGGTGGAAGATGATTGCAAAGGAGACATGTCCTGAATTAATATTTGTGTTCCATCTTTACAATAGAGAAAGGTAGGCCACTGCCAGACTGTGGGGTTCAGACTCTAGGAGTGAATGGAGTAAAGGTTGGAGGTGGGTTTCGAATCTGAGGACAGGGTGCTAAAGGGACTCAAGACCCCAAAAGTGAATAAATCACCAGACCTCAGTGGCATTTATCCTAAGGTTCTGATTGAGAGCTCAACTATTCAAATTGATCTTTCGTCACAATTCAGTAAAGGTCTCATATAAAACTTGAATTACATAAGTTTCAGTATGACAGGGCAAAATCATTGCAGGCGGATCTACATTTGGGGTAACTGGGTGTAAACAATCCTTTGACATTTTCATGGGTTGTCAGACGCATATATACATACCTTAATACAGCCTGAGTCCATTCATATGTAAACCCAAATTTATGGTCCAGTGTCCTTCGGGAAGTTAAGGGGCATAAACTGGCCCAATGTGATGGCTGTCTGATCCCTTCCACTTACCGGTGTGCTGACCAACCCCCGCACTAAGACGTTTTGTGATATGTAACCAGGGTGATTGTGCGGGTGCGCTTCATTAACTGAATGAGGCTATGCAGATGAGACCAGATCTTTTCATAACAATAACCTTTTGAAAAATACATAGGGCGATCAGGACGAAACACTGCAGTTACAGAAGATAATTGCTCAGTGATTTATATGCAGATACAAGGTAAAATATGGCCTAGGTAGGGCAAAGCCATGTTTGTTCTAAGATTATTCATACAAATAAACTTGGCTTTTCTAAACCCTATATATATATATATATATGTGTGTGTGTGTGTGTGTGTGTGTATGTATATGTATATATATATATATATATATATACACACACACACACACACACACACACACACACACACACACACACCTTATACAGCCTGAGTCCATTCATATGTAAACCCAAATTTATGGTCCAGTGTCCTTCGGGAAGGAAGGGATCATAAACTGGCCCGAGATGATAGCCAGCAGATCCTTTCCACTTCCTGATGTGCCGGCCCCACCCCCGCGCTAAGATGTTTGTGACATCTAACCAGCAAGACTGTGGGGGCACACTCCATTGAACAGAATGGGGCTATTTTTAAACTGTGACTTCTATCTGGTACCACTGGATTAACAAGGGCGAGTGGCGGTGTTCCTGTATATGTAATGCTGTGGTACCATATAGAATATGGTTATATAGAATTTGGATGAATAATCTTACAACATTTCTTTAAATGGGAACAATCAGTCCTCAGAGCCTCACACCCAAGTGTAGGGCTGGTCCCAATTTCCATTTTGTGTGCAAGAACTTTTTTTATTTACTGTTTACTCCAGTTTAATTGATTGTATCGGGCTGCTTTTGGTGACTTCCAAGCTGACGTTTGCTTTAACCAAAAACCCCAGAATTCCCTTCAGCTGACATCAGAGCAGGGATGCAGCACTGGGAGATTCAGTAGCCGGCAGTGCATGTCAGAGTTTGTATAAGCTCAGCTCAGATGTTTGCCTACCCAGCTGTTCTCCTAGGACTACATACAGCTCTCTCTGACTGTACATAGCCTGGGGAGGACAGCGGAACCAGCAAACAAAAGATCAGCACTTCTAAAAAAAACTCTTAACAGGCACTGCAGGCTATTAAATCTTCAAGCGCTGCAGCCCTGCTCTGATGTCAGCTGTAGAAGATTCTGGGGTTTCTGGATAAAGCAAAAGTAAGCGTGGAAGCCATCAAAATCAGCCTGATATAATCAACTAAACTGCACTAAACAGTAAATTTAAAAAAAAAAAAAAAACTTGGGGCCTTTACTTCTGACTGCTCCCCTTCAGAGTCTTCATTCCAAACAGTGATATGGCTTTCATCCCCATAAAAGCACAATGTAAGAGGACTTTTAAAAGTAACTTCAGTTAGCAAAAATGCCAAAACAAAGATGCAACTCACAGAACCTTCTACCATCATTTTGTATCTTTCTGTGTCATTTGTAGTGACAGGCAAATAAAAATTCACCTTTGGTGCCCATGTGGCTTCTAGAATGAAATGATTATGGTCAGTGTTCCTGTTATGTTTGCCATTTCTTGCTATCATGAGAGGTAGGCACGCAAAATCTAGTGGCCATATGACCACTGAAACATCATTTATTAGTGGCTTCTGATTTTTAAGTGGCCACTGGCCACCCAGACTTTGGAGGTGGGGGTTATAGCCTGGAACCAGTTACAATTAGAACCCCAAAGGTTCTGGGTTTTGAACCACTATTCCAACCTGGCATTACGCATTTATTTACATAGTAATTACTTGCTAATGATGACTAACTTGCATTGCTACCATCTAGAACTGTTTTTTTAAAGGGTAGGTTGTTTTTGGTTCTAAATGTTATTAGCAACTCGTTCTAGTAGTTGCTCATTTCTTTAGAAATCATGCTGCACGTCTCTAGTAATTTCTCTCAGCATCATTCCTTTATCATGTGCAGGTGCGACCAAGATCTCCAGCGAATCTAATCACAGCAAGTCTGTAAACAATAGCTCATCTTGCCAGCAACTCTTCAAACCTCTCCAGGAAAGGCTGCTGACACTAAACACACTTAATTTGACCAGCAAACCAGTCGCATCTGTAATTAGGACTAGCATTTCTTAAAGAAATGCTACCTTTCCTGAGCCATTTGGAAGTGGTATGATTGAAGCTGACAATCGGCTCAAGCTTGCAGTTTGCTAAGCCAGTCGCATCATTTTTCTAATGTTTCAGTTTTTCTTTTGCCTTCTCTGGGTATTAGGCTATCCTTCAGCTGTTTACAAGGCAGCTACTTCAGCATCCCTCTAGTAGATAAACCTCTGGTACTGATTTCCAAATTCAGCTCAATTCCTTCCACCTAGTCCCCTCAGAGCTTACCTCACCTAGTGGGGCTTTTCCTTCAGCATTTGTGCAGAAAGTATATCTCAACATCCAGCAGCCAGTAAGAGGAAGGAACATGGGGACTGGAGGACCTCGTCTGCCCCAGATGGGCAGGTGGGTGAAGTGCAGGGCCATGATCTGCCGAAGTCCTGCTTCTTTTTCATTGTCCTCCTTGCCCCCCTGATGGAGTTGGAATGGCAACACAAGGCTTTGCTACTGACACTGCCCAACCTTGTTCCCTAAATGCCATATGCTTCTGCTGCTGCCCCCCTCCCTGGGTCACCAGGAGGCAGTGAGGCAGCAGGGAACTCCATCTGTCCCACCCAAACAAAAACATTTGCTTGACCTCCACGATTCTTCGCCCACTGACGTGCTGTGACCACTTGACCTTTAGGCGCATGCCCTGATCATGGTCTTGGTAAGCAGCATCCTTGCTGCTTAGTGTTCACTTTGTTTTTTTAGAAATAACTTACCACTTGTGCGCAGTGGCAAGGCGTCAGCCAGCAACACTGACATCCGAGTTCAGGGACAGACTTGGCAGTCAGAGGGCCGTCCGGGAGGAGGATTGAGCATCCCAGGGACAACTCTCCTTCTCTGGGGGAGGGGGTTTGTGTGTCTAGCACACTATGGATCCCTGGCAGAGGCCGGGAGTTCCACCGCGACTGGCACTGGCTTTGGGGGAGGTGGGATGTCAGATTTGTCCCACGGATGTCATTGCACGTCCCACCTCCCGCAGGTCAGCATGAAAAAAAATCGCTGGCTGTCCCCTCTATGATGCCCACCTCCCAGTTCCCATTGCACTCACTACAACTCCCAGCCCTGACTGGGACAGTTATCCACTGAGTGGCCAGCCCCTGTGGCCCCACCCTGCAGGGTAAGCCTAGGGGGCCCTGCTGACAGCTGTGATACTGCCGATACTCTGGACCTGTTTCCATAGGGAGGGCTTATCTCGGTGGCCCCGCCTTGAGGGGACAAGCCAAGGTGGTCGGTGGTCATGGCTGTTCCAGTGGGTGAACAGGTCCAGAGGTGTTAGGGTAGAGTCACGGGGGACATCAGCACAAAAAAAAAAAAAATAACTTGCCACTTGTGACACCAGTGGACCAGATTTAGGAACAAGCCTGAGCTGGCAGAGGGCCGGCAGAAGTAAGAAGGACTGAGCATCCAGAAAGATGCTTCCCTTCTCTGAGGAGGGAGTGGGACAATCTCTGCTGCACTACCGCCAGCTGGGTGACACCAGTCAGTGGTGTAGCAGGAGCTGACAGATGGGTTGGAGGACGTAGATGGGCTCTGGTGCTCATTGAGACATTCCTATGTTCATGCATGTATGCCACTGCAGTCTGCTTCCTGTAGGCTGGAAAAACATTCTGGGGAAAAACCCCTACTGTGCTGCAGGAATGAAGAAAGTACTGTCAGAACCCTTTGAACCGACTACTCACCACCACCTGGAACGGTGTAGTCCCAGTGGAGGTGCTTTAGAGTCTGCTTCCTGAAGACCCCACACTTAAGAGGCAAGTCCATAGTAGGAACAGATGAGATTAGAGGTAGAGAAGGGGAGAATGGGGCTGGCAGAACACCACTAGAGGAAGGGCCACAGTAGTGTGTGGGAGCCAGACAAAAATAGTGGTTGAGTAGATGCGAGAGCAGTAGTCATCGTTCTCTGTGTTTGTCCCCTGACCATTCTGAGGAACTCTTACAGAGGTTTCAGTGGTACACATGCAGCTCATTAACTGTACACTCCTTGGCCCCAGAGTCCAGGTAACTTTACTGAAGGGGACTGTTCGCTGTGAGGTACCACAAGATGCATGTGAGGTTCATATTGAAGGGGGCATGTTGTTCCAGTGACATAACTCTAAACGTCTGACAACTGTTTTCTTTTTTAAATGCAGTCTCTAAAAATAGCTCTAGCTATGGCCAGCAGCCTGGGCGACCCTTTCTATGACACCAGAGTATCCCACACAGTAGCGGATATGTTAAGGTATGTATTACAGCAGCTGTAACCCACAGGCAGGAGATTTCTCAGCAAATGCCAGGACAGAGGCTGGCGTGCATTACTTTTAGAGTAGGTACCATTCCCTTACTGGGGCGAGATACGCGCTATTGCTGCTTGTCCTTGTTAGTGCTCCATTGTCGAACTGCTAGTGGGATGTCGGGCAACATTACAATAACATTGCCAGTCCTCTTACAAGCACTACTGTCTGTTGTCACACTACCATGTTCCCAACAACAGAGTACTGATAATGACAAATGGCACGAGCATGTAACTAGCCCTATCGTTGGTGGACTGTCCCGGATATTCTTTTTATTAGATGATGTAATCTGTGCTCTTTTGGCCATGGCACCTTATTTACTTATTGTATTCTTCAGTCCAAATTAGCAGGAAGGGTATTGCACTGCAGAACACCAGTGTGTGTTTTTGCAAGTAAAATGGATGGGATTGTGGTTAAAAAAAAAAAAAAAAAAATTGGGGCAAATCACAGGAATAGTGGAACCCCACTGAGTTTGCAATAACTGGAAATGCAAACAACAGTGATAAAAATACTAGAATCCCATGTTTTAATAATTGATTTGGACTCAGAAAGGACATAGACAGAGTGGAGGTGATCCAGAGGAGGGCTACCAAACTGGTACATGGTCTGTATCAGAGTCTCTACAAAGGAAAGCTAAAGGAGCTAGATATGTGCACCCTGGAGGAGAGGAGGGAGAGGGGTATATGATAACCTCACTGGGGTTAATAAGATATGGGAGGTATCTTTTGGAGAAAAAGGGTCTCTAAAACAAGGGGGCATGCTATGAAGCTGTGGTGGGTAAATTCAGGAGGGATGTGAGGAAGTACTTCTTCACAGGAAGGGTGGTGGATACCTGGAACAGCCTATTGGCGTAGGTAGTGGGGGCAGAAAAAAAACAGTGGTGTGGTTCAAAAATGCCTGGGGCAGGCACAAGGGAATTGTTGAGGGAAGGAGGGGGGAAACAGGGAGGCACTACTTCACTGAGAGAGTGGTGGAGCCCTGGAATGTGTTGTCCAGAGAGATGGTGGCTGCTACTATGGTGGAGGAGTTCAAGAAGGGCTGGGATAGGTGCAAGGGAGGGTACATCCAGGATCCTCGCTGGGAAGTAGGGGTCCTCGTGTGTGGGTGGGAGGGAGGGCTAAAATCGGTGCCAGCATAGGCACTGACCATCAAGCAGACTCAATAGACCATAGGGCCTATTCTGCTGGCTTCGTAGTATGTTAGTATGAGACCATAGATCAAGTAGGGTCTGTAGCAAAAAAAAATGAAGGTTAAAAATTTTTTTTTTTTTTTTTAAAGGGCAGACTAGGTGGACCCAGCAGCCCTTATCTGCCATCACATTCTATGTTACTTTTTCAAACGCTGTAAAATAGTGTTCCTGATTGTATCCAGTTTAAAGGGAAACAGCACTAAGAGCACCATGCCCAACTGTGGGAGTGGTCCCAATTTGTAGGGTGCAAAAAAATTGTTTACTGCAGTATAGTAGGCCATACCGGGTAGATTCTGCTGGCTGCCATGCTGACATTTTCTGTAACCAGAAATACCAGAATCTCCTGCATCTGATGTCCGAGCTGGGCTGCAGCAGAGGGAGATGCAGCAGCCTGAAGTATATGTTAGATCACGTGTTTGCTGGTCCTGCTGTTCTCCCAGGGCTAAGTGTAGTCCTCTGTGACTGTACTTAGCCCTGGGAGGACAGCAGGACCAGCAAACAAAAGATCAGAGGTTACAAGAACTCTAACATGCACTGCAGGCTGTTGAATCTGTCTTCTGCTGTTGCTGCAGCCCAGCTGTACCATCAGCTGCATGGGATTCTGGGATTTCTGGTTACAGCTAATGTCTGCTTGGGAGTCGGCAGAATTCACCTGATATACTCTATCGTACTACAGTAAACGGTAAGGGAAAAAAAATTTTTGCATGCAAACTGCAAATTGGGACCAGCCTCACACTTGGGTGTAGGTTTCTTAGTGTTGTCTCTCCCCGTTTAAATCTAAGACCTGGGCTGAGAAGGCAGCGAAATGGCAGGGTGTGTGTGCTTGCCACGCCGAGGAACCCGATTTCATCTTTCATGTCGGAGATCCCAGTCGGGCCTACTGGAGGCTGAGGAGCAGCCCCTTGGGGGCGGGCAGTAACTCTGGGGAGCATCTGCGCTGCTTGACATCCCCTGATGGCCCAGGAGTGAGGAGTCACAGATACCCCATCGGCATGCAGTAACTGTAGAGAGTTTAACATGGGCCCTGCATCTAATCCTGAGCTGGCACAAGCAGTGTCCCTGGGAGCTCTCCCCAACCACCTTGTTGGATCTTGTTCCTGCTGGGTTCTGTGCTGGCTGGTAGGGCCCATAATGGAGGGTAAGCCGTGGAGCCACACCAGCAGCGAGAGGAGGTGGCCCTAGAACCAGCAGCAGGACTCTGGATAGGGAAGGGAAGCTATGGGGGTGATGGGGAGCACCACACCTGGGCTGAGAAGTGGGGGTGTCGAATCCACTGGCTTCCCAAGTCTCCTGCCCTGCTACTGTGAAACTCCAGTATCTGTGTGTTGGCTTATGCAGGCGTTAGGAACAGGTGTAAGGCTTGGGGACCCCTCCTCCATGTGTGGGAGGAGGGCAGAGGAAAATTGGGATGTAACAGCTGGCAGACAGTCACACCCTGATCCATCTCTGGCAGAGCCCCTCGTCTATAGACACTGGACTCGGGGTGCAGTACCTCAGGCAGTTGGCCTTATTGGCAGTGAATGAGGTCCGAGGATCATGGTTTGAGAATCTGTGCCAGTTGACACTAAGGGAACAAAGAAATACTAAAAATAAATTAGGTGAAGGCCCATTAGAATGTGGACTGAAAGTGTGTGTGGGGGGGGCATGCTTAAGTTTGACAATCCTCAGCATATTACAAGGTGGTTTAAAAACTAAAAATAAGTGCACCATTTCACCTCTGAAAAAATGAAAGACTTGTTCAGTGAGAACCCTTTTCAGAAGGAGTACAATACTATCTTGTTTTGTGGTTTATTTCTCTTTTGCACAGGGGACAGTCTGTAGGGAATGCATTCAGAGCAGTGTGTGTTGAGGCTGGCAGGTTGCCTGAGAGGGTCCCAGAAGTGGAGCTAGGGAGGGCAAGGAGAGAGCAGGTACCCTGCTTGGGCCCATAGCTGTAAATTTCGTACCCATCTGACAATACTTTTTTTCCAATTCTCAGCATCATCTCTTGGAGATTATTTAAATTGCAAGCCTCTGCTAGGCCACATTTGGCCACTAGATGGTAGGTGACAGAGCAAACTGCCAATATTTGTGTGTAAAAACACAAAACGAGGCAGGTAAGCAGCCTGGAGTGCTTGTGCACTTACCTAATGATGGAGTCACTCAATTGTAGTCAAGCCAGGCCAGGCTGCCCTTAGTTTAAAATTAAAAGAGGTTCTGACTGGACATAAAATGTAAAAATCCTACTGGCAGCCTCTTAATACACGTTTTGTGTGCCAGCCCCACTGGGATCAACAGTTATGTTCTGTTTATCAAGTATACTTCTTTCAAGTTTCCATGCAACAACAGGGTTCACAGATCTACAGGGATTCCTGTATTGTAGCAGAAAATAATAATATAATAATAATAAAATGTATTTAATTAAGCGCCTTTCAATATTTCAAAGCGCTGTACAATATTAATATGAACAAAACACATATACAAATACATATAGTATAAAATCACGATAAAACAGGAAATGCCTTCACCCATAAAAAAAAAAAAAAAAATGCACCAGCCAGTAGGGAAATTGTTACCATAGATCTGCATTTTTCATATAGAGGAAAACTGCTATTCCAGTTCCATTAAAACATGATGTAATCTACAAAGGAAAATCAAAAAAGTTACATTGGAGATGCAGTAAAAATGTAGTAGTAGTAGTAATGTTGTTGTAGTAGTAGTAGTAATAATGTAGTAGTGGAAGAAATCTTTAAAACTGTTAGGAACATTGTGGCCTTATTTACTAAGTTGTCTTGTGGTTACTGAGTAGGTTACTGTAAAATACATACATACAGACAGACACTGAAATAAACACACAAACAATGAATACACTTCCCAGTCATGCTAAAAATCTAGCATGAAAACACACTTTTCTGTTTTTTTCTAAGTTTAAAGCCCTTTTAAATCCATTGAAATTTCTAATTCCCCTAATTTCTGATGATGGAGCATTAAAATGAATATATTATGAAATCCCGACATTTCAAATCCTGACACCCACGAGTCTGAGACCGACATCTCGACACGGCTCTAACCCAACAGATTAACATCCAACCACGGAAAGCCCAACATTGGACTTCTGCCAGGTTTGTGGTCTGACGGGAGCTATGCCCTCATGTAGGGGCCAGAAGCAAGTCCTGGCAAATTCCATTCTTGTAGGACTTTTTCTGTGGTTGGTATGTTAATGTGTCAGGTAAGAGCCGTTGGGATGTCGGTCTCGGGCTTGTGGCTGTTGGGATTTGAAATGTCGGGATTTCATAGTGATACCATTAAAACTCCTGGGGGATGTAAAACTGTATACCCATCTTTCTGTAACTAGGACAGGTTCTGGAAATGGTAAGACCCCAATGTCTAATCTCCTTCATGTATCTATGTGAAACTGTATTTTGTGTAAGGGTCTGATAATCTGGAATCAAATGTAAAAACTGGTCTGGAAGCCCTGCAAAAATAGTAATTTTATAGAAACATTTTGGGTTCTGAGCACATCTTAAAGGTGACATCCCTAGTTCTAACATCAGCCTTAGGTCTCCAGTATGAAGCTGCTAAATGGTGCCTGTCATAGACTGGCACTGCCGGGATAAATAGCATATCATATAGTCTGCTTGTTTTTGTTCTTTGTCTCCCAGCTATAGAAAAAGGCATTTGTAAGACTTGTGATAGTACTGTGTGTTAAAACAAGGTCTCTCTGTTACAAGCACAGAGCTGTTCATAAGTGATTTGCAGTATGGAAGAGACAGACTTGTCAATTGTTTCCCTAACCATGCCCACTACTGTATTTTTTTTCTATAGCAAGATGGAGGCAGGTTTCCTGCGTCAAATGATCAATGACTCGCAGTCCTTTCCTCCCAGTCACTACATGCCCTTTTATGGCCTGAAGATGGACCAGGTGGCCAGTCAGGTTGTCGTCATTGGGCCTGATGATTTCATTATTTCTGTTGTCAGGTAAGGTTTTGGCTGAGTCCTCATATGAGCAGTGGAAACAAAAGTTAGGCCCCTCTCCCCGATATAAGAACTACCATGCCATACTTTGCACAGGACCATCCATTTATCAAATTAGTTAAAGTCACATTGAAGGGTCAAACAACAGTATGTCATCTCCTCCCTCTTCAAGGTTTTTCTTAATTTAGATAAGTTACAAGTACGGGACAGATGGAAGGCTGAGAAGTGTCTGACCTTGACTCTGGAAACTTGGACTGAAATCTTCTCAGAACGCCATGGGGTTTCCTCTTCTTATTCCTGATGAGAGTTTCCTGTAAGGTGGCCATGTGGTTCTTCTGGACTCCTCACCAGCATCATAGAAACATCGATGAAGATGATGGCAGAAGAAGACCAAAGGTCCATGCAGTCTGCCCAGAGCTCCCTGTCTACCCCAAGACCTATTGTTCATGTGGAGTATTATCCCTCCCAGTCCAACCCCCTGTTCCTCTCCCTACTGCTACTGACCTGAGCAACCACCAGAACCTTCACTCTGTCCCAGCCATCATGCTTGAAACCATTTACGGTCTTGGCACCCACCACTTCTGCTAGCAGTCCATGCCACAACTCCACCACCCTTTCTGTAAATAGAACTTCCTCATATCCCTCTTTAACCTTTCCCTTCAGTTTCCACTTGTGACCTCGAGTTATGACTCTCTACTCCTGCCAAATAGTTCCCCACAGTTCACCTTGTTTATTCCCTTCAGGAACTTTAAGGATGTCTATCATTTTCCCTTCTCTTGCCTGGTCTCTAGCGATCACATATTCATTGCCTTGAGGCCATCTTCATAAGATCTGTCCTGCTGCCTTGAATTATCTTGGTCACCTTGCATTTCACCGTCGCCAGCCTGTCCCTGTCCTTCCTTAGCTGAGGACTCCAGAACCAAGCACAGTATTCCAGGTGTGGCCTCACCGGTGACCTATATAGAGGTAGTAGTACCTCCCTTTTCTTGCTGTCAGTACCCCTTCCAATACATCTCAGCATCTTATTAACCTTACTATAGGCCTTGTTACACTGGCTTGATTGTTTGAGGGAGTCACTAATGATGACTCCCAAGTCCCTGTCCTCTGCCATAGTGCTCACTTTAACCCCTCCCATCCAGTACACTGCCGTGGGTTTTGTCTCCTAGGTGCATAACCTTTCATTTTTTGGCATTGAATTTCAATTGCCAAACATTAGACCACATCTTTAGCCGTGTGGATCCCTGTGCATCTACCTGATCCCTTTGTCACTATCTACCCTACCACAGAGTTTCATGCCATCTGGGAAGAGACACAGCTTACTCCGGATGCCCTCTGCAGTGTCACTGATGAACACATTGAAGAGGGCAGGACCCAGGACAGATCCCTGCAACACCACTCATGACCTCCCTGTCTTCCAGTGTGACCCCATTTATTCCCACCACTTTCTGCTGTCTCATCTTCATCCAGTTTCCTACCCACGTATGTCCCTACCTGCTCCCAGATCCCCAGCTTTTTCGTCCGTCATCTGTGTGGCACGGAGACAAAAGCCTTGCTTAAATCAAAGTGGAGTAAATCCACTACAGGGCCCTTATTTACTACCTTTGTTACCCACAGGGCTGGATCTGCCTTGTCATGGGTCCTGTGCACAGCAGCAATCATGGCTCCCCCACGTCGCCCAATCTTAAAGGTTACCATACACTGCAGTACACCCGAACAGTGTATAGAAACACAGAATGTGACAGCAGATAAGGACCGCTTGGCCCTCCTAGTCTGCCCATTTTCCTACCTAACACAGATCCTAGTTAACCAACAGGAAAACAAAACCAAATGCCGCTACTAGATGGTGAAAACCCAGTAGCACGATCCTCATTCGCGAATCCAGAATCCCTCAAAGTATAGCATGAATTATTCATCTGTGTTAGTTCCCAATTTGATTACAAAAAAATAATTATGAGTGGAAAAAAAATATGGTGTTTTGGGGTGTAGTGAAAATAAATACTGGCTGTTCAGAAGCTGCCGCCAAGAGCTGTAGAGCAGTGAGGCACAACCACTACATTCAGGATGTTACTCGTAATTAAAATTCTGGTGTCTGTTTAAATCATTTACATATTATTTGCTTCTGTATAGGTTATTTACATACAGTACCTCTCAACTGTCGCACATTATGGAGGATGTCCCTCATCATTTGAAGTTTGAACACTTAAAATTGCTCTGTCCTACATGGAAAAAGAGCTGCAAACATAGAGAAGGTGAATTTATTTATTTAGCTTTTGTTTACCGGGTAGGTGCACTAGCCAGCAGGTGACTATTTTCAGGCACGACCCGGGAGAGTACAATACAGGATAACACAAGGAAGCAAACATTACAATTTAGGCAATCAGTACAGAGCACATTCATGACATATACAGAGGCAATTTCAGCTAGGCAAACATGATGTAGGCTAGTCTAGGCAAAGAGCAAACATTACAGTACATGGAGGTTACAGGGGGGTGTTGGTACTAGTAAAGGTCAGTATCAGGGAGTCTGAGAGCCAGGAACACTTATGGCTTTACCGAAAGCACCAGATATTAGCCGGTTTGTGGTCTCCACTGGCCAGATGGTGAGGAGTGGCAGGGAAGGGTGCCGCCATGGAGAATGAGGCGGGGTGGACAGCCAGAACGTGGTACATGGAGGAGGGAGGGTGTTACATTGGGGAGATAATTAAGACACCCAGCAGCGAGTAAGACGGCTAAGTTGGGTAGTAAGGAGCCGTGAACTGGCAGCAGCAGCAGGCAGCCCGTGGAATATGAGAGATATAAACTGGCGAGCAGCAGCAGGCAGCCCGTGGAATATGAGAGATATACCAGTGGGTTTTAGGGCGTAGGCTAGGGGCCTTGGGTTCATGCTCCCACTATTGGGCACTCTGCGAGAGAGGGGGCAGTGGACGAGAAAGAAAATCTGGCATTTCGGCGCTAGCGGTAGTAGGTGGTAGGTGCAGCTGAGCTTGCGGTACCGAGACTGGGCAAACGAGTCAGTAACAGTCCCTGGTCGTGGCTGTTCGGAGGTAAAGAATAGGGGAAATTGGGGAGGGGGAAGTGAACCTAACAGTAACAACTTCTGGTTGCAGTCTATATTTAGACAGTGCCCAGGTAGCGGGAGGAGGGAAGAAAGAAAAAAAAGCATGATAGTGAGAGAATAACACATAACAGCTAAAACAGGCGATCATTCATTTCTATCTAGTGCAATTTTATCAAATGGACAAAAAGATAGGGGAGCTTTTAAGGAGAGGGGTAAGTCTTAGGAGGAGGGGGAGGAGAGAAGTGAGGAGAACAGGTAGCAAGGGGAGGGAGTAGAAACAGGGGGGATGTGAAGATCAGGTAGGGTCGAA
Organism: Neoceratodus forsteri; assembly: GCA_016271365.2. Classification (NCBI taxonomy): domain Eukaryota; kingdom Metazoa; phylum Chordata; order Ceratodontiformes; family Ceratodontidae; genus Neoceratodus; species Neoceratodus forsteri. Next base: position 253,350,243 of record JADMNL010000028.1, on the reverse strand, counting down.
ACAGGTGCATTGATCAAGGGTGGCCAGGTGAAGTCTCAGCCCACGCTTGAAGGCAGGAGTCTTGAGGTGCTTGTCTGAGGTCCAGAGAAGCCGGTTCCACAACTTAGGGGCTGCATATTGGAAGGAGCCAGTTCCTTTTTTGGTATGACAGCGGGGAACATCCAGAAAGGCTTTGTCTGCAGATCTTAGTTCACGGTTAGGAACTGAAGGAAGAAGTAATTTAGCAAGTGCTGCAGGCTGTCTTTGTCTGAGAATAGAGTCATTTAGACAGTCCAGGTAGTAGCTCCTGGTGGCCGAGGGGGAGAGCCACCCAAGGTCAGTGTATAGCTGGCAGTGATGAAGTAGAGGAGCTTTAGCAGTGTACCGACATATATTATTGTAGGTTACATCCCATTTTTGCAGAGCAGATTTGTGGGCAGAAGTAAGTATAGGCGCACAATAGGTAGGCGTAGGTAGTAGGATCCCTCATATGGCTAGTTTAGCATGTAAGCATATAGCTGCTCTGCTGCTCCCCAGCTTGCAATTAACATTTTGCAAGTGGTTTGGATGTGTAGATTTAAATCAAGAGATTGGTCCAGTAGAATGCCCAGGTAACGGAAGGAGGTAACCACCTGTAGAGGATTTCCCTTTAGATCTAGGACATTGAGAGGGGTGGTACACGATCAAAGCTTTTGTGTAGTGCCTAGTAACATGGCATTTATCTTGGTGGAATTAAGAATAAGGCCGTGGGAGTTTAACCATTTCTGGACGCTGGTGTAGGCTCTATTTAGTGATAAGTTAATGTGCTCAACATTGTGTGAGCTGGCATAGATGACCAGGTCATCTGCATAGAGAAGCGAGGAGCAGGCAGGTATTTCATCTGGGAGGTTGTTAATAAATAGTGTGAATAGAAGAGGCCCCAGAATAGAGCCTTGGGGAACCCCAATGTTCGTTTTCACTGTGGAGGAAATGGCTGAATTGAACTTAACAGCCTGCGACCTGTTTGTCAGGTAGCTCCTAAACCAGTTTAGTACAGGAGAGGAGCAGCCTATTTTCCAGAGGGTGGACAGGAGCAGGGGGTGGTCCACAAGGTCAGACGCCTTGGTAAGGTCAATAAAGACAGCCCCTGTAAGCCTTCCTTTATCCATGTCAGAGAGGATGTCTGTGGTGAACTTAGCTAGAGCTGTCGTAGTGCTGTGGTATTTCCGGAATCCATGCTGTGCATCATTGAGCTGCTTAGTAGAATCAAGGAATCCCTGGATCTGTGTGGCAACCAGTTTTTCAAGGATTTTGCTGAGAGGGGATAATATTGCAATAGGCCTATAATTGGAGATGTCGTTTTTGCTCCCTTTTTTGTAGATTGGCGAGATCCTGGCCATTTTCCAAAGGTCTGGGACTATGCCACTGGTAAGGGACAAAGTGAAAATTCTTGCTAGTGGTTTAGAGATAAAATGCGCAGCTAGTTTTAACAGGCGAGGTTCAAGTTGGTCAGAGCCAGGACTGGTATATTCCAATATTTTCTTTAGAAGGTTCAGAACCTGAGTGCTCGTAATAGCTTTGAAGTAGAGGGGGTTAGGTTTAAGGTTACTGATGTGAGAGGCAGAGTCGGTTGCTGGTGTGGGAGGAAGAGTCAGAAGGAGGCACATTGTCAGAAGTGGGGGTTGCTGATGGCAGTGCACTGGTATAGGATGAGAGGTCAGAGAACATATTGTTAAAAGCATTTGCTATGGTAATGGGGTTGTTACAATGGGAGCCACTTATAACCATATCAGAGGGGGTAACTGATTGAGGTGTCCCCAGGAAGGTTTTTATGTGCCCCCAGAATTTACGGGGGTCATGGGCTGAGTTTTTTAGCAAGTTCTGGTAGTACAGGCTTTTAGCAAGCCTTACGTTCTTTCTGCAGGAATTCCTTTGCTGTCTGTACATAGAGTAGTCCCGAGGCAACCCAGAGCTTTTGAAGATTTTCCAGTTTGTCCCTGCATCGAAGTTGTTGTAGGAGATCTTTATGGAGCCATCTGGTTTGTTTTCCCCTGACTCTTTGCGTGGCTTTTGGAGCATGCTTGTTTTGCACAGGGAGAAACTGCTGTAGAAATGCATTTAGGGCCTCTTCTACATTCACTGCAAGGTATATGCCTGACCAGTCAATGTTAGATATATCCAGGAGGAAGGAATTTTCATCCAAGTTTGCAAAGTTTGTAAAAGTGACCAGCCGAGGTGGGGGGGGGGTGGCTGACCAGCGCGCCATTGACAGTAGATAGGCGAGTGGTCAGTGATGGAATCAGCCAAGATCCCAGAGCTAGTCATATGTTCAGGTCTGTTTGTCAGGATCCAGTCCATAAGTGTGCCAGACTTCAGTGTTGACAATCTGGTGTTTTCCGTGATTTGCTGGTGAAAATTTAAGCCTTGCACAAGTGAAGCCAGGGTATTGTGAGAGGGACCCAGCCAGTTCAGGTTAACGTCACCAAGGATGACAGCTTCATTTGTATTGATGGATTTTAGAGTTAGCTGGAGAGCTTCCTGGAGCCCGCTTACTCCTCCTGAGGGTGGATTGTAAATACAGATTATATGGAGTTTTTTAGAACCAAGTGACAGAAGCGTATGCATTGATTCACACGAAGTTGTGGGGTTTGGGTCAGAGATTATACCGATGTCCAGGTAAGACTTATGGTAGAGGGCAACACCTCCACCCCTCTTTGACCCCGGAATCAACTGAGACTTCAAATAGCACCTTTCATGGCTAATTTATACTAAAACAGTGTGAACCCTTACCTCCCCCGGAGTTCCTGTATAGGTAAATTATAGTTTTTAGATCCATGGTGTAGGAGGGAGGAGATCGTACTGTGGCTGTGCGGAGTCAAGCTGCTGATCCCTTCCACTTCCATGGCCTGAGTGATACCCCATACTAGCACGTTGTGTGATGTAATTATATGGAGATTGCCAGGACGCTCTCCATAGACTACTATAGGGACTGGTTTTAAAGCAGTTTTTTAATACTTCAGGGTTCTGATTCGGATAAATCAAGGCTACCACTCGGCTGACAAGGGTCTTGTTAGTTGAGCGGTGGCATTGATGTGTCAGAAGTTGAAACCTTCAAGTATTTAAAAAAAACTGCTTTAAATCCAGTCCATGTAGTATCCTTGATGCACACCCTTGCATTCTTCATATAATTATATCACATAACTTGCTAGCACGTGGGTGGTGCTTGGGGCAGGGAAGTGGAAAGGATCAGCACCTCAACTTCACGGAGCCAAAATGCGATCCCTTCCCTTCCCAGAGCCATCGCTCTAAAAATGATAATTTATCTATCTGGGAGCTCCCGGCAGTTAAGGTTCACACTGTGTTTCATGGGGAATTTTAGAAAAGGGCAGGGATAGTGCTCTTTAAAGCAGAAATTTGAATACTCTTAAGATGCAGCGTTAAACTTTCCACATAAAAGCACTAGTTTCCACAGTGTCTGTTTTCTTTTTTTTTTTTTATTTGCCCTGTCTCCGTGGATGCCGCTCTCTTCTGGGGTATCCTCTATTCACTCTGCCCACCCCGGTACCTCTCAGGATACCGCTAGATCTGCCCCCATGCTGCCTCAGCCTGCCCCCCCCCGGGCGGGGAGGAGGGGGATCCCGGGATGTCCCCCTCCAGTCCATTAGTTTGTGTTGGGCAGTCTGGACGGTCCCCGAGAGCTGGGTTATGGTGTCTGGGCTTGGATCCCTGTCTACGCCGGCTTCCGTGAGGTCCTTTTTCCGTGTTTCTGGTGCCATCTCCTGAGGGTGTAGGCAAGCAGGGGGGGCCAAGGGGCAGAGCACGTTGTGACGTGCAGACTCTCCGGCTTCCAGCCTATGTCCTTCCCTCCCACTGGCTGTCCCAGCTGCACCACCACCTGTGATCACCCAGGTGGCAGTAGAGTAGCGGGACAGGCAACCCTCCCCTCCCGGAGAAGGAGAGTGGCCGAAGGGCACTCGATCCTTCTCCCCCCAGCCAGCCCTTCAACTGCCCGAGTCCGTTCCTGAACCCAGGTCGCTGGAGCCGTGAGCGGTAAACCTACCGCTGCGCTGGCAGGCCAGCACAGTGTCTGTTTTCTGAGCTTGTATCTCTCATGGTTTGATGATGAATCCTACATTATGAGACCTAGTGCCCCACGATATCCTACATTTTGAGTGTTTATGTCCTCCATGTCTGTGAAGTTTGAGAGGTATGGCTGCACTAGTTCATTAGTCACCAATTCAGTTTTTTTAGTCTGCTACAGGATAAGGATCATCATTGAAACATAGAAATTGTTGGCAGATAAGGACCACCAGGCCCATCCAGTCTGCCCGTAGGCTCTATACATTGTATGTGGCCACTGACCCTATGTGATCAATGGCTTTTCATCACTCCCTCCCCTCCCAAGGTTCCCTTGTGCCTGTCCCAAGCATGCTTAAACCCCTCCACTGTGCTTACCCCACTACCTCCTGTGGCAGACTATTCTAAGCGTCAACCTCCCTTTCTGTGTAGAAAAATTTCCTCACATTACCTCTTAATCTACCCCCCTCCAATTTCATGTCGTGCCCCATTGTCCTACTACTTTTTCTACATTGGAAAAGGTCCCCCACGTGCACCTTGTTTATGCCCTTGAGGTACTTGAAAGTTTGAATCATGTCCCCCTGCTCTCTCCTCTCCTCCAGTGAGGTCCTTTATTCTCTCCTCATATGTTTTGTGGTGCAAGCCCAGCGCCTCCTTTGTCATGTCACTCTTCTCTGTAGAGCCTCCACCTTGTTTATGTCCTTGCGCAGGTGTGGCCTCCAGAACTGCACGCAGTACTCCAGGTGAGGAATTACCAATGTTTTATACAATGGCATCACCACCTCCTGCTAGTGATACCCCTGCCTATGCACCCCAGCATTCCACTGACCCTCCCCAGCGCCTTTGCGCTCTACTTTTGATACCTTAAGGTCATCAGAGATGATAACCCCCCCATCCCTTATTTAAGCATTGAATCACCCTCTTCCAGTCAGTCTTCCCCACCCACCACATTCACCCATGCCTTCACCCCACCCCTTTCCTGTCCCACCCACCTTATTCCCTCATCCCTCTACCACCCACCTCCATCTGCCTCACCTCCACCTTTCTTCGCTTATCATTTACCTCACTATCCCACTCCTCACCTTCACTTCTAATCTACCAGTCATAAATCCTCCCCCTCACTCCTCCCCCACCTCTATCTGCCTAACCCCTCCCACTCCCTTTTCATCCCCTACCATCCTACCCCCACCCTCCTCTCCACTTCCACCTCTATCCACTTCCCCCACCATCTCCTCTTATCCCTACTTTCCTTCTACAGTCAGCGCCTCCCTCATCCCCCAGGCGCCCACCCTCTCAGTTTGCACTCTTCTGTATGCTAACTATTCCTGGGTAAACCCTTCCGTTCTTGTCTATACCTCAATCCTCACCAACCTTAACTTTAACCAAGCCTTAATCTTACTATCAGCCATGTGTAGTTAAGATGGAACTCAAGCACTTCTGTATAGGAGTAGTATAGCTACCCATCCATCAAGTCAGCGTAGTATCTTCCGTGTATTTAACCAGCTGTGATGTCTGACTGTATTGTTTCCTCATTTTTAATGTGACATCTGTAATCTTGTGTACTCTCTGTTACTTGTAATGTGTGTAATTTTGACTGTATCAGGACCTCCTGGCAAATAAGCCTGCTCAATGGAGATTTTCCTGCTAATAAACTTGAACCTGAACCCCTAGGTCCCTTTCCTCCTTGGTGACAGTTAGCTCCTCCCCCCAACCTATAGCTCTCCCCAGGGTTTCTTCTACCCAGGTGCATTATTTTGCAGTTTTTCTTCATTGAACCTCAGTTGTCACATCTCTGACCATCGTTCAAGCTTCTCCATGTCCCGTTTTATTTTCTGCACCCCTTCTGGAGTATCCACTCTGTTGCAGATCTTGGTGTCATTTGCAAACAAGCAGATCTTTCCTTTAAACAACATGAAGTCTTGCTATATTATAGACATTAGCAGTTTGATCCAGCTCTAGAACTGCCCCGGTTTGAAATGGTTAAAACCATTCCAAAACAGAATTTTGGCACGAGAGCAGCTCTATCTGTGTCATTTCAAACTTGAACTGTCAGATTCTTTACTCCGCCTCAGTGAACAGTCGCTCGGAGATTTCTCCTTCTGCTCGGTTCATTTCTCGGTTTAAAAGTGTTTTCTCGGTTGGATTTAACTGAGAATTGTTTTATTTTAACATAAAACGTTAGAGTTCAAGCTCTATCTGTGGTAACCGTAAGTAAATGAAGGTTTTGTCTGTGGAACATAAGTTATCGGTTCGGTTTTGAACCGATCAGTGGGTTAAAACTCATTTCAAACTAAAAGTTACTATTTTAGAGTCATTCCGGTTCTTACCGGTTCTAAAAACCGGATTTATTACGTTTTTTTCCAATACCCGTGCATACGGTTGGAACCGATAAGTGGTGTCTTGCCTGGCACTGCCGTTAAAAGGGCAAGTTTTGGTTAGGCTGGCATTATGTCTGAGAAACCCAAAGAAAACCGGGGCCCACTGGTTTCAACACTGTGATGTTTGTGGGGAAGTCTTTGCCAAGGCTGACCCACACACCACATGTGTTATGTCTGGGGTTTGACCACCTCCAGTCAGACTGCCAGGTATGTAAGAATTTCCTGCAGCCACCCTGGAAGGAAAAAAAAGATTGGGCAGGCTCCAAGGAGCGAGAGGCCAAAAGTCCGCAGACCGGATGGCCAGCCGGTTGATTAACCGAACCAGAGGAGTGCCCTCTGACCAGGGCCAGACTTCCTCTGGCAAAGAAAAGCTGGTTCTGAGGAACCAATTCCTGTAAAGAAAACAAGAAAATCAGCAGGTCTGGGTCCAAAATTCCTTCTCCAACTGCTGCAGAGATAGCAAAAGCCATACAAATTGTCCAGTCACTGTCTCGGGTCCGTCAAACCACCACTATCTGGTAAAGGTCGGTTCGTCCGGTCCCAGTGGTTCAGGATTATGATATTGAGAATTTTATGAACCAGAGGAGGGGAGGAGGATTATGAACAGTATGAATGTGGCTGGGAAGGTCTGGTGTCGATTGAACCGGACATCTCCCCAGACAGACCTTTAGAATCTCCCCATGCTGTCTGAGTCCCCATCTCATTTTATGTTTTATAAAAGTTGCTGAAACCCTCCAGCTTCCTTTAGAAGAGGCTGTGGATGAGCAAGAGAGCCTGATTTTGTAGAAATGATGGATATTCCAGAGTCTAGGAGATTGTCTATTCCTTTACATAAGTCTTTTAGGAAACAAATAATTAAAATTTTAAAAGCTCCTAATTCTGTGCCTCCTGTAGATAAAAGATGGACAGAAGGTATACATTGTCAGGCCCTGATACAGAATTCCTTTCTCAGCAATGCAGTCATGTTGGAGTAGTTCAGGCTGCTGCCTGTGATAAAGCAAATATTCCCTTGGCTACATCCTCCTGACAAGGATTCCAGGAAGATTGATGCCATGCCAAAAACAGTATATGGCAGCCTCTCTGGGACTCAGGCAAGCAAATTATATGGCTTATGTAGCTAGGTATCAGAAATCTGGATGGGATACTGTTATGCAATTGGCCAAGCAGGCCCATGGCCAGCTGGCTAGTGAACTAGAACAGGTGGCTGCTGAGGCGCTTGAAGCCTCTAAGGTTCAGTTTCATGCTGCTGTGGATGTTAATGATGTTTCCTCTAGGGTCATGGCCACATCTGTAGCTTTTACGTAGGTTGGCCTGGCTCAGGTGTACTAGTTTGTCACAGGATACCCAGACTAAGGCTATGGATTTTCCTGTGGTGGGAAATTCTCTGTTTGGAGAGCAGACAGAGAATTACATGAAGAAGATGGATGAATATAGGACTACTTACAAGAGTGCTCAGGCTAAGGGGCGGCAAGCCACTCCTCAAAGGCATGCCCCCAGGGGTAGGGGTGAGCCCTTTCACAGGCCTTTCTACCAGACTCAGGCCTCCTCTGCTCTGCTCAGAGGGGCTTCTTCAGAGGCAGGCAGGCGAGGGGTGGGCAGATCTGCTCCCACCCCCCAGCCTAAAGCTCTCATGCGAAACAGGCACCCTGATGGGGTGCCCAGGGCCACTCCCAGCTCCTGTACCAGTGGGGGCAGGCTGGCTTACTTCAGTCAGAATTGGGCTTCTTTAACCTCAGACAAGTGGGTTCTGGAAGTAGTAAGCCAGGGTCTGGTTCTCAGCTTCAAAAGTTTCCCAAGTTGAGAAGCAGATTTTTCTACCTGCAAGTGCTTCAGAGACCTCGCTCTGAAACAGAGGTCTCATCCTGTTAGCTCTCAGAGCAGTAGAAAGGTTCCTCCCTGCATCAGGGCAGGGGTCTGTATTCAGATACTTCCTTACCCCAAAAAGACAGGAGAATGGCGGCCCATCTTAGATCTCAGATATCTGAACAAGCATCTTTTGAAACCAAAGTTCAAAATGGTAACTCTGGCAATGATTTTACCTTCCCTAAGGCCAGGGACTGGCTAGCCTCCCTGGACCTCAAGGATGCCTATTTCCATGTCCTAATCAGAAGATCCCATGAAAGTACCTCAGATTCGAACTGCCCTCAGGTCATTACCAGTTCAGAGCAATGCCCTGGCCTTACCTCTGCTCCAAGGGTATTCACAAAGTGTCTAGCAGTGGCAGTGGCCCACTTAAGGAGGCAGAGGATTGCTGTTTTCCTCATCTAGACCGACTGGCTCATTTGTAGGCCAGTCCCCAGAACAGAAAATCTCACCTGCAGGTCACCCAGCAGCTTCTCACCTCCCTGGGTTTTCTGCTAAACCTACAAAAGTCGGTTCTGGAACCAGTCCAGGTACTCACCTTTATAGGGGCAGAATTGGACACAAAGCTAGCCAGAGCCTTTCTTCCCCAGAAAGGGTAAGGAATTTAGTGGTTCTGGCCTTCCTTCACTCTGCAGGTCTCGACCAGCAAGACACTTTCTGCAGCTCCTGGGGCATGGCTGCATCCACAGCTGTTGTGCAGGAGCCAGATTTCAGATGAGAGACATTCAGTTTCACTTGAGAACCTTTTGGTCTCAGAGAAGAGACCCCCTTTCAAGTTGGTCCCAGTGACTCGAACCTTGATCCTAGCTCTCAATGGTGGCAGGATCAGAGCAATTTAAAGCGGGGGTCCCCTTCATTTCCCCTTCTCACGACTTGACTCTCACTACAGATGCTTCCCTTCTGGGTTGGGGAGCCAACATGGCGACCTTTCCACTCAGGGAGTGTGGTCCCCCCAGGAATCTCTGCTCCACATCAATTTTCTGGAACTCAGAGCTATCTTTTTAGCTCTTCAAGCTTTTTCTGTATCTGTCCACGACAAGGTGATACAAGTCAGAACAGACAACACCACAACAATGTGGTACATCAACAAACAGGGGCACTCGGTCTTGACCTTGTGCACGAGGCAATGAAGTTGTGGTCTCTGGCCTATTCCTGAACACTTCCCTCATAGCAGTTCATCTTCCGGGAAGGACAGTGTCTCGCGGATGCCCTCAGCAGGATTTTGCCAGGGCCATCACGAATGGTCCCTGGATCCTCAAGTGCTGGGATAGTTTTGCCAGGTGGGGCATCCCTCAGATAGATCTTTTGCAGCCCCAGACAATCACAAACTTCCTCTGTTCTGTTGCAGGCCTCAGTGCTGGGCTCCAGTTCCCTGGATGCCCTTCTTCTGGATTGGGAGGAGGTTCCTCTGCTTACCCCTTTCCTCTCCTATTCAAAGTACTAGTCAAAATCAGATCTCAGCCTTGCAGGTGATTCTGATTGCCCCGACTGGGCCAGGCAGCCCTGGTACCCACTCCTTCTGTCTCTGACAGTCCATCTTCCCTGTGCCTCCCAGGAATCACAGTCTGTTGACTTGTGCCCAGGGAAGGGTTTGGTATCGGACCTCAAATCCCTCAACCTCAAGGCCTGGCTGTTGAGGAGTTAGAGTTACTGATTTACACCTCTCTCAGGGTGTTCTTGAGATCCTAAAGGCTTCCAGAAGCCTTCCACTAGAGCTACTTATAGTTCTAAATGGAAAGGTTTCCATTTGGTGCTGGGAAAATATTTCCCAGAATCTGCTGAATTGCCCATTTTGTTAGATTACATGGTACATCTTAATTCCTTGGGTCTCAGACCAGCTACCCTGAGAGTTCATTTGGCAGCTGTGTCTGCTTTTGTGTCAACAGGAAAGTCATCCCCTCTTTCCTCTCATCCTGTGTTTTCCAAGTTTTTAGGGATTACTCCATACTAATCCTCCCTTTAGAACCGGCCCTGCTTGGGACCTTAATGTTTGCATTGCCCAGTTAATGCAACCCCTTTGAACCTCTGTCTTCTGCAGAGCTTAAGTACCTAACTTGGAAAACTGTTTTTCTAGTGGCTATCACTTCTGCCAGACGCATAAGTGAATTGCAAGCCTTGTCAGTGGAGACTGACTTTATTTCTTTCCACAGGATAAGGTAGTCCTTAGGACTAATAGGAAGTTTTGCCTAAGGTGGTTTCAGATTTCCATCTTAATCAATCTATCTCCCTTCCAGTATTTTTCACTGATCACTCCTCCGGTGTGAGAGGAGGTTGCACAACCTGGATGTTGAAGGCTCTTAGTTATTATATAGAAGCGTACCAAAGGTCACCAGGTTCGAATCCCTCAACTTTTCCTTACCTATGGTGAAGTTGGGAAAGGCAAACTGCCACTAAGATCAATAGCCAGGTGGATTGTCTCTTGTATCAATTTTGTTATCAGAAAGTGGGCAGAGCCCCCCGGTTTGAGACTCATTTCTACCAGGGGTACAGCTCGTCTCTAGCTGCTGCCAGAGATATCCTTTATTAGAGATTTGCCAGGCTGCTGCTTGAGAACGGTGCACACTTGTTCCAAGCATTACTCCCTGGATGTCCAGGCCAGGAGAGATGCTCAGTTTGGCACAGCTGTTCTTCAGAGCCTATTCCTAAGTAGGTTCTGCCCTCCTCCATGGAGGTACTGCTGTATATTCTGCTAATGTCTATAATATAGCAAGACTTCATGTTGTTTGAAGAAAAATTACTCACCTTAGTAATGTTGTTTCTTCTAATGGAGTCTTGCTATATTATAGACCTCCCCAACCTGCCCCTCTCAGAACCTCTACTTGGTGGGGTCGGGCAACTTAGTGTGGGCACTACTTATGTTCTTTAGCATTTTGTCCCTTTGGGACTTTGGGGGTGTGTATATATGCGTGTGTGTGTTTTATTATACTTATGTTCCATTTTCATATTATTAGAATGGTGTTAGTATTTCTGGTCCCCTGACTTGAGTCTTGGGTGTTGGGACCATCAATGGTTGTTATTATTTAGGTAGCCATTTGGCTAGTGTAGGTTACAGCTTCCACACAGACCTTAGTGAGTTTGGCTCGTAAAGATCTGACAGTTCAAGTTTGAAATGACACAGATAGAGCTGCTCTCGTGCCAAAATTCTATTTTGGAATGGTTTTAACCATTTCACTCCGGGGCAGTTCTAGAGCTGGATCAAACTGCTAATGTCTATAATATAGCAAGACTCCATTAGAAGAAACAACATTACTAAGGTGAGTAATTTTTTCTTCCAGCCCCTCTGCAGTGTCACTAATGAAGGCATTGAACAGGACTCGTCCCAGTACTGATCCCTGCAGTACCCCGCTGGTCACCCTCCTCTCCCCACATTGTACCCCATTTACCACACCCTTGGTGTCTTGTCTGTTAACCAGTTCCTAATCCAGTTCACCACCTTGTCTCCCATGCCCAGACTACCCATCATGTTAATCAGCCTTCTGTGTGGGATGGGGTCGAAGGCTTTGCTGCAATCTAGGTAGGTGATGTCTGTTGTCCACAAACCCAGACAAACAGATGTTGAAATGGAATGGAACATCTGAGCCTGAACCTGCTCTTCTGCTTTTTAATAAAATAAGTATTTTCAAAACCCATTGAAATCAAATGGGACATGGTGATCCATTTACATCCCTTTTAGCTTGCAGCCTGATGGCAGTGCTTGCTTGCTGAGTCCACATCCTCCCTGGCTAGTTGAGACAGATTTGCATATTCCCTTAACCTCCACCAACTGACCAGCAGGCAACATTTGAGTCCTGCATATTTTGCCTAACAGTAAACCCAGCCCTGGTTACCCTGTCAAAGAAAACTATCGGGTCAGTCTGACAAGACCTTCCTGTTACATACCCATGTGTGTAATGTAGACCATTGCTGTCTAGGTAGTCCACAAGGTCCTCTTTTATCAGTGACTCCATGGGCTCAATTTTCTAACAGCTGAGTAGATTGACACAAGCTGCTGTTTGCTGCAGCTTGTGTTGAAGCCAGGTGCAGCAGGGACCCTGCACCTGATTTGGGAACAGGACAGGTCCTGGCACCAAAACCTCCACATTTGCTGTAACTGCATCCATGTGCCAAACACATGGCACACGGGAGGAAATTGCTGCTGGACAGTCATGCGGCATCAGTGGCCAGGGGCAGAGAGCCAAAAGCTGTGCACCCAGGTGGCTGGCAGGGATTCTGGAGGGCAGGACAGGACAGGTCAGTTGGAAGGAGGGGGATTTGCGAAAGACCCATGTGGGGACAGTGCATGGCTGCCACAGTGACAGTGCAGGTCAGTGTAGGTGGGGAAGTCGTATGACTGGTGCCTGCGGGGGCCCAGAGGGCACATGCCTGCCACAGTGGGCTACTGCTGGCTGCTCTGGCCATGCACTGACAGGTGGGGCAGTGTGGCATGCCAGTAGTGCTTGGAAGGTGTCCCAGGACATGGTGCAGGAACTCCCTGGAGGCTCTACCGGTGTCACGCTGGTACCCCTGGCACAGGTTCCCCCCACCACCACCAGTACAGCAGAGAGTGTCCGCTGGCATGCAGCACCACCCAGCGTGCATGGTAGGTGGCGGGTCCTGGTACCTGGAAGGGCAGCTGGCCTGTAATGCATGGCCCCCAGATACTGCGTATGGCTGCGTGCTAGTGGCAGGCATTGCTGTCAGTGGCACCCCTGGATGTTCCATAGCCACCACCATGCCATACTAGTGTGTTGAGTTGACACACACATGCTCTGCGACTGCCACATGTCCCATGCCACCCACTGTTGCCCACACACCTGTCTGAGTGCTCCTTAGGTTCTGGTTCACCAGGGCATCGCGCCACACCAGGTGGGCATGAGAGCATCTCCCACATAGCACTGTCAGACAGCTGATGCACGGGATATTAGTTCTTTTTTTTTTTTTTCAAATTAAATAAATTTTATTCAAAAGGTAAAACAACGAATTACATGCCATATACAAGTATTGGAATACAAACACCAAGGGGAGACATACAGAACTGACAGAATATTTGTGCAAGAAATACAAACCCTTCCCCTCTCCCCCAATGGGCAGTTAGTTCTAACCACTACAGGACCTGCACTTGTTGGGGGGGCTTACAGAATCCCACATTAGGGGATGCTGCAGCCCCCCTTCCCCATGGCACACGCCCATTTTGGGTACAGGGCTGATGCAGGACCAGTTTGGTACAAGGGCACCCAGTGTTGATGCAGCTTGCATTTGAAAATTGGGAATGCCGCAGGTTTTGATGCAAGGTGCCTGCATCAAACAGAACTAACAGAAGGAGCACCTTGCGTCAAAATTTGCGGCATTCCCGATTTTCAAATGCAAGCTGCATCAACATCGGGTGCTTTGAAAATCAAGCCCCTTCAGTTTACTGACTACAGAGGTAAGGCTGCCAGTTGACAGTTTTTGGTTACCAGGGAAACTGTCAACCATTTTTGAATCGTACTATTTCTAGTTAAAGAGACTGTCCAAGATGTTTAAAAATTGTTGTGTAAAAGCTAATGGAGTTACCTTATGCTGGCGACAGTAATTGAGTCAAAAGAAGGACTTTTTTCTGTTAAGTCCACAATGAGTGGGAAGTGATCGAAAATTGTGCCAAACAGACGTCCGTCCTATCCCTTCCACTGCCCAATCTGTCGGCCCTGTCTCCGCGCTCAGACATTTTGTGATGTCTATCCAGGAAGAGTGCAGAGGTGCACCACATACAAGTCAAGGGGGACACTTTTGGTACCCGTTAGTTGAGTGATGGCTTTCATTGACATCAAAGGTTGTTTTTAATTAATATAAAACGGTCCCAAAAGTTTCCCCCATTGACTTGTATGTGGAAGAGATTGTCCAGTTGTCTGTCCGGCATAATTTTCAATCCCTTCCCACCCTTGGTGGACTTAACGGAATAAGTCCTTTTCTTGACCAAATTACTATCACCAGCAAAAGGTAACTCCATAAGCTTTTACCCAGCATTTTTTTTAAATCTTGGACATTATCTTTAACTAGAAGTAATAAGATTCGAAAATGGTTGACAGTGTCCCTGGTAACCAAAAACTAAATAGATTTGACCCTAGCTTTTTTCAGAAGATCCTCTAAGCTCTGGCTAGGAAACAGATTGAGAATTTGCACATAGGGAGCAACTTTACCTGTCCTGTTGAGCTACATTTGGACTGCTTGGGAGGTGACATGTGACATACCAGGAGGATTGGCATATGAACACGGACTAATAAACCTGGATCTTATTCATGTATGATGCACTGCCAGTCCAGGTTCCAATTAGTACACTTTCTTCTCTAACCCAGACAAAACATGCTTGAAAATTGATGACATATTTCTGTCTAGGAGACATTACACAAGGGTCTTGGCCATGTTGATACCATAGTAGTCTCAGACCATGCAGTAGCGTGACACTGGGTGACCACTAATCAGGACAGTTGGGAATCAGCTTGGCATTTCCAAACCTATCTAACGGCAGACCTGTACTTCCTTACCTTGCTTCGAGACCAGTGCAAGCTGCAGACATCCACAGACTCGCATGGCACTTTTCTGAGCCATATTCTAGGAAACGGGGAATGCGTACGCAAGAGGCGTGCAGCTGGAGAAGTAGTCATACACAGATAAATCCCCAGGTTGTGTAGGCCAACTAACTGCTGTGAGGGAGGCACTTAACTTCGTATTGACTAATACTGTTCGAACTTCTTAATTTCTCACTCATCAAAGACTATTTGAATGGAGAAGCCTGGCACATTGCTAGTGCATCTAGCTAAGGGGCACGGCACATATAATGTTGTTTCAGTTTCGTGAAACCATTCTGGAAAACCGGCCAATCAGACCAAACCGATTGATAGATATTTGCATCCTTGTATAGAACTGTATACATCAAAGTGTCCGGAGATAATACCTAGGGTACGTGAATTTCTTAACTGACGTATGATCCTCGGTCTGATGGCTATACAGCCAGAACTGCTAGAGGTACCTGTTGCAGCTAAAGAAAGGCAGATAACTGCACAGAAATGTAAGAGGGTAAAGCAAGTGGCCCTTTGAAGAGGCGAGGAGTGAAGGTATGCTGCCCATCCCCTTGCTATATGTCCACAGTCTGTTTCATCTCTAAACAGTGGAATTATCTTGAACAATTCACCTCATACCAGCCTACTTCCCTCCTTAATTTCAAATAAAAATTCTAGCTAAAATCCAGACTAAAAGATTAAAGCAGTACCTGACAGAGGTGACGCACATGGATAAGACTAGACTCATACAAGGTCACCTTTTATACAATAACTCCTGAAGTTGGTGCACTGGAGCTCTTGGTTTTCTGGATCTACCTTCTTGCTGTCCATGGATGCTGAGAACGTTTTTGACCACATAGAGTGTGATTACTTGTTTAATGTGTTAAATCAGTTTGGGCTGAGTCCACAAGTTATAGATTTAGTGAGACTGTTATAATCACCCAGTGCCGAGATGGGCAGACCTCAAAGGACTTTGAGCTTTAACATAGTGCTAGGCAGGGGTACCCCCCCCCCTTCCCCTTGTTGTTTGCATTAAACATTGAGACACTGGCAATTTGTAAATAAGAAAGGGAAGAGTTTCAGGGCTAGAAACAAGATCAAGTTCCCAACAAAGTTTGATACTCTATGTGCATGACTTGCTGTGTGATGTATCTACATCACAAACCCAGCAGTCTCGATCCCTGACACCCATTAGGATTGCAACAACTTTTGCCCAGTTTACAGGCTACAGGCTCAGTCTGCATGTAACAACCCCCTTATGCCACTAGGGGGTGAGAGAGTTGGTAACCAGAATTGCCAAACCCAGTCTGCTCATTGGTAGTAGGTGAGCAGAAGAGGTACATCAGCTACTTAAAGGTGCTCCAGCAAGGCAAGACATTGAAAGTAGCAAAAAGGAGCTGGGCACACACCAAAAATGCTGAGTTTCAACACTTTTTATTAAAGAATCACATTGAAAGCATGGCTGATACCAAAGCTAACACACGCAGGGTGTTGGCTCAAGACCATGCTAGTTTTTGCTGTGTGGGTTTATGTCGTTGGTAAGTGTACATCGCCGATTTGCTTTTCAGTGATGTCCACTTGCCGTAACTGCGATCGCAGTTTTGTGATTGCAGTTATGACGTAGAACCCTCTGTGATTCTTTAATAACAAGTGTTGAAACTCAACATTTTGGGCATTTTTGGTGTGTGCCCAGCTCCTTTTTGCTCAGTGGTAGTGACTCTAACTTACTGACCCCATTTTGTGGAGCTTAGTGACAGAGAGAAGGATACCAGAGTGCCCTCATGGTGAGTTGTCACATTCTGCCCTGAAGGGGGCCAAAACCAACACCTCACAGCTGTCACAGATACAGTCTGTGAGACCAACTCAGCGTCCAGTCACCTGTTAGCTTCCAGAGATAGAGCCAAGACAGCAATAAAGATCCCAGGGAAGGGGTCTGTGGGCATTTAGTCTAGATCACTGTTAATTCTGGGAAGTATCTAGAGACCCATGGGAAGTGCGTGGAGACCCAGAGGGACTTCCCCTTAAGGGGAGTCCCTGCCAGCTATGCAGCACAGAAAGGGTTCTGCTAATCAGGGATTGTCACATTTGAGGGGCATTTGCATTTCTGTGCCTGAGAAATACTGTCAGTGGAGCTGGTGATGGAGAGAGACCTAGTGAGAGAGACAGAGTTGCTGACTAAGTTAGGAGAGATGCCTACATTGTGTACAGGAGAACCCTCACATAAATGGGTACCAGAGTAGCTGCCTCTGGCAGACTGGTTGAAAATATTGCAGCCACTGCCAACAGACAGGCTGTAGTACATGCTGCCACACTGTACCCATCACACCTGCCGATGTGGAAAAGGATGCTGATATAAGGCGTCCAGCAGAGGGGTGGCCTTTGGCTCCAGCAAGGAGACTGGCCTGGCAGGGAGCAACTGCCCTCCGTACCAGGATGTCTATGGACGCTGGTCAGTGAAGCAGATGCTGAGTATGTTGTGCCTACATCAGTGATGTCCCCTGCATCACTAGCTGACAAGGCACCACGGTGCCACAGATGTGTGAAAAGTGTGAACCCAAGGCTAATAGCATGGTGGGAGAAACTCACAAAGTTGTGCAAAACTCAGGCTTCATTACCACAATCCCATATGTGGCGATAATTCCAGATCTGCCACCTCATATCCTCGTACATGGGCTCCCAACTTCAGTTACCAGTGAGGGGTCTCTGGGACGACATTCTTGATATGGCAGGTGGGGAAAGATTTCTCACAAAAGGAAAACAAAATAGGGCAGATATATGAAGGACTGTTGCAGGAGTATACCTCCTCAACAGATAAGCTGAAAAGCAGATGGGAAAGGCAACTCGGATATCAAATCAACGAAGAAGACTGGGACTGCTGCTGGTCCAATGTCCGTAGGCGCTGTCAGGATGCAAGAGGGAGACTTGTACACTTAAAAACAATGCTCTTATGGTATAGAATGCCTGACCAGTTAAAGATGAACCTGGTAAAAACATCGGTTTGCTGGAGATGCCACCGATCCAAAGGTACCTTGTTGCATATAATTTGGAATTGTCCTAAATTGGCGGGCTGATGTGGGGCCAATTACAAGCTGGAATGTTGGAAGTTATGCAGCGCCAGGTTCCTCTGGATGCATCCCTCTTGGTCTTGGGCAGTACAAATAAGGTTTCAACCCAGTATAAGCCGCTTCATCTACAGTTTATGGGAGTTATTACAGAGGCTAAAAGACTGGTGTACAGAAAATGCAGATCAGAGGAAATTCCTATCATAGATGAATGGGAGGATAATACACACAAACTGGTGGGCCTGGAGTGCCTTTCATTTCTGGCTGTAGATAAGTGGTCACTTTATGAGGAAGTATGGGGTCCTTACTTATCTTGATTTTTCATACTCTCTCATGAGTCGAGTGTGGGGGTATCTCCTTGCGTGGTTCTGATATCACATGATTGACTTACGAGATGTGAATGGGTGATACCCAAGTCCCCTACCCCCCCCCCAAAAAAATGGTTATACCGGTAGGCATTTCTTTTATTCTTAGAGCATATTGTAGCAGGAAGCAAATTCACTTTAGTCAGCACTCTGCCACTTGCCCCTTACAAACAAGCTATCAGCTTCTCAGTGTACCTCAAATGCATTTATGAAACATAACAAACAGCCCCCTACTGAATATCTCTGGCATTACTTTTTTTCCCCCCTCATGGCTGTGCTAAACTTCCTAACTTTCTCTGTTAGCCCACTTTGAAACAACTATGTAACCTCTTTTTTGTTATCTCATGTCACTATGTAATGTGCTGTTTTCTTTCTTTCTGTATTTATTGTATGACGTAGAACCTTTGTAAATGAGTCTCTGACTCAAAGGTCTTTCTGAATATTCAAATAAATAAATAAATACACATTCCACCTAGTTGTTCATATCAGTCTTATCGTAATGCATTCTTGTTTGTACCATATTTTTATTGTTATGGTTCCTACTTGAGTTACTCTTTGGTTATTGGGGACCAGAATTACTGGCAGGCTGCAACACAGTGCTTAGTTCAGACGGAAGTGACCCTTGGTCTCCATATGATTGTATCCTTGGGATAATTTGGACCCTTACTATCTGAAAATGTATTTCTGTATTTTGGCATTAAACTGTAATCCATGGAACATACGATCCGGCCAGGTTCAGAGGGTCTTATTGGAATTATTGATGTTATAAATTGCATGCATTATAAGATAAAATTCTCAATGAACTATAAATTAAAAAAAAAAAGTTGTACAAAAGAGAACAAGCTCCGGCCAGAGGTATACCTTCACCCATAGCTGCATGAAATGAGGAATAAGAGGGGTCATGTGGATCCTGTTGTAAGAGGAGGGAACAGTGTTTACTATAAGACCTTAAGATCTTGACTCATATCTGGGGTCATAATCAAACCTGTGCATACAGTTCTAACATGGAGAGCATTCGGGGACTGCCTTTCCATATGTAACTGAGTATATGTCAGTAATAACTACTGTGTAAACCACCATGCAGTCTGATTTCTTTTTTTTTTCCTGTCAGAGTAGAGGTCCAAGCTAACTTTACCCCAAGGGTGCAGAGAAGTAGTGTGTGTTGATTGCAGGAGAACCTCTTGACAAGCATTCCACCATACCTCTAGACACTGAAGGTCTCTCAGAGCCATGCCCATCTCCGCTGACACCATGGGAGAGTTATCATATGGTGCTAGCCTCAGCTGAGAAAAACAGCACATTTGCTGCTTAGAAAACCCTGTGAATGAAAGGTTGGGGTTGCAGGACTATACTGAGTAGTTGCATGATAAATTCAGAATCCTGCAGATGGGAAACGCCCTTCAGAAGCTCTCAGTGGGCCTCATGAGAGCAAGCTGGCCCTGCTTAAAAGAATATAACAAAGGGGGTGAAGTATCTACATTTGAAAAGATGCCGCCTGGCAGCCCAAACAAGGTATCCACAAGACTGGGTGTCAAAGGGGACTAGTGCAAGATGGCCTCATTTGGATGGGGACTCTCTCCCACTACAAGCATGTCTGGGGCCAGGTGGAAGGCTGTTAAGGCCCTGCAGGGTGGTATCCTGCTGGTGGGGTGTGTTTTGGTGGGGTGTGTTTTGGACCCTCCTTGCTTCCCTAGCATTCAACCCAGATTTTCTCATACGGTTGAAGGATACAGGTTTTACACTATGGAAATCTTGGGGTATCCAGAATGTGGGGGACTTGCTAACATCAGATGGCCATTGCTAAATTCAGCAGAACTCATCATCACTGTATAATAGATACCTCCAGGTGAGGACCTACTTAGGAAACACAAAACAGAGTACACCCAAATCCACCTCATTATCCCCCTTGAGCAGACTATTCTAAATAAATGCATAGATCCTAAAAACATGATATTGGTGAGATCTTCCCAAAGTAGGGCCCTGAAACCAGACCTTTGGACTAGTAAGCCCGTTATTTTCAATAACTCTTTATGAAGGCGGAACCATCCATTGCTTAAACTGATACAAAATGGCTGCCCTGGTGAAAATGAGTTAAGGCCCTCTGGGAAAGAGATCTTGGGATCCTAATCCAAGAGGAGGGATGGGTAATACTATGCAAAACACTTATGTGCCTGCTAACCTCTAATGAATACAAAATAATCATAGTACATGTGTCTCAACTGTTTGTTTTATTGCCCCTTGTGTGGTTCATAAATTTAAGAAGAGATTATCCTACTCTGTGGGAGGTGTAATTCCATAATGGGTACATACAATGGATGTTCTTCAGTTTGCCTGATAAGACCAAGTCCTGCCCTGAACCCTTACTAGTCACCAGTACTGAGGGGTCCACCATTACCGCTGTGCTCTCCTTCAGGTACCTTGGTGTGACAGCGGACCCTCAACTTGACCTCTCCTTATGTATCTCACGTGTGTAGAGCTGTAAATTGCAAACTGAGTTTGGTCTGTAGGGCCAAACATATCCTCACCCCTAAGGCTTGTTTTGCCCTTGCTGGGGGGATGATCCTCCCTAGCCTTAATTATGGGCTCATCACTTACGTAAATGTGACTAAGGCTTCACTCTGTAAATGAGATGCAGCTTACAATAACATTTGAAGGTTTGCTCTGTCAACTGCCCATCTTACACACCCCTGTGAGCTCTATAGCAAAATTGGCTGGTTATTCCCTGCAAACAGTTGCTCTTTTTCCCTGGGTTGTTTTGTGGATAAGACTCTCAGAACTGCTACCCCACCTATCCTAGCAGGCCAGTTAAAAATGTGTATTTGGAGCTTCCAACTTTGGTCCACACTGACCAGCCCCTGTTGGTGGCTCCTAAGACCCATACTTGCCTCGGGTGAGCAGGCCTTCGCAGCTTGGGCACCCAGGCTCTGGAACTCCTTCGTGTTTCTGGCTCATGGGGCTGTCTCCCATTTGCTTTTCAGGATGCTTTCTCTGGGATTTCTTGAACAGCCTGCTCATGTGTTTAAATATATGATACATATCCTATGGACTGGAGCTCCTTGTCATTACCCCCCCAAATATTGTTTATCCTACTCAGAAGGCTTGACTGTCCATGCTCGTTAGGGGTTAATTATTTTGTAGGCCATGTTTTGAACTGTTTTGAAACTGTAGTTGATTAAGTATGTAACTGGTTGGTGTTCACTATTATTTGTAATTTCAGATCTCACTTCGAGATAGAGCTCTTGCAGCAGGTAATAACCATTAGGAAGGACTATGCCTCCAGGCACTAGGACCCCACAGAAAAATTCTAGCTAGCAGTCCAAGACGGGGGACCGCCCCCGATGTTGGCTCTGTCCCCGACGTCAGCTCTACCCCTGACATCGGCTCCACCCTGACACTGGCTTCGCCCCCGACGTCGTCCTCAGTATCTAGGATGCGGTCCCCTGGCACCACTTCAGTTCTTTTCCCGCCGTTGACCCTGCATTTCTGCTCCATGGACACCTCCTGCTACCATCGACTGCCATTTTTTCTCGACGCTTCACTCAGTTAAACTTTTCAAGTTAATTGATCGCCTCTTTATGTCTGCCGAGTCTTCCACTTCTACATCGCGGTGTAAGACAAAGTGTACATGCCGCAAACAAATTCCAACTAAAGACGACCATTCGGCTTGCCTCCTGTGCCTGGGACTACAGCACAAGTCAGATGACTGCCATTACTGCCTCAGCTTTAACAAGCGCACCCACATTCGCTGCCTGAAGATGCTCAAGGCTCACCTGCTGGAACATGTGGCCGCGATACAAAAGTCTCACTTTGGGCACAGCTCTTCTTCATCCTCCGCCCGTGATGCCTCCCCCAAGGAGAAGAAGCACTCAGGGAAACATCACAGGACAGACAAGGAGAGGTCCAGGTCAGACTCTTGGTCCCGTTCCCTGCACAAGGGCTCCAAGGCATCTGGCTGGAGGTCAGATTCTGCCCCTCCCGGGGTCGCTAGTCCTCCCAAGACTTTCGACCACTAAACCCTCTGCATCAGCCCAGGTGGAGGTTCAGTGCAAGGGCCTTCCCAGGCTCTCTCTTCACTGTCTCTGGCCATCAGACTCCCCAAATAGATGCAAGGGTCTAGGGCCCAGGACTTGTGCTCTGTTACTTCTACTGCAACGGCGTCTGTTCAGGCCCCGCAATTGGTAAGGTCTCGTCCTCCAGTTCGTCAGCCATGCCTGTCGACCACGACAGGCACATGGGTTGCAGACATGCCAAGGAAGCACCCTCTGCACCGAAACTGTCGTTGACCATCCTGTTGGACCAACGACAGCTTCCAGCATCATCTTTCTCCATTACTCTGGAGTCAGACCAAACATCAGTCTCCAGGCTGTCATCAGCCTTGCTAGAGCGGCATGAGACTATGCCAGAGGACCTGACAACCGCTGATCTGACGTCCAACCCCACTAAGCCTACGACGACAGTCATCAGCCAAGGCCAAAGCATCTGACACTCAGACGGAGGACCAGATGCCAGGTAATTTGCCCGTCGGCGGTCGGGTACCAGAAGCCCCTCAGATACCAACCCCTTCGGGATCAACTAACCAGACATCAGACCAGCCGTCCGACTCAGTGGTCCCCTTGGCAGAAGTAGGAGCACTCTTTTCCATTTGGTGGAACACCACAAGGGTGACCTTCTACCCAAACGTGAACCCATGGGGTGGCGATGGCCATTCCATAGCCTATGCCTCCCCGTAGGACTCCGTCTCCAACCCTGATGCCAGACCACCCAACTCCAGGTGGCTAGGATCAGGGCTGTGATGAACGTTGGAGACACAGACGTCACCCGTCCTCAAAGTCTTCTTCCCACAGGCGGAGTAGGTCTAGCGACCGTCACTCCCGAGGGTGGAGCCGGTTAAGCGGATGTCACTACCAACGTTGGAGTAGGTCACCGACCATCACTCCGAGCCGTTGGGTGACTATAGCGGTTCCGCCTCACCCTATGACTCTTCTGAGTATGACCTTCCTCTGTCTTCACCAGATCTGAGGAAGGATTCACCCAGGTCTCCACCTGGTGATCTCACCTTCCTTGAGGCAATGAGGCATATCCAATTCCTCAACCAGTGGGAAACAGAGGAACTGGACCCAAAAAAAGAGGTGCTTGGCTAAATTTTTGGGAGCTGCTGACCCCAAACCACTAGTCATTCCCCCGTTGGTGGAGCCATTCCAGAATGTGATAAAGCTGGCATGGAAGCATCCTTCGACTACTTCTGCGGTGCCCAAAAAGGTGGATCACCTATACAGGACCCCCAGAAATGAGCCCCACCTCGGTGAACAGCCCAAGGCGGACTTCATAGTCCTTACAGTGGCTCACGGCAGGTCACAACAGCCTAAGCATACTAGCTCCTAGCCACCAGATAACGAATCAAAAAAGATTGACCAATTTTATTTATTTATTTATTGTAGTTCTCAGAAATACAACCCTTTGAGTCAGGGACTTGTTTCCAAAGGCTCCACGTCAGCATTACAGAGAAGTACAGTCAATGATATATGAGCATTCCTTATAGACATAAACAATACAGGGGTACAGGGTGCAAATATAGTAGGAACACAGCAGGATTTTTAAGAACTGTTACAAATTGTATACAGGTAGGGAGGAAGGTGTACACCTCTTCCACCTGTACTATCAGGTCTCTAAATTTCTTTGCACATATGGTCATATACCAGAAGTGCCTGTGGCAGAAGGCTGTGGACCTAGCCAAGACACAGGCAGATTCTGATAAGTCAGAGCTTCTGGCAGTCCTGCAGTCTGGGGCAGATGTGGGCAGGCTTGTTCTCGGATGCTCATATGATGTGGCAGATACAGCAGCCACAGTTGCAGCCTCAGAGTATATGTCAGACGACACTCATGGCTTTGAGTGTCTGGGTTCTGACAGGACCTGCAGGACTATCTTGAACCTGCCATTCCAGGGCCCTTTGCTGTTTGGCCAAGAGGCTGAGAAGATCATCACTGGCCTACAGGACTCGGGGAAGGCTATCTCCGAAGTACACAAGATGTACAAGTCAGAACCATATCCCTCCAGGTGCTGGCCCATTCATAGGCACCAAGGACAGCAAGCAAAGATACAGCAACAACGAGGAGGGTTCAAGAGAAAAGCACCCCTCAGGCACCAGGAACCCAGGGACCGCAAACAGCTAAGCAGTACAGAGCTCCCCTTCCCACCTCCCAGCCTCTGCCTGACTTCTTGCCCACCCCCTCCTCCAGCAGAGTCGATAGAATAGGCAGTAGGAGGGCGGTTCTCCCTTTACCTTGCAGGTTGGGAGAACATCACGACAGATCAATGAGTGCTACAGCTCATAGACAGGGGTTATGCCCTGGAGTTTTCTCAACTATCCCCGAACAATCCACCAGCCTACGTATTCAACTCTCCATCCTATGCAAGCCTCATTCTGGTGGAAATACAGGCCCTCCTGTCAAAGCGAGCGATTCAAGTAGTACCCGAATCCCAGAGGGGCAAGGGTTACTACTCTCACTTCTTCCAAGTTCTGAAGAAGACAGGGGACCTTCGTTCCATCTTGGACCTCAGTCAACTGAATGTCTTTATAGAGTACAAAAGGTTCAGGATGGTGATACTCCAGGGGTTGCTTCCCATGCTGCGTCAAGGAGATTGGCTCTGCTCCCTGGACATGCAGGACGCGTACATGCACATAAAGATCCTGCCATCCCACAGGAAGTATCTCAGGTTTGCATTTGATGGAGAGCACTACCAGTTCAGGACCCTGCCTTTCGGCCTGTCCTCAGCACCTTGGGTATTCACCAAGTGCCTGGCGGTAGTGGCAGCAGCTCTCAGGAGGCAGGGTCATTACATCTAACCAGGGCCGGTTCCAGGATGTACTGGGCCCTGGTGCAAGACTTTGTAGTGGGCCCCCTCCGTCCAAGCAGCATGCCCCCCACCCCCACCCCAGGAGGGCCCTTCCAGCCACCACCACCAAAAGAATATTGCTGCTGTTTTTCCATTTTGTGAAGTTAAAGTTGTACACGGCGGGCTTTTGCTGCAGCAAATGTTTCAATCACATCAGAAAAGTTTATTCTCTTGCAAGTCTATTTTCAATTGAAAGTACACCCAATGCAGACAGTCTTTCCTGTGACATTGTGGAGCGCAGGTAATTCTTTATCAAGGACAGTTTACTGAAAGAACGCTCAGCACTGGCAACTGTAATTGGAATTGTAAGCAGTACTTGCAGTCCAATTTGGGTGTTTGGAAATCCTCTGCTCAGGTCTCTCTGTACCAGGTACTGTAACACTTCAAATGGACATTTCACATCATCAGGTAACAATCGAGCCAGCAAGGTAATTTCTCTAGACATGTCCGAACCATCTATATCCCCAAGAGATCGGGCCAACTCTTTGCATGCTACTTCAAGGTTTTTCGTCATGTCCACATGATTTGATGTTGAACAGAAAACCAAAAAGTGACTGAAAGTCATGCAGAAATTGGAATCGTTCCTCAATTTCCATCAGTACTTTATCCAATAGGCAATTGAAAAAATTCACTTCAAAGCTTTCTTGGCCAGTTAAGGGTTCGTCTGCGGCAAGCTCTCCTGGCATGCGTTTTCGCCGTCTGGTGCGTTTTTCTGGAAAAGTCGGTTCAATGTCCATGGTTTGGGCTAGCAGCTTTGCTTCCTCTACCACTCTGCTGAATCCCTGTCTTCCGATAATCAGACAGTTGTTCCTTGATGGAGGAAACCACATCTATGGCGTTTGGAAGACTCAAAGCAGGTGACTGTAAAATCACAGTCACCCGATTGATGGCACTAAGCACTTCATTCCACACAAGTAAACATACAATAAATGGAAATGATTCCAGTGTTTTCACAAGGCCTGTGATGTCAGACAGTGTTTCACTGTCACAGTTTTCAGTTTCTGATACTTCCTGCAACGAATCTAACAATTCAGGCAGTTGTTCACAGACTGCCTTTGCAGCATCACACGGGCACTCCATCGAGTCTCTGAAAGTGGCTTGAGGGTATATCGTTTCATGTGCTTGACAAGGATGTCCCAACGTTTGGTGGACCCAGAAAGATTCTGTGAACCCGCTGTAGTACTCAAAGAAATTCTTTGCTTCCAACGATGATTCAGCTGCATGTTCTAATACAAGGTTCCAGTTATGAGGACAGGAAGGAACATATACTGCCGCTCATTGACCTGTCGTATTCTCGCTTGAACTCCTCGATGGATACCTCTCATGTTAGCCCCATTATCGTAACACTGGCCCTGCAGTCTTCAATGTTAATGCCATGTTCAGTAAGCCGATTTAGCAATAATTCAGCCAAAGCCTCTCTGTTGTATTTTCAACATGGAGAAACTCCAGGAAGCTCTCCCGCATTTCAACTTGATCACCATTGATTTCAACATAGCGAATCATTAGTGATAACTGCTCCTTGTGAGAAATATCTGGAGTGCAGTCCATCAGCACACTATAGTAGCGAGCAGTGTATATCTTGTTCCTAATCTTATTAGTCACAGCCTTAGCTAACATCTGCATAAATTCGTTCTGGCTATCTTTGCTTAAATAATGAACATTTGCTCCTCTCTGAACACGTTGCAAGTGATCAGCCATAATAGGGTCATACGGGACAACAGTTCCAACAATTTCAGAAAATTACCATTGTTGTTCACATACAGACGATCTACTGAACCCCTAAAGGCTAAGTTTTGGCCTGCTAAATATAAAACACAGTCCAAAATTCGACAAAGCACAGCATGCCATCGTTCCTTTTCCTTATCCAGCTTTTCTTGCAAACTCCTGTCTATAGTAGGACATTTCTCTAACCCTAATTGTAAATGTTTCCATTTGTAGTAATTCTCCATGAGGGGTGGGTAAGCTTCATGCTGACTCAGCCTTTGTGATAATTTTTGCCAGTTGGAGAAACCTTGTGTAAACACGCCACTATCCTCACCAAAAAGCTTACAGCAGAAACAAAATACAGCATCAGCAGACTTGGAGTAAACTAACCAAGGCCTGTGAATCTTTGAGGATCCCACTACGCTCATAGTTTGCTGAAGTAAACGGCGACCAGCTGTTTAGGGAACTCAGTGTCAGTTTCCTTCAGCTGCAGGGGCTTATGCTGCACAATTTCAACCCTGAGGCGATCTAACTCTGAACTAAAACTTTCAGGCCAGGTAGCCGCGTCATAAAAATTATAAATGAAAGGTGGTTCACTACTGGGTTCAGGGTTTATGTCACAACCTGATTCCAGTTCAATACATTGTTGTATTTCTTCTTGCTGTATATGTCTTTCATCATCATATATTTCTTCTTGGTCTAGCTGTACATTTCTTTCTGAGTCGGAGTCCGATTCATCATGGTTCCCCAACTCCACCCCAGTCGTCTCCCCCTCTATTACTGCCTCTACAGCTGTTTCATGTGATGAGGTTGATGGTTTTTGCTCACTTGTACTTTCACCAGATTTGGACACTGTTGCCAGCGGACAACTTAACCATTTACAAAATATTTTGTTAGCATTTTCTGCTTCTTTTTGAGTCAACTCTAGCTGTCTTTTTTGTTCTTTACGTTTTGCAGAACCAGACTTGTACTTTGGTAGTGCTACAGGATTCGACATCATATCAGATTTCTTTTCTTTCCTTTCTGTCATGTAAGGTTTACCTTGCTAGCTAAGGCAAGCTATGTTTATTTATTTATTTTTATGAATACAAACTGTACTTTTGACTAGACTAGTTTAAAGTTCAATAATATCTATGAGACGTTACAGCAGGTGGGTCGTGGGTGGCTCACTTGGCACTAGCAAACAGGTGCAAGAGCACTGGGCAGGCTCATTTGTGTAGAACAATGTATAGATGTGCTGCTCCAGAGTAGTCCTATGCTTGCATTCTATGCCTAAGTCTAACTTTTAGTTTGAACTTGAAGCAGCGAGCATGAAAAACAGAGCCAGTCAAGAAAAGAATGTATTGCTATTCTGTGTTCTTTACTGATTCTGCAAAATAAAGTATTTTTTGCAGTTATAATCTTGATGTGTTATCTTTCTTTCTTGTCAGAAAAAAATGAAAGGCTATCTTGTTATTTTAATGCCAAACAGGGACTCCTACACAGTCAGTACTAGGCTGGCTACAGTGCTTGCTGCTGGCGTACTCCGAACACGAACAAGACTAGGTAGGCCGCAGGCACAGCAGAGCCAGAGAATATCTTGTCATTTTAATGCCAAACAGGGACTCCTACACAGTCAGTACTAGGCTGGCTACAGTGCTTGCTGCTGGTGTACTCCAAACACGAACAAGACTAGGTAGGCTGCAGGCACAGCAGAGCCAGAGAATATCTTGTTATTTTAATGCCAAACAGGGACTCCTACACAGTCAGTGACAGTGACACAGTGTCACAACACAACTCAAACAACTCTCTGGGTTATATTTTTTTTTCATATGTATTTAGAATTATTGACTTCTAAGTTCTTGAGACAAAAGACAAATATTAAGTTAGTTCAATCAAACTGTTGACCCACCCAGGCCAGGCCTGCCGCTACCGCCACCCAGCCGCTGGGGCCCTACAGGCTAGGGAGCCGCCAGCCACAGTGCTCACTCCTTCCTGTGGCTGCTTGCTAGTGCCAGGCCACCTAGCTATTTTTCCTGTTAGCTGGCTGGGGCCCTATACAGGCTAGGGGCAGCCGCCAGCCACAGTACTCACTCCTTCCTGTGGCTGCTTGCTGCCAGTGCCAGGCCACCTAGCTATTTTTTCCTGTCAGCTGGCTGGGGCCCTATACAGGCTAGGGGCAGCCGCCAGCCACAGTACTTACTCCTTCCTGTGGCTGCTTGCTGCCAGTGCCAGGCCACCTAGCTATTTTTTCCTGTTAGCTGGCTGGGGCCCTATACAGGCTAGGGGCAGCCGCCAGCCACAGTACTCACTCCTTCCTGTGGCTGCTTGCTGCCAGTGCCAGGCCACCTAGCTATTTTTTCCTGTCAGCTGGCTGGGGCCCTATACAGGCTAGGGGCAGCCACAGTACTCACTCCTTCCTGTGGCTGCTTGCCACCAGACTCCTCCTGTGGCTGCTAAGGCTTGCTGGCTGCCAGGCCACTCCAGCTAGCTATTTTTAGTGTGACACCTGCTGAGCTGTCCTCACTACAAGACCGAGGTTCTCTGTAATAGCTGCTGCCTCCCCCCCCCCAGACCAGAGCCAGACCCCACCCCACTGGCACCAACTGTATTGTACTGCTGTTCTTGTTTGTGACTTGCGTGTGATGTTGTCTCTAGTTTTTTAGTTTAGTACTGTAAACTTAATGGGCTCTGCTACAGTGAGTGCAGTGCAGCGCTGCAAATTAATTTCTGCCTGCCGCCCTGCCCGACGACGACGATCCCCACACATCCATCCAATTCCACTCACTCCTCTTAGTTCGCCCGCCAACTGCCGTCTGCCTCCAGACAGACTGTGAGACCAACCAAGAGAGACGCACCACATGCACGCACTATTGTTTCTCACGCCATGTCACGACGAGAATGATGAGGAATCGAGATGGCTGATTGGCTGGGCTGCAGGCAGCAGCAGCTTTGTTCCAGCGCCAGTGGCAGCGGCGCTCCGCCTCCAGTCGGTGAGTCAAACTCCAGCCCAGCCCACTGAGCCCAGGCACAGCCTCCAGGCAGCCAGCCAGCAAATCACAGCACTGCGGTGCGGCTAGAGGAGGCGGGGACACGCGGGGAGGGACTAGTTACTCAAGCAGCAACCAATCAAGTGTGAGTGACAAAGGAAGGCGGAAGCCAAGGACCCACCGTGACCCAAAGGTATTGTGCAGAGCAGCGGGGGTTTAATTTTGTAAATGGACCACCGCCCGGACGGACTCGGGGACAGGGAGGGACTCGGGCACTCGGCACACACACACGCAAGTCGGTGGACTTGGCGCGGTGGGCGGCATTCTCAGCCTCTAGCTGGGCTGGGGGCAATCATGGGCCCCGGTGCTCTCTGGGCCCTGATGCAGTCGCGTCCCTTGCACCCCGCGCCGGCCCTGCATCTAACCCTACCTTGACAACTGGCTACTAGTGGCCCCATCCAGAGAACAGCTGTGTCTGACCCTGGAGTGTACCTTCAAGATGTTCCAGGATCTTGGGATAACTAACTCTCCCAAAATCAGCCCCTTGGCCATCCCAGAGACTCCAATTCATAGGAGCAATCTTGGATACAGTTCAGGGGAGAGTCTTTCTCCCGTCAGACAGAGCAGCTTGCCTTCAGGCACTGGCTCGGAGATTACTGTCTGTGGACCAGGTTCCAGCCAGAATGGTACTACAACTCCTGGATCATATGACCACTGCCAGTGACCGTGTCTCTCACTTGCCTGCACATGAGGATTCTGCAGTGGAACCTCGGGGTGCAGTGGGACCAGCGATGCGACGATCTCGACCAGAGGGTCAGAATCTCCAAGGCAGTGCACCAAACCCTGCTATGGTGGCTGAATCCCTCCTGCTTGGTGATAGGGCCCCCCTTCAGGAACCCCTCCCCTCGTCAAGTTATCACTCTGGATGCGTTGGGCACAGGATGGGGTGCCCACTTCGGGAGAAATCAGACCGGGGATCTTGGACTCAAACAGAATGCTCTCTGCATACAAACGTTCTGGAGATGAGGGCTGTGCTGTATGCCTTACAGGCATTCCAGGCCGACTTCCGTCCAGGCCCAGTTCTAGTCCAGATGGATAACATGTCTGTGGTTTCTTCCTCAACAAGCAGGGGACACACATTCTATCCCTATGCAGAGAAGCCATGAGGGTCTGGTACTGGGCATAGATCACAGCCTAGAACTGTTTGCAGTACATGTCCCAGGTCTTCAAAACACCTTAGTAGACAGCCTCAGTCACTGCAGTCCCAAGCTCATGAATAGGAACTACTTCAAGAGGTAGTAGGCGACCTATTCAAAATATGGGGACCCCAGAGCTAGACCTCTTCAGTCCCCAATCAGTACCCAACTGCCCAATTTCTGCTCGCTAGAGCCAGGGCATGGTGTTTTTGGCGAGATGCATTGTCCCTCTCTTGAACGGTAGGTTTCTCTGTGCCTTCCACCCTTCTGCAGTGAGTTCTTCTCAAGCTATAGTCAGAACCAGCAACCAACAATTCTGGTAGTGCCATTCTGGCCCAGGCAGATTTGGTTCCTGCTTCTGCAACAGCTGAGTGATAGAATCCCCAGTTCCACTTCACTGTCCTCTTGGTTTGTTATTCTAAGAGCAGGCTCTCTAATTCACGCCAGCCTCAATTCTCTGCATCTACATGCATGACTCCTGCAGACTTAGCCAGGACCAGGCAGGGGTGTCCGAGAGGGTAGCGAGGTGACAGTGGCCAAGAAAACAGTCTACTAGGGCCACATATGCCATGAAGTGGAAGCGGTTCAGCTTATGGGCTGCAACCCGTGACATAGACCCGTTCTCATATGAAGTGGATGGGGTCCTGGGTATTTCTTATCCCTGTCTGATTCAGGTCTCAGCTACTCATCCATAAAAGTACATCTCCGGCTATCTCAGCCTATCATGGACTGGTGGATGGCAGGACCTTGGCGCAACTGGCTCTGTCATGCACCTTTCTGCAGGGTATCCTGTACATCAAGCCTCCATTGGGATCCAGTTCCCCATGGGATCTGCTGTTTATGCTGGAGAAGTTAACATTGCCCTCCTTTAAGCCAGCTGCAGTTGCAATTTTCACTTTCTATCTTGGAAAGCATTATTTTTAGTTACTATTACCTTGGCCCAGAGGATTTCGAGCTCAGGCTCTCATATGTAAGGAGTCATATTTGTTTTTATAGGGCAGGGTGTCCCTTCACAAACCCTAAGTTTCTCCCGAAGGTGGTGTCCGAGTTCACTCTCAACCAAGACATTAACGTACCTGTTTACTACCTCAAATACTCTAACAAAGAGGAGGCATTGTTACATTCTTTAGATGTCCATAGAATCCTTAGATATTATGTTGACCGTACATGGTCCATAAGGAAGTCAGACCAATTGTTTGTGTCCTTTGCCCAACGGATGTTAGGGGCACTAGTCACCAAATGGACTATGTCCAAGTGGCTAGTCAACTGCATTGTATTCTCCTATGATAAGTGTGGCAAACCTCTTCTGGGCCCAGTCAGAGGTCATTTGACCAGAGGGATAGCAACTTCATTCACATCTCTCAAAAATGTGTGAGCAGCAGATCTCTGTGTTGCAGCCACCCGGAGTTCAGTACATACCTTTGGCCGGCACTACAGTTTGGACATTGCTTCAAGAAGGAGGGCAGGTTTCGGCCTGGCAGTCCTCCAGAGATTGCTGTCATAGGAATCCAGGGGCATTCTTATGTCCACCGCCTGTTTGACCTGGTGCTATCCCAGTACTGCTTAGGACTCAGTCCTAACGGTTATTACCTGCTGCAAGAGCTCTATCTCGAAGTGTACAGTTACGTAAGAACTTACTGTAACAGTAGATCTTCGAGAAGAGCTCTTGCAGCAGGTATGTTTTCCCTCCCTCCTTTCCCCAATGCTTCTTTCTGTGTGTCCCTATCAGGATGACAAAGCCTCCTCATTTTATCCTATCCTTCATGCTAGCCGGGTCTCTGGTGGACGAACAGGTGGTGCTGGGAGGACTGCCTCTTGTATACTGAGGATGATGTCGGGAGCGGTCCCCCGTTTTGGACTGCTAGCTAGAATTTTTCTGTGTGGTCCTGGTGCCTGGCGACATAGTCCTAATGGTTATTACCTGCTGCAAGATCTACTGTTATGGTAAGTTCTTACGTAACTTTACTTTCTCTGACTATGTAATTGCCAATCCTGCTTTTCTGCAGCTTGTAAATTTCACTTATTGTTGTATGGTTTTTGTATTGCCCTGTAATTCTCCTGGGTCACACCTGAAAATAGGCACTGTGATTTTCTAGTGAGTTTACGTGGTCAATAAAAATAAATAAATAATACTTTCATTGCTTTGGGGATCATGTGACCTTATGCCTCTTCTGGTCCCAAGTGGCGCTAGAAACTGCCAGCATTTTTCGAGGCCTGTGGCTGACACTCTTCTATGCTCTTGGGTGTGGAAGAGTCAATAGGAGAGGACTTGTCACCATAGCCATGAGCAATTCATATCATGCAAATGTTGGCCGGAAAGTGTATTCAAAACATTTAGGTTTCTGGGGTTACCCCAGTCTAGCTAAACAAAAAGAACTGCTAATAAAGGTACTGCCCTTGTAATGGCTTGCACACGGGCTGGTGGGAAGAGTGGAAAATGGAAACAACATGGGGCCCTTTGTGTAATCCTAGGGGAGGCCTACAGTATTTAATATGGAGTGAAGTACAATAGAAAGGTTAGACCTTGGGAGATGAGCATGTATTTGCAACGAGATAGTATATGAATAAATTCGTTTTGATTCACTTGTACCTCATGATATAAAGAAATACATTCTGTGATGCCCTGTGACCTGTCAATGCAGAGGAAATCCAGCACTGAAGTCTTCCTACCAGCCTCAAGCCTGGATGATGGAATGAACCCATGTGTTGATGCTCTTCTCTTTTTCTGGGTTCTGCAGCTCCCTGAATCGTCCCTTTGGCAGTGGCATTATGACGCCCTCTGGAGTCCTCCTTAACAGTCAGATGTTGGACTTTTCCTGGTTGAATAAAACCCAGGAGGCGCATCAAACCAGTAAGGAACTGTTTAATAGATCTTTTTCACCTTGTTTTGTCCCATTTTTTCCTGAATGGAACTGAATGAATGATGTGTGAATGAATGAATGAGTTAATAAGTGAACACATAAATGAATAAAGGAATGAATGAGGTGTGAATGAATGGATGTCAGAATGGATAAATGAGTAACCAAATGAGTGAGGTGTGAATAAATTAATGAGAGTGAATTAAACTTTATATTCGAGGCAGCTTTCCAAGGCTCAAAGGCTGAACAATAAACAGAATTTATAAGTCTGATTATCTATTCACAAGCCTAGCTAGGGTCCTGCTTAGCTACTGGATCAGTCATTAATGTCTAGAGATGACCGATGCAGCTGCACAGCTTCCGTGTAGCACTACGGCTTGCGCCACTCTACTTAAATCATTAAATAAGTTAAAACTAAATGGGGAAAAAGAACATTGTTGTGATTAGATTTATAATCACAATATCAGCGTCGACCAGGCATTTCCTTGGATTAACGCAAATCCGGAGGGGTAGACCTCAGCTGCGCCTCGGGCCACCCATTCCTCTAACCAGTCATTAATTCCTCGAAATTACCAGCTTCTCAATTGTTATTGCCTAAATTATTTGTTTTATTTGAATTCTGGTAACGGGTAAGTCCACTGAGACAATGCAGTCCCTTTTTCAGGAAAACTAAAACACAGAAAAGGGGTCGGTGGCCCAATGGTAGTGTTTGTGCTACTGTGCATAAAATCCTGGTTAGGGAGCAAACTTTGGGGTCTGAATCTGGGTTGAGGAGCAAACTTTGGGGTCTGAGTCTGGGTTAGGTAGCAGCCTTTGGGGTCTCTGAGTCTGGCTTAGGGAGCAAACTTTGGGGTCTGATTCTGGATTAGGGAGCAAACTTTGGGGTCTGAGTCTGGATTAGGAGCAAACTTTGGGGTCTGGATTAGGGAGCAAACTTTGGGATCTGAGTCTGAGTGTCTAGGACTGGAGACAGTGCTGAGGCTTGCCGTGTGGGTGATGCCACAGTCTGCTGCTCCAGTGACCCCTTGAAACAGGCTGGGAGTCTGCTGTCTCACGAGGTTTACTGCAGGTCCATAAATCAATCAGATTGTGCATGGTGCTAGCGGGGAGGTGGCAGGGCAGAATGAAACACACACCCAGGCTCGCAGGTCAGCCCTGCAGTACAGATGAGACTGGGGAGAAGATCCTAGCCAACATCAAAATGACAGTGGGCACTACCCTGTTTTAGTAGAATGTGGAGTGGAGGGCTACCCTGCCCCAGAGACTGGATTCAGGTGGGTGGGTGGGTGGGGCAAAGCTGAGAAGAAGGGTGAATAGTGTTGGGGCTAAGGGTGAATAGTGTTGGGGCTGTGAGTTCACCAGCGGCAGCCTGAAGACTGGATGTCAGCTAGGGCTCTATAATAGAAGATTTAATTAAGAAAAAACCGAAACCACACACCACGCTCAAAGTACATTACAACAGCCAGCCTGCCGATGCTGGTAGTGCTACTACTCACGATGCCAGTGACCTGGCTTCAGAAACTAGCCCATGTCATCACAGGGAAAGCCGTGGGAGGAGAATAGAGCACCCGGAGGATATTTTTCTCCTTGGGGAAAGAATGGTCCACAGACTCTACTACTCTGGCTGGCATGCTGGCACAGCGGTAGTACTACTGGTTGCGATGCCGACTCCCAGGATCGGAAGTGATCTCCAGTTGGAGAGCTGGCGGGGGAGGATTGAGCATCACATGGACTGCTCTTCTCCTTCGGTGGGAGGGGGAGGAGTCACCAGTGCAGTTCTGACCCCTTGAAGCAGCCAGGGGTCTGACTGCTGTGGCTGGCTGTAGTTGGGTGTGTGTGCCAGACGTACGGCATATGCACTGCTTACATCAATGCACACCATGCCCCTCAGGAAAGAACAACAGGAGGGAAAAAATCCCAGCTAGCAGGATGACACCTCCCTCCTCGCAGGCTCCATACTTGCCTACAGGGCTCACCGGTCCCATCTGAACTAAACCCCTCCTGGGATTTAGGGGTTGGTCCTGGGGGGGGATCCACCACGAGGGGTAAACCGGTGGGGGGGTGGCTATAGACTGGCTGGTACATCCCAGAGGCAGCATGTGACAGAGCTGGGGGAGTGGATAGGCTGAATGGAGCTGGCTGGCAGAGAGGAATAAGGCATACTAAATAAAATAAAGAAAGACTCACTACTTCTCATACCTGGGTAACCATGGGTGGCAGTGCAAATAGGATTTGGAGATCAGAGAGGGAGGACACCGACTAGGCCATGGTATGCACCTGAGTGCCCACACATGTCACACCCATATGTCAGCATCCTAGAGAACAAGAGAAACGAGAAACAAGAAACAAAGACCCAGCTAAGGCAGTGTGATGCCAAGCCCGCTCAACCCACGCACTGTCAGTCAGGGCGCCCACCTCTGCACCAAACATGACCTCTGCAGGTGGCCCCTGCAACCTAACGGCCCCTTGGAGGGGCAAATCAGGGAGGAACAGGAGGTGGGTGATGCGGCTGGGGGTGGTGGCATGTCGGAGAGGGTAGGCTGGGCAATAGATGAAAACAGAAAGTTTAAAAAAAAACCCACACAACTACTGCTTAAAAGGACAGGGTCGTAGAATTGTTTACAGAAATTATGTAAATGGTGGCCCAGTGGAGGCACGTTATGCTTCCGTGCCGGAGACCCAGGTTTGGAAGTGGATGGCTGGGTTGGAGTTGGCTGACTAGGGCTGCCTTGCCTGGGAGAGGGTGGCACTATGGTAAGCTGTCACAGCGCCCCCTGTAGTTACCCTGGGTGCTTGCTCCACCACACGGTCCTGCTGCGAAGTGTGACACCAATATCAGGAAGTGCGGTGCCAGTGGGGTGTCGGGCGGCTAGAGGGAAGGAAGAAACAAAACAAAATGGGGCACAGCCAGCACAGTGACACGCCAGTACTCTGGAGCCCCTCACCCCCATTTGATCCCCATGTTCCTGGGTGATGGTAATAGTGGGGTGTCACGACTGGGAGGTGGCCAGTGCTGATGAAGGACCATTGCTGGCTCCAGGGACAGAAAAACCATGATAGAAAAAAAAAAATATATATATATATATATATATATATATAAATGCCATATTGTATTTTAACAGTAAGGTTTCAGTCCTGCGCTCTTTTCAAAGCTGCTTCTGAGGGTATCCATTTGAGCGTTACTGACAGGGAGTATCATCCCACAAGGCCCGGTACTGGCAAGGCACAAGTTCCAATAGATTTAAATTCAGCATGCGAGGAACAAGTACTCCCTACTCTGAGGAATTCAGGGACTGCCGTAGGTGATAGGGGTCCAGGAGATCAGTGAGAGAAGAGAAGGGTCCTGATACCCACATTGTCTCCTTCTCTCTTTGGTGTCATTTTCAAAAACCCCTCCTGATTTTTGCAGTCATTCCACAAAATCACGTTTCTGATGGCATTTGATAAGTGACATCTGTCATGTTCATATGCTGGGGTAATAAAAAAAACAAAGTACTATCCTGACAGTTCAGGGTCACAGTGTGAGCAACCAGGAATGCTATGTCTGAACCTCATTTCCCAATCTTGACAATGACCCGATTATAACTTGTGTTATTAATGTGTTAATTTTTTTTATATATATATAGGATTTGAACTTCTGTGAACCCTGGCCGGTGGTTGCAGTCCTCTTCATGGAGGAACTCACTCTCAGTCCCTTTCGTCCCGCTCTGCCAACCCGGAAAGTCCCACGGATTACCGAGACCCAATCCAGATGCAGGGCGGCCCTCTGGACACGGGGCCATCATGGAAACTGCCAGGCTCCTGTTTTTCTTCTTTCTTCCATCCCCCAAACAACGTGGGACATCGGTACATGCCTCTTGACCCGTGTTGTCTCAGCTGCTCAGAGAGCAATCAATGAGAGACGACAAGCATTCCTCCGGACACTCGATCCTCTCTCCCCCTGCTGACCTCCTGGCGGCCCAGGCTCATTCCTGGACCCGTCGCTGCATTGGGTGAGGTGAGGTGTGGTGACCAGCGCCTCAACCTCCGGTGCCACCAGGCCCTCTTTGTGTTAATTTTAACAGCTGCACTATCTGTGCCCAACAACTACACAGCAAATACAAACAAGCAGGTGTTTGACATTGGCTGATGCTTGTTTATATTCTTTGGTAACCGAATATGGCCCGCTGGGCACAAGGTCGGGGTTAGCTGGTATCACAGGGAGGTTAAGTGACTTGCTGAGGATTACACAGTATGCAAGTGGAGGTCAAACCCAGGTCTTGTGGCTGTACCAAGCTTGTTTGGTTGGGGTTTGGAAGGTACCATCTTTTCCTCTCATACTGCATGTGTACCTCACCCACTGGTGTGTCAGTAATTACCTCCTCTCCCAGTATACTTATTAAAAGCATCCAGAACCCGGTATTTATGTATGTAAATGTGCACATTTATGCTGTACTGTATCATTCATGCCTGTAAATATCATTTATCACTGCTGTTAATTCCCTGTTTGTTATATGCATCCCTGTTATCCTTCCTGTCTGCCAGGTTGCACTTGGAAATGAGCTGTATGCTCTGTGTGCTTTTGTGGTCCACACTTGAAATAAATCAGAATTGAGAAACGGAGGCCATAGAATTATAAAGTAAATATATAATTGCTGTTTCATAATCATTATGAAGACTGTACTGTTCTGCTACAATTGCATACGGTTTAAAAAAAAAAGTGAATTTTTGTTATGATAAAAAATAACTGTGTAGAAAACTGCCCTTCTAGAAACACTTTTCTTTGTTTCAGACAAACATCATCCAGCCGGGAAAGAGACCCATGTCCTTTCTGCTTCCCACAATTGTGCGTCCATCACAGGGGCTGTGTGGCACCTACCTGTCCCTGGGAGGTTCCAATGGAGATAAAGCACTAAGCAGTATCACGCAGGTTAGTGCAATGCGGGATGCTGATTCACCCTGGCAGTCCCAAATTTCATATACTTTGACTGTGGAAGAGATCGTAGTTCAAATATAATTTTTAATATTGGGCTTCTTGCCTCCTGCCTTTCCTCACTCCTCTCCCCCATTTCCCTGCCTCATACTCCATCTGCTCCAGGGATCATCACACTTTCTTCAGTCTGCACCCTCACTCCTGTGCTGCGTAGTCAGCCTTCTCCTGTCACCTTCCCTCCATCTGCAACCTGCTCCCTGCCTCCCTCCACCTCTCCCATGGCTCCCTCAGGCACCTGTTGAAACTCCTCCCTCCCTTCCCCATTTGCCCCTGCACCACTCTCCCTGACCCGGCCCATTTGGAACCACTGCAGTCCATGATGTTGGCCCTTCTCCTGGGTTCTACCTCAGCCTGTATCAGGCTTCCTACCTTCTGCTTCTGCACTGCCTTCATTGCACTGCACCGCTCTCTAATGTATGTAAGTGTTGCTCTCTGGCTCTTGCTGCTTTTATTTTGCACTTACTGGGTTTAGATTGCACTTTGACTGCACTTTATTCTGCACTGAGCATCGACATTGTGAATGTTTTTATTGTAGCTCCTGTTCCCTTGGCCCCAGATCTAGCATTAATCCGTACCAAAAACACAATTCAAAATCAGGAAATCAGCTTTGAAAAAGACGCTCCATTCAGGTGGATGGGGCGCCCCACCATCCGAGCTCTCCCTATAGACGTCACAAAATGTTGGCGCACGGGGATGGGTCACAAAGTCAGGAAATGGAAAGGGATCATGCTGCCAGCCCCTCAGGGGCAAATTATGACCCCTTTCTTTGGGGCCTAATAGAACACTTTTTAAACACTGTGGTGCAGCTCCCATTGAGATAAGGAAGCTCCATGTTTCTACTTTTTAACAAAAATAAAATGCGGGGAAGGTTCACTTGTACTCTAGGCAGCAATAAACAATGCATTAAACCGCACTTGTGAGTTGAGCAAGTGTTAACTAAATGCATAATAGCAATACTGTGCTCCAAGAGTGTGATACATATATATATATATCTATTTATATATATATAGTGGGATATCTTCACTTCTGGGGACTTGAGGTAGTCAGCTTTGCTGTCAATCACAGTATGCTTGAGGTGTGATGATATAACACAGCCTGTTGTGCATTATCGTTCAGTTATTTTGTGGCATAAAGCATGACTTTGTACAAGCTGAATTCATACCAGTGTACCCAACAGCTGCTACCATCTGCTGGTATTTTGCTGCATAAAATACAACCATCCTTTTGAACTAAAGATAGTTTGAAAATTAATGACACAAATTTAGCATTTTGCTGTTCATTTGGGAAGGCCTATTTTTATGTGAGGTATTACATTCAGAAATCGTATCTAGTTCTGTTTATATATTGTCACAGTGCCCATGGAGAATAGAGTGTCCAGGGAATCTTACTTTCGAGCATAGCCTGACATATCCTATTATTGAATTGCAGTCCTGGTATTGTGGTAAGGCTATCTTTTAGGACTTTTCCTTTTATTTATTTTTTCCCATAAAGCTTTTGAGTCATTGGAGCTAGCTTTCCACCCACCTGTGTCTGGCACATGCTTCCCCATGACTTAACCTGTGGAGTCCCCAATGGATTGCCCTCGAGAGGGCCAGGAAGGAGGTCTGTCCTCCCCCACCCGGTATCTACATCCACAATTGCCAGGCCTGGGTGGCAGCATGAACCTCAAAATGGACCAGGCTACATCTGCAGCTCCATTCTTGGCCCATCTGCCTTCACAGTGTTGGATGCAACCCACAGTTGGCCTTGCACGCTCCTGATGTGCCCCTGCAGAGGAGCAAGCCCTCAGCCTGCCGTAGGGGTCACCAGAACGGTGTATTCCAGTGCCTTCCCTCCCCGAGCTGGGAGGACTGCTGCACAGCAGTGCCTTCCCGACCCTTGGACCAGTCTGACCTAGCTCCCGAGTCTGATCCCGAACCCGGGTCAGCAGCATGGGAGTGCAGAGTGCTACCAAATGAGCCATCAGGCAGTGCCTTTACCTTTTATTTTTGTAATCCTGGAACTGCAAGTATACCCTAACACCTGAACTGTCATACTCTGAGACTAGTCAGACTGTGCTGCTATCCGTGAGAACAAGTACAGAAACAGTTGTGGTGGTGATTCCTTGGATCTCATGCAGTGGGTCTCAGACTTTCATTCCTGGATATGCATCACAAATAGACTGTTTGAGTAGCATTGGTCTGGTTATGAGTTTACATTTGTAAAGGAATGTTTTCTCAAGTACTGAGATGGGGTATGTTTCAAAGGAAAGGTATCCAAGGTGACCACTTCTGAGACCCTCCTGTTCCCAGGGACTAGTGAGAAACAGCAGTGGGCCGTTAGGTCGGCTGAAGCTTGACTAATGGTCTGGGGCAAGAGGGAGGATTTTCTTTTCTGGCAAACCTGAGGGCCTTCTGGGGCAAGGGATGTCCGTATGCCTGGATGGGCTGCACTTGTACAGAAAGGGGAGAGAAAATCCTGGCCAGGAGATAAACTAGAGGACAGGATGTAGATGCAGGCAAATGCACAGAAGGGAGGACAGCAGAAGAGGGGTGCCAGGAGAGAGGAGACCCCAGGGGAGGGAGCAAGGAAGCATAGGGGCCAACTATCCTCACTTACATACAGGCCAAACTGAGGAGAGAACTTAGCAAAATGGGTCAGCTCGATGGCTTAATGTACTTCAGCCTGGATTTAGTGACACTTACATGTACAAAGGCCTGGTTTGGGAAAAAACGTAGCTGGGACATCTGAACAGAGGAATACAGACTTTATGGACGAGATGGACATGACTGGAAATGGGTGGAGTGGCTGCCTTCATAAGAGAGTCATGGTGGAGGGCAGTGATGACATCAAGGGCAGAACTGTCATAGGGTCCATCTGGGTCGAGCTAGTAGAAACTGAGGGTAAAACAGTCACCATGGGGCTGTGCTACAGGCCCCCAAATAGATTAGTGGCACATGGCTTTATCAGATTCAGGACAACTTTTCCTTTGGGATAATGAGTGCTACTGGCAGTATGAGGTAGTCCCTATCCCCACCACCATGTTGGTTGTATCATGTAGCATGTGTCAGGAAGGGGGACCACAGTTTTAAAAATCAGGGCAGGGAATAATCTGCCAGATGTGAGAGCCTCTCATACTCTGCTAGTTTGGAGAGAGTCATCAGCCTACCCTGAAGAAGGCTTGTGAGGTGTATGTGTGCCACGAAATACCCAGTATCTTTTATCTCCTGCAAAGCAGAGGTTTCTTGGCAGGAGGTATGGGGGGCAAGCCGTGCCTATGATAGGAAGGCTGGACAGATTGCCATTTTCTCTAGCACCTGGTATATATAGGGCCATTCGACCGAATTGAAGGCTTTTTCGCATCCATACTCATCAGAAGGGCGGGATCCTTTTGAGAATCTGCAGCAC
The DNA here is from genome assembly GCA_016271365.2 of Neoceratodus forsteri. Classification (NCBI taxonomy): domain Eukaryota; kingdom Metazoa; phylum Chordata; order Ceratodontiformes; family Ceratodontidae; genus Neoceratodus; species Neoceratodus forsteri. The sequence continues at coordinate 253,308,044 of JADMNL010000028.1, read as the reverse complement.
CTAGTGCCATTATAACTACCCGGACATTATCCATAGCCATCCTCCCTTTCACAACACATTTGTGATGTTTGGACATCAGTGTTGGTATGAGGTGGTCTAGTCTTGTTGCCAGAACTTTAGCTAAAATTTGGCACCATTATTGAGTAAATAACTGGCTTGTAATTTGTGATCAGCTGATTGTCCTTGTATGGTTTAGGAAGCAGGGCAATTAGAGCCTTGAGCATGGAGGGTGGTAGGGCCTTCGCCTCTAGTGCCATTGTATATGCATCTAGCAGCTGAGGCCCCAGCTGAGTTTTGAGGGTCTGGTAAAACTCTGCAGGTAGGCCATCCATTCCCATGGACTTCCCCTTAGAGAGAGTATCCACAGCAGTGAGGACTTCCCAGAGGGTGATAGGAAAATCCAGAGTGCTCCTCTGCCCTTCTGTAATCTTTGGTAGTGTAGAGGTTTCAGGGAATTTAGTCAGACTATCCGTGGGAAAGGTGCTTCGTGAATCGTAGAGTTTGGAGTAAGACTTCAGCGAGGCCGCACTGATGTCCGACTAATTACAAGGGATGGAACCTGTCTTGGTTTGAATACGTATGCTTACCTGGCTGGGCCACCCTGGTCCTCTATGCCAGTAGTCTAGAGGCTCTTTACCCAGGTTCCCAGTACTTGTAATTAGTGTGCGGCACCGCTTGCTGCGTGGAGTTCAGAGAGATGGTGTTGATACAGTGGTGCAGCTGTTGGATGTCCCATAACAAGCCATTGGGGACCGCTCCAGTAGAGGAGTTATATTTCTTCTCCTCGGTTTTTAGTTGCTGCTACAAAGTGTCCAAATCTGTGTGCGTGTCCATTTTGAGCTTTGCAGTATAGCTCATGATTTTTATGATATACATGCTTTAAAAACATCCTGTAGTGTGGCACTGGAGACCTTGGGGGTGTTGTTGAGTCAGAAATATATTTTGGTTTCCTTTGCTAACTACTCTTGGAAATAGCTGTCCAACAAAAGCAAGGTATCCAAGTGCCATCTACAGGTGGACGGGGTTCCTTACCTTCCGCCTTCATGAGGCTAAGCCAGGCATGGTCTGAAATAAAAAATGGGAACAGTACACACCTCCTGCACCCGAAACAGCTGTCGTGATTGTATTAGAAAGAAATATGTACTACCGCTGATATTATGTGGAGTATGTGAAGGGAGATGTCTTTTCCCGATGGGTTTAGAGTTCTCCAAGGATCCACAAGAGAAACTCTCGGGCCAGTTGATGCAGGAGCTAGCCTAGCTTTAGGCATGGAAACATATAGAAACATAGAATTTGATGGCAGATAAGGACCGTTTGGCCCACCTAGTCTGCTCATTTCCTACCTGATGGATAAGATGCAGATCCTAGTTAACCAACAGCCTACTTCCTCCTACCCCCACCAGAATTGCCCTATGTCTGTCCATGCATTCTTGAATTCCCCACTGTTTTGACTCTACATCCTCCTCAGGAGAGGCTGTTCCGTGCATCCACAGCCCTCTCTGTGAAGAAATACTTCCTCACATTACCTCTGAACCGTCCCCCCTCTATCTTCAAATTGTGCCCCCTTGTTCTTGCACATCTCTTTTTCTGAAAGATGCTACCCTCTTGGACTTTGTTGATTTCCTTGAGGTATTTGAACGTTTCTATCATGTCCCCCTCTCTCTCTCTCCTTTCCTTGAGGCTATACACCTTAAGCAGACCCTGCACCATTTTGGTTGCCCTACTCTGGACAGCCTCCACCCTGTCTATGTCTTTGTGGAGATGGGGTCTCCAGAAGTGTACACAGTACTCAGATGTGGTCTTACCAACAGTTTGTACAGAGGGCCAACAACTTCCTGTTTTCTACTGGTGATGCCTCTCCCTATGCATGGTGGCAGGTGGATGCCTTAGCTTGTATATGTATGGGTACCATACTTCATAGAAATCTCCTCCCATCACAGTTGCATCCTCTGGAGCCTATAGAGCAGCCATTTGTTGAGCAATTGCAGGAGAAAAAGAGGCAGAGTCAGTGTAAGAACCATATACATTTTTAGGAGAAGGCTTTGGTCATGTACCTGGACCTGACCGTGATCCACCTGCCTCCCTTGCATTGGCAGCTTTATAGTATTTGGGCTGGGAGACATTTATGAATCAAGATGGCCACCCTGCTCACTTTTGTCGAACAGGAGCTCCCCACAACCTGTCCCACCCACTCTCTCCTTAGCTTAAGAGTTTCCTCTTCCAGTTGGTGTGCTTCTCGTAATGGCTGTGATTCGCATTGCGATTTTTTTCAGGTGAGTAACTTGTTTCCTTGTAGCATGGGAGTGGCATCATATTACATCAGGCATATTTTAAAAGCTTCACGTTCTGTTGATTTACATTAGTCATTTTGTAAAATTACATGACCTGGGTATATTACAGGAATCAGAAGGTGCACCCAGGCCAGACCATAAAGATGGGTAGTTTATAGAGAGGTGGGGGGTTTGGAAGGACAGACCCATGGGCCAGGGGTCAACCTTAACCTTTTTTTGCACTAGCCAGCAGGGCAAGTTGATTCAAAATTGCACTAGCCCGCAGATGGTTGTACTAGCCCTTAATTATAATGGTCAGTTTTGATCACTTATACAGGAAACAATGTAAGCAAAGCCAAGAAATACTCAGATTATTGTACATTTATCCTGCTCCCACATTGCTTCCAGCTCGCCAGCAGAAAAAAACTGCAATGCCATTACAGTGAGCCCCCACCCCATTGTTTTGTACCATATCCTCCTTTCTTCCTCTTTCTGCCCCTTCCGCCCCACACCAAACAGAGAGAGAGGATATCACAACAGCAAATGTTCAATCAAGCAGTCCTAGCTCTGCACAGGCACACAATAGCTGACATCATCATGCACCTCACCACACTGTCACCACCACCCACAGGGCAATGAACATAGACAGAAAAAGACATTGTCAGCCCCCACCCTATAGTCAACTGGAGACCTGCACTTTTGAAAGTTTTTGTACAGTCTCAAGTGAGCCAGGAGCACATCTAAGATTTATTTGGGGTGGGGGCTAGACAAACCTAAGGGGCTTGGGAAATAGAACACTGACATTTTTATTTGTAAAAGCATTGATTTTAATATGCTCTGACCCAACAATAACAGCTTTTTCTTTAACATTGTTCTTTCATCAGCCCAGGGGAAACAGTACACAAGCATAACACTATACTATTTCTATTTCTGTATAGGATGATCTATGCACCGTAGGAATGCCCATTTCAAGGTTTAAAATTATGTATTTTATCAATGTTTATTTTTGTACCATACCTGATCCAAAGCTTTGTTTTTAGGCTGAAATGACATGCTGAGTGGGATGAGGGTGGGACTATATGGATGGTGATGGCTGGCATGGTCCGTTTAGAAGAACTGGGGACCCCCTACACTTGCCAGTAATGGCAGCTATGGATCTGTGGATGGTCACTTCAGAGTCTGGTCTGCAGTGGTGTCCAGGGAAAGAACAGGGTTAAGAGATTTGGAGGGGAGAGGGAAGTTATGGTGAGGCTGGGATAAAACCCACCACCTGCAGGGCCGATCTTGTATACCTCTCTGCATTTTGTCACTGAAATGTTGGATACAAACACTTAAAATTCAGTGAAATGAGGGGCACTGGTCTTAATAATATTGGACAAATTGTTAGACAGACACATTCAGAAAACTGGAAGCTAGTGATTTAACAGCACTCTACCCTTGATCACACCCTGAACACTAGCTGAAAGTCTTATCAGTGGAGTGATAATGACTCACATTGAGTCTTTTGTGGGATCCCTCTCTTGAACTGCCAGATAATTACAGCTCTTAATGAGCTGTTAATCACACCTGGCCATCTGGAACATTGAGAGAGATTAGCATGAAGACTAGAGAATGCTAAAGTAGAGGCACTTTTAACTTCGCCAACAGCCATGAAAATCTGCACCAGTCAAGATGGGCTAGTAGAGAGTTAGCTGCACTAGCCCTGGTCAATTTGCACTAGTGTTTGGGTTTTATTTATTTATTTAAGAGATTTACCAGGAAAGCATACTGAGCAGAGTACCACTCGATTCCAGATGCGCCCTGGGGTAGGGAGTTTACAATGGTACAGCAGATACAGAAGCGAATCACAAAATAACTACAATAATAACAGCAATTTTTTACATATCGTTTGGTGCAACAATGGATGATGCAGTCATAATATAAGTGAGAAGTGCATTTTCAATAGCATTTAGCAATATTAGGTGCAGATTGAAAAGGAAAGTCAGGCAGGTGATAGCAGATGGGTGGAAGGAAAATTAGATGGGGTCAGCGGGGGGACAGGAGCATTGGAAGAGAAGTGAGTTTTAAGAAAGGAATTCCGTTGTGGAGTGCTTGTGGAGTGTCTTATATCGGCTGCCTGGGAGTTCCATAATTTGGGCAGCCTGTAGCTGAAAGCAGACTGGCCAGGCACGGGTGGATCTGTGTGGAATGTGCGGAGCCTAGAGTCTATGTTTCTGAGGCGTGGGCCGGTGGAGAGAAGGCGGTGAGGGAGGATGACAGGTAGGACGGGAGGCGACTGTGCCCAGAACTTGGCAGAGGTTCTAGCACAGTGGAGCAATCATCGGTTATGTAGCGAGGGAGGCCCAAGGACTGGTAGAGGTCACAGTGATGGGTATTGGGAGGCTGGTCCAAAGAAAGCGGCAGAAAGGAGTTGTAAGGGGATCTAGCCTCGCTAAGGAGGTTTAGGGCGGCACCATAGACAACATCACTGTAATCCATAATAGGGAGGATCATTTTCTGAACTATTGCTTGCCTGGTTGGTAGAGGAATGCAATTCTTGTTTTGGTGAGGGCTCCCAGCATGAGTGCAATTTTGTATAGACCGTCAATATCGTGAGAAATGAGGTATTGGTCTAACCAGATGCCGAGATAACGATATGACATGCAGGTCTCTAGTGGAGATCTGTCCAGAGTGTAGAAAGTGGGTGGTGCAGTAAGTCGGGTTAGCTTGGCCCGAGAACCAAAGTGAGGAGACTGTTTTTGAGTTCAAGAATAGTTGGTTTGAAAGGAACCAGCGTTGGGTGGAGTCGAAGTCCTTCTGGAGACAGGCTGCCATGGTGGTTGCGGATGGGCCAGAGGCAAACAGCACCGTATCGTCTGCGTACATATGGATAGCCGACTGAGAGCAGGCCGCAGGTAGGTCATTTAGAAAAATGGAGAAAAGTAGTGGGCCGAGTACAGACCCTTGGGGGACTCCACTGGTGACAGGAAGTGAGGTGGATCTAGCTGAGCCTATGCGGACTAATTGGGACCTACCTGTCAGGTAAGACTGGAACCAGTTATCTGCATTCATTGACAGACCAGCTTAGGCAAGTTTGCCAGCAACAGGGATGAGGGACCGTGTCGAGAGGCTTTTGCTAGGTCTATAAATATGGCTGCTGTAATTTCCCTTTATCGATGCCCATAAGGATGGAGTTAGTGAGGGCGAAAGGAGGGAGGTGGTTGTGGGTGATTCTTTCTGAAGCCGGCTTGTAAAACAGTGTTAAAATCGATCCTGCCATGGGCCCTGTTCTTATCCACCCATTTGTGAAAAAGTCCAAAAGGTGGAGGGCTGTAAAACCCATGTGAAACCATATTAATAGTTTGTCTATTTAAGGCCCAAACATTTGTTTAAAAAGGGTCTAGAGTTAGGGGTAGGGTCCTTGAGGCATTGGGTGTCCTAGGGAGACCACAGAGTGCATTACAACCAGAAAACATATTATCAATAACAATACAGGAATAATTCTTAGCCTTATCAAAATACCAATAACCATAAATACTATTAAAAGTAACAAAGTTGGTGCAGCAGAGCAGGAGGCATGTTGAGACACTTTCCAGCACCTCGATCACAGCTGTTTATAAACACTGTATTTTTGCTCTGTTTCTGATTGGAACTTGTCCAAACCCAAACAAAATACCTACAGTCTGGAAGTCTTTTATCCACGCACCCACCTGGAAGGGACCAGGACATACACAACCTGGCAGAGCATCAGTAGCCAGCCTCCTGATGGTACAAATCCTTGCCGTGCTGCAAAAGCTTCAAGCTGTGAGACAGGACTCTAAAGACTGGCTGCCATGGAGGCAAAACTCATGGAGAAGCAGACAAAAATATAAGACAACACCAGTGCTATGAAAAGTCTGTCAAAAGAATAGGAGGGGCATACTGAATGAAATGCTGCATTCATAAAAGATCTTCAGATCTTACTTCGAGAGGGAGCTCTTGCAGCAGGCTATGACCATTAGGACTTATGCTGCAGGCCTTAGGACCCACTGGAAAAAACTTAGCTAGCAGTACCCAGCAGGGACTGCCCCCTGACGTCAGCTCTGCCCCGATGTTGGTCGCGCTATATAAGGGGGCGGACCCCGGCTCCACCTCAGTTCTTTTCCCACCACAGATCCACTCTCATTGGGAAAGCCTTAGCGCACTCATTAGCAGTTCCAGCAAAGTTTTTCTCAGATTTTGAATCCTTTCTCTGTTTTTCTCGATCCAGTATCGCTTCTTCCACCTTTTGCTCATCATACCGTCATATGTCTTTGCCATTGTTGGTCTCTTCCTTCAGTCCCAAGAAGACAAAGTGTGCCTGTGGCCACCAAATCCTATCTAAGGATGGCCACAAAGCATGTGTCTTCTGCCTGGGGCCAGACCACGACATCTCCTCCTGCAAGGGCATCACCAGCAGGACTTGCACCAGAAGCCTGAAGGCCTTGAAAGCCCACCTTTTGGAGCAGAAAATGGATGTCCTGCAAACCTCTTCAGGGAAAAAGGGAAAGCACTGGGACAAGTCTTGCAAGAGGTCCCGGGACAAGGACCACAGCCAGTCCCGCCATCGGACCAGATCTTGCTGTCCCCTCAAAAAGACCTCCTCCTCTGTCTCGGGCGGGTCAGACTGCTCAAAGCACTCTAGGCATGAAGAGAAGTCGAGGCCGGAGCATCCCACCAAGACACCGATGCTGGTCAAGGCAGGAGCTTCCTCTGACAAGCCGACTAAGGCGAAGGTCATGCCACTGCGTGTTTCCTCCGCCCCAGTGGAGTCGGCCAAAACCTCCTCTTCGGCACATGCCTTGGCCCTCTGAAGAAGGCTTGATTCTGACCTTACCGGATTAGGTAAGCCACCTAGCAGGAACAGGACTCTCAGGCTAAGGTCCCCACGCAGTCCCAACCCTCCAAACTGGCCAAGTCGGGCAGTACTGGCCAAGACACCAGCGCCGGCTAAAGTGCCTAAGGCCGATGGGGCTGCGGTGAGCCTTCGCGGTCAAGGTGCCATTGCCACCCCAAGTCCTCTACTCCTGAGGGCTCTTCTCCAGGTTCATCCCAAAAGCCCTGCCATACTTTCGGCTTCACCAATTCCATTGCAGGGACTGCGGCATCTGTGTTTCATAAGGAGAGATTGCAGGAGCACTTCTTCTTCTGGTGGAGTCAGGTAAAAAGAAACGAGGCTCCACCAAAGCCGGTTCTGACACGGTTCCCGACCGACTGGACAACCAGGACACCGGTATGCCTGTCAAGTCGCTGGTTAAGCCCGAAGAGCAGTGCAAACTCTCAAAGTCGCTCCCCTCGGTAGTATGTTCGGTTTGGTCCAGAGACCGTCAGCGGCACCGTTCTCGGTCAGACAGCCGTCGTCAAGTCAAGCCAGGAGCAAGTCCGCAGCGGCATGAGTCTGCCTCTAGTGGGCTCACTGTACTAGCTGGCGCCAGTCCAAGTTCAGACGTCGATCACCGCTCCATCGTCAGTCCAGGAGCCGACATCAGTCTGAGAGTCACTGCTGTTCAAGAGAGGGTAGTCCTTATAGACGCAGCTCAGACTCTTCACGGTCCAGGAGCCAGTCTTTATCCTCTTCCTCATCATCTTTCTCAGGAGTTGGGGGTTCTCCTGGGGATAAGGATATACCCTGCTCACGTCCGGACGATCCAGCTTTAATGGACATCATGAGGCACATCCATGCCTCTAACGAATGGGAGACAGAGGACCTGGGTCAGGAACGCCAGAGACTAGCACATTACCTGAGGCAGAAGGAGCCAAAACCCTTAGTGGTGCCTCCTCTGATCAGCACTTTCAAAGACCTTACCAGGATAACTTGGAAGCATCCAGCCTCAGTCCCAGCAGTTCCCAAAAAGTCGGACAGGCTATTTAGAGCACCAAGGGATGAGTCTTTCCTGGCGGAACACCCTCAGGTGGACTCTACAGTGATAGCGGCTGCCCATGACAAATCTAAATAGCCAAAACATCTTGGCTCCCAGCCTCCAGACCAGGAATCCCGCTATTTGGACCAGGTGGGCAAGACAGTATATTCTGCATCCACCTGCTCCATACACTGCCTGACTTTCCTCACGCATATGGTTCAGTACAAGAATGTGCTTTGGGAAAAAGGGCAGGAGTTAGCCAATGCCTTGCCTGACTCCACACAGAAGACAGAGCTCCTGGATATCTTGAAATCTGGCTCAGACATTGGCATGCACGTTCTGCGTCCTCGTACGATATTGTGGATACGGCGGTTAGGGTGGCAGCATCAGGTGTCTGCCTAAGGTGCCATGCCTAGCTTCGAGTCTCAGGATTCCACCAGGATCTGCAGTCCGGAATCAGGGAATTCCTGTTCCAGGGTTCCGTTCTCTTTGGGCAGGAGACTGAGGGTCTTATCTCTTGTCTCCAAGAATTAGGCAGATCTATCTGGTCCATCCGGCAAATGTATAAGGGGGACCAGAAGCATTTTTGGAAACAGCCCTTTCAAAAGTCCTCAGGCCAGCAAGCCCGTGGAAACCAGCAGGGTCAGAGAAGCGGCTTTAAAAGGAAGGCCAGCAGCTAGCAACCTGGAGATGCTCCTTTTCGAGGCCCAATGTCCTCCCAAACCTCTCTCCCCACTCCCAGCTCTGCCCAGTGACTCCCTATTGACCTCCTCTCCTCCGGAGGAGGCACCAGGGGAGGCAGTAGGGGGTCGCTTCTCCCTCCACCTGGAGGGATGGAGCACAATCACTGTGGACCAGTGGGTCCTAGATATAGTAAGGAGGGGAGATACGCTGGAGTTCACTCAGATCCCTCCAGAAACTCCACCAGGGTCCTCAAGATATCCTCCTCCTCACATTTCACTTATAGAAGGAGAAATCCAGGCCCTTTTGCTGAAAAGGGCAACAGAGCCAGTTCCCCTGCAGCAGCAGCAGGGAAAAGGGTATTAGTCTCATTTCTTCCTGGTTCCAAAGAAAACTCAAGATCTTCATCCCATCTTGGACTTCAACTCTTTAAACAATTATATTGAATACCGAAGGTTCAGGATGGTGACCCTTCCAGGTCTCATTCCTCTGCTGCACCAGGGAGACTGTCTCTGTTCCTGGCCATGCAAGACGTGTACATTCATACTGGGGTCTTTCCTCCTCACAGGAAGTACTTGAGGTTCCACTTCCAGGGGGAACATTACCAGTTCCGGGTTCTGCCATTCCTTGAGTCTTCATCAAATGCCTGGCAATGGTAGTGGTGGCTCTAAGGCGCAAAGGGCATTACGTCTTTCCTTACCTTGACGATTGGCTATTAGCGGCCCCGTCAAGGATACACCTCATTCAGTTTCTTGGAGACACTTATACTCTATTCCGTGAGGTGGGGATCACCCTGAACCTGCCAAAATCATCCCCAGAGCCCAGCCAAAGACTTGTCTTTATAGGTGTGGTCCTGGATTCGGTCCAGGGCATGGTTTTTCACCCCCAGGAGCGGAGAGATCACCTACAAGAAGTGTCCAGAATAGTCCTAGTAACCCCTCAGGTCCAAGCCAGGACCTTCTTCAGATTTCTGGTGCATATGGCGGTGGCCATCCTTGTAACTCCCTTGGCCTGCCTCCTTATGAGGGTCCCATAGTGGATGCTCAGGGTGCAGTGGGACCAGAGCTCTGATGGTCTGGACTATCTGGTCAGGATCTCAGAGCCAGTCAGGAGGACCCTGCTTTGGTGGTTGGACCCCCTAAATTTAGAAAAAGGGGTCCCATTTTGACAGAAGTCCCCAAGCCGGACTCTGACATCAGACGCCTTTGATTTGGGTTGGGGGACACACCTGGGGGACTGCCAGACTCGGCGTTTGGTCCCCAGAGGAGCACAGCTTCCACATCAGTGTTCTGGAAATGTAGGCGATCCTCAACACTCTAAGGGCCTTTCAAGAGGACCTGGTGCTGGGTTCTCTTCTTGTTCAGATGGACAACATGGCTGTTGTCTTTTACATTAACAAGCAAGGGGGGACTCACTCCTACCCCCTGTGCAGGGAGGTGATGAGAGTCTGGTACTGGGCACTGGAACATCAAATCTCTCTGTCTGCTGTTCATGTTCCAGGCACCCAAAACGACTTGGCTGACAGCTTAAGCAGGTCTCAGTCCAAGGCATATGTGTGGGAGCTACTCCAGTCAGTAGCGGACCAGCTCTTCAGCACTTGGGGTCGTTCAGAGCTGGACCTCTTTGTGTCTCCACGCAATGCCAAACTGCCAGTTTTCTGCTCGCGAGAGCATGCGCCTGGTGTTTTTTGGCCAGACGTGTTGTCCCTTTGTTGGGCAGGGAGGTTTCTTTACGCCTTCCCTCCCTTCCCTCTCATTCAGAGAGTCTTGTTGAAAGTACAGGCCGAGGGGGCTCACATGATCCTGATCGCCCCACTATGGCCTTGGCAGATTTGGTTCCCACTACTCCAGCTGTTGTCTTCAGAACCTCCAGTCCCACTGCCAAAATGCTCGTAATTGCTGTCCCAGGACCAGGGCAAGCTGGTTCATCCAGATCTCATGTCCCTGCACCTTCATGCATAGCTCCTGCAGACATAGTCAGATCCAGGTATGGAGATTCCCAGGAGGTGGCAGACGTCCTCGTTTTAGTGAGGAAGCCCTCTGAGCACTTCACTTGTGCTATGAAGTGGAAGTGCTTTTGTTTATCAGCTTCTTCTCACCATCTGGACCCCCTTTCATGTCCCGTGAACTCAGAGTTATAGTACCTCCTCTTCTTATACCAGCAAGGCTTGAGCTACTCTTCCATAAAGGTGCATATGGGGGCTATCTCTGCTTATCACATCCTTTTTGGAGACAGGACCCTAGCTCAGTTGGATGTGGCCCGCACCTTTTTACCGGGCATTTTACATTTGAGATCTCCCATTAAGGATCCAATCCCTCCCTGGGATCTCCTTTTTGTGTTGGAGAAGATCACTCCCTCCCCCTCTGAACCTGAAGTGGAGTGTGAGCTGCGTTTCCTTTGCTGTAATCTCAGCTCGAAGGGTTTCTGAGCTTCAGGCCCTGATGTGTGAGGAGCCTTATCTAATTTTCATAGGAAAGGGTTTCCCTCAGAACAAATCTAAGTTTCTTCCCAAGGTGGTCTCAGAGTTGACCCTCAACCCATCGGTTGACCTTCCAGTTAATTATTCTACCCCTACCAACAGGGAGCTCTCCTATACACATTGGGCGTCCACAGGGTGCTGAGGTACTATCTCAAGCAGACAGTGACACACCGTAATCGAAGCAATTGTTTGTGGCCTTTGCACCTCAACACCTGGGTAAACCAGTGTCTAAGCAGGCTATTTCCGGTGGCTTGTCCACTGCATAGTTTTCTACTAGAGGAGTCTCTACCTCCTTCGCCTCCTTGAAGAACATCTCTGTTAGAGATATTTGTGCAGCTGCTACTTGGAATTCAGTGCACACCTTCGTTGGGTACTACAACCTGGATATTGCTTCCAGGCACCGAGCTGGTTTCAGCCTGGTAGTCCTTCAGGGACTATTGTCCTAACGTGCTGACTCTCAGCCTTTAGGCTTTGTTGTCACAGCAGTTTCTATCATCCTACCTCCCGGGGCTAGTCACCTCCTTGGTGCAGAACTGCTTGGGATTCTGTCCTAATGGTTACAGCCTGTTGCAAGAGCTCCCCCTTAAAGTAGGAGAGTACAGTTACGTAAGAGCTTACCGTAACAGTAGCTCTTCTAGAGGAGCTCTTGCAGCAGGCACTGCTTTCCTGCACTCCTTCCCCCTGGAGAGTTTTTCAGCATGTCTAGGGCAGGCTTCACCTGGTTTGCTTGCTGGGGTCCATTCAAGGGTCCTTGGCGGGTGAACTGAGGTAGGGCCTGGGGTCCGCCCTTATAGCATAACCGGCGTTGGGGGCGGGCCGATGTCAGAGGTGATCCCGTTGGGTACTGCTAGCTAAGTGTTTTCTGGTGGGTCCTAAGACCTGCGGCATCAGTCTAATGGTTATAGCCTGCTGCAAGAGCTCCTCCGAAGATCTACTGTTACGTGAGTTCTTACATAACTGTACTTTCCTGTGAGCCAAGGCAGAGACACTCAAAATCGCATCACCAAGCCACGTTAGAATGGTGGGCATTCCACCCTGCTTTTGGGAAAACTGACACTCTTTCAGCTATTAGAAAAACAATCTTTACAGACCTTGCACTGTGCCATCTCGGGATCACAGTGCTATAAATGCTGCCCCACAAAGGCTGAACCAAGTGGAGCTGACTTGCAGCAGCTGCTTATGGCCATAGATGCTCTATCATCGATGGAGGCTCGCATTCCACTATTGCAGGTCGCTAGAGGTTGGGGAAACATTAACTGGGAGAACAGTAAGGTTGCATTTTTCTGGACATTTCCTCACGAATGCAAGCTAGGAAAAAAATGACTTACAAGTTATTGAAAAAAACCTTGTTGCCCCAGGTCCCCTACTATAGATGAGTGGCATAATGTGATGGTAAAACACTACTTTCTAAAACGTTTGATTGCTGGTTCTATGGGAAGGACCTCGCAGTTTGAAATTAGGTGGAGGGCATGGGTGTTTTATAACTCAGCCTGAGACCCGACATGGAGCTGTTTGTCTTCAGGAAATACAGGGAGATGCAGGTCTGGGAGTTGGTGGGATATGCGGGGAACAGCTGTTTATAGGGGGAGTAATAATTGTTTCAAGACCTATAGCAACGGAATATCTGTATATGATACTGACTTTTATTTTTACACTACAGTCCTATATGAAAGAACTTAATTTTTTATTTATTTGCTTTTGTTAACCGGGTGAGCACACTAGACAACCAAGTGCCTATTTTCAGGTGCGACCCGGGAGATTACAATGGTACATTCATGAACAGGCAAATCAAGTAAGGTTACATTTAAAATGCATCAAACAGCAAGGTCAGTACAAGAAAACAGCAGGATTTTACAATGCAGACAGTAGGTAGGATAACATTAGAGTAGTCTCAGGATAGGCAGGGACCGCCATGTCAGACGGCAACTCAATAAAAACTTGTAGGTAGGGAGAGAAGAAACAAACTAGGGTGGAGGGAGGCCCAGTGCGTAGTTCGGAAGTAGGACATTAACTATGCACACACTGATTGAGCGGTTGAGCCTAAAGTAGATTAATCTATCTAGTTGATCTCTAGCTCGGTAGTGGAATAAAAGAGCAGTGGACCACTGCCATAGCTAGATAAGTTTGGTAGCGACTCAACCAGTTGGAGCAACAGAGGTCGGGTGGGTTTGTCTAGTGCATAGACAGGTGGAGGCTGATTTGAGAAAGCCCCAGAAGGAGGCCTTAAAGCCATAGTGGGAGGGGGAGGAGCGAGTGCTTGAGGGAAGGGAGTTCCACAGCCTGGGTGCATACACAGTGAAGGCCCGGTCACCCATTTGGGTGCGAGTCTTGGGCACCAGGAGGGCCTGAGAGTCGCTGGATCTCAGATGGTAGATGAGGTTAGCCGGAACGAGAGATTCAGCGAGGGCTAAGGGGGTGGCAGACCTGGCAACATTATCTATGAAATTGCCCATGATATAGGAATGGTGCTTTTCCAGAGGGAGCCACTCAAGCCGGGAGTAGAGCTCACAGTAGTGGGTAAGGCAGGGAGCTGAGAGTGCAAAGCGACATATGCTGTTATATGCAGTGTCCCATTTTGCGAGACTGGTTTTTGCAACATAGGCAAAGGTGACAAGTCCATAGCAGAGTGTGGGTAGGAGGACTCCCCTGGCTAAGGCATGTTGGGCAGCAGGGGTGAGGTAGTTTTTCGCTCTGTATGCAAGGCCCAACTTGCAGTTGGAGGCCTAGCATGCGTTGCTTATGTGCAAATTCAGATCCAGTTGAGGGTCAAGTGTCACCCCCAGGTACTTGACAGAATCTGTAACTTGTAGTAAGGACTCATCGGCACCTAAGATCTTAAGTGGGTCCAGGACAGCTTTTGTCTTGGCTGTTGAGCCAAAGAGCATGGCCTGTGTCTTCTGCAAGTTAATCGTGAGCTTGTGGACCTTTAGCTAGGTTTGGATTTGGTCGAAGTTGGAGTTTAGCTCGGCATTGATGATAGAGATGTCCCGGGAGCTGGTCATGATGACTAGATAGTCTGCGTACAGAGCTGTGTGCCCATGCACCGGGGCCGAGGGTAGTTCGTTTACGAAGAGGGAGAACAGAAGAGGCCCCAGGACAGAGCCCTGGGGGACCCCACAGCTAACCGGAGCTGGCTCAGACAGGGCCTTGTTGAACATTTTGTACTGCTGCCTGCCCAAGAGGTAATTATTGAACCAGGCAAGGGTGGGGGGGAGAAACCAAGGGAAAGAAGAGAGGAGCATAGTAGAGCGTGGTCAGCCTGGCCAAAGGCTTTCGAGAGGTCCATGAAGATGGCCCCCGTTAGTTTGCCTTGGTCAGCAGCAGTCCTGATAGCAGAGGTAACAGCTGCTAGGGCAGTGGAGGTGCTGTGCCCTTTTCTGAACCCGTGCTGTGCTGGAGAGAGTAGGTTGTGGATCTGTAGGTAGAGGTTGAGCTGAGAGGCGACAGCCTTTTCCAGGAGTTTGCTGATCGTGGACAGGATCGCTATAGGGCGATAATTCATTGTGACTTTTGGGTCACCTTGTTTGGGGACAGGAATGACTTTGGCCATCTTCCAGATTTTATTTATTTATTTATTTATTTAAGAGATTTACCAGGAAGGCATGCTGAGCAGAGTACCGCTCGATTCCAGATGCGCCCTGGGGTAAGGGGGATTACAGGAGTGCAGTACAAAAATACAAAAATACAATAATCAGTACATGCAAAAATAAGCAGGTAGCAACAGTGGCCAAAATTCAGCACATGAGTTATTTGCAGCTAGCATCAGGTGGTCCAGAAGGGTGGATGCAGAAGCTGAGATGCATATGGAAGGTACAATGAAAACGGATGAGGAGTATAACAGGCAGTGTTGTATTAGCATGGACAAACAGAAAAAAAAAATTCACATTTACATCGTGTGGTTAGAAATACAATACTATTTGGGTAGGCAGGCGTATCTATAGCAGCAGTTGAGAGAAGTCAGTGGCAAGAAGGTGCTGAGTAGAGAGTGGGCCTGAAGCTGTTAAGAGACATGCAGGGAATTTTTAGCGATGGGGAAAGCATGTGCAGTTGGCAGCAAAATGCTCTTTGAGGAGGGCATTACGTTGGGGAGTGCTTGTAGAGAGTCTGATGTCGGCTGCCAGTGAGTTCCATAGTTTGGGCAGTCTGAAACTAAAAGCTACCTGACCTGATCGGGTGGATCTGTGAGGAATGTGAAGGAGCCTGGCGTCAGTGTTCCTGAGGTCGTAGGTAGGGGGGGCGGTGGTTAGAGATGTTGATAGATAGGAGGGCAGCGTGTGAGACCAGAATTTAGCAGTGATTCTAACACCGTGCAGCAAACGCCGATTTTGGAGTGACGGGAGGTCGAGGGACTGGTAGAGGTCGCAGTGATGGGTATTGGGAGGGAGGTCCAAGGCGAACCGGCAGAAGGAGTTGAAATGGGTTTAACCTGGCTAAGGATGGGGAAGCGCGTCGAAATGACGTCGCCGAGTCAAAAATTGGGAGGATCATTTTTGCACCATTTCTTGCCTGGTTGGTAGGGGATGCAATGTTTGTTGTGGTGGAGAGCTCCCAGCATGGGATGTAGTTTTGCAGTGCATCTACATGTGCAGAGAAGTCCAGGTGCTGATCTAGCCAGACGGCTGAGGTAACGATATGGGAGCATGCCTCAAGTGGAGACCTATCAAGGTATAGAATGTGGGCACATCGGTAAGCCGGGATAATTTGGCTCGGGAGCCGAATGTGAGGGAGACAGTTTTTTTTGAGTTGAGGAAGAGTTGATTCTCCAGAAGCCAGCGTTGGACGGAGTCGAAATCCTTCTGGAGGTAAGCTGAAGTGATACGGTTGCACCAGATGGGCCGGAGGCGAAAAGCACCGTATCGTCCGCGTACATGTGGATGCTGGATTTTGTGCAGACAGAGGGCAGATCGTTTAAGAAAATTGAGAAGAGCAGTGGGCTGAGTACAGACCCTTGAGGTACGCCACTGGTGACAGGAGGGTGGGGGATAGAGCCGCACTAATGCGGACTGCTTGGGATCGCCAGTTAGGGTAAGAGGAACCAGCTGAGGGCAGATGTTGACAGGCCAGTTTGGGCAAGTTTGGATAATAGTAGGCGGTGTGAGACCGTGTCGAAAGCTTTTGCCAGGTCAATAAAAATAGCTGCGGTTATGTCACCTTTGTCAATGCCTGTGAGGATGGAGTTGGTGAGGCGAAGGAAGGATGTGGTGGTGGAGTGGTTTTTTCTGAACCCGGCCTGAAAAGGGGTGAAAAAGGAGATTGTATCTAGATAGGTGTGCAACTGGGATAGGACAAGGCGCTCTTGAATTTTGGCTAGGATTGGGAGCAGAGATATAGGCCGGTAGTTCGTTGGGGAGGAAAGGTCCCCACCTTTGGGGAAGGGGAAAATAGTGGCCTGTTTCCAATTTGTGGGGATGGAGCATAACTTAAAAGACAGGTTATAGAGCATAGCTAGGGGGCAGGCTATGGCCGGGGCAGAGAGCCGTAGCATTTTAGAATCTAGCCCCGATGGACATTTTCCTTTGGATGCGTTTAGTGAGTGAAGAGTTTTCAACACCTGGTCAGGGGTGACGGGCAGAGCGAGAAGGGGCCGGGGGAGCGTTGGGGAGATCAGGGGGACCTTGGGGAGAGCAGGGGTGGAGAGTGAGGATGGGGGTGGGAGGAGAGTAGGGAGGCAGTGGCAGCGAGAAAAGGGCATTAAACTCGGTGGCAACCAGAGAGGGGTCATTTATGGTTTTGCCTGCAAGGTTGGGGGTGGGAGGTTTGGTTGGGGGGCTGAGGAGGGATTTTATGGATTTCCAGAATTGCGAAGGGTGGGTGTGGTTTTTATTAAAAGCCGTTTTGAAGTAGTTTGATTTGGACTGCCGGATGAGTCTTGTGCAGGCATTTCAGAGAGCCCGGTAATGCTCCTTGGCTGGTTGAGAACCGGTGGCCTTGAAAAATTTCCAGCTCAGGGCCTCGTCCATGATAGTGGCATATGGGATGGGAGACCAGTCAGTGGTGGTGAGGGCGAACAGGAGTGTGGGGAGATCAAGGGATTTGTATGCCCTGCAGTGCAGCAGACGGGGTTGGGGAGCCAGGGGATGGAAGATTTTACGCACTATATAGATCATATGGTGGTCGCTAAGAGAGTCTGGTAGGAGGCCTGCATTGCATATCCTATGTGGGTGGGTAGTGAGTGCCCAGTCCAGTAGTGAGTGAGTGATTGTTTGATTTGTGGTTTAGGTGGGTGGGTTCCCCTATTTGCTGATGCAAGTTTAGAGCGTTTACTTGGCTGCGTGTTTTTGAAGCTGCACTTCCCAGCCAGTTCAGATTGAAATCACCGAGGATGTGGAGTTCGCCACCCTCGGTGAGGGCCCTCAGGCTGCCAAGGTGTTCGAGGATGTTGGTTAACGGTGTGTTTGGTGGGCAATATGACCCAGATATGTAAATAGGGACAGAGTGGGGTAGGGTGAGTTTGATCAGGAGGGACTCAATGTTTGTTAAGGGTATTAGTGAGGTAATTACAGAATACTGGAGGTTTGAGGCAACATACATAGCAGTGCCGCCACCCTTCTTCATCCCCTGCCTGTCTTGGTGGATTAGTGAGAAGCCGGGTATTGAGAATTCCTCGTCCCGGTGATGTGGCTTCAGCCAAGACTCTGTGATGAGTACGATGTCTGGGTGAAGGGCGAGGACAGATGTTTGGAGGGCGGCTATTTTATTTAGGATGCTGCAGATATTAACATGCACGATTTTGAGGCCTTAGGGAGGTGTGGGGGCGTTGGTTGGGCAGCTGTGGGTGCCTGTGGGCCAGGGTTCTGTTCAACGTCCCTGCTAGAGCAGTAGGAAAACCAGGGCGTGTCTTAATAGGCGCATGAGCTTAATTGTCGCCCCCGGGTGGAGCGACATGCAGGAGTGGAGTTAGTCTTAGGGCAGAGTGGAGATGGAGAAATAGGGCGGGTGTTGTGGTGTGGAAGGAGGGGAGGATAGAGGCCCAGGGGCCAGTGCAGCCCTGGTGGAGGGTGGCTTGCTGGAGCTGAGGAGGATGGGGTGTGGGCTTTGGGGTTGGGGTGAGAGGTGATAGGGGTCAGGTAGGGTAGGGTTTACTGAGGGGGGAAGGGAGGATGAGGCTATGCAAAGCATGATGAAACTTGCAGTGAGGAACTGCATTTTTTTTTTTTTTTTTTTAATTCTTGGGAGTAGAGGAAGGGAGATGACAGAATGCTCAACGGTGGCCACTAGTGGTTGGGAAATATAAGGGACTAGTGGGAAAGTGGGCTGATTGGTTCACGAGCTAGCAGGTATGACAACACCACACTATATAAAGAAAAGCCGACCAAGGTGGTGGTGGGCGGTGGGGAGCCTGCGCATAAGCTGCAGGCGGGCTAGAGCTTTTCCTCCAGAACAGGGAAGCAGCTGCAGGGCAGAAAAACACCGGCTACCTGCAGTTGAGACTTGACTTGCTCCGGGGGTCCTGTCCTTCAGGCTTGTGTGTGGGCTGTGGGGAGGGCTTGGGACTCCTGCCCTCGCGACCCGACCTCCGGTTTCTGCAGAAAAAAAGAAGAGGCTTAAGTAAGGTAAGCGGCTAGAGGGTGGAGTGTCCTGTTTGTGAAACAATCAAATGCCTTGGGATAATATACAAGTCAGCCTCCCGTATGCAAGGAGAGTAGGCGTGGTGGAAAACACAAGTCGAGGATCAGGTTTAAACAGAAAGAAAAAAAAAACTCAATAGAGGGAAGCCCCTTGCTAGCAGCAGGCTGCAGATGCTGGCCAGTTCTGCAGATCCCCCAGGTACAGCGCCAGCTACAGCCTCCGCAAGCAGTTACTTCCCCTGGGCAGCTGTGGGTTTTTACTGATTAAAAAACAATTCCCCTGTCTACAGTAACTCACCCCTGCGTTTAGGCAAATATTAATATTACAGAAGTAAAGGATTGGAGGGCAGAACACTCCCTTAAAATACATATGATTATACTGTAGCAATAGGTTGTAGTCCAGCACTTAGGGTCTATGGCAGTACAGAGGATTAAAAAAAGGCACCAAATTTAAACTGAGGCGTGGTAGAGCTTTTCCTCCGAACAGGGAAGCAGCTGCAGAGCAGAAAGAACACCGGCTACCTGCAGTGTTGAGACTTGACTTGCTCCGGGGGTTCCTGTCCTTCAGGCTTGTGTGTGGGCTGTGGGAGGCTTGGGACTCCTGCCCTCATGACCCGACCTCGGTTTCTGCAGAAAAAAGAAGAGACTTAAGTAAGGTAAGCGGCTAGAGGGTGGAGTGTCCTATTTGTGAAACAATCAAATGCCTTGGGATAATATACAAGTCAGCCTCCCGTATGCAAGGAGAGTAGCGGTGGAAAACATGAAGTCGGGATCAGGTTTAAACAAAAGAAAAAAAATCAATCGAGGGAAGCCCTTGCTAGCAGCAGGCTGCAAATGCTGGCCAGTTCTGCAGATCCGCCAGGTACAGCGCCAGCTACAGCCCCCGCAAGCAGTTACTTCCCCTGGGCAGCTGTGGGTTTTTACTGATTAAAAAACAATTCCCCTGTCTACAGTAACTCACCCCTGCGTTTAGGCAAATATTAATATTACAGAAGTAAAGGACTGGAGGCAGAACACTCCCTTAAAATACATATGATTATACTGTAGCAATAAGTTGTAGCAATAGGTTGTAGTCCAGCACTTAGGGTCTATGGCAGTACAGAGGATTAAAAAAAGGCGCCAAATTTAAACTGAGGCGTGGTAGAGCTTTTCCTCCGAACAGGGAAGCAGCTGCAGAGCAGAAAGAACACCGGCTACCTCTGTGCGTTGAGTCTTCAGCTTGCTGCGAGAGGTCCTGTCCTTCAGGCTTGTTTGTGGGCTGTGGGAGGGCTTGGGACTCCTGCCCTCGCGACCCGACCTCCAGTTCTGCTGGCGTTGAGTCTTGCTTGCTCGGGGGCCCTGTCCTTCAGGCTTGTGTGTGGGCTGTGGGGAGGGCTTGGGACTCCTGCCCTCGCGACCCGACCTCCGGTTTCTGCAGAAAAAAGAAGAGGCTTAAGTAAGGTAAGCGGCTAGAGAGTGGAGTGTCCTATTTGTGAAACAATCAAATGCCTTGGGATAATATACAAGTCAGCCTCCCGTATGCAAGGAGAGTAGGCGTGGTGGAAAACGCAAGTCGGGGATCAGGTTTAAACAGAAAGAAAAAAAAAAACTCAATAGAGGGAAGCCCCTTGCTAGCAGCAGGCTGCAGATGCTGGCCAGTTCTGCAGATCCCCCAGGTACAGCGCCAGCTACAGCCTCCGCAAGCAGTTACTTCCCCTGGGCAGCTGTGGGTTTTTACTGATTAAAAAACAATTTCCCTGTCTACAGTAACTCACCCCTGCGTTTAGGCAAATATTAATATTACAGAAGTAAAGGATTGGAGGCAGAACACTCCCTTAAAATACATATGATTATACTGTAGCAATAGGTTGTAGTCCAGCACTTAGGGTCTATGGCAGTACAGAGGATTAAAAAAGGCGCCAAATTTAAACTGAGGCGTGGTAGAGCTTTTCCTCCGAACAGGGAAGCAGCTGCAGAGCAGAAGGAACACGGCTACCTGCATGCTGAGACTTCGCTTGCTTGGGGGTCCTGTCCTTCAGGCTTGTGTGTGGGCTGTGGGGAGGGCTTGGGACTCCTGCCCTCGCGACCCGACCTCCGGTTTCTGCAGAAAAAAGAAGAGACTTAAGTAAGGTAAGCAGCTAGAGGGTGGAGTGTCCTATTTGTGAAACAATCAAATGCCTTGGGATAATATGCAAGGAGAGTAGGCACGGTGGAAAACGCAAGTCGGGGATCAGGTTTAAACAAAAAGAAAAAAAAAAACTCAATCGAGGGAAGCCCCTTGCTAGCAGCAGGCTGCAGATGCTGGCCAGTTCTGCAGATCCCCCAGGTACAGCGCCAGCTACAGCCCCCGCAAGCAGTTACTTCCCCATGGCAACTGTGGGTTTTTACTGATTAAAAAACAATTCCCCTGTCTACAGTAACTCACCCCTGCGTTTAGGCAAATATTAATATTACAGAAGTAAAGGATTGGAGGCAGAACACTCCCTTAAAATACATATGATTATACTGTAGCAATAGGTTGTAGCAATAGGTTGTAGTCCAGCACTTAGGGTCTATGGCAGTACAGAGGATTAAAAAAAGGTGCCAAATTTAAACTGAGGCGTGGTAGAGCGTTTCCTCCGAACAGGGAAGCAGCTGCAGAGCAGAAAGAACACCGGCTACCTGCGCGTTGAGTCTTCAGCTTGCTCCGGGGGGGGTTCCTGTCCTTCAGGCTTGTGTGTGGGCTGTGGGGAGGGCTTGGGACTCCTGCCCTCGCGATCCGACCTCCGGTTTCTGCGCGTTGAGCCTTCGGCTTGCTCCGGGGGGAGGTCCTGTCCTTCAGGCTTGTGTGTGGGCTGTGGGGAGGGCTTGGGACTCCTGCCCTCGCGACCCGACCTCCGGTTTCTGCGCGTTGAGTCTTCGGCTTGCTCCGGGGGTCCTGTCCTTCAGGCTTGTGTGTGGGCTGTGGGGAGGGCTTGGGAATCCTGCCCTCGCGACCCGACCTCCAGGATGTCCAGGACTATGCCCGAATTTAGTGATGCTTTGAAGATGTGGGCGATGGGTCGGGCTAGATAGAACACCCTTAGCCTAAGTAGCTTGGGCTCAAAGCAGTCGTGCCCAGTGCTTGTATTGGGGGAGAGGCCGGCAAGTAGCTTCTGCATCTCCATGACAGAGATGACCCTGACGTAGAAGGGGGTGGGGCTTTTCCCTGGGAGGGGACATGATCCTTAGGGTCATGTGTCTGGTTGGGAAGAGCTGGCAGGTTAGAGAACAGGAAGTTAAACTCACTGGCAGTCGTCCGGGGGTTGTTGCAGTTTACCCCACCAATGTGTATATCAGTAACCCAAGCTCTGACGGACCCCCAACCGCATACTTAATGTTCTGCCAGAAGCTCCTTGAGTTTCTGGCCGTGGAGAGTAGGGCAGATTGACAGAACTCACTTTTTGCAGATCGAATGGCTCTTTTGCACGAGTTTCTCAGCTGCCTGTTCTCAAGGAGGTCTGTACTGGAGAGAGAGAGAGAGAGTTTTTGTATCTCGCCTAGCATTTATCCCTTTGTTTCATTAGAGAAAAAAGGCCTCCATGGAGCCACTTAGTGACAGTGCCCCTCACCCTCCTTTTTGTGAGAGGAGCATGTTTGTCTTGCAATGGGGTGAAGACAGTCTGGAAGTTGTCAAGGGCCCTTGAGGGGTCATTTGTGGCAGTGACCTGAGACCAGTCAGCGTGTTGCAGGTCAGCAAGGTAGTCCCCAACTTTGAGTTTGGAGAAGTCCCTCATTTGGATCACCTTGCAGGGGATTTTAGGAGGGGAAATGCCCCATATGCAGCAGGTGGGAGAGTGATCCGATATAGCATCTGGGAGAATACCAGAGCAGACAGTTTTCTCCGGTCTGTTGCTCAGCACCCAGTCAATAAGGGAACCCTTGTCTCCACGTGGGGAGAGCCTTGTGGGTTCAGGGATGAGTTGGCTGAGGGCGAGACCAGCCAGCAGGGACTCATATTGCTGGATGTTGCGGCCTAGCCAATTGAGGTTGAAGTCACCTAGGACTAGAAGCTCATTCGAGCCAACCATGGGGCTAAGGCTGTCAAGGAGGGAGGAGAACCCTGGCACACCACCCTTTGTGGGGGTTGTAGGCACAGACCAGGTGTACCTTCTTGATGTTGCCTAGCAGGAGGAGGGCATGCAAGAACTCACAAGAATGGGATGGGGGGTGCGTGTCCTATGACGGATACGTTTAGGTGCATCTTATAGTATGGAAGTACCCCACGCCCTCTCTTGTTCCCTGTTGCATTGTATGTGCTATGGTGGATGTGAAAGAAAATGTGATTGTCCATGTACCCTAAATATTGTATTTGAATGTAATATAATATTAAGAAAAATAAATAAAAAATAAACAAAAAAAAAAACCTTGCTGGAACATTGGGTGACTGCGTAGCTCTTGTTCCCAGTGTGGCTACAAGTTCACCATAAAACAAAGACCCATATTTTTTCTGACCCGGACTCTGCAACCGCTTTTGCCAAAAAATCAACAGCACAGATTACTACCCCAGAGACTGAGCGAGATGAGGAAGGGTGAGAGAGAACTTTGTACTGTTGTTGTACCTGTGGTGTGGTCTGGACTGCAGGATATGGGGAGTTCTTAAAGGGACACTGCCAGCCTTTTACTTACTTTTGCAGATATTCCCAAAAGTGACTGAGCTCCCTGCAGCAAAATGCCAGCAATGTATTTCCCCACATAATATCTGCTTTTATTAATTTTATTGAAAAATGAAACCCTGTTGGTTCACTCGTATTTTCCGCACCCAGTGCCATAGTATGCTGACATTTGTAAATGGTGCTGAAGCGCTGGAAAGCTTGTTCAGTGACTGTTTTACCCTAGCTCAGCCAAACACAGATTCTAATAGTAGAAAGCAAGTTAAACTTGGGGAAAGTATTTCTTTTTTTGAAATGAGTGGTCTGACTTATGTAAATCATGGTCTGAAAGTCAAACCGTGATACTGGGCATACTTTTACGGAGCTGAACTGGTCTCACTCAATACATGGTATTTTGGACAGGGGATTTCTGGTTCACTACTTCAACTTAAGCCAGCAGCAGGACTCCAGCTGCAGCTTTGGAATGGAAGAAAGTCTTGCAGTTCTCATACAGAGAATGTGGGTGAATGGCTTCTGTCACTAAGCTGGGCACCCTAGATTTTGGGGTGTCCAGAAGATGTATTTCTGGCCATTGTTTTAAAAATAAACATCAGAATCTAGCTAAACTGATCCCATTTAGCTAAGTTCAGGTATTTGTTTTTAAAAATTGCAACATTGTTAAATGTGTTTCATATTTTTTTAGTTCAAGTGGAAAAAACAAATTTGGCGGCTTTCACAGCACAAAACAAAAAAATGTAGTGTGAGAAGCAAGTGGTGAGAAACAAAAAATGGTCATGCGACACAGAAGTTTTGGTGTCATATCAGAACATTATCACAAAAACCCTACTGAGCATGCTCAGAACTGCAAACCCCAAAAAAAAATAACTTTAAAGCCTTATAACTCTGGAACCATTTCATATTTTTTCCCGAAACTTTCCAAAGATACTACCTTGGCACAGCACACTTCTATTCTGAAAGTTTTGAAAAAAATTCCATTTCCATATAGGTTGTACATGAGACCAAAATGAAAAATCCATGTTACATATAGGGAAAAAAATTAGACACATGCAAGAAAATGACATACATGGATCTCAAAAACCACGCAAGCTGACATCACGAAACATTCCACATATTTAGACCATGCCCACTAGACAACACATGAAAATATTCAGCCAGTTTCATCAAACGCTGCCAAAACTATTAAGGTGCAAAGTTAGGGGTTTAACATAGAACCTGTTGCTCAACCCGAAATATACTGGTGCTGCCGCGCCAGTATAATGACAGTGTTGGCAGAAAAAGACCACTGATCCATCCAGTCTGCCTTGTTTTACTCTACTCTATCCCATGAACCGTTGTCCAGAAGAGGTTTTTGCCCTTCTCTACCACCCCTTGTTCACTGCCTTATTGCTACCCCCCCAAGAAACAGTTCAGCTCTGCACTCTGTTCCAGCCATGCTTGAACCCATTAATGTTTTTCACATTCACCACTTCTGCTGGTAGGCTGTTTCATGGCTCAGCCACTCTCGGTAAAATAAAACTTTCTAGCATTGCTCCTGAATCCCCTCCCCGTCCCACTTGTTTACATTCATGTCCCCTTTTGTGAACCACCATTCCTGCATTCCTGTTAAATAGTTTCTCACAGTTTACCTTATTTATTCCTTTCAAGCACTTGAAGGGTCTCGGTCATGTCTCCCTCTCCCTTCTGGCCTCCAGCGAGTACATACTCAGTGCCCTAAGCCAGTCCTGATAGGATCTGCCCTGTTGGTGCTGAATCATTTTGGTTACTCTACGCTGCACTGTCTCTTGCCTGTCTCTGTCTTTCCTTAGGTGAGGACTCCACAACTAGGCACCGTAATTCAGATGGGATTTCACCTGATTATCTGTAGAGATCGAAACCTCTTCCAGTACACCCCAGCATTCTGGCTACCTGCTGTATACCTTGTTACACTGGCTAGTTTGTTTTAAGGAGTCATTTATGATGACCCCCAGGTCCCTTTTCTCTGAAGGGGTGGCCAACTTAACCCCTTCCATCCAGTATTCCTTCCTGGGCTTCGTTCCATATGTGCATCACCTTGCACTTTCTGGTGTTGAATTTTAGCAGCCAGAACTTGGACCACCTCTCTAACCATTGCAGGTCCTTCTACAACTAACTCCTTTACTTCTTCCTCACTGTCTACCCTGCCACAGAGCTTAGTGTCATCTGTGAAGAGACACATCATAGTATCATAGTGGATTTACAGTCTCAGGAGGCAGTGCCTTTGTATGAGCTCACCACCCAAGGGTAGAATTATTTTTATAAATATTCAAATTTTATATTACCCATATGTTGATCTAACTGATATTTAAATGTCTCTATGGTGTTACTCTCAATGATTGAACCTGGAAGTGTATTCCATTTATTGAGTACTCGTTGTGTATACCATTGGCTTCTCTTTTTAGTTTTACAATGAGTACCTCTTAATTTAAGATTATGGAATCTAGTCTGAAAAACATAGACTTTGATGGCAGATAAGGACTGCTTGGCCCATCTAGTCTGCCCATTCCTGAGTTTTGTTAAAATTTGTTTCTAGGCCAGTAGTCTCTGTGAGGACAGAATCTTTTATAGCTTTGTATGTTAAACAAAGATCTCCCCAAATTTGGCGGTAATTCATAGAGTGTAGGTCTAATTCTTGCAGTCTTTTCCCATAGGTCTTATTTACCGTGCCTGTGATTTTTTTTTTGACATTTTTCTTTGAACTCCCTCAGTTAGTCTCTTTCCTCTATTTGTGTGAGGAGCACAAAAGGGTGCACAGTAGTCCAGGTGTAATCTAACCAAACTCGTGTATGATGGTGTAATAACTCTTGGTTGTCTACTCTTTGTGTTTCAGAATACATCCCAGTATTCGTTGACAAGAATTTCTTGACTTTAGTTATTTTATCAAAATTAATTTTATCTATAATTACTCCCAAGTCTGTTTCATTATCAGTTTCTTGCAACAGCACTTGGTTTAGTAAATAATTATATCTCAAGTTGTTGTGTCCCAAGTGCATTACTTTACATTTTTGTTCATTAAATGTCATTTTATTCCTTTCTGCCCATAATTCCAGTGATGATATCTCTTTCTAGAAATTTGCAGCTGCCTCAGGGGAGTTGACTACACAGCCAATTTTGGAGTCATCTGCATACT
Source organism: Neoceratodus forsteri (assembly GCA_016271365.2). Classification (NCBI taxonomy): domain Eukaryota; kingdom Metazoa; phylum Chordata; order Ceratodontiformes; family Ceratodontidae; genus Neoceratodus; species Neoceratodus forsteri. The sequence goes on along the minus strand of JADMNL010000028.1, from coordinate 253,281,433 downwards.
TAGACATCCAGGTGTTGTTTGATGACTGTGTTGATGAAATCAAGATGTTAAACAAAGCAGGTCCCAACACCGAGCCCTGTGGCACCCCACTCGTAACCTCTGCCCATGCAGATGAATATCCCTTAATTGAGGTGCATTATCGGCGATTATTTAAGCATGATTCTACCCAGGTTATTAAATATTGGGGAAACTTCAGCTTACTCGTGCTGTAGTAGAGTATCATGAGAAACTCTGTCAAATGCTTTTGCAAAATCTAGAAAGACTATATCCACTGGTAGGCCTGCATCCAAAGATAAACTAACATTTTCAAAAAACTGCAAATGATTGGTTAAACATGATCTACGTCTACTAAAACCATGCTGTGTAATATCTTGAAGGTTGTTAACTTTTATATGTTCATCTAGTCTATGCAAGATGAGCCTTTCGAAGGTTTTCCCTATTACATATGTCAGATTTATTGGTCTGTAGTTTGAGACTTCTGTTTTATTACCTGATTTATATATAGGGATAACTATAGCATCTTTCCATGATAGGATGCGCTCACCTACATCTAAGGATAAATTAAATAATTTACGCAATAGGCCTGAGATTTGTGTAGCCGTTTCCTTAAGAAACCTGGGATGTATTTCATCAGGACCAGCTGAGGAATTAATATTCAAGTTCTGTAATGGTCTCATAGTTTCCTCGATGGTTATTTGAGTATTTAGAAGTTTTGAGTTATTAGAAGTTGTTATTGTACCATAAAGATCTTTTTTTTCCTTCGGTGTAAAAATGGTAAGGAAATAGTTATTTAGTTCTGTGGCCATTTGAATTTCATTGCTGGTAAGCCCTGACTTAGTTTGAATGGGTCCCAACGTGGGTTTGGTACCCCTAAGAGAACTTATATAGTTATAAAACTTTTTTTTATTGTCAACTGTATCAGTGACTAGCCTGTTTCCTATTTCTAGCTTTGCTTTCCTAATAGATTGTTTTACTTTATTTGAAAGCTTTTTATAGTTATTTCAGTTATTTAATGATGGTTTATTTTTATATTTCCTTCAACTTTTATGTTTTTTGTTAATTGATCTCTTGATTTTATTGTTCCACCAAACTGGGGTTCTATACCCATTAATGTATTTTTTTTTCTTTGGGGCACAAGTATCAAGGTAGTAATTTATTTTAGTCAGAATAAGGGACCAAACCTGATGGACATTAAGGCCTTTAAATTCCATCTCCCAATCCCATGAGTTAAGGTAGTTTTTTATTTCATGATAATTAGCTCTAGAATAATCCCTAACAAATGTTTTCCCTTTTGTAACTACTGTTTTGGTCTGAATTTGGAATATGATCATATTGTGATCACTTTTGCCCAGTGGTGCAAGAATAGTCGGTTGTAAGATGTTGTTCCCCATATTGGTAAGTATAATATCTAAAATATTATTATTTCTAGTTCCTGTTTTAATGATTTGGTCCAGATTTTAATTAACTGTAATTTCCAGGAACTCCCTTTCAGTAGTTCCACTGCTTTGGGACGTTTCCCAGTTTATTTTAGGGAAGTTAAAATCTTCCATGAGTATATAATTATTGCATGGATCGAATTTATCTATTGATTTTAAGAAGTCAATATTCTGGTTGGTATTAAGATTAGGGGCCCTATAAGCCAAACCTACACATAATTTTATAGAGGGTAAGTTTATTTCTGCCCATACTATTTCATTATCGTTATTAGAAATATGTGTTGGGGTAATAGAGTGAGGTGTATAATTCTCCAATATATAGAGGGCTAACCCCCTTCCCCGTTTTGTCCTTTCTATTTTTTATAATTTTATTGAAACCCGGTATATCTATGTTCCAACTATCATCCTGAAACCAGGTCTCAGTAACTCCACAAATTGTAATATTTTCTTTTTGCATAAGGTATCTCAATTCATCCATTTTATTAGTTGGACTACGAGCATTCAGTAGTAATATATTTATTGTGTTGTTTTCACCATTGGGGATTATGGGAAGAGCTATTTTTTTGTTATTTTTGTTGATATAATAGAATTCTGATTGTCCCTGTAGCCTTTGCTTAAGCATAACCCTCCCCCATATTAGTTTAAATGTTTATTTATGAAATTTCTAAAGTGTTTACCTAGAAGTATATTCCCTTTTTTACTTAGATGCAAGCCGTCTGAACAGTACAAGTCATCCTGATGGTAGAACTCTTCCCAGTGTGTTAAACACTGGATTCCTTGCCTCATTGTCCATTTTCTCAACCGGTCATTAAAAGTTCTGACTTTATGGTTTAGTCTTGGTGAGGCTGTAGGTATAAGCAAAACTTCGGATACAGCAATTTCACATCCAAGATAAATCAGTTTATTAGAGAGCGCCACCAAGTTCTGCCCTGTAGTTCTTCCTCCTATGCTGCTGATGAACATATTGGAAAGGACTGGTCCCAGGACTAACCCCTGTAGTATACCACTCGTGACCTCCCTTTTCCACAAATTAACCCCATTTACCACCACCCTTTGTTGTCTCCCCACTAACCAATTTCCCACCTATTTAACTAGGTCCTTTGCTGCTCCCAAATCCACCGTCTTCAACAGCATTCTGTTTGGTACCAAGTCAAATGCCTTGCTGAAGTCAAAATAGAGCAAATCCATGCTGTTAGTTCCTTATCCACCACCCTTGTTACCCAGTCAAAGAATACGATCAGGTTGGTCTAACAAGACCTCCCTGCCACAGAACCATGCTACTTACTATCCTGGAGCCCATTTTAATCCAGGTAGTCTAGTCCACTAGGTCCTCTTTGACTACTGTCTCCATCAGTTTACCTACACTTGAGGTAAGACTAACTGGCCTGTAATTTTCAGGTTCCTCCCTGTCCCCTCCCTAATGGAGTGGCACCACATCCACCATCCTCCAGTCTTTCAGAACCACTCCTGACTGTAGTGAGCTGTTGAATAGCCCTGCCAGGGGTCAGCCAGTTCTAATGAAAATTTCCTGAGCACCCTCGAGTGCATCCCATCTGGCCCCGAAGCCTTGTCTATTTTCAGGGCTGCAAGCCCTTTTCTAAGCCTTTCTCCTGTAATTGCCACCTGACCCATATCTGAGATCCCCCTATTTATGATGCCTTTCTGGCAGAGGCCAGCTATCCTTGTGAATACTGAGGAGATGTAGTAGTTTAGAACAGCTGCCTTCTGCTCGTCCTCCTCTACTAGCCTGCCCTCCTTCGTCAGCTTAACAGTTCCCCCATATCTTACTTTTTCCCTTTTTGTACCTGGAAAACTGTTTTTCCCTTCCCTTTAACCCCCCCCCCCCCGCAGTACACAGATCTATGTCTGCTTTTGCGTCCTTGACTGCCTTCTTGACCTCCTTCATTTTTACCTGGTATTTGCTCCATTCCTCATCCTCATTTCTCCTTGTAGCCAGTGAAGGCCCTTTTTAGACCCTCACTGTCCCCTGACCTTTGCAGAGAACCAGATTGACATGTTGTGCCTATGTCCCCTTGGTAGCCATTCTCAGGCATGGTTTGATTGCTTCGAGAATGGTACCTTTAATTTCTCCCCACCTCTCCTCTGCCTTCTGATTTCATCACTCTAACTAACTTGCCCTTGACTATTTCCTTCATCTAATCTGATTTGCTTGTTTGAAATCCAGAACCACAGCTTTTGACTGGGGTATACTGGTACATATGGCCAGTTCAAACCATATGGTTTAACCTCAGTGGTTCCCCAACCTGCACTCCACCTACTACTTTCCAGGTGGTGCGTACCATGTTGAGAATGGCAGCCTGTCTTGTAGGTTCCCTGACCAGATGCACCAGTAGGTAGCCCTGCAACATATCTAGCATGGCCTATCTGCTGCTGCTCTTAGCTGCTAGACTATCCCAGTCTCTGATAGCTTGAGATCCCCCACAACCACTACCTACCTCTTTATGGCCCCTTTCTCAGTTTCTGCCTCCATTTCCTATCCACCTCATCATCTTGTCCCGGTGGTCTATAGACCACCCCCATGCATAACTTTTTTCCCGATGCTGTTGGGAGCTGTACTCACAGCAATTTTGTCTCCCCCATTTCTTCCCCTGATGGACCCATTCTCTACTTCCTCTACGACTTCTTTGACATAGAGGGTTACCCCACCTCCTTTTACCTTACCCCTGTCTGTTGTATATATGGTGTACCCCGGTGGTCCCTGTTTCTGTAATGGCTAAGAGGTTAGTCCTGCATCTGCCACCATCGTCTGGAGCTCACTTATTTTGTTTCCTAGGCTCCTGGCATTTAGGCAGACTGCCTTCCAGCTTATGTCTATACCAGTCCCTCTCTTGTGAGCACCTCTCCCTTTGTCCTTCCTCTCCCTACTTACCAACCTGGTTTTCCTGCTTCCTGATGACTTTATGAGCTCCCACACCCCTGGCACCCTTACTTTTTTTCCCATATACGTTATATCCACCTTCTCTGCCCTCAATGCTCCTTCTGGACCTTCAAGTCTTGTCACCCGGCTTCTCGGGGACTTCCTTACCTCCATCATCTTCTGCCACAGGACTGTGTGTGTTTGGGGGGTGTCCAGGAATGCTTACCTAACTAATTATGGATCCCTGCTTTGCTGCTTTCATCCCCACTGCTCCAAGATCCCATTTATGGGTGAGTCCTAGTGAAGCTCACCTTTTCTATCTGCCTTCTATGGTTCCCCCTGCCTCAGTTTAAATGTCCACCTACCTAGACATCAAACTTTTGTCCAAGCGCACTGGTCTTCTCTCTTGTTATGTGAAGGACATCACCCTTGAAGAGTCTCCTGTTTCAGAATCCCCTCAAGTCTCCCACAAAATGTTACCCCTTCTCCTGACACCATACCTTCAACCATCCATTAAATTCCTTATTTTCTGCCTCCTTGCCCTGTCCTTCACAGGCCTCCTACCCCACACATGGAGGACCTTGGTAAAGGCCAGGAGACTGAGTGTGCCCTCAGTCTATCCTCCAGCCTTTGAAGGTTATGCTTCACTGTCTCTGTCAGCTTGTTTGCCAGATCACTGAAGTGAACCAGCACCCTAAGCTCCTATTTCTCCTCCTCTACCACCCTCCCTATCCTATCCTCATCCCAGGTGGCTGATGGTCCTCAAAGATATCTGACCACCCTCCTCTTCCCCCTCCCCTCATCACCTTCTCCACCCCTCTAATCATGGAGTCCCCTACTAATAGGATACTCTTTGCTGCCTTCTTTCTTTTCCCTCTTCTGGCTGCTACCAAGTCATCTTGTTCACCCTTCCCAACTGGCTCAGTTTCCCCACTCTGGGAGTCGGGTGCCTGTGCCTCCTTTAGTGGTGCAAACTGATTTGCAGTCAGGATTTGGTGAATTTGGATGACTTTCTTGAGACTTTTCCTGCCCATCCCTCCCCCTCCTGACCACACTTCAGGACCCTTGGGGCTCTTGATATCTTGCTTGTCAGTAGCTGGAATGCACTGCTTTTGATTCAGGGAGGCAGTTTAGCCTAGTGGTTGGAGTACAAAGCTATGAAGGTGGATATACAATTTTTTTTTAAATTTCTGTTTATGCCCCCTTCTGTCCAGCCAGTCTGAATCCCTCAGGCCCTGCAAGCAACCCTCTGAGCCTCCCTGATTGCTGTTACCTACCTCCATGGAGCTCTGTTTTTTCTCGCCAGTGGGGTCAGGGTTGGGAGGCTTCCCCCTGAAATTGTGCATTTCATCAGGCAGTCACCACAATCTAGAGAGGCAGAGGCCCAGGGAGTTCCCATGGGCTATCATCGTGGAGGTGCTGGGGCCATTTTCTGTGTTTACTCCCTGCTCACAGCAGTTATCACCTACATGGATGTCGGGGAGATCGTGCCCACACTGTGCGTGGGTCCATTTGCTGGCGTCGGCGACATCTCCTCCTACCCATGGCCTCACCAGCCACACTGCCACCTGTGGTCACCCTGGTGGCAGTATTGCAGTGGAGGACAGCACCCTTCCACCCCGGAGGAGGAGAGCATCTTCTGGGACCCTCCCACCTGCTCCCCGAGGCCTGCCTCAGGTGACTCAAGCTTGTTCCCAAACTTGGGTCACTGGCATCATGAGTGGTAGCGCCACCGCTGTGCCGAAGGGCCAGTCAATACCCACATTTTAATCCCAGCAGCACCACCACCACATACTCACCATGTGACCCTCAGCAAGTCATTTAATGTCTCTGTGCCAAATCTCTCTCTAATGTGTCTCTCTGTGCTGTTTAACTCTCCCTGTGCACCTAAATCATAACAACATTCTCTCCCCTCCCTCTACTAGGTTGTAAAGTGCTTTGGGATACAGTTTGTACCACAAGAGCTTTATAAAACTCTCATGCTTTTCTGAAGGTTACTGGCATCCCAAAAGCAGCACAGAGGCTTAACAGATGAATGAAGAAGTGTACACTGCTAAGAACATACCTTGCTAATTTGGAACTTTGATGTTAAGATTGATCACTGACTCTCAAGAAACAGAAACATTTCTTTGGCCCTTTCACACACTACATGTGTTCAGACTGTCACCAGTATTGGATTGTCTGTGATGCCAAGGAAGACCGCTCTAATTGTACGTTTTGTTTCCACAGGTTTTGCTAAATGTGCTGTCCTTCCACAAGAATTTGAGTGAAAGTCTATCACTGGGCAGGTTACACCCACAGCTCCAGCCAGATGTTCTGCTAATTGACAGTAAGTACAAAATCCAGGTTGACTACCTCAAGATAAGTTCTTCCTGTCTTATTCATCCCTGCAACCCCAATCACCACTGAGTGCTTTTTGTACTAGTGCCTACTTGTGGCTCACTGGTAGTTACATGGAGGTTGACAGAAGAAAAGGCTCTTGGCCCATCCCACTAGTGCTGGTGGCATTGTAACATGGCTTACCCCAGGGAAGCCCCCTGCCTTATAGATGGTCTTCCATCCTGTGGAGGATTCTCTCCTCCCTCTTTCCCTCAGTTCCTTCCCTCGCTACTTCCACTCAATTGTGCACCCTTTCTCTTCCCCGTTTTCTCCCTGGTTTCTCCTTTCTTCCTTCTGTGTGACCTTCCATTACTAAATCGCAGTAGATACCAGCATCTGCCTTTATATTGGGGTGTTTTTAATTTTTATTGCCACTGTATTTTATCGTAATATGGTATCCCATTTCTGATTTTTTTTTTTTTATTTATAAGTTTAACACAAAACATACAACAAAAACTGTGCACAGAAGGACACATTAATTGAGGGAAACCATGTTTTCTTACAAAGGATGCTGAAGACACCCCCCCTTAAGGTACGGCATAGGGGGATATATAGTATAGTTCTAAAGTCATATATAGTCGATGCCCATCACAACACAAAACTTTATTGGGATACCTTTAAAGAAATATGTTAAGGCAATTCCCCATTTTCCATAATGGCTATAAGTCTCTATTTATCCCACATGTGAAAAAGTGTTATGAGAGCTATTATCCTGAGGGCAAACCATCTGGCAAATGTTGGATAACTTGAGTAAACTGGATATTAAAACCCTTAGGCTGCCGGAAGATTTAGAACGCATAGGTTTTTAGGACAAGATATCTTGTCGGTGGCAGCCTAAGGGTTAGCATTCTACATATAGACTTTTTATATAACAATCAAGTGGAGACTGCGGGCCTGTTGGCACCCAACCCATATGGCTCTTGTCTCCCAAACCTCCCCAGAACCAGCAAAAAAGTCCAGCTGTAACCCCCCCCCCCCAACGGGATATATTCATTTCTCTGTAATATTAGATGTATAAGTAGGAAGCCTTCATACTTTGCAGTGATCATGTAAACTTAATTCAGCAGAGCTCAGTCAATGGCCGCGTAAGAAACCTGTGCTCTGTCAAGCTACCCGATGAGTGCAGTTACTCCACCACGTGGCTTATACAAAATATAGTACTCGGCGTACACGTTATGCCATTACTCCACCACGTGGCTTATACAAAATATAGTACTCGGCGTACACGCTATGCCATTACTCCACCACGTGGCTTATACAAAATATAGTACTCGGCGTACACGCTATGCCATTACTCCACCACGCGGTTTATACAAAATATAGTACTCGGGCGTGACACGCTTATGCCATTACTCCACCACGGGCTTATACAAAATATAGTACTCGGCGCGACACGCTTATGTCATTACTCCACCACGTGGGTTTATACAAAATATAGTACTCGCGCATAATCGCTTATGTCATTACTCCACCACGCGGGTTTATACAAAATATGGTACTCGGCGTACACGCTATGCCATTACTCCACCACGTGGCTTATACAAAATATGGTACTCGGCATACACGCTATGCCATTACTCCACCACGTGGCTTATACAAAATATAGTACTCGGCGTACACGCTATGCCATTACTCCATCACGTGGCTTATACAAAATATAGTACTCGGCGTACACGCTATAAAATAGACTGCAACAGATAAGAACAATAGCTGATTTAAGCATAGTATATACAGTACATATATGAAAAATGACCAAAACAAGGAGACATTCCATAGTGGTAAATCCACTGAGCCACACTGGTTGGGAAGGAATTATAGGCAGGGAGGGTGTCCGGTAGAGCAGGTTGGTCAGTGTCACCGTAACGTGAAATGCTAAAGCACCACACAGTCTAAGTCGGACAGCAGAATCCAGCAACACGTAGCTGACAGAAAAATAAGTTCAATCAATAGGTAAGCCTGGGATTGACAACAGAGTCACAGTCACTTCATCAGTGAAATCGTTCAGCTCCCACTGCATCCTCTCTCAAAGATTTTCACTCCTCCTTGACTTGGTCATTTTTGATGCACTGCAAAAGTTTAGCTGCTTCAGAGGGGTCATTAAAAAGATATGTGTGCCCATTCCAAACCACTTTAAGCTTGGCCAAGATCAGGAGTTGATGCTGGACTTTGTGGGTATGCAGGGAGGCACGGATCTCATCAAACACTTTCCAACGCTGCCAAGTAGAATATGAAAGATCAGGGAAAAGGGAGATTTGTTTCCCCATATTTCAGTAGCTGCTTGCGTTTAACTAAAGCCAGAATCTGGTCTTGTACTCCCACACTGCTACACACAATTAGCAAGGTCCGAGGCCTTGTACTGCTCACTATGGCTTTGCGTGGTGTAATTCTGTAGGCTTTCTCCAAAGCAAGGGCTGTTTCTTCCTCTGAAATCCCCAGCAACTGTGGTAACATACAGACAAAATCCAAAAGCATCCTCTCCCTCAGCTTGTTCAGGAAGTCCAATCATTCGTATACCGTGCTCCCTGGTCTGATTTTTGGCAGTCTATGGGCGGTGGTGTAACAAGGTATTTTCCTTTACTAGTTTAGCTGTTGTATCCTTACTTTTTAATGAAGAAGTTTCAGTCTTCTGTACAGTCTGCTCTATTCCATCAACTCGTGATTCTAGAGCAGTCACACGTGGAGTGATTGTATCGTGCTTCTTATCTGTTTCTTGGACCAATTTTACAAGCTGTGTGAGGGTCTAATTTATTGTGGTTAAAGACACCCCGTCTGGCCCAGATCCACTCCCACCCAAGGCTTCCTTCTGTGCACTGGCCTGCTGTCTCGTGGCTGAGACATTCTGGGCTTGAAAAGTCATTTTGCTAGGGCTGCATTTCTTTATTTGCCCATTCTGATATGCAGTTGTCACCACCAGCACTTTACCATTGACTAAACGTCAAAGTAGTTAGAGAAAGTAGTTTTAAGCAATAATGGTTTAGTCCCCCAGGAGCTCTGTTAAGGAGTATCTGCCCTGGTCTGTTGCTAAGCCATGCCCCCCCTTTTCTAATTTTTAATTCTTACTGTGTACCCATTTTCTAACATCAGGAATGTAATGCATGATATCACACTAGTGGCATCAAGTCTGCCCATGCATGATGCTCCAAAACATGAACCGAATTGGGTGCATTAAACACTGTGCTAGCCATGAGCCCCCAGCCAGATTTTTTTCTTCCACTGAAGCGTGGTAACCCTGGACGTCACTCCTATTATATACTTCACTAAGTTATAATGTCATTGGAGATGCAGCAAATGTAAAATTCGCCAGCAAAGTGGACGATGTCACCGCGCAGAGTAATCCACGAATCTCTCCCATTTAACGTGTTTTCACCAAGGTGAAATTTTGCCATTCCGCAGGTGACATTTTGCATTTCGTTAAGCAAAACAGGCAAAATTCGCACATTACTCTGCGTAGTGAATTTTTGTCACTTCGCACACCTCTAAATGTAATTTGATGTATATGAACTTAAAATCAATAAAACATTTATTGTGGAGAAAAAAAGTGCTGGTCTTAGTCGTTGAGAGCCAAAATTAGGCTGTTTTTATTTTGTTTTTAAACAGTCTAGCACAGTTTGGTCTCATTCATTGTAAACTGAATATAAAAGTGATAAACCATAGTACATGATTTGCTTTTCAAGGTAAAGTCAATGTGTAATGTCCCAAGTACAGACACTGGGACTCGTAATTCAGCCTGTAAGGTGCCAAGTCTGATAAGAGAACACTAAATATATTTAAATGTCCGCTGCAATCTTTTAAAGTCAGTATAGGCTGTTTTTTTTATTTTTTATGCTCCCCTCTGGACCAGCCTCCATCGGACCTTACTGCGCACCCAGCCCTGTCATCGACCCACGGGACTTGCCTCTTCCCAGTGTTCCTCTAGCTTCCCCAGGGTGGGGTTTTGAAGTGGAAGAGCGGCCCAGTGGACTCTCACTCGGTTTCCCGGGAGTGCCACTGGTTGGACAGTATGGGAGTGGCGGTACGCAGCAGGCAGCATCCTGCCAGTGGGCCGCTGTTTTCCTCCTTGTTTTTCATCCCTGGGAGGCGTGGTGAGCACTGACTTCAAGGCACACATGCTGACGTTTGCCACACCTCCCTCTAGTCTTCAGCTCAGGCTGCGACTCCCCCCAGCTGCTGCCAGGAGCTAGTCGAGCACTGGCTGTACCCCTCCCCCTGGAGGAGAACATTTCTTTGTACACTCGATTCTCCCCGCTGGCTGACCCTCCAACAACCCTAGGTTGCTTCTGAACCCCAGCCGTCGGCATCGCAAGCAGTAGTGCTGCCACTGCGCTGGCAGGGTAGCTCCCTACTTTGCTTTTAAAACAGTTTATCGAAAATTCAAGTGCTGTCAGTTTGAACCAAATGAAAAAAAGCACCTAGTTGTGGTTCCTGGAACTGCCCAAAGAATCGAGGAAAAACAGAGAAATTTAAAAAATATGTATATAAAAATGCAGTATGAAACAGTGGAGATCCTACTACAATTACACTTAAATATAACTGTTAGCCAAAATAATAAATACAATATGTAAATAAATTAAATAATCTAATAAACATATACAATAAATAACTGAATACAAATTAATGTATCAGTTTAAAAATTGGGGGAAAAAAATCAAAAACTAAACTTTTATCTAATAATGCAGTGCACTGCATGAGAAAGTTAAGCGAATTATGAGTCTCAGTGACTGGGCTCAAACTACTACAGTTCATAGAGTCCATGAACAGCAGACTACACCAAATTGATATCTGCTTTCTGTCCAAACGGGTGCCACTAGTTTAAAAATAAAGTGGGCATTCTGTCCAGGGTCAGTGCCAGATTTGCACTGTTGAATGTCATGGCCCAGATTCTGATTTAATAAGTGGTGAACTGGCTTCATGGTGCCAAGCAGAGGGGAGCGCTGTGTTACGCTGTCTACTTGGGTTTGTGCCTGAGCCCAGGATGTCAGGTGCAGAGGCCAGCGGGGTGGGCAAATAATGTAGGGAGGAGACTTACACTGCTTTGAGAGTGGCACCTGGAGTTGGTATGGAGCCATTGCTGGTGTGGGTGACCATGCCCTAGCGGGCCCTGCCCCAGCACAACAACGTTGTTGATGCTCCAACTGGGGAGGCAAAGATGGGTGGGGAGAACAAAGAAAAAGTCCCAGCAAAGATGACCTTGGATGATAACCTCCCTGTGTGCTTCTCTATGCCACCTCATTCTCATTGGGGACATGTGTTCTAACCAACCCCTGCAGCCTGGACAGTGGCCTCGGCAACATGACTTCCCTCTTCTATGCCCCACAGGAGATGGGGAACCCTGGGGAGTGATAGAAGTGCCCTGGGCACTGGAAGAATACACTGGGATCTGAGGGCACCATGGAAGGCACAGGGAACCATAAGAGATTTCAGACCCGTATTCAATGGGCAGCTTTTTTAAGGTGAGCAGAACTGTATGGCCCTTCCTAAGACTGTTAGGCCTCATGCCTTCAATTGCTTCGGTGGCGCCATGGACCAGCCTGAAAATGAAAGGGAGTCAGTAATACCCTCAAAGAATTCTGGCGACTGACAGCTGTTCCACTGACAAATTGTCCCAGTCAAGTCAGAGTTATGAATGTAGGTGCTGGCAAGTGTTACTTAACCGAAGGCATTCCCTTCCTTCAGCAACAACCCTAGTCAGTAGTCACAACCGATGCCTCCCTCCTAGGTTGGTGCACAAAGGGGAGAGGTTGGTTAGTGGAGGATGATCTTCAATAAAAATGATGGAACACATCAATCTTCTGAAAGCTCAGAGCAGTTTATCTAACCCTTAAGTTCTTTACTTACCCAATAGCCAATAAAATAGTTCAGATATGGACACATTACTACCAACAGGTACTCTATAAATAAGAAGGGAAGTGCTGATCTGCAGTATTCAAGGAATTACAAAAAGTTTTAAATCTGGCTCGTGCACTGAGCACAGTGATAGTTACAGTACATCTAACTGGAAAGAAAATGTACTGGCAGGTTCCCGGTGCAGAACAGTGCAGTTGACTCACGAATGGCCATTAAAGCAAGAGACAATAAACTCCGTCTTAAAGAGATATGGAGCCCCAGAAATGGATCTTTTTCATCCTGCGAAAACATCAATTTTCCCATTTTATTACAGACCCCCTTCTGTGAGCACAGTCCCAAGAAAATGCTCTCAACTAGTCCTAGAGCAACAATTCTATGCTGTTGCCCCTTTTCCCTCCAATTCGTCATGTTTTACGGATGCTGAGGGGAGAACATGTGACCATGATCCTAATTGCTCCAGACTGCGCTGCCAGACATGGTATTCCCTAATTTTGAGACTGTTTCATAAAAAAAAAAAAAAATACTCAATCTTCCGATGAGCCAAAATCTATTGACAGTATCAAAATGCCAAAGATGCCAACCAGATCTAAAGTCACACTTTTAACTCAAACCATGGCACTTGAAGAGTTAGAATTTGCATTGCTAAATTGGTCCCATCAAGTTATATGAGTGTGAAAGGTAGAAAGATAGTTAAAGAAGGACATTCACCCTCTAAGAGAGCAATTGCAAGGTGGAGTGTGGCCTGTATAGAGTATTGCTATAATACAAAATATGAAAGTGTGAATAAGGGCCTGTTCCACTAGGGAAACTGCTGCATCATTGGTGACTGTGAGTGATGTCTTTCTGTTAGAAATATGCAAAGCTGCTAGCTGGGCTTCAACATGCACATTTACCCTGGATATTCTGGCATGGAGGGATGCTGTGTTTGGGATAGCTTTGCTTCAGAACCTATTCCCTAAATAGTATCCTAGAATCTGTTGCTTAGAGTCAAAGGGTAGTGTGAACTCATACTGTGTGTCACAGTCATATTCCTGTTGTTGTTAGAAGAAATGGTTACCCACCTTTGTAACTGTGTTTCTTCTAAGGGATATGATGTATAGTCATACTAACCCTTCTGTACTTCCCCTTTTGGGATAGTATAGGTTCTTCTGTAGATAATCATTGCAGTATACTTGTTGACGTGCATGAGCATTTGAGCAAAGTTTTCTTTCTTTAGAAGAACTATGTAACCCCCACGCCACTTTTGGCAAGTTGGCACCCCCATTTAAAAGAACCAGTACCCACATATGGCATACCACTTACTTTCAGCAGAAATACTCTGATTGGTACCACTCCTAGCTTTAGAGTGTATACCAGGCTCATTATTTAAATGAAGGGGGTGGGGAACAATTACCAAAATGAACCTTTGTAAATACAACTAGGTCCATGGGAGAGGATGCTAGGCATATGCTAGACCTAACAGCTGAGGGGGCCCCAATAACTCCACACAGAAAGCAATGATCAGAATGTCCAATGCAGCGGCTGGGATTGTGCAGTACGGCTTTATTCACAGATGTTACTAAAGCACAAGTGGACCCCCAATGGTTGGTCATGGCAAGCAAGTACATTCCTTTTCCAGACACTCTTTGCTAGGCAGTACAGTTTTCCGCAACAACATTTCATTTCACTTTCCCATGGTGTATGCTCATGGACTGTTGCCACACACCCAAAACATTTCCTTTTCCCCAGAGTGTATGCTTGGGGACTGTTGCCACACACCCAAAACATTTCCTTTTCCCCAGAGTGTATGCTCGGGGACTGTTGACAAACACTCAGAACATCTTTGTTCCCACAGATGTATGCTCGTGGACTGTTGCCACGCACACCCTAAAACATCCTCCTGCAGCAATGGCCTTTGCCCAGGGAAACCTGGCACCCAATCAACGAACCAGTTAGCCCTGCCTTGTAGACTCAAGATGGCATTCCTCCCACCCTTTGCCCCAACTGACAGTCTGGGCCATTCCTTTAGGGTTACACCAAATGAGCCTCCAGTCCCCACTGAATTGCTAAAGCCTCAAACTTTAAACTTTAATTTGACTCCAAAGTGTATGAGGGGTCCTGACAGGTGTGATCTAGCCTTATCTTGGGCATACACACCTCAGCCAACTCCCTAATGAGAACAATTACTGCATGTGTACTAATAAATCTGTTGCTCTTTCCTTAAGGCATGGAAACAACCCAGAAAGCACGCCCTTTTTCCATGGTAGCTTGTCAGCAATTCTCACACAAGTGTCCTTCTCAAAGGCAGCTGTACACACTCTAGGACCTTCAGAGAGTTGGCCCATGGATCCACTGAACTGGCAGTCCCTCTCAATCCCCTTGAGTGAAATCAAGGAATCCTGCTGAAAAAAGGTCTCCGCCACTTCACTGGCGACTGTAGATTTAATCTAAACTAAGGTGAGAAACAGGGTTCTCTCTGTGACAGAGCCCCAACTGGTAGATCTCCTGCCACTCTGACTTCCAAACTCAGACCAACTGAACATTCTAAACTTCCCCTGAGCAGCTGACTCAAAAATGGTTATGCTGCTGCAAGAATTCTAAATGACATAATCATTCCCACTCAGGCTAGCGGAGTAAACAGTGATGTCATTATGTAAAAAGCCCTTTAATGAGCTCCTTACCAGCTACCTTTTCACCTGCCTATAGACTATTACAAATGGGATTCTAGTAACCCCAGGGGTCTGGGTGGTTACAATTGTATATTAAGATTTGACTTTTTTCTATATTACTTGTACAGAATGTGAATTATTTTTTTGATCATGACCCCAAGATCTCTTCAGTTTAAGGATCTGCCATTGGAACACTTGGTGGTTCATGACAAGTATGGTGTAGAATGCATCCTTCGAATCTCTCAAGGTTCAGGGGCATCTCTCATGAGTCAGCTTGACGCAACTAGTGTGACTGTACAATATATTACATCCCATAGAAAAACGCACTAACCACAGAGAGTAACCATTTCTTCCCTCCCTCCCTCCTAGGGTGCACCTAGACAGGGGCAGTTTTTTACACTCAGTGTGCCTTCTGCCAGATTTTGAGTAAATAATGGGTGATGGTTGAGAGGGTATGTGTGGGGCATACTTTCTAATGAGTGACAGCTGAGAACTATTCCCTGCAACACGTGGCTACAGTAAGCAAGGCTAACTATATGCTGTATTGCATAAAAAGGGGGGTAGAAAATACGGCAAGGTCCCTCATGGGGAATAGTTCAGCTGTCATCCTATTATCACACACACTGTCTTTTTCTGCTTGGTTACAGTCTGTTCCTTACCTTTTGATGTATAGAGACATAGAATTTGTTGGCAGATAAGGACAATATGGCCCACCTAGTGTGCCCATTTCCCTACTCACTGCTGCAGCCCCAGACACTATTTGATCTGCGGCTCTCCTACTCTGCACATCTCCAGGGTACCCTTATGTCTATCCCATGCACTCTTGAACCCCCCCCGTATTGTTTTTACACCTACCACTTCTGCTGGAAGGCTGTTCCATGGATCCACCACCCTTTCAGTGAAAATGTACTTCCTAACATTACCCTTGAGCCTTCCACCCATCAGCCTCATAGTATGCCCCCTTGTTCTTGTGCAGAGTTTTCTCTGAAATAATGCTTTCCACTGGTACCCTGTTTATTCCCCTAAGGTACTTGAAAGTCTCTATCATATCTCCCCTCTTTCCTGCAGTGAATAGATATTAATGTCCTCAAGTCTTTCCTCGTAGGGCTTCTGGTACAGTCCATGTACCATCTTCGTTGCCCTTCCCTTGACTGCCTCTATTTTGGCAATGTCCTTCCGGAGGTGTGGTCTCTAGAACTGGACACAGTACTCCAGCTGAGGCCTCACCAGTGATCTGTACAGTGGCATCACCACCTCTTTCCTCCTGCTTTTTGTGCCCCTCCCTATGCACCCCAACATTCTGTTTGCTCTCCCCACCACTTTTTCACACTGTTTGGTCACCTTCAGGTAGTCAGATATGATAACCCCCAGGTCTCTTTCCTGACTTGTGTTGGCCAGAATTTCCCCACCCACCCTGTACTCCTCCCTTGGATTCCTGTGACCCAGGTGCATGATCTTGCACTTTTTCGCATTGAAACTCAACTGCCAGACACCCGACCATTCTTTTAATAGGTTTAGGCCCTTTCTCATTTTTTTCACCCCCTCCGGTGTGTCCACTCTGTTGCAGATCTTGGTGTCATCTGCGAAGAGGCACATCTTTTTCTCCAGACACTCTGTAATGTCGGTAATGAAGACATTGAATAGGATTGGCCCCAGCACCGATCCCTGTGGCACCCCCGCTGGTCACCTCCCTGTCCTCAGATTTCATGCCATTTACCACCACCCTTTGAGACCTGTCCCTTAGCCAGTTCCCAAACCACTTTACCACCGTAGGACCCAGTCCCAGGCTCCCCAATTTATTTAGCCATCTCCTGTGTGGGGCGGTGTCGAAGGCCTTGCTGGAATCCAGGTAGGCTACATCCACCGTCCCTCCCTGATTTACCACCCTGGTTACCCAGTCAAAGAAATCTATGAGATTCGTCTGACAGGACCTTCCTGCTGAAAATCCATGCTGCCTTGGATCTTGTGCCCTGTTATCCTCCAGAAACTTCACGATCTTCTCCTTAAGTAAGGACTCCATTAATTTCCTCACTACTGAGGTCAGGCTTACAGGCCTGTGATTGCCTGCCTCCTTTCTGCTTCAACTCTTGTGGAGAGGAACCACATCTGCCCTCCTCCAGTCCTCAGGTACCTCTCCTGTCTCTAGTGATACACTGAAAAGGGCAGCCTGTGGTTCTGCCGGCACTTCCCTGAGCTCCTTTAATAATCTGGAGTGGATTCCATCTGGTCCCATTGCCTTATCTGCTTTTATTTTCCAGAGTTCTTATAGGACTCTTTCCACCGTGAATGGGCTGGTGTCTACCTCTCTCCCTGAATACCTCTCTTACTGAGTCTCTGTCCCTCACCCTCCCCTTCCCTGGTGAATACTGAGCAAAAGTACTTGTTCAGTATCTCAGCCTTTTCTAGGTCATCCTCCACCCTTTCTCCTCCTTCCTTCTTCAGCCTAACAATCCTAGTTCTGGTCTTTTTCCTCTCGCTAATGTATCTGAAGAAGGTCTTGTCGCCTTTCTTAATAGCCTGGGCTATACCTTCCTCTGTCTGTGCTTTAGCCCTTCTAATTATTTTCCCAGATTCCATCTGCTTCTCCAGATATTGTTTTCTGTCCTCATCCTTTTGTGTTTCCTTGTATCTTCTGAAGACTCTTTTCTGTTCCTTACTTTCTCGACCACTACCTCCGAGAACCATAATGGCCTTTTCTTTCTTTTACTCTTGCTATGCATTTTGACACAGTGACCTGTTACTTCTGTTATGACTCGCTTGAGTCTAGACCACTGTTTTTCCACATCTCCCCTTGTACCTTCCGCTGCTAGGGCTCTTTTGAGATTTCTACCCATCTCCTTAAAGTCAGCCTTCCTGAAATCTAGGACAGTTATCCTTGTATGGCTTTCCTCCTCCACTGTGGTTACCTTAAACTGCACTGTCCTGTGGTCGCTGGTACCAAGGGGATTGCCCAACGCCACATCTGTGATCCTGTCCCCATTGGTCAGGACCAAATCCAGTACAGCACCCTCACGTGTTGTTTCTGCTACAAACTGTCTTAAGTTTTCCCCATTCAGGGCAGTCATGAAGCCCCTGTCCCTTGTTGTACTCGCAGTCTGAGTGCTCCAATCGACCTCAGGCAGGTTGAAGTCACCCATTAGTAGCAGTTCCCCTTTGTTTGCCATTTTGTGGATGGTTTCCACAGGAGCTTCATCTGATTTCCTCTCCCTGTGCCAGAGGCCTGTAAATCACTCCAGTGCGAATGGCTGTCCTTTCTCCCACCTCCAGGGTGACCCACATTACCTCTGCTCCTTCTTGTGACCCTTGAGCCTCTGTTGTTTTAATCCCCTCCTTCACATACATAGCACCCCCCCCTTCTCTAGCCTTCCTAAAAAGTGTGTATCCTGGTATGGCTATATCCCAGTCATTGTTCCCCATGTACCATGTTTCTGTAATAGCTACTATGTCCAAGTTTGCGCCTTCCATTAATGCCATTAGGTCTGGGATTTTGTTCCCCAGACTGCGGGCATTTGTGCACATAACTTTCCAGCTTGTGCACCCACCCTCCTTTTCCATTTTTTTTCAGCCCTGTGACGTTTTTGGGGTTCATCTTCTATCCTTCCCACAACTGTATCTAATTTATTTATTGGGTTTGATAGTGCCGTTGTACTAATTGGATTCTCCCTTATTTCAGATGTGTTATATGGGGGGGGGGTGGCTACCTTTATCCCACTGACTGATTTTGCCTCCCCTCTTAGCTGGTTTAAATGCTTGTGGAGGAAGCATTTTAACTTTTCAGTGAGGATACCTTTGCCCCCCCCCCCCCGGTTAGATGTAGGCTATCTGGTGAATGCAGTCCTTCATCCCTCCAGGTTAGACCCCAAACCCCAATCCCCAATTAAGCCATACCCTTCCTCTCCACATCATTTCTTCAGCCATGTGTTGAATTCCATGGTGCAGATGTCTCGACCCTCTCCCTTGCCATGGACAGGTAGAACCTTTGAGAAGGTAACAGAGTGTGCTACTTGCCCAAGACAACGACCCAGTTCCATAAATTCCTCTTGCACTTTTCCTGCGCCTGACCCCTTACCTGCCAGGTCCTTTGTCCCCATGTGAACAATGACGTCCAGCTCCCCCCTCCTTGCCACTACCTTAGCGATTCCTAGGATCCGCCTGCCCTTCCTCCTAACTGTGCCACCGGGCAGGCACACCACCTCCCTCTCCCTGCCCACTCCCAGCTCTGTCCTTCTAATGATGGAGTCTCCAAACAGGTTTTACTTCCTCCTCTTGTGCGTTCTCCTTTCCTTTGCTCTTGGGGCTCCATCACGGGTGACCCGCTCACCCCCCTTAATGTCCACTTCTGGAGATGCAGTGCGATCATCCTGCTCTGCCGAGATGGCGTATGAGTTTTGAAGTGGCACTGGCTGGGGGATGTGTCTCTGTCCAACCTCCCTCACCCTCCTTGAGCCCACCATAGTCCATCCATCCCTCCCTCCTTACTGGCATCCTGTGTGGGAGAGGTGGCACATGTGGTGGTCCCTGTGTGTGGGGGGGGGAGGTTACCCAGATTCTTGCTAACTCTGCTCAGAGTCCTGCAACCTCTGCCCTCAACACAGAGAGGTGCCTAGAGACAGGGCAGCACCACAGTGCCTAGGAGGTCCTCCTGAACACTGCTGCCTCACAACCACTGCATTGCAGAACGCCCATCATTTCCTTTAGTCTATCCTTTCCCTTTCTTGTCTGCCCCCTATTGTTTTCTTCCTCCTTATTCTGTTTACTTTACAGCTGTATATAGCTGTCAATCATCGCTAGTGGTATAATGTATCAAGGTAGGTAGATTTACGTCAGAGTGTGGTGTGTGGCTGTGTTGTGTACTGTCAATCATCGTTAGTGGTCTAATGTGTCAAGGTGTGTAGATTTACGTCAGTGTGGTGTGTGGTCGTGTTGTGTACTGTCAATCATCGCTAGTGGTATAATGTATCAAGGTATGTAGATTTACGTCAGAGTGTGGTGTATGGTCGTGTTGTGCACTGAAATATGATGGCTAACAGTATGAGTATGCAGTTAGCTGGTACCGTATGATGTCACAGGCTATGGGTATAAAGGAAGTGATGCGCTGGGGTGGGAGGTGGGCTGGGCCCCTCCGGACCAATCAGGCTGGTAGAAAACTGATGTAGAATCCCAGCTCAAGGTTCAAGAACAAACACACTGCTGATACACACAGAAGCAGGCTGTAAATCCTTGATTGAGTGTTCTCAGGTGCCCCAGATGATTCAGGCTCTTGTGAGAGGGATCACTTTACACCAGGAATGCAAAGTCCATTCAGATCTTCCCCTCTCTCATACACAGGGACAGCTGATCTGTTCGGAGAGACACTAACACGGGTTGAAAACTGATGTCACAGAATGTAGAATATATTTTTTTAATTTTCAAAAAAAAGAAGGTTGAAGCTTGGGGCAGGCTGCCATCATATGTGTAATGTTTGCTGGAGAGTAGTCACTTTAGGAAAATTTATCGGGAATTGCAGGCTTAATTTTATTCCATTTGCTTAGTGTGTAGTAGATTCTGTGATTAATATTAAAATGAATCTGCTACATTTTGGATGGAATTACTCACATATGTTGTAAAATAAGAATTGTTTTCTGTTCTTGGTCTGTTAAACCTATTTCTAAATCATTTTCCCATTTTGATTTATGTAGAGTTAGGTTAGTACTCAATTCAGAGAGTAATACAAAATATACTCTAGAGATTAATTTTGAGGATGGTGAATTGAGCCTTAACAAATTATAAATTGGTGAGGAGCTTGCTGTGCTTAAGGCATCATTATTTTTATTAATATAATCTCTTAATTGAAAGTGTTTAAATAGATGTTATTTTGGCGTCTGAACTATTGTTGCATTTGATCAATTTTTTGAATAGTCCATTTTGAATCTGATTGATATGTCTGGGCCTGAATTATCCCGCCGGTTAATTTTCTTATGAATTTGTGTCCAGATAAGACAGGCAGTAACAGTGGGAGAGAGAGAGAACGGTAATCCTGCAAATAAAGTAGAAATGATGGAGTCATATAGAACTGTACTTACTTCTGTTATGTAATTTGGTGAAATTTGGCTTTCCAGCCAGAACAGAATTTGGCTTAGTTGGCCTGCGTAATAATACATCGGCATGTTAGGAAATCCTAACCCCCCTGCCTCAGATTTTGGTAACATTAATATTGACACAGAAATGCATAATCTTTTATTTTTCTATAAAAGCCTTTCAAATGCTTGTAGAGAGATTTAAAGAAACAATCTAGATAGTTATATATTTCCTGAAGTAAGTGGGTATAGTTTATTTCCGATAATCTTGAATTTTGATTACATAGTATCTAAAGTAATTTTGTTGGGGAGGTGGGGCTAGACAGTGAGTTTGGAGTGAAGTATAGCAGCTCACATTTGCTCCAGTTAACTTTATATCCTGATGCTTGACCGCATTTTGCAATAACAGACTAGATAAGTGGTAGAGAATCTGTAGTGGGTTTAAGAATAATAGAATCTGCATACAGACATAACTTGAACTCATTACCCTTGCCATCGATTCCCTTTATTTCTTTGTAATTCTGTATAGCTATGGCTAATGGTTCTATTGCTAAGGCAAACAATATCGGGGAGAGTGGGCGTCCCTGTCGGGTATCACATTTTAGCGAAAAGTTTTCCGAAAGGTTTCTGTTTGTCCCAACTTGCGCTCTGGGCATAGAATAAATGACCAGAGGTATTTTTTTAAATGCAAAACTAAGGACTAATCTGCCACCTTAATTTTCCTTTTAGTGAGCTGTTAAAGTTTTAGTCTACTATTTACAGCTTGAAATGATTTAGAAGGGGCAGCCCCTACACATTGATTAAAATATTAGGCCTCTACAGAAAAAACCCTTTGGGGTGCAGCCTGCAAGTTCCAACCTAGAGGTTCTGAAAAACCATTCTTTGGCACAAAAAGCTGGAGAGTCGAGATACAATATACATTTCCCCATGGAACCAAATCCCAACAACTGGTTTTGCAACTTTTGTAATCTGGTTAAGAGTAAAAATGTCCTGCAAAACTCCCATTTGCTAGTTTGTGGTACTTCACAGGTTCATGTTTCGATTTACCATTTTTTTAAGATTTACCTGCAGATAATTTACTGCACTCACAATGTAACTGACAGGTACAGAATGTAGAAACATTGGGCTGAAAGGGACAAAGAGAAGACTGGGATTGAGAGAATGGGGAAGAAAAGTTGTAATGATCTCATATAAGAAATATATCACCTTTTCTTCTGTCTAGATGAATTCCTTAAAGAAGATGAAGTATTCCTGGAGGTCAACGGTTATACTATAAATCGAGTGGACTCCATCTCATTGGTTCATGGAGCAAGGCGAATTAATGATCTCATCATAGGGGTGAAGGACCCAAGAAGTAACGATGCAGCTGCCTTCTCAGTATCCTAGTGGCGTGTTTCACAACCCATTCATTTCATAAAGAGTTATAAAAAAGGAAATGACATCACAATGACATCGACATATTCCCAAGAAGCACTCCTGTGTCTTGAAGTGTGGCACCAAAAGTAACAAGTATTTGCTGTGAATGTTACACATACCTGAGTGTGCACACCCTCCCCCCAACAACAAAAAAAAAACACGTGTTCAGAACGTGAGAAGTGAGGAGCCGCTGAGCACAGCATGTTGGAGGTCAGGCTTTACGTGGGTGGAAATTATGTTAGCAAAAGGCTTAATAAAATTAGACATATTTAAAGAAGACAAATTAAGAGCACTATCTTTGACTAGAAAACGTAAGCTAGGTGTAGAGAAAGTTATGGCACACTAAAGTAAATGCTGGCAAGCCTAGCTTGGAATCTGGCTTTTATAACTGTTACAGCAGAGCTGGGTTAAGCATTAGACCTGTTTTTAAAGGTTTGTCTGTCCTCTTAAAACAACAATTTTTTTAAAAACATTTTATGGTTTTCTTTCTTTATTATCCCTCTCCTATCTTCATTTTTGTTCTGTTATTTTTCTGCTTCTTCTGCTAGCAGTATTGCTGGCACTATACTGTGGTCATGTGTGAGTGGTCTCTGACATGCTTAACATCAAATCATAAAAGTGGAACACAGGATGCTATTTTTGTAGCTTGCACTAGACTTTCTTCCAAGACAAGCCCAGCAATAGACCAGTGGTCAGTTTGGACCCAGGTCGGCTGTGCACCTCGTCCATGATGCAAGGGTGTAGGCAGGCATACTCACTGTACACATTTGTGTACAGTTTTGTTGAGTGCCTGTCACAAACCATATGCCTTTCTGTTAACATTTTCATTCTAATCTGTAGTATTTGGTTTAGTGTAGGCCACTGAGAAGTGTCTCTGTTTAAACTTCTGTTGTTTAGGAGACAGATACATGTATAACCTATTTAGAGATTAGAGGAATCATCTGACTTGTTTGGAAGGAGGTACCATTTGGAGAGGATGTGTAATTTTTTTTTACGGGGGGGGGTGTAACTGTTGGAGACTGTGTACAAAACAGAAATTTCTGGCTATACCACTGCCATGATGCACTCAGTGAGAGACCCAAGGTCGTTTTAAACCCTGGTCTTCCGTGTATCATAATTGTCATGCTCACAGTAAAAACCCCAAGGGCATTCTTAACCCAGGTCTCTCAAACATCAGCTGTGTGATGCACCCAGTGAGAGACCAAAGGCCATGCTTAACTTTTTACTACCTGGAGCGCTTTTTGAAATCCAAGTGTTCCATTGCTTAAGCTTGATACAAAATGGCCGCACAGGCAAAGCTGAGTTAATCCAGGTCTTACAAACATGTCCTCTGCAATGTACCCATCCTGCGACTCCAGGTCGGTTTTAACCCAGGTCTCCTAAACATCACATCTGTGATATAACAGTGAGAGACTCGAGGCCATTCTGAACCCTGGTCACCCAAACATCATCTCCATGAAATACTCCGCGAGGGACCCAAAGGCATTCTTTATATATATATATATATATATATATATATATTTACTTTACTTTGTTTTGCTCCGATAGACCAGCCCGATTGGCCCTGCCACATGCCCAGCCCAGTCATCCACTGTCCCCAGGGCATACCCTACCCGTGTTCCTCCTGGCTTTCCCCCAGAGCTTGGCTTCCAGGAGGGGGCACTTTCTCCTGGTGGATGCCGGACTTCGGTTTCCGGGGGTGCCATGGGTCACTGATGCGGGGCCTGCGGTATGAGGCAGGCGGCATCCTGCTAGGCTAGTTTTCTTCCCTGGGAGGCGGGTTGTGCAGTGATGTCAGAGGCACACACGCCGACATCGTCCCCACTTCCTGTAACTGCTAGCACCGGCTGTTGGACCCCTGGCTTCCACCAGATGTTGGGCAAGCACTGGGAGCCCCCCCCAACAGAGGAGAAGAGCAGTCCATGAGACACTCAATCCCCCCCACCGGCTGGCTTCCAATGCCCAGGCTTGCTTCTGAACCTGGGTCACCAGCGCCACAAGCAGAAGTGCTACTACTGCGTTAGTGGGCCAGAAACCCAAAGCCGTTCTGAACACTGGTCACTCAAACATCAGCTCCATGATGTACCCAGTGAGAGACCCAAGGCCATTCTAAACACTGGTCACCCAAACTTCGGCTCCATGATGTACCCAGTGAGAGACCCAAGGCCATTCTAAACACTGGTCACCCAAACATCAGCTCCGTGATTTACCCAGTGAGAGACCCAAGGTCATTCTGAACCCTGGTCACCCAGACATCAGCTCCATGATGTACCCAGTGAGAGACCCAAGGCCATTCTAAACACTGGTCACCCAAACATCAGCTCCATGATGTATCCAGTGAGAGGCCCAAGGCCATTCTAAACACTGGTCACCCGGACATCAGCTCCATGGTGTACCCAGTGAGAGTCCCAAGGCCATTCTAAACACTGGTCACCCATACATCAGCTCCATGATGTACCCAGTGAGAGACCCAGGGTCATTCTAAACACTGGTCACCCAGACATCAGCTTCATGATGTACCCAGTGAGAGACCCAAGGTCATTCTGAACACTGGTCACCCAGACATCAGCTCCATGATGTACCCAGTGAGAGACCCAAGGCCATTCTAAACACTGGTCACCCAGACATCAGCTCCATGATGTACCCAGTTAGAGACCCAAGGCCATTCTAAACACTGGTCACCCAGACATAATTTCCTCGATGTGTCCAGTGAAATACTCAAGGCCACTCTGATCCCTTCTCATACATCAGCTCTGCGATCTGCCCAGTGTAACATTTACAGTCACTCTGAACCCTGGTCCTCCACACACCATCTCCATGCTGTGCTCAGTGAGGAACCTATCATTCTGAAACTAGGCTTCCCATACTGCAGATCAACACATGGTCACTGAGTCACCAGGCCACCCAGGCTTGTGAAGTATCACCACATTAGTCATCCTCCAGTCTGTTGGAACCACCCTTATCTCCACATGAGTGTGGGGTCCTTTGTGCTGACTGTTCTCCTTTAAGAAGTTTTTGAAGGTAACTGAAGGTACACTAATGGAGTATTTTACACCTTTGCCACTACCTGGTTTGCTAAGAATCTAAATCAGCAGACAGTCACCTATAGAACCTATACTGGGTGTGTTGACAGATCATGCTGCTAAGTACTGCTAATGCAGCTCTTTGGAGCACATGAAATTTTAGCACTCAGAAAATGGAGTCCCTCAGGATAGATGCAGATGACTACTATTAACAATAAAACATAAATTAAAACAAACCTTTATATCCCCAAAAGATACAGAAATGGGGTTTATTGATGACCAGGAAACGAATACAATATGGGAGGGTGTAGTGTTTCTTTAAGAATGGGCTACACATTCTTACCATTTTCTCCGCATTACAAATGCCAGTGCTATACATTTTAATAGAGAACTACCATATCGCAAGGTTTCCAGCAGTATTCTCAGCTGTTTGTGGACACCCATTGTTTAAAAATCATTTTTCCTTTTAGGTGAACTACCATGTGGCAGACACTGTTCCTTGACTTTACAGGTGTTCAAAAACAGCTATGAATACTGATGAAAACATGGGGATCGCTGTCATGAATGGAGCACTCCTTTTGTTTTGTTTTTTCGATTTATCCCTTTAGTCACCAGCACTGCCCTCTTCCATCAAGTGACCTCCTAGTCCCATCTCCAACACTTAGCTCCTTAAGCCCCACAGCTTAACTGGACCCTCCTGGCTGTGTGAGCCCATCAGAGTGTTTCCTTCCCAGTGGAAGACTCCTCGGTGGAGTGGACGATCATTGCAGTGCAGCTTGAGAATGTACGGCATCATCCAGCTTACTCTGGTGTTTTCTCCCAGCCCACAAGGTGTCAATATTAAAGGGGCTCCAAGCGATTGCACACTGTGCATGCTGACACTTGGCCTAGCCAACATCCTCCCTTTCTACTGTACTTCTACGGTACTGCCACATAGTGGTCACATAGATGGCAGTGTTGTATGGGAGGCCGTGACCCTTCCCTCTCAGAAGGAGCATCCCCTGGGACACTCAGTCCTCCTGCACCCCAGGCTCACTTCTGACCCAGGTCAACAGCATCACAAGCTGCAATGCTGCTGAAAGAGCTAGTGCACTGCTTGTAATTAAAAGTAACTTTGAGAAGTAGTCCGCTATCACTTCTTATATCTAATAAATGTTTTTCTTTTCTGTTTTGCTAATTACAAGCTTTTCTACCTGACAGAACATGGTGTGATGTGTGTGGAACAGCATTCTACCTGGAGGCTGTCGCAGTCCGCACTAATCCTCCATATGCATCATCAGTGTCGTGATCTCGCTGACTGTGACATCACTAGTAACCAAGAAGAGCCAATCTACTGCTGTTCGACACGTTTTTTTTTTATCAATAACATTTTTAAAAAATAAGTCACACAGGAAATGAAAACATAGCACAGATATAGGCATTATAACACAAATAAAATCTGAACAGCTTACCATTAAATAAACAGGTAATTAAGTTCAGTAATCAATAATCCTAATACTACAAACTTCCTAAACCATAAGGATTATCTAAAGTAGGAAGTTAAAAAATTAAATAACGAATGAATAAATAAATATAAATTACATATATATAGTAACGTTTATAAGAAAACCATTAACAGATCACATTGTACTGTGAGCACGTAGTGAGTTTACCCAGATAGCCCAATAACATACATAACTAGTACGTGGCTGAATGACACACAGTACAAAATAGGATATACATAATATTAGGCAACATTGCGAGAGTTAGAGAATGCACAAAAGAGATAGAAAGGAAGACAGGGTAGTAGAAGTAGCAGAGAGGGTTGTAGATGCATGGAACAGCTTTCCTGAGGAGGTCGTAGAATCAAAAACAGTGGGGGAATTCAAGAATACGTGGGACAGACATAAGGCAATTCTGGTGGGGGGTAGGAGGAAGTAAGCTGTTGGTTAACTAGGATCTGCAGCTTATCCGTTAGGTAGGGAAATGGGCAGACTAGGTGGGCCAAGCGGTCCTTATTTGTTGTCAAATTCTATGTTTCTATGCAGAAATATAGGTCAGAAATAGCAAAGTAAAGAAAAGCTAGAGAAAAAGAGGGAAAGAAAGAAAGAAACAAAAAATTATAATTGCCAGGAGTCAGTTAACCTCCCCCTAACAGACCATAGATGATACCGTACTTGTTAAATGTGTGACTGAATCAGACAGCAGGGCTTGTGATGTAACAGTGAGTGAGGTCACATGCTGATGATGTAGTGGGAGGAACAGAACTAGCTATGGCTGCTTTCTGGTAATGCACTGCTTTTCACATCACACCCCATAAAAGTAGGTAGAAAATCAGCTAATGAGCACATATAAAAAAAAAAGTAGTAAGGAAATACTTTTAAAAAATTACTTCACTTTTCTAGCTGCTATTTTGTTGCAATATTATAGCTCTTTAAATCTAGAAAAAAACATTTTTCTTCTCTTTGGTTTACAAGCTCCTGCAGCATAGGTGCCAATTTCCTCCTGTCTCTTTCTCCACTAATAAATACCTGGTTACAGTCATGCATACACCACCTACACCCCTTCATGCCTCGTGCACTGGAGCATATATTAAAAAGGGGAGCTAAGGTCTGTCCCTTATATTAACAGCCTGGATGTGCCTGTTCCTCTTTAGAGACTTCTGCTGCAGCACTAAGCAAACAAACCAGCCGCTTGGATGGCTACACCTCATACTCCCTGCTTCACGTGCTTAACATCGGCAGGGGTTAGAAAAGAAATCCCACTCCATG
Source organism: Neoceratodus forsteri (assembly GCA_016271365.2). Lineage (NCBI taxonomy): Eukaryota > Metazoa > Chordata > Ceratodontiformes > Ceratodontidae > Neoceratodus > Neoceratodus forsteri. The sequence goes on along the minus strand of JADMNL010000028.1, from coordinate 253,253,003 downwards.
TTACCCTTATCACAGGGTGTAGCAGCAGGGGGACAGTACACAGGAACGGAATTAAAAAAAAAAAATCTTTTGAACAACGCTAGGAATCCACATCCGATGGCTCCCCCTTTTTTTTTTTTTTTCTTTTTTCACATTAGACATGAACAGGAGCAGTACCGCTGAGACACATTCGGGCAAAAATCACACTGCAGCAGCTTAAAAAAAATGCATATTTATATAAAAAAATACAATAAGACAAGAAAAATATGTAAATTGTACTAGTGCCATTACAGGAAGAGAACAACAAAACCCAGCACTCCTCAGGTATCTTCTCAAAAATTAGCTTCAATAGATAAAAATGGACATGAGCGCCATAAATACACGCAGCGCAGGATGCCAAACACCCTCTACCACTTTCGCTCTCACATAAGCATCAGCTGTAATGCCATTACAAAAGGCTTTTGACAGTGCCATCAGCTTCACCTAGTGATAGCTCAAGTGTGGATGGACAACAGCACCTTGTACTTACATTTAGAAGGGTTTTTTGTGTATAATTTTCTTTTTAAAACTTTAAAAAACATTTATAAACTCTGCAGACAACCCATTTTATAAGTGGGAGAAGAAACTACACTGTTGGTTGCTATGTGAAAATTGTGCTTCTAGGTGCTCACTGTGCACCTGAGCGAGCGTTTATCACATGACAACCAACAAGCTGTTGTGTCTTATTGTTTACAAATGCTGTGGCCTGACTCAGAATACATAGATACAGTTAAGGACAGAAAAAGACTAGGAGCCCTTTGGGTCACAGTTCATCATCAAGTGTAAGAGGCCATGACTTTAATTAGTCACTTGTGGCTTCTATATTATACGAGCAGAGCCACTCGTGACTATCCAGAGGTCACTGTGCAGGAGTGAAAATATTTTCCATATCACACTCGTGCCCATCATGTATCCCATATATATATATATATATATATATCTATATATATCTATATATATCTATATATATAGATATATATATATAGAGAGAGAGAGAGAGATAAAATAGCAAGAAAACATCTAGAAACTTCATTGGCTGAGAGATGTCACCTGATTGTGTATGAAATGCCTAGCATCATACGGTCAGGTTCTGGATCGTACTACCAGTGCAAAAAAGCCTAATCTCCTCAAAATCAGGGACTAATTCAATAATATTTTGTTATTTAAACAAATTGTTTATGTAAAAAATTATATTAAAATGTTTCAGTTTCCATATAATACAAAAGAGCAGTGATCCATTTTATAAGCGCAGTAAGTCACTCTAGGGTGTGTATTAATGAATTTGAATGCACTTCCCAGACGTGTAAGGGCTCTCCCTTGGGGCGTACATTAAAATCCTTTATAAAATGGGCAAAGGATTTCAAGCAGTCTGATTGGTTGTTAGCCATGCGTTAGATGTGTCTAATGCACAGCTAAAACTAGAACCCCCATTTAGAATACACAGGTCCATTTTATAAGCGCAATAAGCTACTCTGGGGATGTGCATTAGACAGTTCTAATGCATGGCTAGGGGACTGGATGCACTCGGCCTGTGGCCTTGTGCCTCACTACGTCCCCCTAGCTGTGCATTAAAACTGTCTAATGCACACCCAGTCGTGTCTTATTGCTTACAAATATATTTTTGTCAGCCTTTGCAAACTGAGAGACCATGTGGCACCATAAACACCTACTAAAGCAGAACCAGTCTAAACTCTTTCCTAACAATTGACATATACTTCTCGTGATGCTTTGCATTATTGAGGTATGTGTAGTTGTTGTTTTTACAGACTCTTGACATACAGTTGGATGTACATTCAAACTGTGATATATGGATACTAATAGTGTAAAACGTGCCCTGGGTGTCCGTATATACAGTATGAACATTTATGTCAAACCATTTGTTACATTTCTAAAATCCCTCTAAAAAGATTAGCAACATTTTGCAATTAAAATACATTACATTTCTTAAGAGCAGAGAGTTGAAGATTCTGAATGGTAGATTTAGGGTGGTTGTGGTCAGATGTAACAATTAAGGGTTAGAGTTAGAAGTTTAAGTAATTGGGGGATTGGGAGGGGAATGAAAGTAAAACTAGTCTGGAACTGTATACTTATATAGTTATAATATGCAGTTAGCAGGTTTTTTCAGTGACCTGAAAAAGATGTTCTTATATTATTCTCGATGTGTTGAGAGACATTTCCAGCTCTGTGTTTAATTATTCCAGCACATGCACCTGAAGGGTTTGTCAGTCACGTCACTTGAAAAAATCTTGTTTTAGAGATATATACAGCTAGATATTTAGTTATATGTTGGTAACAACACAGGGGTTGGGTATACATTGGTACTGTGATGTACGGACACCAACGGTGTGATACAGAACACACCCAAGGTATCAGTATCGTATATACAGCGCAAACATACTCCCCAAACCATATGTTACTGCATTTATAAAATAGCCCCTAAAAACAAGATCAGAACCATTCTGCAAGTGAAACATATTCTTTTTTTTTTTTTTTTTATCTCTATTTAACCCTCTTACATCCTGCAGACCCCAACCCTTCGGGAGTGCCAAGGAGTCATCCCCCTGCCTCTCTTGCCCTGCCTGATACTTACCACCCGGTCCCCATGTAGCTGTGGTTTCCCCCCCTGAGCGGGGCCGAGGTGGGGTAGCAGACATCTCGATACTGTAAGTGGCATCGTATCGGGGGTAGTTAGGCAGGTGAGGGCATATCGGGGGCACGCTCCGGGCGCTCCGTCTTCCCGGCATCTGCAGGCATTTTCCCGCTTTCCTAAGGAGGAGTGGCATGCCCCTATGCCAAGGCATTGCTGCCTGCGTCACCAGTCCTCATCCCCGATGTCAACTCTCTGCTTGCTGTGCCCTCGGCTTCTGCCAGGGGCCAGTCGGGAGCACCGAATATGGATCCCCCTCCCACCCAAGAGAGGAGAACTCCCTCCAGATGCTCAGTCCTCTTCTTCCTCTGCTGGCCCCCAACGTCCCGGGCTCGCTCCTGAACCCGGGTCGCCGGCATGGCGTGAGGTGTGGCGTCCAGCGCCTCAACCCTCCATGCCAAGTGAAACCTATTCTAGCTGAAACCTGAATGCGTTAAGGTTTGGAATGGTGACTTTTTGTGTGTGTGTTTTGTTTTCAGTCAGGTATAGTAAGTTGGGTGTTAGTCAGAAAGGTGACTTTATGGATTTTACAGCCAGATGCAGTAATTAGGGTTTGGGGGGTGAATGAGGGTAAAACTAGTCTGGAACTGTACGTTGTATACTGTACAGTTATACAGTTGTCTTAATGAGCATCTTTCCTGTTCTTTTTGAAACTGCCCTCCCCAAAACCCTGAAGGACACTTACCTGCACACAGTCCATATGCTGCTGTAAGATTAATTTTTATATTCCACAGTTTAGGCAGGGAAGGGATTGTATTTTGACTCCGTGGAGCTGAGAGCCCAATACCTTCCACTTCCTGGTCCTCAGTGCCACCCCACGCTAGCATGTTTTGTTATACACGTATATGGAGAGCATGGGGGCATGCTCCGCTGAAAGTAATGGACCCGCCTTTTTAACTTCATTTTGTAGTTCAGATGGCCATTCCGAACAAATCAAGTCCACCGCTCAGCTAACAAGGGCCTTGTTAATCAAGTGGTGGCCATGATTTATTTGGAATGGCCATCTAAACTATAAAAAAGAAGTTAAAAATGTGATCCAATTACTTTTTATAGCGCCCCATGCTCTCCATATACTTACATCACAAAATGCGCTAGTGCAGGGCAGTGCTGAGGACCTGACAATGGAAGAGATTGGGCTCTCTGCTCGATAGGGCCAAAATATGATCACTTCCTAAATTGTGGAATATAAAAAACTTTGAGCAGCATATGAACTGGGGACAGGCAAGGGTCCTTCAGGGTTTTTGGGGTGAGCACCAGAAAAGGTGCTCTTTAAGCGAAGATTAGAACTGAGTATTTATACTATGACAAACACACAGTTCCAGATGGGTTTTTAGCCAGTCAGGTCGCTGAGAAAGCCAGTCAGGTCACTGAGAAAACCTCACCTATTTAACCAAAATAAAAAACTATATTTCTTAAAAAAAATCTTAGCTGGGAAGTTCTGATATCATCCCTGAAAATTCTAGCCAGACATTTTTTAGCATGAAATGGGGTTTTAAAAGTCGCAGAAGCAAATATGTAAAAATGTCAGGTCCTAAATGTTTATTTTAGGACAGAGAGGAAGGAAACACATTTGATTTTATGTTGCACATTTTAAATGAACAAATGAAGGAAAATATTTTATGGGGCAAGCCTATTACGATGCTGCCATGCATTCAGAATAAAATACACCATGTGAAGATACAACAACTTAAGTATCGAATCTAAAGTAAGATTGGACATGAGTTGCTTACAAAATTAAAATGTATCGAAAGCAGTTGCAAATATTTAAGATGAAAAAGGCATTTAACTTTGGCATACATTTATAGTGTATAGTAGAGCACTGTTCTGTATAAAATTCCATTCCTTTCAAAATGCTGTTGTACCTCAGTTCAAAGGTCATGGAATGTGATTATACCCTTCTGTGGTACAACAGCATTCTGAAGCCTCTAGAGACTTCACAAGTCAGTTTCATTCTGAAAGCAAAAGATCTGCCACATGCACATTTCACATAATACTATGCACTAAAAAAAATACAGGATGAACAACTTTATGCGCAACTAGTGTGTTCTGCCACCTCCAGGTTCTGATTCCCACAGACCTCTCGAACTCTGCTCTCGAGATCAGTGGGAATCAGAACCCCTCTGTGGCAGAATACACTGGTTGTGCGTAGTTGCCTATCCAGTATTCTCTATGTTGTTTTGCTCATTCTTAGTTGTGGTGGGAGCATATTGCAGGCTCTTACAGCATCAGCCCTTACTGTTATTGAGCTGTAGTGTATCTATACTATATCCTGATGGACAACTGGCAGTGGCCAACAATCAATATGCATTAGGTGTGTACGGAGAGGTTGAAGAAGGCTGGGGGAGGTTCAGGAGAGTACAGGGATTTAGGCATTAAGTGTGTACGAAGAGGTTGAGGGAGGTTCAGGAGAGCTCAGGGATTAAGTACAGAGAAAAGAATGAGGATGTTTAGCAAATACAGTTTAAGTGACTCGTTCAAAGTCCTACAGTGACTTAAGTGGTGGTGGGTTTCAAGCCTGATTCACCAGGCTCACATTTCTGTGATCTAACCAGGGGACTGCGTTGCCTCCATATTTACAAGTTTCCTTTATTTATGGATTATTTTATTTTATTATTTACAAGTGTTTGTGCCGCAGTCTGTTACACCTAAAATTCTGTGCCCCTTAACTTTTGATTCTATGGTGTTCTTTTTCGCCTGTCATGTGAGACACCCTTTTTTAGTGTGTTTATTCTACCCTTGTGTTTTTGCTTTGTTTTAAAAATTAAGAAACGTTTTTCTTTAAATACAGTTGCATTCGGGTTTTCAGCAACGTTCTCAGTTGTTTCAGTGCACACGTTTGACAGCACAATTCTAGTCATTAGGCTGAACTGGCAGGCAATGCTCTGTGGCTTTTAAGGAGCACTGAGATTATTGGGATTACCTCCAGTGCATAAAATCAAAGCTTCTACCTGGTGAGGGTTTGCAGTCGATCACATGATGGGGATGCAGTTATGCTGCACTATTTCCCTGAGTGGGTTGTGAGGCATATGGCAAAGCCACTTCCAAGCGATGGACACAGAGCATTAGTTGAGTTCAGAAAGGAATTGTGAACTGCAGCAGCCAGCCCTATTTTTTATTTAAGCCCCTTAGAAAACATGAACTTCAGTAGTTTGTGATACAAGTCCACCCTACTGTATACTGGCATGGCACGTGTCTCCAGTACATAGACAGGTACATCTCCAGCCCGTGTTAGGAATCCAGCAGGGAACCTTGAATCCCAAATGCAGCAACTTTAACCACTCCACTAAAGGGAAATCCCCCTAGCTGGAAAGTTAGAGAGCTCCTTCAGCTTTCATGCTTGCTATCCCATGGACCTCCACTAGAGGTTGCCAGCTGTTATAATTATGTAATGGTTTGGCTGTTATACACAGCTCTCACCACTTGATGGCTCTGCATTACACAAACTGCATTTTCTCACATACAACAATATGGAACTTTGGATAAAAGCCAAACTTCTGTCTAAAATGGAGCTTGGTAGAGTCTGCTCCAAGGGGTTACTCTAGAAGGGGAGGGGGCAAAACACCTGCACAGCAGCGGGGTATAAAAGCAGTGAGGACAACTTTGATGGGGTGATGATGTTCTAATGGGTTGAGCATATAGGGTACATCGCAGTAGGATTAGGCTTTGAAAGCTCAGGATCTGAAAGGGTATTGTTTACTCTTTACGGAAATTCCAGTTATGATATCGTCCAACATATTGCAGTGACACTCTCATTTTAACCCAGCTGAGGGTGTTGATTTAGACAGGTCTTGCAAACCAAAACATGCAACCCCTTGCCTATCTGTACAAAATATACACACCAAGAAGAAGCAACATGCTGTAAATAAAGGCTGTAAATTCTGTAACAGGGTGGGAGTGCCTCACACAACATGGTAACCAAGTGTGCTACACTGTTTATGAGGATATTATTTCCTGATGACTGTTACATGTAATGGCTAATGTTTGTCATTGCAACACAAAGAAAATTGTTTTATGCTTTACAGGTAAATGTGAAACAAATTGTTAAACATTCCTTTAGCACTTCATGTTAGGAGATATTATAGCTAAGCACTCAGGGGACCCTGTTTATGAATGCTAGCACAGAATGGCCGGAAACAATGTTCCGGCTCACCAGTGTATGGATCCATGCCAAAGTGACAACATTCTTTGTCGCTAAAGTCCCACGACCAAACAAGGCCCCATGTGCTTGGGAAGATCAGGTCAGAGCTTTGCCAGCAGTGGGTGACCCTGCTCCAATCAAAGTTAATCCCCAGAACCTGTGGGAGGGATGCTGAGAGTGTGCCCCAATAAACTGGGGGAGATCCACTCAATGTGCCAGCTTTTTTTTTTAATTTTAAAATAAAAATAAATGTAACTAAGTGCACATGCCAAATATAGTGGGTCACAAATAATTTTGAAATGTACATCTTTTATTTAAAAAAATGCATATTCTTTCTTAAAATTAGCATATGTGTACCAGTTACACTTGGTCTAAGGCAGGAGTCTTGCACGCACCCCCCCTCCCATAACAAGGTCAGCCTTAGGCCCTGTCCACACTGCACCGCTCAGACCCCATAATGGATAGAAACCATTACAACCGGGGAGCGGTGCAGTGTCATCCACACCTGCCGCTGTGTCCGTTACGGGACGGTACCGCAGTCCACACTTAGGAGCTGGAGCGACCGTTACGTAACCGATCCCACAATGCAGCTCGGTTGCACTGAGGACTGGTGCCATGTCCACACTATGCCCGTAACGTTACCGAGGCATAACCGGTTTCATAACTGTTGTTGAAACCACCTCATGTGGTTTCAACAATGGTTACGAAAACGCCTTCTGTAACGTTACAGGTGTAAACGCAAACCGTTGCGGTAATGGTTTGGGCACTCTGTAATGTTACAGAGGGGTAGTGTGGACAGGGCCTTAAAGAATTCCAGTGCCCATAGATTTATGCCAGGGATGCCCCATCCCTGATTCTTACTACACTTGCAGGTGCAGATGCAGATGCAAGTCTTGTGCCACACCCACCTATCTGGGGAATGCCATGGCAGCCTGCTTTGCATAGCTTTATGGCAAACTCCGCAGTTTGAGAGATAGGGCCCTTAATCTGTAGCTCCAGTGTGCTGCACTGATGTGAAACACAGTTGAATTAGCAGAACTGGGGGAAGGGGCTTCAGTGATGTTCACCTGCTGCTGTTTCATTAGATTGAACCCTTCGAGTAATGCAGCTCTGAAAAGGAGAGGCAGCTTGTGTGTCCTCTGCAGTGGTTGCAGCATTTCTGTTTACAAGGTTTGTGCTATCAATGTCATTAATAAATAATACAATATTCTTATGTCATTTCAATGATCACTGATAGTTTTTGTAATAAAAAGTGTTTTAAGAAAAGTCAGTGTATGCTCTTCACTTTGCATTTTGTCTTCTTGAAGTCTCTGTCATCAGTTATAAATTGCCATTGGCTGCTGACAGCATCAAGGCTGGTAGCTGTGCATGTCCCCAAGGAGACGTACAACTAATACAAGCGCGGATCCAGCAGTATAAACATGTGCTCTCTGGCACTTGTGTTGCCTGTAATATTTCTCCTTCAGATTTCTTTTAACATGGTTTTGAGAGCAGACTTGGTCCCAGGAGCTGGGCTAGTTGGGGGCTGAGGGCATCACAAAGGGGTTGTGTTTAGGTTTTTTGAAGGTGGGGGTTGTGAAGATTACCCAATGCACGAGTACCCCCTGATTCTGGTGGCATTTACGAATGCAGCTGCTCACTTGTCGGCTTGACAGTAGGATCACTGAAACTGCAGATAGGAGGTAAGGTATACAGTTAACACTCCTGGATCAATCCACTGGCAGGGGTGGTCTTCACACCTTCTTAGCAGACCACCGAACACACATGCACCAGAGGTGACCAAATCATTTGTTTATAATCTGATTTTGATTGTATGACTGGAGGAAACAACACGCCTCCTCAGTTATGCTGCATTCTTTTTTTATATTTCATTTTTATTCGGCAAGTTGGTGATACAAACTGGTAACAGGCAGTCACACTGCACTGCAAATAACATTCAAGAGTACAAACATACAGACACAGCATACTGCATATATTTTTCTGAAGTTAAATATTGGGAAAATCACTAAGACACTTCTGTTTCTCCTGCAAGTGATGTACCTAGTTTCTCTAGCTTAAGGGCTGAATATAATCCAAGTTAAAGGCAACACTGCTACTCTTCAGCTCCCAGCACTGGGTTTTCAGTACATTGTTGTTCTGTCTTTGCACTTTTAATATTTAAGCACCTGGTTTTCTCTGAGAATAAGTATGTTTGTAACATGGCTCAAAGCTAAATGGTGTAATAACTTCAATGGAGGAATACCAACATGTGACCATTGAGCAACCATTGATTAATTCTCCTTATTAATCCATAGTTGCGATGGGGAGTGCGCCAAGCAAAGAATCAGACCACTGTGTGTATTGTGCTTGCACGGGGCGCTACAGGCATGCGGCGATGATCAAGGTAACCCAGCGCCCCAGATACTAGTTGCATAGCCTCCTACCTTCCAGCTTCACTTGCTTTTTTCCCACAAACTGATGGAGCTGCAAAAACGGACAGAAGACAGCAGTGATCGCTTTCTATGCATTTGTCGCTGTGTAAACCAATAGCAGCAACATATTTTCTCTCCCACCCACACTCCAAGGGGCCCTCGTAGAATCGCACATACAATTGGAATGGCAACAGAAGTTACAAGAAATAGAAAAGGGGAAAAATAAAGTGAATGTGTGTCTCTTTACTTCAAGCGATACATGGCGGTGTCTGTCTCTGTGTCCTCTTTGTAATCCCCTCGCCATTACCGGCTCTGTGTCTCCTGTCACAGAAAAATTTAAACTGTGTATTCTGGAAAATAACCCCATAGTACGACAAACTAGTGTAGGAGGTGATAGCGATGTGTTATAACTACAGGCACATTCGTTAGTGGAAAAAAAAAAAAATCAGTCTGTCAGTATTCAAATGTACCCATTTACCCAGAGTGCAACAGCAAAATAACAAATGTAGTGGTAAAAACGGACCTGAAATGGAGCACAAACACGAATGGAAACCATAATAAACTACACTGTCTACTACGTATGTGTGTGCCCTATGATATTTGCCACATCTTGTATATTTGTTAAATACTGAGTTAGTATGTTAATAGATGTCAAATGTTGAACATACACGCACACGTTCTCAACTGTGTAGACACTCACAGACATATTAGTGAGGCATAAGAAACAGATCTTTTCACAACAGTTTCTTGTTTCTATTGTTTTAATTTAATAATAGGAAACAATATCAAACTCCTGTATCACTTGCCATGTTACAAGCGCATTAAAGCACTCCAGACCATGGTTCTACTGTGGAATTAATCCATGGTTGGAGGCACTCGTGCCCTAGTCCCCCCCAAAACCATGGATTAAGTCCACAGTAGAACCGTGGTCTGTCGTGGTTCAATGCTTACTTAGGGCATTAGTAGATCAGCGATAACATTTGCTTGTCTAGCCTTTAGCACTGTGACAATTTACATGCAATTCAACAAAAAAAAATATTTGTCATGACTATCCCTTTCATTTTCTGTTTTTTAACTTCTTTAGTATTTTCACATTTGTATAAAATTAAGCAATCACAATAATAAATTATCACTTCTTTGCACTATTTTAGGATTAGACATCCTACAGAACATTTGTCACTAAAGCTATGTACCACCTTAAATTGTATTACAAGTTTTAAAATGTTTAAAGCAATTCTATTGACTGCTTATGGACAAAGAGTACTATAAAAAGGATGTGCTAATTGCCGGTACCCACCCCCGACAAAGCTCCACCTGAGCAAAGTGCCTGGGCACCTGTATGGTGGTGGATCCATGTAAATTTCACCTTCAGCATTGTCACTATGTCTGATTTCAGATCAATCCTACAGATGAACACATTACTTTGTATTTGCTTTTGGTGACTTGTGCTACTCCACAAGGGTGTACTGCTGGATTCTTGCTTTGGATTGGTTACACTGGAGGAAACTCTTCCTCTCAGTGGCATCCTATTTCCTGCACTGGTGAGTGCATGCTTTCCTACATTCTATGTGATGCTGCACCTTGGACCTCCAGGATGCATTCTTCCACATCCCAGTCCATTCTTCCCACTGCTGGTACCTCCAATTCTGTGCAGAAGGGGTACTTTACCAGTCCCAGGTCATGCCTTTTGATCTCTCATCCATGCCCAGTTTCATCACCAAGTGCATGGTAGTGGTGGCAGCCTTCCTGTGGCACAAGGGCATCAGGGTGTATCCCTGGCTGGATGACTGGCTGCTGGCTGGGCTGTCTAAAAAGACCATCAAGAGATCCAGAGATGGCTTTCCAGACCTGCTGAGACTTGGGCCTGTAGTTCAACCTGGACAAGTCTGAACTGGTCCACTCATAGGTGATAAAGTTCATTGGGGCAGAACTAGACTCTTTACAGGCCAAGGTCCGCCTCCCTGTGGAATGGGCACTAGATCTTACCTCCTTTGCCCTATCATTTCAGGTTGGGCTCTTGCACCGTGCCCAGGATCTGTGGCTGCGGGGGTGCATGGCATCGTGCACTGGCGTGGTCCATTGGGCCCGCTGGTGGATGCGCCACCTGCAGTGGGAGTTGGGCCATCGGTGGTCCCAAATGCCTAGGTCACTTGGACCAGCTGGTCACAGTGACGCAGACGATATAGGACGCCATCCAGAGGTGGCTAGTCTCAGAACATCTGGAGGAAAGAATCCTGTTTGTCCTCCCAGAGTCGACTGTCACACTCACAATGGATGCGTCACTGGTGGGGTGGGGAGCACACCTGGGAGACCACAAAGCCCATGGGTTCTGGTCATCCTGGGAGTCCCGTCACCACATAAACCTACTACAGCTCTGTGCAGTGTGGCTTGCTCTGATGGAATTTGCTCCTCTAGTCAGGGGTCAGGTTGTGCAAGTCCAGATGGACAACACCATGACCATGTTCTACCTGAACAGGCAAGGCAGAACACACTCCCTTTCCCTGTGTCAGGAGGCTTTCCGCACCTGGACCCTTACATGCAGCCTGGGTGCAGATCTCTTGGCGATCCATGTCATGAGAATTCTCAGCCAGATAGGAGAAACGTTGCATGAGTGGTCCTTGAATCAGAAGGTGGCGAACCACCTGTTCTCCCTGTGGGGTTCTTCTCTGGTGGATCTGTTTACCTCCTGAGAGAACGCCATACAGCAGCTGTTCTGTGCCCCCCTGCAGCCCAGGACACTGTTAGGGGATGCCTTCATGAGGCACTGGACTCCAAGCCTTGTGAATGCTTTCCTTCCCTACCCCTTGATCCACAAGGTGGTGATCAAGGCCCAGGAAGACAAGGGTCAGATGATCCTGATAGCTTCAGACTGGCCCAGATAGTTCTGGTACCCGGATCTCCTCAGCCTCAGCAGTAGACCTCCCTAGCACTGACTCTTTGCCCGGTTCTGCCGACCAGTAAATGGGACAGTCCTGCATCCAAATTTGACACCCTTACACCTCATGGCCTGGTTTCTGAGTGGCTAGAGTTCCAGGCCTCGAGTTTGTTGGAAGAAGTTATCCATGCTGTGGAGGCTGCCTGAAAAGAGTTGATGTGCAATGCTATGAATTTAAATTTAAGCTGTTTTCCATATGGTGCAAGGGCAAGAAGCTTGATCCCCTTGCCTGCCATGTGGCTATCATCCTGGAGTACCTCTGGTCCCTCTCGCAGTCAGGTCTGTGAGCGATGATCCTTAAGGTACACCTGGCAACCATCTCTGCTTACCAGGTGAGGGCTGGTAAGCTGATGGTGGCCCAGGAGAAGGTGGGTGCTTTTTCAAAGGCCTGGATCATCTGTCTCCACCACCACAGAACCTACTGTGGTGCTATCTGTGCTCATGGGCATGTCATTTGAGCCTATGGACAGGTGTAAAAGATGTCACACTTGTGGAAAATGGCCTTGTTGGTGATAGTGAGCGCCAGATACTCTCAGTGGATTCTCTATACCTTGTCTTCCACCCGAAGTTCTTCTCGAAGGCAGTATTGGAGTTTCACCTTAATCAGATGATTAACTTACCAGTCTACTTTACTAATCTTTCTTTGGAAGCCAACCGTAGGTTCCATACTCTGGACCTATGGAGAGCACTCTCGTATTACAAGGAATACACAGCTGGAGTTTGGGGTGAGGATCACCAGCTGTTTGTAACATACACTGAAGCCACACCTCGTAGACCAGCAACAAAGTAGACAACTGGCAGGTGAATCACATCCTGCATTGACTTCTGCTATAGGTTTGCTGGTAGGGAGCCTCCATTAGGGCTTAGGGCTCATTCCACCAGACATACCGTTGCCTCAGTGGCTGCCTCCAGGAACATCCCTATCCAGGAAATCTGCAAGTTTGCAGCATGGAAGACAGCACACATCTTCATTTCCCACTACAGCATCGACCGAGTCTTGTCGAGATCCTGCTTTTGGGACCTCTGTTTGCCAAGTATGGGTGCGTGTCTTGCCCTCTCCTCCCAGAGAACTTCTAGAAGAGTGCCAGCAATAAGGCACTTCAGTGTGTGTATGTTATTGTGTAATAACGTTACTCCTGGGGTGGTGGAAGCACGAGGCGCACCCCAGGAGTGATGTTATTACACGATAACACACACCCTGTCATGCCTTATTGCTTAATTAACTCTGTCCCAGCCATACCTAAAACCATTAATGATTTTGCATCTACCATCTCTGCCTGCAGTCTGTTCAGTGGCTCAACCATTCTCTCTGTAAAATAACACTTTCTCACCTCCCTCCTGAACCTGCCCCCAGCTTCCATTTATGTCTTCATGTTTTGGACTTGTTATTCCTGCTGAATAGTTCCTCACAATTTATCTTGTTCACATACATTTATTTTTATTTCATAAATAATTTTTCCTCACTGCCGCAGATTTCGGTGCCACAGTTTGAAAGTGTTTTGCGGCTGAACCGGTGCTCGGGATTACATTTTAAATACCAGCAGCACTTTTCATTACGGAGTTCTAAATGATGTATTTGTTGTAATGGGGACCATAAAAAGCACACTTCGGCACCGCGCTCCGACTACATGCGCGTTCTCGGTGTGGGATTTCCTTCCGGTGGGCCGGGTTTGCATTTGGTTGGCGAGTAAGGCGAAATAATACTTTTTTTTTTTTTTTTACAAAAACAGGTAACCAGTTCATTTTTTTGCTTATGAAGGTGCATTCTACTCTAATATTGCTACAGGTATGTGCCTGTGGAATCACTGTTGCAAACTAAGGCAAAACTGACAGTGTCCCTTTAAACTTCTCAAAATTTACCGAGGTAGGGCATTGATGGTAGATGTTTCTTACAAAGATATAGCCATACGGCTTATTAACATTTATGCTCCTCAAAGTATTGCTTTACAGGTATCCCTCTTTGAACAAATCCAACCTTACTTACATACACGGAAATTGATACGATTTTGGGGGGGGGATTTTAATTGTGGGTTATCCACTCAGGACAGAGGTTGTAAGACTCCAGAACATTTTCAGTGACATGGCTTGTCTTAACAAAATTATTCACACAGCTCAATTACAGGATGGAGGCAAAGCTCACACCCAAACGTAACAAAACTTTTTTTTTAAGGAAGTTTGGTCTCCAGGATAGATTACGTAATTTTCCCAACAATTTTGTATCCAACATGCCTGTACCATTCCAATAGAAATCTCTGACCACATGGCTGTCTCCTGTATCTGCACTTTAAATTCAGGTGGGCACTTTAGCCCACACCCTAGGTGGAAGCTGAAGAAGTCCCTATTGGAAGATCCAGATGTTATTAGGAAACAGCAGCAACCTTTTAGAGTCAGAATCTCTGTTATAGATACTTATAATTCCATTACAGAGTGGTGGATTGATTCCAAGCAAGATTTTAAAACATTGTTTATAAAAGAAGCTACATGGAAGGGTAGGAGGCAGTATTTTCATTATCTGAAGCTTAGGGACAGATTGCAAAAATTGATTTCCTATGCACATGAACATAAGAACACGGACAAGCAAATTAGTGATTAAAGACGAAACGATACAATGCCAATACAATAGATCCCTAAGCCTAAAACTGGAAGCACAGTTTGGGACACAGGGTAAACAAGCAACTTTAGATCTTTTTAAGGTTGCGCTGATAGGGTAAGAAATACAACAATTGAATCTTTAATTCACCCCTAGCACGGGAGAACTTCTTTTGGATTCAAGAAGTATAAAATCTATAACTCAGTCCTATTTGCATAACATGTTTGGTTCTCTCGTGGACTCAGCTTGGGATGTTTCTTATTTGCAAGACATACACATTCCAGCTCTTTATGAGGAATAAGTTAAAAAGTTGGTATCACACATTACAGAGGAAGAAATGCAGGCTTCTATTAAAAACTTAAATACTAATACTGCTCCAGGTGCAGATGGTTTAACATCTGAGTTCTATAAACATTTTCAGGCATTCCTTTGCCCTGTACTGACGCTGCTGTTTAATTCCTTATTATCAACACCAACCGTCCCTGCTGATTTTACCCGAGCCTTAATAATAATATTTTAAAAAAGGGATAAAATGGATGTAAAAACTGGAGACCAATTAGCCTATTAAATGTGGGCTATAAAATCCTGGCCATCATATTAGTACTGAGGTTAACCAAGGTTGCAAATGCCATAATTTCTCCAGTACAATCCTGTGTCTTACAGAACAGATCTATATTTCACAATTTACATTTTTTGAGACTTAGTAGGTTTGGGACATTCGGAACAGTGTCAGGGTATCCTGTTGTCATTAGATCAGCAGAAGGCCTTTGACAAAGTAAGCCACTTTTACCTTTTTTCAAGTGGTGAAATGGTACGGGATACCAGAGCAGTTTATTTTCTGGATCTTATTACTATATAAATCTGCACATGTATAGCCATTAAAAAACCAAAATACCCGGACAAGACTTTTTGATTCCGAGAGGGGTAAGACAAGGGTGTCCTTTGAGCCCTGTCTTGTATCTTTTTGTTATTGATCCTTTTATACGGAACGTCACACTAACCCAAGTATCCCAGGGATTACATTACCAAATCAAGAGGTCACAACCAATATTTGCACATATGCAGATGATCTCTGCCTATGCTTCCAAGACCCTTCCAGTAGTATTCATATCAGTAATACAATTCATAATTACACTCTGGTTTAGGTGCCTGTCTTAATTATGACAAGAGTTTAGGTATGTGGTTGGATCCTGTCACGGCCACTTCGGGCCACCTGCTGATTGCCAATATAAAGGTCAGTAAGGACCCCATACAAATTTTGGGGATCACCTTTGGAACCCAGAATGATGCAGTATGTAATTGGGAGTTGGTTCTGAATAAAGCCCAAGTATTAGTACAATGGAAATATTAAACAATCTCTAAGCAGAAAAGAGTTTAGCTTATTAAAATGTTTTTTGTCCCACTATTGTTACATGTAGCTACTGTTTCTCCAATTCCTTTTTCATTAGAAGCTCGTACATTGAACACTTTTTTTTCAGGGACTGCAGGGGTAGCAGACCGAACCCTATCAAGAGAAATTTTACATATTATGATTTTCATCAGGGAGGCATCAAAATGATAAACCCCATCATTTTTTTCATAGTACTTTTTATTTACAAGAATTTCATACCTGCTCTCAATAATATTCCCTCTTCTTGGCAAGCTATTTTTAGGTATTGGTTTACACCTCTACAAGAGAAATGGGTCAAGTATCCCATTCGGTTTCCATGATTACCTGCACTAGAAATATTCCACTTTACATAAAACCTAGTCTCACAAAATGAAGGCAGTGGAAGACTATACCACACAATATACTTGCACATCCTAGAAGATCGTTTTATACTAGTGTTATACATGACGTCCTTTTTGAAACACCACTTTTCCCACAGTGCTCAATGGCACAAGTTTGAGGCCTGTAAACAATTAATCGATACTAAGATACCTCACCAAATGTGGGATATCTGTTGGCTGTCCTGCCATGGCAGATTGGGGGTAAGAAACTCCATAAAACATAAGGCCATTGAGGAGAGAGTATGTCCCAGGCCCTCCTGTTCTCAAGTTTGAGACACAGGATCATTTTTGTCTACAGTGCTCTTTTGCACAGGCTTTCTGGGCAGCTTTAGGCCAGAAATGGACTAATCTTCAGCACATATCAATTACTTACGATAAAGTAGTATTGGGAATTTACCAGTAGGGTTTCAGAAATATGATGCCAGTCGCCTTAGAATTATTTTTGCTGTGTGTAAGTTTTATTTATGGCAAGCCCGTTGTGCCCTGGTATTGCAACAAAAAGGACACACACCAAAATACATAGTTATACAGGTAATACACACTCTAAAAAGTAAATATTCTGTAGAAAAACATACATTAGGGCATGCCAAATGTAATGCACCATGGGGTCATAGTTCATGGATTTTTGCAGAATGATTGTTTACAAGCTATATAATGTGAAGAAAAATTGTATGTTATTTTTGTTTTGTATCATTTTATACCATTTTGCTGTATATCCTGCTGTATAACCTTAACAAAATAGGGGGAAGGTGGTTTGAAGGCTGGCCAGCCACATAGAGTGGGAAATGTCATATGTATTGTTTATTTTTTCGTGTGTTTGTTTTCTTTGATCTGACTTGTGTAAGTTGTGTAAGTGTATGTGTAAATTTTTTTCTTTCAATAAAAAATTCCCCTACTCTTTTCGAGAAGTGCCATGCGATCTTTAACATCCACCTGAACAAGCAGATGGGACCTTGTTTTAATGTCTCATCTGAAAGTTGGCACCTCAGAAGTGCAGCATCCCCCTTATACTGCACTGCAGTGTCAGTACTGGGATTTAACTCAAGTGTCTGGTGTGGGGCTAGAACCCACAGCCTTCTGATCTTCAGGCCTCAGGGGCGAGTGTGCAACCTGCTGAGCCACTGACACCAACTCTTGCTCAGTTTTGTTGATAGCCTCCCTATTGATCTAGAGTGTATGCAAGTACCTCACCTTAACTTGGATTATACTTTCCTAAATGTCTTGATGTCCAGCGTCCAAGTGACGAATGTTACCAGGTTATGGAGGCCCAAGGTCTTCCTGCATATAATGTATCATATATACTGTAGTGCATACTGAGTGCCCCCAGTTGGTTGCCTGCCAAATAAGCTTCCTCACTACTGCTTTCAGATTCTGTATCAGTGTCTGGCTGGTGATGTGAAGCCTAACCCTGGTCCAGTGTCCCCCTCCCATGCTAGATCTCTTATATGGCATAATCAAAAGGGTATTAAAATTGCTCGCCTCCATATTTGAAGCCTTATGGCATACATGGTAGAATCTGAAGCATGGGTTGACTATTAATCACCAGATATTCTCGGGAATCTCTGAGTCCTGGCTTAAAAAAATCCATCCCCGACTGCCTGCTCCCTCCCTAATTTTAACACTATTTGACTAGACCCCCTGATTCTAAAGGGGGTAGTCTAGTAGTTCATTACAAAAATCCTATAAATGTATCTCCTATGCAGTATGACCTTCCTACAGTGCCCTCCAGTAAATTTTTTGCATTCGGTTCTTCTGCTGGGTAATACTAAGAAGCTTCATTTGGTCTGTGCTTACAGTTCTCCTAAATGTTATATTTATGGCCTCTCCCACCTAATCTACCAGGTTAGCCCAAGGATTGGTAATTAGGTATTAATCATGGGTGATATTAGCCATGACTGGCTAGGTAAGAGTACCAAATCCAGTGATGCAGCAGTCAGCAAGCTGAACCTCACCCAGCTTGTCTCTGCCTCAACAAGACCCTCTGTTAAAGGGGAAGATCATACCCTTATCCAAAATACAAAATGTGAACTCTAATAAATCTCCAAAATGGATGAACCAGTCTATCAAAAAATGCATCAGACTAAAACGCAAGAGGTATATTAAATATCAAAAAATTAAAAAATCTTCTAAAAATCGGATTTTTTACATGCAGATACAAAGAAGTAAGATTATGATTAAAAGGGCCAAATGTAATTGGGAGCAAAAGCTAGCATCTACTGCTAATAAATCCAATAGTAAATATTTTTATTCTTACATCAACCCTTTGAAGAAATCTGCTTGTCAAGTTGGTCCTTTACTTGACAATGATATTTTATTACATGATTCAAAGAAAATGGCTGATTTGCTTAACCAAAATTTTTGCAAAAGTTTCTCTGGTATACCCAATTCATCATATGATTCATTTTTGTTAGATACCACCAATGTTCCACCAGTCAAATTTTCGACTGTTACTATTAAGGATAAGATATTAACACTCAAGGGCAAATACAGTCCTGGTCCAGACAATATAGCTGGACATCTATTATTCTTATTAGTGGACGTTATTACTACTCCTTTACAATTGATGTTTGAATATTTTTGGGCTATGAATTTTGTTCCAAAGGATTGGCGTGAGGCTTATGTCATCCCTATCCATAAAAAAGGCCAAAAAAAACAACTGGGAGAATTATAGGCCAATAAGTTTAACATCCTCTATCTGTAAATTATTGGACGGTTTAATTAAATATATGATATCACCAGTTTTGGATTTTCATGATGTTGAGCAACATGGTTTCAAAAAAGGCAGAAGTTGCCTAACCAATTTGATCTGTTTCTATGAACAAATCAGTTCCTTACTTGATAAAAACATACCATGTTATGTAATTTATATTGACTTTAGTAAAGCCTTTGATATTATGCCTCATTGGGCTTTTATTACCAAACTTCATAAGTTAAAAATTAATAGCATAGTGGTTAATTGGATTATTAACTGGCTTCAGAATCGCACCCAAGTGTCTATTGACGGGAATAAATCAGTTCGAGGATTAGTGACAAGTGGGGTTCTCCAGGGCTCGGTTTTGGGTCCATGTCTGTTTCAAGTATTTATTGCTGACCTCACTTCAGGCTGTTCATCTTATTCAATTAAATATGCAGACGATATTAAAATAGGTGGTCCCTGTTCCTCTGATTTTCAAGCCAATGTTATTCAAAAAGACCTTGATGACATCTCAACATGGGTTAAAACTTGGGGTATGTCTTTAAATATTTCTAAATGCAAGGTTATGCATTTAGGTACCAGTAATCAACATAACTCCTATTTTTTGAATGGTACACCACTTGACATTACTTCGGATGAAAGAGATTTGGGCATACCTATTTCAGACAACTTTTCTTATAATTAACATGTACATAATACAGTTAATAAATCTAATAAAGTTGTATGGTCAATATTGCGCAACATTAATTCAAGGAAACGAGATGTGCTGTTACCACTATATCGTGCACATGTTAGACCACATCTGGAATATGCCTCTCGGCTTTGGTGTCCATATAAAAAATCTGAGTGCCTTCTTATGGAATCTGTCCAGAGAAAATTTACTAAAAAGATTTCTGGACTATATGACGTACCTTATGCGGATAGACTTGAAACACTACAACTTATGCCTTTATCGACACGTCGACTCTGTGGAGATTTATTGTTATTATACGACATTATTCAAGATCCCTATCTCTTGTGTGAACTTGGTCTAGAATTTAAAAATTGTAATCATAGTATTAGGGGTCATCCTTTACAACTAGTTAGAAAATCTTTTGTGAGATCAAGTCGTAAATATTTTTTCACAGTTAGAGTTGTTGGTCCATGGAATAGACTTCCACTTAAAGTTATTAGTGAAACTAAAAGTATTTTTAAACATAGATTAGACAGCCTTATTACTAATGGACATGATTTGTCTTATTATACATTGGATTAGAATAGGAGCATCATGTGCTTCTGCCTTCTCGCTCTTATAATTTCCTTAGTATGATCCTTCCTTAGTAGAAGAGGTAGGATCCAGCTATCCGGAGTCTTACCTGACTCAATCAGCAACTATTCTCCTAAGTACTGCTTATAGAAGGTCCATTTGCCAATGGTTTCCCACAAAGTCATTGCCCCAAGGGACTTCCCCAGACTGGGCACTGCTAGTGTTCTTGCTGATAAAGCCCTGGTCGACTGGTTCCCTATTTACTCTTCCTCAGATGCTGCAATTACTCTTTCCCACCTCATTTCTCAAATCACAACTGCAGGATAGACACACTCCTGTTATGAAGAGAAAGGCCAGAGGTACAGGTATAAAGTGGCTCAGTGATTTACTCTCCTTACCGAAAGCATGAGATAAACAATGGTTTTCTTACAAGGCCTCTTCCAGCCTCATAAATGTTTGCAATATACACCTACCCGTATTGTTGAAAGTACCTTCTGTAAGGACTAGCTTCTAGCCACTGCTGGGAACTCTTGCAGTTCTGGTACCATATTAAGGGTCTTATATGTAGCTTCACTAAACAAGACATCAATGACATGGTCCTTAATGGGATAAACTGTAAGAACACTGTTAGTATTGCAAATGCTTTCAACGATCATTTTACCAATTTAACAGAACATACTTCTCTTTGTCAACCCATCAATATAGCCAACCCACTCAACTCCTCCCCTTCTCCTAATCACCCTCAGTTTTTCCTAAAAGCTCTGACCCACAAAGGAAATGCAAAAATTGCTAAACACTCTTTCCAAGCACTAGCCCTGGGCCTGATGGGTTGGAACCTAGGATCCTCAACCTTGCTGCTCCTGTCCTTGCTTCACCTATTGCCCACATTTTCATCCTATCACTAATCTCTGGAGTTGTGCCGGACAAATAGAAAATTGCCAGGGTCATCCCCGTTTTCAAGAAAGGAGACCCAAAACTTATGAGTAACTACCATCCTACTGCAATCCTGTCAGGTCTGAGTAAACTTTTGAAGAAGGTGGTTGCGGTGCAATTGTGAGACTAGCTCCACAAGTACAACTTTTTTTTTTGTTAATCTAGTTCTTGTCTCTGGTCTTGGTTGGCACTCCATCCCAGCCGTTCTCGCAGCCCTGTACCTCGACGTCAGGCCGAGCTTCCCCTTCTTCCCCCTTCATGGTAGAGTGGTGAGGAGCCCCCAACTCAACTCACCTTCGTACAGGATCCAGATTCCAGGGAAGCTTCAACCACTGTCCCCTCTCCTACTGAGCACTGCTGAACTCTCAGGTATGGCTTACCTAGCTGCCTTCACCTCCGCTAATCTACTACTGACTTCCAAGCCCTGAATGGACAGCTCTTGGGTCTCGCTGCCCCTTATTGGCTGATACCTCGTGCCACTAAAGACTGTAGCTCCCTGCCTTTAGAATCGAGCTTTCAGCTGGGCTTACTCCATCCCTGCTTCCCTGTTTGAATTTTTAATTGTAACTGCTCTGCCTTGCTTCTCTGTGCCTTTTCTATCCCTGATTTTGAACTGCTGTTAATGTAAAACTGCATATTCTCCCCCTGAATTTGAAAGGTTCTTAATGTAAAACTGCAGATGTATTGTTGGAACTGTTATTGCAATTGTGTGTTAGAGCTGTACTGCTTTTTTTTTGTGTCCAGTTTCCCATTAGCAGTTTATTAAGATCTGCCACTAGAGGGACATTAGTTCTTTTGCAGCATGACTGAAGTAAGAGGATCTTTCATTGTGAACTATAGGCCCCCTGCATTCTCTCTCTAACCAGTCCTTGTAGATACTTCAAGCTCCTCTATATCTGACTGCTTGAATCCCTGACCCTCCACTCCAGAGGCTTACACCCTATCCGCTACGCCACTGGAGCAGCCACTTTGGCTGTGTACTTTCTCACTCCTTCTACTTTACCTATCCCTTCTTGTCTGAAGCCACCCCCTTGATACTTTGACTGTCACTAAACTTGCACTCCAATATAAAGTGGGGCTATGCTACCACTGCTGGCAGCCTCACTGCTAGGCACCCTACTCCTTGTAGATTTTGGTGCTTCCATACTTGCTATAGAACAGAAGCTCCTATCCTGTCTTACCCCCTCCTTCACAGTTGACGTCCCCCCCATCCCACTGTCAGAAGGGTACCCCCATGGGCCTCGTTTTTTTGCATTTCTTTCCAGACAGGATGCCTGCCATCTTGGCTTCCTCCTTTTCTCTACTACTATCCCCCTTCCACATTTTCACACAGCATATCACCTGCACTTCTCTTTGCTTCTACTAGCAGGAGACATTGAGACCAATACTGCTCCCCCCATGTACCGCCATTAATCACTCAAATCCCATATGGAACTCCTCCTTTGGTTTGAAGTTCACACACATCAACCTCTGCAGCCTCTCCTCCAAATTCTTTGACTTCGAATCCTGGGTTGCCCTATACAGGCCACATGTGCTAGGCATCTCTGAAACGTGGCTAAAACACCATCTTTCTGATGCTGCCTACTATCTCCCAGGATACTCCCTGCTGAAGCATGACAGACCTGGTAAGAAAAAGGGTGGTGAGGTGGCTATCTAAATCCGTGAGCCTGTCTCTGCTATCTCCATCCTCTGCTCTGACCCTAGCTCACCCAGTGAGTGGCTCCTAGTGGAACTGACCATAGGTACAGCAAAAAAGTTGTATGTGGGTTGCTTCTATAACCCTCATCCAGGATGCCCAGCAGGTCTCACTACCCACCTTGAAGGGATAGGAAGCCTCTCCCCCGCTAGGGACACCATCCTCCTTGGGGATTTCAACCTGGACTGGCTTAGTGCCTGGAACCTGATTACTCTAACCAACTCAAGCTCTATAACCTAGTCCAAATTATCACCATCCCCACCAGGCACAACCCTAGTACCCAAAACCATACACTTCTTGTCTGGGTAATCGCCATAAAGAGGACAGGGTGCTCCTATCAGGAACTCTGTCTGATGCTATTAGCGATCACTCCCCCACCTACTTGGTCTGGGCCTCTAAGACCAAGCGCCCACCCCTTAAACTACTCTCATTCCATAATTTCAATCACCCAGACATCCCCTCCCTCCTTAATGATGTTCAAGCGATAAACTGGTTAGCCTTCTACACCCTCTCTGATGTGTCAGAGGCTGAGAGTTTCTTCACAACCACACTCCTCCGTCTCCAAAATCAACATTTCCCCGACTACTCACTGAGTTAGGGGTGAATGTACACACTAATTTAACAAAGACCTCCTGGACTTGATGAGGGAAAGGGACAGACTATGGTCAGCCTATAAAAAAGCCCCCTTCCCTGCCTGATGCAACAATTACCGTCGGCTACAAAACCTTTATAAACAGTCAGCCATTGCCAAAAAGTGTGCCTTCTTTCAGGGCAAACAAAGGGACAGTCTTGGTGACCCCCATCACTTCCGGGGCAAGGTCAGCTCATTACTCAACCCTCAAACTCATAACCCCATTATTCACCGTGACACTCCCTCCTGACATCTGGCTGACCCCGTTGCTGTGGCAGAGGCCTTCAATAACAAATTTACAGACCTGTCTGCCCTCCTTGGCAAGCTGCCACCCCTGGTGACCACTGGTCTCTCTGATCATCCCCCCACCCATATCCCTCAAACTCCTTCCCTTCCCTCTTTCTACTTCTGGACCACCACCCCCAGGAACACTGCCGAACTGCTGAAGAGCCTGCCTAGCCAGGGCACCCCGGGCAGCGATGGTCTTTTCCCTATGCTTAAACTTAAATCACCTGTCATCTTAAAACCACTCACCTACCTCTTTAACCTGGCATTGACTACCTCCTCAGTGCCCAGCACTTGGAAGCATAGAAATATAAACTTTGACAGCAGATAAGGACTGGTTGGCCCACCTAGTCTGCCCATTTCCTTACCTACAGGATAAGCTGCAGATCCTAGTTACCCAACAGCCTATTTCTTCCTACCCCACACAAGAAATGCTGTATGTCTGTCCAAGGGTGGTCCCGATTTTTAAGACTGGTGACTCGCTATCTCCAGATAGCTATCAGCCTATATCCCTGCACCCCCACCTTAGTAAACTCCTAGAAAGGATTGCCCACCAACAACTGTCTGACTATATTGCCACACACCCTGCTGTCCAGACAGCAACACGGCTTCCATAAACATCACTCTACCACATCTGCCCTCGCCCTGTTTACCAATCATATTCTTAGGAACATGGACCTTGGAAGAGCAATGGGTGCCATCTTTGTCGACCTGTTGAAAGCTTTCGACCTGGTCGACCACACCCTGTTACTCTCCTCCCTCTGTACCCTTGGCTGCTCTGCTGAGACCACACAGTGGTTCCAAAGTTATCTTTCAGATAGATTTCATTTGGTATGTGTAGGACCTTCTACTTCCCCTGCCCTCCCAGTTGCTACCGGTGTACCCCAGGGCTCTATCCTGGGCCCACTCTTATTCTCCCTGTTTATAAACTCTCTCCCCTCTGACTGTCTCACTTGTGATGCCCTATTTTATGCAGATGACCTTGTCCACTTCATTAATGACAAGGCTCTTGAGAATATATCCAGGGTTTTATCCGATAACTACTCTGCGGTGCACATCTAGTTCCATTCATATTGCCTAACTGTTAACGCTAAAAAAACTAAATCCATGCTATTTGGATCTAAACCCTTCCTATCTAAGATTGCTAAGGCTGGGTCCACCCTCTCAGTATTCTCACCAGACAACACTGTACTTGAAAATGTACTAACTTTCAAATATCTGGGAGTTATCCTGGACCCGTCCCTCTCCTTTTCTGATCACATCTCCTCTGTCATCCGCCGTATTAACCAGAAACTGGGTGCAGCCTATTGGATAAAGTCACTCCTGACCTGGGAAGCCCGTTTAGCCATTGCCCAAGGCAGCCTGCTACCCTTGATTGACTGCTGCTCCCCTGTTTACTCACACACATTCTCAGCCTTGCATGTGCGCCTCTGCTCCATGTACAACATATGTCATTTCACTCTCCTGGCACCATATTCCACTCACCACTGCCACCTTTACCAGACTCTTGGCTGGCTCCCATTACACTGCAGACTTGATTATGGGCTTTGCTGCCTCCTGGACAGTGCCATCAGGCATGGCCAAGCCTCCCCTTATACATCTCTCCTCAAGGCCAGAACTCCCTCGAGGGGTTTGCATGCATCCTCAGTCCGCCCCCCCCCCGGATATCCCAAAAGTCTCCTAGACTATGGGTAGCAGAGCATTATGTGTAGCTGCTCCCACTCTGTGGAACAGAATCCCTGCGCCCATCTGCTCTCTGGACTCCCATGCCACTTTCAAGACACATCTCAAATCCTGACTGCTTGATCAGGCCACATGCCGCTGCTAGCTTGGATAACCCCACTTCCACCTTTCTGACTTTTTCCTCTTGGGCTGCTTTGGCCTCCCTGCCTCTCTCATTTCTTTGGACTCCTTTCTTACATCCCTCACTACCTGCTTCTCAGGCTGTCCCACTTGGCTATTGTCTTGTATGTTTTTTTTTCCTTTTACATCATGCATTAATTTGCACCTATCCTTTGTAAATAATTATATAATAATTGTTGCTTATCATGATGTACTGATTTTTTTTTTCAGGCTCTCATTAATTTTCTTTCCTATGTTACATTCTTTGTTCATCAATGATGTCTGTCTATCCACATGGCTTGTACTCACTGTATTACTTGTCATTCCCTCTGTAACTGCCGCCTGTGTGGCCTGGGTCATGCCTGAAAATGGTCCCCTGGATCAGTGCACTTACCCGGTTACCAAAGACTTAAAAATTAAAAATAAATATAGTGCCTTCTCAGAGTCAGCACCTGTGGATGATGGCCACTTCATGCCACTTGACCTGGGACCCTTTTTCCTGGTCCAGTTGGTCCCCTGGAGTGGAGCGTGCAATGTCAGCAAAGGCCAAGCTGTGCATGCTTCTGCCCACAGCATGCCAGCCGATGACTCCACCTCTCCCTTCTTACTTGAGGGCTCATGGAGCACTGACACCCAGCCTCCACTAGTTGTCAGGGGAATGCCTACCCTGTACTCCCCTCCCTCCCTGGCAGAGGAGTACTGTCCTTCAGATGCTCAGTCCTCTCCCTCCCCGGCGGCCCACTCGCACTGCGAACATGGGTCACTGGCGTGGCAGGAGATAAGGCACAGATGTCTCAGTCCTCCACGCCACTGGGCTGGCACTCCACAAGTACAACTTGATATAACTGAACAGCACTACTTCCACAAGGGACATAACACATCCACCGCACTCATCAAATTACTTAATGATATTAAAGTAGCTATGGATAAGGGAATAATGACAGGAGTTGTATTTGTCGACCGTTCTAAGGCTTTTGACCTGGTTGGCCACCAGTTATTATGATCAAAACTGATTATGCTCGGCCTCTTCTCCCATGCTGTCTCCTGGTTTGTGAACTACATTTCCAATCTGTAAAGTTTAACAAGACCTATCTACTATGGTCTCTGTTGAAGCTGGTGTTCCCCAGAACTCTGCTGGCCTGCTGTTCTTATCTGTCTTTATCAACAGTCTTCCTCAAAGATCTGTCTCCTGCTCCCCCCTTGTTTATGCTGATGACTTTGTTCTCTAGAAACACAGAAACTTAGACTGTGATGGCAGATAAGGACCGCTTGGCCCACCTAGTCTGCCCATTTCCCTACCTATTGGATAAGCTGCAGATCCTAGTTAACCAACAGCCTACTTCCTCCTACCACCCACTATAATTGCCTCATGTCTGTCCCATGCATTCTTGAATTCCCCCACTCTTTTTGACCCCACGTCCTCAGGAAGGCCATTCCATGTGTCCACCACCCTCTATGTGAAACAATACTTCCTCATGTTGCCCCTGAGCCATCCCCCTTCTATCTTCAAATTGTGTCCCCTTGTTCTTGCACATCTCTCTTTCTGAAAGATGCCACCCTCTTGGACTCTGTTGATTCCCTTGAGGTACTTGAAAGTTGCTATCATGTCCTCCCTCCTCCTTTCCTCAGGGGTATACATATTAAGCTCTTTTAGTCTCTCTTCGTATGGCTTCTGGTATAGACCCTGCACCATTTTAGTTGCCCTCCTCTGGACTGCCTCCATCCTGTCTGTCCTTGTGGAGATGGGGTCTCCAGAACTGTATGCAGTACTCCAGATGGGGTTTCATCAACTGTCTGTACAGAGGGATAACAACTCCTTGTTTTCTACTGGTGATGCCTCTCCCTATACATCCCAGTATCCCCCCAGCCCTCCTTACTGCCTTCTCACATTGCTTGCATACCTTAAGGTCATCTGATATGACTGTCCCCAGGTCCCTTTCCATTTCTGTTGTTGTTAGTACCCCCCCCCATTGTGTACTCTTCCCCTGGGTTTTTGTTTCCCAGGTGCATCACTTGACACCTCTTTGCATTGAATCTAAGCTGCCATACTTTTGACCATTCCTCCAAACTTGACAAGTCCCTCCCCCCCCTTATGTATCAACCAGGTTGCAGATCTTTGTGTCATCTGCAAAGAGGCATACTTTTTCTTCCAGACCCTCCGCAATGTCACCTATAAAGACATTAAAGAGAACCAGTCCCAGTACTGAACCCTGCGGTACCCTACTAGTAACCCTTCTTTCTTCAGAGTGTAGTCGTCTAGTATTACCCTCTGTGTCCTGTTGTCTAGTCCATTTGTTACCCAAGCTATCACCCTGGGACCCACTCCCAGGCTGGCTAACTCGTTTATTAATCTTTTGTGTGGGACTGTCTCAAATGGTTTGCTAAAGTCTAGGTAGGCCATATCCACAGCCCCACCCTGGTCTACTACTTTGGGGTAAGTACATGCCTAATTCTGTAGGCTATTTTAGTTCTCGGACTGTAGGCCATATTATATACAGACAGTTGGTGAGCCCCCATCTGGAGTACTGCGTGCAATTCTGGAGACCCCATCTCTGCAAAGACATAGACAGAGTGGAGGCTGTTCAGAGGAGGCAACCAAAATGGTGCAGGGTCTGCACCAGAAGACATACGAGAAGAGACTAAAGCAGCTTAACATGTATACCCTTGAGGAAAGGAGGGAGAGGGGGAACATGATAGAAACTTTCAAGTATCTCAAGGGAATTAACAAAGTACTGGAGGGTAACATCTTTCAGAAGAAGAGATGTGCAAGAACAAGGCGGCACAATTTGAAGATAGAGGGGGGACGGCTCAGAGGTAATGTTAGAAAGTATTTTTTCACAAAGAGGGGTTGTGGATGCATGGAACAGCCTTCCTGAGAAGGTTGTGGAGTCAGGAACAGTGGGAGAATTCAAGAATGAATGGGAGAGACATAAGGAAATTCTAGTGGGGGGTAGGAGGAAGTAAGCTGTTGATTAACTAGAATCTGCAGCTTATCCATCAGGTAGGGAAATGGGCAGACTGGGTGGGCCAAGCGGTCCTTATCTGCTGTCAAATTCTATGTTTCTCCAGCTCCAACGTGTCCTGATATGGGTGCAAAGGTTAAAGCCCCTCAGAAGCCGACTTTAGCCACATTACATTCATTCCTAATGGAATTTCAGAGAGATACTAAAAATACTCTCTCCAAAATAAAGTCTTCACTCATCAACATTGTCTTTCGCTGCGGACAGTGTTGAAAACAAGATTGTTGCTGTTGAGGAATGGGTTACCACCTCAGAGAAGAATGCAGAGAAGCTTGCAGCTAGGGTCCTAACAGTAGAAGGGGCGGTGAACACTGCTCTGCATGAGCAGATCAACACTGTGGGAAAGCTTGAGAAAATCAAGAACACATTGCTTCTAAGAAATTTGCGTTTGATTGGGGTCTCTGCTGCAGTACCTGATTTGGAGTTTAAGCAAGAAACTGAAAGAATTCTGACACTGACTCTTACTTCTGAACAGCCAGTCTGTCTAGAGTCTGTCTTTCAACTACAAGCTAGAATGCAACAAGCTACTGCTGAAGTACAGGCAAGGTATGTGATTTGTACCTTCCCCACTATTTTGCAAAGAACTAGACTATTGCAGCTAAAAAGGGATTTATCTATGAGGGAACAAAACTTCATCTATACCCTAATTTTTGCCTAGCTACACAGTGTCACAGAAAGCGCTTTATAACACTCAGAACTGAGTTCTTACAAGCAGGAGTAAATGCTGCTCTCCAGGTTCCAGCAAAATTGAAGGTCACTTTTCAAAATAAAGATAACTTTTTAATGGATGTACATAATGCGCGAGAGTTCTATGAAAAAAACATTGCCCTGCCTTCAGAGTTGGAATCAAACCAGGAAGATGAAGATATAGTGAACACACAATATATCCCAATTTCTAGAGGAGATGGTTAAAATTGGTACCTGTCAGAAGTACACTCCACTGGAATTAGTTTTCAAAGATGAGAGACTTTGCCCTAAATAATAATTTTTTTCCTAAAAATGGGATGGTTTAAAGCTTGGAGTTAGCAGGGGACGGGCAAAGATCATGTTATTCCAAGATACCTGAGTGTCTTAACAAGGAAAAAATGCTTATAACCCCCCGAAAAATGTAAAAAATGTTTTTTTTTTTTTACTCTTCTATTTTACTTATGTTTGGCTGTATTTTCGAGAGGTGTGATTCAAGTTATGCTAATGGCATGAAAATGAATTTCTCTCTGAATATAAAAAAAGGAGTTCTCTGAGACGAGTGAAGGCTTTTCGAGGATAATCAACTGAGTTGTACTTCAGGGACTGGAATCTTTGCCTGTATGTCTCTCCTGAGATGTCATACCATTTCAGGATTTTGCTTTTCACCAGGCCATAGTTTTCTAACTGTGCAGTGTCCATATTGCTGTAAGCAAGTTGGGCTTTCCCTGTCAGGTAAGGTACCAGTCTGGTTGCCCCTTGCTGCTTTGACCACTGGCAGGCTGCGGTAACATAGAAACACAGAATTTGATGGCAGATAAGGCCCACTTGGCCCACCTAGCCTGCCTATTTTCCTACCTGATGGATAAGCTGCAGATCCTAGTTAACCAACAGCCTATTTTCTCCTACCCCCCCACTAGAATTGTCTTTTGTCTGTCCCATGCATTCTTGAATTCTCTCACTGTTCTTGACTCCACAACCTCCTCAGGGAGGCTGTTCCATGCCTCCACAACCCTCTCCATGAAAAAATACTTCCTCACATTATCTCTGAGCCGTCCCCCCTCTATCTTCAGATTGTGCCCCCTTGTTCTTGCACATCTCTTTTTCTGAAAGATGCTACCCCTCTTGGACTTTGTTGATTCCCTTGAGGTACCTTTGAGACCGGTCCTATTCAATATCTTCATCAGTGACATTTGAGGACCTAGAAGGCAGAATTTCTCTGTTCGCTGATGACACAAAGCTCTGTAACAGAGTAGACACACCAGAGGGTGTAGAGAATGAGAAGGGACCTGCAGAAACTTGAAGAATGGTCAGGGGTTTGGCAGTTGAAATTCAATGCAAAGAAGTGCAAGATAATGCATATGAAGTACAAAACCCTGGCACAATATATCAGTTGGGGGTGAGGATATAGCATGCACCAAGCAGGAAAGGATCTTGGGGTTATCATCTCTGATGACCTCAAGGCAGGGAAACTCTGTGACAAGGCAGCAGGTAAAGCAAATAGGATGCTGGGATGCATAGGCAGGGGCATCACCAGCAGGAAAAGGGCAGTCATAATTCCACTATACAAGACACTAGTGAGGCTCCACCTGGAGTACACTGTACAGTTCTGGAGACCTTACCTACGTAAGGACATAGGGTAGAGAATGTTCAGAGGAGGGCAACAAAGATGGTGCATGGATTGCATCACAAGTCCTATGAGGACAGGTTGAAGGAACTGAACATGTACTCCCTGGAGGAGAGGAGGGGAGAGAGGGGGATATGATAGAGACATACAAGTATCTTACAGGGAGGAACAGGCAGGAATACACTATTTTAAGCAAAAGATGTTCCAGGACTAGAGGGCATGGGATGAAGTTGGAGGGAGGACGATTCAGAGGAAACGTGAGGAATTTCTTCACAGAACAGGTGGTGGACAAGTGGAACACCCTGCCAGAGGAAGTGGTGGGGGCTGAAACAATCATGGGATTTAAGAATGCATGGGATAGACATAAAGGAATTCTAGAGATCAGGGGTAAGGGGCAACAGACTTCTTGGAAAAAACATAAACTGAACTTACAAGCTCAAATGGGCAGACTGGTGGGCCATAGGCCCTTATCTGCTGACACTGTCTATGTATCTATGTATTTATCTATGTATTTGAAAGTTTCTATCGTGTCCCCCTCTCCCTCCTTTCCTCGAGGGTATACATATTAAGCTACTTTAGTCTCTCTTTGAATGTCTTCTAGTGCAGACCCTGCACCATTTTGGTTGACCTCCTCTGGACAGCTTCCACTCTGTCTATGTCTTTGCGGAGATGGGGTCTCCAGATCTGCACACAGTACTCCAGATGGGGTCTCACCAACTGTCTGTACAGAGGGATAACAACTTCTTGTTTTCTACTGGTGATGCCTCTCCCTATGCATCCCAGTATCCCCCCCCCAGCCCTCCTTACTGCCTTCTCACATTGCTTGCCCACCTTTAGGTCATCTGATATGACTACCCCCAGGTCCCTTTCCATTTTTGTTGTTAGTATCTCACCCCCCATTGTGCACTCTTCCCCTGGGTTTTTGTTTCCCAGGTACATTACCTTGCACTTCTTTACATTGAATCTGAGCTGCCATACATTTGACCATTTCTCCAACCTTGCCAAGTCCCTTCTCATCCTTTGCACCCCACCTTCTGTATCAACCCTGTTGCATATCTTTGTGTCGTCTGCAAAGAGACATATTTTTCCTTCCAGTTGCTCTGCAATGTCACTTATAAAGACATTAAAGAGAACCGGTCCCAGTACTGAACTCTGCGGTACCCCACTAGTAACCCTCCTTTCTTCACTGTGGACTCCGTTTACTATTACCCTTTGTGTCCTGTTGTCCAGCCAATTTTTTATCCAGGTTACCACCTTAGGACTCACTCCAAGGCTGGCTAACTTGTATATTAATCTTTTGTGTGGGACTGTATTAAATGCCTTGCTAAAATCTAGGTAGGCCATGTCCACAGCCCCTCCCTGGTCTACTACTTTGGTCACCCAGTCAAAGAAATCTATTAGACCTTTTCAAAAGTTGTCAGGTATGCTTCGATATCATTCGAGGGACACAACTTTGTAAGTTTATGGTCTTTTAAGTTGTTGGTGTTTTGTTGCTCTGCTGACAGAACCTCCAGTTTAGATAACTTGCAAGACATCCAGCCATCACTGCTCCAGTTGCTGCATCCCTTCTCTTCTCTGCTGCTCCTGTTGCTGCAGTTCTTCTCTTCTCTGTTTTTCCTTCTCTTGTTGTTGTACAGCCCACCATTTGAAGAAGGCAGACAGGCTTTCAGGTTCTGTCACTGCCTGCTCTTTTTTTTTCCGTGACTGGTGCTGGCTGTACATTCTCAGTTTGGACTTTTGTTTCTGCTTCTAGTTTGGCTGCCATTCTTCTGGTAATCACTCCTGGACTTGCTGCTGCAGAATCCATACCTTTATGCTTCCCTGGTACCAGGTGTAGTACCCACACACAAAACTCCCGGCTTAGAGTATGCACGGCATAAATCCCACTGAGGCTGACACCATCTGTTGTTGAGGTACAGGTCAGGAAGCATAGGAAAACCAAGAGCATGTATAAAATTCGCACGTAGCATTTTATTTTTTCCAATATCAGCCCACCCCAGAATTCTAAAAGAACTAAGGAAAAAACTAGTGACACCACTGACTACCATCTTTAACAAATCATGGGAGAATGGGTGGTACCTGAAGACTGGAGGAGGGTGGATGTGATTCCACTTCACAAAAGTGGGAGCAAGGCAGAGGCAGGAAACTACAGACCTGTTAGTTTGACCTCAGTGGTACGGAAAACGATGAAATCACTTCTTTTTCTTTTTATATTCTTTCTTTATGACCCCTTCTCACTGCAGTACTCCCTTTCCTCAGGACTCCTATGGCCTTGTGTGTCCCCGCTCATCTATATGGACACTGGTGCAGTCCATCCCCCCATGGAGCTGTGGTTATACCCCGCAGGTGGGTACAGGGCAGGACCCCCTTCCACCCCAACATGTCTATGTTTTTGTCAGAGATGCTGTCGCCGGTAGGCACACTGAGGATTGAGACCTGGAGCTCCATCTACAGGGAGCACTCTGGGGTTTTTTCCTCATTTCTAGTCCTTCCCATAGGATGTCGGCACACTTGGAGAACCTAGGGGTGGAGCACATCAGTATGTGCGAATGCTCCCTCTCCCAACTGATGTCCCCCTTCCTTCTTTCTGCTGTCCCACTGCACCTCCACCCGTGGTCATCCAGGTGGCAGTAGAGTGGCGGGACAAGCAACACACCCTCCCGGAGGAGAGCGGCCTCTAGGTGCTCAATCCTCCTCCCCCCTCGGCTGACCCTCCAGCCGCCTGAGTCTGTTCCCGAACTCGGGTCGATGACGCCGTGAGCAGTAGCCCTACTGCTGCACTGGCAGGCCGGCCCTCATAAAATCACTTGTGAAGGAAAGAACTGTTGAGTACCTAGAGGCCAGTGGAGCACAGGACCCAAGGCAGCATGGATTCACAGCGGGAAGGTCATGTCAGACGAATCTAATAGATTTCTTTGGCTGGGTGACCAAAGTAGTAGACTAGGGAGGGGCTGTGGACATGGCCTACTTAAACTTTAGCAAGGCATCTGACACAGTCCCACACAAAAGATTAATAAACAAGTTAGCAAGTCTTGGAGTGGGTCTGA
The DNA here is from genome assembly GCA_016271365.2 of Neoceratodus forsteri. Taxonomy (NCBI): domain Eukaryota; kingdom Metazoa; phylum Chordata; order Ceratodontiformes; family Ceratodontidae; genus Neoceratodus; species Neoceratodus forsteri. The sequence continues at coordinate 253,218,788 of JADMNL010000028.1, read as the reverse complement.
AGGTGGTAGCCTGGATAAAAAAACTGGCTGGACAACAGGACGCAGAGGGTAATAGTAAACAGAATCCACTCTGAAGTAAGCTACTAGCGAGGTACCGCAGTGTTCAGTACTAGCACCAGTCCTCTTTAATGTCTTTATAAGTGACATTGTGGAGGGACTGGAAGGAAAAGTATGTCTCTTTGCAGATGACACAAAGATCTGCAACAGGGTTGATACACCAGGGGGTGTGTGGAAAGGATGAGAAGGGACTTGGCAAGGTTGGAGGAATGGTCAAATGTATGGCAACTTAGATTCAATGCAAAGAAGTGCAAGTAATGCACCTGGGAAACAAAAACCCAGAAGAAGAGTACACAATGGGGGGCGGGATGAGATACTAACAACAACAAAAATGGAAAGGGACCTGGGGGTAGTCATATCGGATGACCTAGAGGTGGGCAAGCAATGTGAGAAGGCAGTAAGGAGGGCTGGGGGGATACTGGGAAGTACAGGGAGAGGCATCACCAGTAGAAAACAAGAAGTTGTTATCCCTCTGTATGGACAGTTGGTCAGACCCCATCTGGAGTACTGCATGCAGTTCTGTAGACCCCATCTCTGCAAGGACACAGGATGGAGGTTGTCCAGAGGAGGGCAACTAAAATGGTGTAGAGTCTGCACCAGAAGCCATGTGAAGAGAGACTAAAGGAGCTTAATATGCATACCCTCAAGGAAAGGAGGGAGAGGGGGACATGACAGAAACTTTAAAGTGCCTCAAGGGAATCAAAGTCCAAGAGGGTAGCATCTTTCAGAAAAAGTGGCATGCAAGAACAAGGGGGCACAATTTGAAGATAGAGGGGGGATGGCTCAGAGGTAATGTGAGGAAGTATTTTTTCACAGAGAGGGTTGTGCATGCATGGAATGGCCTTCCTGAGGAGGCTGCAGAGTTAAAAACAGTGGGGAAATTCAAGAATGCATGGGACAGGCATAAGGCAATTCTAGGGGTAGGAGGAAGTAGGCTGTTGGCTAACTAGGATCTGCAGCTTATCCATTAGGTAGGGAAATGGATAGATTGGGTGGGCCAAGTAGTCCTTATCTGCCGTTGAATTCTGTTTCTAAATGAAAAATAAAATTGTTCAGGATAACTATTTACAAAGGCAGTACAAATACAGAAAACAAAGTCCTTCCTCTGATCCTCTCTAATTCCAAGTTTCAGTCTCTCTCTCTCTCCCCTTGTCTCTCTAGCAAAAACACCGCTGCTCTTTTTATAAGTCTTTGCAACCTCTGCTCGTTAACAGACATCCTATTTTTTCTAAAATGTTCTTGCCAATTTCTTGCAGGTGCAACAAAAAGAACATAGTGACCCAGAACTGACCTCTTGTTGACAGCTCTGGAGAGATTTTGCAAAGGGATGAAAAACTGCATCTCAGGTTAACCCCTTGAGTTCCAAATAGCTTTTTGCAAGCATTTCAAGAGTATAACTATATACAGTTTTAAACAAAGGGATCCTAGTATCAGTGACATTTCCACATAAAGATCCACATATATTTTTATACCTGCAGATATGCAAGGGAGAAGAAAAGACAGAAATAGCAAGGGAAGGCAGAGAGATAGTGAGAGGCAGAGAATTGCGAAACCATTGGAGTGATCAGTTCCTAGGTCTCACGAGAAAATTTGGTTGTGCTACCAGACAATGAAGAGATAGAAAAGGAGAGGATAGAACATACCCTTGCATTTAAACTCTTTCTGCATAAAAAATTGGGAAGGGCCTTATTCAGCACTGTCACAATAGATAGTTGGATATGCACTTTATTCCTAGATTAATGCACTTTGTGATCTTGCTGTTTGTCTGTGTTTCATTTTCCTTACCCTACCTTCTTTTGTTTGAGGGGTGGCCCCCGATCTTTATCAGACATCAACCCTGCCCTATCTACCATTCCACCATGCCCAGGCTTACTCCCCCAGGTGGGGACACCAGGCAGGCACCCAGTCCCGATGGACACAGTTGGCAAGCCCTGGCTTACCCCCTGGGTCAGGGCCATGGGAGCAGGACCCACCCAGTGGACATCAGTGGCAGTGGAGACAGTGGCAGAGCAGGGCATCATGCCTGGGGGCTGGCTTTTTTCTTGAATGCTGAACCCCTTGGGGTGGGGACTTGCAATGACTTCCAGCATCCATCCTGCCCCTCCACGGTGATGGCACTGGCCACTGCGGTACCCCCAGTCTCTGCCATGAGTCTATATTGCACCAGACACTCTTCCCCCTCCCCCCGGAGGACAGCGGTCCCCTGGACACTCAATCCTTTTCCTCCTGGTCAGCCCTCCGACTCCCGAGTCCGTCAGCTAACCCGAGATGTTGGCGAAGCAAGTGGATGCCTTGCTGCTGTGCCAGCAGGCCGGCCTCTCCCTTCTTGTCTTTTGTCCATAGACTGATTAGCATGATGCTTAACTGAGATATTTTTACATTATATGTCAGTCAGATGCACTCGATGTGATATATAAATCGAGCTAAAGGAGCTGTTTGCAATCAATGTGTCATTAGTTTTAAAATGATTTGACCAAGGAATGTGTGGTCTATTTATGACATCATGACACCACATGATTTAACTAGTATTTGTATCATGTTCCCCAGCCTTTGATAAAGGATACTGATTGTCCGAAACGCATCAGGCAGGATGTTTTGTGGAGTTTTGTGTCAATAAAATAACCATTTAAATTTCTAATCTGCTGTGTGGTGTCCTTCTACAAAATGAAGTGGTGAGTGCCAGAAATCCATGGTTCTATTGATTCTATCTTTTTCTTGAGCACTACTAGACCTAATATTTTTTTATGCTGAGCTACCACCAATGCCTTGTTATATGCCTTGATGCACTGGCTGGTTTGCCTGAGTGAGTCACTAATGAGAAATACTGTATAATTGTTGTTTAGCATTTATTTTAGTCTACTGTCTTGTATACCTACTCCACTGCTGCATATTGTGTTCCTACCTTTGCAGTCCCTTCCCATCTCCCTCACCCCGAGGTAGCATCTGTAAATGAGACTTCGGCTGTATTTCTGTATGTTTACCTGGTAAAATAATTGTAGAACTGTTTATTCTCATGCAAGTTATATTTAGCGCATGGTACTAAGCAGACGTAATTGTGCAAATTTAATTTCACATTCTGCAGTTAGTGCCCAATTCACGCCCATTAAAAATATGCAATTTGGGCCAATTTGCACCATTTCATTTTTGCGCAATTATCACTTAAGCGAATATGTCTTTATTTTACTGCAAATGTAACCCCCATGCTACTTTTTAACTAGATAGCACACCCCCATTAAAATCTGGAACACTGGTACTCACATACTGGCATACCATTTACTTTACAAAAGGTTGGTACCATCCTTGGCGTTAGGATGCATACCTGGCTCATTTTCTAGAGGAAGAGAGGGGCAGGGGTACAGAAACAAAACAACATGAACTTTGTGTAAACATTACAACCCAGGTCCTGGGTGGAGGCTGCTAGGCACATGTTAGATCTAACTTGCTGAGGGGCCCCAGTAAATCCAACAACCAGAAGCAATAATCAGAATATCCAGAACAGTAACTGGGATTGTGCAGTATGGCTTTATTCAACAGATGAAAATTTAAAGCAGAAATGGACCCCCAAGGGTCAGTCTAGGCAGGACAAGTACATTTCTCACACTCTCCTTGCATGCAGTACAGTTCATGAAGACACAAAAGAAACATTTTCCCAATTTCCCAAATGGTGCATTTAGTGTACACCTGGCCACGCACCTGAACATTTTCCTCCCATGAGTGCCATTTAGTGAATCTAAGCCACACACTCAGAACTCCTCTTCGAACATAGGTGCAATTATGTGAACCTTAGCCATACACCTAAACTTGCAGCTTGGCCCTTGCTCAGGTATAACTGGTGCCCTTTATGAACCAGGAAGCCCTGCCTTGTAAGCTTTAGACAGCGTTCCTCCCACCCTTTGCCCCAACTGACAGGCTCTGCCATTCTTCAGGGTTATACCACTGAAACCCCCATTTCCCACTGAAATGCTAGAGGTCCCACACTTTAGATTCATCAATCACTGAGGTGAACAAAAAATAAACCACTCTCTTGGGTGAACTAGGGGCACTGACAGGTGCGATCCAGCCTTATCTATGGGCACACACACACCCCAGACTATGATTCCCCTAAAGTATGTGGAGATCTTGTCTCCTAGAACAGTACTCCCAACTGGTTGTCCCGTCCACTGGGCATGGAACAACTAAAGAAAAATGCAGTCTCTTGGGCAGCAGATCAAACAGTCTCTCAAAGTTCCTTTCCAAGGCAGCTGAAACACACACAGAACCTTCAGGGGGATTGCCCCTTGAGTCCACTGAGAACAAGTAGTTCCTTCCACTTCACTGGGAGTAGAAATCAGGAAATCCTGCTGTAATACTGGTCTCCACCACTTCACTGGAAGCTGGAAATGACACTCCACTAAGGTGGGAAATGCTGGTCCCTCACTTCAGAGCCCAACTGGCATTCCTTCTGCCACTCTCACCTCCTCACTGAACAACTGACAACTACAGACTGAACATTCTAAGCTCCCCAGAGCAGCTGTCCACACAGTGTGGCTTATGCTGCTGCTGCAAGAGTTCCGAATGATCTAATCTTTCTTCCCTCAGGCTAACTGAGTAAACAATGATGTCATTATGTAAGAAGCCCCTTATGAGCTCCCTACCAGTTGCCTTCTACCTTCCTAACAATAATACTGATAGGATTCCAGTAACCCCAGGGGACTGGGTGGTTACACTCACCCCTGCCAGGCAAATGACTATCCACAGTCATATCTCCACCTGGCATCAGGCCATCCTACCCTCTGTGTTACCTATGAGAAGGTTGTGCATGTTCTCCCTACCTTGTGCCAGGCACAGGCAGGTAACACTAAAGGACAGAGGCTCCCTGAGGAAACTTCAGTTCTGGGGGGGGGCGTGGCTTGCTGCCTAGACATGTGGATGCACTTTCAGAGAGCTCCTTAGCCTACATCCTTACAAATAACTTAATTTTCTGTCGGTTTACTTGTTCGTAGGTCCTGTGATTACCTGAATTGTTAAAGTGTGGTGCAGAGACTAACCTGTGAATATTTTGCTGCAATGGGCTGGAAAACAACTGATCAAAAAGCAAACTTCTTTGCCCTCATGGTGGGGCCTGTAAAACCACAGTACTTCTACAACCTCGTTGACTGCAGAGCAGAGTTCAGAGGGACCTGGGCCGGCGACGCTGGAATCACTGCAATTGGCGATGACTACATTAACAAAGACTGTTCAGCAAATTGATAAAAAGATGGACTCTTACAATGAACATATGGTCATAGCTGAACAGAAATTGGATGGAGTAGCGGAAACAGCAAATGCAGCGGAGCGCTCATTGAGCAGGCCCAAGCAACTGCAACATCTTGTGTTAAGGAGCAAGCATTCCTGAGGTCCCAACTGGAGAACCTCAAGAATGTCACTCGAGCTGCTAATGTCTGAATCATTGAGATGCCGGAGGGGGTCGAGGGAGAGGATCTTTTCTCCTAGCTGATAACCTGGATTTTCGATACATATGGGATGGAGTTTCAGAGCCAAGTGGTCTGAGTTTACCATGTCAATCTCTATCAAGCCAGCTGTCAGCCTGAAGGTGCACGTATGATCATGCTGGTCACCACACCCGTGGCTACTCAGGACTGACTTCTTCAGGCAGTTAGAAACAGCAAAGGAGTAGAAATGGATGGCTGCAGAGTGTTGCTGTTCCCGGACCTGTCATACGCTACGCGTCTTAAAATAAAAAGTTATGATGCAAATCCACCGACGACTGAGAGTGCTGGAAATTCCCAATAGCATGCTTATGCTGGCTCAATTACATGTAACGGTAGAATCGAAGGCCTACATCCATATGGATCTGAAAGAGGCCGCAAAGCTCCTGGATAAGCTGGAGGCTGAAAGAGTTGCTCGAGAGGGGGACTCGTCTTTGGGATTCAGACCAAGGGGACACTTGAACCGTGTTTAACTGTAACTGGCTTTCTCACTTTTGTTCCCCTATGGAATAGGTTCCGGAGGGCCACGTACTGAACTTTATTTCACTTCTGGAACACACGAGGAGCTTTAACCTGTTTTACCTGGACTTGTGTTCATTGTATTTGTGGACTGGCACATTATAAGACTTCATTATTTGTAAAGTATGGTTATATTGAGTTATATGGGTATTGTATGCTGTTAATAATGATGTAGGAAACTATACTGACTTCCTGGACAAGTATTCTTAATTATGGTACCAGATTTCAAAAGAACAAGTTACAGCTTACAAGATATAAGGGATGCCTTGTTAGAATCTTATTTCTGGTTGCTATCTGTTGCAAAGCAAATGGATGTTGGTGGAGGGGTATACTGAGAGGGAATTTAGAGTTATATAGTTTATTGGGAACAACACAAAGGCCTGAAGACTGGTTTTCTTTTAAGCAATCATATTCCGAGAATGAATATAGTTAAAAGCACTGGTAGTGTGGCTTAAACTGTGTTAAGTTTTGATTTAATGAACTAAAAGGAATTCCTCCCAATTCTTGTAACAATGGTACTAATGACTTACCTATCTGCATATCTACACACAGAATTTTGTGCTTGGGGTACTGCATTGCTCAGCATGTTTAAAGTACTTGTACTGCATAAAATTTATAAATAAAAAGTAAAGAAAAAAAAACTTCAGTTCCTACCCTACTACTGTACTATTTATGGACTCTCAGTGGCTCCAAGAAACTGCCTGAAGCATGTCCTGACAGATAATACCGGTGATCCCTATCGCGAATCAGAACCACCAACCTGCCTTCCCTTCTAACCCTCTAGGTGAAAACTATCTGACCTATGCTACCTACCAGAAACCCAAACCATTTTACTCCAACACACCTGTAAAAATGAAAAGGTTAGACATTGTACTACAAGTCTAACAACTCTACACAATGGAGGACTCCGAAGAGTCCCATAAAATTCTCTTCAGGTCTTCTTGCCTTCTTCCAGAAACACCTGCAAAAGAAAACACTGCAAAACACATTTCTGCACACAACTACAACCCATAAAAGCCAAAAACAGTGACCACAACCCTCCCACAGGATACTGCACAAGCCCAAAAGCATTTTTTAAAAGGATTTTTTCTACAAAAGTATAAAAATAGAAAACATAAAAACATTTGCAAAAATATTGTGGGGGGGGGGAGGAAGGGGGTCCCTGCAATGTCCGAATCTAGGGAAGAGTCCAGAGTGCCGAGGCACTACAGAAAGAGTCTCTCCTAGGCTGCAGCCTGCTGAAGCACAGTTCTGGAACAAGCACAAAACCTTCAAGCACTGCAGTCTAGATGGATAGTCTGTTGGAAATTACAGTTCCATGGATATCTTCAATTGCAGGAAAACAGTCAAATTAAAAATTAAAAGAGTCTCTTACCAGTTCTAGGCGACAAAAGGATGTCAATGTCACCTCTGTGGACCTGCAGCCTGGTGATCTTTGGCTGCTGGATAGATGAAATCTTTGGATCAGATGCTTCCATGACCTCCTACTGGACCCGGACTGGAAATCTTCTCCAACTGATGGACTGATGAACCTGGATGTTACTACAGACGAACCTGGATGCTGCTGGAGCTGAACCTGTATGCTGCTGCAGATGAACCTGGATCACCAGAAGAAAGGCACCTCCATCCTGGGTTGCTGCCTCTTCGGTGGCAGATGGCTGAGCTGGCATTGCTGCATTCACTTTAAGCAAGTGGGCACAATTTCACAGGAATGGCACCAATTCTGAAGGTAGTACTACTCAGGATCTGGGGCATAAACTGTCACCCCATCTGGATGCACCATAGGAGCACTGTAGAATGTCTCTTGGCCAGCTTTGTCCACTACTCTCACAGAGCTAACAAGGTCCTGCCACACTTCCAGAACTGCAGTCTCTCATTACACACTTTAATTCGGACCCACTTGTTTACGCTAGGGTGCAAGTTGGCACAGGCTTCCTACCACAACCAGGCATGGGTGTTGGTCTCAATTTCTTCCCATATTTTCTGAGAGTAGAAAGGGTGCGAAGGTCCATACTTGGCCACAGCTCGCCTACAAACGATTCTCTCTTCCTTGCTGCTTTTGACTAACTCCAGTCCAGAAGCACGGCTTGGGGGTGCCCAGTCGTGGTTGAGCCAGTTACGAATACTTAGTGCAGAGCAAAAGTAGTCCACCTCTGCACTCAGGGGCACATTTCTTGAGCCTTCTTCCACACAGACATCGGGAGTCTCCATGGAAGCCAAGTCCAACAGTGACTCACTGGGTCCCACTGCAGCCATTGCTGCTGCTTCTTCCTCTTCCATACATTCTGCGCAGGAGCTGGCAACTGCATGAACCCCCAGAACTGTCCACTCTCCACCGTCCTCCCAACGACACACTTCCTCCACCTCAGACTCTCCCATGAGGCTTGGACTTGGGCCTTCCACCCATGGATCTACTCAACCTGCACTGGCAGCGTCCAACTCCACCCTCTACGGCGTGGAACACTTAACTGGGCCTTGCAAAGCATTGACACAGACAATGTCCAAGAACTTCTTTACAAACCCTATGGGGTCTCTCTTACTGTACCCAGCCTGTTGCTGTTGTTCCAATTTCACAGGGTCCCCTGTCTGTGTCCAAGTTGGAGCTAAACGGATTTGTTTTGTTTTAGGTACCCTTGTGCCACCTGACGTGCTCATCCCAAATCCCGTTCTACAGTCTGTGCAACGTGCAATTGCCAAAACATTTCTTCCTGGCTTTAGGCATACTACATATACATTAACCGGATAGTTCAGCAAAGCCACCTCGGTGGGTGCTAATGAACAGTCATACAATTTCTCAGAATTAGCTAGTTCTTGTTGGGCTACCCACACCCTGGCATGGAGCAGGTAGTGAGGGGGTTGCTGCACCATGTTCTACAAATTAAACACACAAGTCCCAAAATTGCTATTTTTGCAAGCACTCTGAGATTTGGTTTTAACACACTGGAAACATTTGCTAACAGGCTGCCTGGTTGCTGCAATTGTATTCCACAACACTTGGCAAAAAAACATTTGAAATGTTATTTTGGGTTTGAAAACACTGGTCTAAAATGGCGCTGCTTTATTTATATAACTGGCTACACCCCAACATGGCGACTGTAACTTTGCATCACACTCAGTTAAAAATTGCTAGGATTCAGTCCGGCCCGGTGGCACTGAGGGCTGAGGCACTGGATGCCACACCTCGCTCCATGCCGGTGACCCGGGTTCGGGAACAATCGAGCGTCTGATGACTGCTCTCCCAGTCCTGGGGAAAGGGTGGGATACACACCGCGCTCTGGCAGTCCCTGGGGACACCTGGTGGTACTGTGGATGCGTGGGTGTCTGGAAGGGGGGAGCACAGTGGACATCTGGACACTGGTGCATGGATGTCACTGCACGTCCATGCTCCCATTGGGGTGAAAATGGAAAAATGCTGGGCACGACCAAGCCGCTTGATGGCCGCGCCCTGCCAGGCAGGGAGGACTGTCGTGGAATCGAGCTGGGGTTGGGTTTGGCGCCGGTCCAGCTGGCAGGGACAGGGAAGTCCTCCAGTGGATCGGCCATGGCTGTGCCGGACCCCCCATCATGCGAGTGAGCCTGCTGCTCTCCCCTCAGGCAGGGATGGTGGCTGTATGCCACCGCTGGTAAGGCACTGCAGCAGTGGAGAAACAAAGCTGCAATAAAAAAAGTTGCTAGGATTCTGTCTGGATCTTTTGCATTTTAACTGATTTTCTCAAGCAGAAGTTCACTACTTTTTCTCAATCCATTACTTTACCAGCACTTGGACCAGAGGGATCGTTTGTCTTAAAGTTCACTTTCTCTGAATGCACTTTCACACACATAGTCCAAGATTTAACAGTTCACAAAATTTTCTTTTTCAGTATTTTTGCTGCATTTGCACAAGTTCTTACACAGTTTTCTGACCTTAGCACCACAGTCATTTACTTTTGCACAGGGTACTTATAGGCAGTAGCTGGTTTCCACTGTCGATGAAATATGGCCTGCTACTCAACTCAATCCGACTCAAGGAAGGCCTCTGGGGTGAAACGGGCTGGCGGTCCTGCTGATCATCGCAACGATCATCTCGATCATGCTCCAGTCAGTCGGAATACAGGTTAGCCCAGTAAGCCCAGTTTAACTGCAAGAAAGTTAGAAAAACTGCTGCTACAGAAGCGCTTCTGCTGTAAGCGATTCCTCCTGCCTGCTGCACAAACTACATGCTACTCACACACTGCTGGCTGCTCCTCCACGAATGTTCCACAATGCTGAGACTCAGGCAAAGGTGAGGCTTAGGTGCACTGGAACCAATCACACGACGCCATGCAAATGAGCTCTATCTTTCAGCCGCACTCCTGCACAGCGATCATCAAGAAGGCAAAATTTAAATTGCAAACTGTCACTTTTTTCCTCTGCTTGAAATTTCAGTGGGGCAAGCATTTTAAGGCATTTTCACTCAGTACTTGGTGCATTTTTCTTAGTGACTCCCCCAATTTTCACTGTACACACTTAAAACTTTCTGAGCACTTAGAAAATACTGTCTTTTAAGTCCACAAATACTTTTCTCTGGAAATGTGTAACTTTTAAACCGTTTTTAAGCACTTTCACTACAAGGCAATGGCAACCATTGCTCAGTCCACATTTTCAAAGTAAACACACATGCAGCATATTCTTCCTCTTTCTTTTCCACAGAAACTCGGGCAGCAAAAGACTTTTAGGTGACATTTTTCTTGGCACAACTTTTCTTTCTGGTAAAACAATCTTCTGTTTGGGTGTACCACCACCAGATCCTAGACATACCCTCAACAATGCCTCTCATCCCAAAACATATTTCTTTTGGACAAGCCACATTTTTTGTGGTGCTCACCTAAACTAAATATCCACAGATGAGTCCCCAGTTTTTGTAACCCCCCCGTGCCACTTTTTAACTAGTTAGCACAGCCCCCATTAAAATCTGGAACACTGGTACCCATATACTGGCATACCATTTACTTTACAAAAGGTTGGTACCACCTTTGGCATTAGGATGTATAGTGGGGCAAGCATTTTATGGCATTTTCACTCAGTACTTGGTGCTCGGGCAGCAAAAGACTTTAAGCAAAGGCTGATGGCACATTTATAAGGTAGAAAAAGAAACTGGCAAACTGGATGGGCCTTGTGGTCCTTATCTGCCATCAACCTCTATGTTTCTATGGCTCATTTTCTAGAGGCAGAGAGGGGTTGAGGTACAGAAACAAAACAACATGAACCTTGTGTAAACATTACAATCCAGGTTCTGGGTGGAGGCTGCTAGGCACATGTTAGATCTAACCTGTTGAGGGGGCCCCAGAAAATCCAAAAACCAGAAGCAATAATCAGAATGTACAGAACAGTAACTGGGATTGTGCAGGATAGCTTTATTCAATAGATGGAAATTTAAAGCAGAAGTGGACCCCCAAGGGTCGGTCTAGGCAGGATGGGTACATTTTACGAACTTTCCTTGCAAGCAGTACAGTTCATGAACACATAAAAGAAACACCCCCTTCCCAACTTCCCAAATGGTGCATTTAGTGGACACCTGGCCATGCACCCAAACATTTTCCTCCCATGAGTGCCATTTAGTGAATCTAAGCCATACACTCAGAACTCCTCTTTGAACATAGGTGCAATTATGTGAAACTGAGCCATACACCTAAACCTGCAGCTTGGCCCTTGCTCAGGTATAACTAGTGTCCTTTACGAACCAGGATGCCCTGCCTTGTAAGCGTTAGATGTCGCTCCTCCCACCCTTTGCCCCAACCGACAATCTCTGCCATTCTTCAGGGTTACACAATCGAAACCCCCGTTTCCCACTGAAATGCTTGAGGTAACACACTTTAAATTCATCACTCACTGGGGTGACCAAAAAATAAACTGCACTCTCTTGGGTGAACTAGGGGCACTGATAGGTGCAATCCAGCCTTATATATGGGCACATACACCTCAGACTATGATCCCCCTAAAGTATGTGGTGATCTTGTCTCCTAGAACAGTACTCACAACTGGTTGTCCCATCCACTGGGCATGGAACAACAAAAGAAAAAGGCATTCTCCTGGGCAGCAGATCAAACAGTCTCTCAAAGTTCCTTTCCAAGGCAGCTGAAACACACACAGAACCTTTAGGGGATTGCCCCTTGAGTTGACTGAGAACAAGCAGTTCCTTCCACTTCACTGGGAGTAGAAATCAGAAAATCCTGCTGTAGCACTGGTCTCCACCACTTCACTGGAAGCTGGAAATGACACTCTACTAGGGTGAGAAAAGCTAGGACCTTACCTCAGAGCCCAACTGGCATTCCTTCTGCCACTCTCACCTCCTCTATGAACAACTGACAACTACAGACTGAACATTCTAAGCTCCCCAGAGCAACTGTCCACACAGTGTGGCTCATGCTGCTGCTAGAGTTCTGAATGACCTAATCTTTCTTCGTTCAGGCTAGCTGAATAAACAATGATGTCATTATGTAAGAAGCCCCTAATGAGCTCCCTACAAAACTATAACCTGTTCTACAGAATTTCAATAAAAAAAATTGTGAAGTCGCTCATCCTCTGGTTAAGTGTTCCTTTGTGACCTGTCCAAAGTGGTGATAAATGTTGATCCACTCAAAGTTGAGATAAAGAATTTATCTTTATTTATAATGCTTCAATGGTTAACATAAATCATTTATCTGTAAGGGTTAACTCTCACATAGAAACACAGAAGCTGTTTACAGTAAAGGCCCACCTAGTCTGCCTTAAAGTCCCTACCTACTGTGCTGCCATATACCTTATTCAATCTCCGGCCTTCCTCCCCCCAACCTTGTTATTAAGACCCCCCTGTGTCTATCCCATGCATGTCTGAATCCTGCTACCATTTCTGTACCCACCACCTCTGCTGGGAGGCTGTTCCAGATGTCCACCACCCTCTTTGTGAAGAATTTCCTCACATTCCCTCTAAGATCCCACCTTCCAGCTTCATATCATGCCCCCTTGACCCGGAGCATCTCTTTCTATGAAAAATGCCACCCTCCTGAACCTTATTAGTACCTTTGAGATATTTGAATGTTTTTATCATGTCTCCTCTTTCCCTCCTTTCCTCCAGAGAGTATATGGTTAATTCCCCGAGTTTTTCCTCATAGGGCTTCTGATGCAGGCCATGCACCATTCTGGTTGCCCTTCTCTGCACCACCTCCATCTGATCTATGTCTTTCCAGAGATGGGGCCACCAGAACTGGACACACTATTCCAGGTGGGGCCTCACCATTGATCTATACAGGGGTAACACTACCTCCCTCCTTCTGCTGCTGATACCCCATCCTATGCATCCCGGCATTCTACTAGACTTTCCCACCACCTTATCACACTGCTTTGCTACCTTCAGGTCATCAGTTATGATGACCCCCCCCAGTCCATGTCCTGTTTTGTGGTTAACATACTAAAATGCCAACAGAATAGGCCTAACAGTCTTTCGTGTCTGCTCGTTTGGTCAGCCCCCACCCTGGGAGCTGACCTTGTTCCCCCCCCTTGCCTTCTTTGGCTTCTCCCTTCCCAGTTCCGGATATACTTGCTGCATTGGATTTTGCTTCCAGAACTCTTCCCCTGTACCTGTCCCACCCCCTCTTGAACTCCTCCATCATCTCTGCCTCCACCAGCCCCCGGGCAGCGCATTCCATGGCTCCACCACCCTCTCAGTGAAGTAGCACCTCCTCCTTTCTCCCGAATCTTCCCCGTCCAGCTTCCACCCATGCCCTCTAGTTGCCCCTCCTCCTTCCTTCGAAGCACCCTGACTGCTCCTCCCCTATTTACCCCTTCATGCACCTGAAGACCTCTATCATGTCCTCCCAGTCCCTCCTCTCTTCCAATGTGTACATATTTAGCTCTTTGAGCCTCTCCCCATAGGTCCTGTCCCCCAAGCCCCAAATCATGTCGGTTGCCCTCCTCTGGACCCTCTCCAGGAGTTTAATGTCCCTCTTTAAGTGTGGCCTCCAAAACTCCACGCAGTACCCGAGGTGCGGCCTCACCAAGCAGCTATACAGAGGGAGTATCACTTCCTTCCTTCCGGAGGTGATCCGCCTAGCGATGCATCCCAGCATCCTGTTGGCCTTGGCTGCTGCCCTCCTACAAGTCTCCGAGTTGTTCATCTTGACATCCACCGCCACCCCCAGGTCCCTCTCAGCCATCGAGACTTGTAGCATTGTTGTTACCACCCCCCATTGATATGTTGCCCTTGGGTTTTTGTGCCCCGTGTGCATAATTTTGCACTTCTTGACACTGAAGCCTAGCTGCCATAACCTTGACCAGTCTTACAGCTTATTCAGATCTTCCCTCATTTTTTCCACCCCCTCCTGGTGTATCCACTCTGCTGCAAATGTTGGTGTCACCTGTGAGCAGGCATACTTTCCCTTCCAGCCCCTCTGTGATGTTACTGATAAAGACATTGAAGAGGACTGGTCCCAGTATCGACCCATGGCACCCCACTGGTTACTGCACCTTTCTCTGTATGAACTCCATTTACCATCACCCTCCGACTCCTGTTACTTAGCCAGCTTCCTATCCAGTTTACCACCTCTGAACCCACTCCCAAGCTGTCCAGGTTGTTTACCAGTCTTCTGTGTAGAATGGTGTTGAAGGCCTTACTGAAATCCAGGTAGGCCACACCTACTGCTCCTCCCTGAGCCACCTCCCTGGTCACCCAGTCAAAGAATTTGATCAGGTTTGTTTGGCTAGATCTCCCACGTGTGAATCCATGCTGCCTCAGATCCTGTAATCCACTGGCCATAAGGTATTCTCCAGTTCTTTCTTTCAGTAGTGCTTCCATAACTTTGCCCACCACCAAAGTCAGGCTTACAGGCCTGTAGTTCCCTGCCTCCTCCCTATTCCCACTTTTGTGAAGTGGGACCAAATCTGCCCTCCTCCAGTCCCTCAGAACTTCCCCCGTATCCAGTGATAGATTGAACAGGGCCATCAGAGGCACAGTCAGCTTTTCTTTTAGTATCCTGGGATAAACCCTGTCCGGACCCATTGCCTTACCTACATTTAGTTTTGTTAGTTCCCTGAGGACTCTCTCCTCTGTAAAAGGGCTAGTGTCCACCTCCCTTCCCTTACTGCCCTTTTGTCCTAACCCATTTTATAACTATTTAAACAACAGGAGTAGGCGTGAAAATGACAAGAATAAAGCGCTGTCTTGGCTGATGACAACAGTAACAAGAACATATCAAAAATATGTTGCTGTTACTGTTTTCACAATGGATAGCCTGAAGGTTAGCATCATCACAACTGAACAGTGAACCAATCAAATAGCAGCTTTCACAATGCTGATGACATTATAATACCTAGTGGAGCACTGAACCCTGCAGTTGAAATCAAAGAGACACACTTACATTGTCAAAGAAACAGCAGCTCTAAAAGTCAAGCTAGTGAACTGATGCTGTGTAATTCAGTTATGCAATGGCCTAACTCAAAATAAACAAAATGTCATCACTTGTGGGGGGGGGCAAGACTTTCAGATTCACTCATGTCTCTGTCACATGTGGGCTATGGTCCTGCCCCTCACGCTTGAAGATAAAATGCATATCTTGAGTCATACAGTTGCATAAACCCCATATATAGCACTGTGACTGTTAATGTACAGTATCAGATACCAGTCCATACAATTCCATAAATCCCATATATAGCACTGTGACTGTTAAAGTACAGTATCAGATGCCAGTCCATACAATTGCATAAACGCCATATATAGCACTGTGAATGTTAAAGTACATTATACAATGGCAAGACAGAATCCGGGGCTGTGATTGGTCAGTGTAGGACTGCACCCGTGACGTTATCCCAGCATAACATTATGGATGTACTTCCAGCACACACATATGACCGAAACACATGAAAAACTCACTGCTCGTACCATGTTGTACTGAAGAAAAACCCACTTTTCCATTCGGCTTCACACCATTGCTAAACTTTCTCCCACTCACGTCAACCCCCCCCCCAAACCAACAACCAATAGTAAACATTACACAAAGCCATACATTTTGTTTTTGGCAGACCGCAAATCTGTCTGCAACAGAACGCAAACTATAGATCTTTTTGTTTGTTTGTTTTTCCAGCTTCACAGACGTGACTCGCTCTGAAGACTAAAGTCAGCACATGCACTCATCTCACAGTCAACGGTTTATTTTTTGTGCCAGTTTTCCAATACCATGACAGGCATAATAAACTCAGTAACATTTTGCCATGCTAATTAATTTATTTGAAAAACCACTGCCTTACTGCCACCACAGTCCCGAGCACTGTTAGTGAAAGCAGAAATAGGGTGCCCCGACCCCTCTGCATTAACATTACTGTTGCTTCTGAGTGACGTTCTCCTGGTATGGTTGCCATATCTTTTGTACCAGGAGAACAAAAGTAACTGAAGAGAATGTCTCCCTCTCCCCCCAAAAAAGACGAGTAACAGAGGCGCAGTGTGCAGTTAAACACACACACACTCAGTCTGTTTCGGGGACACTGATCGGAGCCCGGACAGCTGAAGCCGATCACACAGATGGCTTCATGGTAATGTCCCAGTTACTTTATAAAAATGTAAATTTAATGTGATCTTGTTCTGTCAGGATAGACAGTACAAAAATTACAGAGGGGGTGCAGAGAATTAGTGTATAGCAAGGAAGGTGGGGTCGAAGGCAATGCCACAGACTCACAGTAACAAGGGAGCAACTCCACCTATTGGACAAAACAAATCATTAGCACTATTTTTTCACTAAGTATTCCTACCCTTTAAAAAAATGACAGAAAAATGTAGTTTTAATGAAAGTATTAATATTTTTCTTTTTTATTAAATGAGTCATTGTATAATAGGAATAATGCACTCCAGAGTGTGTGTCATGCTGGGATAATGTCACTTCTTGGGTGTTGGATGCACTTGGCATGTGGCCTCACACCCAACCACCCAAGGCATGATGTTATTCCAGCATGACACACACCCTGATGTGCATTATTCCTTTAGTATCAGATGCTGGTCTGGTAGTGCAGAGGGCTGAGGCACTGTAGCACCTCACCCCTCACCACGCCAGCAACCCGAGTAACGAAATAAGCTCAGGTTGCTGGAGATTGGTAGGGGGGGCTGGGAGAGAACTGAGCAGCCACCTGGCAGCTTTCCTCTCCCAGACTGGGGTGGTGGGTCATCCCTGCTCTTGGCTGCCACCAGGTGGAGTTCTGGTGGTAGTGCTGATGCTCGGGAGAAAGACTTCAAGCCACAGTTCTAGAGTGCATGTGCACCTCCACTCACATGTACCCTCCATGCCACTATGGCTCTGGGACATGGGAGAAAAACAGGCAGAAAAATGGGGGACTAGGGCTTTGTGAAGCCTTGCTTGTGGCATCATGAACCACCCTGCTGATCCAGTTGGGAGCACAATTCCGGATGAGAATACACCACATTCCCCCCAAGCATGTGGAAAGAGTTGTATTTTGTTTGTCTCACCTAATGATGGATGTTTGTGGTTGCTTGTGTTGCCTTGTCCCCATTGGCTGCTCGGGGGGGGGGAGAAGGAATGCAGAGTTAGTGTTGAAAACTCTAACACCGCATTTCCATATTTTTGTCACTTTAACAGCAATCCTAACTGATGCATTAACGTTGTTTTTTTGCAAAGAATTTCCTTACTTTTTGAGATAGTATAATCATATCCTCATTTGCCTGTGGGAGCGCAGGGCCCTCAGGGCCCTGCACTCCCATCCCTCCATAGATGCAGACATGTAACTATTGTGGCCCTGCACTTGCATTTGTAGCAGAATAGAAACCAAATTGTTAGCATAGCTTTCTTATTACCCCACCTCATGAACCCAGTACTGATAATTTTCAACCTCCCACCAAAACATTATTCCGCGCTACCAGCACATCATTACACGTCACGTGTGTGAAAACATGTTTTCAACAGGACTTGAAAAATGACAGCCATCACATTCATGAGGTGGTTGAAAAAGATGGTTATGTTGAAAATTTGGGGTTAAAATACTTAAAATGGCCAAAGTTATGAGTGAGCGTAACAAAATTTCAACAAATGCGCATAACTTTGCCATTATTACCCCACATTTTCCATACAGCTTTCTTATTATGCCACCTCATGAACATGGGCAGTGAAAATTTTCAAATCCTGCCCAAAAGGTGATTTTTTTGAAATGACCGTGAAATCATTCTTTGGGCCAGATGTACATAATTCCACTGACATTGTTCAGAGGTGGTGTCCCAAAAAGGTCATGTTGAAAATTTAGAGTTAAAAAAACATGTGAAATTGGCAAAGTTATGCTTCAGAGTTGAAAACCCCATTGAAATACATTGAACTGCACTTACCTTAGTTTCTTATATTGCAGTCAGCATTTCCAGCAGCAAAACGTGTCTTGGATCGGATAGTAGATGGTGTGTATGAGTTTTGGGGGTGCAGGGTGGTGGGTGCTCAGTGGGAGGTCAGGGTAGGGGTGGTCGGATCGGTGAGGGACTGTTTTCTTTTTTACAGGTAAAATCAAGGGACTGTTTTTTTTTATTTCAGAGAATACAGTGATCAGAGAGTGCAGAACAACAAGACAGCTCAGCAGTGTAAAGAGTCTGCGGTAACCAAAAAACGTAGTAAAGCAGCAAGAAAACTGCACCACTTGGAGAATCTTAGTACAAGGCAATACTTTTAATACATGATTATCACCATAAAGGTACTAAAGCACTTTAGGTATGTGACTACAACCCTCTACCAGTTTCGCACAGAAATATGCGTCATCAGGAGGATGACCATTCAAACAAACAGATCCTTTTAAAGCCAAGGAGACCAAATAAATTTAAAGTGCCAGTGCTACAAGTAAACTAAATACATAAAACACACAGGATCTACATATATTGTTATTTAAAAAAAAAAAAGCAGTGATCATTTCATACACTCTGTAGGAGAATTTGGAACGAGGACTATGAGTTTAACAAAAGGAAATACAAGGGCATAATATTTTGGTGTAATCCATACTACTTATGGTTGTAAAACACTAATTGAGGCTTAGATAAATAATATCCTCAAAAGCCAAAAAAGATGTGCATTTTACGTACATGTTAGTATTGTATGTATACTGTAGCAGTTATTAGAAATTATATTTAATGTTTAGCATTACCACCAAAGTTTCACCATGAACTCTATGTCCTTAGTAAATCTGAGACTAAGACGTGGCAAGCATGAGGAAAACAAATAATTCCTGCAACCTGAAAAATAAACATAGAAAAATCAAAAATGATACATATGTTTACAAGGTAGTTTATCAGAAAATTCCATAGATAAAAACTCAAAAGGTGTAAACATAAAGAAAATCACATAGGTTCTAATCCCACCAGGGAGGCAGAATAACTACTGTTGACAGTTAAAGACAATTATGTCTTTCTCTTAATGCAGGATAGCAGGTCAATTCTATCATTAAGACCAGGGGGTTCTAGTCCCCTCAAGGTAAAAATCCAAAAAGATTCACGGTAAAGTAATTTTTCATCAAGGTTACCACCACGTGGTCCCAATGTAACTTTCTCAGGAGCACAAAACTTGAAAAAATGTCTACCATCTCTGTTACTGTTCACATGTGATGCCAATGCATTCTTGGCATCATTGTTTGCAATAGAGCTAAGATGTTCCCCTATCCTGATCTTACATTGTCTACTGGTTTTGCCAAAGTAAAAGGATTCATACTCACATGTTGCTAGGTATACAACATTGTTACTGTTGCAGTTAAAAAATTCTTTAATTTTAAACATTTTGTTGTTGTTACATGTAATGAATGTGTCAGTCCTAAGAATGTAGGAACAACATTTACAGTTACCACAACTGAAGTTACCAACAGGTAATGGTGGTAACCAGATGTTATTTGCAGTCTCTGTTTTATCATGTAGGTAACTATACACTAGTCTGTCCTGTATATGTCTACCTCTACGAAAGACAAATCGTGGTTTCTCCATTACATCTTCCCTCAAGAGTGGTTCATTTTCCAAAATGTGCCAATTGTTATTAATAGTCTGTACTACATGAGTATGTCTAGTAAAGTTAGTAATGAAGTTAATCCTTGATGGAACCACTGGCTTAGGTTTAACTGTCAACAAAACTGCTCTCTCAGTATCCAAAGTATCTAAAAAAGCTTGACCAACACGTTTCATGGATTGTCCATATATATATATATATATATATATATATATATATATATATACATATATATTAAAAAGACAAGGTCCCAAAACTGACCCCTGCGGGATACCACTTGTAATCTCAGCCCAACTCGAGTTACTTCCCTTTATTGTTACTTTCTGCTTTTTATCTGAAAGCCAGGAATTAATCCACCTTGTTATTTTACCATGGATACCATGTTGAATTAAAGAGTCCACCAGTTCTCCATAAGGCACTTTGTCAAAGGCCTTAGAGAAATCCAGGAATATAACATCTGCTGGTTTTCCCTCATCCAGGGCTTTACTGACCTTTTCGTAAAATCCGAGAAGGTTGGTCTGGCAAGATCTTCCATGTTTAAAACCGTGCTGTGATTGATCCACATCCCTCCTACTAAGCATATCTTCCTCTATATAATCTTACACAATCCCCTCCAGCACCTTCCCTAATATTGAAGGCAGACTTTTTGGGTGATAGTTTCCTACATCCTGTCTGGTGCCCTTATTTTTAAAGATGGGGTAACATTAGCCTCCTTCCATGCATCTACCACCTCACTCTGCTCTAGAGAAGCCTGGAACAAGTATGTTAGTGGCTCAGCCAGTACTCCCGCCAGTTCCTTGATCAATCTAGGATGAATCTCATCAGGACCCATGGATTTACTAGAATTAAGACTAAGCAGTTTGTGTTTAATATTTTCTTTATCTAATATAAGCTGTTTTGTTGATTCCAGATGTTGCTTGGTGACCCTGGTACCTGAATTGTATACTGAAGAAAAATATCCATTAAATTCCTCAGCCATAAGTACATTTTCCTGAATCAGGCTACCATCTGATTTTCTTAATGGGCCTACTCCCTTTAATCCTCCCTTTTTCTAGTTCTAGTTCTAGATATATTTCCTTTTTAGTTTGATCACCTGCTTTTACCGCATTTTCTAATATCGTAAGTTTCTCTGTAGTCACTTGATGTGCCTGTATTCTTTTTTTATTTCTCCAAACCACCTCTGAGATAACATAACCTCTCATCATAGTTTTTAGGGCATCCCAGCTATTAATTATGTTATCTTGTGTTATGTGATTATCCTTAATGAAATTTTGTATTCCCTGTTGCATTTTTTTATAAAGTCTTCATATTGAAGAAGATTATTAAAGATCCATCTGTTTTCTTTTGTTTTAAACTCTGTTAATAGTTGAAAAGAAAGCATATTGTGATCTGATATAAGGAATGGTTCAATGGATGCAACCCCCACTTAAGTATCTGGGATGATTTGTCTCTTATGGGGTCACATGTTGCATTAAGATCTCCCACATCAAGATATAGGGACAATTCCAAGTACATAAGAGTTTCATAATTTCAGCAAGAAAACTTTCATATCTGGTAAATGGTGCATAGATGGAGACTAGCACCATCTCTTTACCACCGTATTCGACCTTAACCAAAACAATTTGTCCATTTGAGTCTGTTATCCAGTCTATAATCGTGCCCTGAAACATTTATTGAAAATTACAGCAACACCTGCCTTTCTTTTTGTTTGACTTATAGAATAAATAACCTTAGAGATCCATTCAATTTTTCCTATTTTCTAGATTTCCTTCTCATTCAAAAATATTTCTTGAAGAAAAGTTATGTTCAGTTTCAATTTTTTTATTCTATTAAATATTCTATATCTTTTAACAGGAGAATTTATCCCATTAACCATCTAAGTTCCACCCGTTATTGTCATTGCCATCTTATAAAGTTTCGAGAGGAAGATATGAGACTGGATAAAACACTGTGGAGTTTGTATATAGACAGATCTCTGCTCAGATGGACCTTAGTTCTGTACCCTGAAACCATGAAGTAATAATGGTTATAATAACAATTCTCTCATTCACCAGAACTCCAGAATTTTTATATTTATCTCCTCCCCCCCCCACATATTATGCCAAAATCCCATTCTTGGCATACCCAAAACTCTCTAGGGTGCAAACATGCAGGTCTGGGCAAGTCTCTGCCACTCTCATTTGTAGTCTTTCCCCCTCTAATAATTAAAGTGCCCTTGAAGGCCTTTTAGCTTTCCTCATAAGTTGTGAACAGATTAGGTAACCATAATTGTACAGTAATGTTTGATTATTCAAAAGAACTTTCAGCCTTGCAGGAAAAATAATATGTGCTTTAACCCCATAAAACCTGCTGTAAGTGCATGTACTGTTTCCTTAATTCCCACAAGGGTTTTGAAAAGTCATGCTTTATATATACTGACCGATGTCTAAATTTGAAATTTTTTGTTTTATGGAAAGTTTACATAACAATGTCTTTCTCTTGAGAAGCCAGAAATTGTACTATTGCAAGGCATGTAGAGTTTTCCTTCTTGTAGGCCAGCCAATGAGCCCTATCAATTATTGGGAGTTGTTGATCTTGACCAAGAAGTGAGGAAAACAAGTCTTTGAGTATGTCCATAATCGAGGATTTTTTTTCCACTCAGTAAGTAGGCCGAAAATTCTAACTTTCTTTCTTCTGGAGTGATTTTCTTGGTCGTCTATTTTATTTTCCAAAGCATTTAAGTTCTTTTTCAAAAACTGAACCTCTTTTTGCATAGCATGAGTTTCATCTTCCAGGGTGGATTGTCGTTCCTCCAGTTCATGTACTCTTCTTATTTCAAATTCCATTTTGGTTTATAGTCTTGCCATAGTAGAATTTAGATTTTCAAGTGAGGCTTGCAAGTGTTGTAAACTTTGGACCACAAGTTGAAATACCTCTTAACAGAACAGAACAAAACCAAACTTTGCACATGCACAGATCTACCACGAGACCGTGCATGCAAAATCTCATACAAATCCATTGAACGGTTGTGAAATTATTAAAGTGCAAAAATTGGGGTTTAACATTAAACTGCCTACTCAAAACTGTGCAGCTATTATATATATATAGATACATATCTCTCTCTATTTATGTATATACATTCTATGTAAAAAACATTGTTACTGCACCATTAGGGTTCCTTATGATACCTTCTCAAAATGTAGGGACATTCTATGCAAAAAACGTTGTTATTGGACTATTAGGGTTCAGCATCAAAAGTAGGGACATGAGATCTTAGGGTTACCAACCCTAAGACCCCACCTCCACTCTCAACTTCCAACCTTAACACCTCACCCCAACTCTGCATGCAGGAACACATGTGAGGGGTAAGCCTTGGGGTAGCGAACAAGGGTCTGGTATGATTTCCCAACATGGAGAATCCTGATGTCTGTATTCCCAACGCTGAAATCCCGATGTTCATCTTACTGTCACACTCGGTTTACTGGCACATGAAATTCCAACATTTTTTAAACTAAATGCAAAAAGAAAATGCCATCTAATGCCCACCTGGAGTGTAGGTGTTTGTAAATATGTTAACCTCGATGAAACTTGCTCTGCCTTCTGTGAAGCCGAGCATACTACTAAACACGGATCTTCTGAATGTTTGAGATAGCAGAAAGAATTGAGTAGTAGTAGTAGCAAAGCAGGTTAACATATTTATTTATTTTATATCGAGGTTATTTATCAACACTGGAACTCCTGTAAAGTAGTAAAGAAAATAGCTGGCAGCAAGCAGTGAGCTACTTGTGAATAAGGTTTGCCAAATGAAATGTTGAGTTGTACATGGCGGCCAATTAAATAAAGACGAATCACTGGAAAGAATGCAGTGATCTAAGTGGTGCCCTTTTTCTAATACAGGATGTCGGTGGCCACATATGGCTGGGTCCCCCCCCCCCACCAGGGCCATTGCAGGCAGATATGCTGGCAAGAGGGAGATGGGAGAATGCTACAGAAAAGTGTGATTCATTCTTGCCCCTCAGGGGATAACCCAAGGTGATGCAGCCACACAGTGTGGTGGCACCTGTATTGGTGGCAACTCTAGTCTGAGTACCAGAGACTGAGGCGGGAAGCATGTTGAAGTCGAGACTTGAGGTAAGCACAAGAAAGAGAAATAGATAACATATTACAAAAAACAAACAAAAAAGATTCTTTTTTAAGGAGCCTCAAAACATATGGCCTAGCCTGCCACCGCTTACACTACACTAACTGTGGTGAAAATCCAAACATGAGGTGTGGAGGGTATGAGCAGGAGGCACAGAAGTAAGCCAATGGAACCTGTATTTGCTGTTGTCTCCTCTGGACCATTAGCCACAGAGAGCCCAATGAACGATAATCAACATATCCTGTCCATCTTAATTAACTCGGGGATGGGGGTGTCAGTAACTCTCCCAGAACCTCATTGCTGAGTGCCTCACTTCCTGCCATGGTAAAGTAGTAAAGAAAATAGCTGGCAGCAAGCATGTGAACACTCTGCTGTTGGGATTCTGTGTGGCTAAATTCACAGGTCAGTACAATAGGTTGTTGCCTTGTATACTCGGGGAAAGAAAATAGCGGGCAGCAAGCATGTCAACACGCTGCTGAGATTTTGTGTGTCAGCAAAATTCATGATGGGATCACGAACTGGACAGGTAATCAGAGTTGGGCTTTTTCATGTAAGGCATCCCAGTGTCGGTATTTGGTACAGATGACGCGAACACTAATGCTCACTCCATTCCAAGAGTAAGTAAGCTAAGATGGGCACAGAATAACAGAATGGGGTAAGCATTAGGGTTCGCAACCCCAAGGCACACCCCCCCTCGCACCTGTTCCTGCATGCAAGGTAGGGATGGGGTGTTAAGAGTTTGAAACCGCGGGTGGAGGTGGGGTCTTAGGGTTGGTAACCCTAAGATCTCATTTCCCTACTTTTGACGCTGGAACCCTAATGGTCCATTAATGAAGTTTTTTTGCACAGAATTTTCCTACTTTTTGAGAAAGTATAATCATAAGGAACCCTAATGATGCATTAACAAAGTTTTTTTACATAGAATTTCCTTACTTTTGAGAAAGTATAACCATAGCCTTAGTGACTTATAAGAGGGCCCTGCACTCCAATCTATCCATAAGTGTAGAGAGATTGTAATTAACCCTGAATTTTCCTGTGGGAGCACAGGGCCCTTTGGGCCCTGCACTGCCATCAGTCCATAATGCTGTACATCCATGTGGGAGCACAGGGTCTCCAGGCCCTGTGCTCCCATGCATGCATATTATAAGTGTTCCTCATTTACATGTAAGCAAAGCAGTACAGATGTCATGTTGTGAATGCATGGCACAGTATCACAGTCACCTTAGCCCATTCATTAAAATCCCCCCCTGCAGCTGTAAACAAGGCCTGGAAACATGCAAAACAGCTTAGCACACCTAAAGGTGTGCTAAGCTGTGAGTCACAGTGAGTCCGTATTTCGAAGCATTTCTAAGATATAGCTGCCGAAAGGGACCCCAACCGTTACAATGTTAACCTATCAGAAATTATGACACTTTAAATTGTTAAAACTACACAGCACATGAAAATGTTCTCACCAAACCAGCAAAAGGCACATCTGTGGAGCAAGCCCTTTGTACCCTGAAAATTTCAGCCCATAAGTGCAAACTGTTTCTTTGCAATGAAGTGACAAAGAAACAGTCATACAAGAAAAAGTAGTGTAGCAAATTGCATCAATACCTCTGTTACCTGTGTTGTTTTGCGAAATAGTGCTGCAGTTTGCATCAAAATCCCCGGTGTTTCACAAAACAGTGCCACAATTTGTATCAGAACTCAGTACTTTCACAAAAGTACTTTTGCAAATTGCGGCACTGAAAGCAAAAACAGCACAATTAAAATAAACATATTTCTGTGCATGTTTGGGGCAAAGTAACCAAAGAATTCGATTCCTCAGGCCCCAATTAGGTTAACACAAGTGGTGTTTACCTAGTAACAGTATTTTTCAAGTTTTTCTGCATTGCTAACTGAAAATAAGATGGCAGAATCTCAACACTACATTCCACATTTGCGAAAGCAAAAACCGCTTTTGCTGCAGCAAAACAGTACTTTCGCACAGCACTTCTAATTTTTCCCACAGGAAATAATGGGAAACTTTAATAACTTTTACAAGGATTAATATTTTTTCACCAAACCTTTAAAAGGCACATCTGTGGGCCAACCCCCATATTCCCTGAAATTTTCAGACCAACCCCCAAAGCCGTTTCTGAGAAATGGCGTGACAAAGAAATTACACAAAAATGGTAATTTACACAATTTTTGACATTCCATATCTCCGCACTTGCACATCTGACTGGAACAAAGCTTGCTAAATCCAAAAGTCTTTGGTTCCCGATGGTGCATGCAAAATTTCATGCAAGTCAGTGAAACGGTTGCAAAGTTATTAAAGTGCAACATTTGGGGTTTAACATAGAATGGACCATTGAACCCTAATTATAATATACCGTATATAGATATATAAAAAAATGTTGGCAGATGGGGACCACATGATCCAGCTATTCTGCCCCAAAAGACTACCCCCCCATGGTGCCTGCAACCTAACCTGTCCACAATGCCTATCCTATGCACGTTTGAAATCTCTTATCGTCTTCAAAGCTACCAGCTCCTGGGGTAGGCTGTTCCATGATTCCGCCACTCTCTCTGTGAAGAAGTACTTCCTGAGGTTACTTTTGAACCTACCTCCAACCAACCTCAAATTATGTCCCCTTGTATATGTTGTTGTGTTGTGCTGAAATAGATTACCTGCCTGAGTTGTGTTTAGCCCCTTCACATACGTAAATGTTTCGATCATGTCACCTCTGTTTCTTCTTTGCTCAAGGGAATGCACATTTAACTCCCTGAGTCACACCTCATATGTTTTGTGGTGTAGACCCTGCACCATTTTTGTAGCTCTTCTTTGCACCGTCTCCAAATAGTCAATGTCCTTTTTGAGGTGAGGTCTCCAGAACTGACAGCAGTATTCCAAGTGTGGCCTTACCAAGGCCCTGTAGAAAGGCATGATACTGTCCTGCTTCCTACTAGTAATGCCCCTACTAATACAGCTGAGGATGCCATTTGCTCTCTGTGCTGCTTTCTCATACTGTTTTCCTACCTTTAAGTCATCAGTGATCACTATGCCGAGATCTAGTTCTGTGTTTCTTCAAGTTGATGTCCTCCCAGTGTATACTTATTTCTTGTGTTCCTCCTATCCAGGTGCATTATCTTACATTTTTTGGCATTAAATTTTAACTGCCAAGCCCTGGACCATTCCTCAAAATTTCTAAGGTCAGCTTTCATGTTGTCTGCCCCTTCCTGTGAGTCCACTCTGTTGCAGAACTCAGTATCATCTGTAAACATGCAAACTTTCCCTTTCAAATCATTTGCAAGATCTCCTATAAAGATGTTGAAAAGGATAGGTCTCAGTACTGACCCCTGCCGGATGCCACTGGTTACACTACCTTCCCTCGACAGAGATCCATTTACTAGCACTCTCTGTGTCCTATTGTTTAGCCAGTTGCTGATCCAATTAACTACCTTTTGTCCAACTCCTGTATGTTCCAGCTTGGTTGTTAGCCATCTGTGAGGGACGATGTTGAAGGCCTTGCTGAAATCCAGGTATACAATGTCCACTGCCCCACCCTGATCCACTATTCTGGTGATCCAGTCGAAGAAGTCGATCATGTTGGTTTGGCAAGATCATCCCGCTATGAAGCCATGTTGCCTTGGGTCCATTTTTCCAGTATGCCACAATCCTTTCCTTTAGTAATGACTCCATAATTTTCCCTATGACTGAGATCAAACTGACAGGTTTTCTGCCTCTTCTTTGCTCCTGCTCTTGTGCAAGGGCACCACAGTTGCCCTTTTTCAATTCTGAGGTATTTCCCCATTGTCTAGTGACTTTTTGAAGAGCTCAGCCAGTGGTGTAGCTAGTTCCTCTTGAAGTTCTTTTAAAATCCTAGGGTGTATGCCAGCAGGTCCCATGGCCTTGTCCATCTTGAGTCTACTCAGCTCTTCTAGGACCCTTTCCTTTGTGAAGGGGCTAGTGTCCACTCCCTGAACATTGTGCTCTGTCTGACCTAGCATGGGACCTTTGCCACTGTCTTCTGTAGTGAAGACAGAGTAAAAGAACTCATTTAGGATTTTGGTCTTTTCCTCATCCTTCACTGCCATCTTGCCTTCTTTGGTTGCTATTCGGACTGTTCCTCCCTTAGTTTTTCTTTTCTCCATTATGTATCTGTAGAAGGTTTTGTCTCCCTATTTAATACCCTGTGCTATTTTCTCTTCTATCTGCGCTTCTGCCCTTCTGACTGCCTTCCCTGCCTCTTTCATTATTTTCCTGTATTCTTCTCCGTCTGCTTTTTGCTTTGTTAGTTTAAATTGTGTAAAATATATAGATATACACTACTGGTCAAAAGTTTTAGAACACCCCCATTTTTCCATTTTTTATTGAAATTTACGCAGGTTAATGTCTCAATGTACTCTGAAAGTAAAGCACAGAACAAGTAAACAATTGGAGATAAAAAAGAAATCATAGAATCATTTTGTTTAACAAAATTTAATCTAAATTTTTGACTCATCAAAGTAGCCACCTTTTGCAGATATACTGTAACCACCGAACACACTCGTGGCATTCTTCCTACAATGGACATCAAATATTGTTCAGGAAGTTCTTCCCAACACTGTTGCAGAAGTTCCCACAAATGTGTTGCACTTGTAGGTTGCTTTGCTTTCACCCTTCTGTCCAGTTCATCCCAAACCAGCTCGATGGGGTTTAAGTCTGGAGACTATGCTGGCATTCCATGATTTGAAACCTACCGTCTTGTTCTTTTTCTCGAAGGTAGTTCTGACATAGCTTCTGAGGTATGTTTTGGGTCATTATCTTGCTGTAGGATGTACCCCTGACCAACTAGGCGAGACCAGAGGGTATTGCATGGCGCTGCAAAATGCTGTGGTAGCCCTTTTGGTTCAGGGTGACAGTCACTCTGTGCTGTTGTCCTGTGAGCCGCCTATCACGCAAGCTGTTGACTCTCAGAAACTTGTCTTCTGATTCTGTTTGGCTTTGGGTCTGCTAGACCTCTTCCTGTCAGAGTTTCCTCCAGTTTCCAAGTGCCTTTTGATGGTGTGGAAACTGTACTCACTGAACACCTTGGCTTTCTTTTTAGTTTCTCTACAGAGTTTTTGCTAACCCTAACTTTTTTTTAACCTCTAGCAGTTTACTGCTTACCTTTGTACCATTTCAGGTTATTCACTGGACTTGAATTGCTTAAATTTCAATAAAAACTGGAAAAATGGGGGTGTTCTAAAACTTTTGACCGGTAGTGTATGGCCCCCAACTGCCTTAGCTCCTTTTTACAGCTGCAGTGGGCGGAGCCTGCAGATGTTTTGCATGTATAAAAGGGATGTCATGTTTTCTGTCCATGGCACTGACTGAAGGTGTAAATAGTCTCCTCCGCCTTACCCTCCTCCAAGAAATGTTTTTCACCCTCAAATAAATATGCTTTCATGTTAGTCAATGGTTGCAGGGCACTATTTTCTTTCTTAAATGGGAGGTACAAGAACTGGAACCTGAGTAGTGGGAAGCAGCATTAGTTTTTTTGGGAGAGTAAGACTCACCCCCACCTCCACCCGAGAAGCTCCTAAAGACCCAACCCCACCTTTTTTTTGGTTCATGTGGGAGGGGCATGAGATGTCTCTATCGTGTTGGAACAACTATCAGAGCTGCCTGGGGAAGTAATTAAGAAGTGCCTGAAACTGCATCTAGGCATAACCTCCCCCAACCCCACACACACACAGACATCATGATTTTTTTTTCTCTAAGCATGTCAATATTTGGCTCTAACAGTGTGGGCAAGTTGGGCATAAAAATAAAACAGAAAAAAAGGATCAAGCAGGTGCCTTTTCCTTTGTCAAATACATGCAGACAGAAGGTCACAAATTTTGTATGACATGTTCATTATATGGATATGTTCTATGTAAAACAGAAATGTTGTTATTGTCATGTCTGTAGCATCATTTGTAGCCAGTAAACTATTATTTATGTAGGTACTGTAAACAACAGGTTTTAATTCAGAAATCCAGTCTTGATAACTTTGGGTTTTTTAGCAGTTCTGTAAGATTTATGTCTCTCTGATGTAAGAGTGCATAGTACAGAAATGAAAGGGTTTGCCTAATTGATTGTTGTTTGCATGAGAAGTGGGCGTGACAGTGGCATGCAAGAGTGAAGTCTAACAATTGTTTCTTGGCCAGTCTGGGACCTGAAGTTTAACAGTAATGTGTGAAGAGAATAAAGTCTTATGTTTTGTGCATTTGCATAGGTTTAGTGCTTTGAAGTTAAAAGACATAAATATATATACATAGTGTCATGGGCACCTGAAAAGGAAGGAGATACTACTGAAATAAATGCTGTTCTGATGATTTATTTATGTGTAAGATTTTAAGTGTAGTTCTGTCTAGGTCACAGACACATAAGCTATAAAAAGTACATTTAAGGATGGATGTATTAGTCAAAGCTTGTAGTAGCAAAATAAAGCAAGAAAAATAATATATTGTGTTTTTTTTCTTTCAATTGTTTAACCAGGAGTGGCACACTAAGCTGAAAGCTTGTTTATAGGGGCAATCTGGGAGCGCATGGAAGTTAAGTGACTTGCTCAGGGTCACCCAGTATGCAAGTGGGGGCTGTGGGATTCAAATCCAGATCTCCAGATTTGCAGCTCAGAGCCTTAAACCACTGTGCTATACTGACTCCCTAGTTATGGCAGTCATCTGTTTTATGGTTCATGATGTTGTTGTAGTAAGCAACAGTACACTGCATAGCAGGTGTAAAATGTCAACAAGTAGGTCATGCAATAGATCTGCTGAGCAGTTACTGAAGCAAGAAATGTATTTAGGATAGTAAAATATTCCTGTTAGAAAACTGATAAATGTGTGACATTTGCAACTCAATTTCAAGGAGGTCCCTATGGGGTGTCAATGTACAATATAAAGTAGTTATTCAAGTTGTCTGAGTAATTGCTTTGTACTACCACTGTTACTAAATTTAAATTATACTATGAAGGAAACTAAGTTTATGTAACTGTCTGTAAATGCATTAAAAAAATGTACTTGTCCTTACAATGTAATGCATTAAATGGTGTTGCTAGGTTAAGAAGTCACATAACAGCAATAGCGATGAAAACAATGGGATGCATAGGAATTTGAAAAAAGTATACATTAGTAGGAGCAGTGTCATGACTTCACCAATTTTTTTAGAGTTTCACTCCAGATATTCAACATTACTATTTATTTACACCTCCTCATAAACAGTACAACTGTCATTTTTTACATCCTGTTCAAAATGTCTTTTTCCACTTGTGGTGCCAAGTGGCACAGTCGCTGTGCAAAATCACCTTTCAGCTAATGAACTGACAGTGTCACTGTTCACGCGGTGGGGTCAAAAAAAGCCCATGCTGAAAACTTGGAGTGAAAATACCAAGATGCGCCCAGGGCTTTAGGGTTTCTGACCATAACACCATGCCCTGTAGGAACTGACAGGCATCGGGCTGTGACTTGGGATTGTCAACAGTAATGCTCATGTCATTCCACCCCTATCCCCACCCTGCAGCCAGTGACAGGTGTCGAGGTGTGCCTTTGACTCTTCAGCTCCAAAGTTCACTCCATTCTCTTATACTGTACCCATTTCAGCATATTTCCTTATGGAATGGGGTGAGTGTAAAGTTTGAACACTCCAAGGCACACCTTGACACTTGTCTGTGTCTGCAGGGTAGGGTGAGGTGAAATGGTGTGAGTGTTATGGGCAATGACCCAAAGGCACACCCCAATGCCTGTCCATCTCTGCGGGGTGGGGGTGGGGTTGGCTTCACTTCAATACTTCACTGCCATTCCTATTCTGCCTGTCTGTCTCTCTCTCTATCTATATGGCTGTAATGATTTATCTTTCTATCAATTGCATGTATCGCTATTTTTACCAATTTCTAAAACAAACCTGCATATCACATTTGCCTGCACGGAGCACATACTTATGAAACTGTGCATATTTGTACTCCACTTCTGCACAGACCTCATACTTTCCTAATATTCCCATTATCATAAGCATAACTACCTTGTCCTTATCAAAAGCGACCCCCTCTGAAAGTTTATCACATTTTCTCTGCTAACAGTCCATCATTACACCTGACTTCTTGACATCAACACATTGCTTAAATATAACTTGCATCACCTCATGGATAAAAACCCTGTTTCTCTAAAAAAAAAAAACTGTGTAAATAATCCCATGGTTGAACATATGCCAGCCATTATTTTTTCATGTACTGCCACCTTCTGTACCATCATGGGGATTTGCATATGTTTCCCATGATGCTTTGCATTATTGGGGTATGTGAAATTATGTTTCCTTTAAAATGTGGCTGTCCAGCCAATATCATCTGGGATAACACATACCTCAGTGGCATTTGCTCTGGGGTTCTGTTGTAAACCTATACTGCTTCCTATTTCTTCCATTAAAATGTACACCTCCATGTATTTTCCTAATAATGTGTATGCCTTCCTTAGAACAGAAACTAAAACAAATCTTACTACTTACAAGTCATTGTGTTGTTTCTCCATATCTCCTTAACAATTCCACACAACTTCACTAACTTCATTATGCAGCCGTGGTGGATCTGACCAAACTTGTTTCCCCTGTCATTGCAGAGCACATTCTGCCTAATCAAGAACCAGAATACCTTTGCTTCTTGGAATAGCTTTTCTGTCTAGTTCCTTGTACTTCTTTACCTTTCTGTTCTGCTTAGATTCAGTTCACTATTCTCACTTATGAAGTCTTCCGATGAGCATGCTCAGTCAAGAGAAGTCTTCATGCGTCACTCATACTATTTATGTATTGTGTGTATGTATATACGGTATCTATGTATTTCAAAAGTTTCACCAAGAAAGACATACTGAGCTGCTAACAGCTCATTTCCAGATGTATCCTGGGGGTGAGAAGTGGATTTAGATCAAGAGGTAGAGAAAAATCTAAACAGTTATAACAATATAACTTTACAAAAACAAGTCATATACAAAAGTACAGTTTATCAAACAGCATAATCATAAAAAATGAAGACAAATCAGTGCAACAGATACATGCAGTAGATAAAACTGAGTTATGAGAGGCAGAGATAACTACTCAATATGTATAGCATGGTAATGAGGGGAACAAAATATCCAGGAAAAAAAATAGTGGGGGGAGATAAGGCAAGAGGAAAAGGGTCATGGACAGTTGCAAGTGGGAGAAGAAACATATGTTTTTCTACCCAACTATTCTACCCAACGAAGTGGTCCTCTGTCTCCACCCCCACTGTACTGAAATATTTTCTTCCACTACAATGAAGTGGTCTCCTTCACAGCTCTGGTTACCGCATAAGGATTCTACTTAGTTTTCAGGATAAATTATTTGAATTCCAAAGTTATTCCTCCTCTACTCGACTCCTCATTCACACATACACACACACCAGCTCATGGCTCAGTTGATGTTTGCCGTGGAACCAAGGAAAAATCTGGGGTTTAACATCTGTGTGGTGTGCAGGTTCACAATGTGCACCACAGATGGCCATGTCATCTGCCTATACTGCCTGGGCATTGTCCACAACATGGAGGATTGATGCTAGTGTTAAGCAATACACCCAGAGGTGATCAATGAGCACTGCCCGCATGTGTTTTAGGGTAAGCCAACTTCACTGTATGGCTGGGGCACTGTCATGGCACAATTACAGGGACAAAGAGGTGACTCTCAGACTGGTGAGGATATTCCATTCCTGGACTTGCTGATGGTGGAGCAGGGGTACAAAATGGATCTTCCTGCTGCACATGAAGATGAAGGGTGCCATACTTGTCTCAATCTTCCATTTGTTTATGGTGAGTCTCTGCCTCAATGACACAGGCACAAGAAGAGTCTAGTCCAGTTGTGGGATTGATGATGGTTGAGGGACTGCTTATATTGTCTTCTTCTGGAGGGCTCTCCAAGGTCAAGCCACCCATGGAGCCTGTTGGACCACCCATAGAACTCCTATCTGGGCAGCCGAAAGTGTCAACACTGGTTGATCAGTCAGTCAATCCTGCTGAAGGTGGGAAGTTCACTGAGTGAAAAGAATCCTCACTTTTCTGGACTCTGGTACTGACTGTGGCATAACCCAAGCCAGGTAGGGCTGCTCTGATCAAGCTCCTGGTTGTCCCTCCACCATTTTAGCCTCTGCTAGTCATCTTGACCACAGTAAAACCTCCTGGCCATTTGGTACCCATGGATCCTCTGCAAAAGCATCGGGTGGCTCCCATGCCTTCTTGACCATTACAGTGATGTTTGGAATTCAATAAATAAACAGTTGTGATCTGTAACTTGCTTTAGACATTGTCAACATTACTGTCACTGAGCTCTTTCTCATCATCATCTGGCTCTTGCCTTCGACTTCAAGCCTGTCACGGATGGGAAAAGGTGGCCTGGCAGCAATGGATGTACAGGGCATTTGTCCAGGGTCAACGTCAACCAGCAATGCCAGCAGATTTGACCCAGCTCTGTGTGCCCAGTTGTTCCATCCTTGGCTCTGCTGGCAGTGCCACAGCAATGTCTGCTGGTGGAGCTTTCACCTCTGCAATCACCAGTGGGTGCTCTGACAAAGGACTCAAGACCGGCATCTAGACCTTCTCTGCCCCTTGACCTTGCATCAGTGGGATGGTAGCCAGCCAACTGACGAGTCCTCTTCAGGGGGCCAGTCCACATTTGCCTCACTCTGACAAGATGTCCATCTCTGAATACTACACTGAAGGAAGTTCAGAAGGAGATGTACCTGATGTTGAACATACTGAAACAGGATTCCTCACTGGGGATGGCCTTCCCTATCACCTCAGCAGCATTGGGCCCTGCACTCCCTTTAAGCAGGTTATCTGGCTTCTTAGAACACCAGTCCTCAAAGGGGCTAGGAACAGATGCTGTGCTCCAGAAGGTGAAGATGAAGGGCAAGTTGAACATGCCATCAGACAAGGAGTTCAAGAAGCAGGACTGCCATAAAGTTGTGACCCTGGGTGTCCATCATGCCAGCTAAGCAGCACTGTTGGCTCATTACAGTCATGACTTGTTTGAGTGGCTCTCTGACATAATTCCCCTTCTGCCAGAGGAAAGCCAGCAAGACGTACTAGAGCTCAGAGATCTTGGGTTGGCAGTGACCAAGCACCAACTGCAGGTTACCTTTGTTTCAACTGACATGTCATCTGAAGTTGGGGCCGCAGTGCGCTACTTACTGCTGACACCCTTCACTATGGAGCTTCAGCATAGGGTGGCAGATCTTCCCTTTTCTGAGATGGAATTCTTTGGTCCAGGGGTGAAGGAACATCTTACTCACATTAAGAAGTCCAATGTTACCCTGGACATAGTGACTCTGGTCAATAACCTGAGGCAACAACCTAAGCAGTGGCTACAGGGCAACAGTTCTTTTCATGGCCACTACCTGGGCTTGCAAAGTCCACTGCTACTGCAACCAAGGCAACAGTTCCAGTGGCTGCACCTGGCAAAACCCTTTAATAAATCTGGAGGTAACATAGACTTTGACGGCAGATAAGGACCGCTTGGCCCATCTAGTCTGCCCATTTCCCTACCTACAGGATAGGCCGCAGATCCTAGTTAACCAACAGCCTATTTTTCCCCCCAAGAATTGCCTTATGTCTGTCCCATGCATTCTTGAATTCTCCCCCAGTTTTAGACCCCACAACCTCCTCAGGAAGGCTGTTCCATGCATCCACTACCCTCTCTGTGAAATAATACTTCCTCATATTGCCCTGAACCCCCTTCTATCTTTAAATTGTGTCCCTTGTTCTTGCACATCTCTTTTCTGAAAGATGCTACCCTCTTGGACTTTGTTGATTCCACTGAGGTACTTAAAAGTTTCTATCATGTCCCCTCTCCTTCTTTCAAGGGTATACATATTAAACTCCTTTAGTCTCTCCTCATACAGCTTCTCTTGCAGACCCTGCACCATTTTAGTTGCCCTCCTCTGGATTGCCTCTATCCTGTCTATGTCCTTCATGGAGATGGGGTTTCGGAACTGGACGCAGTACTCCAGATGGGGTCTCACCGCCTGTACAGAGGGATAACAACTTCCTGTTTTCTGCTGCTGATGCCTCTCCCTATGCATCCCAGTATACCCCAGCCCTCCTACTGTCTTCTCACATTGCTTGCTAACCTTAAGGTCATCTGATATGATTACCCACAGGTCCCTTTCCTTTTGTTGTTGTTACACACCCCCATTGTATATTCTTCCCTGGGTTCTTGTTTCCCAGGTGCATTATTTTGCACTTTTTGCATTGAATCCTAGCTGCCATACTTCTGACCATTCTTCCAACCTTGCCAAGTCCCTTCTCATCCTTTCCACGCCTCCTTGTGTATCAGCCCTGTTGCAGATCTTTGTGTCATCTGCAAGAGGCATACTTTTCCTTCCAGTCCCTCTGCAATGTCACCGATGAAGACATTAAAAAGGACTGGACCCAATTCTGAACCCTGTGGTACCCCACTAGTAACTCCTCTTTCTTCAGAGTGGACTCCATTTACAATTACCTTCTGTGTCCTGTTGTGCAGCCAATGTTTTACCCCAGGCTACCACCCTGGGACCCACTCCCAGGCTGGTTAATTTGACTATTAATCTTTTGTGTGGGATATATAGTCCCAGTAGAGAAGTCCAGTCACACAACAGTCCTTTCTCCTTTGCCCGATCCCTGCTTTAGTTTCTGTTGGGGGGCAACTCTCCCACTTCCTGCCACAGTGGTTCACTATTACTTTGGAAAAGTGAGTTCTGAAAGTGGTGGGATTGGGGTTTTCTTTGACGTGTGAGACCTTGCCCCCATGTCAGTCTTGAGTGCTGCTGCAGGACATGCTTTCATTGAAGTCTCTCTCTGTATTATGGAGCAAGGTTCAACAGCACCTTGCAATGTAACCTGTCCCAGAAAGTAAAGATGAGCAGGTATTTGTTTCACGGTACTTTGGTACTCAAGTGGACAGGAGGTGGGGGGTATTTGGTGCACCACTCCCTACCTGTGAATCCTGAACTGGTTCATTTACAGTCAGACGTGTCACATGGTCTCTCTGAATCATATAAATTCTGTCTCTGGAGCCATGAGCTTGGTTTTGCTCACTTGACTTCCAGGATGTGTGCTTACAAATTCCTATCTGTTTCACTGATGGTTCTTCTGCTTTTAGGTGCAGGGAACTCTGTATCCATTCTGAGCCATGTCATTCAGTCTGTCATTGGCACCAGGATGTTTATCAAGTGCCTGTAGGTCACAGTAGCGCCCTTTGTCTAGCACAGAGGGATCAAGGTACTTCCATACCTCAACAACTGGCTCATCACAGGCAGTTAAAAACTGGATATGGAACAGTTCAGGAACCTGGCGATCATGGGACATCAGCCTGTTTGTCAGTCTGGCTGCATTCAAGCTAGACCTGAAGCAGGTGATATTGTTTACTGGAGCAGAACTGGTCACCCTAGAAGCCAGAACATGGCTATCTACAGAAAGGGCAGTGTACCAGTCTTCTTTTGCTTGATCATTTCAGGTTGGGCAATCACACCTGGCCAGGGATTTTCTCTAGTTTCTTTCAAGGCCTCTACCATGGCCACAGTGCAGCAGGCCCACTGGTACAAGCAACCCATCCAGTGGGAATTGAGGCAGTAATGGGCCCAACTGTATACTGCTATAAACCATCTTTTACAAGTGATGTAGATGATGCTGGACACCATTCATTGGTGGATGCCCCCAGTGAACCTTTCAGAGGATATACCGTTCGAGTGGCATCCTCGGTCACACTGACAGATGCATGGCTAGTCAGCTGGGTTGCACATATGCTGGATCACAAAGTGCATAGGCTCTGGTCACTGGGAAAAACTCAGCTACACATCAACCTGTTGGAACTCCGTGCAGTTCACCTAGCACTAGTTGAGTCTGCACAACTGATCAGGGATTGTGTTGTCTAGGTTAACATGGACAACACAGCAACCATGTTCTACCTGAAAAACAGGGCAGCCACACTCCTTTCCTCTGTCAGGATGTGTTGCAGACTTGGTCCCTGACTAGCATCCTGTGCATGGACCTGGTGGTGGTCTATGTTGCCAGAGCAAACAACCAGCTGGCAGACACTCTCAGTCATGTGGGAGAGGCCTCCGCAAGTAGTCACTACACCTGCATCTGGTGTTCTCAGTGTGGGGAACACATTTTGGAGATGGTGGCTTCTTGAGAGAACAGAAAGGTGAGACATTTTTATGCTCCTCCCCTCAGCAGTGTACTCCGAAGGGATGTTTGATGGGTCCTAGGCTCAGGACAGCTGGTGTGCATTTCCTTTATTCCTTCTGGTCCACAAGGTATTTCTCAAGATGCAGATGAGCAACATCCTTGACCCTGATTGTGCCATGCCTGTTTTAGTACAAGGATCTCATTAGGTTAAGCAGCAGACCACCATGGCTGCTTCTATTACTGCCAGACCTGTTAATGTGGTCCGGGGAGATAATCAGGCACCTGGACCTGTAGTTCCTGCACCTGAAAGCCTGGTTCCAGAGTGGACAGAGTTTCAGGCTCTTGGGGTTTTCTGAGGATGTTCTCAGAGTGCTGGATACACAGAAGGTGATGGCAGATAAGGACCATGTGCCCCTTTTCCCTACCTAATGCATTACTGCAGACTCTAGTTGATCTACAGCTTACCCTCTCTTCCCTACTGTGAGAATACCATTATATTTATGCCATGCATTCTTGAATTCCTCTGTTTTTGCCCCCACCTCCACAGGGAGGCTATTCCAAGTATCCACTCTTTCTGTGAAAAAGTACTTCCTCACTTTGCCCAAGCCTACCCCCTCTAGCCTCTTATCATGCCCCCATGTTCTTGTACACCCCTTCTTTTCTGAAAGATGCTACCCTCCTGTACCTTGTTTATACCTCTGATGTACCTGAATGTCTCTTATCATATCCCCCTTTCTCTCCTCCAGGGAATACATTTTTAGGTCCTCTAGTCTTTCCTATGACTTTTGGTGCAGTCCTTGCACTATTTTTGTTGCTCTTATCTGGACTGCTTCTGTTTTGCCTATGTCCTTCTGGAGATGCGATCTCCAGAACTGGACACAGTATTTCAGATGAGGTCTCACTCATGATCTGTACAATGCCATAACCACCTT
The DNA here is from genome assembly GCA_016271365.2 of Neoceratodus forsteri. Lineage (NCBI taxonomy): Eukaryota > Metazoa > Chordata > Ceratodontiformes > Ceratodontidae > Neoceratodus > Neoceratodus forsteri. The sequence goes on along the minus strand of JADMNL010000028.1, from coordinate 253,179,607 downwards.
TTTTCTACTAGTGATACCTCTCCCTTTGCACCCTAACATCCCACTGGCTCTCCCCACAGCCTTCTCACATTGTTTGGTTATCTATAAGTCATCAGATGTGATTACCCCCAGGTTCTCTTCTTGACTGGTTGTCAGTACCCCCCATCTTGTACTCCTCCCTTAGATTTCTGTACCCAAAGTGCATGATTTGGCACTTCTTTGCAATGAATCTTAGCTGCCACACTCTCGACCACTCCTCAAGTATGTTTAGATCCTTTCTCATTTTTTCCACCCCCCTGGAGTGTCCACCCAGTTGCATATCTTAGTATCATCTGCAAAGAGGCATACCCTCCCCTCCAGCTGCTCTGCAATGTCACTTATGAAGACATTAAAAAGGACTGGGCCCTGCACGGATCTCTGTGGCACCCCGCTGCCCATCCCCTCTCCTTGGATTGAATGCCATTTACCACCACCCTCTGTGTCCTATCAGTCAACCAGTTTCTGACCCAGTTTACCACCTTGGGGCCCACTCCCAGGCTGCTCAACTTATTAATCAACCTCTTATGTGGTACGGTGTCAAAGGCATTGCTGAAATCTAGGTAGGCCACATCCACTGCCCCTCTCCCATCTACCTCCCTGGTCACCCAGTCAAAAAAATCTATCAGATTTGTTTGACAAGACCTTCCCACTGTGAATCTATGCTGCCTTGGATCCTGTGCTCTGCTGGATTCAAGAAATATCACAATCCTTTCCTTTAGCAGCGACTCCAATAATTTTCATACCACTGAGGTCAGGCTGACTGGCTTGTAGTTGCCAGCCTCCTCCCTGTTCCTACTTCTGTGGTGAGGGACATTTGCCTGGAATCATCCCTGTCTCCATCGATTTGTTGAATAGGGCTGTTTGAGAGGTGCTGGCAGCACCACTAAGTTATTTTAATATTCTGGGATGAATCCCATCCGGCCCCATAGCCTTGTCCTCTTTCAGATTCTTGAGTTCCTTCAGGGCTCTTTCCTCCATAAACAGGCTGTTGTCCACCTCTTTCCCAGTAGTGGTCCTACAAATAATGGATGCATCTCAGAAGACTCGCCAGCTGTTTCTTACCTACACTGACATCTCCCTAGGCAGATCAACAGTCAGACAGATGACTGGCTGATAGATCACATCCAGCATCGATCTATGTTAGCAACTGGCTTGGGAGAAGCCACTGGTGGGATTGAAGGCTAACTCTACCAATCATACTGCTGCCTCTGTTGTGGCTGCTAAGTAACTCACCATTTCTAAGATATCCAGGGCTTCTACCTGGTCTATTTCACACACATAAATATCCCATTACAGCACTGACTTGCTCAGTCATTGATGTTGCTTTGGGTCCTCAGTTTCTGTCTACTTTGGGATGCACACCTTAACCCCTCCTTTTTGAGGACTGGTAGGAGTCTGCCAAAGTGTGGATAGTGAATGGAATCTAGGTGCTTAGAAATAGAGGTTACTTACTTGTAACTACAGTTCTATTACTAATATTTAGTTCACATCCACACAAACCACCTGACCTCCCCTGGCAGGGCTTGCTTCAGATTCCCATTCTAGCATGCAGCTCTGAATGCAGTGGGAGCAGAGTTGGAGGACCACATGGCTGGGTGACAGGAGTTGAGCTTGAAGACCATTCCAATAACTGAGTACACTCAGTGGAAGACTACACGTGGATGGGAATTCTGTTCTAGTATTTAGTTATATGCAGCTTATATTGTTATACGCAGGAACCTGTATTTTCTACACGTAGTACTGCAAACATTTTTAATTCAATATCTTCTTCACTATTTCAAGCAGTTTATTGGTGTTTTTGCTCTTGATGTTATCAGGCTCAGTTTGCTCGTTGCTTCCCTGATGCCACCATCTTCCTTAAAGGCCCACATTCAAAGTATTTATGGAACAATCTAGACATTAGATATTGCTCTGGCTGCAAGGCAATAGTTAGAGGATGCATAAGAAAAAGGGGATATGGTTTTCCATGTGACATACTTCAGATCAGTAGTTTCCATAAGCTCATAGAGAGCCTCCACAAGCTGGACAAGGTATATATTGAGGTTCCAGGGTAGGACAGGTCCCCTCACTGGTGGATGCAAGTGGCTGAGGCCTTAAAAAAAACCTTCCAAAAATGGATTGTGAGGTCATAGACTTTCCCTCGCCATGTCATACGTATGCTGATACTGCTGCTAAGTGAACCTTTAAAATTGAAGGCCATAGGCCTAAACGACTGTAGGTGTACTAGGTATTGCAGAATTATAGGCAAACCTGCCTCTATTGGGTTTATTTTTCTGTAGGCACACCACTAAGAAAACGTTTTCCACTTAGAGGAATAAGCTTTCCTGGTATCAGGTTTCCTTGAAACCCTAAGCACCTTCAGGACTTCCTCTGAGAGATCCAGTCCAGAAAATTTTAACTCCTCAAGAACTATATCCTCAGGCATAGGGTCATGGAGTTTGGAAATGTTATTCTGCCCTGGGACAAAGTCAACAGATTGTGACTGAGTGGCAGACTGATTTGATTCATGCCATACAGGACCAAGAGCATTCAGAGCAGGAGGCAGGTGCATTTATCTAGGTGTCCGAGTCCGAAAGGTTTGATGACTGTTTCTCATGTAAAAAAGTGTGTAGAATTCAGATTTACAACTCTAATTCATCCATAGTTGTACATTTTCTTGGAAATTGCACTTTTTCTTAAGAGTAACTAAATGTTTTAAATTTATGTAATAGACTCTGCTTACTTAATTTATCCAATTTAATAGACTTGGTTTACTTAGTTATTAATGTATTTTATATATTGTTTCAGATATAGCTAGCAAGACTTCTCACAAACTGCAGAAGCGATGCATCCTACACACTGATCCAGGAGTTACCACAGACCATGGAGACCCGCTACCTTTTGATGATGCTCATTGGGAGAAAGTAGTTGATATAAAGGAAAGGCATTCTATTCAAACACTGTCAAAGTACAATTATGGTGTAACTTGAATTGCCTGAACATTACTCCAGCAGCCATGGGTATCATATCTGCTACAAGAACTTCACTGCATATAAGAGTTACAATAAACTTGGAGCTGATGAAACTTAAAAAAAAAAAAAAAAAATTTGTAGAGAGTTAGCCAGCAAAACTGATTCGCTCCCAAGTTCATAGTGCTCTATCTGAATCTGCAGCATCCACATCAGGTATATTCCCAAATGAATGTATATTTTGCATACAAGAAAAGGAATCCTAAGGGGTCAAAGGAGATTTTTTTTTTTTTTTAATTTCTCTTTCTACTCCCCTACGCACGGTCTCCACTCCTTCGGGAGACACAATGCAGTATCCCTGCGCACACGGCCTACCTGATCTCCTGGTCGGTCCCCATGGAGCCTTTGCTGTACCCCCCAGGCAGGTATGGGGTGGGGCAGAGCACCCCGAGTAATTCTTTGTTTCATTGGACCTTCTCTGGGCAGTCAGGCAGGCATGTGGGCAATCAGGGTCTCCACTGCAGTGCTTCGTCATCCAGGAGACCGTGCGCCATTTTTCCCTGTTCGGGGGAGTGGCTCGTACCCAACATCATGGCCTCACCAACGTAGCCACTCCCCATCCCCCTGCAACTAGCTCTACGCTTGCTGGGTCCCAAACTTCTGCCAGAGGCCAGTCAAATGCCGAGCATGAGCCCCTCTCCCTCCCGAGAGAGGACAGCTGTCTATTGGACAATCAATCCTTCCCCTCCCCTGCCAACCCAGGCTCATTCTTGAACCTGGGTCGCCGGCATGGCACGAGGTGTGGCGTCCATCGCTTCAACCCTCAGCACCATCGGGCCTGCCCAAAATAGACTTTTGAATATCCTACAATATATGTAACTTATGGGGCACCAGATAGCATAAAAAACACAGCAAAAGAAATGGATGATCGACAAATTGATATAATGGTAGGCAGTACTGATCTCATAGCCAAAGAAGTGAAGTACCATAACAACTGTAAGAACAAGTATGTAAAAAAGGCAGAATAAATAAAGGGCATAGATACAAAATGTGAATACAGTCAAGTTGAGGGACAGTCACCAGGTTGCCTTTTCCGGAATTGTTAAGTATGTGCAGTGCATCATTGTTAATGGAATGCAAGAAGAACCATTGCTATCTCTACACAAAAGGTACATGGACATTCTCATGGAGTGTAGTGGGCATGAAACAAATTACAACCCACAAAGCTTGCAGTCAGAACTGATGGATTACTTCAAAGATGGTATCATATTTGATACCAAAAGTAGAAAAAAGGGTACAGTCATCAGGTCTGCTAAAAAAACAGGCTGACTTGAGGGAAGCACAAGCAGCTCAACACATAAGAGAACAGTTGCTGGAACTCCTAAAGGCACAACCTCATAATAAAACTTAAGTTAAAGTTGAAGACTTAATAGAAGAAAATGTAAAGCTGCCACCCATTCTTCAGACATTCCTACCTACTGTACTCACAGGTTAATCCGAAGTGGGCAGTGAATGACAAGAGAGGGTAGGTCCATCTATTCTTTGATGCAGAACATCAATGCAAGCAGGAGGTGGAACATTCTATGGTTAACTCGGAGTAAAATTGTTGGAAGTCTTATGGAAAAAGTTGGTCTTGTCAGCCATGAAGAAGCCAGTCAAGAGCTGAAGAGTTTTAGAGTTAAATGAGATTTAAAGGCTCTAAACAAGTTGTTGAACACAATAGACTCCTCCATGAATCCATTCCAGGATGCATTTGAGGACTGCAATCTTTATTCAATAGGTAGTGGAAAAGCAGTATCATAAGAGGTAGCAAATGAAGTGTTACAGGTTACTGAGATAGGTACGTGGATGTATCATGTGTTTAGAGACGAATGCATTACCAAAGGCAGTAGGTTCTAGGAACCCATCAAAAGATACAAGATGAAGAACTTTCCACATGATGCAATGACGGTGAAGATTAAGAACAAGAACAAGAAAATTGTTGCGTTGAAAGGAACTTGAGATCTCTTTGGACACTTGCTATATCTAGCTGCAACTTCAACAGTTGAACTTATGATGGGGTTTGCCTACTCGCTAACCCCGGTACCCCTTTCCTTAGGAAACATTGATGGATCAATGAACACAACAATGAAGTCAACACTGCTGAAGAAACCTGAGGTCAGACTCCAAAGAAGCCACCCTGATGCTGTAAATGCCACTGTGGTTGATGGCATGCTTTTGATCGAAAGTCTTACAAACCTGCCACCAACATTTCATGGTGTGGCAAAAACCATCCTGTTTCTTGTTTGCTGTACTTCCAGAAATGAAGTACACCTTGTCAGTGACTGTTACAAGTCACCATCGATCAAAGGTCTTGAACAAGAGAAGTGAGGAAAGCACAGCATCACTCCACTCTCCTATCTCATAACTGGTTCTGACCAAAGCTGATTAAGAGACTTTGCTGGATCCCTGTCTTCATCTTCATTCAAGATGGCACTCCTAGATTTTCTAGCTAAAGCATGGAATTCTGATGTGTACTGTGAAGTTCTAGGTGATAAAAAGCTCATGTATGCAGTAGGAGAAACTTGTTACTCATACAAAGTGGAAGCTGGACATATGATCAGACTAGAGTGCAAGGCCCTAAAAAGCAAACACATAGAAGCAGAAACAAGAATCATGCAACACATACACTACATTTGTAGTCAAAATGAGGATGAAGATGTGCATGTAGTGGTCAGGGCAGATGATACTGATATTCTGGTTATTCTGCTGTATCATGCAAGTCTAAACAATAATCTCAAACTGCACATGGACATTGGCCATTCAGGAAATAATACAAGAAGATTCATAGATGTATCCTGCTTGTCAGCAGTCAGGCAGACCTGTGTGTGCAGCTCTACGCACTGACAAGGTGCGACTATTCTCCAGCGTTCAAAGGCAAGGGGAAGGTGCGACCTAACAATCATGGAAAAGAATGCAGAGTACACACAAGCATTTGGAAAACTGGGATATCCACACTTGTCTAAAGAAACTGAGGATACAACTGAAAGCTTTGTGTGTACCTTCTATGGACAAAAAGTAAAGTGTCAACACACTCGCTACAGTATGTTCAATGTCAAATATGGACCGACAAAGACACGCCCCTTAGAAAAGATCAAAGAAGCAGACGCAAGCTCGCTATCACCATGCAAATAAACTCTGACACAACACATCTGCCATGCAAATTATATTTCACTTGTATGGAAAAATGCAGAAAAAACAGAAATGACCCTACTGAAGCCAAAGGACAATGGCTGGACCTATGAGGATGGCATATACAAGCCAACGTGGTTCACATGTGAAGTTGTACCACCAGCCTTAAAGGGGAACTGTTCTTCAAACATTAAGAAACCCTGTTGATGACAGTTCCCCTTTAAGTGAACTGAACAAACACGACAACAATCCAAATAAAGAAGATGACGACAGTGACTGTGATGTCGATACTGGTAAGACAGATTTGCTTAACATGTCAGGTAATGAAGACAGCGAACAAGAATACTGATTGTTGTACTTAGTTTCATAAAACGTCATAAAAAGTTGATTGTTTCAAGTTAAATATAGAATAAAATAAATAACGTTAATATTAAGCCTTTGATACGTATGCTGCTGTTTGTTACGTCTGTAGTTGTGAGAGAGCACTAGTACCCTTCCATAATTCTGCTCACTTTGTATGCGTGAAGCCTACTGCAGTAGCATATGTGTGTCTGACCTTGCTGTTCTTTTTCTTTCTGGTCTATCCCTCGTTCCTTATTTCAGACTGGCCACCTGGAATGGGACATCTCCTCCTTTCTTGCTAAATCCTTCACTGTCTTTCTGCAGATGTGGAATTGTGGTGCTCGAACCCCCAAAAAAGCAACAAACCATAAAATGCTGGTGCAGCAGTCTGCAGCCTTAAAACATTTATTTATTGAGGCACAGGAACGTCTGCTGCTATTTTGTTTTTGTTTTTTCAGTTTGTTTATATTCCTTGTTTCTATAAAAAAAGGTATAAGATGTAGTGCACTAACACTTGAGTAACAAACTAGGTTGGTTGTCCAATCCAAAAAGGTTTTGCTGCTAAGTCCAGTGCTTTTCATAGCAATGCTAGTAAACAAACAAATGCAGCATTAAGTTTTTTCTTTAATAATGTAAATTAATATATTGTGACTGAGGCTGAGTGAGGTGAGCCATGTAACAACTGCTGTGTGTGCTACTTGCTAGCCTTGCCCTGCCCTCTTTACTAGTTCAAGTTAGAAATTCTGACAATTGTAAACAGAAGTTCAAACATGTTGAAAATGTGTAAGTCACCTACCTTAGTAACAAGTGTTTGGTCTCATTTCTAATACATGAAGTAAGCAGTTCTTACCCAAATAATGAGAAATCCAAGCCTGGTAACACAGGTGGGTCTGTTTGGGACCTGTTCAGATCCCTATGTTCTGCTAGGAGCCAGCCATCCCTCTCCCCTCCATTTTTATGCTGTGTGTAAGTGGAGGGAGGGGCTAGTCCAGAGATAATGATGTTAAAATTGTTCAGGCTTGCTTCTTTTTGATTCTATGAATATGTTAGATGTATAAATATGCAAGGTAATGTGTGCACACTTTTGGACCTAACAAAAGAAAGGTATATTTAAAAAAATATGTTTAAGGTTTAAAAGGGCGGAGTCTGATGTGGTCACCTGATGGGTTCCTAGTATAAAGGGAACTCATCCTGTGAACATTCAGATTTCGTTGAGGATCAGTAGGTGCTGGTCCAAAGTGTTAGTCTGCAACTCTTCAGACTAAGATTCTTTTGAATCCAGGACAGCTCTTTTGTTGGAATAGTCCTTGGAAGACTGGAGTATTGTTTTGTTTTTTGTATCTTTTGTATTTCTTTTGACGTTGCAAGTTCGCAAGTTTTATTTGGTTATTTACTTGTCTCTACTTAATAAAAGATTTGGCTTGGTAACATTAAGCCTTGCCACCTTACTGTGGTCTCAGTGTCCATCATTGCACCCACACCCTTTGACAGTAGTATTTCAATAAAAGTTTATAAAACTGAAATGAAAAAAGGAACCATTAATTAAAATACACAATTTTCACAGAATTTCATTTTTTCATTGAATAAGTACATTTTCCAAGAAAACGTTCAACTCTGAGTGAATAAGAGTTGTAAATCTGGATTCTACACACTTTTACATAAGAAACAGTCATCAAACCTTTTGGACCTAGACAAACAGATAAATGCACCTGGCGCCTGGACTGAGTACCAGGCCTGTCTGGTCCAGTCTGTAGTTAACAGGATCATTGTTGCAGGTTTCCTCCCGAGTTTTAGTACTTTCTAAATGAGTGGAAATAGTGGGGAGGCATACAGAAACTTCCCTGTCCAATTCAGTAGCAGGGCATCCTCTGGGACTGTCCCTCTGGCTGGTGGTCTGCAACAAAACTGGAAGAGCTGATAGTCCTCCCTTGATGCAAACAGGTCTGTATTGGGAATGCCCCATCTTCTGAACACTGTGGCCAGAACCTACTGGTTTAAAGCCCATTTGTGATTTCCCTGGATGATTCTGCTTAGATAATCTGCCAGGACATGGTCTCTGCCTGGCAGGTATACTAGAAATATGTTTGCTTCTGCAACCCTTACCCCGGCCAAGAGCGGCATTTTGCAACAAGAACTCCCTAACTTATATCACAGACAAGGCAACAAACCACAAGTTGGCATAAACAAAGGTACCACCCCTGGCATTAGGGCAAATACCTGGCTCGGTATCTAAGAGGTCGGGAGGTCAGAGCGCAAAAGATCATTTATATTTACACCGAGTTCTGGGAGAGAGGTGCTAGGGCTATGCTATGTCTCCTATCTGAGGGGGCCCATAACCAAGCTCACACTGGGAAGAACAGCTGGAATGTTCACTACTAGAAATACTAACATACTAAAATGCCAGCAGAATAGGCCTAATGGTCTTTCGTGTCTGCTCGTTTGGTCAGCCCCCACCCTGGGTGCTGACCTTGCTGTCCCCCTCGCCTTCTCCCTTCCCAGTTCCGGATATTCTTGCTGCATTGGATTTTGCTTCCTGAACCCTTCCCCTGTACCTGTCCCACCCCCTCTTGAACCCCTCCACTGTCTCTGCCTCCACCAGCCCCCTAGGTAGTGCATTCCATGGCTCCACCACCCTCTCAGTGAAGTAGCACCTCCTCCTTTCTCCCTGAATCTTCCCCCCTCCAGCTTCCACCCATGCCCTCTAGTGGCCCCTTCCTCCTTCCTTCGAAGCACCCTCACTGTTCCTCCCCTATTTACCCTCTTCATGTACCTGAAGACCTCTATCATGTCCCCCCGGTCCCTTCTCTCTTCCAAAGTGTACATATTTAGCTCTTCGAGCCTCTCCTCATAGGTCCTGTCCCCCAAGCCCCAAATCATTTTGGTTGCCCTCCTCTGGACCCTCTCCAGGAGGTTAATATCCCTCTTTAAGTGTGGCCTCCAAAACTGCACACAGCACTCCAGGTGCAGCCTCACCAAGCAGTTATACAGAGGGAGTATCACTTCCCTCCTTCTGGAGGTGATCCCCCTAGCGATGCATCCCAGCATCCTGTTGGCCTTGGCTGCTGCCCTCCTACAAGTCTCAGAGTTGTTCATCTTGACATCCACCACCACCCCCAGGTCCCTCTCAGCCATTGAGACTTGTAGTATTCCCCAGGGTGTACACTTGGCCTGGGTTTCTGCCCCAGGTGGAGTACCTTGCATTTCCTGCATTAAACCTCAGCTTCCACTTTCTAGACCATCTTTCCAGAGCCTCCAGGTCCCCTGCAGGGCCACCCTCCTCCCTCCCATCCACCACTGCCCCAGTTTGAGTCATCTGCAAAGAGACTCATCTCCTCCTGATTCCTGTCCTTATGTCAGATACGTGGGCGTTGAACAGAAGGGGCCCAAGGACTGATCCTGTGGGACCCACTAATGACCCTCCTTGGGAAGGAGATTATCCCACCAACTACGCACCCTCTGGGTCCGGTCCTGGAGCCAATTGCCTATCCATCGGATCATCTGGTTTCCACCCCATTTCTCTAGTTTATCCAACGGGCCCCATGAGAACAGAGTCAAATGCCTTGCTGAAGTCCAGAAAGAGGACATCCACTGGTCTACCCAGGTCCAAGGCACTTGTCACCCAGTCATAGAACTCCACCAGGTTTGTCTGACACGATTTCCCGGATGAATCCATGCTGTCTATCGTCCAGGCACCTGACTTATCCAGGGCCCCCCTAGCCACTCCTTGACAATGCCCTCCATCACCTTGCTCACCACTGATGTCAGGCTGACAGGCCTGTAGTTCCTCCACCTCCCTTGATCCCCCTTGTGGATAGGCACTACATGCGCCACCTTCCAGTCTTGAGGCACCACCCGTCCTCAGAGATGGTGAAAGGCTCTGCCAGGGGTTTCGCCAGGACATCTCGCAAGTTCCTTCAGCACTCTAGGATGTAATTTATCCGGCCCGGTGCTTTCTCCGTTTAAGGGAGCTGAGGGCTTCCTCACTCTCTGCTGTGATTTCCACTTCCAGTACCTCTTCTCCTGTTTAGCCCTCCCCACCTGCCAGTGATGCCCCCTCCCCAGACCTGCCGATTGGTAAGGGTCCCCCTCCTCATTATCTGTCTCCTCCCATGTATGATGCAGCATCCCATTTTCCCTGGTGAAAACTGAGGTGAAGTACTCATTTAGTACCTCAGCCTGCTCCTCTGGGTCTTGTGCCCATCTCTCCCTGATTTAATCCTGCTAATCTGCCCCTTCACCCTTAGTCTTTCCCCAATGTATCTAAAGAACCCTTTTCCTCTCCTAATTTCCCTGGCCAGGTTCTGCTCCTTCCTTGCCTTAGCCGCCTCACCACTCTAGTGGCCCTTCTAGCCAACAGCTCATACTCCCTCGATCCCTTTCACTCCTTGAGCACTTGAATTTCTTATAGGCTGCTTTCTTTCCCGCACCACCTCCTGGACCTCCCTGGTCCACCAACAGGATTTTTGGGCCCTACCGCATTTTCGTCTTACTCTTGCACAGGTGCTGGTAGCATCCTGCACCCCTCTCCTGATGATTTCCCACCTACTATCAGCGTCCATGTCTGACCCAATCCCATCCAAATGCTCCTTAAGGATCCTTCCCATTTCCTTAAAATCCACCCCCTGAAGTCGGTTACTTCCGTCTTTGTGCAGCCTTCTACCCCTCCTAGGTCCAGGCAGAACCAGACTGTGGCATGGTCACTCCCCGCCAATGGGTCCCTTACCTCCAGGCCCCAATCTGGTCACTGTCTGCCAGGACCACATCCAGTACCCGTGCCTCCCTGGTCGGTTCCCTCACCTGCTGAGTTAGGAACAGCGTCTTGAAAGACATCCAACAACCTCTGTTCCCTGGTCACAGAGGATGTCATAGTCTCCCAGTCTGTTCCTGGCATGTTTAAGTCCCCTAACACCACCACCTTTCCTCTGCCCAGTCTGCAGTGTCTCCTAACGTCTGCCACCAGACTGTCCTCCAGCTCCTCCGCCGGGCGGGGGTCTATACACCACTCCTATTTTTACTCTCTTGCCCCCCCCTTTGTTATCAAGGTGACCCAAATCGCCTCCACGGTTCCCTCCGCCTCCTCAACTCCCCCTATGCCAATGCAGTTTTTTACTATCATTGCTATCCCTCCTCCCCTTCCCCGTCCTTCCTGAACATAGTGTAACCCTCCAGGTTCAGGTCCCAGTCATGTCTTGCAGTGGCCCAAGTCTCAGTGACCGCTGCCACATCCACTGCTCCCTCAGTTAACATCGCCTGGAGCTCAGGCATTTTATTGCCAAGCTCCTGGCATTTATGCAGGACTACCTTCCACCCTTTCCCTATAGTTTCATTTCCCTGCTCGTGTTCCCTTGGGGATTCTGTTTCTCCTGGTCTGCACTTTGCCAGTTGGTCTTTTCCTGCAATCTCTGGTCCCCCAGGGGTGGAGACAGAGTCCTCCTTTATCGGCATCCCCTTGACTGCCTTTTCTCCCATCCCACCCCCTTCACAAGTTTAAACCCCACTTTTCACCAATGAACTCCTCCATTTTCAACTTAAGATTCCTCCTCCAAATTGAGATGTAGTCTATCTCTAGCATACAGCTCCTTATCCCCCAGGTCTCCCCAATCCCCATCAACCCATACCCTCTGGCCTCACACCACTCCCTGAGCCACTGGTTTATCTCCTAATTTTTCTTTTGTGTTCCCCACTAGCCCTTGGCACTGGCAGGATTTCTGAGAAGGAAACTGTGCATCCTATGTCATGACAGACCCTGGCGAGCTCCCTGAATCTTGCCTGTATCTCTAGCTAGCATTTTCCCTCAATGTCATTTGTGCCCAGGTGGACCAGATGTCTGGGGAACCCCCACAGTCCTTTGCCGGCTGATATACCTGTGCTTTAGCCCTGTGCACGTTAGTCCAGGGAAGCACCTTGTTCTAACTGGCCAGGCTTCTCCTCCCTATCCCATTTGATACCCCTGATCATAGAATCCCCAGCAGGAGCACTCTGACCACTCCTTTTCCTCCATTTCCCCTTCCATGTCCCTCATCCTTTCTCACCCCCCCCACCCAGCTGGCTCCTTGTTCCTCCCTATCTGGGTGCCACATGCCACCGTTCCTTATTTACCATGGCCTCCCTCCTCCAATCCTATGCCTCTCCTCCTCCTGGTATCCTTCTGTACCTTGTTAATTCCCCCTCACTGCTCGTAACTGGTCCTTCTCCCCCATCTGCTAAACTAGCCTGGCTCATCCTCCCTTCCTTCCTGTCTCCATTTAGTTCCTCCTTGCTCATCGTTGCTCCCTACTGGCTTAACCCCTCAGCTCTCTTTACTGAATCATCCTTGTACTTCTGGTCCTTCTTTACCTTTCCTCCCAACTGGTCCTTCTCCTTGGCTTTCCTCCCTCTTCCCCTGCTCCGATTTACTACTCCCCCATTCTCCTGCATTCCAGGTCCCCCTGTTCTTCCTGCTATCTGGCCCTGCCTCCTGCCCCCACTCCCACACCCTTTCCGTCTTTAACCACCTCTGTCGTGGCTACATTCCCCAATCCTTGAGCAGAAGAAGAGGTGAAGCCGATTCTGAAGTATAAGGTCTGATCCACCTCCCTGCCTTGCTTCCTTCTGTGCAGCACTGGCTATCCGCCTACTTCCTGAGAATGTTGTCCCTCGTCCCCTTTGAGGGGTCCCCAGTTACCTTCCTGCTTCTAGTGTGTCCTTTTGGGCCCCCTCTGCCAGGGTCCCTATGTGACCCTGAGTATTCTCCTGCACTCCTTTCCCTACCCCCGCCCCCAGTGCTTGGTGCAACCCTGTGGGAGATTTCCCCCCTTCCCCAACCACATACCACCCCCCTTCCCCCAGCTTTCTCCTCATCCCCGCAACCTCCTCCCTAAGCTGTGCCAGCTGGTAGCACACTGGGCAACCACCAAACTTCCAAGCCCAGTCCAGTATCATGGCTGCTCCACACCCTGTGCATCCCAACCACCCTCCCAAAGATGCCGGCCCTAATGATGTGTGGTTCCATCCCCTTTCAAATAGTTTTCCTTGGGTGAGCCACCAGGTTCCCCCTATTCCAAGATACCCCTACTGCCTAATCAGGTCACCCACTAATCCTAGAGACAGTCCCACTGTACACCAGTAACTCTGTTACTAGGTGCAGTACAACACATTAAACATGTAAGGAAAATGAACAACTCCCTAAGCTCCTCTCTCCGGCCTTAAATCCAACCCCAGTGGCTAGAACTACATGAGCTGCACCAGCAGCCTTTTCTCTCAATTGCAGGGCAGGTCTTCCCCTATAAATTTGCAGACTTCTGGGGAGGAAGGGTCTTGGGCAGACACCTGACAAGAGAGAGTGTATCAGCCCTGTGTCTCCCCTCCAAGCCCTGCAGCTAAAGAACCATCTCCAAGCAAATCCCACCAAACAGGTTTTAAATCAGAAGAAATAGGCTTCTACCAGCGCAGCCCGTTACAAAGTGAAACATCCACAAAAAGAGCCCCACTTACAGCCACTAAATCAGTTTGGGGTTGTATAGTATGGCTTTATTCTGACACAGATGGAAAACATAAAGAGGTGGTCCCCCCAGGTTGGCACTGTACATTACAGATAGTCAGCAAACACTTTTCTTTTCTAGTACAACAGTTTGGGCTTTTCCTAGATTTTTTCCTCACAGAACCTCAAACGGTCCATCCCTCTCTTCTAGGGATCTCAAGGGCATTATTTTCCCATAAGTGTCTATTAAGTGGGGGTTTCCACACACTTAAAACATTACATTCCTCCTGACATAATGGGCTTAACATCCGCAGGGTAACCTTGTGCCCTTCCAGTAATCAGTTAGCCCTGACTGGAGATTAGATGAGGTTCTGCCCACCCTGGCCCCAGCCAGCCTCTGCCATTCCATCCGGGTTACACACAGCCTTCAACCCCCTCGGATTGCTAAAGGTCTCTACACTTTCAAATTCCCTCACTCGGCACATTTTTGTGGTGATACTCGGGGCCCTGAGTGGTGTACCCTAGCCTTGTCTCTGGGTACATACACCACCAGACAACTCCCTCTAAAACATTCCCATGTAGCTGTACTCATGGTTTGTTAGTCTCTTTGTTACAGACATGGACCTTGGAAGAAACACACTTCTCTCCTTTTCTGGTAGCTTTCACCAAGACTCTCTCCATCTCCGATCTGGGCAGCTGGATAATCTTGTAGTCCCTCAGGGGATTGCCCCTTGAACCCACTGGATCTCACAGTCCCATCCACTTCTCACAAGAGTGACCCACTGGGGTCTCAGAAATTACAGCTCTTCACCGCTTCCTATGGTACTGCTATTGTCTCACACACACTAGGGTGAGAAAAATGACCAGAGGTTCCTCACTCAGCCTCAGGGCAGGCTGGCAATCACCTCCACACTGGGAGTTCCTCTCTCCACTGCTCCCACATTCAGACTCTCCACTCAACTGAACTCAACATTCTAAATGGCTCAGGCTGCTGCGAAAGTTCTAAATGATCTCACCCATTTCTGACTCAGGCTAGCTAGGTAAACAATGGGAGGTCTGCAGAGAGCTTCTAGTAAAGTCTCTACCCGCTGCTCACTACCTTCCTAGTCTAACATTGATGGGATTCTAGTAACTCCAGGTGACTGGGTGGTTACACTTCTAAGGAATACGCCAGGTCCCAGATCCTCATTGCCTCTGTGCAGTTTTTGAGATCTTGTACAAACCAGAGAAGTGCATACTGGGACAATGGTGAAACACAAACAAGTACTCTCAGGAACAAGGAACTACATCAGCATTTAAAGACTAAAGCTCGTTTGGTCCTCCGGTGGCAGGCTTGCACAGTGTGAGAGGCTGTGCTGCAGGCTGCCTTGCCCTGTGATACCGGGCTGGAGGTTCGAATACCGGGGAGCTCTAATTACTGGAGCAGACTTTTTGTGGGGGTGGAGACTTGCCGCGAATAAAGGGAAGCGCCGCTTGCAAGCGCGAGCGCCACTCGGCATTGGAATATTTGTCTGTAAACGGGGAAGAGTAATGGGTTGTTTATATACGTTTTAATGTGTGCCAAGTTAAGCAGTTTTATCTATTTAAATTTTGTTTAGATATATTAAGGTGGAGCCTATTTTAGTATTGTCTTTATTGGTTTAATGTAGGTCAGGTTGTTATTTTGTGCTATTTTATAGTGCTTAAATAGCAGCTGTGGTTTTATTTGAAATGTTTAGGAATTATGTGGGAGGATCTATGGGGACTAAGATTACCTATAGCCACTCGTTGCTTTATGGTCTACGCCCCTCTATCCCCCTTTCTGTGTCTGATACTATTGCTAGACGCTGTCAGGAAGTGGGGATTGTAGGGGGTTATGTTGATTACTGGCAGCGGTGATCAGGCTTGTGGGTGATGGTAGGATTGAAGTCCTTAGGTCCAGGGGCGCCCTGGGTTGCGAGGGCATCTGGGAGAGGCCAGGCGTGGTTGGTGCCCGTCCCAGGAGTCCACCAGTCTGAGTGGCCAGGTAGCCTGTGGGGCTGCACACCCTCCAATCCTCTGAGGGCAGTGTTGTGCAATGCCAGGTCGATCAGGAACAAGGCGGCAATTGTTTGCGCCTTGATTTCATCGGTCGATCTGGCTTGCATTACGGAGACCTGGGTGGGTGATGATGCAGGCCCTATTTTTGAGGCTGCGGTCCCTCCCGGGTATACCGTGGTACACTGCCCCAGAGTGAATCGCAGGGGTGGCGGCGTAGCCATTTGCTTTAGATCCAGTTTGACCTTCACCGTGCACCCAGTGGAAGCTCTGGGTTCTTTTGAGTGTGTGGCTATCCACGGTGGTCTCGGTGCGGGCTGCAGGATTTTCCTCGTCTATCGCCCTTCTGGCCTGATGGGGAATTTCCTGCAGGAGTTTGCCGAGTTCACTGCTGGTGAAACACTGGGATCCCCCAGATGTATTTTTCTGGGGGATTTCAATGTCTGGGTGGATGATGGTGATCAAAAATGCGGCGGCGACTTTTTGCGGAGTATGTCCTCTCTTGGACTGGCGCAGGTCGTTGCCGCACCACTCACCAGGATGGCCACATGCTGGACCTGGTGTTTTCACTGGGGCTTGAGATCACTGATCTCAGGATTGATCGGGTCTCTTGGTCCGATCACTGCACGGTGAAGTTCACATTTGGGGCTCCCGCCATAAGCCCTTCCCCTGCGGAGATGATTAGCTGTTGCCCTTTGCGGGGTCTTACCCCTGAGAGTTTTCTGGCGGCAGCTAAATTATCTAGTGTGGGTGCTGCATGCGTCGGAGGAGTTGGTGCCGGCGTTGACACCTATAATGAGGTGCTCTCTGACACCATCAACTCCCTCGCACCTGTCCGTGTACGACCCAGAACCTCATACCTGAGGTCCCCATGGTCTCGATGGGGACCTCAGGGAGATGAAGAAGATGGGTCGGAGATTGGAGCGCTGCTGGAGAGGATCCCGCCTGGAGATGGACAGACTGGTCCTGCGTACGCACTATCGTGCGTATCAGGAGGCAATCAATCGTAAGAAGGCAGTGTTCCTGTCCAGGGAGATTGCTGCCGGGAAGAATCGACCAGCTTCACTCTTCCGGACTGTAGACAGACTTCTTCATCCTCTCTGCCTGCAGCCTAGGAGGTTTTTTCCGTCGAAGACTGTGAGGAGTTTGCTCGGTTCTTCTCGGACAGGGTGTCCATGATCCGGCGGGATGCCTCTTCAGCTAGCAATACCACAGCTAACAGTGGTCGTCAGATGTGTTCTGAGTGCACTCCGCCAAGTTGGGGAGTTTAGACCAGTGGAGGCAAGTGAGGTTATTGAGGTAGCAACCAATTTGAGGCATACCTTTTGTGAACTGGATCCAGTGCCAACGCGTTTCTTAATGAGATGCGTTGGCTCTGTTGGCCCGGTGTTCGCCATGATCGTACGGTGTTCCTTATCTGAGGGAGTCTTTCCGGATGCCTTGAAGGAGGCTCTGGTGAGACCCCTTTTAAAGAAACCATCTTTGGACCCGGAGATCATGGCGAATTACCGCCCTATCTCCAACCTCTCATTTTTGGGGAAGGTGGTGGAGAAGGTAGTAGCGCTTCAATTGGAAGAGCACCTCGTGACTCACGAGTTGTATGATCCCTTCCAGTCGGCTTTTCGGGCCAGACATAGCACAAAAACTGCTCTTGTACGGGTGCAGAATGATCTCCTCAGGGTTAGAGATCGGGGGGACAGGACAATTCTTGTTCTTCTCGATCTCTCTTCAGCATTCGACACTGTGGACCATTGTGTGTTGCTAGTTCGCCTTAGGGATTTATGTGGACTCACCGGTACTGTCATCAACTGGTTTGAGTCCTTTCTACAAACAGGAGGCAACGGGTTATGATGGGTAATTCCTCATCTACACCCAATCTCCTTTCTTGTGGAGTCCCCTCAGGGTTCGCGCTACTGGCCCCAATGTGTTCGTGAGTGCATGTTGCCCCTGGTGGATCATTAGGAAGTATGGTCTGAGTTTTCATTGCTATGCTATGATACTCAGCTATACTTTTCCTTTGCCCCAGGAACATCTAATGCAGTGGATGTGCTAAACATCTGTCTGACCGAGATAAGTGACTGGATGGCCTCCAGCTGGTTGCTGACTAAACCCTAACAAGACGGAGGTATTGGTAGTGGAGTCGAACAGAGTTCGTGATATGGAGGTCTCTGATTCAGCAACTGACTTGTTCTTGGGGCTGTCTCATTGAAGGCCTCCTCACGGTGCGTAGTCTTGGAGTGATTCTGGACAGGAACTTGACCATGGAGACTCAAATATCTTCCGTGGTTCGTACTCTGTTTTTTCATCTCAGAAACATTGCCAGGATTAGGCCCTTGTTATGTCTCTGGACCTCCCTACCTTGATACATGCCTTAGTCACATCTAGGCTGGACTACTGTAATGCGCTCTATCTCGGGGTCACAGGACTTCTCCGCAGACTGCAGCTGGTGCAAAATGCAGCTGCCCGGTTATTGACTGGGCAGAAAAAATTTTGCCATATTACACCGGTACTGCGTGAACTGCACTGGCTGCCGGTCAGGTGGAGAGTCCTCCTTAAGGTGGGTCTTCTCACCTTTAAGGCCCTACACGGGCAGGGCCCTGGCTACCTGTCAGTCCTCCTGACACCTGTTCTATCGGTCCGCCCTCTTCGATCCTCCAGTAGTGGCCTCCTGACCGTTCCTAGGGCGAGGCTGAAGTCAGCCGGTGATAGAGCTTTTAGCGTTGCGGCTCCCGCCCTATGGAACCTATTACCAACTATGGTCAGAGAGGCCTCGACTGTAAATATTTTTAAGATCCGCCTGAAAACCTTCTTATTTTCTCAGGCGTTTGATGTTTAGACTACATTAGACTATGATGTACTCATTATTTGCTATTTCACTTATTTTTTGTATTATGTTCTTTTAAAAATTTGTACGGCGCCCAGAGCCTCCGGGATTGGGCCTCTTTTAAATAAATTTGACTTGACTTGACTAGTACTTCAGTTTAAAGCATATTTATTGCAAAAAAATAAAACCTCAGCATACAGGCAAACGCTTTATGCATTTGATAAAGGTTGATCCAAAATGTATAAAGCATCTGCCTGTATGCGGTTTTATTTTTTTGCAATAAATATGCTTTAAGCTGAAGTACCAGTCCTTCCAGTCTTTAAATGCTGATGTAGTATCTTGTTTTTGAGGATCTTGTTCCTCCCTGCTTGTTTACGTAGTATATTGTTGTGTTACTTCCAGTTCCAGAAAACTTCTGTTTCTGCAAGTTTGGAAAGTTTTTGAGCTGCAGACACAACCCCCGGCCCACTACCCACTTGTTTTAGTAATGTTTACCCATTCTCGGAAGCAGTTGCCAGTTTCCCTCCCACTGGCAATGGTTGGACGACCTGGGCAAAACTGTCAGGGGTTTTATTTTGGCTGGAGTTTAGATGCTGGAGTGGCAGCATTATGCATGGAAGCATAAAGTAACCTTTTATGACCGATACTTATAGGGTGCATAAGAGGCATAGGACCTTAGGAAGTATTTCCTGCCTCTGTCTCCCCTTCCATTTGGCCTGTAGGAGGTAGAGACCTTTTCCTTCTCATTGTTGCTTCTGAAAGTAGTTTTGTATTCATCCACTTTTTTCATGTAGGCATCTTGTTTTGTCACCAAATAATGAATTTCCCTACATGGCCTTGATTTGAGTATTCTGAAAAAGGATGTTGCCCCATCATTCTGCCTAGCACGGATTCGCTTTAGATGAGACTCCTGCTGTCTGCAAAGAACTTGTGTGTCCAGAGCCAAGCTCACATCCTGGTTAATATAAATGGGCTGACCACATTTTTAACAGGCATCGTGATGAGAGCAGGTCTGAACAGTTGGGTCATGAATTGTACCCCCAATGAGTCTTCCTCCATAAGCCTTCAGTATAGGAGGAGGGACATCAGGGGATGCAGCTCTCAAAAATGAGAGCTGGGCAGCACAATAAAAAAAAAAAAAAAAGTTGGAAGTTCTCCTATTTGGTATCTTCAAAGTAGCAACATGCCCCCTGAGGAAGACCTTTACTGGTCGAAGCGCTGGGGCTGTTACAGTGCACTGCCATGCTGGATTAAACTTTAAAATCATTTGGTTTTCTTGGCTTTATTCCGGGTGCAGCTCACTTTTTCTTTGAAAAACTGAACACTGTTTGCAAACAAAGATATAACAATGTACCTCCCCAACATACAGACCCTTGATCAGCAGATGACTGCATACAGCATGGGTGTAGCCAGGCATACTCCAAGTACTCCATGGTGTGCAATTTTATTTAAGGGGGGGTAGCAAATAGGCACTGAACTGCTTCCATTTTCCATGAAAACTAACAAAGGTTGTATTTATTGTGTCAAATGAGGCAACAAACATGGTCCTGGTGTACATTTGTATATTGTCTGGCTGCACCGGGGGTAGCAGTGAGTCCACTTGGTGTGCAGATCTAAAATCCCTGGCTACACCCCTGCATACAGATATGGCCAGGGGTTCAATAGTTACAATGTTGAGTAAGCTGGACAGGGGGAAGCCCTGCTACATACCTCAGATTAGTGAAAAATTACCCAATAGATGAGAACTGGCTAGCACCTGTGCTTGTGGCTCTTGGTACAAGGTTTTCCACATTTAAATGCGAGACCCCAGGTCAAATTTGCAAAGGGTTATAAAAAAAAAAAATAACTCCCACTCCACTGTATCAAAGGCATTCTCCATGTCCAGTTGGTTAAATACTCAGAAAAATATCAACTTCAATGCCCGTAACACGGGTTCAGAAATGGTCATAGTACCACTACCGCCATTCTGGAGTTCACAGGCTTTATTCACCACTCCTTAGATCAAGGACACCTGGTCGGTGCTGCTTTCATTGATTTAACCAAAGCTTTCGACACGGTGAATCATGCCTTCCTGGTCGAACAGCTTACCACCATTAGCCTAGCTTGTGACAGCGTAGCCTGGTTTGAAAGTTACCTGCACAACTGTACAAAGCAGCTGACGACTGGTAACACCCTCTTGGATAGCAGACCTGTCCTATGTGGAGTTCCTCAAGGGTCCATCTTGGGCCCTCTTTTATTTAGCATTTTCCTCAACAACCTTCCTTACTCCAGTCAGGGTCACATCCTTGTATATGCTGACAATGCTGTCCTGTTTACCAGTGATCCAGACCCTAAGGTTCTTGAATCTAGAATAATTTTGCAGTTGTAGAAAGATGGTTCCATAAGCACAAAGTTAGTTATGAATTACAACAAGACTAAAACTATGCTGTTCTCCAGCTCCCAAAATAGGCACAGAACTTACCCTCTTTCTATCACCAACGAAGAGGGCTCTCCCCTGGAGCTAGTTCAGAACTTTAAATATCTAGGGATTACTATTGACAGTATGATGACTTATGTCTTATCATATTGACAACATTGCTAAGGCTGTTAACACCCACATTGAGCTACTTTATAGGTATAAGCAAGGTCTGACCCCAGAGGCTCTTAACCTGGCCATTCAAAGCTCTGTCTCACTTATTGATTATGGCTTACCTATCTATGGATCGGCTGCTGAAACAACTCTTCACCGCATCATAGCTGCACTCAACAAAGCATGCCAGCTCCTTACTGGCTCAGTCCATCTGTCCCATACCTGCAACATGTACGATCAGGCTAACTGGCTCCAGTTCAAAGGTAGACTCATGTACCAAACATGTTTACTGTCCAAAAATGTAAGCTTAGGTAAACTGCCCCCAGGAGTGCAAAAGCTTATTATCCCCACTATCAACAGTCGTTGCACCAGAAGCTCTACTAGCCAGATTTTTAATCTACCCCACTGTCGCACTTCTCTGGGACAAAGGTCCTTTGCCTACCGTGCCCTGCTATGGATGAACTTGCTGCACCATGACATCACTTCAGCATCCACCTTGGGCTCCTTCAAGGTTAAACTTAAGCAACAGCTAGTTGCTGATGCCAGTTGTGACTGCTTCCAATAACCTTCCTTCTTGTGACCAGCACTTATTCTAACCTTATGCATAACTGTTCTCAGCATGTAAATAACTGTTCTAAGTTGCTAATCATTCTCCTTCACATTTCCTCTTGATCCCTTCCACTCACCCCTCTGTGGCTTCCCCCCCTTCCCCGTTATATCTCCTGAGCTCCCTTTAAAATGCTTTGTCCTATACTGTCTCACCTCTGAGGACGCCCCTGGGCTGATGCCACCCCTTACCTCACTGATTATTAGATATTAGGCTGAGTCTGTTCCCATCTTCCTGTAAACGGTCATTTCATAAGACCCCACCCCCTCTAATATGACCCTTTGAATTCCAAGTTTTAATCAAATATGCATCATGGCATACACTGTACAATACCACATGTATTGGAACTTCTCTAGTTATACACTCTTGTAATGTCATGTATAAGTCCTTGTTCTGTTTGTTCTCCGTCTCATACTTTCCCAATATGTATTGTTCGTCTGATGTGGAACCTATGAAATGATCTTGTTCTCAAAGGTGTTATCCGAAATTTCAATAAATAAATAGTGCGCGAAGACCTGCAATTATAGACTTCCTCACCACCGCCACACTACACTGAGCATGCGTCTAATATTATGTTCAGATTGTCCCCCTGCTACAAAGCCATCTATTAGACATTACTTTGTAATGTGCATTGAGCAGGAAGATGGGCCTATAGAGAGAGAGAGAGAGTGCAAAGGGAGTACAGTGATGGTGGCTACTCTCAGGGAAGGGGCGATCTGACCTGTCTACAATCACGCTGTACAGAGGTTCTAGCACATCTGATAACAGTTTCTGGTAAAATCTGCAGAACAGGCTATCAGGTCCCAGCGCTTTACCCGAAGTGAAAGAGCTCTCAACTTCTACCTGTATCAAGTTACAATCTACTATTGCCCTCCTGTTGACAGTTTTGGAGCTTCCAGAAAGTCTAAGGCGGGAGCAATTTAGAGGCTCACCTCAGTTTTAGAAAGGGACTGGTAAAACTGCTTTATGTCATCAAATATATTCCAGTGCGGCTATCTGGCTTCAACCCCTACCGCCCTCACTATATATCGCGGTTACACAAATCAGCCTGAACAAATGCAGTACGATCTAACCGCGAATAAAGACCCGCTGAACGCTGCAAGGCACCCAAAAAACAAAAGGGACACCTAGGGGCGAACAGCAAACAGGCGACAAAAAGAACCGCATCCACACGGACTTCCGCCCTGCAGCTCTCCCGCGATTCCTCGCGTGCATAAACGGAGGATTTCGGCAAACAACTGTCATACAGCGAAACAATGTGGGTTTCTGTGGTAAAAATAATAAGAACTCTTAATTTTACGGTTTCAAAACAAGCAGTAATGCTTCGTTGTGTGCCGCAGAGTCCGCGCTGCCTTCACGACGGCACTCTGCTGTCGCACGTATTCTTTGGGACAGCCAAGAGCCTTTTCTTATATATTTACTAATGTAACACCGCGCCGCCACGAACTAGCGCTCAAATGAAATGCGCCTCGAGGCAGCCAAACAGCAAAAAAAAACAAAACGATGAAAGCCCTGTCCCCCGCCGACGAGGGCAGCACCACCCCTCAGAGAAGCGCTACCTACGAAATAACCCCTATGGAGGTAAGAGCTCTATGGAGACAACCTTCACGGACGACAACATCCGTTACCGTAAACAGCGGCCGTACACCACCGCCGTAAATGCACGAACCCCACGGACCCACTGACGTCACCACACTGCTGTCGCTTCTGCCTCTCGCTGTCCCTCCCTCCGCTCTGATCGTGCCTGTCGGCTTTAGCAGAGGGAGGAGTGGAAGGAGACGGCATCAGCAAGGCGACGCCATTGAATTTGCGGCGCAGCTTTGGAGGTTGGCATCGCCCGCCTGTAGCCCACGGAACGGGGGTCCAGTTATTGACGGTACGGATTGGATTTGGGGATGGGGCAGTGCTGTTCCCGACACGACAGTGGGAAGCGAAATGATCAGTTAGTCCTTTTGGCGGGGGATTTGCGGTGCAGATATCACATCTTCTGTAGTTCCTCTTGGGGATCTAGGGAGCATCTCAGTGAGAGGGGGATGGGTATAGAGAGAGAGGTTCGGAGGTGGGGTTCAGGTGGAGATGGAAACAGAAGAGGAGGGATGGACACGAATGGGGAGGGGGTCACCGACTAGGTGCAGTGTTTTGGTACAGCTGACAACCGGTGTGGCCTGAAAGGCTCCACATCTCTCCAGGTCTGGAGAGTGAATTCGCTAAAATTGTGAGAGGGGGTGGGGTGAGCCGCCTAATAATAATCTGAAGTGAAGGGGCATGGGTAAGGCACTGCCATCACCAGTCAAGGACGGAGCTGGAATTTGTAAGGGGGTAGCAGTTTGTCAGAGGGGTGGCACTTGGAATATGTGAATATAATATTGAGCAATTATTCCCTTTAAAATGAAAGCTGGAAATAGAAACACCATTGTTGTTTTTTTTTTTTTTTTTGGGTGCTACATCACTACACAATTGAATATGCTAGTGCCTCTACCATTATGTAGAGTACTAGATAGAGCCACGAGCTGGTGTTGGTGGCTGCACTTTGGGGCCACCAAATTTGTGGCCTAGAAAGCCGCTGTGCAGAGCTGGGGAAGCGATATGGGATTCAGAGTGGATAAACATTGCATGCTGGAATGCAGTTGTTTTATTTGAGATGTACTCTGAGAAGTTCTGTTTGTATAAATGTGGTGACCGAGATATTCGCACGGAGCCAAACCTCCCCTTGAAGTCCACATCAGGGTGACATATGGTGTGAAAATATCAAAACAGTTTTGAGACAAGAAGTGTATGTACAGAACAACGGAAATAATCACAAAGGAGTTATTCAAAGACAGGGCCGCAGTAATGGAGGGGGGGGGGAGTGGGAATGTTGTCTGGGCCCTGAGCTCAGGAGGGCCCACCTGAGGAGCTGGCATTAGCTGGTTTGAAACGAGGGCCCATTTCAAGTGACTTGTCTGGGGCCCCAAAATTAATAGCTGCAGCCCTGTTCAAATATATATGTAAAATCTTTTTTACAGATGTGTTGGGGAGGGATTGGGATAACAGCATAGTACAAATAAGGTACAGTAAATAGGATTTTTTAAATATGAAGTGGAAATGTGTTTCAAGTAGCAGTGCAAATTAAACTAAAGAATAGAAGATCATGCTTTAGGTGTTTATAGAATAAATGATGGGTAAGTGTGGTATAAAAATAAACACATCAAGGAGGCTAATAAGATCATACAGCCTTGTGGCTTTATGATCTGGTTAGCCCCCCCCATGGGTTTATTTCCAATATGTTTGCTTGGTTACTGTTATGTTTCATTGCACTTGCGTATATACATGAAAATGCCACTGGTATTTCCCTGAGGCAGTTTGACCGTATGACATTACGAGTGGTGAAGCCATGAGTGGCATCAAAATGTCAAAACTTCACAAGGGAAAAATGTCTGTGATATTTTCATGTAGGGCTATGGCAAATATTTATGATATGCCTTTATTTTATTATACAGTGCAAAGAAAAAAATATTGCGTTCTGATTGGTCAGTGACCACCTTCAATAGTGATGTTCCTGGGTGAGATGAGGAGCTGTTCCTCGTAAGGTGGGACAGTTGAGAGGGAGCTCCCAAAACCGCTCGAGTGTGCATGCATAGAAAGAGTTGCAGAGCTGTGATGCTTGGACCGTAGTGTGGTACTGTTTACTTGGGTTTGGTGGCTGCAGCTGTTGACTGGCAAATTCCACAGATTGATGGAGAGTAACAGTTTCTCCTGGCTGTAAACTATACCAGTGGGCTTGAGGTTGAGTTTTGTTTGTTTGAAAATTGGTAACAAGGAGAGGCACACTGAGCCAAAGATTGTTTCTCCTCCCCCCCTCACCTCGGACGATCTCCATCTGCCTGGTCCCCCCCAGCCCTGTCACTCTGACGTCCACCGGAACTTGCCGCCAGCCAGTACCCCCAGGGTTTGCCCCCCCCGCAAGGTTGGCCCGGTCCCCCAGTCTGCCGCTAGAACTGATCCAGTATTGGACTGAAGCCCAGCTAGTCGGGTATAGGGCCTGTAAGGGTCCATGCATCATCCTGCCACCAAGGAGTTTTCCTGTCTTCTTTCCCCCAAGGGCATGCATTCAACGGTACCATGGCACATGACCTGCTTGCTGTGTGTCGGTGTCTGCCCATCCCTCTACTCACTCTGTAGCAGTCCCAGGTGCCTTTCCCCTAGTTTACTGCTAGGGGCGAGGCGTATGCTAGGCTCTGTGGTCCCTTCCACCTCTGGAGGTTGAAGGGGGTCCCCTTGACACTCAGTCCTCCACCCCCTCGGCCAGCCCTTCCGATGGCCCGAGCTCGCTACTGAACTCTGTTCATCAGCATCGCAAGCGGTAGCGCTACTGCTGCGCCAGCAGGCCAGCTGCCAAGACTCGTTTCCAGGTCACAGTACAGAGGACATGCACTCCCTGTCATTACATGTGGCGGCCGGCCAAGGTGGAGAGAGGAGGGTTTTGCCAATTGTTGTATAGAGTCCCACGGTGCCGATGGCTGCTTAAGGTAAAGGGGGGGTGCAGTGTGGGTCGGTTGGTACCTGCAGTGCCGGGAGGTGGGCACTAGGTGCCATTGAAGCTAATGCTGGGACGGGGATCTGTGTGTGTATGTGGGGTGCCGCTAGACGCCAGATGCCAGAAAGAATATGTGATTTGATACAGGGCCAGCGATCGGAGTACGATGGGCAGGGCCAGCGATCGGAGTACGATGGGGACCACTGGACACCAGGGACTGGGGGCTGTCTAAATGCATTGAGGTTATCTTTGTAGGCTTGCATACATGTGACATTTATACATGCCTGAAAAGATAACGTCAGTACATTTAGTCAGCCCCTCCCTGATTCCATTACTAGCTTCATAGACAGTCTGCAGCCCCGTTCTCTGCTTCGCATCATCATTTGAGTATTTTTAGGGGCGGGGCTGCAGTGCTCAGCGGCCACTTGGCTTGTATCAGGAAGGTACAAGCTGGGCTTTACGAGTTAAGGTACTTGTTTTTTTTTTTTTGTCCGGCTCCCCTAGTCCCTGAAGGGAGCTCAACCCCTGCCCGCTCGCCACCCCTTCCCGGGTGGAGCCGGGCGGGTGCCCCCTCCCCACGGTCCATGATGGTGTGCCCTGGCTTACCCCCCAGGGTGTGGCCACGGGAGCAGGACCCCATGTGGCAGACACTGTTGGAAGCGGGGGTGGCGGCGTAGCGGGGCTTCATGCTCAGGGCCGGGATTATTTTGTGTGGCTGTACCTGGGTGTGGGGACGTGCAGTGATGACCCATGTCTGCCCCGCCCCCTGTAAGTAATGGCGCCGTCACAATGGATCTCCCAGCCTCCGCCAGGGGTCCATGACATGCCAGACACACTATCCCCCCCCCCCAGAGAAGGAGAGCAGTCCCTAGGACACTCAGTCCTTCTCCCCCTGGCTGCCCTTTGACGTCCGAAGTCCATTTCCGAACTCCAGTTAAGTTTATTGACCCAAATAGTTCCCTAGTTCAGGCAACTGCATGAGCATGAGTTGCCTGCTTGGGCGTCATCCGCAACTCTTTTGTGCCGGGCCCCCCACACATACAGTGGCGTGAAAAGTATTTGCCCCCTTCTGATTTTCTATTATTGCATATTTGTCACACTGGATGTTTTCAGGTCTTTAGAGAAAATGTAATATTAGATAAAGGGAACCTGAGTGAACAAATAACACTTGTTTTTTTTTAATTTCACTTATTTAATGAAAAAGTTAACCAACACCAACTGGCACTGTGAAAAAGTAATTGCCCCTTACACTTAATAACTGGTTA
This sequence comes from Neoceratodus forsteri, assembly GCA_016271365.2. Taxonomy (NCBI): domain Eukaryota; kingdom Metazoa; phylum Chordata; order Ceratodontiformes; family Ceratodontidae; genus Neoceratodus; species Neoceratodus forsteri. Next base: position 253,151,872 of record JADMNL010000028.1, on the reverse strand, counting down.
TGCCACATTTAGCTGTAATGACTGCAACCAAACACTTCCTATAATTCAATATCAGTCTTTCACATCGCTGTGGAGGAATTTTAACCCACTCTTCCTCGCAGAACTGCTTTAATTCAGTAACATTTGTAGGTTTTCGTAGCATGAACTGCTCGCTTCAGGTCCTGCCACAGCATCTCTATTGGATTTAAGTCTGGACTTTGACTAGGCCACTCCAAAACTTTAATTTTACTTTTTAGCCATTCTGATGTGGACTTGCTTTTGTGTTTTGGATCATTGTCTTGCTGCATGACCCAACTACGCTTCAGCTTCAGCTGACGGAAGGATGACTGACATTCTCCTTAAGAATTTTCTGGTACAGAGCAGAATTCATGGTTCCTTTAATTATGGCAAGTCATCCAGGTCCTTAGGCAGCAAAGCATCCCCACACCATCACACTACCACCACCATGTTTGACTGTTGGTATGGTGTTCTTACTGTGGAATGCTGTGTTTGCTTTACGCGAGACATTATGGGATCCATGTTGTCCAAAAAGTTCCACTTTGGACTCATCTGTCCATAGAACATTTTCCCAAAAGGCTTGTGGATCATCCAGGTGCTTCTTGGCAAATGAGAGATGAGCATTTATGTTCTTCTTGGTTATCAGTGGTTTCCGCCTTGCTACTCTCACATGAAGCCCATTTTTGCCTCCAGTCTCTTTCTGATTGTGGAGTCATGAACACTGACCTTAGCTGAGGCAAGAGAAGCCTGCAGTTCTTTGGATGTTGTTTAGGATCCTTTGAGACTTCTTGGATGATTTTACACTGCGCCTTTGGAGTAATTTTGGCAGGCCGCCTACTCCTGGGAAGGTTCACTACTGTTCCAAGTGTTCTCCATTTGGAGATTATGGCTCTCACTGTGGTTCGATGGAGTCCCAGAGCCTTAGAAATAGCTTTGTAACCTTTCCAGACTGATAGAGGGCAACAAATTTTTTCTGATCTTTTCAGGAACTTCCTTTGATCATGGCATAATGTGCTTGTTGAATCTTTGTGCTGGCAACGTGACTCTGATGGTAAGGGCCAAAATAAGTGAGGTTTATATTGAGCAGGGCTGGCTGTAATCAAGCCTGGCTGTGTTCAATCGGCTGACTCTAATTATCCCTTTAATTGGGTTGATTTAACTAGGGGCAATTACTTTTTCACACAGTGCCAGTTGGATTTGGTTAACTTTTTTCATTAAATAAATGAAATAAGTAAAAAAAAAAAAAAGTGTTATTTGTTCACTTAGGTTCCCTTTATCTAATATTATATTTTGTCTAAAGACCTGAAAACATACAGTGTGACAAATATGCAATAATAGAGAAAATCAGGAAGGGGGCAAATACTTTTTCACGCCACTGTATCTATTCTGAGACAGTATCTTTTAATTTTTTTTGTTTGTTTGTTTAGTACAGGACAGCAAGCTTTCATTACTTTTTGCATTTTTTTCCTGTTGTGACAGGAAGACAGCTTTGGAGATATACGGTGTTCTGAGTGGAGTACACTTGATTTTACTACGTTGAATGTGTGGAACAGTCAGGAGTAGATTTGTGGGACAGAGCTGTTGGAACGCTACGTGGATGAAGCAGAATTAATTTTTATTAATTTTTATTTTAGACATGATTGTGTAAAGATGTGAACATGCTTTGAAGTTAAACAGGGTTGCTTCTCAGAATCGCTCTGAATGTGCGGTCACAAAACTCAGGAGCTGGTTCGTTTTTGTGGGTGGGGATAAAGTTGGGTGAAGGCTGAGTTGGGATGTAAATACTGAAGTAAGAATAGTGAACGAGGCACAGTGAAAAGAGAAATGTGTTTTTGGGCACAATGAATGTTGGATTTTTAAAATATTGCTAGTATGGAAATTACTTTAATTATACAAAATGCATGTTTTTTTTTTTCTTCCATCATGCTTGACAGATGTTTGTGTTTTGTGGCTTGACTTAGTTAATTTTTTGTGATGGTTTTTATAATTCCCCAAGTAACTCGTAAACCCAGGAATAATTGACTTGTTTTTCTGTTCTTGATTATTTTAATGTTTTTTTCTTGTCTTATCAAGTGTACAAGCTATATGTTGTTCATGTGCAGAGTTCGTTAGAGTTTATCTCTGTGATTTTGAGAAGCAATTGCAATTTTTGTTTCCTTATTTAAAATACTAATTTTTTTGAAAGTCAGCTCAGATATCTCATTAGATTCTGGCAAACCACACAACTGATAGCCTTGAGAGTTTTGTATTTTTGTAAGTTTTTGTTAGCATTCAACTTTAACTCCAGGAGGTCATGTTTCCAAGTATTTTTCAAGTGTTTGGCACATGTGAATGATTTTAAAGCCATATAGTTTAAATACTAAAAAATATTTTGTTCTGAAACCACAAAAAGGCTGTATTGCAGGACAAACTATAATGAATTTTAAATTTTATAATTTAAAAGTTTATAGTTTTTTCAGTGTTCGTGGGGGGAGCAACTGAATTTGGGGATTTTTACAATGTAGAGAAAAAAATATGTTGCAGGTGATACCTTTTACTGGACTAACAAAATTATTTCTGAGACTAGCTTTTGAGAGATAAAACTCCCTTCTTTTGGCTGGCCTGGTGGCACTGAGGGTTGAGGCGCTGGACGCCACACCTCGCACCACACCGGTGACCCAGATTTGGGAACAAGCACAGGCCGCCTGGGGTCGGGGGGAGGAGGAGAAGGATTGAGTGCCAGATGGTTGCTCTCCTTCTCCGGGTAGGCGAGACCTGCAGGCTTCGATGCGATACCGCCACCTGGGGGTGCTTGGGTCGTAGGTGCAGGAGGAAGCAGCACAGAGAAGGGTTCGGGTATCAGCTGAGGGCTGGAGTGGAGGGCACGTCTCAGCATGCCTTCGACTCATTGGCTCTCATTGAACGGTGGTGCCCAGGGGGCGGGAGAAAGGCAGAAAAAAAGCTCCCCACATTGGCGCTGGTAGACGGGCCTCTGAGGACGGTGATCGGGGCTTCCGTGATTCCTTGCGCAGGGTGCATGCTCCATGTATATCTGGGGGAGTTCGGGCAAGGCTTCTCCACCCTGGCCGGGGGGTTATCCAGAGGATCTAGGGCTCAGAGCGGGGCACCAATATGTGTGAGGCAACTCCTGGAGGACTCCGATGCAGGTCACCATTGAGGCCCCAAAGAGAGGGCCAACGTGGGCAAGGTAGGAGGATAAATTCAGAGTCAAAAAAACAGGAAAACAAAACTCCTTTCTTTTGACAGAGCGGGAGAAAGGGGTCTGGCAGAAGGCAGGCCCTGGCTCGCTGACACTCCCGTTCATGTGTGATTCTGAAAGAGCTGGGGTGAGTGTAGGACTTGTTACACATCTTGCACAAGTAGGGTTTTTCTGAAGTATGAACGTGCATGTGCTTCTTCCTGTCGCTGCTGTTAGCAAAATGCCTGTCGCAGCCTTCAAATTCACACTGGAAAGGTTTCTTGCCTGTGGCAACAATGGGGGGGAAAAAAATAAACACATAATGTATAGTCTGTTTCTATGTCAGTACATTTATAAACAACCCGCTGGTGGTGGCAAATCCAGACTCCGTATATGTGTATGATATAGTGATTTTTACATAAATTCACAAATTACTGTATTAACTTTTGAACTATGAGCTGATTGTCACCTAACTTGTGAAAAAAAATTAGCCCCTGGGGCTTTGACTTTGCCCACCAATTTTCACATTTCTAGGCACTAAGACCGCTGAGATGTAAGCTGTCTAAAGCCTTTCTTTTGGCAGCGACACTGCCTCAACCCTAGCACAAGGTGCTTTTTCGCATGTATGTCTGTTTATTAGTTCTTTATACAAATGTTGATTTGCGCTTGTTTGTGACTCTACGTTAATTGTGTACTTGATCCACAGCCCCATGGTGGAAAGCTCCCTGGTTAGCATTTTCTGTAGATGTATAGATGGCAGTGTGCCAAGCTTCAGTAGTTGAACTTGTCTTGTACTGTTTTTGTATGTGCCCTCCACTCCCCTGGCACCTTTTGCTGCCAGGTACCCAAGGAAACGAAGGACACAGGCAGGTACTATTTTTACCTACACTAACCTTGATGGGTGGAACAAACTCCTTGATCGCCTGCAAGTCACTGTGACTCGAAATAGCTTAAGAAAAAAACAAAAACAAAACCAAGTATTTTGATGAAGCGTGGCAGTGTTGCCAGTCCTGTTTTCCTGTATTCTACAAATAACACGTTTTATTGTGGTGCATGTACTGTATTTCCAAGCTCACTGTAAGGGTTGTCTGTGTGCTGCTGTCCTCTGAGACCCTCGCAGAAATTGCATCTCATGAAGCGCCCATGGTGAGCACAACTTTGAATAAACACCAGCTAAGCTACAAGGCCAGCCAGTTAGAATGCACTTCATGTGACCAGTTTTTCAGGTGAACTGTCCTTTTTGCAGAATTTGTAAATTGCAGCATTTAGGAGGGGAAGGGATTGTAATTTTGCTCTGAGGAGGTGGCAATCTGATCCCTTCCCTTGTCCTGGTATGCCGGGACTGCCACTGTGCTCAGATGTTTTGTGACACTTGAGTAGGGAGAGCAGGGGTGCACTCCACTGAAATAAAATGGATGCATTTTTTTTCCAGTTTAAAAAAAATAAATAAAAAAACATATTTTATAAATTCATTTCGTTTGCCACCACTCAAATGGCAAGGGTCTTGTTAGTTAAGTGGGGGCTTCAATATATATATTTTTAAAACTATGAAAAAATCTCCTTTTATTTCAATAGAGTTAACTCTTATCCTACTGAAGCATTAACAAAACATCGAGCAAGCGGTATGTCAAGCAACTGGAAGAGGAAGGATTGGATTGTCAGCTCCTAGAGCAAACTGACTGTCCCTTCCCCTCCCAAATTCTGCAATTTATAAATTCTGCAAAAAGGACAGTTTACTTTCTATAGAGGTAAACTTCAAGAGGGGACTTTGGGGGGTGGGGAATGAGTAGGGTTGCTTTTGAGGTGGTCGAAAAGAAAGGGGAACAGCATTTTAGTCCCAGCTGACGCACTGGGACCAAGACATCCCGAACTACACTATTGCTGGCTTTCAAAAAAATGTTATAGCTTGTTTCAGGGTCAGCAACTTACATTTTATCTGGTTGATCTTACCTAAACTGGCCTGCCATCCTGATTGCATTGTTATCCCATGAGCCCCCACAACTGGTTGATGTCAGTGACAGAAACCGAGGGGTATTTTACTGACAACCACTAGTGACAGTGTTAGGATGTACAGGGGCACTTGTGACTATGCAGATTCAGAGGCGATGGATGGCTCCTCTTAGTATTGCCCATCCTTCTGTTTGGGACTCCAAAGGAGCTGTCAGAGAAGCATACATTATTAGTTAATAAAAAATGAAATTTAGTGAGGATGGGGCAGTTGACCAGATGGTCCTCAGTGGACAGGCAGCAAGCTGAGAAACGTAAGTTGTCTCTATGTTGTGTTACTGGGTCCATGTTCCACTTCGTAAGTTACAAACATTGTTGTGCATAAGAGTGTCTTAACAGTGACATGGAAATCTGCTGTAGGTCTGTTTGTTTCACATTAAGCATTATCACTAGATATTGACTGTTACGCAAACAGCAAAAGAAAACTTGTATTTTCACTTTGGAACTGGTGCTCAGGGCACCCTCTGACTGCCTGACCTGTCCTCACTGACTTTGTTTTATTAACTGCTAATGTGCCAGACCTCTCCAGCTGCTGCCTTAGGGTGTTGGAGAGAAGGAAGGAAGGAAGGTGAAGACTAAGAGCAGCTCTCCGCAGTTTTTGAATCTGCACAGCTATGTGTACCCAAGTTAAGCATAACAAGTGTCACTGCTGGTTGCCTGTAAAGCTCCTGTAACTGTTGTCATTTGACGTCAACCACTGGGGCTTATAGGATAACAGTGCAATTGGGATGGTGGGCTAGTTTAGTTAGGATTAGCCTAAAATGTAAGTTTCTGAGTTAAATCGAATTTTGAGAATTTTTTTAAAAGTGAGTGATATTGTAGCCTGAGCCCTCCGGGCCTCAGTGTGTTTATTAGGGCTACTGTTTATGTCGGTGTCCTTGGTTTGTGCTCTGATCCTGAGAGGTTGTAGCATGCCTGCAGGTGGAAGATATGAGCATCTCGGAGGGTGGTAGCTTCCATTGAGAGAAGTCTGTGACTCCAGTGTTGTTGTGCTACCTGGGTGACTACAAGTGGCAGTGCAGTTAGTAGAGCATATGCATTGGTGGTGGTGGGGTTGTTAGTTCATCTGACATGCTGGTATCATGGGGGTCCTTGGGTTTTGAAGGAGAAGATTTTCGAAAAGAAAAGGGCTGGAAGAATGTAGATTGCTGAGCTCTGCCCCCACATCCATGTATATGGCCTTCTCTCTGCACCAGTGGAGATAGCCTCCTTGCCACCTGCAGCTGGATCCTGGGAGCCACCTGCCTAACAACTGAGTGGCAGGGCACTTCCCTCAGTGGGGGAGGCAGTATGGGGTGTATCACAGTGATGGCTTGTAGGTGGCATGCTTGGTGTCTTGGAGGTTAAGGAAACGAAGTGCACTGCAAGGCCTACCTCTCAGCTACTATGAATTTAATATGGCGCTGTGATTTTTACACTTGCTCCGCAAAGGTTTACTGATGTTAGCAATGTTAGGGCTGTTTCTGGACAAACAAATCATTGAACTAACTGATAGAAACACCATTTGCTCTGATTTTTGAAGGCCAGTGCTATGGATTTTAACGCTGAGAGGTATGCTGCAAGGTTTAAGCCAGCCCTCGCTGCAAGTAGCATTTTATTTACTTATTTAGGTTTTGTTGACCAGTAAAGGAAGGCTAGAAGTACTTCCTGTTTTCAGCCTCGTCCGGGAGTGGGGATAGAGATGCATGGCAACTGAAATTGAACCAGTTTAAGCTGTTGGTGATTTTTTTTTTTTTAGTGAGTGGGACGTTTTCCCTATTGTTAGGGTGGTTCCCTGCCGACTGCAATTTTGGTCGACAGGGAGCCCATGCCATGACACATCTGTCAATGAGTTAGTTGTCGACTCTGCATCATAGAGCCCTGAACTACCACCAGAACAAGTAGTCTGGGGACCTTAATTTAACATCTCATCCAAAGGACGGCACACCCCAAGAGTACAGCATCTCCTTAGTACCACCTCAGGTGCCATTGTTTACGGCATTAGCCCAATTCCAATGTGGGATTAGAACCCATGGCCTTCTAGCCCAAAGAGAGGTGTGCTACTGACTGGGTCATGCTGCCACCTAGATACCGTGACATTTTAAGCACGAATGCCCCTGTTGACACAATTACAACCCTAGTGTAATACACGGCCACTGCTTTCATTCACAGCAGTGGTGGTATGTGCATCACTATTTTAGTATTTTTCCCAGCAGCCTTTGCTGTTACTCGATTAGGCATTGTGGGGTACTGTTCTTCTGGGATCGCCAGCAGACTAGTAAAGTACTGTAGCTGTTTAAAGGGGAACAGTCAGCACTAAGAGCTACATACAATTCTGGATCTGATCCCAATTTGCACTTTGCATGCAAAACATTTTTTTTACTTTCTGTTTACGGTAGTATAGGAGATTGTATCAGAGAAAGAGGAAGTTAAAGAGGACGTCAAAAAATTGTTGGTAGAAAAAGAAAAGTTGGTAGTACAATTCTCAACACACATCGAATATGACAAGTACAGGGAACAATTAGAAGAAACAATTAAACAAGCAGACACACGCATCAAAATAGAGAAAGAAAAGTTGAATGTGACAAAAATGATTTTGAAGGACACATTTTTTAACACTAAACTGGAGTGGGGTGGTGGGTCACTACCTGCCAGGGTGGGGGGGGTGCACTAGATCACCAGGAATATGTTAATTACTATTTAATGGAATGGTGATCGGAGATGGGGAGGGGCCACTAGACTGCCAGGGAAATGTTAGGAAATAACGGGGCTACTAGGGAATATAATATTTTATACAGGGATGGCGATCGGAGGACGGAGTAGGGACCACTGGACTAGCAGGGATTATATTATTTTATACGGGGACAGTGAGGAGAACTGGGGGTTGGGGCCATTAGATTACCAGGGAATATATTATTTTATTTGGGGACAGCAATCTGAGAATGGGGAGGGACCAGTGGACTACTAGAGAATATATTATTTTATACGGTGAAGGCGTTCGGAGAACGAGGGAGGGTGGAGGAACACTGGACACCAGGGATGTATTATATACCAATACAGGGATGGGTCTCGGGGGGGGGGGGGGCACTGGACACCTGGGAAATATATTTACACTATCAGGATTGGAGTCGGAGGACAGGGAGCCCCGCTAGACACCAGGGTTATATTATTACTGTAGGAACTGGGATCAGAGGGTGGGGGAGGCCACTAGCACCATGAATACTGTTCCCCGGACCGGGCTATGTTTCCTGTTAAAGGGCCTCCTCCCCATGCACATGAGCCCATGGTGGGCATGCAAATGGCCCCTTAGCACCTTGCATGCACAATGGGCTTATTTGCATGGGGGCTTTCGAATACTACAACTTTTGCCCTGGCGCTATCCATTGCTAGGGCCCTGTTTCAAGGGTACTAAAGGAACTGGTTGAGGATCTGACGGCCATTGGCAGAACTATTTAATAGTTCACTAGAGTCAGGCATGTTACCGCAGGACTGGAGAACAGCACATGTAGTGCTCCTCCACAAAAGCGGTCCCAAGGATAACCCAGGGAATTACAGACCAGTAAGTATGGCCTCCATTGTGGGCAAGCTCATGGAAACCATACTAAAGGAAAGGTTGGTGGACTATTTAGAGAAGCATGGTCTCCATGATGAGAGGCATCATGGGTTCATGGGGGGGAGATCGTGTCAAACGAATCTGATTGACTGACTTCTTTGACTGTGTCACTAAGACAGTAGACAGGGGCCAAGTGGTAGACATCCTCTATCTTGATTTCAGCAAGGCCTTTGACTCTGTGCCCCACAAAAGGTAGATCAAGAAGTTGGTGGATTTCGGGGTTGGGGAAAAGATGGCCAGATGGGTGGAAAACTGTCTGAGGGACAGAACCCAGAGGGTGGTTGTGAGGGGAGAGTTATCTGGCACTAGAGAGGCAACCAGTGGGGTCCCACAGGGCTTGGTACTGGGGCTGGTGTTGTTCAGTGTCTTCATCAGTGACATTAGAGATGGCATTAAGGGCACAATGTGCCTATTTGCAGATGACGCCAAGCTCTGTGGGAGAGTGGACACAGCTGAAGGGATACAGGACGTACAAGAAGATCTGAAAAAGCTGGGGAGGTGATCCAGGATCTAGCAGCTTGGCTTTAATGCCAAGAAATGCAGAGTTATGCATACTGGAGTCAAGAATCCCAGGACAGAGTACTACGTGGGTGGAGTCCGAGTATCTGCATTAGAGGAGGAGGAGAAGGACCTGGGAGTGATGACCACTAGTGACTTGAAGTACTCCATGCAGTGCAAGAAAGCAGCAGCAAAGGCAAATAAGATGCTGGGATGCATATCTAGGGGGATCAGTAGTAGGAGAGAGAAGGTTATACTGTCTTTATACAGGTCACTGGTAAGGCCGCATCTAGAGTGTGGAGTTCAGTACTGGTGCCCACACCTCTAAAAGGACATTAACCTGCTGGAGAAGGTCCAGAGGAGGGCTACAAAGATGATAGCTGGTCAGCAGGGTAAGGCATATGAGGAGAGATTGAGGGCACTGGACATGTACTCCCTGGAAGACAGGAGAGGGAGAGGGGATATGGTTGGGACCTTCAAGTACTTGAAAGGGATAAATAAGGTTGATAATGAGTTTCTTTAAGCTGGGTGGCAACCATAATACGAGAGGGCACAGTCTTAAGCTGAAGGGTGGGAGGTTTAGGAGGGAGGTCAGGAAGCACTTCTTCACAGAGAGGGTGGTGGACACTTTGAATGTGCTGCCGGAAGATGTCATCTCGTTGAAGACAGTAGGCAGCTTTAAACGAGGCTGGGATAGGCTTAGGGGGAAGGTAAGGATCATGGGTAGGGAGGATGGGACATTAACTCAAGCTGTGGCCCTGCAATGCGAGCAGAGTTGATAGACCAGATGAAAAAATTACTTACCTTAGTAATGTTGTTTCTTCTAATGGAGTCTTGCTATATTATGACAATTAGCAGTTTGGTCCTCCTCTAGAACTGCCCCGGAGATGAAAGAGTTAACTCCATACAGGATGGAGTTCTGAGCGCGAGCTCAGTTTTCAAAGCTCTATCTGGGCAGTTTCAAACTGAAACTGTCAGATCTTTACGAAGCAAGAACTCACTAAGGGTCTGTGTGGAAGCTGTAACCTCACACTAGCCTACTGGCTACCTAATAACAACAACAACAACAATAGCAACAATAACAATAACACTGCTGGACCCTACCCAAAGACTCAAGTCAGGGGCCAGCAAAAAACTACCATTTAACAATAGAAACAACACTCCAAAAACCCAAAAGGAAGAAAATCCTGCAGTGGCATAAACAGTGCCTGCACTAGGTTGCCCACCCCTACCCAAGTAGAAGTTCTGAGAGGGCAGGCTGGGGGGTGGTCATAATATAAAGACTCCATTAGAAAAACAACATTACTAAGGTGAGTAATTTTTCTTCAAACAACATGAAGTCTTGCTGTATTATGACACGTTAACGAACTACACAGCAGTACTTCCATGGAGGAGGACAGAACCTACTTAGGAATAGGCTCTGAAGCACAGCTGTGCCAAATCCGAGCATCTCTCTGGCCTGGATATCCAGGAGTAATGCTTGGTGAAGGTGTGTACCGTTTTCCAGGTTGCAGCCTGACAAATTTCCAAAATAGGAATGTCTCTGGCAGCAGCTAGAGACGCGGCTGTACCTCTGGTAGAATGAGCCCTCAATCCAGAGGGGGGTCTCTACCCAGTTTCTGGTAACAAAATTGGATACAAGAGACAATCCATCTGGCAATTGTCCTCTTAGTGGCAGGTTTCCCTTTGCCAACCTCACCATAGGTGAGAAACAGTTGATGGGATTCGAACCTGTGACCCTGTAGTAACTCAATGCCCTCTTAACATCCAAACTGTGCAATCTCCTCTCACCAGAGGAAGAATGCTCAGTGAAAAATACTGGAAGGGAGATGGATTGGTTAAGACGGAAATCCGAAACCACTTTAGGTAAAAACTTTCTGTTAGTCCTGAGGACTACCTTATCCCTGTGAAAAGAAATAAAATCCTTTTCTACTGAAAGGGCTTGTAACTCACCTACGTCTGCGAAGTGATAGCCACTAAATACAGTTTTCCAAGTTAAAACTTAAGCTCTGCGGAAGACAGGGGTTCAAAGGGAGGTTGCATTAACTGGGCAATGCAAACATTAAGGTCCCAGGCAGGGCTGGGTCACGAAAGGTGGATTGGTATGGAGTAACCCTTAAAAACTTGGGAAATACAGGGTGAGTGGAAAGGGAGGAAGCTTTCCTGCTGAAATAAAAGCAGAGACAGCTGCCAAATGAACTCTTAAGGTAGCTGGCCTGAGGCCCAAAGAATTAAGATGGACCATGTGGTCCAATAAAATGGGCAAATCAGCAGATTCTGGGGCAATATGCTTCCCAGAACACCAGATGGAGAACCTTTCCACTTGGAATTATAAGTGGCTCTAGTGGAAGGCTTTCTGAGGCCTTTAGGATGTCAAGGACACCTTGAGAAAGGTGCAAATCAGCAAATTCTAACTCCTCAAGAGCCAAGCTTTGAGGTTGAGGGATTTGAGGTTCGGATACCAGACTCTCCCCTGGGCACAGGTCAGCAGGTTGTGAATCATGGGAAGACACAGGGGAAGGTGGACTGCCAGTGATAGAAGGAGTGGGTACCAGGGTTGCCTGGCCCAGTCTGGTGCAATCAGAATCACCATGCAAGGCTGGGATCTGATTTTTACTAACACCTTGAATAGGAGAGGGAAGGGGGGGAAAGCATAAAGAAACTTCCTTCCAATCCAAGAAAGGCGCCCAGGGGACTGAGCCCACCACTGGGGTCTGCAACAGAACAGTGGAAGTTGGTGGTTGTCTGGGGCTGCGAAGAGGTCTATCTGAGGGGTGCCCATCTGGCAAAACTGTCCCCAGCACTCGAGGATTCGGGGACCATTCGTGATGGCCCTGAGAAATCCTGCTGAGGGCATCCGCTAGGGACATTGTCTTTCCTGGCAGGTGAACTGCTGTCAGAGAGGTGTTCAGGAGTAGGCCGAGACCACAACTTCATTGCCTCGGTGCACAAGGCCGACGACCGAGTGCCCCTTGCTTGTTGATGTACCACATTGTTGTGGTATTGTCTGTTCTGACCTGGACTACTTTGTTCTGGACAGATGCAGAAAATGCTTGAAGAGCTAAAAGACAGCTCTGAGTTCCAGCAAATTGATGTGAAGCAGTGATTCCTGGGGGCGACACTCCCTGGGTGGAGAGGTCGCCCAAGTGCTCCCACCCAGGAGGGAGGCATCCGTAGTGAGGGTGAGGGAGTGGGAAAGAGGAATGAAGGGGACCCCCAGTCTTAAATTGCTCTGATCCTGCCACCACTGAAAGGCTAGGATCAGGGTTCGGGTCACTGGAATCAATTTGGTAAGGGGGTCCCTCCTTTGAGACCAATAGGCTCTCAAGTGAAACTGAATGTCTCTCATCTGGAATCTTGCTCCCTGCACCACGGCTGTGGAGGCAGCCATGTGCCCCAGGAGCTGCAAAAAGTGTCTTGCTAGTCGAGAGACCTGAAGAGTGAAAGAGGAGGCCAGGGCAATCAGCACTCTACCCTTTCCAAGGGAGGAAGGCCCTGGCCAGCTTTGTGTCAATTCCGCACCTATGAAGTGAGTACCTGAACTGGTTCTAGAACTGACTTTGGTAGATTTAGCAGAATCCCAGGAGGTGAGAAGCTGCTGGGTGACTTGTAAGTGGGATTTCACCTGTTCTGGAGACTGTCCTACAATGAGCCAGTCGTCTAGGTAAGGGAAAACAGCAATCCCTTGCCTCCTTAAATGAGCCACTGCCATGGCCAGACATTTTGTGAATACCCTTGGGGCAGAGGTAAGGCCGAAGGGCATTGCCCTGAACTGGTAGTGGCCTGAGGGCAGTTCGAACCTGAGGTACTTTCGGTGAGAAGGCCTGATGAGGACATGAAAATAAGCGTCCTTGAGGTCCAGGGAGGCTAACCAGTCCCCTGGCCTCAGGGAGGGTAAAATCATTGCCAGAGTTAGCATTTTGAACTTTGGTTTCAAAAGGTGCTTGTTCAGATATCTTAGATCTAAGATGGGCCGCCATTCTCCTGTCTTTTTTGGGGTAAGGAAGTATCTGGAATACAGACCTTTGCCCTGGTGTAAGGGAGGAACCCTTTCTACTGCTCTGAAGGTTAACAGGGTAGAGACCTCTGCTTCAGAGCAAGGGTCTCTAGGGGCTTGCAGGTGGAAAATGCCTGGCTCTCATCTTTGGGAATTTTTGAAGCTGAGAACCAGGCCCTGCACTACTTCCAGAACCCATTTGTCTGAAGTTAGGGACACCCAGTTCTGACTGAAGTAAGCCAACCTGCCCCTACTGGTACAGGAGAATCGACCCTGGGCACCCCATCAGGGTGCCTGCTTAGCAGTTGCCTTAGGCTGAGGGGTGGGGACGGTTTACCTCGCCCGTCTGCCTCTGCCTCTGAAAAGCCCCTCTGAGCAAAAGCAGAGGCTTGGAATTGATAAAAAGGCCTGTGGAAGGGCCTGCCCTACCTCTGGGTGTGTGCCTCTGGGGAGTGGCTTGCACGCTCCTTGGCTTGGAGCACTTTTGTAGGTAGTTCTGTATTCATCCATCTTTTTTATAGTTCTCTGTCTGCTCCCCAAGAGAATTCCCTACCACAGGAAAATCCATAGCCTTAGTCTGAGTGTCCTGTGACAGATTAGTACACCTGAGCCATACCAACCACGAAAAGCTACAGAAGTGGCCATGACCCTTGAGGAAACATCATTAACATCCACAGCAGCATGAAATTGAACTTTAGAGGCTTCAATGCCATCAGCAGCCACCTGTTCTAATTCACTAGCCAGCTGGCCATGGGCCTCTTGGCTAACTGCATAACTATCCCATCTAGATTTCTGATATCTAGCACATAAGCCATATAATTTGCCTGCCTGAGTCCCAGAGAGGCTGCCATATACTGCTTTTTTGCCATGGCATCAATCTTCCTGGAATCCTTGTCAGGAGGATGTGAAGCCAGGGGAATGTTAGCTTTGTCACAGGCTGCAGCCTGCACTACTCCTACATGACTACACTGCTCAGAAAGGAAGTCTGTATCAGGACCTGATAGAGTATACCTCCTGTCCATCTTTTTATCGACAGGAGGCACAGAATTAGGATTTTTCAAAATTTTTGTTTGCTTCCTAAATGACATGCAGAGGAATAGACAATCTTCTAGACTCTGAAATATCCATCATTTCAACATAATCAGGCTCCTCCTGCTCATCCACAGCCTCTTCTAAGGGAAGCTGGAGGGTTTCAGCAACTTTCTTATAAAACATAAAATGAGATGGGGACTCAGACAGCATAGGGGGAGATTCTAAAGGTCTGTCTGGAGAGATGTCCGGTTCAATGGGCACATCCAGACCCTCCCAGCCACATACATACTGTTCATAATCCTCCTCCCCCTCCTGTGGTTCTTAAATTCCTCAACATCATACTCCTGAACCACTGGGGCCAGGCAGACCAACCTTTTGCCAACTAGTGGTGGTTGGGACGCCCCTGAGACAATGACTGGACAATTTGTATGACTTTTGCTATTTCTGCAGCAGTTGGAGAGAAATTTTGGACTCAGACCTGCTGATTTTCTAGATTTTTTACTGGGGCTGGTTCCTCAGAACCAGCTTTTCTTGCCGAGGAAGTATCGCCCTGGTCAGAGGGCACTCCCTCTGGTTCAGTTGGCACTGAACGGGCTGGCCATCGGGTCAGCAGACTTTTTGGCTCTCGTTCCTGAGCCTGCCCAATCTTTTTCAGGGTGGCTGCAGGAAATTCTTACAAATCTGGCAGTCTGACTGAGGTGGTCAAACCCCAGACAATAAACACATGTGGTGTGTGGGTCAGCCTTGGCAAAGGCTTCCCCACAAAGCATCACAGTGTTGAAACCCAGTGGGCCGGTTTTTCTTTGGGTTTCTCAGACATAATGCCAGCCTAACCAAAAACTTGCCCTTTTAATGGCAGTGCCAGGCAAGACACCCTTATCGGTTCCTAACCGTGTCACGGGTATTTGAAAAAACCGTAATGAAATCTGTTTTTTAGAACCGATAAGAACCGGGAACCGCACTCTAAATATATTTTAAAATGTTTAAAATGAGTTTTAAAGCAAACTGATCGGTTCAAAACCGAACCGATAATGACAGTTTCCACACAGACTAAAACCTTGTACTTACGGTTACCAGATAGAGCTTGAACCGAAATGCAGTAAAATAAAACATTGTTCTCAGTTAAATTTAACCGAGAATACTTAAAATGAACCGAGCTGAAGGAGAAATCTCCGGAGCGACTGTTCAGTGAGGCGGAATAAAGGATCTGACAGTTTCAGTTTGAAACTGCCCAGATAGAGCTTTGTAAACCGAGCTCGAGCTCAGAACTCCATCCTGTATGGAGTTAACTCTTTCATCTCCGGGGCAGTTCTAGAGGAGGACCAAACTGCTAATTGTCATAATATAGCAAGACTTCATGTTGTTTGAAGGCCTCCTTATGTTCGTATGTTTCAGGGGTGCAGTCAGGCAGGGCTAAGTGGCTTAGCCCTGGGCAAAACAGGACCTATATTCAGACAACTATCGTCCTGTGCTGTTCGTCTGAATATAACATTTTTGCCCACCAGTGCTATTGCAAGACAGAGTGTAAATGTTTGCACTTCGTTTTGCACTTTTTTGAATATCTGGCCCTGATCTTTTGTTTGCTGGTCCCGCTGTCCAACCGGCGCTAAGTACAGTCACAGAGGACTGTACTTGACTCCAGGAGAACAGTGGGACCTGAAGACATTTGATCAGGGTTTATAACAACTCTAACATGCACTGCAGACTATTGAATCTCCCACTGCTGCAGCCTTGCTCTGATGTCAGCTGCAGGGGATTTGTAATAAAAAATGTCAGCTTAGAAGTAAGCAAAGTTAGTCTGATACAGTCTACTGTACTACAGTAAACCATAAGTAAAGCAAAATGTTTTGCAGGCAAAGTGGGACCTTTGATGCTGAGTGTTCCTCATGAATAAATAGTAGAAAATCATGCACCTTGCTGAATTGGAATAAAAACAAAAAAACAAAAAAAACCCCACACATTTAACGTATGTTACCTCATGAGCCTAATTAGATTAAGCATTACCTTTCTTAAAAAAAACTAGAAAACTGGAATAAAACCTTTTTATATTGCAGTTTGTGATACAGTATTAGAATGTTGTTGGCATATTTTTCACTGTTTAGTTGTATTGACTCGTGGTCTGCATACTCTAAGTTTACAATAAGGACTTGGTTCTTTCTCCCCTTTTATTTCCCCATCCCTCCCACCAACAGTTGAAGTCACCACCGCTTCACCCTTTGTCCAGTAGGGTAAATGAATGGCAGTCTTTACAGCAGGTGGCAATTGCGCTTCTTGGTTGGCTAGTGTGGAAGAGTGTGTGCAAATGCTGTAGCATCCCGTACCTTTCTTTCTCTTGAGTCGAGTGCTTTACCATCGCTTTGTGCACAGGTCTCGGCCAGCCCCAGTGTGGGATTCTGGTGTTCGCACAAAGGATTTGATTCTAATGTTTTTACCTGTAAATAGATTGTTGTATCTTATTGACATTGACTGTGTGACAGCCTTCATGTGTTGCAATATTTGGCTAAATAGTTTTCTCCAGCTGTTTGGTTCCAGTTGGGTTCAGGTTTGATTTTTCTCTGGTGCTAGCATTACATTAAATGCAGTATTTAAGTTGGTCAATATGAACGTGATGTGAGCTTTAGTAGAGCGTGGAAGTGAAAAACTTTACGAGTTTGTTTCTGAGTGTTTCAGTCACTCCATTTTTTTGAGTTTCCTCAAAAATTTTACCGTATGCCTCTAACATCCGGCTTTTGCATCTCTCCAACAGTGTACTCGAGCCAAGAAATACATTTTGTATGTGTTTCTATGTAAAACAGAATGGATGCATCATGCACCCATTTTGGTTCTTGTTGGACATTGTGATGCATTTTTATCAGACCAATACAAATTGTACGTAGATATGTGTACATGCAGCTAGAATGAGGAAAGAAGACTGTTGGTCCAGTGAGTTCCTCCCATAGAAACATAGAATTTGATGGCAGATAAGGACCGCTTGGCCCACCCAGTCTGCCCATTTCCCTACCTAATGGATAAGTTGCAGATCCTAGCCAACCAACCGCCTACTTCTTCTAACCTCCTCCCCCCAGAGTTGCCTTATGTCTGTCCAATGCATTCTTGACTTCCACCACTGTTTTTGACTCCACAACCTCCTCAGGAAGGCTGTTCCTTGCATCCACAACCCTCTCCATGGAAAAAATACTTCCTCACATTACCTCTGAGCCGGGAACCCTCTAGCTTCAGATTATGCCCCTTTGTTCTTGTGCACCTCTTTTTCTGAAAGATGCTACTCTCCTGGACTCTGTTGATTCCCTTGAGGTATTTGAAAGTTTCAATCATGTTCCCCCTTTCCCTCCTCTCCTCGAGGCTATACATATTAAGATCCTTAAGTTTCTCTTGATATGTCTTCTGGTGCAGACCCTGCACCATTTTGGTTGCCCTCCTCTGGACTGCTTCCATCCTGTCTATGTCTTTGCGGAGATTGGGTCTCCAGAACTGCACACACTACTCCAGATGGGGTCTAACCTGCTGTCTGTACAGAGGGATGACGAATTCCTGTTTTCTACTGGTGATGCCTCTCCCTATGCATCCCAGTATCCCCCCAGCCCTCCTTACGGCCCTCTCACACTGCTTGCCCACCTTTAGGTCATCTGATATGACTACCCGGTCCCTTTCCATTTTGTTGTTAGTATCTCACCCCATTGTGTACTCTTCCCTGGGTTTTGTTTCCCAGGTGCATTACTTGCACTTCTTAGCATTGAATCTAAGCTGCCATACATTTGACCATTCCTCCAACCTTGCCAAGTCCCTTCTCATCTTTTCCACCCCACCTTGTGTATCAACTCTGTTGCAGATCTTGTGTGCGTCTGCAAAGAGACATACTTTTCCTTCCAGTCCTTCTGCAATGTCTCTTATAAAGACATTAAAGAGGACCGTCCTAGTACTGAACCCTGTGGTACCCACTAGTAACCCTCCTTTCTTCAGAGTGGACTCTGTTTACTGTTACCTCTGTGTCCTGTTCTCCAGCCAATTTTTACCCAGGCTGCCATCTTGGGACCCACTCCCAGGCTGGCCAACTTGTGTATTAATCTTTTGTGGGGGACTGAGTCAAATGCCTTGCTGAAGTCTAGGTAGGCCATGTCTACAGCCCCTCCCTAATCTTCTACTTTGTTCACCCAGTCAAAGAAATCTATTAGATTCGTCTGACATGAGCTTCCCACTGTGAATCCATGCTGCCTTGGGTCCTGTGCCCCTCTGGCCTCTAGGTACTCAACAGTTCTTTCCTTCAGAAATGATTCCATCATTTTCCCAATCACTGAGGTTAAACTAACAGGTCTGTAGTTTCCTGCTTCTGCCCTGCTCCCACCTTTGTGAAGTGGAATCACATCTGCCCTCCTCCAGTCTTCAGGTACTACCCCATCCTCCCATGATTTACTAAAGAGGGTAGTCGGTGGTGTCCTTAGTTCTTATAGAATTCTTGGATGAATCCCATCAGACCCCATTGCTTTGTCCACCTTCAGTTTTAAGAGTTCTTTCAGAACCCTTTCTTCTGTGACAGGGCTGGTCTCAACCCCCGTATCCAGTGTGTTTCTGTTGTTTGGTTTAGGTACCTCCCCCTCTTCATTTGTGAATACTGAGCAAAACTATTTGTTTAGTATCTCTGCCTTTTCACAGTCACCCTCTGACCATCCCCCTTCCCTTTATTAAGCCTCACTATCCCTCCCTTGGTCTTCCTTCGCTCCCTGATGTACCTATAAAAGGTTTTATCCCCCTTCTTAACTGAGTTGGCTATCTTTTCCTCAGTTTGGGCCTTTGCTGTTCTTACTGCCTTCCTGCTTCCTTTGCTTTAACTGATACAATTCTCTGTCCTGCTCCTTCTGTGATTCCTTGTACTTCCTGAATGCTCTCTTTTCTCCCTAACCTTCCTGCCACCTCCTTTGAGAACCATAGTGGTTTCTTACATCATTTGTTTTGTTTATTTGCTTCACACAAAGGCTTGTTGCCTCTGTGATGGCAGTTTGATTATTCCCATTGTTCTTCCACCCTCCTTCCTGCCCATTTGCTAGTGCATTCCTTAGGCACTCACCCATTTTGGCAAAGTCCGCCTCCTGAAGTCCAGTACCTTTGCCTTTGTATGGCTTGACTCTACCGCTGTGTTTATCGTGAACCATACTGTTCGATGGTCACTAGTTCCCAGATGGCTACCCACTTCTAAATCTGTGATCCTCTTGCCATCTCCATTTGAAAGTACCAGGTCTAAGATTGCTCCCTCTCGAATGGGTTCCGATACTAGTTGTCTAAGCCATGCCCCCTGTAGGGCATCTAAAATGACCCCACTCCTAGAAGTGGCTGCTGCAAATGCACTCTATTTAACATCTGGCCTATTCAGATCCCCCATTAGCAAGATCTCTCCTTTTTCTGCCATTCTAAAGATACTTTCTATCATTTCCTTGTCCATTTCCTCCCCCTGAGATGGGGGTCTGTATACAACCCCTGTGCGGATTGTGATGCCATTGCCTGTCTCCAAATTGACCCACAGTGCTTCCTCTCCTCCCTGTTTAACCTTTTGTTCTGTTGCTTTGATGCCGTCCCTTGTGTAGAGAGCTACTCCACCTCCTCTTTTACCCTCCCTGTCCCTCCTGTAGATAGTGTATCCTGGTATGTTTACGTCCCAGTCATGGTTCTGTGTGTACCATGTTTCTGTGACTGCAACAATATCCAGATGTTCCTCCTCTATCAAGGTCACTAATTCAGGAAGCTTGTTACCCAGACTTCGGGCATTGGTACTCATTGCTCTCCATTTTTTGATGGCTTTACCTCTTGTAGCACCATCTCTGTCCTCATTGACTTTGCCTTTTCCAATTACCCCTGTCCTGCTCCCTACTGACCATTTTACCTTAGTCTTTATCTCATTTAGTTTCCTCCAGTTAATTGGAACTAGCGTGCCACTACTTTTTCTTCAGGTTTTTATGGAGTCTGAGTTTGAAGGCCGTTATGATATCGGTTGATATCACCAGCTCTTGAAGTGTGTGAAGTTCTTCCTAATGTCTTCCTCCTTTAAGTGACATCACGTGTCCCTTTGTCTTTGTGCATCCCGTAGAGCTGTGTTTTGTGTAGGTGTTATTACTTTCTGGCATTAGAGGACCATCATGTTCTCTCTAATTCTGTTTTTTTTTTTTCAATTAACATTGAAAACAGACCCAGTTTTGTTAGTTGTCTTCAGGATTCCAAACATTTAGTCACCTTGGTTGCTGTCCTCTACTTTCTCAAGTTTATCAATGTCTTTTCTGAAATGGGTACCAGACCTGCACAGTGTATTTACATAGATGATACAAACAAAAAAATCTGAGTCCATTGAGTCAGCTGTGTTGTTCCTGTGTTGAGTTACTCTGCCCTTTTCAAGCTGTCTCCAATCCCTGCCTCCCTTTTGTTCTTAATTACCACCTTGAAAATATACCATTGGCTTTTGAACCCCGAGATAGTCCTGGAATTGGTTACATTACTGTGTAGACTGCTACTTCACAGAAAGGGTGGTGGAACCTTGGAACAGTCTGTCGGCCGAAATGGTGGGTGCGAAAACAGTCGGGATTCAAGCAGGGCTGAGACATAATGAAGGAAATAGTGGTTACTGGGGGCAACAGGACCAAGGAGCAGAATAGAGAGAGGATGGGGAGGATTAGTACCCTGGAGGAACAGTAGGTTCCAGGGATGATGGGGAACTTGGGCAAACTGGATGGACCTCTGGTCTTTTTTTGCCATCATTGTCTGTTTCTATGTTTCTATCCACAACCTGCTCGGTGAAGACATCCTTTCTGACAACTTCCTTGCATTTTCCCCAGTGCTAACATAAGGTTATGCTCCCTGGACTTAAACGTATTGTATTCCTGAATGTATTGGGAAGAGACTTCCGACCCGTTGTTTATTAGAACCTCCAGGTCTCTTCTCTCCTTTGAGGGCAATATTCTGTTTTGTCTTGCCTAGATGCTGCATTACCGAATCAGAAATAGGTTTTTTATGAACAACATGATCTGTTGCTGTAACAGCCGCTATATCTGCATCAGAAATTAAAATCCATTTTTATGTTTTGCTGTCACTATGACCCTCTAGATAGCCGATGACTGCCCTTTGTTTCAGCTAATTTAAAATTTACATAATTTTTAAAGAGAAAGCTGTCAGTCGGGTGCTGTGCTTGCTTCTGGGCATTCAGTTTACTAATTGGGAACACCAGTCAACATATTATTGCAGTTACAGGGTACCCTGAGTAGTTGAGTGAATTGGGGATCCCAGTAAATTAGTACACATTTACACAGCATACTTGTTATCCATGCTTATGAAGTGGTGGGGGGGTGGATTGATAGAACTAGAGTGCCTCCCAACCCTAAATTAGTATGTTAAAGAGCAGTTTTCTACTATCTGTGTTGCTGCTGTCCTCCAGCCTGGTCAATGACTGACCTTTTCAGTAGTCTTCTCAGGAAGTTTGGCGTAAAAATTCAGTGTTGATGAAAAATTGTTGCACTTGTAAATTCCTATTTCATCATGCCGGCAAAAAAAGGACCGACTTCCCGGTCCTAAAACAACGCCCCCCATGTTGGCCTACGCTACCCTGTTTTGTGATGTCACAAAACGAAGGCTGCATGACCACGCCCCATTGATTTCTATGGGGCCAGTATTTCTGCCTATCGTTATACTCTTTACAGTTGGGATTTTATTAAATCAAAGTGATCGATGGGCTGATGTTAGTCGCTCGATCGCTTGACTGTCGTCCCAACTAAAGGCGCAAAAATAGTGAAATATCGGCCCGCAGGGAGTCAGTGGAATGGCAGCTCACGCAGCCTTTGTTTCGTGACATCATAACAAACTGTGTGTGACCCGACGTAAGCGTGGTTTTAGGACTGGGAAGTAAGTCACCCTTGCCGACATCGCAAAACAAGAATTTGCGAGTTTAATAACTTTTAATCAACGTGGAATTTTGACGCCAAACTTCCTGAATAGACTGCCGAAAAGGTCAGTCATCGACCAGGTTGTGGCAGGCAGCTACTAGAAACCTGCTCTTTAATATATAGTTATAGAATTATGCATAAATTACAATGAACAGTAAAATTAAATGCAGTGGATAATATACAAAACATAATAGTTTAACAAACATTACTAGAAAACTGTAAAGAACGTACTGATGGATTATAGTTGGTTTTATTTATTCATTGCAGAAAAACTAATGTACAAGTTAGTTTACTATTAAAGCCACAAAAATAAAGAAATGCATGTTTGGGTTTTTTGAACCACAGTGCCTTCCATCTGCCACCCCTGTGAACCCCACCGAATTGAATGCCGAAGTGCAACCCAGGTTTATATATATGTGTTTAACATCAGAAACAAATAACATAGTGTGATGAATAGTTATACCCAATGACGAACACTGCACTCATATCTTGTGAGACACAAGACTGCAGGATACAGGCCTGGGCACAGTGTTTGTGTGGGGGGAGGCACTGACAAGCAGCAGGAAAATCCCAGCCTCCCCCTACAAAACGGTACTAAATGAGAAAAAGACCAAGGTAGAAAGGTCAGTGGGGGATGCTGCTACAGGCGGTAAAGCCATCAAAAAGTGGAGAGCAATGAGTACCAATGCCCGTAGTCTGGGTAACAAGCTTCCTGAATTAGTGGCCTTGATGGAGGAGGAACATCTGGATATCGTGGCAGTCACAGAAACATGGTACACACAGAACAATGACTGGGACGTAAACGTACCAGGATACACTATCTACAGGAGGGACAGGGAGGGTAAGAGGAGGAGGAGTAGCTCTCTACATAAGAGAAGGAATCAAAGCAACAGAACAAAAGGGTAAACAGGGAGGAGAAGAAGCACTGTGGGTCAATTTGGAGGCAGGCAATGGCACCACAATCTGCACAGGGGTTGTATACAGACCTCCATCTCGGGAGGAAATGGACAAGGAAATGATAGAAAGTATACTTAGAATGGCAGATAAAGGGGAGATATTGCTGATGGGTGATCTGAATATGCTAGATGTTAACTGGAGTGCAGTTGCAGCAGCCACTTCTAAGAGTGGTGTTATTCTAGATGCCCTACAGGGGGCTGCCTTAGACAACTAGTATTGGAATCCACTCGAGAGGGAGCAATCTTAGACCTGGTCCTCTCAAATGGAGATGGCAAGAGGATCACAGATGTAGAAGTGGGTAGCCATCTGGGAACTAACGACCTTCGAACAGTATGGTTCACAATAAACACAGGAATAGAGTCAAGCCATACAAAGGCAAAAGTACTGGACTTCAGGAGGGCTGACTTTGCCAAAATGGGTGAGTGCCTAAGGAAGGAGGGGTGGAAGAACAATGGGGAATAATAAAAACTGCCATCACAGAGGTAACAAGCCTTTGTGTGAAGCAAATAAACAAAACAAAGCGATGAAAGAAACCACTATGGTTCTCAAAGGAGGTGGCAGTGAAGGTTCAAGAAAAAAGCATTCAGAAAGTACAAGGAATCACAGAAGGAGCAGGACAGAGAAATTGTATCAGTTAAAGCAAAGGAAAGCTGGGAAGGCAGTCAGAACAGCAAGGCCGAACTGAGGAAAAGATAGCCAGCTCGGTTAAGAAGGGATAAAACCTTTTTAGGTACATCAGGGAGCAAAGGAAGACTAAGGAGGGATAGTGAGGCTTAATAAAGGGAGGGGGTGGGCAGAGGGTGACTGTGAAAAGGCAGCGATACTAAACAAATATTTTTGCTCAGTATTTACAAATGAAGAGTGGGAGGTACCTAAAACAAACAATAGAAACATTCTGGATACAGAAGTTGATATCAGCCCATTTGCAGAAGATACGGTTCTGAAAGAACTCTTAAAACTGAAGGTGGACAAATCAATGGGGCCTGATGGGATTCATCCCAGAATTCTAAAAGAACTAAGGGTAGAACTAGTGACACCACTGACTACCCTCTTTAACAAATCATGGGAGGATGGGGTGGCACCTGAGGACTGGAGGAGGGCAGATGTGATTCCCCTTCACAAAAGTGGGAGCAGGGCAGAAGCGGGAAACTATAGACCAGTTAGTTTAACCTCAGTGATAGGGAAAATGATGGAATCACTTCTGAAGGAAAGAATTATCGAGTACCTAGAGGCCAGAGGGGTACAGGACCCAAGGCAGCATGGATTCACAGCAGGAAGGTCATGGCAGACGAATCTAATAGATTTCTTTGACTGGGTGACCAAAGTAGTAGATCAGGGAAGGGCTGTGGATATGGCCTACCTAGACTTTAGCAAGGCATTTGACTCAGTCCCACACAAATGATTAATATACAAGTTAGCCAGCCTGGGAGTGGGTCCCAAGATGATAGCCTGAGTAAAGAATTGGCTGGAGAATAGGACACAGTGGGTAATAGTAAATGGAGTCCACTCTGAAGAAAGGTGGGGTTACTAGTGGGGTGCCGCAGGGTTCAGTATTAGGACCGGTCCTCTTCAGTGTCTTTGTAAGCGACACTGCAGAGGGACTGGAAGAAAAGTATGTCTCTTTGCAGATGACACAAATCTGCAACAGAGTT
Organism: Neoceratodus forsteri; assembly: GCA_016271365.2. Taxonomy (NCBI): domain Eukaryota; kingdom Metazoa; phylum Chordata; order Ceratodontiformes; family Ceratodontidae; genus Neoceratodus; species Neoceratodus forsteri. The sequence continues at coordinate 253,127,046 of JADMNL010000028.1, read as the reverse complement.
GATGCACACAGTGGGGTGGAAAGGATGAGAAGGGACTTGGCAAGGTTAGAGGAATTGTCAAATGTATGGCAGCTTAGATTTAATGCTAAGAAGTGCAAGGTAATGTACCTGGGAAACAAAAACCCAGGGGAAGAGTACACAATGGGGGTGAGATACTAACAACAACAAAAATGGAAAGGGACCTGGGGGTAGTCATATCAGATGACTTAAAGGTGGGCAAGCAATGTGAGAGGGCAGTAAGGAGGGCTGGGGGATACTGGGATGCATAGGAAGAGGCATCACCAGTAGAAAACAGGAAGTTATTACTCCTCTGTACAGACAGCAGGTGAGACCCCATCTGGAGTACTGTGGGCAGTTCTGGAGAACCAATCTCTACAAGGACATAGACAAGATGGAAGCTGTCCAGAGGAGGGCAACTAAAATGGTGCAGGGTCTGCACCGGAAGACCTATAAAGAGAGACTAAAGGAGCTTAATATGTATAGTCTCGAGGAAAGGAGGGAGAGGGTGGACATGATAGAAGTGTTCAAATACCTCAAGGGAATCAAAGGTCCAAGAGGGTAGCATCTTTCAAAAAAGGTGTGTAAGAACAGGGGGGCACAATTTGAAGATGGGGGGGGCGGCTCAGAGGTAACGTAGGGAAGTGTTTTTTCACAGAGAGGGTTGTGGATGCATGGAACGGCCTTCCGGAGGAGGTTGTGGAGTCAAAAACAGTGGTTGAATTCAAGCATGCATAGGACAGCCACAAGGCAATTCTAGGGGTGGGGGTAGGAAGAAGTAGGCTGCTGGTTAACTAGGATCTGCAGCTTATCCAGTAGGCAGGGAAATGGGCAGACTGGGTGGGCCAAGCGGTCTTTATCTGCCGGCAAATTCTGTGTATGTTTCTACCACTCGTGAAACAGTTGCATAATCAAAAAACTCCTCAAGAAACGACTTTGCAACCTACGCTATTGACCAGAGACACTGTTAGAGTGACAAAAAATCCTGGACACAAGTCCGCAAAGGCTGGATGAAAACCTCAGAGATCTTAATGAAAGGATTCATTTCAGCAGTTCTAGTGAGGAGAGGTTCAGTCCCTAAATAAAAACATCCGGGGCTCCAGCCCCTGCTGCCTGGGTCTGGCAGTGCCTCTGTGTTGTTGGATTAACAAAAGATCCTGGGTCCAAGCTCCCGAAAGCTGGGGATAGGCCATAGAGATTTTTTTTAAAAAGATTAATTTCAGCAGTTTTAGTGAGAGGTCTGGGGCCCATATGGAAACATCTGGGGCTCTAGCCTCTGATGCTCAGGTCTTGCAACATCCTTGCTGTCGATCACACACGTTTCAGACCCTTCTTTTTTTTTTTTGGGAAGCATAGAGGTTTCTCCTGTTTTCTCTACTGTTATGACCACTAAGGTTCATAAAACACTTGTCTTCTCTCACAAAAGTGGATTCTGAGTCACAAAAGTGTATATGGTTTGCAAAAATCTAGTTATGAAAAATCATCTGTTAAAAAACAAATGCAAAAAAAACTATGCATTTGTGAAAAATGCATTTTCTTAATAATTTAAAACCAACATATTTTTCAGTCAAGCCACCTGGGCCAAACTTTAACAACGTTTCATGTTTCAGCTAGCAGTCATTTTTGTGTTATTGGTGAGCAAAAAAAGTCTTAAACATGGCTTTCAAGTTTCTAGAACTTTTTTTTTAATCATTTATTTATCATATTCCCCAACCCGTCTTCAGCTCCCCAGGATTTACCTTCACCATTGCTTGGAGGTGTTTTCCCTCCAGTTCTCTCCCTGGGTCCACTGATGGGCAATGGGCACGACATTCGAGCTCCGTGGCCCCAGCAGCCTGAACGTGGGGGCCCTTCCCCTGCATGGTGGCTTGCATGTGCTACCACCCAGCCACTGCTGGGTGACAGGCAAGCAGCGTGCCACACTAACTCCCCTTCACGAGGAAGGAAACATGCTGACAATGAAGGGGCACAGTCATTCAGACCGGATTGGTAGAAGTCAGCGATTGCAAGTGCACAAGCTGTACTGTAAGGTAAATGTCTTGAGACTTTTCTTGAAGCTGCCCAGCGAGGAGCAGATTGGGAGGGTAGCAGGGAGGGTGTTCCATAGGGAGGGAGCAGAGGAAGCAAATGCTATTTTGTCTGCGCTGGGCCTTGACCTTGGTGTCTCAAGTAAGACACTACTGGAGGACTGTAACACATCACCAGGGTTTGGTGGGGTAGCACTGTTGACAAGTTTGAATGCTAGACAGAATAGAGGATAATTGAATCTCCCTTCGAATGAAGGTCAATTTAAGGAGCGGAGAACATCATAGTGGTGCTCCCGAGGCAAATCACTCAGTTTTACTGTAGAATACTTTTAGCTTGTTTGCCTCTGAGCACCTTAGGGTCTGCAGAATTGGGGCACCATATAACAGTATTGGGAACTGTGTGCTGTTCGCAGTGACCTGCCAAGAATCCTCAGATACATAACTAAAGAGGTGAAATAGCCTGCTCTTTTGATGCAGGGACTTCGATATATAGCGTATAATGTATATGATAAAAGTGGCATCCTGGTCCAATGCTCATTTCAGAGTAGGGGATTGGGACAGTTGCCACACAGTTCTTAACTTTGACCCACCTTTTCTTCTACCATGGGGACAACCTGCTCACTGCTGTTTTAGTATACCACCTTTGGACCCACTCCTAAGCTACCTAGCTTGCTTGCTAGTCTCTTGTGTAGAACAGTGTAGAAAGCCTTGCTGAAATCTACGTAGCCGAAAGTCCACTACTCCACCATAATCTAATACCTTTGTCACCTAGTAAAAGAAATCTTAATTCATTTGACATGACCGCCACCCTGTGAAACCATGCTGCCTCAGGTCTTGTAACCCACTGGATTCAATATATTCTACAATCCTTTCCTTCAGCAGTGATTCCATTAATTTTCCCACTGCCGATGTCATGCTGACTGACATGTAATTGTCGGCCTCCTTCTTGCTACCACTTTTGTATAATGGGACTATATTTACTGTCCTCCAGTCTTCCAGAACCACTTCTTTCTCCAGTAAGCTGTTAAATAAGACTATCAGAGGTGCAGTCAGTACCCCCTGAGCTCCCTCGGTACCCTTGGGGCACCTTATCTGGCCCCATTACTTTGTCCACCTTCAGATTAGCAGGTCCTTTTAGGACTGTCTCCTTTGAAAATGGGCTAGTGTCCACCTCCTTTCTTCTAAAGTTTCTGTTTCTTTTTTTGGCTCCTCCTCTTCATCCTCTGCGAACACTGAACGAAAGTATTTGCTCTGATGTCTGCCTTTTAAACCACACTTCCAGGTGGTTGTCTCGAAAGCACTCTGCACAAATGTTTTATACCTTACAATGTACCTAGATGTATGGCTCAGGAATAGTAACTTACACACTGTTGTGGCTTATTGTTTGTATAATTATTTATTTAGCTTTTGTTTACCGGGTAAGTACACTAGACAAGTATTATGCTTATTTTCAGGAATGACCCGGGAGAATACAACATGATGGTACAAAGACACATTTCAATACATCAGGACAGCATGGGCAACATATGAGAAAAATACAGAGGGCACAACAGCATAATGACAACATAGGCAAGATGAGAGAATACAGAAAGCACATTTTACAGAGGAGTAGAAAGCAGTGGTACAGCTCATAGTCATTTAGTTACAAGAAAGACAAGTCCATAACATTAATTAGGATTCCAGATTAAGATTAAGACCTGGGTCTGCAAGCCAACAGTTAGATCCAGGTCAGGTAATGGTAGTGGGGTGGGGCAGGCAGCTATAGTTTGCAGGCAGCCCTGTAAGAGACAGTGCATCCCTAGGGAGGCTGGGGCCATCACATGCTGAGGCTTGTTTCAGGAAGTCCCACATGGATTTTCGGAGGCGCTGATGGGAGGGGGCCAGGCGAACAGACTCTGGGAGGGAGTTCCAGAGTTTGGGCGCACACACAACAAAGTCCTTAGCTCCCATGAGAGTTCTTGCGGCAGGAACTTTGAGCGTCCCCTGGACTTGAGACCTTAATGAGTAAGGAGAAATGTCAGCTGGTGGTAGAAGCTGGGCCAGTCCCGATGGGGTACCAGTTCTGATCACCTTGCCCGTGAGACAACCTATCCCAAAGTCCAGGTATCTAGCTGGGGAGAGCCACCGGAGTTTATTATAAAGCTCACGGTGATGGGTGAGGCGGGGAGCCACCAGGGCGAAACGGCAGATATTGTTGTATGCTGTGTGCCACCTGGTGAGATGAGCCTTAGTAGAGTGAGCAAATATGTGCAGACCGTAGCTAAGGGAGGGAAGGAGTACTCCTCTAGCTAAGGCAAGCCTGGCCGCAGGTGTAAGGTTGTACTTGGCTCTGTAGGCCAGTCCCAGCTCGCAGTTCACTGTTCTGCAGATTTTAGCGATATGATCCCCCATGTCAAGTTGGGGGTCTAATGTAACCGCTAAATACTTGACCGAGTTTACCACAGGGAGGGGAGGAGCCGTCCGGATTGATTATGTCCAGGGGGGATGTTGAGGCTTTGATTTTGGCAGGCGAGCCAAATAGCATAGCCTGGGTTTTTTTCAGATTCAGGACCAGCTTGTGATCCGTAACCCAGGTCAGGACCTGGTTAAAGTCCTCGGACAGGCTCTTGGTAAGAGTGGTAGTGTCGCTAGCGTGGGCCGCTATCACCAGGTCATCTGCGTATAGGATGGCACTGCAATTTATCATCACTGTGGGCAGTTGATTGATGAAGAGGGAGAAAAGGAGGGGGACCCAGTACTGAGCCCTGAGGGACACCTGATGTGACTGGCAGGGGTTTGGACAGGACTTTATTGAAGCAGGTCCGCTGCATTCTACCTTGTAGATAGCCTGTAATCCATTTCATAGCAGTAGGGGAAAAGCCAAGTGACCCCAACTGTTGACAGAGCAATGCATGGTCAACAAGGTCAAAGGCTTTGGACAGGTCGATGAATATGGCTCCAGAGAGCTTGCCCTGGTCCATGACTGTTCAGATGCCTGATGTGAGAGAGATCAGGGCTGTGGAGGTGCTATGCCCCGTACGAAAACCATGCTGGGTCGGGGATAGCAGCTCATGCTGCTGTACATACTCTGAGAGCTGCTCAGCCACTACTTTTTTCAAGGAGCTTGCTAAAGGATAGCAATCTGATGATAATTGTTCGGTATTTTGGGGTTACCCTGCTTCAGGACAGGGACTAATCTTGCTTCCTTCCAGATAACTGGGATGGACCCCAGTGCCAGGGATAAGTTAAAGATGTGGGCTACTGAGGAGGCAATGTAGGAGGCCCCAAGTTTTAGAAGCTTGGGCTCCAGGATATCTAGGCCGGGACTGGAGTACTGGGAGAGGCCAGCTAGACGTCTCTGCATGTCTGAGGTTGTCACCGCCCTAATGTGAAACAATTGACGAGGGGGTGGTCCTCTGCCTGGGTAGGGGGCGGGGCGGTCAAACCCGCACCAGGTGGGAAAAGTGCGGTGAAGGCCGAGAGGTCGGAGAGGTGCGTATTTAGGGAGTTGGCAATGGTGAGGGGATTGTTGCAGGAGACACCTTTTATGATCATATCAGATACCTCTGGGTGGGAGGAGCCACTAACTAGGGTTTTTATGTTTCTCCAAAACCTCCTGGGGTCGTTGACGGAGCTAGTTAGGGCAGACTTGCAGAAGTCACTTTTCGAAATCCCAATAGCCTTTTTGCACTCATTTCTGAGTTGCCTGTATCGTTGTAAAGTAGCAGGATTGTGGGACAATCTGAAGTTTGCCCAACGCTTCTCTCTGGCCCGCATTTGGGCAAGGAGATTCCCGTGCAACCAGAGGGTGGCTGACCCCCTCATCCTATGGGTGACAATTGGAGCATGCTTGTCTTGCAGAGCTCAAAGGTGGTAAGGAAATGGGAGGTTGCCACTGAGGGCTCATTAGCTCTGAGCACGTCAGACCAGTCGGTGAGCCTTAAGTCCTCTAGGAACACTCCGGGATCAAACCTGGCAAAGTTCCTGACATGTATGATCTTGTGCGGGATTCTAGGGGAGGGAACTTTCCCCACACAATAGACCGGAGAGTGGTCAGAGATTGCGTCAGATAGTGTTCCCACTGAGGCAGTCCTGTCTGGACGGTTAGTCAGAATCCAGTCCAGAAGGGAGCTGGAGGAGCCATTGGCCGATCGCCTGGTTGGCTCCTGTATGAGCGGAGTCAGGGTGAGATTGGCAAGGAGAGGCTCAAACTGCCTTTCCTTTTCACTGGTCCAATTTAGGTTAACGTCTCCCATGATTATGAGTTCATTGTCACCAATACTCGGCCCAACTGAGTCCAGAAGATGGGTCAGCCCTGGGAGCCCACCTCTCGGAGGGTTGTACGTGCATACCAGATGAAGTTTCTTGGTGTCCCCTAGTAGGAGTAGCACATGTAGCATCTCACAGGGGGACACTTTGGTTTGCTGGAGGACTACTGGGGAGACCTTGAGGTGACACCTGTAGAAGATCAGGATGCCACCCCCCTCTTAGTCCCTGTTCGGTCCTGTCATATGAAGTTATATCCAGGAAGTACACAGGCTGAATCAGGGACCATGGGTTTAAGCCACGTCTCTGTCACTCCAAGGATATCAGGTTTGTAGAGTGCCCTCCATGAGACAAGCTCATCCCGGTTGGGTAGCAGACTCCTGATATTTAGATATGCCACTTTTAGACCCTTGCCCATTTCCCAACCTGGGGGGATTGAAAGGGGCTAAGTATTTGGTCCAGGGTTTGTTTTAATGTCCCCTGACAGTAATATTAACACGAGGAGGAGCCAGAAAGGACACCATCTTAAAGGAGATAGACCTTTGGCAGGGGTACAGGCTCGAAGTTGTTTTACCCTGACAGTGCGCACTAGACCCCTGAGGTTTAAACAGTAGGTAAGGGCAGAGGGGGTGCGTGGGAAGTCGTGAGGATGTTAGAGAAGGTGAAATCAGGCACCTCAGGGAAGGGAGATTTCTCCCGGTGCCCCCCCTGGGGTGAGCGGGGGAGTGGTGGCCACATAGAGCAGGGATAGCCCTAGTACCAGACCCATTAGAGCCAGTGTCCTATATATGGCAGGCAGCACACCCAGGTCCATCTCATAGGGGGTCCCCCCACCCTCGCTGGGCGGGAAGAAAGGAAGCCTGATCCACATCTGGGCAGGAGGCATGATCAGGCTGGGTTGTTTTGCCCAGCAGCAGTGGAGGATTAGGCGCAGGTGACGGGTGGATGGATAGAGTTGCACCTGAAGGCTGGTGGATACTAAGCTATCAGTAACAGGCCTGTGGGATTGCTAGACAAGCCTTTTTTTCCCAGGGTAGTACACATTCAATATTCACAGTGTTTAACCAGTTTGTCCCCTCTGGGAGCGATAACCACAGTAGGAGTCTGGTGGACAGCACAAAGATAGCCTAATGGTTAAGATTACACGTTAGCCTCACTAGGCAGTACAGTTAGACCTCTGTAGACACTATGTCTAGTAAGAGCATTGACAGTTATTAGTGATGACACTTCATAAGCCTACTCTCTTCACACAAATTCTGTCCTGGACTGGAACCAAACAGTGGGGACCAGAGTTGGAAATTTCAGACTAAACATCAATAAGTTATCTAGCACATAGCCTAGTGAGACAGCGGATTAGCCTACCTCCTGTGGTATCAGACCCAGCCTATGAGCTGAGAAAGGGAAAAGACCAGTAGGAGGGTTCACTGTGCAGTGTCCAAAAGCACTGTCAGACCCCCCCCGCCAGCTGATAGGGGAGATGGATCATAGGGTGGAGCCAACGGGTATTTAATGGGAGGAGGGAACAGGGCGGGCGGGTGGTCCAAAAAAAAAAACTCTCCTGCACCTGGGCAGGGCCGGGAAACTTGAGGATTGTTCCCGCACGGCCGCCGATATGCTAGCAATAATACCAGACAGAGGGTGGGCAGTATTGGGCTATACTGGACTGCCCAGGGGTTGTAATGAGGCCCAACACTACAGGCGGAAGGCCTTACAGCCCCCAGAAGGTCTCGTATAGCCCATACCACCCACCTTGGAGGGTATTACTGCGCTTAGAAAATGTTATTTGTGACATTTGCATAAAATAATTTAAACAAAAAAAATTAAAACTAAAAAACTTAAAAATTAGTAGGAATGAATATAAATTTATTTTACTGTAAAGTAGTTCCTCTACTGGTGTAGGTACCAGTAGAGGGCGTTGCTTTTTTTTAATGTAGTTTTTTTTAATGGTCTGTCCCCCCACCACCCCAACCTGAAGTTCTCATAGAACAGCCTTTTTATTTGTAGACTGGCTCTCGTGCCTGGTTCGATATTTGTTTTACTTTTAAAAAGGGGGATTCTGGTTGTTTAGAACGTGGTGGCGAGAGTGCGGTTGGGGATGAGAGCAGTGGTACTTTTGTGATTGCCACTTCTGCAAATGGAGGAGCACTGCCTGGTTGCGGTAGCACAGAAAGCAGGAGGGAGGCTGGAGTATCAAACTACACAGGGAGCGCTGTTGGGAGCTGGAGAGCAAGGGAGGTGGAGCAAGCTGGCACTAAATGAATGTTAAACCTGACAAAAGAGATAAATAATGTTATTTTCAGTGTTTGTAAAGTGTAGTTGTGAGCGGGGGTACAGAGATGAATTTTGCTAAGCGAGGAAAAAAAGTGGTGGCCGAAGGATTTTTAAAATGGAATTGGGCGCATGGTATTTTTTTTTTGTGCAAGGGCAGGCTGGCACTGGGACTGATTATTTCCCACTGTTTGTTGGCACATAAATGTACCCCAAAGCAGGGATCTCAGCCAATCAAAGGCTGGGAAATTTCTTGCCCATTTTCTAAAGAAATGTATTTGCAATCCTAACAGTAGAGGCATGATATAATTTAAAGAGTTGGACAGGAAGGCACACTGAGATACTCAACTGGTATACATTTGTATTCTGGGGAAAGGGGGCAATGGAATAATACAAATACACATGGTAATACAGTGCACTGGAAGTCAACTGTGTTACGAGTAGATAAAATACCATAGAGTTTTATGCCCTATACACACTGAGCAGTATGTAAACAAACAAAAATAAAAGTTTGGAATCTGTGTGATAGCATTGTTGTCAGTGCGTCCACACTGCTCTCCGACACCATGCTATCCCAAGGAAGTTACCAGGCATAGTAGTAGCACCGGAACAAAGCAAAAAAAAACATAAAAAGCCTAAATCAGGAGCTAATCGGGAGCTTCGGGTACATGTAAGATAACATAGAAACATAGAATTTGATGGCAGATAAGGACCGCTTGGCCCACCCAGCCTGACCATTTCCCTACCTAATGGATAAGCTGCAGATCCCAGTTAACCAGCAGCCTACTTTTTCCTACCCCCACCCCCTAGAATTGCCTTATGACTGTCCCATGCATGCTTGAATTCCACCACTGATTTTGACTCCACAACCTCCTCCGGAAGGCCGTTCCATGCATCCACAGCCCTCTCTGTGAAAAAATACTTCCCTACATTACCTCTGAGCTGTCCCCCCATCTTCAAATTGTGCCCCCCTGTTCTTGCACACCTCTTTTTTTGAAAGATGCTACCCTCTTGGACTTTGTTGATTCCCTTGAGGTACTTGAAAGTTTTTATCATGTCTCGCCTCTCCCTTTCCTCGAGGCTATACATATTAAACTCCTAAAGTCTCTTCTCATATGTCTTCCGGTGCAGACCCTGCACCATTTTAGTTGCCCTCCTCTGGACAGCTTCCATCCTGTCTATGTCTTTGCGGAGATTGGGTCTCCAGAACTGCGCGCAGTACTCCAGATGGTGTCTCACCAGCTGTCTGTACAGAAGGATAACAACTTCCTGTTTTCTACTGGTGATGCCTCTCCCTATGCATCCCAGTATCACCCCAGCCCTCCTTACTGCCCTCTCACACTGCTTGCCCACCCTTAGGTCATCTGATATGACTACCCCCGGTCCCTTTCCATTTTTGTTGTTGTTAGTATCTCACCCCACCATTGTGTACTCTTCCCCTGGGTTTTTGTTTCCCAGGTGCATTACCTTGCATTTCTTAGCATTGAATCTAAGCTGCCATTCATTTGACCATTCCTCTAACCTTGCCAAGTCCCTTCTCATCCTTTACACCCCACCTTGTGCATCAACTCTGTTGCAGATCTTTGTGTCTTCTGCAAAGAGACATACTTTTCTTTCCAGTCCCTCTGTAATGTCGCTTATAAAGACATTGAAGAGTACCTTTTTACTCCTGCAGGCTATGACATGATTTTTATTTCATGTAGAGTTGCTTTAACTCGTGTTACAGGACTGATCACGTTCATACCTCAGTTGACATGGGTTAGGGTAACTGTGTCTAAAACCATGTTGAAGCCTACCCCCAGCACTGTTTTGAAACACGATTTTAGTACGGTTTTAACCATGCTGCAGTGTGTACCCTGAATATTTAAATTGTTTTAACAGCGTTAGAATGGTATAAAAGCTGTAAAGCGTACAGGGCCTTGCAGGAGTAGAAATGAGGAACATAATGTGATGGTGGTGGAGGGGGAATACCAAAAACCCAAATCTGGTATTCGGTCTCAGTATCTAGTATTCCGCCTATCCAGAACACTGTTCTGCAGATTAAATTGCAAAGTAGGGGCATGGAGAAGTGGTATTCCAGCATGATAAAAATGGTGTTCTACCTTGAAAACTGGCATGCAAAACAGAGTGGAATATTATTAATTTCTAGCCTGCTTGATTGGCAGAGTATGCATTAATAAAGAAACTCGGTAGAAGAGTAAGGATGTTTTGAGATGAAATCTGTATCGGCTACAGGCTTTCCCCATGTATAGTTCCTTGGTGACAGTTTCGGTATCCGGTAAGATTTGTTTGGCACAGTGTCCTCCTTACATAATCCATACTGGGACACCGAGTCCACATTGGTTTTCGTACCTGATCAACAGTCGTGTTCCTTATCATGATTGTCTTGAGCAGATTTCTCCGATATTGGCATCTAGCTGACTGGCCAGTAGTGCCTTGATTGTGCCCTGGATGTTGTAGACCAGAAGCTTTTTGGGTCTCACTGGTCCCTTTATCTGGTATTGCATGATATCCCACTGTCCAGAGTCTGTGTTGCAAATCCCCAGAATGCAACAAGTTTCACCTCAGTGGGTCTCTCCTGAATGATAATTAAAATGAATAAATAAATGTAAAAATCACAAAGTTAAAGGCTCTGAGTAAGAAAGGTAAGTTCATTGTGTTCTCCAAAGGGACAATCCAAGCACACCCATGGGTAAGTATCTTCCAGTCAGCAGCTGAAGGCAGCACTTCAGATCTTGTTTTGTGGCCATTAGTTTACAGGACTAGTGACTGAAGTAGTCCACTGGTCCCACAGACTTTCTGTTGTCTCAGCTGATTTTCTTACTAAACTGTTGTACCTCTTGTAATACAGGCCAGCAGGACAATTTTACAGGCCTGATACTAAAGCTGGTAGGACTGGGCCTATCACGTGCAAACCCTGGGTACTTAGACTTGTGTAGGCCACCCTCTTCTGCGAAGACAAAAAGAAGGAATTAAAAACAGACTTTCCCATTTTTAAATACCACTTGGAGTCAGTTTTTCATATTAAAAAGCCTGTTTGTCCCACATTCACAACCTCTCGTGGAATCACATTTGTGTAAGCCCTCATTTTGTGCCACATTTGTAGCGCAGAGCATGCTGATCTGCTCTCAGGTTTTGGGAAAAGCGTATTCTAGGATGTTGTAATGTGGGAATGCCTATTTCTGTAAAACAGAAAATCGGTGGCCCTGCTTGTTTGCTGCAGTGTCGATTTCATTTTGGGACTTTGGCTTCCTGCAGTTCCAGAAACCAAATGATAGCTTTAGCGATACAGACGATTCCAAGCTTTTAAACACTTGACCACTTCACTATTGGTTTGACGTGAATCATCCTGTCATGTGGGAGACCAGGGTTTGCATGTGATTCCCAGGGTCCCCCTTTGTGGGCTGAATGCATTGCAGAGGTGAGGTGCTGTGAGTTAGGGTGCGGGGCACCTGGTATCGGCTCACCCCTGTGCTTGCCAACCACAGAATTGACTTTGGCTGTGATAGCAGCTTCTCTCCCACCTTTTCTGTCTGAGCTCTTCATCACGACATGTTTCTGTATTTAATTCACAGATTCTTAACACACTTTTTCTTCTGTTTTTGTTGTTACAGTAGCCTGTAAATGTGTGGCTCTCCTGGACTGTGTTGAAGATCAGCCGCCATGGATGAAGATGGCCTACCAAATCTTGAGGATATCTACACCTCGCTGTGCTCCTCTGCTATGAAGGAATCGGAGCCAGAATTTGACTCTGGGCTAGAGGATGAGGATCCAAAGCTAGAATACAGTCACAAGGATTCAACTATCTTCGTAGCTTTCAGAAGCAATGTGGACGATGCCGATTTTAAACAGAAGCTTAATAGAATAATGGACAACGTGCCGTGCCTTTTAAAGCTAGGTAATTTATTAGCTTGTTCTCCTTCATAAGTGATTTAATTGTGCCTGTTGGACCAACACTAGCCATCTTAGTGAAGGGGAGGACCGTGTCAGAGGGACATGGGGCTGTTGAGCTTTGGAGTGAGTTTAGCCTGGTGAATGAGGGAGATATCTGTCGAGTGATGACTGGTTTACGTAGTACCATGGGTGTGCTGGACCTGGTTCCGACACTGCTTCTCAAAGATGTGGTGGGGCAGTGGCTCCAGTATTGACAAGTATGAACACCTCTTGGGCTAGGGCTGTGTACTGTTGCTCCTGAAGCTGTATTTAGATGCAGCGGACTCTCCAACCTTCCCTTTTTGGCGCAGATGGTTGACAGAGTGGTATTTGAGCAGCTGGTTGGTCACTTAGAACCCACGGACTCCAGGAATCAGAAGCCATGATGGAGGTGCAGGGCTGGTGCTTCAAAGAGGGCTTTCAGCCCCAAGCTACAACACAGGTTTCAAATATTGTAGCACTTGAGGGAACAAGTTGAAATGAACCTGGCTCACCAGGGTTGCAGTTTAGAAATGCTTTAATGCAGAATTGTGAGGTAACAATTACTTGCAGCTTGAGCTGCAAGTAATTGGTACCTCACAAATTCTGTATTAAAGCTTGAGCTGCAAGTAGTTGTTACCTCACAAATTCTGCATTAAAGCACAAGCTGCAAGTAATTGTTACCTCACAGATTCTGCATTAAAGCATTTGTAAACTGCAGCTCTGGTGAATGAGGTTCATTTCAGCTTATTTCTACGAGTGCTACAATATTTGGAACTTGATCACTTAGAAGCAGATTGTCTTTGAACGGTTTCAGTCTGGTTTCCGCTGACGCCACAGCATGGCGACTGAGCTAGTACGGGTATGTTGTGATCTTTATTCATTGAGAGACTGGGGGGAGGGTTCCATTGAGGTTTTCCTCACCCTGTTTTCTGCAGTTAAAACAGTCGATCATGGGGTCTTGGGAACTAAACTCAAGGATCACACTGGGTTGATGGGGACTGTATATAAATGGTTCAAGTCGTTCCTGGCAGACACGTTTCAGTCTGTTGTGTTTGGGCCTCACTGTTCACAGCTAGTCGACCTAAGTTATAATGTTCCTCAGGGCTTGCTTCTCTCGCCTCTGTTGTTTACAGTGTATATACTGCTGCTGTTCAGTGTGTATACTGCTGCTGTTCACAGCGTATATGCTGCCACTGGGTGATATCGTTAGGTGCTGCAATGTGGATGATATCCAGCTGTATGCACCATTTGCTCCTGACAGGCCACACTGTGTAGCTCTTGGAACAGTGCCTGGTGGCGCTGAGGGTTGAGGCACTGGACAACACACCTCGTGCCATGCTGGTGATCCGGGTTCGGGAACGAGCTCAGGCCGCCAGGGTCGGGGGGGGAGAGAGGATTGAGCATCTGGAGGACTGCTTTCCACTCTCTGGGGGAGGGAGACTTGGCCCGCTCATTGACTGCCCTCTGGCGGAGGCCGGAGGGCAGTAAGAGTAGGGAGGCATGTGCCAATGTCATTATGTCGGTTTGGAGCGAAGGGAGGAAAACGAGAAAATTGGAACCTGAGCCTGGCAGGGTCCATGATGGCTCCTGCGACTGCGGGGGTCAGCTTAGTGCATCTGGATTGGGTCTCTGGGGACGGGGGAGAGTGTGCTGGTCCCTCCTGGCCCTCGCCGATGGGGCAATCCATGGTGGACTTGCCCGAGCCGGCGATACAGGGTTGCAGGAAGCCGGAAACCGAGTCTCTCCGTCAGGAGAGACTGTAGCCACCGGCTAGGGGCTCCCAAGGATAAAAAGCTTTATGGAAAAAAACAAAAAACAGTGCCTGGTGGATATCAGTAAGTGGATGGCCTTCAGCTGGCTGGCTCTGAACCTGGGTAGGATACAGTTGCTAGTGTTTGGCTCTGATCGAAGTTCTGAATGTGAGGGTGGTTCTTGATAATTGCTTGATATTTGAATCTCAGGTGTTGGCGGTTGTCAGCAACTGCTTCTACCATTTGAAAAATATTGCCAGGCTCCATCCCTCTCTTGACTCTGCTGACTTAGTCAGATTACTGTATCCCATTTGAATCCTCAAAATTAGACTAGACTAATGTAATTTGTTTTACAAGGGCATACCCCATAGTCTGATCAAGTGTCTGTAGCTGGTCCAGAACGCTGCTGCAAGAATACTGACTTATGCAGGGAGGTCTGATCATATCGCTTCATCTCTCGAGGTCCTGGGCTGGCTGTAAGGTAGCAGATGGACTGCAAGGTTCTTTTGAGCACCTATAAATCCCTGAATGAGTTGGTCCCTCAGTAGATTTGCAGTCTTTTGACCCCCTACAAGCCAATGAGAGTGACTGTCCATTAGACAGGGTCTTCTGGTAGTGCCTCTGGCAAGTATAAAATCAACAGGGGATGAGGTGTTTGTGTTATTGTGGTGTGTGTTAGTTTTATACTATGTAGAGCTGAGGTGTATATATAGCTACTTCCCTGCTGCTTGTGCTCAGCTGCTCCTCTCCCTATAAATCCTCTGTTGCAATACTCCTAGCTTGGTATTGCGACACTCATAATACCAACTGAGTGTGAGTTACACGTACAGCAGTTTGATAATACCATGGTATCACGTGAAACTCTTTAGACAGTTGGAACAGTGTTGGGGGCATACAGCTGTTTAGTAGCACCACCTGGGGCTAATGTCTGCCTTCCTTCCTTCAGAATCGGAGAAGCTGAAGCTGCAGAAAGTGGAACCCTGGAACAGTGTGCGTGTCACCTTCAGTATCCCTCGGGAGGCTGCGGAGCGACTGCGGCTGCTGGCACAGAACAATAATCAGCAGCTCCAGGACCTGGGCATCCTCTCCATTCAGATTGAAGGTAGGTAACCCTCTTGGGATTGGATTACTGAAGCACATTACAAAAGTCTGGGAACAAACAGCCATGCTGGGAGAGTCCATGTCAGAATATTCCACAGTTCCATTTCGGAGTGTTTCGGGGATAAGTCTGTGGGAGTGTAGTGGTTTGCAGTGAATTAGTATACTTTCCTCTAAACAGGGTGCTTGGTTCTGTGTGGTACTTGAGCCCTAACTTCTGCGGTGCGTTTGTCTCTGCTCTGCAGTGCAGATTGTTCATTCCTGGCACAGATATGTGTACAGCCATTGGTTAACACATCATGGTGACACTTGTGGAATCAGATATTGAGTGAGGGTGGCTTCTGCAGCTAGAAAAATTGGAAATAAGCCAGGAATTGTGTAACCGATATATTTAAAATTAAAATCGCCAAGAATGGTGACTTTTGCAGCAATGCATTAGTTCTGTAAAAGAATGCAGGTTTTGTAAAAGCAGAATTATAAACTTCAGAAGGGCACTGTTTATAACTTTAATGTTGGACAGTATTTTTCTGCATGTGAATTCCTAGTGTGCTGTTGGAGCTTGCTGCTAATGTTGCGTGAAAAGTAAGTGGCTACAAAAACAGAAAAACTGTAGCGGTCATCTTTTCAGATTTATTATGTTATTTATTTATGTTTTTTAATGCACCATTTAGTGTTTTAAATCAACATTTTAGCACAGAACTCCCACGTTTAGCCCAACTTGTGCAAAAAAACTGCATGGAGAAAACATTTTTTGCTAAATTTTAGTGCAAAATGAGCCAGTGTCTACTCAGTTTTGGGGAGTATGGAAAAAAACTGATGTAATAGCCCCTTCTTGCCAGTAGGGGGAGGTGTGTTGATTATGTTGATTACCATAATGCCAGGCGCAGAGCATACTTACAGGTAAAGCCTCTGACCTCTGACAAGGAGTTCATCTGTGGAATTTTAAAATGGAGTGAGAGAAGGGTGCTAGGAGCTGCCTTAGGGGCACCCTTGCAAGACCTCCGGGGGGGAAGGGGGGCAAGGGCCCCACACAGCAGCAGCAGATGGATCCAGAGTTTGAGATTTAACATATCTCAGTGTCCAGTCGCCTGGTAGCCTCTAGGGACAGACACCATGACAGCAATGGAGAGTCTGGTGGCTTGGAGTCTCCAGGCATTTAGTGTAGATTGTGGTTAATGCTGGGGAGCGTGTAAGGGAGACACTGGAAGTGTGTGCTGGGAACTGTGTAAGGGAGACACTGGAAGTATGTGGGAACCCTGAGTGGATTCCCTCTGACCCTTGTAGCACAGCGAGAGTCCCACTGAAGATGGGGTGTTCACCTTTTGGAGGAGGAGGAATGTTTACACTCCTGTGCCCAGGAAATGCTGCCAGCTGTGTTGATGAAGAGAGACGTGGTAAGAGAGAATGAGTA
Source organism: Neoceratodus forsteri (assembly GCA_016271365.2). Taxonomy (NCBI): domain Eukaryota; kingdom Metazoa; phylum Chordata; order Ceratodontiformes; family Ceratodontidae; genus Neoceratodus; species Neoceratodus forsteri. The sequence goes on along the minus strand of JADMNL010000028.1, from coordinate 253,110,334 downwards.
GCAGACTAAAGTTGGAGGTGTGCCCAGACTTCCAGTGATGTCATCTTCAAGATGGCAGCTTGAGGACCGAAGCAGCGGCTGCTAGCACTTTGTCAGTTCTAAAGGTCATTACAAACAAAACCAAATGAAGTGCAACTAGTAGGGGATACTGCGCTGCATAGATGGAGAAAGCTAGGCAAAACAAATTGGCTTCTGAAGTGGAGGATGCTGATTCGGAGCAGGGAGCTCTGACAGTGAATACTCATGGACCTCTGTCGCAGCCTCATGCCCAGGTTGTTGATGGCTGGCAACCAGACAAAAACAGAAATCACCACCAGTGGAGCACCTTAATAGAAAATTAGACATGTTAATCGCTGAACTTAGAGACTTTTGCACTGAGGGCCTCAACACCACAGCGGCCCTGCATACTGATATCACAAAACTGGTAAAATGCACTGAGAACCATGAGGTGCAGATCTTCCTGGACTAAATGTCTCCACTACTCATTCACACTAATGGGAATACGCTGGAGGCGCTAGGACTCCGCGGGAGTCAGAAATCTGCAGGAAGGCCAGCTCCTGGATAGGACCACGCATGTGCTGCACCGTGAGACTAGCTTGTGCTTGTGTAGGCTGTCTCGGCGTCGACCCCCAAAACCACCTCAGTACCTTGTTGACCGAGGAAGTGCAGTGTAAACTAACAAAAGAAAACCTAACCCTAACTTCCGGGCATGTGAAGGCCCGGATGACCCATATAAGAAGGGTTAATTCAACAATGTCTTCACAGCCTGAACAACAAGGAAGTGAAGACGAAAACAGAACAAGTGAGCTTGGGGAATGGTGGGTGGGCATGTGAATGAGTGGTGGAGACTTTGTCTAAGATCAAGAATTACGATAAGTACATAATTTCCATATCTTCCTGGACTAAAAGTCTCCACCTACTGCAGCTCTGCCTTATTCCACCTCTGGGTGGACTGGGCTGCTGTTATAGTTTGAACTGCCCGGTTGCTATTTTCAGAGCTGTCCTATTTGCTGGGCTACTTTTGCACTGCACTCTCAGCCCTATTTGCACGCCTTTGTTTACATGCTATATTCAGCTGATTAAGCCCCTGGGCCATTCCTTTGAATATAGCATGCAAATGATTCCGGGCTAGTTTTGCATGCCGAGCAATGCTAATTTTGCCCTGGGGCTAAGTTTTGAATATTGTGCCCTTGGCATACAGTGGCATGAAAAAGTATTTGCCCCCTTCCTGATTTTCTCTATTATTGCATATTTGTCACACTGGATGTTTTCAGGTCTTTAGACAAAATGTAATATTAGATAAAGGGAACCGGAGTGAACAAATAACACTTGTTTTTGTTTACTTATTTCATTTATTTAATGAAAACAGTTAACCAACACCAACTGGCACTGTGTGAAAAAGTAATTGCCCCCTTACATAATAACTGGTTACGCCACCTTAAGCTGCAATGACTGCAACCAAACGCTTCCTATAATTCAATATCAGTCTTTCACATCGCTGTGGAGGAATTTTAGCCCACTCTTCCTCGCAGAACTGCTTTAATTCAGTAACATTGGTAGGTTTTCGAGCATGAACTGCTCGTTTCAGGTCCTGCCACAGCATCTCTATTGGGTTTAAGTCTGGACATTGACTAGGCCACTCCAAAACTTTAATTTTACTTCTTTTCAGCCATTCTGATGTGGACTTGCTTTTGTGTTTTGGATCATTGTCTTGCTGCATGACCCAACTACGCTTCAGCTTCAGCTGACGGACGGATGACCGGACATTCTCCTTAAGAATTTTCAGGTACAGAGCAGAATTCATGGTTCCTTCAATTATGGCAAGTCATCCAGGTCCTGAGGCAGCAAAGCATCCCCACACCATCACACTACCACCACCATGTTTGACTGTTGGTATGATGTTCTTACTGTGGAATGCTGTGTTTGCTTTACGCCAGACATAATGGGATCCATGTCGTCCAAAAGTTCCACTTTGACTCATCTGTCCATAGAACATTTTCCCAAAAGGCTTGTGGATCATCCAGGTGCTTCTTGGCAAATGAGAGACAAGCATTTATGTTCTTCTTGGTTAGCAGTGGTTTCCGCTACTCCCATGAAGCCCATTTTTGCCCAGTCTCTTTCTGATTGTGGAGTCATGAACACTGACCTTAGCTGAGGCAAGAGAAGCCTGCAGTTCTTTGGATGTTGTTTTAGGATCCTTTGAGACATCCTGGATGATTTTACGCTGCGCCCTTGGAGTAATTTTGGCAGGCCGCCCACTCCTGGGAAGAATCACTACTGTTCCAAGTGTTCTCCATTTGGAGATTATGGCTCTCACTGTGGTTCGATGGAGTCCCAGAGCCTTAGAAATAGCTTTGTAACCCTTTCCAGACTGATAGATAGCAACAACTTTTTTCTGATCTTTTCAGGAACTTCCTTTGATCGTGGCATAATGTGCTTGTTGAATCTTTGTGCTGACAACTGACTCTGATGGTAGGGTCAAAATAAGTGAGGTTTATATTGAGCAGGGCTGGCTGTAATCAAGCCTGGCTGTGTTCAATCAGCTGACTCTAATTATCCCTTTAATTGGGTTGATTTAACTAGGGGGCAATTACTTTTTCACACAGTGCCAGTTGGTGTTGGTTAACTGTTTTCATTAAATAAATGAAATAAGTAAAAAAAAAAAACAAGTGTTATTTGTTCACTCAGGTTCCCTTTATCTAATATTACATTTTGTCTAAAGACCTGAAAACATCCAGTGTGACAAATATGCAATAATAGAGAAAATCAGGAAGGGGGCAAATACTTTTTCATGCCACTGTACATATTGTCTGGTATGGTCCTTAAAAGCATGCCCCACGTTTCATAACATTTGGATGAAGAGTAGAGAAGTCTGGCAATTTAATATTCATGTGAAAATTTTTAAAAATATTTCTGTGCTTGCAAGCCACCTTTGGAGCTTGATAATTGAAAACTTAGATGCATACTTTCTTGGAAGAGTCATAGAAACTGCTAAATAGTGGAGTACTGGTTATGGAATTTGTAAGTTTTAGCCGTGATCTGCCTCCCGACACGACTTCCCAGGCTCGCTTCTGAACGCGGGTCATCAGCATGATAGCATGCTGCTGTGATGCTGGGCCATGGGGGTTGCCTTAAAGCCTAATATTTAGGATCAGTGAACCTAACAACATTGTTGATATTCTGTTTTCTAGCTTTAAACTTATAGGGGCTTAAAGTTTAGCAGTTTACGTAATTGTGAAAATTTAAACATTTCCGAAAGTATGAGGCTTATATAACTCAGTCACCTTTAAAGCTAGAGATCTGAAACTTGACACACGCATATGTGTGGACATTGGCAAAGTCACCATACCAAATTTGGTGCAGTTTGGACGGTTTTAGATTACGTAGTTAACTGCAATTTTAAAATTTCTGAACGTTTGGAGGTTTATAACTCAGTCATATTTAAAGACAGAAGTCTGAGACTTGGTACACTGCTTTATGTGCATTGGCACATTCATCATACCAAATTTGGTGTATCTTGGGCAAATGCATTTTAAATCAGACAGAAATAACCAAAATAACAAATTTAGCAAAATTTTGTGAACTTTTTACGGAAATTTTGCGGAAGTGAAATCAGCATTTTGACAGAATTCCACTGGTGGAAGATCAGTTTCACCCAACCTTACTTCTGACTTATTTCCTTACTTGGACAGCAGTCATTCTGGTGGCAGTAACGTTCCGCTTCCAGTACTGTACCTCAGCTGCAACCCTAGCTATGAATCATCCTGTTCAGTGCTCCACAAGAACAGAGTGGTCCTCAGTAGCTTGTTCTGGCACACTTCATCTGTGAGGCGCTAGTTTGTTTGCACATATGCTCGCATCTTGATGACTTCCCAGTATCCCCACACTCTTGTTACATGACCTTTTCAGCAGATGGTTTCAATAGTTTTCAGCTGTGTCTGCCTCGCTAGCTTTTAGTCCTATTGACTTTGGAAAGTGCAGTCCAAAGCGGAGAGTCTTCAGTTCCTTCTTCAGGCCACATTTAGTTGGTCACAATAATTTTCATTTAGCGGGCAACCTTCTAGATGCTAATTTTTGCTAGCACGGTAGATACTTCAAATCTTTGTGATTCTGCAACTCTTTTAGTCTATAGTACTACAAGTGAGTATATTCCTTTGCTATTCTTCAGAGTGCTTCGCACATTGGAGATGCCAGACATAAATCTTTAGGGCCAGAGCAAATACTGTAGTGTTTTTTTTTTTTGTTTGTTTAACAATTTTTTGTAATCTTCTCTGGATGGGCCTTGCGGTCCTTATCTACTGTCAGCTTCTATGTTTCTACAATTTTTTTAATGGAACTTTTTGTTTTAGGTTTCTCTTGTTTTATCTTGACAAGTTGTGCTGAGCCCCTCTCAGCTTCCTCCCTTTCCAAGTTTAGGTGCTTTCCCCTTTTGGGAATCCCTTCTGCGTCATACTATTTTTGATTCCTGTATTACTTGTTTTATGTCCCTGGACACTCTTGTGGAGGCATTCTTTTCCTCGGGCATTTCACCCCACCTCTAACTGTATTCTGTTCAGAGGCTTCCCTTTGTTCCATCCCTATAGCCAGTTAGGGATGTTTCTTAGTAATATTCACTTTTTCTCAAAACAAGGCAAGGAAGAATGCAGGAATCGAGCTGGCTATACTGCAGGGCTTGTCCTTTTTTGTGAGTCCTGTCCTCTCTAATCTCCCTAGTTGGGGGATTTTTCACTGCTGGTCTCTCGACCAGACAGTGTGGCTGTATGGAAAAGATCTTCTAGTTTAGAAACACACTCAAACACCCACTGTCCCTGGACTCGTGGGTCTTTACCATATGCGTATGGTTTCTGCGCCCCTTTTATTCACCTCCGGGTACAGGCTACACTAACTTTTAAGACCGCTTTTAGATTATCTCACGTTATTGTGTTCTTTTAGTGTTTTTAAATGTTTTGCTACTAAACTTGTAAATAGTTTTTCATTCAATAGCTTTATCTTCCTTGGTAAACTTGAGGTGGTTGGGGCAGCACCACTGTTTATGCATTCAGTGCCCATGGCACCATATGTTGGTGCTGTACCCGTCTGCATGGTGCATGCTGGCCCCAAAGGTTCTTGCTCTCTTGGGGTAGCAGTGCCTCCGGTCTAAAGATGAGGGGGGGTGATGTAGCCATAAAAGGGCGGTTGGAGATGGAAAGGGAGTGGAGGGTAGGAGTCAGGGGCTGGATAGCAGGAAGAACAGGGGGGAACTTAGAATGTGGGAAAATGGGGAGAGCGTTGGATCAGAGCAGGAGGAGGAAGGGGATAGAGAGAGGAAAGCGCAAGGAGAAGGACCAGTTGGGAGAAAAGGGCAAGGAGAGGGACCAGAAGTACAAGGAGGATACAGTAAAGGGAGCTGAGGGTTTATGCCAGAGGAGCTCGATGGGCAAGGAGGGGCTGAACAGAGACGGGAGGGAAGGGAGGACAAGCCAGGCAAGTTTAGCAGATGGGAAAGGACCAGTCAAAGCAGCGACGGTGGGGGACAGAGGGTACAAAAAAGGATACTTGGGAGGAGGAGAGGCATAGGATCAGAGGGAGGGGTGGCCAGGATAAATAAGGAGGGGCGGCAGGGGCACCCAGATAGGGGAGGGCAAGGAGTCGGCTGGGGAGGGCCGTAGAAAGGATGAGGACATGGAAGGGGGGGAAATGGAGGTAAAGGGATGGTCAGAGTGATCCTGTTGGGTGATTCTATGATCAGGGGTATCAGATGGGATAGGCAGGGGGAAGCCTGCCCGGTTAGAACAAAATGCTTCCCTGGACTAACGGTGCACAGGGCCAGCATGAGGTATATCAGCTGGCAAAGGATTGTGGAGGTTCTCCGGATATACTGTATACGGAGGTTCTCTGGCAACTCATTACTTTATGCTGATGACCTGGTCTTCTATGCCCACTCTGACAATATAATCAACCTAAATGCTGCCCTTACCACTGACTTCCACTTGGTGCAACGCTGGCTGCACACTCAACGCCTTGTCCTCGACTCAAATAAAACTAAAGCTATGCTATTTGGATCACCCCACAAAATAAGAACCTGTTCTTCTCCACTCTTTGTTCCTGACATTAGTGGTATCCCTCTGAGTCTGTTAGCTCTTTTAGCTATTTGGGCATTCATCTAGACCAAAACCTTGACTTAAAGCAGCATATCCAGGAAACCTGTAAATCTGTCAATTGCAAGCTGGGGCGCTTACAGGACAAACTACCTGCTCACCCCTCCGCTAAACTGGCATTGCCAGGGAATCCTATTACCAACCCTGACTCACGGTGCTCCCATCCTAACCATGGCTAGCAAAACTGCCCCTGCATCAATGGGACACCACCATTAACAACGATGTAGGTATGGGCTAAAGCACCACGCCTGAAACACCATTGTCAGCTGTACAAAGAGCTAGGCTGGCTGTCTCCTCCTCCACCAGGCTATATTACCTCTGCAGCCTCTCTGACACCATCATCAGAGTGTCCAAGCCAGCATCTCTATCAAAACTGCTCCAGCCGGTGATACCTTCACGGGACCTTAGATCATCTGACAAATCTTTACTAACTGTTCCTCTCTGCCGTACAAACAAGGGTTCTGGATCCTTCAGTTATGCTGCCCCCCACTTCTGGAACTTGCTGCCCCTGGACCTAAGAAATGCTCCTTCCCATGCCGCTTTTAAGCACAGTCTCAGAACTTTCCTTGCCTCGATGGACAAATGTGTTTGTTTTGATCCCACTTAAATCCTATGTTCCTAACCAGATCTCCTCCTCTCCTCCATTATGAATGATATGCACTTACCCATATTTTCCTTTATGTTTTGATGATACTGTATATTTGTGTGTTCAGATGCCCTGTACTCATATCCCTGATATAATTGTAACATCCTGTTGTAATTTCTCTACTTCTGCCTAGTCACTTAGCTTGCCCTCGTCCCCTGAGCCTATTATCCCTCACCATCCTTCCTTCCTTAACCCACATCCTCTGTTCTTGTAACCCTAACCATCCTCGCTTCTCCTCTCTTCCCTTCCCACTTTAGCCATCCCTCCTGTACCTTTTTTACTGTCCTTACCCTCTCCCTTCTCCTGCCCTTCGCTCCTCCTGTTCCCTGCCGCTACACTCCCCTCCTAGCCAACCTCTACTCTCCTCTGCCGCTCTTCGGTTCCACCGTCCGCTGCAGGTTGTAACCTTGCACCGCTAAGTCAGATTGCCTCCTTTCTGATCCACCTCTCACCTTTCTGCCCTCTCACTGCCATCTTTTCCTCCTTCTTTCATTCTTTCCTTCATCTCCCTTTGTACTGTCGTCACCCCTCCCTTCTCCCACTTATCATCTCTTCCACCTGTTCGTCCTGCCGTGACCTCCCCGATCTCCCCTTTTCTCCTGCCGCCTCTTAGTTCCACCGGTTCGCCGCAGGTTGTTACCTCGTGCCGCTGAAGCCGTTCTCCGCCTTTACTTCTGTGTTCTTCTCCTCCTTTGTGCCGCCGCCTACTAGAGCACTCCATTTAACCTCCCTTACTGCTTCCCTATTTATTCCATGCCCCATCATCCCCAATCCCTTATATACCCTGCACTTCCCACTCCTGCACTGCCCTCTGCCTTTCCTGTCCTCCCCCATCCCCTAGTTGAAATCCTCTATACCCTTGCACACGGTCCTCACACCGTCCCTCTCCTGCACATTACCTTCCCCTATCTTTGCACCCATTGTAACTCTCCCTGCCCCCGACCTCTCCTTCTCTCCTGCTGACTCCGGTTCCACCAACCCGCTGCAGGTGGTAACCTTCTTCCGCTAATGCCTCACTCGCCGCCTCCTTCTGCTTTAACCTTCCCTCATGCCCTACCCTTTTTCTCACTGTTTGCTCTACTCTCCCTTTTCTCTCTCCCGCTTACCCATCCACCTGTCCACTACCACCTCACTAGTTATCAACAATGAATACATGTATGATGATTCTCAATTGTTATGCTTTGACTACACTGTATGACTTTGTCCTTTCCCAATGTATCTTGCTTTTGTGTAATTTTTATGTATCACTGTGTTCTGTAACTGTACCTCCCGGGTCGTGCCTGAAAATAGTCACATGATGGCTAGTGCACTTACCCGGTCAACAAAAACTAAATAAATAAATAAATATACTGGTCCATCTGGGTACCAATGCCATTGAAGGAAATAGTGAGCTAGAGATACAGGCATGGTTCAGGGAGCTTGCCAGGGTATGTCATGACATAGGATGTGCGATTTCCTTCTCGGAAATCCTGCCGGTGCCAAGGGCTAGTGGGGGACACAAGAGGAAGATTAGGGAGATAAACCAGTGGGCCAGGGAGTGGTGTGGGGCCAGAGGGTATGGGTTGATGGGGGATTAGGGGGAGACCTGGGAGGATAAGGGGCTATATGCTAGAGATGGGCTCCATCTCAGTTTGGAGGGGAGGGAAAACCTAAGTTGAAAATAGAGGTGTTCTTGGTGAAAGGTGGGGTTTAAACTTGTGAAGGGGGGAGGGATGGGGAGAGAAGGCTGTCGAGGGGGGTCCGATAAAGGAGGGACTTGGTCTCCACCCCCCTGGGGAGCTGGAAGAATGCGTCAAAAGGTCGACTGGTAAGGTGCTGACCGGGGGAAGACGGTATCCCCATGGGAACGCAAGCGGGGGAAATGGGAGTATACGGAAAGGGTGGAAGTTAGTCCTGCTAAATGCCAGGAGCTTGGACAATAAAATGCCTGAGCACCAGGCGATGCTAACTGAGGGAGAGGTGGATGTGGCAGCAGTCACTGAGACCTGAGCCACCGCAGGGCATGACTGGGACCTGAACCTGGAGGGTTACACCATGTTCAGGAAGGACGGGGCAGGAAAGGTGAGGAGGGGTAGCAATCATAGTCAAAAACTGCATTGGCATAGGAGGAGTGGAGGAGGAGGGAACTGTGGAGGCGATTTGGGTCGCCTTGATAACAAATGAGGGCAAGAGAGTAAAAATAGGAGTGGTGTATAGACCCCCTGTGCTGGTGGAGGAGCTGGAGGAGAGTCTGGAGGCAGATATTGGGAGATGCTGCAAATTGGGCAGGGGAAGGGTGGTGGTGTTGGAGGACTTAAACATGCCAGGAACGGACTGGGAGACTAACATCCTCGGTGGCCAGGGAACAGAGGTTGTTGGATGTCTTTCAGGATACGTCCCTAACTCAGCAGGTGGGGGAACCGAACAAGGAGGAGCAGATAGTGGATGTGGTCCTGGCAGACAGTGACCAGATTGGGGGCCTGGAGGTAAGGGACCCATTGACGAGGAGCGACCATGCTACGGTCTGGTTCTTCCTGGACCTAGGAGGGGTAGAAGGCTGCACAAAGACAGAGGTAACCTACTTCAGGGGGGGCAGATTTCAAGGAAATGGGAAGGATCCTTAAGAAGCATTTGGATGGGATTGGGCCAGACATGGACGCTGACAGTAGGTGGGAAATCATCAGGAAGGGGGTGCAGGATGCTACCAGCACCTGTGCAAGAGTAAGATGAAATTGTGGTAGGGCCTGTAAACCCTGCTGGTGGACCAGGGAAGTTCAGGAGGTGGCGAGGGGAAAGAAGGTGGCTTATATTCATTTCAAGTGCTCAAGCAGTGAAAGGGATAGAGGGGAGTACGAGCTGATGGCCAAAAGGGCCACTAGGGTGGTGAGGGTGGCTAAGGCAAGGAAGGAGCAGAACCTGGCCAGGGGAAATTAGGAGAGGGAATAAGGGGTGAAGGGGCAGATTAGCAGGATTAAAGCAGGGGAGGGATGGGCACAAGATCTGGGGGAGCAGGCTGAGGTACTAAATGAGTACTTCACCTCTGTTTTCACCAAGGAAAATGGGGGGGCTGCATCATACATGGGAGGAGATAGTGAAACTGAGGGGGGCCTCGCCAATCGCCGGGTCTGGGGAGAGGATGGGCCATCACTGGCAGGAGGGGGGAAGGCAAGGCAGGGGGACGAGGTAGCGGAGGTGGAAATCATGGCAGAGAGAGTGAGGGACGTCCTCAGGTCCCTTAAGACAGAGAAGGCACCAGGGCTAGATAAATTACATTCCAGAGTGCTGAAGGAACTGGCGGATGTCCTGGCGAAATCCCTGGTGGAGCTTTTCAGCATCTCTCTGAGGACAGGGTGGGTGCCCCAGGACTGGAAGGTGGCGCATATAGTGCCTATCCACAAGGGGGTATCAAGGGAAGTGGCAAGGAACTACAGGCCCATCAGCCTGACATCAGTGGTGGGCAAGGTGATGGAGGGCATTGTCAAGGAGAGGCTGGGGGGGGGGGACTGGAGAAGTTGGGGTGCCTGGACGGTAGACAGCATGGATTCGTCCCAGGGAAATCGTGTCAGACAAACCTCGTGGAGTTCTATGACTGGGTGACGAGAGCCTTGGACCTGGGTAGACCGGTGGATGTCCTCTATCTTGACTTCAGCAAGGCGTTTGACTCTGTTCCGGGGACCTGTTGAATAAGCTGGCAGAAATGGGGGTGGAGAACCAGATGATCAGATGGATAGGCAATTGGCTCCAGGACCGGACCCAGAGGGTCGTGGTTGGCAGGATAGTCTCATCCCCAAGGAGGGTCATTAGTGGGGTCCCTCGGGGATCAGTCCTTGGTCCTCCTGTTCAATGCCTATGTCTCTGACATAAGGAAGGGTATCTGGAGTGAGATGAGTCTCTTTGCGGATGACTCAAAACTGGGGGTGGCGGTGGATGGGGAGGAGGGGAGGGTGGCCCTACATGGAGGACCTGGAGGCTCTGGAAAGGTGGTCTAGAAAGTGGAAGCTGAGGTTTAATGCAGGGAAATGCAAGGTACTGCATCTTGGAGCCAGAAACCCGGGACAAGAGTACACCGGGGATGCTACAAGTCTCAATGGCTGAGAAGGACCCGAGGTGGTGGTGGATGTCAAGATGAACAGCTCTGAGACTTGTAAGAGGACAGTGGCCAAGGCCTACATGATGCTGGGATGCATCGCTAGGGGGATCACCTCCAGAAGGAGGGAAGTGATATTCCCTCTGTATAACTGCTTGGTGAGGCCGCACCACGAGTACTGCGTGCGGTTTTGGAGGCCACACTTAAAGAAGGACATTGAACTCCTGGAGAGGGTCCAGAGGAGGGCAACCAAAATGATCTGGAGCTTGGGGGGACAGGACCTATGAGGGGAGGCTCGAAGAGCTAAATATGTACACATTGGAAGAGAGAGGGGACCGGAGGGGACATGATAGAGGTCTTCAAATACATGAAGGGGTTAAATAGGGGAGAAGCAGTCAAGGTGCTCCGAAGGAAGGAGGGGGGAGCAACTAGAGGGCATGGGTGGAAGCTGGAGGGGGGGAGATTCAGGAGAGACAGGAGGAGGTCTTACTTCACTGAGAGGGTGGTGGAGCCATGGAATGCGCTGCCCAGGGGGCTGGTGGAGGGGTTCAAGAGGGGGTGGGACAGGTACAGGGGAAGGGTTCTGGATGCTAAGTCCTGTGCAGTGGGAATATCTGGGACTGGGAAGGGAGAAGCCAGAGAGGACGGGGCAGCAAGATCAGCTCCCAGGGTGGGAGCTGACCAAATGAGCAGACACGAAAGACCGTTAGGCCTATTCTGCTGGCATTTTAGTATGTTAGTACAGCACTTTGGAGAAGGTATTCTAGAAGAGCAAGTGTTCTGTTATTAACTTTTCTATTTTCTATGCGACCGTACAAGGTGTAATGTGTGGAACAGCACTCTGCTGGAGGCTGACATTGAGGGCTTGAGTTCCCCTTCCTACCTGATCAGCAGCATGACTTCACTTTGACATCACAAGTGACTACGGGCCAATTACCTGCTGTCATATTAGTCACCAGTGATGTCATAGTCAGTGAGGTCACAATACTGATAAGATATGAAGGGGAACAAAACTAGCTGTTAACCGCCAGGTACAGTACTACACTTCGTGCCTCACTATATAACGAAGACAACCTTCCAATTTGCAAAAGGAAAAAAGGAAAATAATTCAGAAATTAAATGTAATAACTATTTTTAAAAATGTGTAAAGTTTTCTGGTTGCTAATGTTGGCACTGCTAGCTCTTTGAAAAATGTATTCTCAAATAAATAGTAATAGCTGAAACATTATGTTTATGAAAGTACATGCCGTAGTGCAGAGTTGTTCATGTTTTTTCTGGGTGCTCATTTTCATAATTAAAGTGAGGCAACATCATGCAAACACACCACTGGTGATTGCAGACTCCTGGAACTGCCTTGTACTTTGTAAGACCCAAGGGGTGGGATTATTATGGAATCATACCCAGTGTTCTTGATAAAGTGAGTAGTGGGCTATTTTACTCACCAGTTGTCAAGAAATACTCGTTGATGGGTACCGATACTCATCCTAACCCTTGGAAACGCTCCATAGATACTTCAAAAGGTGTTGTTTTTTTTTCCAAGTTTAAAGCACCTTTACTCATCAAAATTATAAATACTCAACTTAATGTCAAAAATGGTTGAGTACATTACTCTTGAATGACAGCGTGATCTGAAGCACTGATCATACCCCTGGGGATCAGAGACACTTGGTACTGCACTGTGTCTTGCTACACCCAAAGAGTGGGGTATTCATAAGCACACTTGCCTGTGGACCAGAGACACACGATACTGCCTTGTAAACACCCCGATGGTGGGATTTCTTATTCATACTTTGGGGCCCAGTGACACTCAATACTGCCCTCTCCCCGACGGTGGGATTTCATATGCTTACACTCCTGGGGTCCACAGGCATTCCATACTGCCTTGTAAACACCTGAAGGGTAGAACTGTCACTTAGACTCATGGGGTTTAGAGATGCTTGGCACTGCCCTGTGCCTTGTAACAGTTCCACAGTGGGGTAATCATATAGTTACAACTCCTGGGGCTAAGTTTGAAGTTTATTGTTCTAGGAATTAATACCTTTGAGCCAAGGCTCTTTTACAAAGGTTCCACGTCATTAAGTACAAAAACATAGTAGACAGTGTTAACAAACAATCAGTAAGCCATTTAACAAGGCCACAACTTAAACAGCAACATTTATGTACAGAAAAGAAAAAGGAACTCGGAGGCAGTGTCAAGGGCATGGAATAAGGATTGGAGAGCTTGAGAGGGAAGAGAGGGAGAAATAAGAAGTTTAGGAGCAGACAGAACCCGGTTAGTGGTGCTCAGGTTGTCTTTGTCAAAGGCACTTGTTCTGTCTTTTGCCTTGTAACACTGCTATGGTTGGGTTATCATATACTCACCACTCCTGGGGATCAGAGACACTTGATACTTCCTTGTGGCTTGTAGCAACTCAGTGGTAGGATATACTTACCGCTGCTGGGAATAAGAGGTACTTGATACTGTTGTGTAGCTTGTAGCTACCCAAGGGTAGTATATTCTCACTACTCCTGGGGATCAGAGGCACTTGATACTGCTGTGTAGCTTGTAGCAACCCAAGGGTGGTATATGCTCACCACTCCTGGGGATCAGAGGCACTTGATACTGCTGTGTGGCTTGTAACACTGCAGTGCTGGGGTAGCTTTATACTCTCCATGCCTGGGGATCAGAGACACTTGATACTGCCTTGTGGCTCGTAGCACTCCAGAGGTTGGTATATACTCATCACTCCTGGGGATCTGAGATACTTGGTACTGATTTGTGCCTTGTAACACCTTAAGGCTGGGGTAATCATATTCTCACCACTCCTGGAGATCGGAGACATTTGGTACTGATTTGTGCCTTGTAGCACCTCAAGGGACGGGTAATCATATTCTCACCACTCCTGGGGATCAGATACACTTGATGCTGCCTTGTGGCTGATAGCAGCTCAAGGGTGTGATATATTCACCGCTGTTGAGGATCGGAGATGCTTGGTACTTACTGCCTTGTGCCTTATACCACCTTAAGGGTGGGGTAATCATATACTCACCAGTCCTGGGGATCAGAGACCCATGATACTGCCCTGTGGCCCGTAGCAACCCAAGGGTAGGATATAGTCACCGCTCCTGGGGACCAGAGACACTTTACGCTGCCTTGTGGCTTGTAGCAATGCAAGGGTAGGATATAATTACCACTCCTGGGGATCAGAGGCGCTTGATAATGTAGTGTGGCTTGTAGCAACCAAAGAGTGGGATATATCCACTACTGCTGTGGATCAGAGGCAGTTGATGCTGTCTTTTGGCTTGTAGCAACCCAAGGGTGAGATATACTCACCACTCCTGGGAATCGGAGATGTTTGTTTCTGCTTTGTGCTTTGTAACACCATGGGGTGTAATTGTATAATCAGCATTCCTGAGGATTGGAGACACATGGTTCTGCTTTGTGCCTTGTAACACCTTAAGGGTGGGGTAAACATATACTCATCACTCCTGGGATCAGATACACGTGATACTGCCTGGTAACATCCAAATGGTGCAATAATAGTTACTTAACAGTCCTGGGGATTAGAGACATTTGGTACTGCCTTGTAACACTCCAGGGGTGTGAAAATCATATGCTCAGTACTCCTGGGGCATGATGATTCTTGGCAGTATCTTGTAGGACCCCAGTGTTGTGATTATCTCCTGTCAGGCCTCCTGCTAAAACAGAGAGTGGGCAGCCCCCTCCAAAAAAAAAAATTAATGTATGTTCCGAGCTTCACTTTAGAAAACTGTTTTACTGTCCTCTGCAACACTGACCGTTTAAAAAGGAAATTTAAAAAGTTGTACATTTTGTGTTCCATGAATCATGAGAACTTGGGATCAGAAGTGCGGTGACATCTGCTTTACATTGGGATTGCGGAAGGATGTTAACTCTGTTATTTTGTGCTGCTGTTTTCAGGGGAAGGAGCAATTAACTTGGGTTTGGCTCAGAACAGAGGTCAAGAGGTCCGAGCCAATGGACCCATGGGAGCAGCCAATCAGAACAGAATAGAGCCCGGATTTCCGAACCCAGGTGGTCCAGGTAATGATCATGGCTGCATGACAGACAAGTCGAAATAGAATAGAAATGTTGTTCCACTGTAATACCTGAAAAGGTAGTTCACGTGAGGCTAGGGGTGTAAAAGTTAGCCGAGCACACCTAGTCCTGGTTCCTGCTACTGCTCTTAGCTGGTAGTGTGGCTACAGCCATAACAGTTTTTAATGGGGAGACCTTTCCGGGGCCCTAGTATATTGGACATATTTTGGGCTGTCTGATGACCTGATAGTGAGCATTGCAGTTTGTTGTGCTCTTGACCCGGGTTTACACACAGCATCGTAGCTATCGTACATCTGGTGGTAGAGGTGGTGTTGTGTCTGTCTTGGGTGCCCCCAGCTGTGGGAGGGTGGCGGGTGACTCCTGCCATTGTGCAGCTGCCCGGTGGTGGCCCAGTGGGGAGGTAGTCATACGGGCAGGAATGCACAGTTTCAGATGGGGTGCAGGGATTTATTTAACTCTAAAAGTTGATTAGCGTTTTGCTCATAAAAGTATTAAATCTTTGAGAAAATGCATAGCTCTTGCCTCACTGTGTTTAACAATCACAGTACTTCTAGAAAACCTATATAAATACTTTTTGTACAGTTAGTGTATGCCCAAGAAAAAAACTGCTACTCAATTATTTAAAACCCTGGGGTGTAAGGTAAATGTTTATTTGTGAGGTTCCCTTCCCAAGCTCTTGAGTGCCATGGCAAATAAAACATTCAGATGGCAAGGTCGAAGTCCGAACAGCACACACCAACACACAATAACTGCATTCAAATTACAGCAGGCTTACAAAGACCTGATTTAAACAAATAGCCGTATAAGAGTTTTAGCAGTATAACCTAGAGGTTAGAGTAATGAGCTGTGAATGAGCTTGGTACATCCAGCAGACCAGACCTAGGTCTGATTCTCACAACCTTCACTTGCATACTGTGTGACTCTGAGCAAGTCACTTAACTGCCCAGTGCTCCCAGGTCGCCCCTGAAAACTGGCACTTGTGCCTAGTGGGTCTTACCTGGTTACCAAAGACTAAAATAAAAAAAAATAAAAAAAAAAACTGGTGAAGGGATTGGGATAGATGTATTTTTGTTGGCAACGTGTTCTAGAGGCCAGGGGCTGTGATCGCAAAGACTCACTTGCCTGCTGACGTTAATCTAGAAGGTGGGTCACTAGCAGCCCCTGACCCTTGGTACTTGGTTCGGGAAGACCGTGCTGCCCGACTTCAGCTGGGGTGACTGGAAAAGTGTTGCCTGCCGGTTAAATCCAAGGATGCCCGTTGGGTGGTCTCCATGGCTGCGGGGTCCACCGAGCAGCTGGAACAGCTTAAGGCCTTCAAGGAGGAGGTGGCTCAGGCCACGGCGGGCTCCTCTTCGGCTTCAGCCTTCATTCCACTACAACTGGGATCCTCCTATTCAGCTTCCTTCAAGGAGTTGTGCCAGTCTCTCTCTACCAAGGGAGAGGGCCTGCCGGGGTCGCATGTTTTGCGCTCTCGGAAGAAGGAGTCAAAAAAGGACAAGTTGCAATGTCGATACTCTTGGGACTGGGAGTGCTTCCGCTCACAAGAAACCCGTTTCAACTTTGGTTGAAGTCGCGGCAGAGGCTGCTGGTTTCACAGTAACCCTGACCGCCTGTCGACGTGGCTGAGATTTTTCTCGAGCCGATTGGCGGGTTGTCACCTGATCTGGCTGACAACTCTTTATTTCAGATGACTTTGCTTCCGGTGCCATCGGATGGGTCAGCTCAGCCCGCTGGGCAGGACCCATCCCCCAAGGATCCTGATCAGGAGGAGCTGTGGGTTTCCCCGACTCCTTCTGAGGTCCCCTGTCAGCCCTGCCGACAGTCGAGGTCTCGTTCCTCGACTTCAACATCGGACAAGACTCACCCTCATCGATGATCTTGTTCCTGATGTCATGGTAAGGGGTGGCGCTGCTCCTCGTCTTCGTCCTCATTGGATGAGGAGAGGCTCTAGCACACGTTGCATCAGTGCTACGAAGATCTAATGGGGCAGCAGTTGGTCCTGTCCAGGTCTAAACCGATTCCAGTTTCTACCCCGGCCATTAAGTGGCTTTTGCCCGAGCGACCGAGGTCGGCCACCGTCACCGAGGTGCCAGTTAAGGCCCCGCCGGCTCATCCAAAGCCGGCTACTCCACCGATCCAGGTGGAGCCGCCGCCTGTGCAACCGAGGTCCGGGGCCTCGACGGCGAAATCTCGGCTCGCCCACATGGCCTGCCTCTATCGCTGTCGGTCACTCTACTCCCGACCGTGGCGGGTTGAGGGTGACACTGGTGGTTCCCCACTTTACGAGGACTCTTCGGAGTCTGAAGATTCCTCCATTGTCTCCCGTCCTGTCGACTTCTAGTCTCTTGGTTGATGAGGGCCCTACCTCGCTGATGTGTATTTGTCGGCTCATTTCCGAGTCCACGGGAATGGAGCTCGAGCCTGTGCAGAAACAGGCCAAGTATCCCCTCACAGAGATTCTGGACAAAGGGGATAATCCGATGGAGGCCTTTCTGGTGGCTGAGGGCATTGTGAGCCCAGCCTTGGAGCTATGGCAGCATTCTGCCTCTTGCCCTGCACCTTCTGCCTGCATGGCCTGCAAGTATGTGGTCCCTTTGGGGTCCTTTTTGTTTTTTTCGGAGCACCACTCTGTGGTGTGGTTGGTGGCCGACTCAGTCTTTCGGTGCTCAGGCAACAAAGGGGATGCGGACAGACCCCCGGACAAGGAATCCAAATAATTGGACCATTCTGGAAAGAAGGTCTATGCAGCTTCCTCCCTTGCCTGTCGTAAGGCCAGTTTGGCTGTTATCATGGCACACTTCTCCCATGCTCTCTTGGGCTCCCTGGACGAGGTGATCCTTCATCTCCTGGTAGACCTCCAGACCACAGTAAAGCAGGTCCGAGACCAGGGTGGGGCAGTGGCGAAGCAACAACTCCAGATGGCTTTGGACATTGGTGACTCCTGTGCCTGTTCGGTAGCAGTGGCAGTGGCCATGCGCTGCAAGGGTTGGCTGCGCATCTCGACCTTTACGGCTGATACGCAACACAAGCTGGCAGATATCCCTTTCTTGGGCACTAGTCTGTTCGGGCCTGGCATGGAGGGCCACCTCCAATGTGTAGAGAAGTCCAGTGCCACCTTGAACTCCACCACATCTGCCCAGAAGGACAAGGGCCCCAAGTATCAGAACCGCAGGAGCTTTCGCTCATCCACTCCTGCGTCCAGACCGGTTCAGCAGCAGCAGCAGGGCCAGCAGGCTCAAACTTGGTGTCCTCGGGCCAAGTCCGTGGCCTCCTTGTTCAGGTAGCTCTGGGGGAAGGTCCTGGTGGCTCCTCCGCCGGACCCTCTTCCAAGCCCGCCCAGTGGCGGGTTGGGGGCACCTTCCTCAGTCCCGTCACACCTCCCCTGGGACCTCCCATGGGGGTTGGCTCAGCCACTTCCTTTCCGCCTGGTCCGCTATCACCACGGACCATTGGATTCTGGAAGTGGTCGATCAAGGCCTGCCTCCGGAATTCGAGCAGGCCCCTCCATATCGAGCCCACACCCCGTGGAGGGATCTGGTGTCTGCAGCCTCTCAGCCGGCTCTCCGAGATGACTTAGCTCAGCCCCTCCTCAAGGAGGTGGTGCGCAGAGTAGCGGACCCGCCTTCAGACCCAGGGTTCGTTTCCAGGTACTTCCCGGTACCAAAACGGATGGGGGTGGAGGGGAGGCTGGCGCCCCATTCTAGATCTGCACGTCCTGAACAAGTTCCTCAGGTCCCGTACCTTCTGGATGGTTACTTTGGCTCAGATCATACCATCCCTGGAGCAAGGCATGTGATTTTGCTCCCTAGATCTTCAGGATGCATTCTTTCATGTCCCGATCCTTTGGTCCTGTAGATGGTTCCCCCGCTTCCGAGCCAAGGGAACCCTGTACGAGTTCCAAGCCATACCCTTCGGCCTGTCTTCAGCCCCCAGGGTCTTCACCAAATGCATGGCAGTGGTGGCGGCTTACCTGAGACGCCGAGGGGTTTGGAGGTACCCTTACCTGGACAACTGGCTGATAGGTCCCTCCGGGCTGGAGGTGGAGCGGTCCAGGGATCTGGCCCTCCATACTTGCCTCAACATTGGCCTCCTGATCAGTGAGGCCAAGTCGGAACTCGTGCCTTTGCAGGTGATTCACTTCATCGGGACAGAGCTTGACTCCCGCCGAGCCAGAGCTCGGCTCCCAGCAGACAGGGTGGGGGTCCTCTCCTCCTTTGCCCAGTCATTTCTGGTTGGGCAGTTGCACCCTACCCGGGACTTCCTGCGTCTTCTGGGCTACATGGCGGCTTGCACTAGCGTGGTCCGATGGGCATGCTGGCATATGCGTTCCCTCTAGTGAGAACTGGCCAGCCAGTGGTCTCAGCACTCAGATCATCTCGACCAGCTGGTCTCTGTGACCCAGAGGATGAGGGACGACCTCCAGTGGTGGCTTGTCCCATCCCGCCTGCAGGAAGGGATCCCGTTTGTCCGCCCCCGTGCCGACGGTCATCCTGACTACCGATGCCTCTCTGATGGGTTGGGGTGCCCATCTGGGGGAGCACAGAGCTCATGGGCTCTGGTCCCTCCAGGATTCCCGATACCACATCAACCTGCTGGAGCTTCGGCGGTTCGGCTAGCCCTGACCGCATTCGTTCCATTTGTTTGGGGTCAAGTGGTCCAATCCAGATGGACAACACCACAACTGTGTACTGTCTCAACAGGCAGGGCGGGACGCGCTCCTTGCCCCTCTGCAAGGAAGCTCTCTGCATTTGGTCCCTCGTGCGCCGCTTGGAGGCAGATCTCCTAGCCATTCACGTGGCTGGAGCCTCGAATCAGCTGACCAATACTCTCAGCCAGATAGGCGGGGCATCTCGTGAGTGGTCTCTCCACCAGGAGGTAGTACAAGATCTGTTCTCCCACTGGGGATCCCCTCAGGTGGACCTCTTCGCTTCCAGGGAGAATGCGAAGCTGAGGCTGTATCATGCCTTCCCCCCTCAACAGGGTTCGCTGCAGGGGAATGCCTTCTCGAGGCCATGGACCCCAGGTCTCTTCTACACCTTCCCTCTCTTTCCCTTGATTCACAAAGTGCTCATCAAGGTCAGGAGGGACAGGGCACGGGTGATCCTGGTAGCCCCAGACTGGCCACACCAGTTCTGGTATCCAGATCTCCTCAGCCTCAGCTCCAGGCTCCTTCTAGCACGCCCAGACCTGCTTTCCATCAGTCAGGGGAAGGTATTCCACCCGGACCTTCAATCCCTGCACCTGACGGCCTGGTTCCTGAGTGGCTAGAGTTCCAGGCCTTGGGTCTCTCTGACGAGATCTTTAACGCTGTTGAGGCTTCCCGTAAGGAATCGACCAGAAAATGCTCCTTTAAATGGAAGAGATTCTCCATCTGGTGTCAGGGCAAAGGGTTGGACCCATCGTCCTGTCCAGTGGCTAGCATTTTGGATTATCATTGGTCCCTCTCCCAGCAGGGACTTTGGTCGACGACCCTAAAGGTGCCTCTGGCAGCCATCTCTGCTTACCGGGCGTGGGCTGGTCAGCAGTCAGTGGTGCAGGAGAAGGTGATCTGGCACTTCTTCAAAGGCCTAGATCACATATCCCCTTCGGTGCGTGAACCTCCACCTCCGTGGGATCTACTGCTGGTTTTGGCAAAGCTCATGGGCAAGCCATTCGAACTGATGCACAAATGTGACATCTCACATTAGTTGTGGAAGACTGCCTTCTTGGTGGCTGTCATACCAGCCAGAAGGACTGGGGAGTTACAGGCGCTCTCTAATTGAGTCTCCTTAACCGGTCTTCCACAGGGACAGGGTTGTCCTACGCCCCCAACCGAAATTCCTTCCGAAGGTGGTGTCGGAGTTTGACCTTAACCAGGTGACTACTCTGCCGGTGTTTTTCCCCAGTCACACCTTGGAGGCTGACTACAGGTTCCATACTTTGGACTGGAGATGAACACTCGTGTGCTACAAAGAGTGAATGGCGGACGTTCGAGGAGAGGTTCACCAGGTGTTTGTCACCTACACTGAAGCTGCACCTGGCAAACCTGCAGCCAAGTGGACAGTAGCTCGATGGATTACATCTTGCATTGTCCTCTGCTATAGGTTGGTGGGTAGGGAGCCTCCCGTAGGGCTTAAAGCTCATTCCTCCCACCATACTCCTGCGTCGGTGGCTGTTTCTAGGGACGTCCCTATCCAGGAAATCTGCAGGGCTGCTACCTGGAAGTCAGCACACACCTTCATTTCCCATTACCACATCGCCCTTGAGTCACGCCGGGATGCTAGTTTTGGAGCCTCAGTTCTCCAGTCTCTTTTTCCTAACTAGGGGGTGTGCGTCTTGCCTCCCTCCTCCCGGAGAACTGCTAGGAGTCTGCCAAGAAGTGTGGTTAGAACAACATATCCATGATCCTAGAAAAACAGGTTACTCACCTGTAACAGTAGATCTTACTTCGAGATGGTTCCTTCAGTAGGTCATTACATATAGGACTGGCGCCACCCGGCATCGGGCCGCATGGCAGAGTTTTCTAGCAATCCCTGATGGGGGATCGCTCACCCAACGTCAGCGTGGCCTTATATAATGGGAGGTCCTCACGCCTGCCCTCTAGTTCTTTCCCAGCGTTGCCTTGTGTCAGTTGCATTGCAGACTTCCATCAGCGATCGTCGTGTTAGTTCTTGTGTCAGATTTTTTTCTTTGCTAAATTTTTTATCTACGAATTCAACGTTTGCTTAATGTTTTCACCCAAGAAGAAGTGCTTGTCCTGTGGCACGCAGATTCTTTAGAAGGACGGTCATCTGAAGTGCGTTATCTGTTTGGGCCCAGACCATCCTGTCTTATCCTGCTTGGATTGCCAAACGTTTAATCAGGCCACCAAAAAGCGGAGACAGCAGGCTTTGGAGGCCCACCTTCTAAAAGTCCGCCTAGCTTCATTAGAGAAGCAAATGGACTGCATCAGAGAGTCCTCTTCCGAAAAATCTTCTCCCTCCAAGAAACACCACAAGGAGAAATCTCGAGAGCGGGAGCGCTCCACAGACCAAACTGAGGCCTCGAGGCCCTTGATGAGCAAGGCCGCCTCTCAGCCGCCGCCTAAGAATACTTTGGACGATAAGTCTGAAAAATGTTCTGTGGGTCAGTTGACAGTCAGCTCCTCCGACGCCCGCTCCGCTACAGCTGCTAATTCCGCCCCCGGCTCCTCTGGGGACTGCCCAGCCGCCTGTAAGACAGCCCCCAGCCTTCAGGAACCCACCCGGCACCAGCCAATAAGTCGGCAGGGGGCTCCTCCCCCACCCAACCAGCTCCATCTGGTAAGGCGTCTGTCTCTGACGGCCGCTCAGGCATGGTTCTCCCGCCGGGGCCTAATGGTGCCTCACCTGACGTCCGGCAGAACCAGGGGGAGAATGCCCCTCCCCCCCTTCCCTCGCCTATACCCTCCCCTTCTCAGGCGGGTATCTCAGGTGAAGACAGTGCGGAACCCCCTCCGCATCGTAGACCATTCCTCAGGGTCAGTTCTGCGCTCCCCTAGGGGGGTCATGGGGAAGGAGGCTCCTCCTCAGTCTTCTGGCTTTACAGTGGAGGCCCCTCCTTCTCCTTCAGGTGGGATCCTGTCTGATCTGGCGATTCCAATTCCAATGCTGTAAACTCCACTGACTGTTCCCCAGCCAGGGCCCAGTGGTCTGCCCCAGCCTCTGGCTCCGGTGCCAGACCTGGTCCTGCCGTCGGGCCCCTTTCATCCGACCCTGATGCAAGCCCCTTCAACTGTGGATCTCTTTCCAGTGCTGGATCAGGTGGTGCGGTCCGGCGTTGGTCCCACTGTTGGCTATCCGATGCTGGTTACCAATTTCACGGCTACAAGCGGGTCCGACATGGGTCCCCTCCTCCTTCAGACCTGACGATGGGGATTTATACTAGACCCCGGACTATCCCTCATTACCCCTTTGGGTACCCTGGGGACCATTTCCCGGCTGGTCCTCCTCCTGAGTGGAGTTTCTTTGGACAGTACCACCCTGTTTGCAACCCCTACCACTATTTTCAGGGTCACCAGGGGTACCATTACCCACCCCCACAGTTTAATTAATGCATCTACCTGCCCCTCAAATGTAACCTCCTCCACCACCCCCTCCACCCCCTCCGGCTATGCCGGACTTCAAGACCTTAATCCAGTCTTAGTGGCAAGGGGCGCACTCAGAGTTGGTGTCAGACCTGGAAACTGCTCCCACTTCCACGCTCTCCAAGGTCCGTGTCCCCGAGGAGCTCTTCCCCGTCCATGGTACACGTCTCGGGGACGACACGTCAGGACATTGCCCTTCTGGACATTCATAATCTTCCTGATGAGCAAGCAAGCAAATTTTTATTTATATAAAGCGCCCTGTCAAAGCTCAGGGTGCCTTTACACTTACAATGTTAAAGAGGGGGCAGACGATGACAATGAGGATGACGAGGATGCTGACGAGTTGGCGGAGGATGCCTTGGAGGAACCCGAGAGTCTGAAAGGCAAGGTTTCCCCCAACTCTCTCCCCCCTCCTTCAGAGGACCCTGCCTTCTCGGATCTTCTGAGGTCCATGAAAGTGTTCTTCGACTTGGAGTCAGAGGATCAAGACCCCATGAGACAGAGACTAGCCGAACATCTGGACTTAGAGTCCCCATTCCTCCCTGGATCAGACCTCACCAGGACCTGACCTCTACGGTCTGGCAGATGCCTCGTTCTCTCCCAACTGTCCCCAAGAGGGCAGACAGGATATACCGGGCGCCGAAGGAAGCTCCTTTTCTTAAGACGCATCCTAAGGTGGACTCTGTCATCATTTCAGCTGCTCCTGATTGCTCTGCTGCACCCAAGCACATGAGCACCTCTCCTCCAGACAAAGAGTCGAGGCAGATGGATCTGTTTGGCAGAAAGTTTATGCTTTGGCCACGTGTGCGCTGAGATCCTTCAACTGTGTGGCCCACATGGTGTCACACCAAAAGGCTACCATAGCCAGGTTAGAGGCCCGGGTCCAGTTGATGGAATGCTCGAGCCTTAAGGAGGCGCTTCTCTTGCTTCTCCTGTAGGCATGCTTTGCGTGCCACATACGACTCCATTGATTCTGTAGCTCGTGCCTTGGCAACTGCTGTCGACTTAAGGCAGCATTCCTGGCTCTGCATCTCTAACCTTGCCAACAAGATACAGTCTGCGATTCAGGATGCCCCCTTCCGGGGCTCGGTGCTTTTTGGTGGCGACACCAAAGACATTATTACTGATCTCCAGGACAGAGGTGTCTCCCTAAGATCAGTAAGGTCCATATACCGATCGGGCACTCAACAGCAGCAACAGCCCTTTCGGAAAAGGACCTGGAGGCAGAGGAAGCAGGCCCTGGCTTGGCGCCAGGGCAAATGCAAGGCCATGGGTTCCTCCACTTCTCCGGCCTCCAAGAACCAGAGACGTTCAGGAGGTCCTCCCCCTGAACATCCTATTACTTCCTGATTCCCTGTCCCCACTAACTCCTCAGTCTCATGACGAGGAGCAGGTGGGAGGGGGGTTCACCCACTATGCGCAGGAATGGAAGGCGATAACCTCCGATGCATGGGTCCTGCAGTTGGTGTCCATCGGACATACTATAGAGTTTCTGAAAATTCCTCCATAATCTCCACCAAAAAGGTCTTCTTGCTCCAGGGATCAGGCTCTCCTTGTACAAGAAGAAGTTCAAAGCCTCTTGCTCAAGGAAGCAATAGAGCGTGTTCCCCTCTGGCAAAGGGGCAGGGGATTCTACTCCCATTTTTTCTTGGTTACATAAAAGACAGGAGACTTCAGACCTGTTCTCGACTTGAGCAGCCTCAATCGCTTTGTCGAGTGCAAAAAGTTCAGGATGCTGATGCTCCAGAGTCGTCTTCCACTCCTTCTGGAGAATCATTGGTTGTGTGCTCTGGACATGCTTACCTGCACATCCTGATCTTACCAAGCCACCGCCGTTTCCTGCGGTTTCATTTCCAAGGGAGCACTTCCAGTTTCAGGCGCTCCCTTTTGGTCTGTCCTCGGTACCTCTTGTTTTTACCAAGTGCCTAGCAGTGGTGGCGGCCTTTTTACACCACCAGGGTATTGTGGTATTCCCTTATCTGGACGATTGGCTGATTTCAGCCTCATCCAGGGACTTTTTACTGGAGGCCTTCTTCTTTACCCTGGACCTCTTTGGCAGACAGGGGATTACTGTCAGTATTCCCAAGTCATCCATGACACCGTCCCAGAGACTATAATTAATTGCGGCGGTTTTGGATACAGTCCAGCGCAGAGCCTTCCTTCCTCCAGACTGGGTGGAGACCCTGATCCATCAGGCTTTGTGGGTGGCTTAATCCAGGACCATCCTGGCTCGGGAGATCCTCCGCCTTCTTGGTCTGATGGCAGCCTCCATCGCTACTGTTCCCCTGGCGAGGCTCCACATGAGAGTTACTCGGTGGTCCTTGCAGGTGCAATGGGATCAACTCCTGGACAGCCTGGACCATCCGGTCCTGGTGTCATCAGCAGTTCAGTAAGAATTGCTGTGGTGGATGGACCACTGCAACCCTTCCGTGGGTCTTCCTTTCAGGAGCCCAGGTCCTTTGGCATCCCTAAATATAGATGCATCGAACATGGGATGGGGAGCACATCTAGGGAAGCACCAAGCTCAAGGACTGTGGTCCAGCTTGGAGGCATCATTACACATCAACGTTCTGGAGATGAGTGTGGTCTTGTACGCCTTCCAGGCCCTCCTTCCCAAGGGATCACTGCTGGTCCAAATGGACAATATGTCTGTAGTTTGGTACCTCAACAAATGAGGAACTCGCTCGTACCCCCTTTGCAGGGAGGTGATGCGAGTGTGGAACTGGGCGGTCGAGCATGATCTGGCCCTAGTGGCCGTGCATGTTTCAGGCATTCAAAATGTCCTGGTGGACAGTCTCAGTAGGTCTCGGACCCTAACTCACGAATGGGAATTAAATCAGGAATTGGCAGATTCTGTCTTCCTAAGTTGGGGGCGTCCGGAAATCTACCTTTTCGCCTCCCAATATAATGCAAAACTTCCCAGTTTTTGCATGGTCGTTCCAGGGCATGGTGCTTTCTGGCATAATGTGCTGTCTCTCTCCTGGACACGGACATTTTTGTATACCCTCCCTCCGTTTCCCATTCTCCAGAGGGTCCTTCTCAAGCTTCAGGTAGAGAAAGTGAGGATGATTCTCATCGCCCCTCTCTGGCCGAGACAAATTTGGTTCCTGCTGCTACAACAGCTGTCGAGGGAACCACTGGTTCCACTTCCAGTGACCCATGACCTCTTGAGTCAGGATCAAGGTCGCCTTGTTCATCCAGGGCTCAGGACCGTGCATCTTCATGCGTGGTTCCTGCAGTCATAGTGATTTCTCGCTTCGGTGTCTCCTCTCGAGTTGCTCAGATTCTTTTAGAGGCTAGAAGACCCTCCACTCGTTCCACTTTCGCCATGAAGTGGAAATGTTTTTCCATCTGGGCGACCTCCAAGAAGTGGAAGCCCTTTTCTTGTTCTGCCTCACAAGTCATGGAATACCTCCTTCATCTGTCAGACTCCGGTCTGTCATCATATTCTTCCTTGAAGGCCCACCTTTTGGAAATTTTGGCATACCACAAGCTGGTGGATAGTAAACCCATTGCTCAGTTGGAGGTCTCAAAAACCTTTCTGAAAGGGATCCTCCATCTGAACCCCCCCCCCATCCGCAGCCCAACCCCACCTTGGGATTTGAAGTTTGTGTTGTAGAAGTTCACTCTTCCCCCATTTGAACTGGCCATGAGCTGTGACTTGTGCTTCCTTTCCTGGAAGACATTATTTTTAGTTGCCATTATGTCAGCTCGAAGGATTTTGGAGCTTCATGCTCTGGTTTGTAAAGAGCCTTATCTTATTTTCCACAAGGACTGGACGGTCCTCAGGACAAATCCTAAGTTTTTACCCAAGGTGGTGTCAGAAGCCACACTAAACCAATCAGTAAAGCTTCCAGATTACCTTCCATCCCCTTCAAACAGAGATGAGGCACTCCTGCACACCATGGACGTCCATCGGATCCTTCGGTGCTACACACACCGAAGAAAGGAGTTCCGTAGCTGCAGTCAGCTTTTTGTTTCTTTTGCCCCCAGGTCAAAGGGCAAAGCGGTTTCGAAGCAGTGCCTTTCCAAATGGTTAGGCAACTGTATTCGGTATTGTTACCAAATGTATGAAAAACCTCTGCCGGGTCCCATCAGAGGTCATTCTACTAGGGGCATGGCTGCTTCCGCTCCTTTTTTGCAGAACGTCTTTGCGGCTGATATCTGTGCCGCAGCTACTTGGAGTTCTCTCCACACTTTTATCAAACACTACAGTATGAACATTGCTTCTAGGCACAGGGCTGGCTTAAGCCTAGCTGTCTTGCAGGGCCTTCTGTCCTATGCTGGGTCCATTCTGGTTCCCAGTTTCCAATGGAGTTATTTTTTCCTCTTCCCTTTGTTTCTCTCGGTCTGTCTTTGGAGGGACTGCTTGGGACTCTGTCCTATATGTAAAGACCTACTGAAGGAACCCTCTCGAAGTAAGATAGTACAGTTATGTAGGAACTTACTGTGACAGATCTTTGAGAGAGGTTCCCTCAGTAGGTCATATTTTACCCTCCCTCATGCCCTTCATTTTTTTCTTTACACAGGGACTCCAAATCCTGTTTGCTCCTGCTGTCAGACCTCTTCCTGGCTCCGGCAGGAGAACTGTATGGTGGGCGTGGGGACTGCCCATCATTTACAGCCACGCTGACGTCGGTCATGTGACGGTGGTTGGCAGTCCCCTGTCAGGGATTGCTAGAAAAGTCTGCCATGCGGCCCGACGCCAGGTGGTGCCAGTCTTATATGTAATGACCTACTGAAGGAACCTTTCTTGACCATCTACTGTTACGGTAAGTTTCTACGTAACTGTACTTTCTAGGAGTGATATATGTTGTTCATCCACACTGACCCCCACCTCCCCCCGGCTTCGATGCACAAACCTGGCTTCCAGCGGGCCAAGATCTGGCGTCATGGGGCGGAGCAGAGGGTTATACCACCCGGGTGGGTGGGAGGAGCCAGCTTGAAGACTTTCTGACACATCTTAAAGCGGCAAGGTACCTGCCAAGAAGTGTGGATGAACAACCTATACCACTTCTAGAACTACTGTTACAGATGGGTAACCTATTTTTTTTGGTTCCGATGTTGAATCTTCTGTGAAGGACCTCCAGTCTTCTAAAAATGACCTTGAAGTTCCTTCATACCCTTAATACAAAGCCTTGGGATTGGGGTCAGTGTTCCTTTTGTAGGTCCTGTGCCAGCCATGCTAGAGGTTATTCCAGGGGACCCGGCCGTGGCTTCCAGCAGACTTTGGCCTCCCCTCAGACGGTTTAGTTTAGTTGTTTTTTTTTTTTTTGTTGACCAGGTAAATGCATTAGACAAATCCTGCCCATTTTCAGGCATGACCCGGAGGAGGGGGATACAGATGAATGCCAACTGACCTTGAACCAGATTAAGCTGTTGGTGGTATTTTTAGTGAATGAGGGAAATTTGGCCAGGACACCGAAGGAAATTCCCCTACTCTTTTCAAGAAGTGCCATGGGATCTTTAACATCCACCTGAACTACCACCAATCCAGGCAGATGGGACCTCGGTTTAATGTCTCATCCGAAAGACGGCACCTCAGGAGTGCAGCACCCCTCTCATGCTGCATTACAGTGTCAGTACTGGGATATTAACCCAAGTGCCAGATGTGGGACCTGAACCCACAGCCCTCTGATCTCCTGGCCTCAGAGGCGAGTGTGCTGCCTACTGAGTCACTGACACTGACTGAGTTTACCTCCTGGTGTTCATGCCAGGTCACCAAATGTGCAAGTCTTGGTGGCACACCTGCTGCCCCCAGAGCCTTTTGTCTCCCCTCCCCAGCCCCTGCAGATCATGGTGTCCTTGTGGGAGGCGTCATCTCACTGTTCCTTCCAAAGTGGAGGGAGACCATGACAGATGCTTCGGTGCTAGAGGTGGTACAGCGAGGACATGCTCTAGAACTCCTCTCTGTCCCTCACGTATGTCCTCCTTTGCTGAATCGTTACCCTCTGCGACATCTTTCCCTCTGCTGTAGGTGGTTCAGACCCTCCTCCGTAAGAGGACTACAGTGCCTGTCCTGATTCATGAAATTAATCAGGGCTTCTGTTCTTTGTACTCTTTGTATCGAAATGGACAAGGCATTTACATCCTGTCCTGGACCTTTGGGGTGTCATCCTGTTTATAGACTTCAAAAGGCTTCTGTGTGGTCTCTCTACACTCCTTGTTCTCCCCCGCTGCTGCAAGGAGATTAGTTATGTGCCCTATATATGAAGAACAACCTTGCAACGGAGATGATGGGGGCGAAAACAGTGGTGGGTTTCAAGAATGCATGGATAAGCACAAGGAAATAGTAGTGGAAAGGAAGGGGGGGGAGGGAGAAAGAGCTGTAGATCAGGCACAGTCTGTGGTGTTAGTGTAGGTAGGGAGAAATGGGCAGACTGCATGGGCCAAGCGGTACTTACCTGCTGTCAAATTCTATGTTTCCAGAACACTTTCCTGCATATCAAGATCTACAGGTCCCACAGATGGTACCTGCAGTTTATGCTCCAGGGCACTCAGTATCAGTTTTATGTGTTGCCCTTTGGCTTGTGTTCTGCACCGCATGTCTTTACCATATGCGTTGCAGCAGCCCTCAGAAGAGAGGGACGTTATGTTTTCCCGTACTTTGACGATTGGTTTCCTGTTGCAGGAGGCACAAATTTACAGACTGTTCCACACCAGACAGCTCTTTCAACAGTTGGGCATTCTGGGGAACGTGACAAAGTCAGTGCTTACTGTGTGCCAGCATCTTCAATACACAGGAACGGATCTGGACACAGGAACGGATCTGGACACAGCAACGGATTTGGCTTTTCTTCCTTTAGATCGTGCTATGACGTTGGTTTCCCAGGCTCGGCTGGTCTCTTACAGTGACTGTTTCTCAGCTAGATGTCTCCTCAGATTGATAGACCTCATGGCTGCTGCTGTTCTCACTGTACTGGTGCGTCTATATGTGAGGATTCCACAGTGGTTTTTCTGTGCCCAGTGGGCTCAGCATTCGAATGAACTGGAGTGTTTCACACAAGTGACTCCTCTGCTTCGACGCTCTGTGCTCTAGTGATTGGACCTTTCCAACCTGGAGATGGGATCCCCTTTTCTTCATCCGTCTCCTCTTCTAGTGATAACGATGGATGCCTTTGGTTCCGGGTTGGGTGTACATCTGGGCCCCTTCCAAACTCTGGTTTAGTGGTTCCCATTAGATTCAGTTCTGCACAGAAACACTCTGGAGATGAAGGCTCTTCTGCTTGGCCTGTAGGCCTTTGATACCCTCCTTTGGCATTGCCAGCTGTTGATCCACGCAAACAACATTTCATTGTTGTACTGCATTAACTGCCAAGGTGGGGTCCACTCGTATCCTCTGTGCAAAGAGGCAGTGTGAGTCTGGCACTGGGTTGTGTAACACAACATGTTCCTGTTGTCCATCTTTCTGCCTGGTATCCTCAACGCCCTAACAGATTGTCTTAGCTGGTAAGCATTCTGCCACGAATGGGAATTATTGGACTTCATTGTGGGTGACCTCTTTGTAAACTGGGGTCGCCCAGGAATCGACCTCTGTGTGTCTCCATATGATGCAGACTGCTGCTTTTCTGCTTGCTTGCTCTAGTGTCTGGAGTTTTTGGGTGAGGCACATTGTCTCTCTCTTAGAAAGGGAAGTTGATGTATGAAGTTCATCCTTTCCCTCTGATGCAGAGGGTTCTGATCAGGTTGTGGGCTGAGGCAGTCACCCTGATCCTGGTGGCTCCATTCTAGCCCAGTTAAATCTGGTTCCCTCTGCTTCAGCAGTTGGCAGTGGAACCCCCATCTCACTTGCTGTCACAGGAGCAGGGTTCTCTTGTGCATCTGGATCTCTGATCCCTGCACCTCTAGGCCTAGCTCCTGAGGATGTGGAGCTCTCCCGTTTTGAGGTTTCCTAGCTGTTGTGTGGTGGCTTGGATGCCATCTACTAGATATGCTTACTCACAAAAAAGGAAATGTTTAATGATTTGATGTACTGCCCTGTCAGCTGGACCACTTTATGTGTCTGGTCAGTTGAGTTGTGAACTACTCCTGTCCCTTGCAGGCGCAGGCCTCGGGTATTCCTCAGTAAAGGTTCACTTGGCTACAGTGAGGGCTTTTTATGTCCTTGCTGATGGAAAAACAGTAGCCCTGCTTTAGGTTTCATGCAGGTTCCTCAGAGGTATACCTTTTCTTCACCCCGGTCTGTGATCGGTTCTAGTGTGGGACTTTATTTTTGTTCTGGAGACCTTAACTGTGCCTCCCTTCAAGCCTACTGCTACTTGTGAGCCATGCTTCCTCTCTTGGAAGACCTTGTTGCTCATGGCTATGACGTCTGTTAGACATATATCTGAATTATGATGACCATCGGACGTTGCCTTCATACATTGATTGCACTAACGTTGCCTTCGTACATTGATTGCACTAAGGATTGTAAAAAATCCTCTCAGCTATTTGTGGCTTTCACCCTCAGGATGGTGGGCTCCCCTATTACTAAGTAGAGTCTTTCCAAATAGTTGACCTGCTGAATTAATTTTTGTTACTAGAAGCGTGGTAAGCAGCTTCTGTACTCGCTGTACCCGTGAAGTTGCTACTTCCATGGGTTGTTTTCACAGTGTGGGTTGACATCTGTGCTGCTGCCACTTGGCGTACTGTTCATACAGTCACTAAACATTACAGTCTGGACATCGTCTCTTGTAGATGTGCTGGATTTGTCCTTACTGTCATGCAAGACCTACTTGCTGTGGGTATTTTCTTCCTCCCTCAGTGCTGTAGTACTGCTTAAAGTTGTCCCACGGTGTGGCTCAGTGGAGGGGAGATATCCTCATAAAAGATAAAATAATTACTTTCAATAACAGTAGGTTTTTGAGAAAATGTCCTGCACTCATCTATAGCTCCCCCCTCTCCTTCCCTCTTTTTCGGGTGGCTGGTGGTTATCCTGCCTACTCTCGAAAGCTGGTCTTCCTCTTATGCCAGAGTATATTTCTCCAGTTTCCACATCCTCTCCTGTGTGCCTGGTTTGGTCCTGGTTGCTTTGGTCCCTGCTGGTCCAGTGATTCTCTGAGCTGGTCTCCAACAGGGAATTGAGGCATGATGGTGCCGCCCATGTTCTATAGGCAGCAGCAGTGCTTATCGATGTGGGCGGCCCCGGCTAGCAAAAGTTTCTGGGCAGTCCTGACTCTGATGGCTTACAGTTCTATGATGTGGCTCAATGGTGAAGATTCTCTTGAAGATGTACTATTACGGTAACTACTGTAACTATTCTAGCCCCTGCCTCAGCCACCCTGGAATATCGATTATGGTGCCTCTGCAGCACAGCAGGGACATCTCCGGCCTGGAGATGGGAGTCCATTCTACACTGTGAACTTGGGAAGTGCGAGCATGCGTCCATAACACCACTGTGTATACAAAATCATTTTAGTACTATTGAGCCCCACCCCAGAGAGAGCCAGCAGAACATGGGAGTCTGGTGGGCCCTGAGGTGGTTGCCCATTCTGCCTGATTGTTAAGCCCAACTTTGAATTAAACATTAGCACAGAAATGGAAATTTAGTATTGGTTCGTAGCTGGCCCGTTCAAGTCATGTCAAAAGATGCTGGACTTTGGCATATTTTTAAATGTGAGAATTACTTTAATGTTGAAGCATTAGGCTCATAGATACATATCTGGGGTGTTGGTAAACACAGCTGTAACTCCTGAAGCACTGCGTTGACATTGGTGTGTAACATAGCTAATAATTCAGGAAGTCGTGGCTCAGTCGTGTGCAGCAGGGCAAGGCATGTTTGAGCTACAGTCATATTGAACAAGGCTTTTGGTTTGCTACTAGGCTTGATCCGAATGAACAACCCTGCGGCCTCAATGGCGTCTCAAGTTGGAAACGTGGCTACGTCTCTGATAACCACAAGTGGGACTAATGCTGAGCTGCCAGTCCGAGCCCCTCGTCCCACTTCTCAGACAGGTAAGGAGCAACACTAAAGGGGAATAATAGCATAATGGAAGACATTATTAGTACTAGTCAAGTTTATTTTATGTTGCGGCCTTCTAATGCTCTAAATACAGAAATATGGGATGGGGGTGGGGACATGCATAAATGTAAACATAACGTTCAAATGGACCCAATTCGTAAATGTGCCAAAACTGCAAATAACAATAAAGTGCAAAGGTGACATGCTTAGCAATAAATGGAATCTGTGACTAAAAGCAGGAAATGCCAAGAGAATGCATGACTTTCCTCTGGTTTATTTATTTTCTATAAAATGGCAAGGTAAAAATCTTAGTCTTGTTGGCTAAGAGGTGTGTGGAAAGGCCGCACGGTTACAACTACTGTCATGTTGCATCACAAACCCCATAACTCATATCCCTGCACCACTGTACTATTTCAGCTGTACACAGTGACTGGCTGAAACATTCCTATCATGATTTAAATGACTCCAGGAGATCTTTTTTAATAATTTATTTATTATAAACATAGACAGTGGTGGCAGAAAAAGACAGTTGGTCCATCCAGTTTGCCCATCAAGTGCTAACAAACCAGGAGCTATTGTCCATGCAGGGCTCTGACGCACACTATCTGCCCCCCATGCTCCCTGCCCTACCGATACCACCCTGAGCAACCACTAAGCCCTTCCCAGTGTCTCAGCCGTGTTTGAAACCATTGATGGTGTTGGTGCCCACTACATCAGCTGGCAGATTACTCCATGGCTTCACCACCCTTTCTGGAAAATAGAACCTTCGCATGTACCTCTTGAACCCTGCCCCATCAGTTTCTACTCGTGTCCCCGTGTTCTTGATCCGCTACTCAGGCTAAATAGTTCCTCGCACTTTACCGTGTTCATTCTGTTCAGGAACTTGAAGGTCACTGTCATATCTTCTCTCTCTTGTCCGGCCTCCAGTGAGTACATGTTTAGTGATTTGAGCTGATCCCCTTAAGATCTGCTGGCCCTGAATCATTTTGGTCTCCAATCTGTCCTTATATTTCTTCAGGTGAGGACTTAAGAACTGGGCACAGTATTCCAGGTGGGGCCTTACCAGTGCTTTACAGAGAGGTAGTTACACCTCCTTCCTTCAGTTGTCAAAACCCCTTCTAACACCCCAGCACCATGTTTGCCTTACTGTGGGCCTTGTTGCACTGCCTTAATTGTTTTAGGGAGTCACTGATGATGACAGGTAGATCTCTTTCCTCAGAGGTCGTGCCCAACTTTACCCACATCCCCTGAAATAGAGTACCCTGTCGTGGGGTTCTTTTTCCTTATGTGCATCACCTTGCACTTTTGGTGTTCAGTTTCAACTGCCGAATCTTTGATAACTTCCCTAGCCTTTGCAAGTGTTTCTGCATCTCCCCGACCCCTTCCTTACTGTCTACTCTGCTGCAGAGTTTGGTGTCATCCATGAAGAGACAAGTCTTGCCCTGGATTCCTTCTCCCGTACTGCTGATGAACATATTAAAAATGACTGGACCTGGGACCGATCCTTGTGGCACCCCACTGGTGACCTCCCTCTCTTCTGATTTGACTCTTAACCACACCCCTCTGCTATCTCACTTCGAACCAGTTTCTCTCCCATCTGCGTCCTTTACTGCACCGGTATCCTTTAGCTTCTTTAGCAGCCTTCTGTTAGACACTGAGCCAAAACCCTTAGTGAATCGAAGCAGAGTAAATCCACAGCGTGGCCCTTGTCCACTACCTTGGTTATCCAGTCAAAGAATACTATCAGATAGGTCTGACATGATCTCCCTGCCACTAACCCATGCTGTTTGCTATCTTGGAGTCCTTTGCTCTCCAGGTAGTTCACGCGGTCCTCTTTGAATAGTGTCCCTGTCAGTTTTCCCACAATAGAGGTAAGACTGACAGGTCTGTAGTTACAGGTCTGTAGTTACCCGGTTGCTGCTTTCCCCCCACCATGGAGTATGACTAAGTCTCCTACCTTCCAGTCTTTTGGAACTACCCCTGTCTGAATTGAGCTGTTGAATAGCCCTACCTGTTGTTCAGTTAGTTCCCTTGCCAATTCCTTGAGCTTCCTTGGACACATCCCGTCTGGCCCTAGGGCCTTTTTTATCTTTAGGGCTGCTAACCCTTTCTAAACCCTTTCACCAGTAAATAGTTACTGTCTCATCGCCGAGATCCCCCTTACAGCCTACTTAATGCCACTGTCTGGCAGAGCCCTCTGTCTTCCCTTGTGAATACAGAGCAGAAGTAGTCATTAAGAACTCCTGCTTTGTGCCTGTTCTCAATTACCCTACATCCCCCAGTTAGCCCAGCAATTCCTTCTCCCTTCTTTCTTTTTTTCTCAAATACAGCTGGGGAACTGCTTCCCCGTCCTTCCCTCTCCGCAGTACACAGCTGTGTGTCAGCCTTTCTTCTTTGACTACCCTCTTGTTTTCCCTTGTCCTCATTTGGTACTCTCCCCATTCCTCCTCCCCTTGTTTTCCCTTGTCCTCATTTGGTACTCTCCCCATTCCTCCTCCCCTTGTTTTCCCTTGTTCTCATTTGGTACTCTCCCCATTCCTCCTCCCCTTGTTTTCCCTTGTTCTCATTTGGTACTCTCCCCATTCCTCCTCCCCTTGTTTTCCCTTGTCCTCATTTGGTACTCTCCCCATTCCTCCTCCCCTTGTTTTCCCTTGTCCTCATTTGGCACTCTCCCCATTCCTCCTCCCCTTGTTTTCCCTTGTTCTCATTTGGTACTCTCCCCATTCCTCCTTCCCTTGTTTTTCCTTGTACCTGGTGAAGGTGGTCTCTTTGGCTCCCACTGCTTCCCTGACCTTTCCAGAGAACCACATTGGTCTCTTGCATTTGTCTCTTTTGCTTACCATTCTTGTGCACTGATTGCCCCTCATCTTTCCTCCACATCCCTGATGCTGTTCACTCCAGCTAACTTGTCCTGGACCAGCTCCCTCATCCGGTTAATGTCTGCAGTTTTGAAGTCTGGGACTTCAGCCTTTGATGAGGGCTTACTGTTCCCAAGGGCCAGTTTAAACCATATAGAGTTATGGTCACTGGATCCTAGTGGCTCCCCTATCCTCACTTCTTCTACCACTTCTCAGTTGGTGAGTACCCCATCCACAGTGGATGCCTGCCTAGACAATTCTTTAACCATCTGCACCAGCAGGCAGTCATGCAGTGTATCCGGCAGGGCCTGACGCTCGGGAGCACCTGGCTACTGGAATGTCCCTAGCAATATCTGGCAGGTTTAGATCTCCCACCACCACCTCCTCCCCCTTTGCCACCCCCCTCTTTCTAGTTCTGCCCCTAGCTCCTTAATATATCTCTCTCTTCCCTGTCCTGGGGGTCTACATCACCCAATCCATAGATCTTAATTCAAGAGGGCTCTTGCAGTACGGAATAACCATTTGGACTGTGCCTCCTGGCGTCAGGACCACACTGAAAATTTTAGCTAGCAGTGTCTGGCAGGGGACTGCCGACTGAAATCACGTAACTGACGTCAGTGTGATCCTATATAGTGGGCAGTCCCCAGCCCGCCTTCCAGTTCTTTCCCGCCATTGACCTATGCACGTCGGGCCTGGCGGAGAGCACTGCTACAGTTCGACTGCCATTTTGGATGAGTGTATGTTTCTAAAACGTTTTCCTTTTTTCTCCGTTTCTTAATCTATTTTTTGTGTATGTCTCCTCCGATGCCTTCCGAGTCGCATAAGAACAAGTGCGATTCCTGCGGCACACAACTCCCGCACAAGGACGATCATGCCCTCTGCCTCTTCTGCCTGGGCCCGGAACACAAGACCAAGGACTGTGAGGCCTGCCTGACCTTCAGACAGGCCACACGGAAATGCAAGCAGAAAGCCCTCGAGGCCCATCTCCTAAAACTGAAAACGGCAGAGATGGAGAAAGAGTTGCTGAAGCTGCGGAGTGCCTCTTCCTCCCCATCCTTGGAACACCGACATAGGAAGAAAAATGACAAGGAGAAGCATTGGGGCCAGGATCAGTCCCCTTCTTGGCCACGGCCTCCTCCAGGGACCACGGACGGCCCGCGGCCTTCTTCCTCTGGGAAGAGTGCTTCAGCGGACAGGCCTGTCTCCACCTCCCATGAGCATCCCTTGGTTCCCCCGCTGCCACTGGTAATGGTGGCGGTAGGCGCTTTGGCCAAGTCTGAGGCTCCAGTCACTTTTAGGACTCTCAAGACAAAAGGGTCTAAGTCGGCTGATGGGGTTGATAAGTCGCTCATAGGGTTCCCCAACGAGCGCACGGCCCAGGCTGATAAGTTGGCCACCAGGGACTCTGATGACTGCCCAGCCACGGCTGGTAGGCGAGATGTCACATCTCCCGACACCTGCTAAACCCAGGTGCTGCCATCGGGCTGTGACATGGGTTTTGACGTTGAGATCCAGCACCCGCTACTGCTTCGGCCACAGCCCACCCTAGAGGGTTCACCCCACTAGGGTAGATTTCTCCACCTCCGGCCTCTCCGGATCACCAGGAACCGGGAATAGAGGGAAATCAGCCTGATGTCAACACTTCTGGGTGACACCCGGGCTTCCTTGAGAATCTCCTGGCTGACCCTTGGGGTCTTTCCCCACCAGCTCTTGTGGCTGGACCCTTCATCCCTACGCCTACACCAGAGGATCCCTCCAGGCTGACTCAAGACCCTTTCGTGTCTTCTTATGTTCCGCCTTTCAGGCCTCCCCAGGGTCCTCCGTCGGGCCCTGTGGCCTCTCCGTCAGGATCTTCGATGGATACCCTGATTGCATGTCTACCATACGCCACGCTACCAAACTCCCGGCCTCCTTGAGAATCTCCCGGCTGACCCTCAGGGTCCTTCCCCACCAGCTCTTTTGGCTGGGTCCTTCATCCCTACCCTACACCAGAGGATCCCTCCGGGTTGACGCAAGGCCCTTTCGTGGGTTCTTAGATTCTGCCTTTCAGGCCTCCCCAGGGTCCTCCGGGCCCTGCTGCCCCTCCGTCAGGATCTTCAACAGATACCCTGACTGCATGGCTACCATACGCCGTGCTACCATACCTCCGGATACCTTCTGTTGGGGCACCGAGCACTGGGTCTTCTTTCACAGGGGTATCCGCCATCAGGGTACACACCTCATTACCATACGTCGGGTTATCCAACGTCAGGGTATCAGATGTCGGGATACCCGACAATAGGCTATGGTTCCGATTTTCAGCCAGTATACCAGCCCCCACCACCCCCTCCTCCGTCTCCTCAACATCAGGCGGACTTCAGGGCTGTTCTCCAATCATGGTGGAAGGAGGCTAAGTCTCAGCTAGTCTCCAAATTAGACCGCCGTCATCCGGTTGCGGCCTCTACTCTGGCACGCCTGGCCCTTATGCTTGGGTCCACTTTACATGTGGAGTCCTGCCCCTTCGCGTCAGGCCTTTTGAAGGGTTCGGCCTCCACCGACAAGGGCAGAACCCCTGTTCTTCTCAGGAGGTTCCTCGCCCAGGGGTCATGTCTCCAGTTCCAACCCATTCGTCAGACTCAGAACCAGAGTCTGAC
This sequence comes from Neoceratodus forsteri, assembly GCA_016271365.2. Classification (NCBI taxonomy): domain Eukaryota; kingdom Metazoa; phylum Chordata; order Ceratodontiformes; family Ceratodontidae; genus Neoceratodus; species Neoceratodus forsteri. Next base: position 253,071,914 of record JADMNL010000028.1, on the reverse strand, counting down.
TCCTCTTCCTCGATCTCTAGTTTTGAGACACCTCCACCGGATGAACCTAAGGCTAAGGAGTCCCTCGAGTCTCCCCCGGAGGACCCTTCCTTCATGGACCGCCTTAAGAAAATCGCTGAGGCCACCGAATGGAAGTCCGACAACCACAATCCCGAACGCAAAAAGACTGACTGAGCATTTGGATATGCCTGACCTGTCTCCTATCCTCACACCTCCTTGGTTGGAACCTCAGGAGGACTTAGCCTCCATCATCTGGTCAATGCCTTCATCTGTTATGGCGGTGGCCAAGAAGGCTGACAGGGTCTATCGCACACCAGAGGGCAAGGATCACCTTAGTGTCCACCCTAAAGTGGACTCAGTGGTCATTAGAGTGGCTCATGACAGATCTGCCAAGCCAAAGCACATGAGCACCTCCCCTACGGATAAGGAGACGAGGCAGCTTGATCAGTTTGGGCGGAAGTTTTATTCATCATCCACCCTGGCAGTGCTTGCCCTAAATTATGTGGCACACATGTTGGTGTACTAAAAGTCCCTCTTTCACAAGCTGGAGCCAATCATCGAGGCTATGCCGGACTCCAAGTTTGAAAAGATAACCTTGTCTGATACCATTAGGTCAGCTAAGGTCGCCTGTCACCGCTCGTTGAGGGTGACTTGCAACGCCATTGACTCATCAGCCAGGGGCACAGCCACTGCTGTCTGCCTCAGGTGGTACTCTTGGTTGAGGGTTTCTGGGTTGGCACCTGATGTTCAGGCCGCCATCCAAGATGCACCTTTCTAGGGCTCAGTCCTCTTCGGGGGCGATGCCCAGGATATTATCACCAATCTCCACAGTAGGGGGCAGGCCCTACGCTCAGTGCAAATGATGTACCATGCTGGCTTTAAGCTTAAGCAGCCCTTTCGTCGCCAGCAGTGATGGCAGACGAGACAGCAGCATCAGGCCAGACGTCAGCCCAAACGTCGAGCCCCCTCATCTGCCATGACTCCCCCAGCCAATAACCAAAGGGCTTCGGGGCGGCTCTGTCCAACCCTCCCTCTGCCTCTTGACTCGCGGGCCGCCTCCTTTCCTCCTCTTCTGCAGTCGGAGGAACCGTTGGGTGGAAGATTCGTCCGTCATCTGGCAGGGTGGGAGGCGATTATCGTAGACTTATGGGTCCTTCAGCTAATTTCACAGGGCCACATGTTAGAGTTTCTGGAAAGACCCCAAGGCAGTCCTATGGGTCCATTCTCTTATCCAAAGGTGCCAATCCCTGTCATCACAGAGGAAATAGATGCTCTGCTGTGAAAGGCAGCCATAGAACCTGTTCCTTGGGACCAGGTAGGAAGAGGGTACTACTGTCCCTTCTTCCTGGTATCCAGAAAGACTGAGGATCTGTGTCCAATATTGGATCTCAGCACCCTAAATCTGTACATGGAATACAAAAGATTTTGGATGCTGACTCTCCCAGGCCTGCTGCCCATGCTACACAAGGGTCAGTGGCTCTGTGCCCTGGACATGCAGGACGCTTACCTGCCATTCCGGTGTTTTAGGCTCACCGTTACTACCTCCAGTTCTCCTTTCAGGGGGCAACATTACCAGTTCAAAGTCCTTCCCATTGTCCTGTCATCAGCACCCAGGGTTTTTACCAAGTACCTGGTGGTAATTGCGGCGGCCTTGAGGAGCCAGGGCCATTACATTTTCTCGTACCTTGACGACTGACTGATTTCAGCCCCGTTGAGGGAGCTGTTGTAAGCTTCCCTCTCAGCAACCCTGGATCTATTTGGCTGAGTTGGGGTTATGGTGAACTACCCCAAGTCTCACCTGATCCCCTCGCGGCACCTATAGTTTATTGGAGCGGTGCTGGTTACGGCCCAGGGGAAGGCTTCCCCGCTTTGGACAGGGCGGAAACCTTGCAACAGCAGGCGTGGCAGGTGGCTTCCATTCGCGGGGTTTCTGCCAGGTCAGTGCTGCGCCTGCTTGGCCTTATGGTAGCAGCCATACCAACTGTCCCTCTGGCCAGACTCCACATGTGCATATTGCAGTGGATGCTCAGGGTCCAGTGGGACCAGAGATCGGACGACCTAGACCACAAAGTCTTTGTCTCCGTGTCGATGCATCAGGACCTCCTGTGGTGGCAGGATCTCAGCAATCTCTGCAAGGGAGTTCCTATTCAGTCCCCTCTCCCTGTCCAGACCCTGACTATGGATGCTTCAGGGCTGGGTTGGGGGGCTCACCTAGAGGCCCACAGGGCACAAGGGGTGTGGTCTCAGTCAGAGCTGTCACTACATATCAGTGTGTTGGAGATGCGGGCGGTGTTGTGTACTCTTAAAGCCTTTCAACACCTCCTCAGTCCAGGTCCACTACTGGTCCAAATGGACAATATGTGTGTGGTCTGGTATATGAACAATGAATCTAAAAGAACTGTTCCAGCGCTCTAAGGCTGTTGAGAAGCTAGGTGCATGCAAAGGGATGCCACTCCCAAAAGTTTAAACAAAGCCAAAAAACATTAATTTGCTTTCACTTTTCAAAAGGATGAAAAAATTAAAAATTAAATTAATAAAGTAAATGTTTATGTATGAAAGAATGCGTACCTATATGAAAGGCAATACATGTTTCTAATTTGTAAAGGTCACAAAATGGTGTTTTTTTTATATCACAGTTTGGTATCCATAGTAATTAATTATGTTAATGCATTTAAATGATGCAACACATTATGATGTCGTCACATTGTGACTATTTAGGCACTGATGTATATTTTGTAACCCACTCACTAAGGAAGCCTCATTTGGGAGGTGAAGCGCTGAGGTTTAGCTTGTTTTTGATGACTTAAAAATAATCAAACAAAACAGTTAAAACTGTACTGAATTGTTTGGCCTTCATTATTCTCAACGCTGGAGTGCATACTTTTTTGACTTTGGTATCTGAACAAACAAGGGGGCACTTACTCCTACCCTCTTTGCAGGGAAGCAATGCGGGTCTGGAACTGGGCAATGCTTCATCAGATCTCCCTTACTGTTGTCCGTGTCCGGGGCGTCCAGAACGTCCTAGTGGACAGTCTCCACCACACCTAGACCAAGACTCACGAGTGGGAACTAAAACAATTAGTAGTCAGACATTTTCGACCTGTAGGGTCATCCAGAGCTTGATCTGTTCACCTCCCCAGCCAACACAAAGCTTCCCAAGTTTTGCTCACTCGTTCCAGGGCCTGGTGTTTTCTGGTGAGATGCACTATCTCTTTGCTGGACAGGGAGGTTCTTGTACGCCTGCCCTCCCTTTCCAATCCTGCAGCGGGTACTGGTCAAACTACAAACGGAAATGGCTCATATGATCCTGATCGACCTGCTTTGGCCACACCAGGTGTGGTTCCCGCTTCTGCAATAGCTGGCAGTGGAACCCCCAAAACCACTGCACATCTGTCACAGTCTCTTTACCCAGGAGGGGGGGCACTCTCGTCCATCCAGGATTCAAGTCCCTAAACCTTCATGCATGGCACCTTCGGGCATAGCCGGCTCTCGCTATGGGTTGTCCTCTAGGGTAGCCCAAGTCCTTGTAGAGGCCCGAAAGCCTTCCACGAGGACTACTTGTGCCATGAAGTGGAAAGGGTTTTCCATTTGGGCCACCTCAAAGGATTGGGACCCTTTTTCATGCCCCGTTCCTCAGGTCATGGAGTATTTGTTGCATCTCTATGACCTGGGCCTGGGTTACTCTTTGCTGAAGGTCCACCTCTCAGCCATTTCTGCCTGCCACATTCCAGTGGATGGCAAAACTGTCACTCAGAGGTTTCCAAAGTGTTTCTGAAAGGAATCCTCCATCTGAAACCCCCGATGCGTAACCCTGCTCCACTGTGGGACTTAAATTTTATTTTAGAGAAACTCGCCTTGCCTCCTTTCGAACCGGCTGCAAATTGCGACATGCACTACATGTCTTTCTGAGCTTCAGGCCCTGATGTGTAAGGAGCCTTATTTGATTTTGAACTGAGACCGAGTGGCTCTGTGTACAAATCCTGAGTTCTTGCCAGAAGTGGTTTTGGAGTTTGTCGAATCAGATATTCAGCTACTGGTTTATTACCCTGAGTAGTCTAATCACGGGGAGGCACTTCTGCACACACTGGATGTTCACAGAATTTTGCGTTACTATACGAATCGGACGAAGTCAGCCTGCAAGATAGATCAAATTTTGTTTCCTTTACACCCCAAAAGGGAGGGCACTGCCGTTTCTAAGCAATGTTTGTCCAAGTGGTTGGCAAACTGCATTTTGTTCTGTTACCAGAAGTACAACAAACTTTTGACAGGGGAAGTCAAAGGGCGTTCTACCAGAGGCATGGCTGCATCTGCTGCCTGCTTCAAGAATTGTTTGCTGTGAACATTTGTGTAGCGGCCACTTGGAGCTCCATCCACACTTTTGCAAAACATTACAGTCTGGACATTGCCTCTAGGCACAGGGCCTGCTTTGAACTAGCTGTCCTTCAGGGCCTTCTTTCATGAATTTTCCTGAATCTCTGCAGACTTTTCCTGACTCCCGTGCTTCAGACTTGTCTGGTTTTCACTGCTTGGGAATCGGTCCTAATGGTTATTACTTACTGCAAGAGCCCTCTTGAAGTAAGATAGTACAGTTATGTAAAAGAACTTATCGTAACAGTAGATCTTCCAGAGAGGCTCTTGCAGTAGATAACTTTCCCTCCCACTTTCCCCCAGCTTCCGCTACTGCCTTTTCTAGCTTTCCTTAGGCTCAAGGAGCCCCACTCCTTTCTCCTATCATTTTGTTTTAAGGTCTCTGGTGCGAGAACTGGAGGGCGGGCTCGGGACTGCCCACTATATAAGGTCACGTTGACATCGGTCTTGTGACATCGGTGGGCGGTCCCCAGCAAGGCACTGCTAGCTAAAGTTTTCCGTGTGGTCCTGATGCCAGGGGGCACAGTCCAGATGGTTATTACCTACTGCAAGAGCCTCTGTTGAAGATCTACTATTACAGTAAGTTCTTACATAACTGTACTTTTCACTGAGACCGCCACAAGCTGACTGTACAGTGATTCTGTTTCCCCATTAACTCCCCTGATGTTTCCATCCTCCACTGCCTTTATGTTTTTCGTGACATATAATGCTATGCTTTCTCCTTTATCATTTTCTCTGTCCCCTCTAAACATGGCGTAGACTGGGACTGTCAAGTCCCAATGTTCTTCTCTGTGGCACAAGTTTCTGTGATGACTACTAGGTCCATCTCGGTGTGTGCCACAATTACCTGGAGTACACTAATTGTATTTCCCAGACTCCTGAGATTAAGGCAGACCCCTGTCAATCTTTCTCCTGATCCCCTCTTGCTTTTTCCTGTTCCTTCTCCCTTATACTTCCCTAGAATCATTATTTATTTATTTTTTTCATGCTGAATGTAGTCTTTGTCAGCCGTCCCTCATTGGCCTTTTCCCTGAACATAACTCAAACTACAACCTTAATGTTAACCACCTTGCTGCTACTAAGTTCCCTGTTCAGAGGGAGCCTTAGCTAGGTTTCCCATCCACTCTCCCTTCTCATTGGTTCCCCTAGCCTCTATCTCCCCTGCAGTTAGTTTAACCGCCCAATATAGATGTCATACTACTGCCCAAGAGCACTGGCACCCTCCCTTAGGTGAAGACCGTCATTCATGAAGAGTGTCCCAGAAGCCCCCTTGTCCCCCATAAAGTGGTACCCCTCCTCCTGAGCCCATCCCTTAACCATCCATTAAACTCTTCAGTCTCTTCCTTCTTTACTCCATCATTCCCATTCCCCCTATGCCACACAGGGGACATCTAAGAAAAGGCCAGGAGCTGTGTGGGAGACCCGTGCACCTTTATGTGTGCCCATCTCTATTATTATTATTGTACTCGTTTTATGCTTCTTTGCCCTGCATTGTACCTGTATCGATGTTTTAATAAAAAGGTAATTACAGAAAAGGCCAGGGAAGCTTCGTGCAACTTCAGTCTGTCTGCCAGCCACTTAAAGTTCCGCTTCACTGCCTCCACAGGCTGGTTTGCCAGATCGTTGGCACCCAAGTGCACAAGCAGCCCCAGCTCCCCCTTCCCCGCCATCCTCCCTATCCTGTCAATACCCAGGATCTCCGCTGCACCAGGAAGGCATCTGACCACCCCCCTTCCCACCACCCTCTCTACTTCCCTAATCATTGAGTACCCAATCACTAACATTCTCCTTGCTGCGTTCCTTCTGCTTCTCACCCTGAGGTGCTACCAAGTCATCCTGCCCATTACCATTTCCCCCAGTGACCTCAGAGGACCCCCCACCTCGGGCGAGTCAGGCACCTGAGCCTTCTCCAGGGGTGCAAAGCGATTTGCTTTCTGGATGGTGTGGGATTGTTTGACCTCATTTTGGCTTTCCCTGCTGCCATCCTCACCTTTCCCACCACCCTTCATCCCCTTGGGCCAGTGGACTTCTGGGGCTGCTGGAAGGGTGGACCCAGGCTGAGCTGGTGATGCAGATGAGATATCTTGTCTCTTGCTGCTACCAGATGAACATGGAGCGTCTCAAAGGTCCAGCAGATGGCACAGTGCCCCCTCCTCCAGAGTGTAACCCTAAAGAAAAGTACCCCATAGTCCTCACAGCTGACTACCTCCCCACTTTACCTCATCTCCATACTGATGTGTGATAGCCCCAGACTGCTGTTAATAACTTGCTTTCCTCTGTCTGCCTAGTACCCTTAGACTAGAAACAAAAAGGCCTGCCTTATCTATATGGAGTTCTGTTACAGTTCCTGTCTTACCTGGTTTACTTGGCTGTCCTTCCTAGACGGCTACCTTGAACCCCTATAGGTAGTTAGGTACACAGGCTTTTAGTACAATGCCATTAGTACTGTACCCTGTACTCTTACCCTAGATAGGTAGGTAGTTACAGGTGCTAATTTTATTCAGCAGTTCAGCTGGTAAGATACCACAGTCATTCAGGCATGTAGTTAAAACACCCCAGTCATTCAATTATTTAGTACAGTACTACTTATATGAGGTAGTATTACAGTTAAAAATGTAGATGTACCCTAAATGGGGAGCTACATACTCACAGGTTTGCCAGTTATGACACCTGAGGCTTGCCTGATACCTTTAGTGTCAGAGACCCCTGTAGCACTGCGGACTTACCTGCAGACGTGCTACTGATGTCACAAGGTCAGATGTCACACTCCTGTCCCATTGCATTCACACCCCGGGGCATGAATGCTCCAAGGTCATTAATGGGCTGGCCTGACATAGCACAAGCAATAAAAAGTAGTGATGTCACAATGAGGCTTAAACAGTGGTGTCCTTCCCTAAATCTAATCTCAACACAGTTACCAGGTAATACAGTCCAAAAGTTAAAACAGCTACAGCTGTTCACTTATTTGTGCCGGGTGTGTGTGTGTGTGTGTGTGTGTCTGTCTGTCTCTCTCTCTCTCAGCCAGTCCTCTCACACAGCATAGCCCAGAGATCCTCCAACTAGGGTCTCACAGAATTTACCAGTTAATACAATCCCAAAGTTAAAACAGACGTTCACTTATCTGTGCCAGTGTGTGGTTTGATGTGGTGCAGTGCAGTATGGGGGTGGGTGTGTTTGTGTCTCGACCAGTCCTCTCACACAGAGCAACCCAAAAATCCCTCCAACTAAAGTCTCCTTGCAGAAGGTCTGTTAACTAAATAAAAAAAAAAAAGTTAATTATTATAAACAAATAATTAAGGGTGCTTATTTAATGCTTCCTTTTGAGCTATTTGGTACAGCATAAGGCTGGCCCATTCTTTTCTTGACTTTCAGATTTAAAAAGTGAATTTTTCTAGCCTGCCCACTGGTGCAACAGTAGAGCTACTGCTTATGGCCCCGACCACTTGGGTTTGGGAGCGAACTCGAGTTGTCGGGGGTTGGTGTGGCAGGAGGAACAAACATCTGTAGGATTGCTTTCCTTCTCTGGGGAGGGAGAGGGATGGCTGCTGCACCCGGTCTATTACTGACCCCTAGGGGCAGCTGGAGAGCGCGCATAGGAATGTCTAGGCAACATTGCATGTCTGTCCTCTCTGGAGAAAATAACAGGAGGAGAAAACATGGCTGGCCAGTTTGACAGGACTGACCCCTCATAAGTTCCATGCCTGGCTCTATGGCGCTTCCCGTCTGAGGATCTGTTTTATGGTTCTGGGCCTCCCCTGCCAGTGAGGGGGGAGCCATGGGGAAGACGAAAGTTGGATGGTTAGTCCATACAGGGTGGAGTGACAGGACTGAGGGGGTCGTTTCCTGATGATGAGGCCAGCCTGGTGGCATAAATAGCACTAGCTGCAAAAAGAAGTGAATGTTTCTGTTTTTTTCTTTATTCTTGTGTAGCCATTTTACAAGTGCAGTGGTCACGCAAATTGTGCTGCATGGTAAGATAAAGTGTGCCAGACGTATGGCAGACTTTGTGAAACTGGCTCTTTATGAATCAGCTTTCAGTATTTTTTTCTGTCCCATTTTTTTTTTTAATCACAACATTATTTTGTCCACCGCCGCAGACCTGGCAGGGCTACTTACCCCCTTCCGGAGGGGTACATCCGCCCATCGGGGCCATCATGGGTCCTGCTGGGTCCCGGTATTTTTTCTCTGTTTTCTTCCCACGCCTGTGCAATGGGCATAGCAGCTGTCTCCACCTCTGTGGGGGCAGCCAGGCACCTGGGATGCGGGCCAAACCCCACTTGTTGTGCTGAAGCATGCAACACAAATTCCCCACCCTGAGGAAGAAGAGCAGTCTGGACGCTCAATCCTTACCTTCCCGGCTGACCCCTGAATGACCCGAGTCTGTTCCCGAACCTAGGTCGCCGGCATGGCGCGACGTGTGGCATGATGTGCCTCAACCCTCAGCGCCACTGGGCTGGCTGTGTCCCATTTTCTTATAATGAGTAACTACATTGTATGAAATGGCCCTCAACTATTTTATCATATAGCAATTTCTTTTTTTTTCTTTTTTTTTTTTATCATTGTTTATACTTCTGCAGCCCTAAATGCCTACCTCCAGCTGCTGCCTTCATCCCCGATCATCGAGCAGGCTCACTCACATACTGGTTGGCAAGTGCCAGACTCACAGGGGACCCCCCAGGAATCAATACCACGAGTGCAGTTTCGACAGGCCTCTGGTTGCTGAAGTGCGCCATCAAACTACATCGGTCGCCTGCCATTTTTCTGAGAAGTGCAGACGGCAATGACGCCAAGGCTCAACGTGCTGACATCTGCCACACTTCACCCCACATGTACTGCCCTGTAGTGCCTCGATTTCCATCGGAGGCCAGTGCAGTGCGATGGTACGCCAGTCCTCCCTTAGGGACAGGAGAGCAGTCCACGGATGCTCAATCCTTTCCCTTCCCGGCTGACCCCCGATGTGTTCCCGAACCCGGGTCGCCGGTGTGGAGCGAGATGTGGCGTCCAGCGCCTCAACCCTTAGCACCACTGGGACGGCAATATAGCAATTTCTAATATGAAATATAAACTGAAATGTTTTAACTTGTGTTTTTAAAAGTTGCCACAGGAATGTCAGGGGCTTATTAAGACTCAGTCTCTTAAGATCCTACTGTGCAAATCAAATATTTTAGTTCTTTATTTGAGCAAATACAAAGGTCTCTCAGATTATTTACCTTTCTGCTGTACTGTTTCCTTCCTTTCCCAGTTATGGTGCTGCTTACTGTTCTGCTGTCTCTGACATCTTCTGCTCTTCCCCATAATAGTCCTGGGTTCTACTTCCCGGATCTCATCACCATCCCATCCCTCAACAATCCCAGATTAGCCTCCCAGCCTCTGTCTCGCTCCCATTCCGAATAGTGGCAGGTTTTCCTTCCTGGCTTCTGTTACCCATCAGTTCCTAAAACAACCCATTTTGGCTATCATCATCAGCCAACCCCTTTCCTTACCCAGGTTCTACGTAGCACAAAATCTTTGATCTAGCTGCCTAGCCGATCTCCCCGCTCTCTGCCACTGCCTTTATTCTAAGCTCTTCCAGAGGACACACCTTTGACTCACAGCAGTGGTAGCATTAAGCAAAGATGACATTGGTGACTTGTAGAAGTCTGTGGCAATAAGAGATTCCTGGGAAGGAGGTAACTTGAATATTTTAAAATACTAGCACTTGGGCAAAGGAGTTTTTTTTTGTGCAATTTAGTTACTCAGAACAGTCCGGCTGTGATGCATCATTTAATTTCTAGTGGAGTCCTGCTTCAGCCCACTTATGCATTTGGGTCAGCTGAGAGGTTGAATAACTTGCCCAAGGTCACACAGTTAGTATTTGGCTCTTAAGTGGTTTGAACCTGTGACCTCTTGGTTCCCAAGTTGGTGCTGTAACCACTAGACCACAGTGCTTTGTTGGGAGATAAGGATATGGATGTTTGATAGCCTGACAACTTAATAATCCATGCATTCACTATACTGTCCCACAATAGAGGTGCATGTGAATCATGATGGTCTTACATGATTCACATACATTGCTTGCATGAATGGGGGGGTGTTTGAGAAAAAGCAGTCTGTGCAAAGCAGTGCCATCTATTAGTTGAAGCAGCAGCACTAGTTAGCCGACAACAAATGTCATCCTACTTGTTTTTTTTTAGAAGTATTGTATTTCTTAAACACTTTGATTCTCAATTTGGGCATTTTAAATTCAATCAGCTATTTCTAAGATTGTGTTTAAAACTTTTGTAATTTGCGTGGATCTACAATAAAGATGGCAGCCTCCATTAACTTTCAAAAATCTTCTCCCCAGAGATCACACACTAACCGCATCCACTGTATTTATAATTCAGGTACTCGGGGTGCTGGTGGCACATGTTTCTGATGGCCAGCAGCATAGCGCCACTCTGATCTGATTACATCTGTGACTGTGGACCTGGCAAAGGACCAATAACTTTTAGGAGCTTCAGAATCCTCTGTCTTGCCTCAGGAATTAAATAAAGCAAAAAGCAGATCAGATATGATAATGTCTTGATTTGTCCTAACTGCCAATCAAATTATTAACATTTTTAAGTAGTGCTGCTACTTTAAAGTGAAACGCCCACTTGCTAAAGCCTCATGCCTCTGTGTGGGGCAACCCCCGATGAGCAGTTTAGCACTGTAAGTATGATTTTTAGAGGCGGTGGAGCATGCCTCTATGTTTATAGTTAGGATTGATCCTGCTGTCCCTCCCACCAGCATATTGAAGAATATGCCCTCCCACAACCTCCAGCGGCTGTCCCGAGTGTGATGTGCGAGCCGGGGAGCAGCCGCCGGAGTGCGTATAGTAATACTCAGTGGGCGAATGTATCAATAGCTCTGGTTTGAGAAGTAGATGTCTAGGAGCTATAGCGTGCCCAAGTATAGAGCAGCAGTCGATTGCTGATCTGTACTTGGGCATAGTATAGCTCCCAGATGTCTGCTTCTCGAACTGGAGCTATTAATTCTTTCACCCAAAGAGTAATACTATACGCGCTCCTGCGGCTGCTTCCTGGCTCACACTTCACATTCTGGGCAGCTGCAGGAGGTTGTGGGAGGGCGCATACTCCAAAATGCCAGCGGGAGGGACGTCAGGATCGACCAGATAAAGTAAGTAATTATAAACACCAGAAAGCTAAAAATCATACTTACAGTGCTAAGCTGCTAATCGTTGCCTGCCCCACACACAGGTGTGGTGCTTTAGGAAGTGAATGTTCCCCTATAAAGCTGTGAACAACAGCCAGAAATAGAGCTGAGTAATTGTAATATTAGCTAGTGACCTCTAGTAGCTGTCTGTGGGATAGCAAGCAAGGAGATTAATTTTACTGTATTGTGCCACATTGTCAGTTGGGCAAAGTAGTTAATACACATGGGTAATATGCTCCCCTACACAGGATAAAAGTACTGCACAAAAGCTGTAACCCCGGTGTAGAACCTTAGGGACATGAGCATTCTAGATACAGCAGTTACCCCAGTTTTTGTTTCACTGCTGGGGGGGGGGTAGTAGCATAGAAAGAGCTCTCTGGAAGATTTTGAATTTCTCCTTCTGGTTTGTTTTTTTGTGAAGGAATTTTGTGACTCTTACGGCAGGTTGGTGTACTCGGTCAGGTAACAGGAGGGGTGCCCCCTCTATTTAGAAATCTGTGCCTGCTTTCAAGTTGACGAACTTGCAATCAAACTCATTATCAGTGCCTAAATGGGTAGCACTGACTTTTCAGGATGTTTTTGCATTGAGGTTATGTTTACTTTTTTTTTTTTTTTATTTAATATATTTTATTCATTTCAATTTAACATTGACATACGTAACAAACAGACAACAGCCAGTTCCCCCCCAAAGCACAAATGAAAATGTCATAGTAGCAGTCTTTGTTGTTTGTGGCACCCTTCCTCAGAGGTTCAGGCCAGGCTCAATTTCAGAAATAACATGAAATACATAAGATCCGCAACTACCTAGACTCTACCCATTAAATAGATGAGAAAGGCCTAAAGACGCACTTATTAGGGCGTAGCTCCTGTAACTGTTACTGCTGACAGGCTCCTTAATAAAGTCGCAGAGCATGCTTCAAAATATTCCTTCTACGTAGTTGTACAGGGAGCTTAACCAAAACTCCAGAGGCAACGTGTTGCTGGATGAGAACTGATCCTGATATGAACTTGGAAAACGCAGTTCTGTCCTATGGAACAGTATATACAATAAGTTGAGTAGTGTATGTATAACATACTACAATGTATTACTGTAACTAATCTTATTGTTGTCCTGTGCCTGTCCAATCCATTGCTTTATTGTATTCGTCCTAGCCTGTCTGTGAATTATCTCTGTAATTAATCCTGGGTCACCCCTGAAAAAGGGCTTTCCGCAGGCCCAGTGGGCTTACCCGGACAACGAAATTCAAATAAATAAAAATAAGATAAAATAATCATAAAATAAATAGGTATGGTTAATCGGATACAGTTAAGCCCCAAATGGTTGCATAAATAAAAAATGTTTTCAGCCCCCTTTTAAAGGCCTCTAATGAGGGGGCCTCCCTCAGAGTCTTAGGCAACAAATTCCAAAGGACTGGAGTTACCACCTCAAATGCTTGGTCCCCAGATGATTTTAGTCTCACCCTAGAAACTACCAGAGGCCTTCCTTGGCAGAGCAGAGCGGATGCCCAGGAGCGTGAGGGTGCAGGTGCTCTAACAGGTATCCCGGGCCCAGCCCATGTAGGACCTTGTAGGTTAGCAGATCCACTTGAAAGGAGATATGCCACTTCACCGGCAGCCAGTGCAGATCGTGCAGCACCGGTGACACATGACAGGACCTAGAAAGGCCTGTCAGTAGCTGCGCCGCAGCAGCTGCAGATGTCACAGCGCACCTCCCTTGACCCCAAAGTAATGAGTGTTGCAGTAGTCGAGCCTCGAAGTCAGGAACGCATGAGCATTTGTGGCCAGGTCATTAGGTGGGACAGTGGGCTTAATCGGGCTGATATTCCGAAGGTGGTAAAAGCCACTCCAGACCACTGCCACCACCTGAGCCTCCAGTGTCAGCCCGTTATCCAGAATGACTCCCAGATTTTTCACCTTGGTGGAGGCTAATAACCTAGAGGGGCCAAGCCAAAGCCCGTGTCCCTCCCATACGATCTGTTATATCAGTTAGCCAACCAGTATTAACAAAGGACAATCGGTCAATACAGCAGAATGCAAATTTCCTGTCTGCTAGGCTACACATAACTTAAAAATTAGTCCCTGCGCAGTAATTAAAGTTGGTGCTGCCCCCTTTTTTTTTTTATCACAACCTGGTGCCTTAGGTAGGTGAATCAAATTTCCTGAGTAGTTTCCTCAGTCCTTTCTCCCAGTGACTTTGTGAGTGTGGGTCCTGTGCCCTTGGTATTAGTTGGTAAGATGTTTCATTTATTTTAGCGTGTTTCCTCCTTGTGCACTTGTTTTTCTGTGGACGTGGATATGATGTACTATCCACATTTCTTGCAGTGTTCATTTCCCCTTTAATTCCTGCCGGACCGTCTTCAGGCTGACCCCTCCCACCCACCTGGGTTGTAACTCCCTTGGCACCGCCCCATGACGTCAGATCTTCCTTTCCACTGGAAGAAGAAGGTTCCCTCCTTACCACTCTCTGTGCTGAGTAGGCCCTTTGGCCCTTTGCTTCAAAACTTTACAAAACCTTACAAAATAACTCTAGTCTTCAAGTGATATTCGAATCTTTCCAATTCTTGTCATGAAAAACTCGAAATCAATGCCCGGTTTAAAAAAAGCGAAAAGCGGCAGAAGAGGACCCGCACACCTCTGTGTCTACTGCTTAGGCCACGAACATGATCCCCAGGCTTGTGGCCTTTGTCACACCTTGCATCCCAGTACTCTGGAAGACCGGGATGCTGGGCTGCTTTTGGGACGCCCAGGTGAACTAGATCCTCCTGTTAGGTCAAAAGACACCCACTGGACAGCCTGTGCAGCTGCTGGGTCTGCAAAACAGCTTGTGGCTTTTGAAGAGGCGGCGGAGCATGCCTCTTAGGCCTTTGTGCCGCTTTCCTGGGGACCCGTCCACGGGCACAAAATTCTCCAAATCTTCCAAAAAGGAGACTAAAAAGAAGTCTCATTGCCGATTGTGGGATTGCGAGTGCTCTCGGGCCCCGGATACCTGTTCTTCTTTGGAGGTTTCAACTACAGTCGATTCTTCTGTCCAGGCTGCTGGCTCCATGGTCTCCCAGTCGGTTGAGACACCCATCAACCAACCATTGAGATTTTTCTCGAGCTGGTCGAGGACAAGGTGGGTACCTCACTTTCTAGGATTTTGGTCCTATCTGTCATTTCTCAGGGTGGGTCAAACCAACATGCTGATCTGGTCCCTAACCCTCGGGATCCAGTTACGCTGGAGGATCCTCTGCTTTCGCCGGTTCCCTTTGAATCTCGCCGTCGGTGTCCCTGATGGTCAAGGTTGTGATCCTGAAGCCCGGAGTCGAGCAGCCCATGCCGACATCAGCATTCTTGCTCTCGGCATTCAGGCAAGCAGTGCTATCACTGTTCCTCTTCTTCTTCCTCCCCAGAAGAGGAGAGGCTCCAATGCAAAATGCACTGGTGCTGTGAAGAACTCATGTGGCATCAGCTCAAGTTTACCAGGGTTAAACCAACTCCGGTCCCCACCTTGGCTCTTCCGTGGCTTCTGCCACCTAGGCCTCCGCCTACTCCATCTCGGCTGGTTCCAGCTCTGCCTATTCCGGCCTCTCAGCCCATCCAGGTGGAGCTGCCGCCTAAACAGCTGAAGGAGGGTCCCCCTCCTAAGGATGCCCATACCACTTCCGGGCTTCCTCGTCAGCTGTTGGTCACCGTGACTCCTGACAGACCCCATAGGGTGAGCAGGGACTCTGGCAGTCGACCACTTTTTGACGAATCCTTGGAGTCTGAGGACTCTTCCCTGCATTTCTGTCCGTTAGTCGTCGAGTCGGGGAAGGATTCGTATACAATCATGGTCCCATTTCCTTTGGGGGTCTGCTCCATTTAATTTCGGAATCTGCGGGACTCTAGATGGAGCACATCCAAAAACGGGCTACGTACCCTTTGACTGAGATTCTTGACCAGGGTGATCCCCCTGGGATGGCCTTCCCAGTCGCCAAAGCCATTCCTGGCCCCACTCTGGCATTTGTATGCGGTCGCTACTGGTTCTCTGTCAGGTTTCACCAAGCATCCCTTGGCCGAGGGTCTGGTGGCGGACTCGTTTTTTAGGCGTACCAGCAGTGTCAGGGATGTGGATAAGCCTCCCGACAAAGAATCCAAGAAATTGGATCACATGATCAAGAAGGTCTGTATGGCCTCTTCTCTTGGCCTTCGGCAGGCGAGTTTGGCCCTTTTGATGGCCCACTTTGCTCATGCCGTTTTAGACACTCTCTATGAGGTGCTTGCCTAGCTCCTGGTTGACTCACCATGGTCAAGCAAGTCCAGAACCAGGGACGAGCAGTGGTCAAACAGCAGCTCCAGACAGCCATGGACATCGAGGACTCATGTGCCCGGTCTGGGGCGGCCGTGGTGGCCTTGCTCTGCAGGACTTGGCTGCAGATCTGTACCTTTATGGCAGATACCCAGCACAAGTTGGCGGATGTCTCCTTCCTGGGCACCGACTTATTCGGGCGGGGGTGGAAGGACACCTAACTTGTACTGAGAAGACCAGTGCCACCCTGGACTCTGTCACTGCTGTCCAGAGGAATCCCAAGGGCTTCAAACTTTAAAGGAAGAAGCCCTTTCAGCTCCTCTCTGCCCCTGCGGCCAAGCCATCCCAGCCCCCTGCTGGGCAGCAAGGCCATGCTTGGAGTCTTCGATTGAAGTCGGTTGCTTCGGTCGTCCCGAAACCAGGTGGTCGAGGTCCCGTTGCTTCCTCAGCCGGTCCCTCCTCCACCTCCAAGCCTACCTAGTGACTGGATGGGGGATGCCTCCCCATGCTCATCCTGACTCCCCTGGGTCCTCCCGTGGGGGGCTGGCTCCATCACTTCCTTTCTGCCTGGTCTGCTGTCACCACGGACAGGTAGGTCCTCTAGGTGGTCGGTCAGGGTCTGCTTCTCAAGTTTGTTGCTTACCCGCCTTGCCAAGCCTGTGCCCTACAGGAGGACATGGTGTCCGCAGACATGCGGTCAGCTCTTCGGGAAGACATTGCCCAGAAAGAGGTAGTGTCTCTCCAAGTCGGAACTCATACCTTCGCAGAAGATGCATTTCATCGGGGCGGAGCTCGACTCTTGCAGAGCCAGGGCTTCTGGTGGATCGGGTGGGGGCTCTCTCCTCCTTTTCCCAACCATTTTGGGTTAGGCAGTTGCGCCCTGCTTGGGATACATGACGACATGCACCAGCTTGGCCTGTTGGGCCCAGTGGAGAATGCGCTTTCTGCAGTGGGAACTCGCCTGTCAATGGTCTTGGCACAGGGTCACTTCGACCAGCTGGTCACTGTGAACCAGCTGATGTGGGACGTCCTCCAGTGGTGGTTGGTCCTGGAACATCTGCAGGAAGGAATCCCATTTGTCCACCCGGAGCCGATGGTCACCATCACGACCGATGCCTCCCTCATTGACTGGGGTGCCCATCTGGGGGAGAGCACAGAGTCCAGGGACTCTGGACCCCCGAGGAATCCCGATACTATATCAACCTGCTGGAGTTTTGGGCAGTTCGGCTGGTGCTGACAGCCTTTGCTCCACGCATTCGGGGTCAGGTCATTCATGTCCAGGCAGACAGCACCATCCATGACCATGAGCTACCTCAACAAACAGGGTGGGATGCAGTCCCTACCTCTGTGCAGGGAAGCTCTCCGCATCTTGACCCTCGTGCTCAGCCTGGACGCCAATGTCCTGGCCATCTATGTGACTGGCATCTCCAGCCAACTGGCAGACACCCTCAGCAGTGTGGGCAAGGCGTCTCACGTGTGATCTCTCTATCCGGAGGTATTGCACAGCCTGTTCTCCTAGTGGGGCACCCCCTATGGTGGATCTGTTCGCCTCCAGGGAGAATGCCAAGCTGAGGCTATATTGCGCCTACCCCCCTCAGCAGGGAACACTGTAGGGGGATGCCTTCTCGAGGCCCTGGACCCCGGGCCTCCTTTATGCCTTCTCTCAGTTTTCTCTGATCCACAACGTGCTGACTAAGGCCAGGAGGGACAAGACATGGATGATCCTGGTGGCTCCGGAATGGCCCTGCCAGTTCTGGTATCTTGCTCTTCTCAGCCTCAGCTGTAGGCTCCCATGGCATCGTCCTCTGTGCCCGGACCTGCTCTCTTGCAATCGGGAAGGTACTCCATCCAGACCTTCAATCCCTGCACCTGACAGCCTGGTTCTTGAGTGGCTAGAGTTCCAGGCTTTGGGTCTCTCTGAAGATGTCCTCACTGTGGTCTAGGCTTCTCAGAAGCAGTTGACCTGAAAATGCTATGCCTTCAAACAGAAGAGGTTCTCCATTTGGTGCCAGAGCAAGGGGCGTGACCTTTTATCTTGCCTGGTGGCTAGCATTCAGGACTACCTGTGGTGCCTCTCTCAGTTGGGCCTCCGGTCGACGATTCTTAAGGTGCACCTGGCAGCCATCTCTGCATACTGGGTGCGGGTTGGTATGCCGTCGGTGGTGCAGGAGAAGGTGGTCTGGCGCTTTTTCAGAGGCCTTGACCACATTTCCCCTCGTGTGTGAACCACCTCCACTTTGGGACTTATTGCTGGTGCTGGCAAAGCTCATGGGCAAGCAATTCGAACAGATACACAGGTGTAAAATGTCTCACCTGTCGTGGAAGACTGTCTTACTGGTGGCTATCATGTCAGCCAGAAGGATCCCTACCAGGTCACTATCTCACACGCTTGATAGCGGACGTCAAAACCGCGCAACAGGAACAGTGCGGCAGGAAAGAGCGAGAGGGTGCAAAACCGCGAAAGGGTGTATGTGCTGTAGTGCGCCCTCTCACTCTTCCAAGGCAGAGGATAAGACCTCTTCTGGAAAGAGGGGCCGGTGAGCAGGTGCTGTGGCTCAACGGGATGAGCCACAGGCAGCAAGGGAGGCAGGCAGTGCGTTTGTGGACTGAGTTTGATTCCTGGTCCCAGACGATGAAATTTTTTATTTTTCGCATTTTGTGCGATTATAACTATGTTAGCCCCGGAGTTAGTTATTTAAGTTGAGGGGGTGTCGGGGTACAGCCCCTGTAACGGAGGGTATGGGGGGCTGGGAAGACATTCAGCAGTCACGTTGGCAATATACCGCACTGTATTGGCAGCGCGGTATATTGCTGCACTGTAATGTCTTACGACATTATGACCCCTTGCCAAAGGATCAGTGAGCTCCAGGCTCTCTCGGTGGGGTCTCCTTACCTGATCTTCCAAAGGGACAGGGTTGTTCTTTGCCCCAACCCGAAGTTCCTCCTGAAGGTTGTGTGCGAGTTTCACCTTAACCAGGTGATCAATCTCCCGGTGTACTTCACCAACCACACCTCAGAGGCCGAGTACAGGCTCCATACTCTTGACCTGCAGCAAGCGCTTCCCTGTTACAAGGAGCGCATGGCTGGAGTTCGGGGAGAGGTTCGCCAGCTCTTTGTCACCTGTGCTGAATCCGTGTCTGGCAGACTGGCAGCTCCAGCTAAGTGGACGATTGGCAGGTGGATTGTATCCTGCATCAACCTCTGCTATAGGTTGGCAGGTAGGGAGCCTCCCATAGGGCTAAGGGCTCATTCTACCCGTAATACCGCTACCTCAGTGGCTGCTTCCAGGGATGTCCCTATTCAGGAAATCTGCAGGGCTGCTATCTGAAAGTGAGCACACACCTTCATTTTCCACTACCACACCGCCCTTGAGTCATGCTGGGATGCTGGTTTTGGTGCCTCTGTTCTCCAATCTCTGTTTCCTAAATAAGGGGTGTGTGCCTTGCTCCCTCCTCCCGGAGAGCTGTTAGGAGTCTGCCAGAAGTGTGTATAGTACATCCTATCCACATCTGTAGAAAAACAGGAGTGGTATATTACGTACATCCACACTGACTCACCTGACCTCCCCAGGGAAGTGGCCTTGCTTCCAGCGGGTAAGATCTGACGTCACGGGGTGGTGCTGAGGGACTTACCACCCAGTGGGTGGGAGGAGCCAGCTTGAAGACGTCCCAGCAAGAATTAAAAGGGAAAAGAACACTGCCAGAAGTGTGGATACACCCTCCTAAAACTACTGTTGCAGGTAAGTAACCTGTTTTTCCAGCCTCCCACTCTGAGCTGAGTGTTTTTTTTCTTTCTTTTTTTTGTTGTTGTTTTGTTACGTTGGCTTGTGCTGCTGCCCTGCCAGTGCCTTTGTTCTCCAGTTTGTTTCTGAGGTGGGTGTGGCTTGTCTTTTGGGGTATCCACCAAGCTGCAGTGACAGTAACTTCACTGAAGACCAATACATTGACACCATGACAGCGACAATCGCAACAACGGCATGAAGAAACATTGACAAACCTCCACACTGGTGAACACCAGTACACATGTTGCAGTGCGGGGGGGGCATCACCCCCCGCTGCACAGACACCCAAGAACAGCACCACAACACAGAAGTGCATGCAATACAGATATTTATTCAAACAGTCACAGGCACCATACTACACAGTGACAGGTGCATGTACATCCCGCCACCACCCCCCACACAGTACACTATGTACCAGCTCAGTATCATAACGGACAGCGCTTCCCACCAGTATGTTCACACTTGGAAAACACACTTCCAGTAGGTGACTGTTCTCTGACTCTGCTCCTTCTGAACACGAACCTGTCAACCACAAGCAGCCACTTCCCCCTAGCAATCGGGACATTCTCTGCCGGCATCCTTGCACACATGCAAACGCTTACACCGCTGAGCCACCTATGTACCTGAGTGATCCGATACACCTGTCGACAGAACGCATCTGTCAACATTAAGTCCCTCTCGCTGCACTTGCCGTCGTTGTGCAGCTGTCGCTGTAATGACTTTGATGTTCTGACTTTGACATTATGATGGTATACCTCTTTTGGCTCATCTGATTGTGGCCCTTAGCCTTGTCCAAGTTGCCTGGGTGTTCTTATGGGACTTTGGAGAGATTTTGTGTTAATGCAGGGCCATTGTGCTAGACGTGACGTTTCGCTCCTTTTTCTGCAGCTCTGCACTCCGCTTGTTGGCCATGCTGCAGGCTCTGTCTTCTTGTAGCGCTTTGCACAAGTGCTACATGATCTGATGGAGTGGTATTCAACACGCTCCCTTCATTTGCTTTTCCTTCTGTTGTGCTCAACAGCAGAATACAGCAGGGGCAGAGGGTTGCGGCCAGCAACATGATTAATACTTTATTGTTTTGTCTCTCTGTTCCTGGGATTTTATTGGGATATAGTTTGCTTGGAATCCAAGGAGCAGTGTTCTACAGTTGCTGTCCAAAGGACGGTGGATAGTTCCCCTTTTTCTCATAAGGATGCTGAGAAGTGGAAAATTTCAGCATGTTTTATACCAATAATTTGTAAGAGGTCCAAGCAGGACTATGAGACCTTCTCCCACTAAGTGTCCTATTGTCTTCCCTCTGTAACACATCCTAACATGTATATTTACATTTTAAGTGCTGTAAGACCTGCCATAGGTCTAGGAGACCTTGCCCATGTAGTCCTGCTGTCCTCACTTATATTGTAAAATAACATGGTTATTTTGCTGCCCCCCGCCCCCCACACCAACTGGACCCTTGCGCTCTCTGTGTGTGTGTGTGTGTGTGTGTTTGTGTTTGCACCTCTGGTACCATCTAGCAGTCATGAAGCTGAGTTACACAGATCCATTTTCACTTGCATGGGATGCTTTTTGTTCATGCATTGCAGTGGCTGCGAGCCAAAACACCCGCTCCAAAGATGGACCCCCACCTCGGGTCAGGGTGTGGGGCCCATACAGGCACATCCAGGTGCACCAGTGCAGAGTGTGCCCCTGACTTTGATGACATGGAAGATCAAGAGGAGGAAGCATGGGGTGTTGGAGAGAGTCCTGACCCGTCAGACTCCAATTAATCAGATGAGGAAGAGTGTCCCTCTGAGGAGGAGACAGAGTGAACAGTCCTTCTAGGGGGATTCTGATTCCACCCCGCCCCCAATTTGGTTTGAAATCCTGTCCTATGCGATGACTGCAGAACTTTGAGGAGAAATGAGGTTCAGGACATAGAGGCTATTTGAACCCCATTTTTTCCGTCAGTCCCATCTGTGACTGGTCTTTTTCTGAAAGTCACTGTTCCCAAATTATAGACCAGGAATGGTGTCCAACTGGAAATGGGTACCCTGGCCTGGGGTTTGGTATTATTTCTTTTTGAGATGAAAGTTACAGAAATAGAAAATGGCTAGTGTGACCGACAGCAGGCTGCATGTAGTACCGTGAAGCCCACCACCATTTTCTTGTCAGGTGTTCATGACAAAAGGGTGGACGTGGCAGATAGATGATTCTGTATTTTGAAGGGCATCCGTCTGCAAACAGAGTACACATCCTTTGTTGTCTCCAGGCACTTATGTTCCTGGGTCTCTGATTTATGGAGGTGGTTCATTCCACATGGTTTAGATGGAATGAAAATATTGCTGATCATTTTGATTGCATCTTCCTGTTCTGAAAGATGTGGTTGTAGGTAGCTTTCCATGTGAGATGTGTGGCTGCACCACTGGGCTTCAGATCAGGTATCTGAGACAAAATTATACAATATGCATGTCACCAGGGATTTCTTTCTTAGGCTCAGAACTGGATGGGATTTGAATGACATTCAGGACATGTAAGGACAATTGCCAGTCTCTCAGCAGCAACAGAAGAACTACCCTCTGCTAAGGGGGCTGGAGTTTGGCTGCCCACAGGAAGTTGAGAGGTGAACTTCGGTTATTAGAGAAACAGAAGCGGTCACTCTGTATTTGAATGCAAAGGCAACATTAAAAAGGGTGCCTTTTTTGCTTTGCAGTGAAGGTGCACAAGTGTCCTCCTGGCCCCCTTTTTTTGGGGGAGACTGAAATTTTCACCAGCGCTAGGCTCAGACAACATCAGTTGCATGTGTGCTGGACATTCTGGTTTTGGGCAAAACCAGAGATTTTCTTTTCCTTGTTTGAAATAATTATTTTCCTTGGTCCTTATAATCCAGGTGATAAAACAAGCAGTAAACCAGCCTCTGGACCACCTTGTTCAATATGGAGGTGATCCTCAGTCCCCCACCTCCACTCACAAAAAGAGGGGTTAGGGCTCTATTCCATTTCGTAGTTTTAGTTCCCAAGAGGTCATGGTAGGGGCTCCTGGTCAGTCTTGGACTTGAACCTCTTGATTTGATTTGTTGAACACATGAAGTTCACGATGGAGTGATGGGAGTCCCTGCACTCCATCACCAGTCGGGGGGGGGGTACCTGATGTTTGTTGATTTGAAGGACATTTCTAGAGGCCGTCCAGAGGAGGGCAACTAAAATGGTGCAGGGTCTGCACCAGAAACCATACGAAGAGAGAGAGAGACTGAAGAAGCTTAATATGTATACCCTTGAGGAAAGAGGGGGGCATGATAGAAACTTTCAGATACCTCAAGGGAATCAACAAAGTCCAAGAGGGCAGCGTCTTTCGGAAAAAGAGATGTGCAAGAACAAGGGGGCACAGTTTGAAGATGGGGGGGGGGAACGGCTCAGGGGCAACGTGAGGAAGTATTTTTTCACAGAGAGGGTGGTGGACGCATGGAACGGGCTTCCTGAAGAGGTTGGGTAAAACACAGTGGGGAATTCAAGAATGCATGGGACAGACATAAGGCAATTCTAGTGGGCGGGGTAGGAGGAATTGCGCTGTTGGTTAACTAGAATCTGCAGCTTATTCAGTAGGTAGGGAAATGGGCAGACTGGGTGGGCCATGTAGACTTCATCTGCCATCAAAGTCTGTGTTTCTATTTATCTCATTACAAACCGTGAGTCTCCCCAGAAATATCAGAGATTTGCAATCCAGGGGTGTCACTTTCAGTACTGAGCTTCCCATCTCTTTATTGACTGTGCCAGGGGTGTTCTCGACAGTCCTGATTGTGCTGGTGGTACAGCTGAGGCAGGGGGAACTTTATGTATACCCCTACATGGACTATCTGCTCATCAGGGCCCAGTGGCATGCAGAAATGTCCGTATCAAAATCTCTAGAAGTCCGGAAGCTGCACGGCTGAATAATTGACAGGAAGGAGAGCTCCCTGACTCTGTTGTAGAGGTTGGAACACCTGTGAGTGATGCTTCAGACAGACAAGCAGTGATCCTCTTGTCCAGAGCCAGAAAAAAAGAGCCTAATCTGGGAGATTCAGTGGCTGAGATTCCAGATGGTTGTTTCTGCTCACAAGCCGCCTTAAGTATGGGTTCTAATGTTGGCACTGATGGAGCTGGTTTCATGGGTGAGATCAGACCAATGCACTTGAAATGTAGAGGAGACAAGTGGATACTGTGGGTGTACGCTTTGGTGTGTTGCCTTATATTGTTCAAGCATGAATAAATGTTTAATCTGATGAAGGAACTTTTACTTCGCATGTGTCTTTTGGGAGGTGTATGCAACCAGCTTTTTCTTACTTCTGAGATCAGACATGATCCAAGACAAGCTTTCTTCATTGCGGTTCCTGGTCTCAGAGGACTACCAGGCACTGCTTTCATTATCCAGGCCAGTGTTGCAGTTGGCATGCATGACAGGACAACCCCAAGAACCATCTTAGGGGAACTCTATTCGAAGCACCTCCGGTGCCAATTTTGGCCTCTCATGCCAGCCTTTCTGGCTGTAGTTGCAGCTCTAGACCCGATTCTGGTACAGAGAGCCTGGATCTCTAAGAAACACTGTGTCCAAATCAAGGTCTTGAAAGTGAAAGGCAGTGTGTCTAACCTTGATGTTTTTCAAGAATGAGTTTGGTACCAGAAGTTGAACGTGAGATCAGACAGCATTGTCTCTGTGATATAGATACGCATTTCAAAAGGCATGAGAAGTGCAGGTTTGCTCAAGGATGTGACCAGGGGTGGGCGGAGGACAATTTACTGTCTCTGACAGCAGTTCACTTAGCAGGAGAACTGAATGATCAGGTTGAAAGGCTAAGTCATGGAGTGTACATCTGGGAGTGTGGCATTTAACAGAGAAGGTGTTTTATTGGCTGTGCAGAATGTTGGTCAGCCAAAGATCAATCAGTTCGCATAAAGGAGAACTCGCAGATTTCGAGGTTTTTCAGCAGAGTTCGATGCCTGTAAGTAGAGTGGTGGATGCCCCATCTCAGCTGTAAGACTTTGACAGAGCATACACTACCGGTCAAAAGTTTTAGAACACCCCCATTTTTCTAGTTTTTATTGAAATTTACGCAGGTTAATGTCTCAATGTACTCTGAAATTAAAGCATAGAACAAATAAACAATTGGAGATAAAAAAGAAATCATAGAATCATTTTGTTTAACAAAATTTAATCTAAATTTTTGACTCATCAAAGTAGCCACCTTTTGCAGATATACTGTAACCGCTGAACACACTCGTGGCATTCTTCCTACAATGGACATCAAATATTGTTCGGGAAGTTCTTCCCAACACTGTTGCAGAAGTTCCCACAAATGTGTTGCACTTGTAGGTTGCTTTGCTTTCACCCTTCTGTCCAGTTCATCCCAAACCAGCTCGATGGGGTTTAAGTCTGGAGACTGTGCTGGCCATTCCATGATTTGAAGCCTACTGTCTTGTTCTTTTCCTCGAAGGTAGTTCTGACATAGCCTGGAGGTATGTTTTGCGTCATTATCTTGCTGTAGGATGAACCCCTGACCAACTAGGCGTAGACCAGAGGGTATTGCATGGCGCTGCAAAATGCTGTGGTAGCCCATTTGGTTCAGTGTGCCAGTCACTCTGTGCTGTTGTCCTGTGAGCCGCCTATCACGCAAGCTGTTGACTCTCAGAAACTTGTCTTCTGATTCTGTTGTGGCTTTGGGTCTGCCAGACCTCTTCCTGTCAGAGTTTCCTCCAGTTTCCAAGTGCCTTTTGATGGTGTAGGAAACTGTACTCACTGACACCTTGGCTTTCTTTGCAATTTCTCTAAAGCAGTTTTTGCTAACCCAAACTTTTTTTTTAACCTCTAGCAGTTTACCGCTTACCTTTGTACCATTTCAGGTTATTCACTGGACTTAAATTGCTTAAATTTCAATAAAAACTGGAAAAATGGGGGTGTTCTAAAACTTTTGACCGGTAGTGTATCTGTTCCCTCTATTTCCTCTAGGTCTCCTGGTCATGCAGAAATTCAACAGTCAAGAGGAAGTTTACCTCTGGTAACTGATTGGCCAAGAAGCCTGTGGTTTTCAAGTCCAGTCACTCTGCCTACACAGGTGTGATTTTGGCTCTTGCTTCACTGGAGAAAGTCCTGCAACCAAACTCAGAGGTGATACAGTTATCAGCCTGGTCTCAGAAAGAAGTTTACAGAAGCAGGGACTCTGAGAAAAGGATGTGATAACATTTAGGATTTCCTCTCCTTGGCAGCCTAGGGCGAAGAGTGGAACAGTTTCTCAGGTTTGGAGCTAGAGCCCAAGGTATTAAGCCCATCAAGGCTACATTTTCTGCAGAACTCAGACTTGTTTTGCAGGCAGGAGTGAACAAAGATTTAGCGTTGAGCACCCTACAGGGTCAGGTGGCTGCTGTTGATGCTTGTTGGGGCCTGCCATGGAGACCTCCTTGGGGATAAACAGGGTGCCACCATGGCACTTGAATTGGGTGGTGTTGCATGCCACTGTACAGGGCTACATTTGAACCCTTTTTTTGTTGGTCCCATTAGACATTCCTTAAAAGGAGTGTTTTCCTGATTGCAGTTGCTTGGCCAGGGGGATTGGCAAACTTGGCTCTTTCGCATAGGAAACCTTGCCTGATAATGTATAGGGACCACATGGTGCATATGTCAAGAGATCAGAGAAATGTAGAAAGGCAGGTTTAAGTTTTTCCTAGTTCTTTGTCTTTTTTGTTCCTTTTTGGAGCAGCAAGATGGACAGAAGACCTCTGCAGTCACCTTACTTGGGTGGATATGGTCCTGTTTCTCAGGTCATATGTAAAGGAAAGAAAATATTCTTTCTGAGCAGCGCACCTTCCTCCGGGGCACTTGCACACCGTGGATCGAGAGGGTAGAATTTGTGGTGCATATTTCTACAAGCTATAGTGTATCCCACTGGTGATGTATTTTCGAGTTCTACACAGTTGATGACCAGAGCTCCGCTGTTGGTGTTGAGCACAGAATTTGACAAGCAGTAGTTGCAGTACTGGTTAAATCCAGTAGTTACCCATAAGTTTAATTGGATGATACTCACATTTTCTTGTTTTTAAGGATTAGGGATTAATTGGCTATATCTGGACATCTCAGTACATGAATTTGTGTTTAGCGCAGTGAGCCAACAGGTTATAAGGTTGAGATGTCTGGGGTTATGTCTGCCTGGGGGAATCTGCATGAATTCCCACCAGTTGTCCAGTTGGGTTTCCTTTAAGTAAACATTATATATTATTTCTGTTTGAGATGAGCATTTAAGGGTCAGAAGATAAGGTTCAGTAGTGATCCTGTTGTCCAGGATTAGAAGTAAATGGTCATAACCATAGGAGAGAGATCAAGATTGGCTGTTTCAGCGGTGAACATAAAGATCTGATCCAAAACGCTGACATAATGAACATACACCTATCAGATCACACCCCTATTTCCCTAAACTTGAATATAACACGAGACAGGAAAATACCTTATGGAGATTTAACCCCTCACTTTTAAGAGATCAGGAATTTCGGGACATTCTAAAAGAGAAAATCCCAGAGATTCTTGGAGACAACACATCCCCACAAATTTCCCCACGAACACTGTGGGACACACTTAAGGTAGTCCTTAGAGGCTACATCATATCATATGCTGCCTGGAAAAAAAGACAAAATGAAACATGGCTCAAAGACCTCCAGAATCAACTTAGAAATCTACAAGATGCTCACATAAGCGGAAATGAGACAGTTTTAGACCAACTGTCTTAAACCCACGCAGAAATACAGAGACTTTTAACAGCCCGAATGGAGCAAGCACTGAATGGCTCTGCCAAACGTAATATGAAGGGGGAGCATGAGCCTCTAAAATGCTAGCATACAGATTACGAAGACAAACACAGCAGATTACCATATCCAAAATAAAAGACCCAACTTCAGGACAGTTCCAACACACTACTCAAAATATCCTCAAGGCATTCCAAACATACTATAAAATCCTATACTCAAACTCAAAGCCCGTAGACCCACAAAAAAATTTAGAATTTCCTAACACAGATAAAACTCCCAACACTTAGCCCCTCTCAGAAGGAAAAGATCATATCCCCAAGTACAATAACTGAACTACACAGTGCCACTGACGATCTTAAAAATGGGAAAAGCCCAGGCCCAGATGGGTATGGGGAAGAATTTTACAAAGGAAACTGGGAACTAATCAAATCCCCATTATTAGCAGCAATATAAACAAGCCATAATACCATGACGTTTCCCATATCTTGGAGACAGGCAATGATTTCGGCCATTTTGAAACCCCAAAAACCCACTCAGTTGTGTGATTCATATCTTCCCATATCCGTCCTCAATCAAGATTACACAATTTATACAAGTTTAATAGCCCATAGGCTAGATGATATTTTACCGACACTAGTCCGCCCAGACCAATCTGGTTTAATTAAGTCTAGACAAACAACAGATAACATTAAACATACATTATACTTAATAAATTATGCCCATACTACACACTCCCCACTATTATTATTGTGTTTAGATGCACAAAAAGCATTTGACGTGGTATCATGGGATTTTTTACAATCCTCATTAAAAAAAATTTGACTTCTCCCAAGAATTTTTAAACACCATCACAGGCACCTCCCCAGAGGCGATGATAAAAATCAATGGCTCGCATTCCACTCGCTTTCAACTCCAAAGAGGTACACTTCAGGGATGCCCCCATCTCCATACCTTTTTACCCTGTATGGGGACCCTATAGCTCAGTTTTTGAGACAGGCGAAGAACCTTCACGGATATGCGGCAGATGATGTCCAACATAAGCTAGTGCATTATGCAGACGACTTCCTTCTTTATATTACTCAACCAGAGGAAGCTCTCTCTACTCTATCAAAACCGCTACCAGTAATAGAACAATTGATAGGTTATACAATAAATCGAGGAAAATCAGAAGTCCTAACCATACATTATTTTCCTTCGCAGTCCTGCATGGAAAGATACAATTATAAATGGAATAAACCATACATTACGTACCTCGGTATTAAAATCCGCTCGTCACTTCAAAACCTGTATAAATTAAATTATGATTCGATAAAGGCTCAGGTTCAGGCGGACTTAAAGAGGTGGACACTGTTGCCTATGTCTTATCCTAACCAGAATACAATCAATCCAAGTGAATGTACTGTCAAAACTGTTATACCTAATGCAGATATCCCTCTCTCCCTCTTGCAGTCTGAAGTGAAACAGTGGGAACGAGCTATTCATATTTTCTTGTGGGAAGGGGTAAACCTAGAATCTCATTAGGAAAATTACAATTGTTTAGAGAAAGAGGGGGATTAGTGTTACCCAGTTTATACAAATATCGAATGGCTTCTACCCTCTCTCACCTGGCTTCTTCCCAGAAACAGAACCCCGATATGGCTCACAACAGAGAGAAACCTTTCAGACATGCCTTTAGATCATGTTCTAGTGTTTCAGCCCCACACATCCACCCCTCCTTCTCGCAGTTCCGTGTTCACCAAGGCATTGCTTTACAGCTGGAGAAGGTTTTAACATTTCTTGCAAACTGGATGGGGATCTTGGCCAAGAATCCTGAATTTGTACCTGCATCTACTGATCCAGCCTTCCGGAGGTGGCAAAGAGAGGGATTAGTTTATTCCCACCAGTTCTATGACTAAGGCATCTTTAAAACATTTGTTCAGTTAAAGAATGAATTTACACTTACACAACAAGATTTTTTTCAGTACTCACAGATTCGACATTTCCCAAGTCTTGATCTGGGGTTGGACATCTCAGCATTCACCACCTCCCCTATATACTTTAATCTCTCATCTACAATACGAATTCCCACCAAAACACCTAATATCTTGCTTCTATAAAACCCTTCAAAGCACTCCCTACAGAATATATGGTGATTACACAATTGAATTGGGAAACAGAACTCATGATTCAACTCTCTGGAGGACTGGCTAAGAATATGGAGACTGCAACACAAGACAACTAGTTCATCTAGATGGAGAGAATTTTCATGGAAAATAGTAGCAAGGTACTTCCGTACCCCACAAATAGCTAAATTCTCCATTTCAGGAGATTCTTCTTGTTGGCAAGAATGTGGGTGCGAAATGGCCACACACTCACACATACTATGGTTCTGCCCAATCCTAACTCAATTCTGGAAGGGAGTGGGGCCACAGATAGAAGAACTTTTCCATCACTAAGATCTCTCACTCCTGAGATCGCCCTTCTACTGCACTACCCCCGACAGATAAAAAGTTCCTCTCAGATATATCTAATTAACATCTTACTGGGTGCGACAAAAAAACTACTGTATAACAGGAAAAATTCAGTGTCATTTTATTTTCACTATATTCACTGGTTCCATATTAGAGTAAAAATAAAAAGACAGTGAATATTAGGTAGATCACTATACACAGCAGCACTAGTGTTCCACCAGTGAAAATAAGAGGAAGTGAATGTGTGGGGATGTGCTTGGAGCACTAAATATAAAGGGAGTGAATATAAACTGCTATACAATATAACCCGATTATGGCTTTGACCTGACCCCGCCCGGATCTCTTTAGCTGGGAGAACACAATCTATGAAATATTCAAATTGTTAAACTTAACAGCGAGGGTACAGAATAAGACCTCATTCTTAATGAAATGATTCACCCTATGGTTCATATACATGGCCACATATAGGCCTGACATTATACCCTGATACAAGACATAAATAAGAAGGACCTAAAGTTGATCTGGCTCCAGTAGGACGGGGATGAAGGCCTATTCAGGTCATCCGGCTAGCCACAAAACATAAGATAAAGTTCCAGAGATAGAGGAAATTGGAAAGCAAAGCTCTCCCTGGTGCCTCCCCTATGGGAGAGCCCTCCAAAATTTGAGTATAACAAAGGAAGACACAGACTCCCCCCACCCCGTAACGGAATTAGAATAAAAACCAATCTGTTAGACTGGGTATATCTTTTGACACGTTATAAATGCATTTGTACTTAGGAATGATGTTTGTATTAACTGTACCCTCATGATTTATTTGATTGACAAGCTGTTCTCTGTGTGCTTGTTTAAAATCTTAAAGAATAAAAAAAAAAAAAAGATTGGATATCTCTTATGAGAATCTTGTCCTTGAAGACAAGGTAGGCCTGTGTTTTTTCATTCGTATCTGATTTTTTTTTTTTGTAGGGGGGTATGTATATAGGGGGGCTCGACAAGGCATGTGGACATTGATGATCGTGTGTCTGTTGAGTATTGTGTTGACAGGTAAGTCGAGGTAAATGCCATATTTAGAGTGTTCATGTCTGTAATGTTCTGTGCTGAAGTCAGAGCTTTTGGGCTGTCCCACTGTCCCAAGCAGGGGAGCATATTACCCACATGTATTGACTGCCTTCCCCATTGACAGTCTTGGAGCTAACAGGAAAGGATATTATGGTAAGTATGAAGGAATTTCTTCTTTAGTTCTAACCCAGCCGGGGGATTTTCCTTTGTTGAATGGTTACAGCTGCTGTCTTTTGTTCTTGTGGTCCAAGGTTTAATTCCCAGCAAGCGCTAGAGGTACATATGCCCAAGCAGAGTGACAGACTGAATGGGAACACTTTGTTTACTTTTGTATCTGGACTGTATTAATTTGTTTAGAATGTATTGTATCCATTGTCCAGAAAAAAGGAATACTGTATTCCAAAATGACGCCCTAAGCCTCTTGGATGATTCTTCTTCGAACGAGCTGTATTCTATTTTATGTTCTGTTTTTGATAATGTTTTGCATTTTTAACATAGATACAATGGATCCACTCCTATCTGGTATTAACCTCCAGCAGCAAGGCCACCCAGCTGTGTCTTTAGCTCCTCAAATCCATCCAATCCAGTCTGTTCCTAGTAACAGACAGATAACCCCAGCCAATTTACAGCAACTTCAGCAGCAGCAACAGCAGCAGCAACTGCAGCAACAGCAGCAGCAGCTGCAGCAGCAACTGCAGCAACAGCAGCAGCAGCTGCAACAGCAGCAACTACAGCAACAGCAGCAGCAACTGCAGCAGCAACAGCAACTTCAGCAACTGCAGCAGCAACAGCAACTTCAGCAGCAACTACAGCAGCAGCAAATACAGCAGCAGCAACAGCAACAACTGCAGCAGCAACTGCAGCAGCAGCAGCAGCAACAACAACAGCAGCAGCAGCAGCAGCAGCAGCAACAGCAGCAGCAGCAGCAACAACAGCAGCAGCAGGGTGTCCGTCCTCCATTTACAGCTGCAGCTCCGGGATGGAACCAGCTTTCTTCCGGAGCACTTCAGCCTCCTCCAGCCCAGGGTACTATGGGAGCTCTGGTCACAAACCAGGTTTGGAAAAAAGCTGCAATGCCTGGCCAGATGCAACAGCAGCAGCTGCAAGTGAGACAGTCCTTGGCAGCGATGCAGACACCTTCTCATCCTCCACCTCCATACCCCTTTGGGAGTCAGCAAGCTTCCCAGGCCCACCAGAGTTTCTCCCAGATGAGTGGCCCATCTCAGTTTGCCACTCCTCAGCCCAAGAACCTCCAAGGGGGACCATCTCGTGTACCTACTCCCCTCCAGCAGTCTCATTTGACCAGCAAATCTCCTGCCTCTTCCCCTTCCTCGTTCCAGCAGGGATCCCCTGCCTCCTCTCCAACTGTTAACCAAACACAGCAGCAGATGGGACCAAGGCCAGTCCAGAATAATTCTCTCCCACAGGGGTTTCAGCAACCGGTCAGTTCTCCAGGTCGGAATCCTATGGTACAGCAGGGAAATGTGCCCCCTGGTTTCATGGTGATGCAGCAGCAGAATCCTGTTCAACAAGGCTTACATGCTGGTATGGGAGGTAAGTGCCACATAGTTTTGTAAAGGTTAAAATGAGCTTTACAATTTCAAACAAATCCTATAAACTAGATGGGTTGAGTAATTTATTTGCATTTGCTGATGGGTCTCTCACTGGTAATATTACCTTTCTGTCTTACTCCCTCACCTTCGTTCTTTAAAATCTCATCTCAAAACTTATCTTTTCTCTCACTTTCCATTCATAACTCTCTTTAATTTTTACCCTTTCCTTTGATTTAATGCTGAACTTGACTCATTTATAATATGTGTATGTAATTCGTTAAACCAGTAATCTGTGTACCCTAGTGTTTATATTATTATACTTTTCTGTCTGTTTAAAATGTTAAGCATTTATACTTTTTTGTAGAAGATGCTATGTAGAGGATTGTGTGTGATCGCTCATACACAAGGCTGTTTTTCACTTGAGGTTTCCATGGTAACTGGAGACCTCGAGAGTTGAAAAATACCCTTGGAGTGTATAAGCAATCATACACAATCTTTTATAGTGTATGGTCATTCATACAAAGAGTGTCCTTACTTTCTTGATTATTTATATGGTCATTTTCACCTCCTGAGACTATTTCACCACCCACCCACCTTGTAAGTGTTATGCTGCACTAGCTACGTAGCTAGTGCAGCATAACAACTACGATGACGTAGCTAGTGCAGCATAACAACGCTGTTAAAGGGATGGATTTCCATCCACAACAACGTTCCCCCATACACTATGTAACAGTAAACTACTGTATTAAAGGGATTGGTTATTGTCCCTGAAAAATCTTTTTTTGCACCATACCAAAGATCATCTTTACTGATTTTCCTAAATGGCATGTTGCACAGTTGTGGAGATTGTCTGCTTATACTGAATGTCTACAGGCTTATGCTTCTCTGTGACATGACAATACACCACTGTGACCTCTGTAGGACTCTTGTTGCGCACGCGCGCACACACACTCTCTCCCCCCCCCCCCACACTTGTTCGTTCTCTTGCTCTTTCTTGCACACAAGGTAGCTTCACTGGACCACACTTAGCTATACATGCATTCAAGGCAACCTGCCATGTCTCTGTGCTGGTCAGGTCCTTCAGGATATGCAAACTCAGATCACAACTCCAGGAAGTGCTTCATAGTCCTAAGATTAAAGCGATAGTTTGACAGGGCGAAGGCAATTGTGGCCCAGTGCTGTATTCTGGAAGCAGATCTGGGATGCCAATGCTCAGGCAGCCAGGGTTGCCAGTCCAGGTGGATGGCATTAAGACCTCTCTGGTGCACTAGGGAGCTTGCTTCTTTAGAGGAGCCCCCATTATGTGTATGCACTGTCTGTGAGTGGTTTGGGGGAGAGGCATACTACATGCAATCACTTCTCACTACAGAAGAGCCTGCAGTAGGAAAAACTCTCCTGATGCCACCAGGTGATGGCCTCTGGCTTTCTCGGGCCCCGTTCCACAGTCTCCTCCACATCGGACTGTGTGCACCTGAGGGGAGTGTGGTGGCCCATCTCAGTTACGCTATCACAACTTGGAGAATAAAAGATAAATAGTTGGCGAGAAAGCCTTTGCTTTTAAGGGCATGGATAGAGTGCAGTATCCATACTGAGGCAGTACCCTGGAACAAGCCGATTTGTTAGACATCTTCAAGCTGAGCTTCTCCCACCACCTGGACAGTATATCCTTCAGCTCCGCCCTGTGACATTAGATTAATCTTTCCACTGGAAGGGACAAGTCACCTCTTTCATAGGTCTACAGTGTCTGAGGCAATCCATATCAAATGCTTTTCTAAGGTGAATTTTTCAACTGAATTAAGTCATTTCTTCAGTATCCTCATCTCTGGACTGGACTTCTCGATGACGATCGATGATGGAGGAATGGAAACAACCAGGTTTTAAATTTAGTGTGCAGTGCTGGCAGAAAATGTCATCACCCTCCTCCCACATGTCGCATATCTGTATTGCTTAGGTACACAGCATGATGTGGCGCGTTGTGGCCTTTGCCAGACAGTGCTTCCAACTTTGATCGAGGAGTAGAAGGCAAGGCTCGCCCTCATTCGACCTTCAGAACGGAATTGACCTAAAGGCTGCAAGAAGGCCTTGGCGGCTGTTAGGTTGGCCTCACAGCTTGCAGCCTTTGAGGAGGAGGTGGCTGTAGCTGTGGCGAATTCCTTGTCAGTCTTGGTGCTACTCCTGGCTGAGTCCATTGTCGGAGGGTTCTTTTCTGAAGACATTCAGGAAGTGTGTTGGGCCCTCCAGATCTTTGGGAAGAGACCATCTCACTGGGACAAGAAACACAAGCGCCCCCAGCGAAGGTTGTGGGATTGGGAGTGTACAGTTCCTCCCTTGACTTTCCCAACTGCTTCACTTTGGTTAAGCTCCCTTCAATTGAGGGGTAGATTGAGAGCTTCTCTGTACTTCTGTCGAGCTTGTTGACCTTGACTCTGGTCAAGCAGGCAGTCGAGATCTTTCTCGATCTTGTTGACTGGTTATTGGAGGAGCTCGATAGAGTCGAACTCCCAGACTCTGGTACTCCCAGTCCTCATTCAGGAGGACGTGGCCCAATTGGTACCCCTGGCTGGGTCACCACAGGACCAACCTCAGCTGGTGGTCATGCCTCCAAAGCTGCTTCTTTTGAATGTAGTGAGGTATATGGTCTAAATGACCCTTTGGAGGACCCATCTTGACGCTGGCCCCCCGGGACGATGGTCGAGGCACTCGTGCTCTCACTCAACCAGGAGGCACCACTGTAAGCACTGCCAAGGAGCTGCTATGATTAGTTGACTATCGTGAGGTAGGGCTTTACCCTCTGGACCGTCAGTCCACTGGCATCTGTTGCTGGTGCCCACGCCATTCTAGCCAAGGCAGATGTCTCCTGTGTCTGCTTCTCCACCATTGAGGGTAGAACTGCCACCACTGCAGCCTTTGGTGGGTGCCCCTACAAAGGACTTCCATGCTGCTGCTGACTTGCCAGGCCAGTTACCATATTTCACCGTTTTGAAGCCGTAGTTTCTATTGCAATGTTTTGGTTTTGGCTGCGGCTTCTAAACGGGGACGGCTTTAATTATTAACATGCTGAAAGCTGTCCTCGAAGTGTGGTCTCTGCAAAAAGGGCTACAGACAGAGTGTTGCATCCTGTGGGCAGATCGCGAGGAGCAAGGGAGGCTCCTAGAGACTATGTGCCTGACTATTATTCTTCTAATGAAAAAATCGCACTTACTGGCTTTGCTTGAATGGGAAGAAGTACGATATGCTGGTGAATGTGATTGGTTGTTGGCTGGCTCTTTTCCCACCGCTGTCCACTGCCTCACCTGATGCTGTTTCTGCTCCAACCAGAGTCACTGCTGCCCCGACTTCCTTTGTGGAACACACTAGGGAGGTAACAGCATTGGCTGTTGTTTCCTAGTTAGGACACGGAGGTGCAAGAAACAGGAGTCGCTATCGGGGGATTACTGTAGGTGTTGGCTGGCTCTTTTCCCACTGCTCTGTCCCCTGCTTCACCCGATGCTGTTTCTGCTCTGACCAAAGTCACTGCTGCCCCGTCTTCCTTTGTGGAACACACTAGGGAGGTAATGGCGTCAGCAAACATAGGGGCTACAGGATTCTGCAGCAGAGACCATATCCTGTAGAGGTGATGTTTTTGCTTGCCGCCCCCTTTAGAAGCCACGGCTACAAATCGGGGGCAGCTTCTATTTTTTTTCTTTCCCCCCTCTGGCCACCTCTCTGCACCCCGTTATTCTTCCCTCGCATCCTGCCGGGGATCTGTCTGCCGTCTGTCTTGACTGGGATCGCTGGCACCCTATAACTCCTGCGGCTTGCCCCCTGCATTGGAGCGGCAGGGAGCCCCCCATCTCTTCACCCTGCAACGGTCCAGTTCGGGTGCCAGCACCCGACGAACACTCGCGGACGGCCATCAAGCCGCGCAAGAGGTGCTACTTTTCTCTTGTTCACAGTTCCCCAAGTCGGTGGGCGTGCAGTGACGCCAGGAGCATGTACGCATCCACACGCGCCCCCGTCTTGGTGTCTGCCCCCGACTTCTCCCCAGTGTACGACGTGAGTCCCCGACCCCCAGCCTCCGCTAGGGGGCAGTCTGGTTCGACTGTCGTGAGCACCCTCTCCCCAGAGTGGGAGAGCAGTCCATCGGATGCTCGATTCCCTCTCCTCCCCTGCCAGACCCCAGTGACCCATGCTCGCTTCCGAACCCGGGTCGATGGCACGTAGCGAGGTGCAGCGACCAGCACCTCTGCCCTCAGCACCACTGGCTGGGGGCAGCTTCTATTAATAATATTTTTTTTTTTTTGCTGCGGCATTTTATTTGGGGGAGGCTTCTTAATGTGGGTGGCTTCAAAATGGTGAAATACGGTACATAGATGCATAGAAAGTGTCGGCAGAAAAGGACCAGTAGGCCCTTCTAGTCTGCCTTGTTTTCCCTTCCTAATACTACACGCTGGACCCCACTTGGTCACAGGTGTCCCTCCCTCCTCCCTTACAAAACCCATATGCCTGTCCTACTCATTTTTAAAGCTCCCCACTGTCTTCACCCCTACCACCTCTTCTGGAAGACTGTTCTAGGCATCTGCCACCCATTCTGTGAAGTATTTCCTCACATTGCTCTTAACCCCCCAAGCTTCATAGCATGTCCCCATGTTGTGGTGCTCCTCCTCCTTGGAAAGAGGCTCCCCTCTTGCACTTTGTTCACCCCTGTAAGTTACTTTTAAGTTTTAGTCATGTTCCCACTCTTGTCTCTTCTCTTCCAGGGAGTACATGTTGAGCTCCTGCAGTCTCTCCTTGTGCGCCGTCCTCTGCCCTGTCGATGTCCTTCTGAATATGCGGCGTCCAGAACTGGTTGCAGTACTCTAGGTGGGGTCTTACCAGTGAGTGATCAGTTATCTGTAGAGATTGAGGGCCATTTTGAAGATTCCTCAGATGACTCCAGTGGGTCATACATGCATTCTTTGTGGACACACACGTTCGACCCTGTCTCATTTGAGGAACTGACCACTCACTGACTTTGGGCTGCTGTCATTTGGGGTTTTACTCCTCCTCATGCTGGAGTCCATGAGTGTGCCCTTGGAGCCAGTTCAGAAGAAGGCTACATACCTCTTCACTGACGTCCTGGACAAGGACGAATTCTCGGGGGTTGACATTCCTGTGGCTGAGGCCATTCTTGGACCAGTCCTAGAGCTTTAACAGCATCCAGCATCCTGCCCCGGCATTCTCCACCCATATGATACATAAGTACATGGTTCCTGTCAGGTCCTTCTCGGGGTTCTTAGATCACCCTTCAGCCAAAGGGTTATTCTTGGACTTGGCCTTCTGAAAATCTAGTGGCCAAGGGGATGTGAACAAGCCCCTGGACAGAGAACCTAAAGATTGACCACGTGGCTAAAAAAGGTCTACACTGCTGTGTCCTTGGGTCACCATCAGGCAAGCTATGCCATGATGATGGTCAACTTTGGTGACTCCCTGTTGGGAGTGCTGGATGAAGTCCTCCCTCACCATCCTGCTGATTGTCAGTTGGTGGTGAAGTTAGTCAGAGACCAGGGTCAACCACTGTCTAAACACCAGCTACAGACAGCACAGAACATGGGTGACTCTTGTGGCTGTGCCATGGCAACAGCTGTCATGATGCATCACAATGCCTAACTGTGGCTTTCCCCCTTCATGGTGGATACTCAGCACAGAGTGGCCATGTACCCTTCTTGGGCACTGAGCTCTTCAGTCCTGGGGTTGAGGTACATCCCGTTAGGATTGAGAAGTCCAGTACCATGCTAGATTCTGTAGCGTCATCCCAGAAAGACACGAAGGCACAGAAACCTAAGGAAAAGACCTTCCAGTACAGATTCCTTCAGTCACAGCCACCTCGGCAGCAGCCTCAGCAGGAGCAGCACCAGCGGCCAGATGGAGGCAGGGGAAGTTGTGCCTCTCTGGCCCCAGCTGCTGGTGTCTCCTCCAAAGCTGCCCAGTGATGGGTCTGGGGTGTCATCCTCCCGCCTATCCAGTCCCTGACCCAGCTCTCAGTGGCGGGTCGACTGCAACACTTCTGGCTGCAGTGGTCTGTCATTACTATGAACAAGTGGATGTTAAAAATGGTAGGCAGAAGTTTGCTGCTAGATCTTGAGACTCTCTCATCTTACCGACTCCATGCTTCTTGGTGGTCCAGAGTGTCGCAGGACACACTGTCCATCCTCAAGGAGGACATAGCTCAGGTACTTGCCAGAGGAGCCATAGCCTGTGTCTCAGACATCGTGGCAAGTCAGGGGTACGTGTCCAGGTCCTGACATGGATTTGGGGGCTGGGAGGTGGTGGGGGGGCTGGTGCCCCTTACTGGATCTGCACAGTCTAAATTAACTCCTGTGGAAGAGCAAGTTCCAGATGCTCACTCTGAACCACATTATACCATCTCTGTAGCAGGGCATGTGGTTCTGCTCCCTGGATCTCCAGGATGTATTCTTCCATAACCCAGTCCATTTGTCCCACTGGCAGTACCTTTGGATCTTACTTTGAGGGTATCTCTCTTGCAGCAGGGTATCACTAGTAGGACTCTGCCATCAGCTGCTAGGACCACACTGATACCTTTCTAGCTAGTAAGTATATCAGAAGGGGCTGCCCACCTCTGACATCAGCGTCTGAGGTCAGCCTACCCTTTATAAGGCAGGTGGCCCACAAGCCCTCCTCAGTTCTTTCCTGCTGTCGACCAGCGTGCATCAGACCACGGACTCTGCCGTAGCTACAGTTGATTGCCAGTTTTCCTGCATTTTATAACTGCTTTTTCTTTTTTCATCAGTCGAGTAAACATCGAAATGTTTGGGTGTCTGCTCCTTCTTTTGTCTTCTCAGCCTTCTTCAACTTCTAAACACTCCACTAAGTGTGCCTGTAGCAAACAGATCTGGGATAAGGATGGCCATTCTGCTTGTCTATGTCTAGGCCCCAACCATGACATCCAGGCCTGCGAGGCCTGGCAGAAGTGTAATCTGGCCACCAGAAGATGATGCCAGAGAACCCTTGAGAGCCACATCGTCAAGTAGAAGGTCGATCAGCTGGAACGGGAGCTACAGGCCCGGAGTTCCAGCTCTTCCCCGGCCCAGTCAATGGGTTATTCTCCTCCATGTCGATGGATAAATTGTCAGGGAAGCTCAGACACCAGGACAAGAGTGTCCCCGGTCTTCCTCCAGCTTGTGGTCACTGCATAAGGCTCCTCCATCGATGTCCTTAGGATCTTCCTCCCTCTGGGGGTCGACTTCTGGGGCCCAGCATGCCCTTTTCCCCCTCAGGGCTGCTGGTGGCCCTGCTGGTCTCCCGGATCTCTGTGATCAGCGGTGGCTGCTCGAGTCAGGGTACGTCTGTCCCTGCCCCACAGCCCTTGCTTTTCCAAGCCTTGTTTTCGGTGGGCTGTTCAATAGGAGACTCAACTGGAGCTCCTCCAGTTTGTCCTGGTGCTGCTGGTGCTAGTTCTTGCCCTACTGCCCTGTCTCCTGCGCCCCCAATGCCGGTCTCAGTTTCCGGGACCTCTGTTGGGCCTACCACTCAGGCGCAGGGGCAGTTACTGCTGGGTACCAGCGTCTCATCGAGCCCAGTTTCCCCCAGCCATTGCTGGCAGAGCCCTTTTTTCTGGCACCAGTCTCTTCTCACCAAATTCCAGTGCATTCTGTCCCAGTGTCTCCTGGGCAGACGCCTGCTGGGCTGCCTCTTGTTCTCCCACAGCCCATGGGTCCGGTGCCGGCCCTACCCGCAGTGCCTGCAGGGCCTTCGCCCACTCTCCTGCCTACGCCCGGGGGACCCATGCCTGGCCTCCCGCTATTGCAGCCTAGGGGATGGATGCATGTGCCTCTACACACACCTGCCAAATTGCAGCCTGGGTATCCAACACCGACCCCTGGGGGTGTGACACTGGCCTGTCTGTATCCGGCTCCCGCAGGGCCAGCGCCGGCCTACCCATATCCTGTGCCAGCTGGATCCCAGCTGCTCTACAACTACCCAGTGCCTGGGGGTTCGGCTGCAGTGCCCGTGGATTACCACGGTCTGATTTTGGTATATTGGGTGTTCATGCAGTCGCAGGCCCTTCATCTGGGCTTGCCCCAGCCGACCCACCCAAAGGGACCTCCTTGGGGCACTGCTTCCCCGGCCCCTGCTCGTCCACCACCCAGCGCTCCTCCTACACATATGGACGTTGGCACCTCCCTTCACCCAGCTGATCCACACCCTGGCGGTAGTGGGGCTGAGAACTCTGCCTTGGATGATGAAGCCAGTTCCAAGTCCTCCTGCCTGGAGGGGGTCTCTCCAGGGGATGAAAGTGAACCCACCAATGTCCCCAAGTCTCCACCGGATGACTCCACCTTTATGGATATAATGCAGCATAATCAGTCTGCAGTGGGGTGGGAGACTGAGGAGCAGGACCCGGAGTGTCGCCGCCTGGCCGTGTACCTTTGCCAGTGCGATGGTTCCCCTCTGGTGGTCCCTCTAATGATTGAATCTCCTGTCATGACATTACCAGGGCCACATGGCTTCACTCTCGCACTGTCCTTGCGGTACCTAAAAAAAGACGCACCAGCTTTTTCGGGGAGAATCCTAAGGCCAACTTTGGTGGTTATCAACGTGGCACACGACCTCACTGAGC
This sequence comes from Neoceratodus forsteri, assembly GCA_016271365.2. Taxonomy (NCBI): domain Eukaryota; kingdom Metazoa; phylum Chordata; order Ceratodontiformes; family Ceratodontidae; genus Neoceratodus; species Neoceratodus forsteri. The sequence goes on along the minus strand of JADMNL010000028.1, from coordinate 253,030,919 downwards.
ATCCAAAGCACCTCAGTGCCCCCCCTCCAGACAGGGAATTGAGGCTTCTGGACCAGGTGGGCAAGCATGCCTTTGCCTCAGCCACCATTGTCATCAGGGCCCTTAAGTATCTGGCTCACATGGTGCAATATCAGAATTTGTTGTGGGACCAGGCTAGGGAGGCGGTTGCGGCAATGCCAGATGACCCCTTGAAACAGTAAACTCTTCAGGCCCGGAAGATGGGGTCTGATGGTGGTACCCATATCCTCAGGGCGGCGTACGATGCAGTGGATGCCTGTGGTCAGATGGCGGTGGCAGGCTTTGATATGCGGCGCCACATCTGGCTTAGGGTCTCAGGCATTGCCCCTTATGTTCAGTCTTATTATTCTGGAAGCCCCCTTCCGCGTGTTTAAGCTGTTCTGGGGCAACGTCCTAGACATCATCTCCAAGCTACAAAACTCAGAAAGGGCCTTAAAGTTGGTCCACTTTAAGTCGGCCCATTGGTACTGAGGGTTGAGACACTGGATGTCACACCTCACGCCACGCCAGCGACCTGGGTTTGGGAACGACTTTGGGTTGCTGGGGTGCCGGCTTGGGGGTGGGGGGAAGGCTGGATCTGGATTTTCCTTCCAGGGTGGGCGCCCGCTCCTTCGTAGTCCTTCACCCATTGGGTGGAGGTCCGATGAGTGCGCAGGCGGCAGGAGTGGTGACATAAAGTCTGTGGTGGGGTGGAAGGGGTCACTGGATCCTGGCGTGCGCGCATTCGCATGTGTACGCCATGACCCTGGGAAGGAGAGAAAGGGGGGGGGATTAAAAAAAAAAAAAAGTTGGTCCACTTTATGTACCACAACCAGCTGAAATTGGGTCATAGGACCCCATTTCGTTGCTCCTCTAAGAGGCAGCCAAGAGCCCCTCCCAAAACCCAGGGCAAGCACAAGCCAGGTGCAGCCCTGCATATGTCCTCCTCCACCATTCCTTGGGCCACCAGAGGTGTCACCGCAGCCCAATCGGGGCTACCTCTATCTCCTGACTCCTTGCCACCCTGCCCCATAGAGCTTCAGGAGGTAGCGGTAGGGGGTCGCTTCTCTCTCTCTTCACCTACACCAGTGGAGGGCCATCACGACAGACAACTGGGTGCTTCAGCTCATACAGCATGGGCACAACATAGAGTTTCTGGAGTGGCCCCCCGCAAATCTGCTAAGGGCTTCCAAATATGAACAAAGCCATGTTCCTCTCATTCGGGCTGAAATCCAAACCCTGCTGCAAAAGAAGACCCATAGAGCCCGTCGCTCTCTCCCAACACGGTCGGGAGTACTACTACATTTCTTCCTGTTTCCCCCCAAAAACGGGGGAATCTTCATCTTATCCTGTACCTGAGCAGTCTCAACTTGTATATAGAGTACAAACGTTTCAGGGTGGTCACTCTGCAAGGCTTACTGCCCCTGCTGCACCAGTGGGGCTGGCTTTGTTCTTTGGATATGCAGGATGCTTATTTGTGTGATGCTTGGCCAGCTGGTTATGATTATTGTATGTTATTGGTATTACAAATAAATGGTCAGTGTATGATATGTCAGTCTGTGAGATTTGGCCCTTTTAAATTACAAGGTGTCAGCAGCTGAAATCACAGGATGTGTTACACTTGCCAGGAGATCTCTGTAGTGTAATTAACTTCCTTGAGAAATTGCATTTTATGGCCTTTTTATGATCTTGTGCTTTTGAAGTTGAAAACCAAAGGTGACTTTATGAGTCTGCCAGAGGATAAGACTAATAAACTTTTATGATGTCTTGAGAAGAACAGGCCATTTGATACCAAAAACATGGTGTGAAAAGTTGTAAACCTCAAAGGAACTGGTTGATCAAAGACTCATAATTTGGGAACTGGGTTTTTGCTGATGTTAACATTATTTAACATACCTCCTGGTAGGAAAATCATGTTTGTAATTTTATATTCAAAAAGGAGGAGCTAGACGACTCACAGAAGGGGTGTGGGGAGACAGAGTTTAACCTGATGCTTGTGTCTGAAATGTTTGATATATCATCTTGGGACTCTAGAGAGACACCGCTGTCTGATATAACTTTAAAGGCACTTACAGAGGTAATACATTAGATAGAAAAGATCTAAATATATTGTGGTAGGAGTTTGTTCTGTAGTTTTCCTTATTTTTCCTTTATGTGATAGTGATGTTTTTTGATATTTGTTCTGTATTTTATCTTATTGTTTTATCCATTTTTAGTAAACATTTTCTTAAGATGCTGCATGGGTCTCCTCAGTCATTTTTTATATGTTATTGCCGAACGAATATTAAATGTGACAACTGTTAAAGGGCTTGATGGTTTTACTAAACTTGGAAAAGGTAAGAATATACCTAAAGTCTTTTAAAGAGTTTTAAGGATTCATTTTGGATACCTGGTTAGATGCCCTTAGGCGAAATATAGATTGCACCCCCTGAAGAGAATATTATCTGAGCCTGTACATTTGGGTACACTGGTATAAGTTTCACAGTTTGAATCCCTCCCAGAACTTGAGACTAAAGGTAATTCGGACCCAAAAGCAGACAGGAGGGTTACTCTGTCTGTTACCTTTTCACACTATTGTTCTCTGCAGTTGGCACTGTGAGAGCAGAGGGCCTGACATGTGGAGTGCATTTGTGACAGATTTGGTTGGCAGCGGTACGATACATTTGGTAACACAAGCTTTAACTGATCAGTGTATCAGCTTAATAGTGTACAGTTCACTTGCAAAATAAGGCAGTGATTTATTTTTAAAAGAGAAAACAGAATGATATACTTTTGCTTACAGTCAAAGTTCCTACCTGTTTTATTTTTTTTCAAAGTGCAAGTTAGAGTAGGCGTAGTTAGGGAAGAAGATGGTTTCCAACTACAGTGAGCACAATGCAGACTACCTGAAGCAGTTGTTCAAGGAGAGAGGAGTCCTGCACGAGGGAGAGCTGCCAAGCAGAACCTCATGGATGCTCTGATGGTCAGAGTGTCGAATCACAGACTGTGACTGTAAAGGACCAAACCTTGAGCGTGGAGGGGCCAGTGGCCAGTGCAGTGTCCAGATCCGGTGAGGAGGACAGCGGGGCCAGTGCAAGCCAAGGGTCACAGCAGCAGGGGAAGGTCACTAGCATTCTGGAGCCAGAAGCAATCAGGCTGCAGATCGAGTTGCGCAGGATGGAGCTGGAGTTCCAGAGAGAAGAGAAGCGAGAGCAGCGAGCTGCAGAGGAGAAGAAGGGAGCGAGAACAGGAAGCCGCAGAGGAGAAGAGGGAGCGAGAACAGCGTGAAGCTGACCGGGAAGAGCGTGAGCGTCAGAGGCGACATGAACTGGAGAAGCTACGACTCCAACCACCAGAGCAGGTAAGTGGCTTGGGTTTAACTGTAACTACAGGACTGGGTTACAAATTAAGGTCTCTCACACAGTCTGCAAAGGGTGCTAACAGAAGACACATACACGTGCTTCGTCCTACCAGGACTCATCAGTGTGCCTTGTCTGTTTGACACCCCAGTGAAATGAACCACCTACCCTAAGATGGTCTATCTGGGTTATGTTGTGGTGAACCCAATAAAACCAAAAAATGGGATGATGTGCGCAGTTATCCATAGCCAAGTGGCAAGGGAAAATTGTAGTTCCCCTGGACCCCATAGAAGCCACTGTGGAAACCACTAGGAGGCTGGTTCCCCAGCCTGTGTCTCCTGATATGGAAACTAATGAAAAGGGGGTAGAAATTTCCCCAGTAGCAGTTAACCAAACAGCTACAGAGGGTTACTCCAAAGAAGGAAGGGTGACCCATAGTCAGAGGATTAAGGATGACAGTGAACCAGAGTACCCTGACACTAGAGCTAGCAACCCTAGTTTAGATACTGACTGGGACCTGTCCCATGCCTTGGGAATGTGTAAGGAGTTTGCAGCTGCTCAGAAAAGTGATCCTAGTCTAGAGAAGCTGAGGGCTTAGTTGGGCAGACTCTGACAGAGCACAGGGAGGTGACGGTAAACAAAGTTTATTGGGAAAATGAACTGATGTATACTCAGGATGCTGAGACAGAGGGAGGGGTGATAGGCAGGCAGCTTGTCATTCTCCTGGGGTACTGTGAGCAGTTGCTCAAGATTGCACACGATATTCCCTTGTCTGGTCATCTGGGAATCACGCGCACTATGCAGTGGTTGGCCCAGAATTTCTACTGGCTCAACTTTACCCAGCAGGTGAAGGAGTATTGCAAGTCTTGTCACTGGTGCCAAGAAATAGGGAAGGCGGGTAAGAAAACCCAAGCTGCCCTAATTCCATTGCCCATAATGGAGGAGCCATTCCAGAGCATGGGAATGGATATTGTGGGGCCTTAGAAGACTGTGGATGTATATATACGTCCAGAATCTATATATGTTCACACATATTCAGTTCGCAAAGGGTTAAATACCCCCAGCTTCTCTGGGAAGAGGTTCATCCTGACTGTGGCGGATTATGCCACCCGGTATCCAGAGGCAGTCACCCTATCCTCACTGAGGACAGACAAAGTGGCAGATGCCTTACTTGGGATTTTCTCCCATGTTGGGTTTCCGCAGGAGGTTATCACCGATCGAGGGGGTTCCTTCATGTTGGACCTGTTGAAATGTTTGTGGGAGAAGTGTGGGGTGGTGCAGATGCACAACACCTTATCACCCGCAAGCCAATGGGCTTGTGGAAAGATTTAACAGTACCCTGAAGTCACTGTTCCAAGCGTTTGCTGAACAGCATGGGAGGGACTGGAAGAAATACCTTCCCCATCTGTTCTTTGCATACAGGGAGGTACCCCAAGAGTTGATAGGGTTTTCCCCCTTCGAGCTCTTATATGGACGCCGGGTACATGGGCCCTTAGACTTGATCGGGAGGACTGGGAAGGCAAGCACACCACCCAAGGAATTCCCATAGTGGATTACGTCCTTAGGTTTAGGGAAAGGCTAAAGGAGCTTATGGGGATAGCCCAGAGCAACCTGGCAGCTGCCCAACAGAAACAAAAAGTGTGGTATGACCGCAGAGCCAGAGCTCGCATGTACACGGTGGGTCAGGAAGTCATGGTCCTTATCCCGGTCCGGAAAGACAAGCTGCAGGGTGAGTGGGCAGGACCGTACAAAGTAGCCAGAAAGGTAAATGACATGAATTATATCATAGAATTACCTGACAGAAGACATACAGGAAGAATGTACCATGTACCATGTCAACATGATGAAGCCATGTGCTAATAGGGCTGACATGGTGTTTGCAGTGTGTAGTCCTGGGGAGGGGGCGGACGAAGGAGACCCCCTTCTGGACTTGCTGGAAGAAAGCAAGCCGGAGTCCTCTGTAGGTAGTTAAATTGTCACCCCAGCTGGCCCTGGACAAGATCCAGGAAGTAAGGGAGGTTTTAGCAGACTTTGCTCTACTGCTTAGTGCCAAGCTTGGACTAACCCCCTTAGCGACACACGATGTGGAGACAGGGACACAGATGCCCATTCGGCGGACAGCATATCGGGTGTCAGAGGCCGTCCAAAAGGACATTAGGAGGGAGGTAGAGGAAATGCTGGATTTAGGGGTAATCCAGAGATCCCACAGCCGCTGGGCCTCACCCATAGTCCTTGTGCCCAAGCCAGATGGCTCTACTCATTTCTGTGTGGACTGTCGTGGACTGAATGCAGTCACAAAGTTAGACGCCCACCCGATGCCCCGGACGGACGAACTCCTGGACATGTTGGGAGGGGTGACATACCTTACGACAGTTGACCTGACAAAGGGGTATTGGCAGGTAGAATTTATTGACAGAGCTCGGGAGGGGTCGGCCTTCATCACTCAGATAGGCTTATTTGCATTTAAACTAATGCCTTTTGGAATGAAGAACGCCCCGACCACTTTCCAAAGGTTGGTGAATCAGGTGTTAAATGGTGCTGAGTATGCCGTGGCGTACCTGGATGACATTGCCATCTTTAGTGCTAGCCGGGAGGAACACCTGTCCCACCTTAGGGAAGTGCTGGGCAGGGTACAGAGGGCTGGACTCACTGTAAAAGTTGAGAAGTGCCAGATGGTCATGGCTGAAGTGGCGTACCTCGGGCATGTTGTAGGCCGGGGACAGCTCCATCCTAACCAAGTAAAAATAGAGGTGATCAAGGCATGGGCCAGACCAGAAACGCAGAAGCAGGTCAGGAGTTTCCTAGGGACAGCAGGGTACTATAGGAAATTTGTACCCAATTACAGTGCCCTGGCTGCTCCCCTATCTGACCTGGGAAAGAAAAGGGTGCCTAAGAAAATTACTTGGAAATCAGCCTGTGAAAAAGCCTTTACCAGACTGAAGGATGCACTGTGCAGTGCTCCTGTATTGACAAGTCCTGACTATAGCAGACCCTTTATAGTCCAGACTGATGCCTCAGACGTGGGTATTGGGACAGTACTGAGTCAGACATCCAACTAAGTGAAAGAGCATCCCATAGTGTACCTGAGTAAAAAGTTACTTCCCAGGGAGCAGGCTTACTCTACTGTGGAAAAAGAGTGTCTTGCCATAGTGTGGGCCCTAAAGGAATTAGAGCCATACTTACATGGGCAGCATTTTGAGGTACAAACTGACCACAACCCCCTGGTTTGGCTGACACAAATGGGAAAAACTAATGGTAGACTATTAAGATGGAGTCTTGCCTTGCAAGGGTATGACATGATGATCTTGCATAGGGTCAGAGCAACCAATCAGAACACAGATGGCTTGTCACATTTATATGAGGAGTGAACTGACTTAGGGGCTCATCCCATGCAGGGGATAGAGCGCCCAGATTCAGTCTAGGTGGGTAGGATTGTGATGCTTGGCCAGCTGGTTATGATTATTGTATAATATTGGTATTATAAATAAATGGTCAGTGTATGATATGTCAGTCTGTGAGATTTGGCCCTTTTAAATTACAAGGTGTCAGCAGCTGAAATCACAGGATGTATTACACTGACCAGGAGGTCTCTGTAATGTAATTAACTTCCTTGAGAAATTGCATTTGATGGCCTTTTTATGACCTCATGCTTTTGAAGTTGAAAACCAAAGGTGACTTTGAGTCTGCCAGAGGATGAGCCTAATAAACTTTTATGACGTCTTAAGAGGAACAGGCCGTTTGATACCAACATGGTATGAAAAGTTGTAAATCTCAAAGGAACTGGTTGATCAATGACTCGTAATTTGGGAACTAGGTTTTTGCTGATGTTAAGTAAGTAATAATACCCGACAGGGTGGGCGTTATTGGGATATAACGGACCGCCTAGGACGTAATGAGGCCCAACGCTGCAGGCGGAGGGCCTTATAACTTGGAAGGTCCGTTATATCTCAAGCAACGCCTATAAACTGAGTGGGTATTATTAATTTAGATAATGTAGTATAAGTGTAATGTTTTGAAAACTATAGAACAATAAACATTTTTATGAAAAACTACATAAAACAAAAAAGTAACTTTTCTAGTAAAGTAATTCCTGCAGTACTGGAATTACCACAGGAGGGCGCTGCCATGTTTGTATGTGTGCCATGAGCTTGTGCTCTTGTTTTCAGTTTGCACACAGTGAGACAGGAGAGCTGTTTCTTTAGCTTGTTGCTTTGATTTGTGTTTCCCCTGTTCCTCAGACAGGCACAGAAACCGAGATGATAGGTATTAATTTTACTTTGTACTGCGTGTTTGTAGGTATTTTAAGATGGGTACTTGTTTATTTTTCATTTTCTGGAGGTCTGAAATGTGGTGCTGCACGACTCTGGAACTCTGTGTAGAAGTATGTTAAGAGGAAGCGTGACCGTGCTGAGTAAGGAGATTTAACTTATTAAGATGGAAATTTTTTTTTTTTATTTTGTCGTACTTTTATTTTGGAGTGTGGTGCAACAGTGTGTAGAGAACTCAGTTTGGCTAAGCGAGCGAAGGAAAAATGGCAGGTGGCAAGTTTTGATTTTGGGGTGCCCAAGGATAGTGTTAGTTATAGGGCAGTGCCAAGTGGAACTTGTTTTTCAGCGGGCCGTTATTGAGAAATAACGGCCCGGGTGGCAGGCTGTTTTAGCCAATCAGGATGCTAGTTTTGTTTTAGCCATTATCTAACATTATTTAACATACCTCCTGGTAGGAAATCATGTTTGTAATTTATATTCAAAAAGGAGGAGCTAGATGATTCATAGAAGGGGTGTGGGGAGACAGAGTTTAAACTGATACGTGTGTCTGAAATGTTTGATATATCATCTTGGGACTCTAGAGAGACACCGATCTCTGATGTAACTTTAAAGGCACCTACAGAGGTAATACATTAGATAGAAAAGATCTAAATGTATTGTGGTAGGAGTTTGTTCTGTAGTTTTCCTTTTTCTTCTTCTATGTGATTGTGATGCTTTTTGATATTTGTTTTGTCTTTTATCTTATTGTTTTATCCATTTTTAGTAAACATTTTCTTAAGATACTGCATGGGTCTCCTCAGTCATTTTTTGCATGTTATTGTTGAATGAATATTAAATCTGACAACTGTTAAAGGGCTTGATGGTGTTGCTAAACTGGGAAAAGGTAAGAATATACCTAAGGTCTTTTATAGAGTTTTTAGGATTCATTTTGGATACTTAGTTAGGTGCCCTTAGGCGAAAGATATATTGCATCCCCCCGAAGAGAATATTATCTGAGCCTGTACATTTGGGTATGTTAGCATAAGGTTCATAGTTTGAATCCCACCCCCCAGAACTTGAGACTAAAGGTGATTCAGACCCAAAAGCAAACAGAAGGGTTACCTTGTCTGTTACCTGTTCACACTATTGTCAGGGCCCCGATTTTTCTACGGCACATCGGAGCAAGTTCTGCGGTTAGGGTTCTCATTGCCGTAGACTTAGCACCAATTTCATGCAATTCTGTGGCACATTTACCCTTATTATTTTTCTTTTTGTTGCCAAATCTGACACAGTGCACGCTAACACAGTCATTTGATGGGCGTTTGTCACCAAATTTTCAACATAGCCAGTTTAAGACCTCTGCCCATGAACAGTATCACTGTGATTTTATTAATCTGTCGAAACATTGATTTGCACACCGGCCAGCCATTGTATTGCTACATGTGCGAAAACACATTTGGTGAGATGTGAAAATGACAGTTGTACTGTTCATAAGAAGAATAATGGTAAATAGCAATACTAAAAATCTGGAGTGAAAATATTATAAAATGCTCGAAGTTACGAGCGTGTGTAGGAGCTGTGCACTGCACGCTCGTAAAACAGTCGTTTTGGGGAATATTTTCACCAAATTTTCAACATAGGGTTTTTAGGAGCCTACCTGATGAACTGTGACACTGTCATTTCGTTAATCATTCCAGAAAGGTAGTTCCACGCAGTGACTGCGGAACCAACTTTCGGGACCGATTAACGAAATAACAGTGTCACAGTTCATGAGGTGGGGCCCCAAAAACCCCATGTTGAAAATATGGTGAAAAAATTCCAAGAAATATCTGAGATATGCACTAAAGTTGCAAAAAATCCATTTATGCCATTATACAGCTTACCAGCATTTCTTCAGTTCGCGGTCGGCTTTGAAGAGTGCAGATGTGTTCCCGATCCACAGAAGATCATTGCGCTGGGCTCCAGAGGAGTATGGGTTAAGGTGGGGGTGAGGTGGGAGGTGGGTACGAGGGTGGGTGCGGGTTGGGGCAGGGGCAAAAGAATCAACGATGGAAGGTTTTTTGTTTCAGGTTGCCTCGCTGGGATGGGCTCCAGCGTGGCACCAGGTGTTTTGGGGGCCGGTGAAGACGGGGATTGGGCACCCCCGCCGGCAAAGAAAGTTTTTGCCATGCTGCGGTGGGCTCCCAGCGCAGGCCAGAAACATTTGGGGGAGGGGCCAGTGAAACCGACGGGGATTGGGCACCCTGTTGGCAATGAAGCTTACCACGCTGGGGTGGGCTCCCAGCATGGCACCAGGCAGCTTGGGAAGTCGGTGAAGCCGCGGGGATTAGGCACCCCTGTCAGCAAAGGAATTTTGCCACACTGGTGGCTCCCAGCGTGGCATAGAAACATTTTTTTGGGGGGGGGGCAGTGAAACCGATGGGGGATTGAGCACCCCCATCGGCAAACGATGATTTTGCCATGCTGGGGTGGGCTCCCAGCGTGGCATACTAACATTTGAGAGGGGGCACATTTGTTCCGTGGGCGGCGGCAAATTCTGCGGATATTTCCACGATTTGCCGCACCCGCGGATCGTGGAAAACTCGGGGCCCTGACTATTGTGCTCTGAGGTTGGCACCGTGGGAGCAGAGGACCTGACCTGTGGAGTGTGTTTGTGACAATCTGCACAGCAGTCTTTCTGGCCCACAGGCATTTCCTCCATTTCCACTTCATGGGGGAGCACTACCAGTTTTGGGCCCCTACCCTTTGACCTTTCCATAGCCCCCAGGGTGTTTACTAAATGCCTGGTGGTGGTGGCGGTGGTAGCCTTGAGGAGACAGGGTCTTTACGTTTTTCCCTACCTGGATGACTGGCTCCTGGTGGCCCCTTCAAGGGACTATCTCTTGCAGGCTCTGGAAGGTACTTGCAGCCTATTCCTGTCCCTGGGCATTACCATCAGTTTGCTCAAGTTCTTTCTTATCCCCCTGCCAGTGCCCCCTTTACATAGGGTCCGTCCTGGACACAGCTCAAGGCAAGGTCATTTTGCCTCTGGACAGGGTGGAGCAACTCATGGCTCAGGCCCACATCCTGCTCCAGAACCACCACGTTCAGACAAGGGACTTTCTTAGGCTCCTGGGACTTATGGCTGCAGCCATTGTGACCGTTCCCTCAGCCCGACTACATATGAGTATCCCTCAGTAGGCCCTGCGGGTACAATAGGACCAGCGTGTAGACTTCCTGGATCAACTAGTGCTGGTGTCGGACCCAGTCAAAAAGGTACTTCTGTGGTGGCTGGAGCCCAGCAACCTGTTTTGGGGGTGGCTTTCACTGCCCCTCCCCCTCAACAGATTGTTACTACCAACACTTTGAAACTCGTTGGGGTGCCCATATGGGGTCTCATGAGACCAAGAGGACTTGGTCTGAATTTGAGCAGGGTCTCCACATCAGTGTTATGGAGATGCGGGTGGTCTTGTATGCTCTCCAGGCCTTCCAGACTCAACTCTCTCCAGGTTTGCTCTTAGTTCAGATGGACAGTAAGCGTCTTGTTTATTAAAGAAATGAGCGGGGGGGAGGACGACTCACTCCTACCCTGTGTGCAGAGAAGCGATGAGGGTCTGGTACTGGGCCATCAAGCACAGTTTACAACTCTTGGCCATCCATGTTCCTGGCATCCAAAATGTCCTGGCAGACACTCTGAGCCACTCACGGTCCAGGGCTCATGAATGGGAATGTCTGACATTTGTGGCAGAAGGCCTCTTTGACAGATGGGGTTGGCCCAAGTTAGACCTTTTTGCATCTCCATTCAATGCAAAACTGCCGCATTTCTGCTCGATAGATCCCGGGCCTGGAGTTTTCTGGTGAGACGCATTGTTCCTCTCCTGGACAGGGAGGTTTCTGTATGCTTTCCTTCCCTTCCTACTCCTTTAACAAATCCTAATCAAACTCCAGATGGAAGGGGCGATGATGATCCTCATCGCCCCCTTCTGGCCACACCAGATCTGGTTTCCCCTGCTTCAGCAACTGGCGAGGGAACCTCTGCTCCCCCTGCCCCTGTGCATCAGCTTGCTTTCCCAGGACCAGGGCACCCTAGTTCATCTGGACCTGAAGCCACTTCATCTCCACGCATGGCTTCTGAAGACGTAGCCAAAGTCGGGTTTGGATTTTCCCCCAAAATGGCCAGCGTGTCGGTGGTGGCCAGGAAGCCTTCCACCCAGGCACCTATTCCATGAAATGGAGGCGCTTTGCTCTGTGAGCCGCTTTGCACCAGTTGGATCCCTTCATCTGCCTGGTGGATTAAGTCTTGGAATACCTCCTGTCCCTCTCGGACTCAGGTTTAAGATACTCTTCTATCAAGGTGTATTTTTCTGCCATCTCTGAGTACCATGTACCTCTGGATGGGCTCACAGTGGCCCAGCTTGATGTGACCTGTGCTTTTCTGCGGGGAATACTGCACTTGAAACCCCCAATTTGGAATTCTGTTCTACCTTGGGACCTTATATTTGTGTTAGAAAAGCTTATGTTACCTCCCTTTGAACCGATTGCATTTTGCAGGCTATGCTTTCTGTCGTGGAAAGCATTGTTTTTGGTTGACATTACTTCTGCTCGAAGGATTTCAGAGCTTCAAGCCCTCATGTGTAAGGAGCCTTATTTAGTTTTTCACAAAGACAGGGTGTCTTTGCATACAAATCCTAAGTTTCTTCTTAACATGGTGTCAGAGTTTACTTTGAATCAGTCAGTCCACTTGCCTGTTTATTTCCTGGAACATTCCAGTCGGGGGAGGCATTGCTCCACACCTTGGATGTACATAGAATTCTGAGTTTCTGAGATTCACCAGACTAAGGAATCTTGTAAGTTCAGTCACTTGTTTTGTTTGTCCCTGAGAGAGAGGGCTTTCCAGTTTTCAAACAGTGTTTGTCTAAGTGGTTGGTAGATTGTATTGTTTATTGTTACCAGAAGTATGGTAATGAACTTCCTGGGGCTGTCGAGGGCCATTCCACAAGGGGTGTGGCTGCCTAAGTAGCCTGTTTTCGTAATGTGTCTGCTGCTTACATTTGTGCTGCAGCCACCTGGAGTACTGTCCACACCTTTACCAAGCACTACAGTCTGGACATTGCCTCTAGGAGACGCGCCAGTTCTGGCCTGGCCAAGGCCTTCTCTCATAGTCTGTCATCTTTGCCTGCCATGCTCCCATCCAGCCTGCCCGTACTACGAGAACTGCTTGGGACTCAGTCTTACCGGTGATAGTCTGCTGCAAGAGATACCCTCGAAGTACTATAGTACAGTTACGTAAGAACTTACCGTAACAGTAGATCTTCGAGAGGATCTCTTGCAGCAAGCCCTGCTTTTCCCTCCCTCCTTCCCCTTTTCTTTGTCTGTGTGTTTCACTACCCTTCCATCGGGGTGTGCCTTCTGCTTTTTTCTCTACTACAGGGTTACCTCGGCGTTCTCCTCAGTTCCCCCCTTCTGGAACACTGCTTCTGGTCTCCAGCAGGAGAACTGTGGAGGGCTTGGGGGCCGCCCGCCTTATATAGGATAGGCTGATGTCCGACGCTGACATTGGAGGTGGGTGGCCCCCTCTGGTATACTGCTAGCTAGGAAGGTTTCCGTGTGGTCCTAGCACCTGTCGGCTGAGTTCTACCAGTGACGGCCTGCTGCAAGAGATTCTCTCGAAGATCTACCATTATGGTAAGTTCTTACATAATTGTATTTTCTCACCCCAGGAATTCTTCGGTATGCTTGACAGGTGCAGTATGCCAGCTGGGTTCAGCTGCCCCAAAGATGGAGTCGGTGTAAATGAAGTTGGCACATTGGTCAATCAGAAGGGAGGGAAGGGGTGTGCTGCTTGCAGTCAGCCTAGAGGGCTCCAGAATTATTTCTTTGTTGACTGAGCAACACTGCCACAGAGTGCTCTCTCTTCCCAATGCTTGAAGAAATTAATTTTCTTTAAAAAGTGTTCTTTTTCTGCTACCTTCAGTTATTTTCAGGTATTTTTACCGCTTTTGCAATATTTTTAGCGTTTTTTTCCTACCATTTTTAGTGCAACAGCAAACTTTATTTTTTGCGCTTTTTCTGAGGCAAAAAAAAAATATTGCACCTGAGGTAAAAATCTTGCAGAAAAAGTTATTTACCATTTTTAAGCACTTGCGGTTCTTTTATTTTTCTCCAAAAGAAACCACATTTTAATACATTTTGCTTTATTTTTTTACTGCTGTTGCAAACTTTTTTTCCTGCATCTTCCCTGAGCTTGAGGAACGTTTTTCTTTCTGTCCCCATCTTGGGAATCACTAATTTCAGTTTTTTTCTGACATTTTGGCATGTCAGGGAAGCCAAACAGAAGAACTGGGCCATCAGAAATTAAAACTTGTTTAAAGTGCTCTAAGGTCCTGGCTAAGGCAGACAGCTACGACCTTTGTTTAAATTGTTTAGGTCCAGACCATTCCTGTGAAACTTGCTCAGATTTTTTAAAGAAAGCAGCCCACAAAAGGACTATAGATTTGAAATCCATGGCCTCTCAGTCTGCCCCTCCCTCTCCTCTAAAATTGCTGAGCAGGGTACCTCATCTTAATATAAAAATAAAGATAAGTTCTCTAAGGACGCTAATGAAATTAAGTCTGATAAAAGTTAAAATTCTGACCAAGCCTCAAAAAGACAAGGTGAGCAGGGTTCTGATCCAGTCCCTGCTAAAAAAAAGAGAAAAGAAAAACATACCACTGCCCTTCCCGCTGAAAGGCAAGGGGAGATGCCGGTGGCACATAAAGATATGCCCTCTGCTACTGAAATGGCTAAGGCTTGGCATATATATCAGACTTGACAATCTGTGGGCAACTTTTTCAGGGCCCCTTCAGATCTTGGTACTCCTCTCCCAAATCCTGGCTATGGCCAGGGTTTTTATTATGAGGAAGAGGAAGAAAATAAAGCAAAGGGTGAACTTTTAGAGCCTGATGGGACCCCTGATTTTGGTAACCCCTCTAATGGTCAGGAGGATTTCTCATCTCATTTCACTTTTGTAAAGCATATGGTAGACACCCTAGGCCTTGCTATCCAGGAGGGCACCTACGAGGAAGAGGAGGAAGACTATATAAAAAATGATGGGTCTCTTCCGCCCCCCCCCCCAAGAAAATTATTCTTGCCCATCCACAGTGCTCTTAAAAGGGCAACTATGAGAATATTCCAAAACCCTACTCTTGTTCTTGGAGTAGAAAAGAAAATTGAAAAGAAATATCAGCTAGATAAAGCGAATGCTGATTTTCTTCATGTGCATCCAGACCACCAGGGGGTGGTACAGCCTGCAGTCTGTGAGAAGGCTAATATACCTCTTACCTCTCAACCCTCTGAAAAGGAAGCCAGAAAACTAGATTCTGTGGGCAAGAAATCTTACACAACTGCTTCATTGCTGCTTCGCCTTGCTTCATACATGGCATATGCAGCTCGTTACCAGAGAGCTCTCTGGAATTCTGTTCCGGCCATAGTGCAACAGGGAAAGGACACTATGGTCTAGGACATCACTGAGACAATAAAGACAGCCGTAGAGGCCACCAAGTACCAGTTCCACATGGTTGTAGACAGTAATGACACAACATCAAGGGCCATGGCTCAGGCCATTTCCCTCGGGTGTTATAGCTGGCTGAGAACCACTAATCTTTCACAGGATAACCAGTCCAAGGCTATGGATTTCCCCTGTGAGAAGAATTTTCTCTTTGGGGATAGAACTGAAGCTTACATGAAAAAGGTGGAGGAATATAAAGCCACCTACAAGAGTAGTGCGGCTGAAGAAAAGCCCTCTACTTCTCAGAAGTCACAAACCAGAGGATACTTCCCCAGGGCCTTTTACCCAATGCCAATGCTCATTGATTTTTCGCAAATGAGGGGATATGTCAGAGGTAGAGGCAGAAGAGGCCAGAGAAGGGCTAACTCCATCCCCTCTTTCACTACTCAGACAAAACAGCAGTTCTCCTGACTGCTTCCAAGTTGCCTCCCCTCCCCCAGTAGGGGGCAGGCTATCCCTCTAACTCCACCAATGGCAACTCATCACCTCAGACGAGTGGATACTGGAGGTAGTGGGCCAAGGCCTTTCCTTACAGTTCAGAAAGTTTCTCTCTCATCAATGCCCCAAGATTTCAAAGTCCCCAACTCCAACAGAAAGATTGCTGTTGGAGTTGGAGGTGAAAAACCTCTTGAAGGTTCAAGCTGTGGAAAGAGTCCCCTTCCCCCAGTGGGGAAAAGGCATCTATTCCAGCTGTTTACTCACTCAGAAGAAAAATGGGGGCTGGTGACCTATTCTTGACCTAAGATATCTGATCAGGCACTTGTTAAAGCCAAAATTCAAAATGGTCTCCCTCAGCCAGGTGATACATAGATACATAGACAGTGTCGGCAGATAAGGGCCTATGGCCCACCCAGTCTGCCCATTTGAGCTTGTAAGTTCAGTTTGTTTTCCTAGAAGTCTGTTGCCCCTTACCCCTGACCTCCAGAATTCCTTTATGTCTATCCCATGCATTCTTAAATCCCGTGATTGTTTCAGCCCCCACCACTTCCTCTGGCAGGGTGTTCCACTTGTCCACCACCCATTCTGTGAAGAAATTTTTTCTCATGTTTCCTCTGAATCATCCTCCCTCCAACTTCATCCCATGCCCTCTAGTCCTGGAACATCTTTTTCGCTTAAAAATAGTGTTTTCCTGCACCCTGTTCCTCCCTGTAAGATACTTGTATGTCTCTATCATATCCCCTCTCTCCCTCCTCTCCTCCAGGGAGTACATGTTCAGTTCCTTCAACCTGTCTTCATAGGACTTGTGATGCAATCCATGCACCATCTTTGTTGCCCTCCTCTGAACCTTATCTACCCTGTCTATGTCCTTACGTAGGTATGGTCTCCAGAACTGTACACTGTACTCCAGATGGGGCCTCACTAGTGTCTTGTATAGTGGAATTATGACCTCCCTTTTCCTGCTGGTGATGCCCCTGCCTATACATCCCAGCATTCTCTGCAGCAGGGAGACTGGCTAGTTTCCCTGGATCTCAAGGGCGCCTACTTTCATATCTCATATGACCGTCCCACAGAAAGTTTCTCAGGTTTAAGCTGCCATCAGGCCATTACCAGTTTGCAACCCTGCCATTCGGACTCAGTTCGGCTCCCAGAGTCTTCACAAAGTACGTAGCAGTTGTTGCAGCTCACTTAAGAAGACAAAAAATGTCTGTCTTTCCATATTTGGATGACTGGCTGATAGTGGGCAAGTTGCCACAAGAAGTTACAGACGCCCTAAACCTAACAAGAAGTACTCTGGAGTCTTTGGGCTTCATCTTCAACAAAGGGAAGTCCCATTTCGAACTACTTCAGAAACTGGACTTCATTGGGGCAGAACTCAACACCCTCCAGGGGAAGGCATTCCTCCCTGTACACAGGGTGCAAGCTTTCCTGAGCTTAGTAAACAACTTTTTCATAGGCCAGCCAAGGCCTACCAGACATTTTCTCAGACTTCTGTGCCACATGGCTTCCATGAAAGCAGTGGTCCCATGCGACAGATTCCAAATGAGGGACGTTCAGTATCACTTCAAGACTTACTGGTCCCAGAAAAAAGGATTCTTTTTCAAAACTAGTTCCAGTCACCAGAACACTCCTTCAGTCTATCGACTGGTGGAAAGGCAAAGAGAATCTCAGGGAAGGAGTTGCCTTTCAGTTAAGGCAACCTTCCGGAGTGCTTACAACAGATGCCTTCCTCCTGGATTGGGGAGCCCACCTACAGGGACCACTCCATAAGCGGCACATGGACTTCCAAAGAATCCACTTACCACATCCATCTACTCGAACTCAGAGCTGTCTGCCTAGCTATCACAGCCTTTGCCCCGCAGCTAAAGGGACTGTCTGTGCAAGTGAGAACAGACAACACCACTACCATGTTCTATATCAACAAACAGGATGCACAAGGTTCACCAAACTCTGCACAGAGGCAGTGAGAATTTGGCCTTAGCCTATTCCCTGGACATGGACCTATCTGAGATTCACCTCCCAGGCAAGGACAGTACTTTGGCAGATGTTCTGAGTCGTATCAGTCCGAGTCACCACAAATGGACCCTGAACAAAATGGTTCTAGTGACAGTTTTCAGAAGGTGGGGCGTTCCAGAGGTGGATCTTTTCACATCTGGCCTCAGCCACCTACTTCCACACTACTGCTGCAGCCCCCAGCTTTGGGGACCATCCCAATGGATGCTTTAACCTTACATTGGACAGGGAGGTTTCTGTATGCCTTCCCTCCCTTTCTTCTCATACACAGAGTTCTCCTCAAACTCAGGAACCAGTCAGCCACTATGATCCTGATGGCACCAGACTGGGCAAGACAATCATGGTACTCACTACTCCTTGCCCTGTCAGTCAACAAGCCCATTCGCCTACTGGTGATCCAGTCTCCTGACCCTTCCTCAAACGGGGGTAGCATACCTCAATCTACAGTCTCTTTACCTCAAGGCCTGGCACTTGAGAAGTTAGAGTTCCCTAATTCCCAGTACTCTGAACAAGTACTAAAGATCCATCGAATGGCTAAGTAACCTAACACTAAGAAGGCTCATGCTTCTAAGTGGAAGAGGTGTTCCCTATGGTGTTAGGAAAAGAGGATAAACTCTCTTAGGGCTAATCCTCCTACCCTTCTGGGCTGTTTGGCACACCTTCGGTCAGTAGACCTTAAGGTCTCCTCCCTTAAGGTGCACTTAGCAGCCATTTCAGCTTATCTTTCCACTGGGAAAGAGAAGTCCCTCATTTCTCAGCCTGTCTTCAGAATGTTTTTCAGAGGCCTGCTACATCTTCAACCCCCACTAAGGGAACCTGTTCCTTCCTGGGATTTGAACCTCTGTATAGCCAAGCTCATGGAGCCACCCTCTGAGCGCATGGCTACTGCTGAGTTGAAGTATGTCACTTGGAAGACTGTACTTCTGGTTACCATCACTTTTGCCAGAAGGATTTCAGAACTGCAGCCCTGTGTACTGAACCTAACTACATCATTGCCCACAGGGACAAGGTAGGACAGACAGAAAGTTCCATCCAAAGGTGATCTCTGATTTCCACCTTAAACAATCCATCACACTCCCTGTCTTTTTCACAGAAAAATCCACACCAGGTGAACGCACACTGCATAGCCTGGATGTTAAGAGGGCTCTGGCCTACTATTTGGAGCATACCAAGCAGTTCAGAGAAGATTATATTCAACTTTTCCTCACCTGCGGTGAGATAGGCAGAGGAAGACCAGCTACCGAGAGGACAGTATCCCACTGGATTGTCTCTTGTATCCAGTTCTGCTACAGCAAAGCTGGCAAACAGCCCCCTAGGGGCACTGCTGCCACAGTGGGGAATGACCTTTAATATGGAAAAATGTACAGTCATGCATTTTGGACAGACAAACATACTACATCTATATTTTATGGGATCAGATAAACGAAATATCATGTGGGAAAGATCTTGATGTATTTATTACAAATGATTTAAAATTTAGTAAGCACATCAGTGAATGTATTTGTAAGTCTAATAAAATAATCTGGACAATAAAAAATAATTTACAGTCTAGAGATCCAAACATATTACTTCCTCTTTACCGATCATATGTATGCACCCACATTGATTACTGCTCCCAACTTTGGGCTGCATATAAAAAAACAGAAATAAAAAATATAGAAAAAATATAAAGGAAGTTAACAAAATCTGTAAGTTGTCTACATGACATGACATGACATATGAAGACAGGTTAAAGTCTTTGAATTTGATGCCCTTAGAATGAAGGCGTTAAAGAGGCTATTCATGTGGGACATTATCTTAAGTGACTGTGTGTTCACTGAAATGGGTTTCACCTATAAGCAGGATATAATTAATACCAGAGGGCACCCACTGCAATTAACTACTGTAAAATCTGACACAAATCAAAGGAAGATTTTCTTCACAGAACGAATCATGAATATGTGGAATTCTCTACCGCTGTCTTATCATTTCCAGAGACAAAACTGAATTCAAAAGAAATCTAGATATGTGGTTATTAACACAGAAATAAGGTTAATTGATAGGAGCCATTATGAGCATCTTACCTTTTGCTCCTTCCTTGGCCTCGTGACTGAAAATAGTCATTTTATGGCTAGTGTACTTACCCGGTTAACAAAAGCTAAGTATGAAGGGATATTCCCTTGCTTGATGTCTGCAAAGCAGCCACATGGAAGACTGCACACACATTCACAAAGGGAGCCTTGATGTACAGTCCAGGTCAGATGCCAAATTTGGCACAGCGGTGCTGCAGAGCCTTTTTCCTATGTAGGTTCTGTACCCACCTCCCAACTGCATTGCTTTGTAGTCTGCACCTGTCAAGCATACTGAAGAATTCCTGGGGTGAAAAGAAAAAATTACTCACTGTAGTAATATTGCAGTATGCTTGACCGCCCACCCATCCGCCCCTACATAACCTAACGGGAGATGGCTCTGCCTTCCTGTCTTTAGCCAAATTTTTTTTGTGGATATTTTTATTAGGTGGTTGTTTCACAGTGGTTGTTCTGGTTTTTACTTTGCCAGGTTAAGTTGTATTCTATTTTTTGATTCCTGTTGGAACAATTTTTTCTAATGTTCACAGTTTTTTGCCCTTTTCAGCATCAAAGTAATTCTGGAGCCCTCTAGGGTGACTGCAGGCAGCACACCCCTCCTCTCTCTTCTGATTGACCAGTGTGCCAACTTCATTTACATTGACTCCACTTCCGGGGCAGCAGAACCCCGCTGGCATGCTGCACCTGTCAAGCATACAGAAGAATACCTTGAAAGAAACAATATTACTACGGTGAGTCATTTTTTCTTCTGTACAGAAGTGGTTCTGTACCAGTTCCAGGTCATGCCGTTCGATCTCTTGTCTGTACCAAGGGTTTTCACAAAGTGTTTGCCAGTGGTGGCAGCCTTCCTGAGGCGCAAGGGTGTCAGGGTATATCCCTACCAGGATGACTGGCTGACAGCCGTGTCATCCAACGAGGCCATCGGGCGGTCCAGAGATCTGGCCCTCTAGACCTGCAGAGATTTGGGCTTCTTGGTCAACCTGGACAAGTCCCCTCACAGGTGATGAAGTTCATCAGGGCAAAACTAGACTCCCTGCAGGCCAAGGTCTCTCACCCTGTGGATGGGGCTTGGCATCTTACCTTCTTTGCCCGATCATTTCAGGTTGGGCTCTCGCACCATGCCCAGGACTTCCTGAGGCTGCTGGGGTACATGGCATCCTGCACCTGCATGGTCTGCCTGGCCTGTAGGCAGATGAGCCACCTGCAGTGGAAGCTGGGCCGCCAGTGATCTCATCACCTAGGTCACGTAGACCAGTCAGTTGTGACCCAGCCGATGTGAGATGCAGTCCAGTGGTGGCTGGACCCACAACATCTGGAGGAAGGAATCTCATTTGTCCACCCAGAACTGTCTGTCATGCTCACAGCATACTCATTTCTTTGGGAGGACCTGGGAGACCACAGTGCTCACATGTTCTGGTCACCCCGGGAGTCCTGTCACCACATCAGCCTGCTGGAACTCTGTGCAGTGGGTCTGGCTTAAATGAAATTTTCTGCTCTGATCAGAAGTTGGGTTGTGCAGGTCCAGACAGACAACACCATGACCATGTTCTACTTGGAAAGGCCGGATGGAGCATACTCCTTTCGTTGGGTTGGTAGGCTCTCCACACCTGGATAAACCTTCCAGTATGCTTTATGAACCCTTGTTTGGAAGCCAGCCATAGGCTTCATACTGTAGACCTGTGGAGAGTGCTCTGTTACGATAAGGAGTTCACAGCTGGAGTCCAGGATGAGGCTCGCCAGCTGTTTGTGACATATGCTAAAGCCACAGCTGGCAGACCGGCAGAAAATGGATGATTGCCATGTGAATTATATCCCATATTGACCTCTGCTACAGGTTGGCTGGTGGGGAGGCATCCCAAAGGGCTCAGGTCTCATTCCAGCAGACATAACGCTACCTTGGTGGCTGCTTGTAAGGGACATTCCTATTCAGGAGATCTGTAAGGCTGCTACCTGGAGTAAAGGTTATATCCCATTGCAGTACTGATGTAATGTCCCTTCAGGATGCTGCTTTTGGGTCCTCCATTCTCTAGTTTCTTTGCCAGATAAGGGTGCCTGTCTTGCCCCCTCCTCTAGGAGAACTGAATGGAGCAATCCAGCCACCACGAGCTCAAGGGAGCAGGTCATATTAAAGGCATTTCAGGACAGCTTCCTTGTACAGTTGGTACATGAACCGACTAGATTGGGGAGGACTCTGGACCTCGTACTTTCAAATGGAGAGGCTATAAGGGATATGGGGGTGGAGTACCCTCTGGCTGTGAGTGACCACCACTCGGTGTGGTTCACGCCCAATATGAGTAGGGAAATGGAGTATGGGGACCAGGGTGACGGATTTTAAAGGTGCAGACTTTAACAGGATGGGGGAAATTTTGGGCAAGCATCTGGCAGGCATCCGTCAAGACATGGATGCTAGTCAGAAGTGGGACATTATAAAACGAGGGCTGAAGGAGGCCACTGGGATGTGTATAAAGACACAGAGTAAGAAGGGAAGGGCAGAGAAGCCCAGTTGGTTGACTAAGGAGGTTATGGAGGAGTAAGGACCAAGAGAAGGGAAATTGGAAGATGAAAAAATTGTGGGGTGGGGGAGGTTGACATGGAGGAGTACGAAGACATCCAGGGAGGTTACTAGGCTGATCAGGAGGTGGCCCAAGGTCTCAAGGGAACTGAGACAGGCACAGGGTATTAAGGAAGGAGAAGGACTTTTCAGATCGTTTGAGAAAGAAGAAAGAACAAGGACCAGATTGTGAGGCTTAGGAAGGACGGAGGGTGGGTGGAGAAGGGAGGAGGACAGACAGTGATATTAAATGAATACTTCTGTTCTTTGTTCATGGAGGAGAAGGGGGCAGATACCCCAAGGGGGGGATAGGGTGGGTAGTGGTGGGGAGAGGG
Organism: Neoceratodus forsteri; assembly: GCA_016271365.2. Classification (NCBI taxonomy): domain Eukaryota; kingdom Metazoa; phylum Chordata; order Ceratodontiformes; family Ceratodontidae; genus Neoceratodus; species Neoceratodus forsteri. Next base: position 253,008,409 of record JADMNL010000028.1, on the reverse strand, counting down.
TGACTGACATAGAGATTACAGAGGACCTGGTGAGGGAGGGCTTGAGGGCACTAAGGGTGGACAAGGCACCAGGACCAGATGGCATTCACTCTAGGGTACTCAAGCTAGCGGAGATCCTGGCAGGACCACTGACTGACCTGTTCAGTACCTCCCTGGACATAGGATGCATACCACAGGACTGGAAGATGGCCCATGTAGTGCCCATTAACGAGAGTGACCCCAGGGACGAACCAGGCAACTACAGGCCAGTGAGCCTCACATCAATTGTGGGGAAACTCATGGAGACAATCCTAAAGGAGAGGCTAATGACCTTCTTGGAAGACAGTGGTCTCCAGGACAGTCATCAAGATGGGTTTGTTTCGGGCAGATCCTACCAGACAAATCTAATCGAGTATTATGACTGGGTGACCAAGGAACTGGACAAGAGCCATGCAGTGGATCTGCTGTATTTGGACTTCAGCAAGGCTGGGATACATAGGGGTGGGATCAAAGATGGTCAAATGGATCGTCAACTGGTTGAATGGAAGGCAGTAGAGGGTGGTGGCGGGGGGAGATCTCATCACCAAGGGAAGTATTGAGTGGGGTGCAACAGGGATCGGTACTGGGACCAGTTCTGTTCGGGATATTCATAGCTGATATCTCACACGGGGTCTGGAGTAGGATCATTCTGTTCGCTGATGATACAATGATGGGAGCAGTGGTAGATGACATCGAAGGGTGGAAGGGGCTGCAGGAGGACCTGACCAAACTACAGGAGTGTTCAGAAACATGGCAACTGAGGTTCAGCGCTAAGAAGTGCAAGATCTTACTTCGAGACACAGCTCTTGCAGCAGGTTACACCATTTGGACTGAAGCCGGCAGGCATCAGGACCCCACGGAAAAATTCTAGCTAGCTATCTTCAGCGGGGACCGCCCCCGACGTCGGTCCCGCCTCCGACGTCAGGCGTAGTATATAAGGGGGCGGTCCCGCCAGATTCCCCAGTTCTTTCTCGCCGTCGACTTGCATGTCTCGACCCTTCGGTTCAGTTTCTAGCGCGCGACGCGTGGTAAAGTGTTTTCCTACGGGAAATTAGTTCTCTACAATCAGTTTCATTCTCTGATGTCCTCTTCGACCTCCGGTCACTCCTCGAAGTGTGCCTGTGGGAAGCAGATCCCTTTCAAGGATCCGCACTTGGCCTGTGTCCGGTGCCTAGGCCCAGACCACGACACCCGGTCCTGCACCTTTTGCCAGGGTTTCAACAGCAGAACCCGGATCCGTCGCCAGAAGGCCCTACAGGCATTCCTGCTAGAGGAGCAACTCAAGACCATGACTTCCAAGGGGGGTTCTTCACAGAAGGCCTGCAAGCATGCTGAGAAGCATAGGGAGAAGGCCCCTTCAGGTCCCCGTCTAGGGCCTCCGACTCACGCAGCTCTGGCTCCAGGTCCGACCGCTCTCCTTCCCGGGCCAGCTCTCAGCCTCGCCCCGCTGTGGTGAGAAAGTCTTCATCCTCTTCTCAGGCCAAGACTCCCAGGCCTTCCTCGTCCTCTAAGGCCCTGGCTAAGTCGGGGGATCGCCACCATCACCACAAGTTGGGTTCCCGCCATTCTGAACCTGACGTCAGGTCTGCTTCCTTGCATCCTCGCAAAACCAAGGAGCTCACCTCACTTAAGAGACCGCTGGACCCGACGCCGGTTCGTCCAACGTGGGCCTCTCGCCACAGGTCCCCAGAGCCGTCGTCTGCCAGAAAACTGTCGCCGGCCAGGCCTACTCATCACCGGACGCTGGTAGGGGGACCGGCGCCCGCTCCAATTGAGAAGAGGAACCTGATGCCTCCGACCGACGTCGGTCAGGAGACCATCACTGAGGAGGAGTTAACCCAGCCTGAGGACCAGACGGGCGACCTCGGTCCTGTTGAGACTCACATGGAACCCTCGCCACAACCCGAGCCCCCTGTGGAGCCGACGCCAGGTCCCGACGACGCCCGGACCGTTGTCTGGCCTTTCCTTTTCAGAGGTGAAGGAGCTTTTCACTTACTGGTGGGATACCATCAAGAAGGACGTGGTCCCCACTCCACCTCTGCTTCCTCCTCCTCCTCCTACACCGGTTGCTCCTCCGGTTCCTGCGCCCCCGTCTCCGTCTGGGTCTGCAGGCCGGTTACCTCCTCCCCGGGGGCCCAGGACCCCTCCAAGGGGGAGACTCGATAAAAGGAGACCTCCGTCCAGATCCTCTTCTAGGTCACCCAGTCCCAAGAGACCCAGAAGACGCCGCCGTTTGCCTTCGACGGAGGACACGGGATCAGAGTTTTCTACATCCAGATCCCCATCTCCCCTCTCCATCCCTTCTCCGGACCCACGTGAGATGCCAAAGTCTCCTCCGGATGACCTTTCGTTCTCGGATATCATGAGACACATCCAGGAGAACATGGGATGGGATGCGGAAGAGTTAGACCCCGGAAGGCTGCGCCTTGCGAAGTATCTTCGGCAGAAGGACCCCAAGCCTGTGGTGGTGCCACCCTTGGTAGACACTTTCGTGGACGTCACCAAGGCAGCGTGGAAGCGTCCACATTCGCTCCCGGCGATGCCGAAGAAAGCTGACCGCTTGTACAAGGCTCCAAGAGAAGACCAGTACTTGACCCAGCATCTTCAGGCCGACTCTCTGGTCATAACAGCCTCTCGTGACCGGTCCCAGAGACCGCAACATCTGAGCACCCTGCCACCGGACCCAGAGTCCAAGCAGCTGGATTCCATGGGTAGGTGCACGTATGCTTCCGCTACCTGCGCCATCAGATCCCTGAATTATTTGACCCACATGGTGCAGTCCCAAAATGCCTCGTGGAAGCAGGGTCTGGATGCGGCTAAGAAATTGCCGGAAGGTGAGCAGAAGGAGGAGATGTTGCAGCTCCTCCGTACGGGTTCGGACGTGGGAACCCAAGTGCTACGAGCCGCGTACAACTCCGCGGACTCCTCGGCCCGAGCAGCAGCTTCAGGCGTATGCCTCCGGAGGCACTCTTGGCTCCGTGTCTCCAGCTTTACCCCAGACGTCCAGAAAAACATCATGGACGCCCCATTCGAGGGAAAAGTTTTGTTTGGTAAACCCTCAGAGAAGATAATTACCAAACTCCAAGAGGCCAGGAAGGCGGTGAGGTCGGTTCAGGCCATGTACCAACCCAAGCTTAGTTCCTTTTGTAGGAACCAAAGCCGATTTCGTGGACGGACGCAGAGACAACAGTCCTGCCCTGTTCCACAACAGAGGGGCTCCGGGTTTCGCAGAGCCCAGGGGAAACAACCCACAGGTCGCAGCCAGCACACTCCTAAGCTGGTCCAGCCAGCGGGACCCTCAGCCGCCACAGCCTGACTCCTTCCTGGCCCCCGCCCCTCAGGATCAACGGGACGCCATGGTCGGGGGTCGCAGTGTGAATTTCCTGCCGGGATGGCAGACTATAACCACCGACAGGTGGGTTCTACAGTTGGTCGGAAGAGGCCACTTTATAGAATTCGCGGAAAAGCCACCCTCGAGGCCTCTGTTGCTCTCCTGGTACCCGGGTCAGCACAAGTCATTGATCAGACAAGAGGTGCTTGAGCTCCTACAAAAGGGAGCGATAGAGTACATCCCAGAGAGGACACGGATATTATTCCCACTTCTTCCTGGTTCCAAAGAAGACAGGGGACCTCCGTCCAATTCTGGACCTCAGCGACCTCAATTTGTCGGTCGCCTACAAAAGATTCCGCATGGTAACTCTTCCGGGTCTTATTCCCATGCTGAAGCAGGACGCCTTTTTAGCGTCTCTAGACATGCAGGACGCTTACCTGCACATCCCTATAGCTCAAGCGCACAAGAGGTTCCTGTGCTTCGAGTTTCTCGGCCATCATCTTCAGTTCCGAGCCCTTCCATTCGGGCTGTCATCGGCACCCAGGGTCTTTACCAAATGCATGGCAGTCGTGGCAGTGTCTCTAAGGAGACAGGGCCATTATGTGTTCCCGTACCTGGACGATTGGCTTTTCATGGCCGCCTCCAGAGAGGCGTTGTTACGGGCGATCCAGAACACCCAGGACCTGTTTCGATCTCTGGGTATCCTACTCAACCACAAGAAGTCCCTCCTGGTACCATCATGAAACTGCAGTTCATAGGCGCAGTACTGGACACCGTTCAGGGAAGAGTATTTCTTCCAGGCGACAGGCGGAGCGCATCAGATCCCTCATCAGGGAGCTTTCGTCGATCAAGACCGTCCCAGCCAGGTCGGTCCTTCGCTTGCTCGGACACATGGCTGCGGCCATTCCTGCTGTCCCTTTCGCAAGGCTCCACATGTGGGTAACTCAGTGGATGCTCAAGGTGCAATGGGACCAAAGGCAAGACCACGTGCAGCATCTCGTCAGAATCACAAACACCGCGATTCGAGACTGGCAGTGGTGGCTAGACCCAGGGACACTCTCTATGGGCGTCCCGTTTACAGCGCCGTCCCCGGGGGTAATCCTCACCACAGACGCCTCAGGTCTAGGGTGGGGAGCACACCTGGACGGGGTGAAGTCCCAGGGAACATGGACCCCTCTGGAGGCCCACCTCCATATCAACGTCCTAGAAATGAGGGCGGTCCTTTATGCCCTGCAGGCATTTCAGTCAGAGATCCCGCCGAGTACTCTCCTGCTTCAGACAGACAACACGGCGGTGATGTATTACCTCAACAAACAAGGAGGCGCACACTCTTACCCCCTTTGCAGGGAGGCCATGAGGGTGTGGGATTGGGTAATCCGACACGGCGCAAACCTGATCACAGTACATGTTCCTGGGGTGGACAACACAATTGAAGACATTCTGAGTCGCTCCCAGGCCAGAGTCCATGAGTGGGAACTTCTTCAGGAGGTAGCAGAGGATCTGTTTCTTCGATGGGGACCTCCAGAGTTGGACTTGTTCGCTTCCCCATCCAACGCAAAACTGCCCAATTTTTGCTCGCTAGATCCAGGGCCTGGTGTTTTCTGGCGAGACGCGTTGTCCCTCTCCTGGGTGGACAGATTCCTCCACGCTTTCCTTCCCTTCCCGTTGATCCAGAGAGTTCTTCTCAAACTATGCAGGGAGCATGCAACAATGATCCTGGTGGCCCCTTTCTGGCCCAGACAGATCTGGTTCCCTTTGCTAATGCAGCTATCCCGGGAACCTCCGCTCCCGTTGTCATTCAGCTCCCATCTCTTGTCTCAGGAGGAGGGTTCACTGGTCCACCCGGACTTGCGCTCACTGAACCTGCATGCATGGTTCCTAGAGTCATAGGCATTTTGCGACACGGGGTCTCGCAAGAGGTTGCAGATGTTCTTTCTGCAGCCAGAAAGCCGGCAACGCATGCGACGTACGCCATGAAATGGCACTGTTTTTGTCTGTGGTCGCAAACACGCGACCTTTCCCCTTTAGGTTGTCCGGTGAAAGCGGTGTTAGAGTACCTGCTCTCCCTTTTCCATTCGGGTCTCGCCTACTCCTCTATTAAGGTGCACCTCTGTGCCATTTCAGCTTATCACCTCCCGGTGGGACAGCGCACAGTGGCGCAATTAGATGCCTGTCGAGAATTCTTGAGAGAGGTGTTACATCTTAGGCCACCCATTAAGGACCCAGTGCCTCCATGGGACTTGCTCTTTGTCCTGGAGCAACTCACGCTCCCCCCCTTTGAGCCTGCCGCGGATTGCGAGCTGCGTTTTCTGTCATGGAAAACGTTTTTGCTTGCTGTTACGTCAGCAAGAAGAGTTTCTGAGCTTCATGCTCTCATGTGCAAAAGCCTTATTTAATTTTCCACGGGACAGAGTATCCCTGAGGGCGAATCCTAAATTCTTGCCTAAGGTGGTTTCACACTCCTCTCAATCAGGATATTGACCTGCCGGTCTACTTCCCTAATTATTCTAATAGAGGAGGCTGCTCCACACCCTGGATGTTCACCTGGTTTGAGGTACTACTACAGGCAGAACTAAGCAGCTTCGTGGTGGGCAACTTTTCGTTTCCTTTACTGAAAGGATGATGGGCCAACCAGTATCCAAACAGTCCCTGTCTCGCTGGCTTGTCCAGTGCATCTCATACTGTTATAATATCAAACAAAAGCCCCTCCCGGGATCAGTCCGGGACCATTCCACTAGGGGTGTGGCTACTTCCTTTGCAGCACTCCGAAACGTCTCCACTTCTGCCATTTGTGCTGCAGCCACTTGGAGCTCTGTACATACCTTTATCAGGCATTATAGCCTAGACATCACTTCACGGCGAAGAGCAGGCTTCGGCCTGGCTGTGCTACGGGGTCTCCTGTCCTAGATTCAGGGCCTGGAATGTTCTTTCTAGTTTCCTCCTCCCAGAGTGCTTGCAAGCGCTACTGCTTGGGAATCAGTCTAATGGTGTAACCTGCTGCAAGAGCTGTGTCTCGGTAAGATAGTACAGTTCGTAGAACTTACCGTAATAGTAGATCTTGAGAACAGCTCTTCACAGCAAGCTCTATCCATACACCTTCCCCTTGGAGGCATGGCTCAAGCCTGTGTTAACAGGGATTTTCCCGTTTGTCTTCTGACGGTGGATCCTCGGTCTCCCATTTTGATGTCAGCCTGCGGCCAGCAGTCTCCGGCGGGAGAGCTGGGGAATCTGGCGGGACCGCCCCCTTATATACTACGCCTGACGTCGGAGTCGGGACCGACGTCGGGGGCGATCCCTGCTGAAGATAGCCAGCTAGAATTTTTCCGTGGGCTCCTGATGCCTGCCGGCTTCAGTCCAAATGGTGTAACCTGCTGCAAGAGCTGTTCTCGAAGATCTGCTGTTACGGTAAGTTCTTACGTAACTGTACTTTAGTGCACTTTGGAGCGAGGAACCAGGTGAGGAGCTATCAGCTGGGAGGGAAGCAGCTGGAAAGTATAGAGGAGGAAAAGGATCTGGGGGTGGTTATAACGGGCAACATGAAGAACTCTTCTTAGTGCAGGAAGGCGGCAGTAAAGGCCAATAGAGATGCTGGGGTGTATAGGAGAATCTCCTCAGGAGTAGGGAGGTGATCCTTCCCCTGTACAGGTCCCTGGTCGGGCCTCACCTGGAGAACTGTGTGCAGTACTGGCACCCGTTCCTGAAGAAGGATATCAAATTGTTGGAGGGAGTGCAACGTAGGGTGGCAGGATGATCCAGGGATTGGAGGGAAAGTCCTACGAGGATAGATTGTGTGAGCTGAACATGTACTCCCTGGAGGAGAGGAGGGATGGGGGGGATATGATTGAAACCTTTAAATACCTGAAGGGGATAAATAAGGTTATTACAGAAGGGATCCTCCAGTGTAGAAGAGGGAGGGATACGAGAGGTCATCAGCTGAGGTTGGAGGGGGGAAGATTCAGGAAGGAAATCAGGAGAAATTTTTTCTCAGAAAGGGTGGTAGACAGGTGGAATACTCTAACCGAGGAGATGGTTTCCTGTAGAACGGTGGGTAGCTTTAAGACTGGGGTTGGGACAGGGTAAGGGGAGGTGTTAAGATGAAGAGGGAGAGGAGGAGGAGGGGCAGCTGCAAGTTGGGCTAGCTACACATTTGAGCAGACTCGATAGACTGTATAGGCCTGCTTCTGCTGGCATTTTTGTATGTTCGTAACTGCTAGGAGTCTGCCGAAGTGTGGACAGTGAACTGTATCAACACCCTTGGAAATATAACTTACTGTTCTGTAACCATATATCTTCCATGGAATGGTCTCTTTTAGTAAGTTCTTACTTCTGGAAGTTCCCGATAGATGGCGCTCCAGCACGGATGTTTCTTCCAGCAGTCTCTATACCAGGGACCACTCACACTACCTCACTTCCTGGGCTGTACCTATAAAAGTGGGTGGTCCCTGATAAGCTCCGTTCATTTTCCCACCAGCTTCAGCTCTGGCAGCAACTCTCCCAGTAGCAGTCTACGATGTGGATTGAACCCATAGCCTGGGTGCCTGGGCTTCATGCAGGTACCCTATACCTACAATGGATGATACCCTGTCACACACACAGGGTGCTCAACCAAAGGGCTCAGAAAACTTAGAATCCTCTTCAAGAGACAATACTGGGAAGGAAGCCCCTTCACCTAAAGTTCTGCCTGACCGCCTTTCAGCGGTCGTGCCGCCGAGAAGGTTACTGTATGCGCTACTTGTCTAAGGCCCCTCCCCAGCTCTACAAACTCCTCTTGCACTGCTCTGATCCCATTCCTAGCCAGGTAATTTGTCCCTAGGTGGACAATGACATCCAGTTCCCTCCCTCGTGCAGCTGCTCCCACGATCCTGAGGATTCGCTTCCTGTCCCTCCAAGCCGTGGCGCCAGGCAGGCACCTTACCTCCTTCTCCCTTCCTCCCCATTTCTACCCCCTTAATGATTGAGTCCCCCACCAGGAGTTGTTTCCTTCCCCTGTGGGGTCTCATGCCACCCTCCTGTGGGTCTCCTTTGTGAAGGTTCCCAGCATCCTCCTTGGTCTCCACTGCAGGTGCCTCCTAGAGGAACCACTATCCACCAGAAGAGCTTGTACCAAAAACCACACCCTCAGTATAATTATTCATACAAAATTGGAACTAATTATACCCCACGTGACACCTTTAAGGGTAGAGAACAAGTAATAAGGACCCTGCTGGCCGGCCTGCATGCCCTGGGGCTTCTGCCCCTCATTAAAGACTCTAGACTCCACCCCATTCCCCTCTTCTTGGCCTCGGGGACCATTTGGGGGGCCACAAAAAAGACTGAATCCTTTTTTCACATCGGCTCGATACATCTAACCAGTTTCTCAGGTATCACTGTTTAGACCATCACGACCATTCCATCGAGATGCCTTTTGACCTATGTGCACCGGACGTCCTGTCCCTCCTTCGACCAGGTTCATCCACTATTAACTTGTGTGCTGAGACACAGTCAATCCCACTACGGACTATATTCTTCTGTCTTCCACTGCTGTTTGCAGCTTTCCGTTGATTATGAATAAAGATCATATCAAAAAGGGTGAGTACATATACAGAAATTGTATGTTTTTAACCACTGCTTCATTTTGTTTGGTCACAGATGCATTGTTTCATTTGCTACATTATCTGTTACTTCAGTATCCTACTTTTTGTCAAATGGATACATTCATTACTATCTAGACACTTGGGGAGTCTTCACTTGCTACTCTGTAGCGCCTCCAAAGAATAACATTGTATTACTCGAGCTACTGTTACAGTTCGTAACAAAGTTGCCTTTGCCTCAGATTGTGCTTTCACTGCTGATCACTGAAGCTCCGTAATTGCTCAGTGCTCTTAACATATTCATTATAGTTCTTTAAAATGCTTAACACAGTGAATCATGTATTCCTTTATTCCACTGCAATGCTATTTTAGCATTCATTGATCCCATGACCACATTTTACCTATAGCAGAATGCCATCTGTGGCCACCCACTGCCATATAACTGCTTGGGAATCTCTCCGGAGTAATGACTTACTGCAAGAGACCATTCCATGGAAGATAGTTCAGTTACACAAAGGCTTTTGCTGTAACAGTAGATCTTCTAGGAATGTCTCTTGCAGTAAGTAGTTTACCTCCCTCCATCTCCCTGCCTTATGTAATAGGAAAAACCATTTAAGGGTGGGAAGCTTCGGTACCTCGGTTCCCCTCGGTCCCTCACTTCCGAGCTGAAACCGGCAGGGAACGGAGCTTACCAGGGACCACCCACTTTTATAGGTACAGCCCAGGAAGTGAGGTAGTGTGGGTGGTCCCTGGTATAGAGACTGCTGGAAGAGACTTCCGTGCTGGAGCACCACCTATCGGGAACTCCCAGAAGTAATGACTTACTACAAGAGACATTCCTAGAAGATCTACTGTTACAGCAAAAGTCTTTGTGTAACTGCACTTTTTTCAGATACATCAGTCTTGTAACCAGGTACCCAGAACTACCACCGTCCTTATCATCTGGGGCCCTAGTGGAAAGTAGGTGTTGCACCTAAATGAGGCTGTCCCAATAAATAAATGTACTACTCCACTACAGGGCAGGCATTAGCTTCCTGTATTTTTTTTTTTTAATTCTTTTTACCGTGTTTTTTTTTTCTGTCTATGGTTCCCCCTGTACCTCACCCTGACCACAGGGTTGCCTTGGCTGCACTCTTTCTCTGTCCAGGAAGGTATGTGAATGGTTGCCTTCACATCTAGTGCTAATACTCCTTGTTGTCTACAGGAAGTGCATGAATGCCAGGTGGCCATGCAGTCCCTTCCCGACAGTCACATGCCTCACCCCTCTGGCATGCGTCTGCTTCTAACCCCAGGAATCACTCATTATGATTAAACTTAATACAGTCAGCCTCCTGTGTTGAACTGCCCGGAGAGATGGAATTTTATGTAAATTATGGAATTCTCAGTTGGCTCATGCCACTTTCAAACTGCTGCCCTAGCAACTGCTGCACTCTGAGTGCTTCAGATTCTTTACTCCGCCTGCCTAGTAAGGACGTCCCGGAGAGCTCTCCTTGAACTGTCTCTGACTAAAGTTTATCTGTAGATAAGTACTCATTTTCAGTTTATTTTTAAATTGCTGCCTTAGGAACATTGTTTAGTATACTAAATTAGTGTTTTAGTAGTTTTTTATTTATATTTGCGGTTCCCTGACGGTTCCTTGGAACCGAGGTTTCTGCGTCTATTTTAAAGATTTCTTATCTCAAATTATTATTATTTAGAGTGATTTAGCGATCGGTTCCCTGAATCGCTTTAGTTTTGTCCAAATTTAGTACTTTTCTCGGTTACTTTTTCTTCAGGAACCGAATAGCGCTCTGTTCCAGGAACCGCTAGCGGTAGTTATTTTAAAGTAATCTCTGGTTCCGAGTTACTTTAAATAACGGTGTTTTGAAGTAATCTTTTTTGCCTAGCTTAAATGTCAGAGGTCCATTTGGATAAACATAAAAAACGCACAGGACCCAGATGTTTGAAATGTTGTGACTCTTGTGGGCAACTTATAGCAAAAGCAGACAGACATTTTTATCTGTATTTCTTGTTTGGGTATAAGTCACATATTTGTCAGTTGTGATATTTGTAAGACCTTTTGCCCAAAAACATTAAAGAAAAGGTCTAAAATTTTGGAAGAGATGGCTTCTGCTTCTGGGGATAATTCTGCTTCTTCCTCCTCCTCCCACAAAAAGGATGGAGGTAAAGCCAAGGATCCTGACAGTAGTTCAGATAAATCTGAACAAGGTAAAACAAAAAGGGCTGTGGAAACAAGCAGTGAACCTGTTCCATTAAAGAAAAAGTGTAAAGAAAAACATGTTGTTGCGCCTCCGGGTGAGAAGGCTAAGGAGCTCCCAGCAGACAAGCATATTTTGCCCTCAGCTGAGGACATTGCTGAGGCATTACAAGTATTACAAGCCCTACAGGGTGCAATCTCAGTTCCTACACTGACTGCCCTGGTTCCTCCTACAGCCCCAGCAAGGCAAGAAGTGCTGGAAGTGTTTGGGGAGGAGGAGGATGGCTTTGAAGGGGAACCTATAGATCCAGAGGTTTCTCCTGATCAAGAGTTTGGCTCTCCTCCCAGGGGTCCTGAGGAATACTCCTCCCACTATGCTTTTGTTAAGAACATGGTGGAAACCCTGAACCTTCCCCTTCAGGAAACAGAGGAAGATATGGAGGAGGCAGGCTTTCTAGAAATGATGGGGTTAACCCTCATGAAACGTTTACTTCTGCCCATGCATACATCTTTAAAGAAGGCTGCAGTGCAGATTTTTAAAACTCCAACCTCTATTCCTAGTGTGGATAAGAAAGCTGACAAGAAATACCTGCTGGACAGAACTACAGCTGATTTTTTATTTACACATCCTGATCCTGAGGGAGTAGTCCAAGCTGCTGCCTGTGACAAGGCCAGGATTCCATTGGCTACCCATCCACCAGCCAAAGATTCAAGAAAAATGGATGCTCTGGGAAAGAAAGGGTACATGGCTGCCTCTTTATTAGTTCGTCAGGCCAGTTACATGGCATATTCAGTACGGTACCAATTTCATGTGGCAGTGGATGCCAGTGATACTGCATCCAGGTTAATGGCTTTGTCAGTTTCACTCAGAAGGTTTGCATGGCTTAGAGCCACCAACCTAACCTTAGACACCCAGGCCAAAGCAATGGATTTCCCCCGGAGAGCAACTCCTTGTTTGGGGATAAAACTGAGGCATACATGAAAAAGGTGGAGGAATATAAATCCACCTATCGGAGCAATTCCAAGGATAGGCCCTTCACCTCTTACAGATCCCAGAGTAGGGGAGGTAGGGGCAGGGGTTTTTACCCCAGACCTTTCTTTCAGGCTCAAGCCTCCCAGCCTCAGCAGCAGGCTAGAGGTTATTTTAGAGGAAGGGGCAGGAGAGCCATGAGAAGAGCAGCTCCTGCACCACTGGTTCAGGCACAGCCTGCACAGAATCCCTGACGGGATAGTGCAGGTCGCATCCCCTATTACAGATCCACCAGTAGGTGGCAGACTTCCTCATTACCTTCACGCTTGGCAGTCCATCGCCACAGACAAGTGGGTGCTGGAGGTAGTAAGCCAGGGCTTGGCACACAGTTTCAAATCATTCCCAAAGCTGAGAACAAGAACCTTTGCTCCGGCAACAGCTGCACACATGATTTTGTTGGAAGCAGAGGTAAAACATCTGCTAGCAATCAAAGCAGTAGAGGTAGTGCCTCTAATAAGCAGGGGGAAAGGTTTTTATTCAGGTACTTCCTCATAAGGAAGAAAAACGGGGATTGGAGACCTATTTTGGATCTAAGACTTCTGAACAAGCACATTTTGAAACCAAAGTTCAAAATGGTCACTCTTGCCATAATCCTTCCTTCATTGCAAAAGGGAGACTGGCTAGCCTCCCTAGATCTAAGGGATGCTTATTTCCACATTCCCATCAGACCTTCTCACAGAAAATTCTTGAGATTCAGGCTGGCTTCAGGCCATTATCAGTTTGCAACTCTCCCCTTTGTGCTAACTTTGGCACCAAGGGTTTTTACAAAGTGCCTATCAGTGGTGGTAGAGTTTTTGAGAAAACAGCATATAACAGTCTTCCTCTACCTAGACGACTGGTTAATAGTAGGACGGTCTCTGCAGCATGCAGTACAGTCACTGGCACTCACAAAATCCACACTAGAGTCCCTGGGATTTCTGATAAACAAAGAAAAATCTCAACAGGTACCACTCCAGGTGCTAGAGTTTATTGGATCAGAACTAAATACCAGACAGGGCAGAGCCCTCCTGCCACAGGACAGGGCAACGAGCATTCTGCAGATTGCAAAATCCTTTGTCTCTGGGAGACCCAGAATAGCCAAAGAATTTCTCAGGTTACTAGGCCACATGGCATCTGCCACGGCAGTGGTAATGGGCTCCAGGTTTCAGATGAGAGATATTCAGTTCCATCTTAGACAGTATTGATCTCAAAGGACAGAGCCTATGTCCAAACTGGTTCCAGTCACAGAAAGTTTAGTCCAGGCCTTACAATGGTGGCTGGACGAGCACAACCTCAGGGTGGGTGTGCCTTTTATAAGGGAACAACCTTCAGTAATCCTCACAGCAGATGCCTCTCTTCTAGGCTGGGGGGCACACATGTTAGAGCACACAGCAAGTGGCACATGGTCCCCTCAGGTGTCTCTGTTGCACATAAATCTCTTGGAGCTCAGGGCTGTTTTACCTGGCTTTGAAAACATTTGCTCCTTACCTGCAAAACAGGGTGGTGCAAGTCAGAACAGACAACACCACAACCATGTATTACATCAACAAGCAAGGAGGTACCAGGTCAGATCTGCTGTGCACAGAAGCAATGAGTCTGTGGTCCCTGGTATACTCCATGGGAGTATCCCTGTCAGCCATACACCTTCCAGGGAAGGGCAGTGTGCTGGCAGACTCTTTAAGCAGGATAAGTCAGGACCACCACTAGTGGTACCTGAATACTCAGGTACTCAGTACAATTTTCAGAAAATGGGGCACTCCAGAGGTGGATCTCTTCGCCTCCCCAGAAAACCACCAGCTTCCAATGTACTGTTGCATGCCTCCTCTAAGGGGCACAATCCCCCTGGATGCCTTGGCCCTGGATTGAACAGGGAAATTTCTGTATGCGTTCCCTCCTTTCCCTATGATATTCAGGACCCTACTGAAATTGAGGTCCCAACCAGCAAAAATGATACTGGTGGCTCCGGATTGGGTGAGACAGCACTGATACTCTCTTCTGCTGTCTCTGTCCGTGGTTTCCCCAATCCATCTGCCCAGGAGGCACAACCTGTTAACCTCCTCTCTGGGCAGGATCCTATACCCCAGTCTCTAATCACTGAGGCTCAAGGCGTGGCTCTTGAGGACTTAGAGTTTGCTAACCTTACTCTATCAGAAGAGGTGCTGACAGTGCTTAGGGGTTTCAGGAAGCCGTCTACTAAGAAGACATATTCCTCTAAGTGAAAAAGATTTACTATATGGTGTACAGGTAAGAGTGTGAGCCCTTTCAGGGCTGATTTGGCTATTCTTCTAGATTACCTTACACATTTACATTCCTTAGGCCTTCCACCCTCAAGGTTCACTTAGCTTCAGTCTGCTTACCTGTCAGTTGGTAAGGAGAGTTCTATGGCTTCTCATCCGGTATTTAGAAAATATTTTAAAGGCCTTGATCTTCTGCACCCTTCCCTAAGGGAACCGGTTCCGGCCTGGAATCTAAATATTTGCATTGCTAAACTCATGGATGCACCATTCGAACCTATGGCAACCGCAGATTTGAAGTATGTCATTGGAAAACTGTTTTCCTGGTTGCTATTACTTGAGCCAGAAGGATCAGTGAATTACAAGCCCTGTGCACAGATGTGGACTACATCTCATTCCACAGGGACAAGGTAGTCCTTAGAACTAATAGAAAATTCCTTCCCAAGGTGATATCCGATTTTCAGTTAAATCAGTCTATCACTCTACCTGTCTTCTTTACAGACAACTCCAGTTCTCCAGAAAGGAGACTTCACTCCCTTGATGTCAGAAAGGCTCTCAGCCACTACATTGACAGAACCAAACCTTACAGGACAAGTCAGTCACAGCTCTTTCTCACATATGGTGAAGTTGGTAAGGGCAGAGCTGCAACAAAAAATGTACAGTTGCTCGCTGGATAGTGGCATGTATACAGTTTTGTTATAGTAAGGTGGATAAATAGGTACCCCAGGCCTGAGAGCACACTCCACCAGGAGCACAGCTGCTTCACTGGCAGCTTCAAGAGACATTCCGCTACTGGAAATCTGTAAAGCAGCTACATGGAAAACAGTACACACCTTCACAAAGCATTACAGCCTGGATTTGCAATCCAGAGGTGATGCTAGGTTTGGTACAGCAGTACTGCAGACCCTGTTTCCAAACTAGGTTCTCTGCCCAACCTCCAAAGGTACTGCTTGGTAGTCTGCATTAAGTTTAATCATAATGAGTGATTCCTGGGGTTAGAAGAAAAAATTACTCAGCATAGTAATCTTGTTTCTTCAAAGAGATCACTCATTATGATTAAAGACCCTCCCTACCTCCCCTACTAGAACCTAATAGAAGTTGCTCTGCATCCCTGCATTAGGGTTTTTTCTGTCTCCTATATAGGTTAAGATAGAGACTCACTTTGTTTAGCCAGTTGGTGTCCAGGTAAGGTTTGTTAATTTTTAGCTAATGGGTCTTTTACCCAGTTAGGCTCCGTAAGAATCTGAAGCACTCAGAGTGCATCAGTTGCTAGGGCAGCAATTTGAAAGTGGCATGAGTCAACTGAGAGTTCCATAATTTACATAAAATTCCTTCTCTCTGGGCAGTTCAACACAGGAGGCTGACTGCATTAAGTTTAATCATAATGAATGATCCCTTTGAAGAAACAAGATTACTATGGTGAGTAATTTTTTCTTCTCTCAGCACCTGCCATTGCTCTGCCTATTACTCTACTCCTTAATCTTTCCTTTTCCTCTGCGACTACTTATGATGTTTGGAAACAGGCTACTATCATACCTCTTCACAAAGGTGGTGATTCCTTTTCTCCTTGTAACTTTCATCCTATCTTTCTCCTTGCCACCTTGGCTAAGTTACAGGAACACCTTGTTCTGTCTCAGCTCACTTCCTTTCTTGACTCCATTTTCACTGTTTTCCAGTCTGGTTTTAGAAAATCCCTTTCCATGTCTACCTCCCTCCTTTGGCTCAGTGACTCCATCCTCACAGGTATGGATCGAAGTCTGATCACTTCTGCCATTTTTGTTGATCTTGCTAAAGCTTTTGACACTGTGGCACATCCCCTCCTTCTGGACAAACTTAAAGCAGCGGATCTCTCTGACTACTCAGTAAGTTAGTTTCATTCTTACATTGAGGGAAGGTCTCAAGCTGTCCAGATAGGAAATTCCATTTCGTCATCAGTTCCCGTCAGCTCAAGTGTCCCTCAAGGTTCTGTCCTGGGTCCTAGTCTCTTTTATGTATTCTTAAATGACCTCCTCTCTGTCTACTCCTCTGTGTCCATTCGTATGTATGCTATTTACTTCTGGTTTCTCTACCCATGACCTTACTTCCCTGATGCAGTTCGATTTTGACAGCATTCAGCGCTGATTCAAGTCTAATTAGTTGTCCCTCTGCCAAAAAAAAACAGTCTCCATGACTTTTGGCACCCAACAGAGGCTTGCCAGATTTACTTTTTTCCCTCTGTTTCGCACCCTTGTTGGTGCCAAGATTGAGGATGTTTCCTCTTTTAAGTGCCTTGGGGTCTCTCTTGACTGGCATCTTGATTTCTCAGAGCATATTGATGCCATACACCATAAGCTTCACCCCAAGCTTGGAGCATTGTACAGGAATAAAGCGAGTATATTGCTTCCTACCTGCCGAGAAATTGTTTTAAAGATGATTTTCCACATTTTTGACTATGATAATTTAGTCTGCAGTGCAGCTCCTAAATCCTTCTGTGCCAGACTGACCACCTTTTTCTTTCTTTTTGATGTTTTGCTTTAGATTGTCCCCCTTGTACTCACCACTGATCACTCTACTTTGCCCTTTCCCCTCTGTGCGGCTTTCCCATTGTATCTCATTTATATCCAAATTCTGGTTCAGCTCCCTTTCCTCCTATCTTAACTCCCTTCTGTCCGCTCCCTTTTCTTCATCATATCCTCTCCGCAGCAGTGTTTCCCATTCTCTCTCTCTCTATTTCTTCCAGAAAATCTGCTGTTGGTCAGTCTGCTTTTTGTTATCGCTCTTCTAAACTTTGGTCCTGCCTTCCCCTTTCAGTTTGATCTGCCTCTTCTCCTTCCTCCCTCAAGTCTCTTCTTCATGACTTTTCTTCTCCTACCCGCAGCTGTTCATGACCCCTTTTCCTCTTGTCTTTCTTCTCATCACTAGTTTTCCCCTGATCATGCTGTTCCACTATTTCCCGTGTTATTTTTTTTTTATGCTTTATCACGTTCCCTTCCTCTGCCCCTCACCTTCTTCCCTGATGTCCTGGCAGGAGCTACCCCCCATCATGCCGTGGTTTGGCCCCCTGGGTGGGGAAGAAGGGAGGCTCAGCTTCCCTCTCCACCAATCATCATGTATGTGGGCCCTCAAGGGCACCTGGCGGTGGCATGATCCATTCCTTGTTTTCTACCCCCAGAAGTGATGCCGCTCCGGAACCCAGCTGATTTTCTCGCCTTCCACATGGCACCCCCAGCTGCACCTTCACCAGTGTGCACCCAGGTGGCGGTGTTGCAGTGGGAGCGGCAACCCTCCATCTCCAGATGAGACCGTCCCTAGGGTGCTCGGTATAGTTTCCCTTTTATACATCTGAGTGTGTTTTATTTTCTGCTCGCATCTATTTGCTAATTTGCCTCTAATGTTTAAGACAATGCTTCTTTGGAGTACTGCAGTATTGTGTATGACATTTTTTTTTTTGTATTTCTAGTAGTTTTACTGTTTAGCATTCTCCTTTTCCCCTCTTCCCCAGGACACACCTAGGAGTGAGCGGTTAACAGCTCAGTATGTCTTTCCTGGTGAAACTTTTGACATAAATAAATAATTGCCCAGCCCCATGCTGGCCTCGGCAAGGGATTCTGGGGACTGCATACAGAGCTGGGTATCCCAGTTGTTGTTGTAATTTGCTGCCTCTGCAGCTCTGGCCGGCTCAGATTTGTGCTTTTCGATATCTCCGCTTGCATTATCAGGACGACATCAAGTGAATTAGAATGTGCAGCTAAATTGTGCCCCTCACCACATCTGATCCAGGATCAGTTTAATGCCAGCACTTAACTCTGGTCAGTGCACTGTAAATAACAGTGGTTCAACATCAGTGCTTATGTCTTCTCATGTCTGCCGGCACAACCATGCAAAACAGCAGGCAATGTAGCCTTCTGAGGTTACCGTAGGATTGTGAACCAGGAGAGCTGCGTTTGACTGTCACCAACTGTGTATCCAGGGGAACTGGGTTTGACTCACCAAAAGAGAAAATACCGATATTACATTTCATTTCACTGTCTGGTGGTGTGGAGCTAGAATAGGAAATCTGCACTAAAGGGAGTTAAGTGCTTCTAAGAGTGGCTCCTGAAGGGGAATATTCTGATAGTACACTGATCCCAGGTCCCAGATCAGTGCCGAATCATAATTGATCAGTTGTGTTCTGTGGAAGATTTCTGCATATGTAATAAGGCTAAGATAGTTTTATCATTTATAACTGATCCATCACTGGAAAACTGGAAGGCCAGTAGAAGCCCTTTAGTAGAGCATGGTTTTAGAAGACATTATCAGTGTTTGAGGAGGATACACTGTAGTTGACAAAAAATGAAGACGTTCATTTTCGATAACTAATTTTTCCGAAAACTGAGTTTCCCCTTTGATTACCATGCATCTGTAACTGTATTGTTTACAATATAATACTCCGCACTAAGTTTAGATGGTAAGATTTTTCTGTTTTTTTAAAGGACAGCTGTAACCAAGTAGCTAATGAAAGATGAGTTGATAAGAGTTCACAGTCAACTGACAGACACTGTCAGCTGGGTGGGAGAAGAGTTGCACAAGTAGTCCCTGCATCATGAGATGGTGAGCCACCTGTTCTTCCAGTGGGGCACCCTATCTGGTATTGTCTCCTGGGTGAACAGAAAGCTGAGGCTGTTTGCGTCCACCTCACCACAGTCTATGACACTGTTGGCAGATGCCTTTGCAAGGCTCTGGACCACAGGCTTTATGTACAACTTCCTTCCCTCCCCCTTATCCACAAGGTGGTAGTCGAGGCCTGGATGGACAAGGCGAGGATGATACTGATGGCGCTAGACTGGCCCAGACAGTTCTGGTACCCGGATCTCCTCAACTTCAGCAGCAGGCCTCCGTGGCAGGTGCCTCTTCATCCAGACCTGTTGACTTGACAACAGGGGAAGGTCCTGCACCCAGACCTTTAATCCCTGCACCTGCTGGCCTGGTTCCTGAGAAGCTAGAGTTTCTGGAATTGGGTCTCTCGATGAAGTTCTTCATGTCATGGAGGCCTTCTGAAAGGAGTCCACTCACAAATACTGTACATTTAAATGGAAAAGGTTCTTGATATGGTGCCAGGACAAGGAGCGTGGTCCCTTTGCCTGCTGTATGGTGAGCATCTTTGATTACCTATGGTCTCTCTGTGTTGGACCTGCAAGTGATGACCCTTAAGGTGTACCTGGTAGCCATCTCTGTTTACCAGGCGCGGGTTGGTAAGCTGCTGGTGGCCTAGAAGAAAGTGGTTGGGCACTTTTTTAAAGTCCTTGACCATTTAACCCCTTTGGTGTGCGAGTCTCTGCCACACTGAGACCTACTGCTGGTGCTGGCTGTGCTCATAGGCAAGCCATTCGAGCCTATGCACAGGTATGAGATGTCATGCCTGCGGCGGAAGATGGCCTTCTTGATGAATGTCATGTTAGTGAGAAGAATTAGTGAGCTCCAGGTGCTCTCAATGGAGTCTCCTTATCTGGTCTTCCACAAGGACAAGGTTGTCCTCCCCCCCCCCAAGAAAAAAAAAGTTCTTCCCAGAGGTGGTATTGGAATTTCACCTTAACTAGGAGATAATCTCTCTGGTCTACTTTAACAAGCCTTCTTCAGAAGTTGATGGCAGGCATTATACTGTGGGCTTGAGGAAGGCGCTCACTTATAAGGAACGTACGGCTGGAATTTGGGGTGAGGCTCCCCAGCTGTTTGTTACATATAATGAAGCCACACCTGGCAGACTGAGAGCAGAGCAGATGATTGGCAGGTGGATAACCTCCTGCATCAATCTCTGTTAGAGGTTTGCTGGTAGGGAGCCTCCCAGAGGGCTTAAGGCTCATTCCACCAGACATACATCTGCCTCGAGGCACAGCCGCATACAGGAGATCTGTAGGACTTCTACCTGGAGGAAAGCTTACACCTTCATTTCCCATTACAGCATTGACATTATGTCTCATCAGGATGCTGCTTTGGGGGCCTCTGTGCACCAGTCTGTGTTTGCCAAATAGTGGTGCGTGCCTTACCCACTTCTCCCCGAGAACTGGTAGGAGTCTGCCGTAGTGTGGATAGTGAACTGTATCCATGCCGTTAGAAATACAGTATAGTTACTCACCTGTAACTGTAATTCTAGAACAGGTAGAACAGGTATACAGTACACATCCACACAACCCACCCAGGCTTCCCAAGCAAGTGGCACACGGATCCTCTGCTTCCAGCATGCAAAGATCCAATGTCATATGGGGGGGCAGAGAATATACCACATGGGTGGCGGTGGTGGTGTGAGCAGCTTAACATGAATACGTCTGATGAATCAGCCTGTTCCAGTGCAGGGTTTTAAATAATTGATTAGCATTTTTTTTTCTTGGGACAATACTAACTGTGCAGAAAGCATTTGTATAGGTTTTCTAGAAGTGTTATGTTTGTTAAACACAGTGAGGCAAGTGCTGTGCATTTTCACAGTGTTTTAGAACTTTTATGAGCAAAACGCTAATCAGTTTTTAGAGTTAAATAAAACCCTGCAGTGGAAGTGCCACAGTGTAGCTGTGTACTGTAATACCACTCCTAGAACTATGGTTACAGGTGAGTAGCCTGTATTTATTATACACCCACCACTACAGAAGGTGGTTGGTAATGATCCATTTTAAAATGCTCTTTATAATATCTGTAGGAATTGTTTTTCTCAGATTTTGTGATTCTACAGTATTAGATATGATTAAATATGGTTGATACCTGAGATTAAATTACATATTTTTAATGTTCTTCTTTTATTCTAATATTATGAGTAATTTTTTTATGTTTTATTTTCACCAATAATAATAATTAAAAAAAAAATGATGTTCCCAAAAACTTGGGAGTTCAGTACCGTTGCTGTGTTCGTCCAGAGGTCAGTCCTTGAGGGCTGCTGCCAAAGGTAACATGCCCCATGTGCTCTCCATCCCAAATGCTGTTACAGCTCCTAGTGGAGGAATGATTTAGTGGTGTGCTCGAGCTTCAGACAAGTGGGTCCTGAAAATGGTGGGATTGGGTTCTTTGGAATTTGAGACTCAAATTGGAGGACATGCTGTTGCCAGAGTCTCTCCCTGCACTACAGAGCAAAGATCTTCAGCTCCTTGAGTGCATGCGATAGACCCTGTCCCAGAAAACAGGACTTGGCAGGAGTTCATATTGCGGTATCTTTTGGTGCCTAAATGGAGTTGGGACTGGTGCCCCATTCTTTATCTGTGAGTACTAAACAAGTTCATTCACAGTCGGAGGTTTCACTTGATGAATCTCTACCAGCTCATTCTGTAACCAGAGCTAGGGGCCTGGGTCTGCTCCCTGAACCTCCAGGATATGTGCTTCCACGTCCCCATCCATTTGTCCCTCAGACAGTTCGGCCACTTTTGGGTGGACATATTCCTATATCAGTTCAGAGCCATGTCGTTTGACTTGTTGTCACTTGTCTCTCTTGACAGTCTTTATCAGATGCAGAGGCGGCAAGGTATTTCTGTACCTCGACAAATGGCCCATCTCTGGGAGCTTGTTGTGGTACGTGGAGTGGTCCAGAGACCTGACAGTCAAGATGTTCCTGGATCTTAGCCTGATTGTCAGTTTAAGCAGGTCTGAGCTTATCCTAGAGCAGGTGATCCTCTTCATTGAAACAGAGCTAGACTTACTCCAAGCCAAAGCTCATCTGCTCCCGGAAAGGTAGAAAACCTGCCCTTCGTTGCCCAACCATTTTGGGTTGAGCAGTGCACCTGGCTCTGGATTTCTTTTAGTTTCTGTGGCCACAGCCATTGAGGGTCTCACACGCAGCCCCAAACCAATCATCCAGGTGACCCAACCAGTGCTGGATGCCATCCATTGGTGGCTGTGCCCCTTGAACCTCTTGGATGGTATCCTGTTCGTCTGCCCGGAGCCCTTGCTCATGTTAATGATGAATGCTTCACTGGTGGGCTGGGGTTCTCATGTGCTGGACCACAAAGAACACTGGTTCTAGTCACCAAGTGAGACGCAACGCCACAGCACGCTGTTGGAATTCCATGCTATTCGCCTAATGTTGGTGGAGTTCACACCATTGGTTGAAGGTCGAGTGGTCCAAGTCGAGATGGACAACATAACAGCAATGTTCTACCTGAACAGCTGGCTAACCCATTACTAATACAATGTTCCACAAACTTGTGGGGGGCATTCTCGATGGGCAACTGCCTACTTATACCCCACAAATACCAAGTAACCAAGTAACATGCAGAGCGACGCACACTCCTTTCCTCTCTGTCAGGAGGCACTCCCGACATAGTCTTTGGCTTGAGCAAACAGCTAACGGACACACACTGTCTTATGGTACATGCGTCTCATAAATGGTTGTTGCACCTACAGGTGGTGTCCTAGATGTTCTCAGTATGGGTAACACCATCAGGAAATTCATTTACTTCTTCAGAAAACAGGATGCTTAGACTGTTTTTTACCCTTCTCCCTCAGCAGGGTGCTCTGCCAGGGACATGTTCTGTGGGTCCTAGGCTCAAGACCGCTTGAATACCTTCCCTCGAATTCTACTAGTTCCCGAAGGTGGCCCACATGGTGGGGAGAGACAGGATATCACGAATTCTAATCGTGTCAGTCAGCCGCGCCAGTGCCAGTTAGGATCATCATCGTCTCATCTGCAGACCTCTGTGGCTGCTTCCACCCATGCCAGGCCTACTGACGTTTTCCAAAGGGACGA
Organism: Neoceratodus forsteri; assembly: GCA_016271365.2. NCBI lineage: Eukaryota > Metazoa > Chordata > Ceratodontiformes > Ceratodontidae > Neoceratodus > Neoceratodus forsteri. The sequence continues at coordinate 252,985,370 of JADMNL010000028.1, read as the reverse complement.
TCGTACGTCTGGACCTACAGCCTCTGCACCTGATCACCTTATTCTTGAACAGCTAGACATTCAGGTCCTAGGCTTTTCCAAACATTTTCTCTGGGTGTTGGAGGCATCTCGGTAGAAGTCGACTTGCAAGACATACACTTGCAAGTGGACAAGATTTTTGTGTTGATGTAAAGTGGTTGATTGTTTTCTCTCTCCTGCTTCATGGTGCACATGCTCGATTACCTTTGGTCCCGGTGTTAGGCATGGTGGCAAGTCATATCTTTCAAGGTGCATCTAAATGCCATTTTGGCATACTGTGCCAAGGCATGGTTGCCGATGTTGACACAGGACAGCATGGCCGGCTGTTTCTTTAAAGGGCTGGACCACCTGTCTTCTTTGTTGCTGGAACCACCACCACCATGAGACTTTCCGCTGGTGCTGTCGTGGCTAATGGGCAAACTATTCAAGCCTACAGACACATGTAATCTATCACATCGGTCATGGAAGACTGAATTATTGGTTGTCATCACCTTGAGCAGATGAGTGAGTGAGTGCCAGCTGCTTTCTCTAGAGTCTCTGTATCTGGTTTTCGACAAGGAAAGGTTGTCCTATGCCCCCATGTGAAATTCCTGTCAAAGGTAATCTCCGAATTTCACACTGAGCAAGCATGCATTCTACCATCCTTCTTTCTGAAGTCTGACATTTAGGAGGCTGAGCATATGCTCTGCATATGAGATGTTCATAGGTCTGTGCTCTTCTTTTGATAACATACGTTGATATTTTGTGATGAAGCTGGCCATCTGTATGTCACATATGCTGAAGTCATCCTAGACAGACCAGTAGCAGAACAGAATCTTGCCCAATAGATAACTTTTTGCATTGCTGTATGTTGCTGCTTAACTGGGGGCACCCATGGGGTTCAAGGCTTATTCTACCATCTATTCTGCTGTCTCTCTTGCTGCTACCAGGTACATTCCCTTTTTTTGAAATATGTAGGGCTTCTACCTGGTCAGATGGGCACATGTTCATTTTCATTTTGTTACAGGCTCGACTTTCTCAGTCATTGTGATGATACTTTTGAATCCTCAGTCCTCCCGTCTCTAGCCACCTATTTTTCAATGCTTGATTTGCCCCCTCTGCTTGCGGCCTGCCAGGAGTCTGCCTGTGTGTGGATAGTGAACTGAATCTAGTTTGTTAGAAATCAAGGTTACTTCCTTATAACCATAGCTCTGCTGCTAGTATTCAGTTCACACCCACATGACCCACCCAACCTCCCCTGGCAGGGCTTGTTTCGAATTCCTGTTCCAGCATGCAGATCTGATTGTAAGGGAAGTGCAGCTGGAAGACATCATAGTTGGGTGGTGGAAGGAGTCGATCCTGGAGACTGTTCCGTTGACTGAGCGTGCACAATGGAAGATTGCCTTAAGTGTGGATGTGACCTGAATACTAGTAGTAGAACTATGGCTACAAGTAAGTAATCTCTGTTTCCAACCCATAATACAATGCTGCTTTTATCTTTAAGGTATACCTAAACGCCTTCCACTGGGCTTCCCTGCAGGTCAGCTGAATCCGAACTTCATGCAGGGTCAGGCAAATCCTGCCACTACAGGCAATCCAGTCAACGGTGGAGCTACTCAGCTGCAGGCCAGCCAAACTGTGTCACACCCAGGTTGGTATTCTGCTGGGTCCAAGCTATAGTGCAGCACTCACACTGCGAGGCTTTGTATAACTGTTACATAGAATGAACTAACTGGAACTGTAGTCTCATGTCCAGCAGCATGGACATATGTACTGTTCACGTCTCTCTCTTTAGAATTTTCTCTCAATTTCTTTCTCTGTGTCCTTATAAAGTTCTTTTCTCTCCACATTTTTCATTTTCTGCCTCCTTTCCTATGTTGTTTTTCTCTTGTTGGTTCCAAATATGCAGTGGTAGCTCTTGCCATCTGTAACGGAAGCGGGCCATGGTGTTTTCTACCATATTACCATTAGCATTCGCTGTTGCTCGTAAAGCATTAAGTTACACTTCAGGTCTAGTCGGGTCCTCTAGTGCTCTGTGGCATGTTGGCCTGATGTCTGTGGCAGGGCTCCTAGACTTCTGCAGCAGCATTTTCTGATTTCTGCAGTATAATTTATTCATTTCTGTGGCAGAATGCAGTCCAGCCATTGGCTAAACTATGATGTGATGTCATCGATGACATCACATGTTGAGCATAGAGGAGGGGGCTTTAGAATAAACAAGATGGGGAAGGGAGCTGGGCACTATGGAAAAACTGTATATTTGAATGAAAATTCACCAAGAACAGTGAATTCCGCAGTGCTAGATATATTCTGTGGCATGATGCAAATTCTGTGGAAAATTCCGCAGCTGCGGAGTCGCAGAATTCCAGGAGCCTTGGTTATAGTAACCGCTGTCACATTGCAGTGTGCTATGGCAATCATTATAGTTACTAATGGCTATCGCTACCACTACTGTAGCTGTAATAAATATATATATATAGTATTGCAAAAAAAAACAAAAAAAAAACTGTTAATGCACCAGTTAGGGTTCAGTTTAAAGCAGCAAAAGTAGAGAACTGTGATGTAAGGATTTCCACCCCTAACTCCCCACCTCCCCAGCAGCAAAAAGGACAAGACCACATGAGCAACCACAGACCGTCGTCATGTGGCGAGACAGACAACATACAACTGTTTCCATATAACACAGTAAAACATCCATCATCGTGGTCCAATGCTTCTGCAGCCATGGATACACATGCACACTTCAACACATGCACACCCACTTCTGGCTGCAGGTAGAAATCCACAATACTGATATCATAACATTTAGCTTCTGCAGCAGTCGTTGCACGTGCACAGTTCAACACACACATCCACTTACAGCTGCAGGTACGGATCCATGATACTCATATCACAGCATTATTACTGCATGTCGGACCAGTGCTGTTGTACCAACAGATAAAAATCTTCGATTCCCAGACTACATGAGTATTTTCATCTTTAGAATTGCAGGCCTCTCTGGGCTGTGCACTTTTGTAGCCAGGTATAGACATCCAAGATATCCCAGTTAGCAGAGTACTTCTGTATGCAGAAGCACAGTTTCCCATGTTACCTGCAATTTCTCACCCCAGGGATTCTTCAGCATCTGTTGACAGGTGCAGTATGCCAGCTGGGTTAAGCTGCCCCCGGAGAGGAGGAGGAGTAAATGTAAATGAGCAAGTATATTGGCCAGTCAGAAAAGAGAGAGAGAGAGAGGGGGGGGATTGCTGCCTGCAGTCAGCCTGAAGGACGTCAAAACTTTTTCTCCGCTGACCTGGCAACACTGCCTCGGAGCTCTCTCTCTTCTGTACCTTCAGAGACTTTCCTGTGAGTTTTTTTCCCTCATTTGAGTGTTGCCTTTACATTTTTAAGGTATTTATTATATTGTTACAGTTTTTCTATGGTTGCGTTTTGTTTCCCTGCAGCCGCGGACTTTTTATCGTTTTTCCCCTTTCGGCATTGTTTCTGAGGTAAAACTTTACCGTGTTTATGTTAAATCCACATCTTTCTTATTTTCCTCAGTAGTTTTTAGTGTATAGTGTTATTTTTTTCCACGTTCACATGGCTTTTTCTGTTTTAAAATCACGTTTTTGCGGTATTTTTTCCCCATACTCGTGCCATTTCTGGGGACCACTTTTCAAGTAATTTAAAGTATTCAATTAGTATCTAAAGTTTCTCTGCATTATCTTTAAGGGAAATCTCTATTTGTTGTGCAGTGGGCTTCCATTGGCAAGAGGTGTGGAGGTTGTTGCTGTCATTCCTTACCACTACTGTGAAAAAAAAAATTAGAAATAAGTTATATTCTTAATTGGACATATATTTGCTTATTGCTTTTGGCCAAACATGAATTAGCATGGCCACCCGGTCTGCCTTCCCCTCTTCTAAAAGCACTGACGGGACTACCTCAAGTCAACATAAAAATATAGATAAATCCTCCTCTAAGGACCCTACTGAAAATAAGTCTGATAAAATTAAACATTCTAGCCAAGCCTCTAAAAGACAAAGTGAGTGGGATTCTTATTCAGTTCCTGCTAAAAGGACACAGAAAGATAAACATACTGCTGCCCCTCCCCATGAAAGGCATAGGGAGACAGCAGCGGTTAATTAAGATATGCCCTCTGCAAATGAAATGGCTAATACTTGGCATGTGTATCAGAATTTACAACCTATAGGCAATTTTTTCTTGGCTCCATTTGGGCCTAGTACCCCTGTCCATGACTCTAGGTACACCCAGGGATTTTATTATGAGGGAGAGGATGATGAGGAATTTCCACAAGGTGACGCCTTAGAATCCAGATGGTCACCCAGGTGGTGACTTAACCAGATGGCAGCGATGAAGTCTCTTCCCTTTTACTTTTGTTAAATAAATGGTGAACACCCTGGAACTTCCTCTCTAGCACAACACCAAGCAAGAGATGGAGGAAGACTATGTAGAGATGTTGGGTCATACTCCTTCAAAGAGATTGAGCTTGCCCATCTATAATGCATTAAAAAGAGCAGCTTTTAAAATTCTTGTAAACCCTTTCATCTGCTTCAGGGGTGGACAGAAAGATTGAGAGGAAATACCAGCTTGGTAAACAATCTGCTGACTTTCTCTACTCACATCCAGACCACAAAGGGGTGGTCAGGCGGCAGCCTGTGACAGAGCTGATGTGCCACTGTCTGCTCAGCCTCCAGGTAAAAAAAAAAAAAGGAGCCAGAAAACTGGATTCCATGGATAAGAAATCCTATTCTACTGCTTCTTTGCTGCTATGCTTGTCTACTTCCATGGCATATGCAGCTAGGTATCAGAGCATTATTGAAATCTCTACTGGCTATAGTACAACATGTGGGGGGACACTGTGCTCCGGATTGTCACTGAAACGGTTAAACTGGCCATAGAAGCTACTAAGTACCAGTTTCACATGGCCATGGATAATAATGGCACAGCCTTGAGGGTCATGGTGCAGGCCATTTCTCTCGGGCAGTTTGCGTGGTTGAGAACTACTAATCTCATGCAGGATACCCTACTACAGGCTCTGGATTTTCCTTGTAAGAGGAATTCCCTTTTCGGGAGCAAACTGAGGCTTACATGAAAAGAATGGATGAGTACAAAACTACTTATAAGAGTAACTCAGCCAAAGAGAAGCCTTCTTCCTCCCAGAAACCTCAAACGGGGTAGGAGTTGTTTTCCTAGGGCATTCTAGCCCATGTCGATGTCTAGGATTTTTCCCAGATGACAGTTTTTTCCAAGGGAGAGGCCAGAGGAGGGCCAACTCCACTTCTGTCCCCTCTACTCAAACCGGACAACAGTCCTCCTGACTTTTTTTGGTCGTCTCCCCTTTCCCAGTCAGGGGCAGGCTCTCCCACTACCTCCATCATTGGCACTCATCAACACAGACAAGTGGCCCCTGGAAGTGGTGGGCCAGGGCCCATCTCTTCAGTTCAAAAAATTTCCTGCCCTTCAAGGCCCCAAGCTATCAAAACCACTAACCCTAACAAAAAAAAACTGCTGTTGGAGGTAGAGGTGAAGAACCTTTTGGAAGTCAGAGCTGTGGTAAGAGTGCCCTTTTTTCAGTGGGTAAAAGGCCTCTACTTCAGGTACTTCCTTACTTTGAAGAAGAATGGGGAGTGGCGACCTATTCTGGATGTAAGGTACCTGAACAAGCACCTGCTGAAACTGTAGTTCAGAACAGTGACCTTTAAATCAGGTCATTCATTGTCTAAAGCAGGAGGACTGGCTAGTCTCCGTAGATCTGAAGGATGCCTATTTCCACATTCTAGTCAGGCAGTTCCACAGAAAATTCCTCAGATTCCGGCTGCCTTCAGGCCATTACCAATTTGCAGCCATGTCTTTCGGACTAACTTCCGCTCCAGGATCTGCACTAAGTGCCTGGCAGTGGTTGCAGCTCATCTCAGAAGAAAAGGGATTTCTGTTTTTCCCTACCTGGATGATTGCCTAATCATGGCTAGTTCCCCAGAGGCAGTTTCAGAAGCCCTGATCCAGAGAGTAGATACCCTGCAGTCTTTGGGCTTTCTCATCAACAAGGACAAATCCCATTTTCAGCCCAGGTGCTGCAATTCATAGGGGCAGAGCTCGACCCACTGCAGGGCAAGGCTTTCTTTCCCGCAGATAGAATTCAGAATTTTCTCAGCTTATTAAATTCCATCACCCTGGGCCAGCCAAGGCCGGCCAGACACTTCCTCAGACTGCTTGGTCACATGGCCTCAGTGACCACAGTAGTTACCGGCGCCAGATTCCAGATGAGGGACATTCAGTATCAGCTCAGGTCTCACTGGTCCCAGAAAAAGGATTCCTTTTCAAAGCTAGTGCCAGTCACAAGAACCCTTCTTCGGGCTCTAGACTGGTAGAAGGAAGCAGAAAACCTCAGGGTAGGGGTTCCTTTCCAGATTCAGCAACCCTTATGTGTCCTGACAACAGATGCCTTCCTCCTGGGTTGAGGTATCCACCTAGGTGACCAATCCATAAGTGGCACGTGGATGCCCAAAGAGTCCACACTACACATCAACCTCCTGGAACTGAGAGCAGTGTTCTTGGCCATCAAGGCTTTCGCCCTACAGCTCAGAGGACATGCTGTCCAGATAAGAACAGACAATACCACTGCCATGTTCTATATCAGCAAGCAAGGGGGCACAAGGTCAGCCAAACTCTGCACAGAGGCAATGAAAATTTGGTCCTTGGCTTACTCCCTGGACATGTCTGTCGGCCGTTCATCTTCCAGGTAAGGACAACACTTTGGCAGATCCTCTAAGCCACATCAGGCACGGTCACCATTAGTGGACCCTGAACAAGCAGGTCCTTGCCACAGTTTTCAGAACGTGGGGGGTCCAGACCTGGACCAGTTTGTGTCCCGCCTCAACCACCAGTTACCACAGCACTGCCGCAGACCCCCAGCTCTGGGTACCACCCCAATAGATGCTGTGACTCTGAACTGGACAGGTAGGTTTCTGTATGCTTTTCCTTCTTTCCCTCTGATTTTCAGAGTCCTTCTCAAACTCAGGGATCAGCAAGCCACTATGATTTTGGAGGGCTGGATTGGGCGAGGCAACCCTGGCACCCCGTACTCCTCGCTCTGTCAGTTAGGAACCCCATCAGGCTGCCAGCAACCCACAGTCTCCTAACTTTTCCTCAGGCAGGGGTAGCATACCCCAGCATCCAGTCTCTTCACTTCAAGGCCTGGTACTTGAGGAGTTAGAGTTCCCCGAAACACAGTACTCTGAGCGGGTCCTTGGAATCTTGCAAATGGCTAAAAAAACCCATCACTAGGAAGACTTATGCTTCCAAGTGGAAAAGGTTCTCTCTGTGGTGCAAGGACAAGGACATAGAGCCCTTGCAGGCTACTCCTATCCTCCTGGATTATCTAGTTAACCTTCAGGTGGAAGGCCTTAAACCTTCATCCTTGAAAGAGCATCTCGTAGCCATTTTGGCTTATTTTTCTACTGGAAAGGAGAAGTCTGTCATTTCTCAGCCCATTTTCAAAAATTATTTTCAAAGGTCTGCTGCACCTTCAGCCTCCGCTGAGGGAACTTGTCCCCCCTGGTACTTGAACCTCTGTATAGCCAACCTCATGGAGCCTCCCTTTGAACCCATGGCTACTGCTGACCTGAAGTACATTACCTGGAAGACTCTTTTCCTGATTGCCATCACCTCCGCCAGAAGGATTTTGGAGTTGCAGGCCCTTTGTATGGAACCGGACTACATCATTGCCCACAAGGAGAAAATAGTGCTTAGGACAAACAGGAAATTTCTGCCCAGGTGCATTGCAGTGGTGGCAGCTTACCTGAGGCGCCGAGGGCTCTGGGTTTACCCCTGCCTGGACGTCTGGTTGTTTGCAGGTCCCTCCAGGCAGGAGGTGGAGCGGTCCAGGGACCTGCCCCTCTAGTCCTGCGTCCCTCTTAGGCCTCCTGGTCAACAAGGCCAAGTTGGAACGTGTGCGCTCATAGGTGATCAGCTTCATTGGGGCAGAACTTGACTCTTGCAGAGCCAAAGCCTGGCTCCCAGTGGACAGGGCGGAGGCTGTCTCCTCCAGTGCCCAATCATTTCAGGTTGGGCAGTTGCTCCCTGCCCAAGACTTCTGCGCTTGTTCGACTACATGGCGGCTTGCACCAGCAAGGTCCGTTGGGCCCGCTTGAGAATGTGCTCCCTGCAGTGGGAGCTGGCCAGCCAGTGGTCTCAGCGCAAGGGTCACTTTGACCATCTGGTCACTGTGAACCAGTGGATGTGGGACGCCCTCCAGTGGTGGTTAGTCCCAGAACATCTACAGGAAGGAACCCCGTTTGTCTGCCCAGAGCCGATGGTCATCTTGATGACCAATGCATCTTTCACAGGCTGGGGTGCCCACCTGGGGGAACACAATGTCCACAGGCTCTGGACCCCCGAGGAATCCCGATGTCCCATCAGCCTGCTGGAGCTGTGAGCAGTTCGGCTTGCGCTGGCTGCATTCACTCTACACGTTCGGGGTCAGGTGATTTAAGGCCAGACGGACAATACCACAATCATGTACTACCTCAACAGACAGGGCGGGATGCACTCCCTGCCCTTGTGCAGGGAAGCTCTCCATGTTTGGACCCTTGTGCGCAGCCTTGAGGCGGATCTCCTAGCTATCTGTGTGACAGAAGCCTCCAGTCAGCTGGCGGGCGCCCTCAGCCAAGTGAGCGAGGAGTCTCTCTAGTGGTCTCCACCCAGAAGTAGTACGCAGTCTTTTCTCCCAGTGGGCACCCCTCAGGTGGACCTGTTCACCTCTGGGGAGAACGTAAAGCTGAGGCTGTTTTGTGCCCATTCCCCCCTCAGCAGGGAACGCTGCAGGGAGATGCCTTCTCGAGGCCCTGGATTCCAGGCCTCTTCTGTGCCTTCCCTCTGATCCCCTTGATCAACAAAGTGCTTCTCAAGGCCAGGAGGGACAAGGCATGGGTGATCCTGGTGGCTCCAGACTGATACCCTGATGTCCTCAGCCTCAGCAGCAGGCTCCCGAGGCATTTTCCCCTATGCCTGGACCTGCTTTTGGTGAAGGTACTCCACCAGGACCTTCAGTCCCTGCACCTGACAGCCTGGTTCCTGAGCGGCTAGAGTTCCAAACCTTGGGTCTGTCCGATGCTGTCTTCACCATTGTGGAGGCGTCTCAGAAAGAGTCGACTAGGAAGTGCTACGCCTTCAGATGGAAGAGATTCTCCTTGTGGTGTCATGGCAAAGGGTTGGACCCTTTGTCCTGTCCAGTGGCTAGCATTCTTGATTATCTGTGGTCCTTCTCTCAGTCGGGCCTTCAGTCAGTGACCCTTAAGGTGCACCTGGCAGCCATCTCTGCTTACCGGATGTGGGCCGGTCAGCAGTCAGCACAGGAAAAGGTGGTCTGGCGCTTCTTTAAGGGCCTTGACCACATTTCCCCTCTGGTGCGTGAACCACCACCACCGTGGGACTTGCTGATGGTTTTGGCAAAGCTCATGGGCAAGCCATTTGAACCGAAGCACAGGTGTGATTTGTCTCGCCTGTCATGGAAGACCGCCTTCTTGGTGGCTATTACATCAGCCAGAAGAATCAGTGAGCCCCAGGTGCTTTCGGTGGAGTCTCCTTACCTGGTCTTCCACAGGGACGGAGTTGTCCTGCACCCCAACCCGAAGTTCCTCCCGAAGGTTGTGTCAGAGTTTCACCTTAACCAGGTGATTAATCTCCCGGTGTACTTCACCAATCACACCTCGGAGGCCATGACTGCCAGCCTGTACCTGGGCTCTGTATAGCACCGAGACCCATAGATTCCAAACCAGAACTGTTAGAAGCTCCTGCCATACAGTATTTCTGTGGATGTGCCCCGGCTGCTCCCTGCACGGCATGTCACTCTGGGGACATCCGCGGGTGGATGTGGGTGCGCCAGCAAATGCTCTTCATTGTGAAATGCCGATCGGGAGGGGCAGGATCAGCCAGACAAACTTTTAAATTTAAGGATGGCGCACAAAAGTAAAATCTTTTTTTTTTTTTTTTTTTTTTTTTTGCGCCTTCCCTTCCTCCTGGCTTCCCACTCCTTCGGGTCTCTATAGCCCCTCCCGACTGCCTGCCGGCTCACGGCTGCCAACCTCATGTAGCAGTCCCCCGGGTAACCCGGCGTATCCCTTCGCCGGGCGGGTCCCCCTCCTCCGAGGGGGAAGGCACCGGTTGGGCGGCCAGCACACTACTTCATTCGGCCCGGGGTACTGCTGAGGTGCGTCGGTCCTGGGATCGGAGGCAGCGGAGGGCAGAGAGACCGTCATCCAGCCAGCCAGGAAGTATTTTCCTGGTTTTCTGTGGGGAGTGATGTCCTGACGTCAAGTCATACGCCGACGTCTGTCACTCCCCCTTAAGCAACGAACCCAGACGTTACAGCTGTGCTCCCAGCCTCCGCTAGGAATCAGCATGCGCCGGTGCACATCCCCATTTCTCTCTCGAGAAGGAGAGCTGTCCCCTGACGCCCATCCTTTCTCCCCCGCCGCCCTCCGGGTCAATTCGGTCGCCAGCATCGCAGACGGAAATCCAACCGCTGTGCCGATGGGCCGGCTAACTATTTTTAAAGTGCTAATTGGGCCCTGCTTCACACTGAGGTGGGGCCTGCTCGTAGGTGGACGTTTCCCTTTAAAGGGAATGGACACTGCCAGAAGTGTGGGTGAACATCATATACCACTCCTAGAACTACTGTTACAGGTGAGTAACCTGTTTTTATCAGTGAATGAACTGCCACTAGCCAAATAGCTTTTTGCTGTGCATTTTTCTATTCTGCTTAAAATAGTGACATTATTCAGGTAGCCAGATGGCTGTGGCAGTTCCACAGGCTGCAGATGTGTGCTTTTTTTTTTCTGTTCTGTTTTAAGGATTGGCTAAGAGTTCTGTGGCAGTGGTAGTGTGTTGGGCTACCAGATGGGAGGCCTGAGTTGCATTGTTATTTTAACTTGAAGCCCTGGGATGGAGGAGTCTCATGGGTGCTGCTGTAGTGTTTTCAGACTCTGAAGGAGGACTGCAGCCATCCTGCAGCACAAGCTCCTTCTTTGGTGAGTTTAGGAGTGCCTTCAGGATACCAGGGTTGACCGCACAATGTCCTGCCCTCCCCCGCAAGGCATGACGGGAGATACACTTATGGGGAGGGGGAAGGGGAGATGCTCCAAAGATACGCAGGATCAAATCCTGCCAACCAAATCTGTAGAGACGCCCCCTGCTTGACTTATCTGCTGTACTGTTATTGGTAGGTGATATCTGAAGAGGGCCCTCTTGTGGATTTTATTGTTGTATGTATGTATCATCTTTATTGATCAACTACATTTGGTCTTTTCAGTTTCTTACAAACACAAAAAGATAACATTTGCAAACAGAGAGGTATCAATAATCCTATAGTATTAGATAAAAAAAAAGTCACAATGGAGCCCTATTCACTAACACTGGAGGGGGTACGTGCGAATGACCGTATCGCTCAGCTCACTTTCGGAGAGATCACGTGGGACTGTATTCACGACCACTGGTCCCCACTCTGGCTCCTTACAGGCCCCACCCCCAGTGCGCAGGTCTGTGGGGGCGGAGGTGAGCTGTGGCTCGCCAGGCAGCCAGTCGGGCTGCCATCATGGGCCCTCGCTGATCCCTTGCACCTGTTGGGCGCCATGATGTCGATGGCTGCGAATACACCCACAGCACCGAGGGGTGGGGACTCCCAGATGACAGCCCCAGCCCTCCCAATGTACTTAGCAGCCAGGCAGCCACAGTGAGGCGTCCATGAGCCTCCACCATCACTGCAGCGACTAGTGGTGGGATCCCTTGAGGCGCGTACCACCTATAGCTGCCCTCCAGATGGCGTAGCAGTCACCTCCTGACATGGCACCTGCGCCGTGAAAGGCGAGAGAGTGCGACATGCCCCCAGCTCCAGTCTCTCGACCTGCCCCACATGGAGTTGCTGCTTGGCTAGTATGCTGGCCACATGGGGCATTATGGGAATGAACAGTGCTCGGGGATGTAGTGTGTATGGCCAGGTGTGGGTGGGATATGCGCCAGGGTTACGTGGCGTGTATCTCATCCACAGCTTTCGTGAACAAGGCCCAATATCCCAGATAAATATGCCAATGAAAATCTGCATTTTAATATTATAAAATGACAGTCACCTAGAACATTTGTAATCGATCATTTTTGCAGTCAGTTTATCGTACGTAATTTTCCTTCTATTTTAGCTACCAAGTAGGGACTTGTAAAAAATTCTGTAGTCTTGTAAACTAAATATGTGTAATAATTTCTTATAAAGGAAGAGAGACTCTTAAAATAGACTCCAACCATTTGTTCCTGTATTTAATAAAATGCGATTGGCATACCATCACCTGATGTGTAGTGTGTTCTAGAGTTGACAAGCCACAACTGCAGTTGCTAAAAATCATTATTGGAGGAGATGTTGGGGGGGGGAAGGGGAGAGGGACAAGTTAAGCAGCTGATTGGTGTAAGGGAAAAAGTTCAGATGACAGCTGGGCAAAATTAGGCTATAACATTTTAGAATTCCAGCTATTCAAAACACTAATTGTTGTTATGAATAAATGTTACAGAATAATTTGGTTCACAGTGTTTTTTTTTTTTTTCTCCCAAAGGTGGCCAGGCAAATGCCCCAGTACAGAATCAGATACAGATGTCTCATGGTCCAGCAAACATGATGCAGTCTAATCTTCTGGGGCTTCATGGGAATATAAACAGCCAGCAGTCTGGTGGTAATGGAATCCCTTCTGGGAGTATGGTCAACCTGCAGGGACAGCCTCAGCAAGGACCCCAGCCTCAGCTGATGGGAATGCAGCAGCAGCAGCTGGTGTCATCTCAGGGCCAGATGGTGAACATTCAGACCCAGGGAGGCATAAACCCCCAAAACCAAATGATCCTTTCTCGAGCCCAGCTTGTTTCCCAAGGGCAGATGATGGTGGCACCCCAGAGCCAAAGCATTGTCCAAGCACCACAGAGGGTAACCCCACCCAAACAACTAATCTCTCAGCAGAGTCAGCAAATGATGACATCCCACGGGCAGATGATAGGATCTCAGGGCCAGGTCTTGTTGCAGCAGAACCAGATGATGGAGCAGATGATGACCAATCAGATGCAAGGAAGCAAACAGCCTTTCAGCACGCAGAACCATTCGAATGTCATGCCAAGCCAGATAATGAGAGGACCAACTCCAAATGTCCAGGGAGGCATGGTGCAGTTTCCTGGGCAGATGATGTCACAGCAAGGCCCTGTCAATGGCAACCCTGCTCAGGGTATGGGGATTCAGGGACAGGTTCTGAGACCATCACTGACTGGAGCCCACTTGACTCAGCAACACAGTGACCCCACAGCACCTTCTAGTGGTGAAGTCAACCTTGCGCAGATGCTCCCCGAAACTTCGGTGCAGCAGTCCAGTATAGTGTCTGCGCACATGCAGGCAATGCAGGGAGCCAATGTTCCTGGGAACCATTTTGCTGGGCATGGGCTTCACTTTAGCGCTCCTTTCAGTGGCGGGCCAAATAGCAATCAGATCTCAATATCAAATTCTGGTTTCCCTGCTAACAAAGACGTGACTCTAACTAGCCCCCTACTGGTTAATTTGCTGCAGAGTGACATTTCTGCAGGACAGTTTGGTGTAACTAGCAAGCAAAATAACCAGAGTACCACAAAACCCAAGAAAAAGAAGCCTCCGAGAAAGAAGAAAAATGCAAATCAGCCTGTGGAAGAACAGCTCAGGTAAGTTTATTTTGCTTCCTTCTCTCCCTTCTTGTAACCCCCCCTCTGTTTTTCCTTTTTCTCCCTAAAGCAACAGTGCAATGAAATTTGGGGGGGAGGGGGGATTTTGACAATACCGTTTTTTTTTTTTGCTGTAAAAGATTTCCAAACATCACCCAGTTTTATTTGGTGGTAACATTTTCTAGTTCCACCAAACATTTACAGTATTTCATAAATGTTTTCATTTTTTTTTTCTGGAGAAAAAAAGAGGACTGTCGAAATGAAATCAAAAAATGCTGTATTGTTTGTATTCAGTGCTTGTGTTTTTGGTCATGGGCAACTTTGAAAATGGGCAATATTTGTCCAGAGGCCCTTGTTTAAAGAAAATAAAATGAAATGAAGAAACATGATGATGTGCAGCAAATGAGGTACCCTGAAAAGCAGATTTGACAAATATGCTAATATTTTTTATTAATTGTAGCTGAAACTAACTTTTTGGAAAAACATTTTTGTTGCACTGCTGCTTTAAATTTGTATAATGCAAGTTGAATACCGCAACAAGTACACCAACATTAAATCGTGAGATTTGTTACACATTTGTACAAACATGTTCAGTCATTTTAAGAGGACATACTTAGCCAAAACCTTATATAGCCTACCAGTGATGAGGGTCACCACAGCTACACCCTTCCCCTAGCCGGGGGAGGGGGGGTAATAATAACCTCCACTGATGATGGAGCTGCATTTCTGTGATCAGACAGTAGGGGGTACAAGAAAGCCATGTGGCCCACATTCTCCCTCACTGAGGAGCAAACGTCATGCCACTGAGTTTTCAGTTAGACTTTTTGATAGCTCAGGTGGCTTCCTAACAAAAAAAATTGACAGAGAACTGCACCAATGTGTTCCCTCAATCCAGTATTACAGTCCAAGGGCTCAATTTTCAGAGCCCTGAGAATGCCGCAAGCCCTTGGTGTGCTGATTGTTTGGCGCATGAGGTTTACGGCATTCTCCCGGCCAGCGATCGGGATTTTCATTCCCATGCGCCAAATGCCACATGTTAGATGAGCATTTCCATAGTCTAACTTGAGGCATTCAGGGGACCCGTTTTATAGGGCTTGCGCCAAATATTTGGTGCAAGCTGCCATGAACAGAGGAAACTGTTGCAGCTGCACCCGACAGTAGGAAATGGGGTGCAGCTGTGGCAAAGGAGTTTGGCACAGTTGCGCCAAAAAATGGCTTTGACTCCGGGCTTGACACAAACCCTGCATCAGCCTTGAAAACTCGAGCCCCAGTACCTTTTTTAATGCAGACGAATTCCCTGGTCCTTGTTAGTCTCTATAGCCAATGTGCTTACGCATCCAGCATATTAATTCACGTTTAAACTAGATCCTCAGGGAGAGGCATGGCATTTCTGCCTTTCTTAACATTAACCCAGGCAAAACTACAGTCATTCAGAGCAGTTCTCTACAACTGAGTTTCCTCTATTTTAATGCTAGGGGATTAAAAAATAAGATCGATGAGCTCAAAATAAGGGTTATTACGGATAAAGTGAACGTAATAGCCATTACTGAAACTTGGGGAGATGGGAAAGCAGCCTGGGATTGTATCATACCAGGTTTCAAACATTTTACGTTGAACAGGGCTAACAGAATGGGTGATGGTGTTGCCCTATTAATTGACAACACTCTTGATTGCATTGTTATTGCGGATAAAATTAAAAATCCTCAATTAACTATCGAATCTGTCTGGGTTAAAATATTTACTGTTGCGGAAGCTGTTACATTAGGTGTTTGTTATAGACCTCCAAATGCAGATATAGCTGTTACTGAGGGTATCGTAACGGAACTTGAGAATGCATGTGAATTGGGCAATACAATATGTATGGGAGACTTTAACCTGGGTGACATATCATGAAATACTGGCATTGCAAATTCAAGTGCAGGTAAAACATTCTTAGCCTGTTCTCATCAACTTAACATAGAACAAGGTATACTCCTCCCAACTACAGGAAATAATATTTTAGACCTTGTTCTTTATAGTAACCACCTTAATATACAAAAAATGTATATTTCATCCCCTATCTGCAGTAGTGATCATAATTCAATACATTTTTCCCTAACTGTTTATGTTCCCATAAACTGTAATAATACTAAATCTATTTGTATAACAAAGCTGATTTGCAAAGTATATTTGCTTCACTTAGGGATATTGATTGGGACAATAATATGCGCATACTAGATGCCGAAGGTAGTTCAAATTTTTTTTTATGAAAACTATCCTGGACTTGAGGGATAATCATATCCCTTTCATATTTAAGCAAGCTAATAATAAACATAAGCCTAAATGGCTGTGTATGCAAATCCAGCGGGTTCTACGAAAAAAATCTAAAAAATATTTTGTATCTTTAAAATCCCAAACCTTGGGTCGCTGGAGGGCCGGCCGGGGAGACAGAAAGAGCATCCCAGGATGGCACGCCTTCTCTGGGGGGAGGGTGGGGATGTACCTCAGTGCATGCTGGCCCCTGATGGAGGCCGGAGGCACAGCACAGACACCAGAGGTGGAATTGCTGGGGGAGTGGCGGACATTGGCGCGCGCCTTGACGTCAATGGCACGCCACTCCTCGGGGAGTAAACCAGGAAACTGCCTTTGTCGACCGGATGATGGTCCCTCCGGTATCCGACTGCTGCCAGGCCTCCTAACCGACACCACCGCCTCAGTGACACCCCCGGGCCAATACAGATGCGCTGGCCCGCCCCCACCGGCGCCTTCCCCCTCGGAGGAGAGGGATCCGTCTGGCGAAGGGATACGCTGGGTTACGTGGGGGGGGTCACGATTTGAGGTGAGTGGTAGCCGGGGATGAGGGAGAGCGTGCAGTCTGAGGGACATTGGGGGACCCGAAGGAGTGGCCGTCCAGGGGTCGCAGGAGGAGGGGGGGAAAAATCCCAAAGCACTGAACATTGGTCTGCTTATGTAAAAATCCAAAAAAAATGCAAGAATATGATAAAGAAAGCAAAAAAAGCCTGGGAGTTAAATTTAGCAAGAAATGCAAATAAAGATAACAGTAGAATGTTTCATTCTTATATTAGTTCTCTTAAAAAGCCTACGTGCCTAGTAGGACCTCTTCTGCATGATTCTCAACTTTATCATGAACCTTGTGATATAGCAAATGTTCTTAATAAAAAAATGTTGTGAGGTATTCAGTACAAAAAGTGCTGAATCAGATGCAAACATATCAGTAGATAACGTACCACTTATTTCATTATCGGTTGATATGGTTCGGGATAAACTTTTATTGTTAAAAAAAAATTATACAATGGGGTATGAAAATCCTGTAACCTCATTGGTCAAAACACATCACATGACTGTGGTATATCCTGCAATAACCCACGGCTGAGAAATGGCATTTATAAAAAACATACCTAAACACATTTAAAATTTATTTTACACATGGGTCCATTGTATAATCGAAGTAAGGCACTCCAGGATGTGGGTTATTGGGGGATTGACCCACTTCTTGTGTGGTTAAATCACTTGGCTGTGCCTCGTGACACACCACATAAAGCATGGGTAAATCCCCCAATAATTCACACCCTATTGTGCCTTATTGCTTAAATATTCCCCTGGGCCAGATGATGTAAGTGGTCTTTTTCTGTATCTTCTTGCCGATCTTATTTCCCGTCCACTATGTTCACTGTTTGAATATTGTTTGAAATATCATTTTGTACCCAACAAGTGGAAAACTGCCCATGTAATCCCTATTTTTAAAAAAGGCTCTCGATCTAAGTAGGAAAATTATCATCCCATTAGTTTGACATCATCTGTTTGCAAAGTGCTTGAAAGTATCATCAAAGGTCTTATTGGTGAGACAATCAATATAATATATACTAAACAACATGGATTTAGAAAGGGTAGAGGATGTATAAGTAATTTACTGTGCTTCTATGAAAAGGTTAGCAGGAACATCGATAATGGCACCCTGTAGGATATATAATCTATCTCGACTTTAGTAAAGCATTTGATGTTATGGCCCACCAGGCAATAACTGTGAAATTATTGGATACTAACATCAACAGACATATCATTAAATGGATTGAGAACGGGTTGTCATATAGAGCCCAACAGGTTTTAATAAATGGTTTCCTATCTGACTCAAGATCAGTGACCAGTGGGGTCCCTCATGGGTCAGTCTTGGGCCCATGCCTCTTTCAAATATTTATAGCAGACCTTAACTAAAAACTGCTTCTCTGCCTCAATTAAATATGCAGATAATATTAAACTTGGTGGCCCTTGTGATAGTGAATATAATATGTCTAAAATTCAACATGATCTATGTAGTATATCTGACTGGGTCGAATTTTGGGGAATGAGATGAATGCCATAAAATGCAAGGTAATGCACATTGGCTTTAACAACCCTTCCGCTGTCTACTTATGAAGTGGGACTCCATTGGAAAATGCAACAAATGAGAAAGACCTAGGTATTTATATATCTAATGATCTAAGATATAACAAACAGATAAATGAGGCCCTTAATAAATCTAATCGAATTGTATGGTCTGTCAAAAGAAATATTAAATCTAGAAGTCAAGAAATTGTTACCACTTTTCCGAGATTATGTCCGGCCACACTTGGAATATTCATCCCAAGAAAAACAAGAAAGAGGTTGCACCTGGAGAACAGGTGCAGGGATAAAATGCAAGCAAAAAGAAGGAAATCATGCACTCTGAAAAACGAAAATAAAAGGACTGCTCACCAAAAATATATCTTGAAGTGCTTCATTTTATTATGAGTGCCATATGCAAGGCCCTGATGAGTTTCGGAACTGAGTTCCTTTAAAGCAGTCCTTTTATTTTCGTTTTTCAGAGTGCGGGATTTCCTTGTTTTTTTTTAATATTCGTCCCAACTCTGGAGTCCATATAAAAAGGGGGAAATAGCTTCATTGGAAAAAATCAAAGGACAGTCACTAAAAATATTCAGGGATTGTTCAATATTTCATATGAAAAACATCTAGAAAATTTAAATCTCATGTCTTTATCTCTTAGACATCTTCGGGGTGATCTTTTATACATGTTTGATCTTATAACTGATTCATATCTATTTTCAGAAATGGGTTTTGTGTTTAAAAATAATATACACAATACCAGAGGTCATCCGTTACAGATAAGCAGGACTAAATTCAATCATGTAAACAGGAAATATTTTTTCACCCAAAGGATTATAAATCCATGGAATAACCTTCCTTTTGAAACTTATCACAAATATGAACAGCTTTGGATATTATAATTAATCTTGGTGCTGTTATGGGCCCTACAGCCCCTTTGCACCTAACCACCTTAGTATGAACCTTACACAGATGCTGACAAACTTGTGCATTTACAGACACACACAAAACTTGAACACAAGCACACCGTGTTTGAGCTGTACACCTCTCATGGCTCTGGGGAACTGAGACTTTTTTCTTTAGCGCCTGTCCCTTTTACTTTAAAATGTAAGAAGCAAATTTGCTAAAGGATTAAAGTCATGAAAGGGTGAATTTTAAAGTGGGTTTGTCACTTATAGTAAATCTTTTAAAAGTTAATTTTTAATTACAATCACGTTATAGTGTATAGTAGAATGCTGTTATGCATGAAATTCCTTGCCTGGAATATGCTTGTTCTGCTGCAGTAGTGATGTCATTATCTTGTTCTGCTGCAGTAGTGCTGTCACTACTGCAGCAGAACCACTTGGAATGCTGGCACATTGTTGCTTTCCTCTATTTAATTCTGTAGTGACAGTATTCTAGAACCTCTAGAGATTTCACAAGTCAGTTTCATTAGGAAAAAGAGAAAAAAAAAAACACAAAGCACACATTTCACATAGTGCTACTATACACTATAAAAAATACAGGATGAGCAACTTTATGCACAACCTGCGTGCTCTGTCACCTCGGGGTTCTGATTCCCATGGACCTCTCGAGCTTCGCTCTCGAGGTCAGTGGGAATCAGAACTCCTCTGTGGCAGAACACACTGGTTGTGCATAGTTGCCCATCCAGTATTCTGTATATAATTGATATTTTTTTCTGTTCTTTCTGTTCTGTATTACTAGATTTAATTTTCATGTAAACTGGAACATTGTCCCTTATAGCTGATCTACGCCTGCTGTTTAGTTGTTTGCTAAAGTTGTAACAATTCGCTATGATGATGTGATCATTTCCACAGCAGCCAATTGTGATGTCACAGAGGATTATGTCTCAGAGCAGATGAATTTTAGGGTACAAGATCCTGTTTCCATGCTAACCACCCTAGAAATTAATACCAGAGGGAAGGGAACAGTGGACTGTATGTACAATATAAGCTGAATTATGTTTCGGTGTTACGTTTTTTAAGTGTTTTTTAAAAGTGACAAACTTGCTTTAACAAAGACAGAGATGATATTAAAGAGCACCAGTCATACTCACTTTGAAATCCCCTCCCCTGGAGCTGGCTTGCCTGCCAGGACTTCCAGTAGCCCAGTTTATTTACTGCAGGCATTTAGGAAGGAAAGGGATCATAATTTGACTTCAAGAGGAGATGGCTGCCCTCTTTCTTCCCCTTTCTGGGAAGAGCGTCCATCCTCCATGCTCAGAAGTTTTATGATAACTTCGTGAGAAGAGCTTGGGGCATGCCCTACACAAGTCAGTGGTAGTTTTTTTGGGGGGGGGTCTCTTTTTATTTCTGTTAAAATGTTGAGGTCTAGTTGGCTGAAATCAAAGCCATCACTTGACTAACAAGGCTCTTGTTAATTGAACAGTGACTTTGATTTCAACCAAATGGACCTCTAAAATAGAAGGAAAAAAAAAAAAATAATTTGAAAACCATCTCTTTGGCTTGTATAGAGTGTGTCCATGTGCTTCCCAGATGATTTTGGGGCGAGATGTTCACTCCAGGCAGGGGAAGGGATCAAGCTTCTGACTTCATGAAGCCAAATTAAGGTCCCTTCACTTCCTAAATGCCTACAATGAAACAGATTGGGCTGTTGGATTGCTGGAGTCCTAGATGGGTAAGCCAGATCTAGGGGCTTTGTTGGAGATGGGGTCAGCAAAATTGTTGCTTTTTAATGTCATAATAAAGTATGTTGGGTAGTCATTGTCGGTAGGAACGATTACAGTGGACCCGAATGTCACAACTGAAGAATACTGTGTTTCTATGAGGGTAAATTCAGGAGAGATGAAAGGAAGTTCTACTTTACTGAGAGGGTAGTGTAGTTGTTGGACAGATTGCCAGTGAAAGTAGTGAGGGCAGGTACCCTTAAAGGGACACTGTCAGCACCACTTAGGCCTCAAACTGACCCTCGTTCAAAATGTGCATTTTATGATTGTTCACATTCTATAGAATGTGCTGATGTAGCTGGTAGTTTGATTCTGATCCATTTTTTCTTTTTAAAAGTGAAAAACAGGCTGCCCACCATGCTGGTGTTCCCACACCAAAATGTGTTTGTTTACATTTCTTAATCGACTCCCGCTGCATCTTTCGTGGACTTGGGAACATGCCCAACACAGTCTAGCCATTCAGGATGCAATGGGAAGTGAGAAGACTGTTGCACCATGAGAGGTTGCTTTGATTGAGGGTGATCCTATTGTTCAGAAAGTATGCAATAAAAGTAGATCAAGGATTTGAAACAAAACAAGCTTGAGTATAATTAGACCATTAGCATGCATTTCAGTTCTACTATGAAAGGAGGCAGATTAAACATCCAGCAACACCAATGAATTTTTGAGAGTGTACGCAATAATAAAATGTGGGTTTTCAACTAGAAATGGTATGATGCAAAAAAGGTTTACAGTGTCCCTTTAAGGGGGAACAGTCAGCTCTAAGAGCCTCACATCCAAGTGTGGGGCTGGTCCCAAATTGCACTTTGTGTGCAGAAACTTTTTTTTTTTTTTTTTTTTAACTTATTGCTTACTGTGGTATAGTAGATTTATCAAACTGATTGTGTTGACTTCCAAGCTAACATTTGCTTTAATCAGAAATCCCAGAATCCCGCTGCAACACTGGGAGATTCAGTATCCTGCAACGCATGTTAGAGCTTTTATAAGCTCCATTCAGAATGTTTACTGGTCCCGCTCTTCTTCTGGGGCTAAGTATAGTCCTCTGTGACTGTACTTAGCCCTGGGAAGACAGCAGTACTAGTAAACAAAAGATCAGAGCTTACAAAACTGTAACGCTATTGAATTTACCACTGTTGCAGCCCTGCTCTGATGTCAGCAGTGGGGGATTTGGGAATTTCTGGCTAAAGCAAATGACAGCTGTTGAAGCCAGCAAAACCAGCTTGATAAAATGTACACAAACTGTGGTACACAGTAAGTTAAAAAACAAAATGGTTTTTCACACAAAGTGCAAACTGGGACCAGCCCTACACTTGGGTGCAGGACTCTTAGTGCTGACTGTTCCCCTTTAATGGATTCAAAAAACATGGTTGGGACAGAGCAAGAGGGCTCATTAAAGTATTTTAAAGAGAACCAGTTTTGATATTTTTATTGGCTGAGACAGCTGAGTTAGGGAGCTTCTGTGCCCAGCTAAATAGATTTTTAAGTCACCCCCTAAAGTAAAGGAAGGGATTGTAGTTAGCCTCTGTGGGGTTTGCAGCACACTCCGTTTCCACTTCTACATAGTCGGCTTCACTCTCACGCTCCAGCGTTTTGCGATGTCAGTATAGGGAGAATGCAGGGGTATGTACCATTCACTTGGCTGGAGCGCCGTCTTACAAGTTAATTTCCCAATTTTTTAATCGGGTTTTGGCACAGATTGATGCTAGGGTTCAGCTGATACAGGTCTTCTTAGTTGAACCCTGGCACTGATCTGTGCCAAAATCCGATGTAAAATTGGGAAATGAACTTGTAAAAAGATTTGTTTATTTATGTATTTATTTAGCTTTTGTTTACCGTGTAAGCACACTAGACATGGAATGCCTATTTTCAGGCGCGACCCGGGAGATTACAAAATACATTTACACACAGGATAACAGCACGACAAAGAAGTGAAGTACGGGCATTGAACAGTGTAAACAATAAACTTGTGCAGTAGTGTTAAAGTCAAACAAGCAGTTGCTTCATTCAAGTGAAAGGAGCATACCCTCATACTCTCCCTATACTGATTTAAAAAAATGGCAGAGTGCGGGGGCGAAGCCGACTATGAGGAAGTGGAAAAGGGATCATACTGCAAGCCCCTCGAAGGCAAATTACGATTCCTTCCCTTCCTTTAGTGGTGATTTACAAAAATTATTTAGCTTCCTGCCTGTAGGAGCTCCCATTCAGGTAAGGGGAGCTCCTTGATTAACCTTACAAGCATCAAGAAACGTGCTTTTTAAACTATTTCCAGTAAGACATAATTTGATATAATGGTTTTAAAGAAGAAATGGATTTGAAAAAGGCATCTTATTTCTACAGACTGGGTAGAGGAACACTTTGCCCCAGATGATTTCAGTCCATTAGTTCTCCTTTAAATGAGAACTGTGTTAAACCTGTAATTATACAATGGCTACGAAAATGAAGCACTCTTAATTGGCTGGCACCTTCTTGCTGTTGTAAATCCTAATATGACCCCATGGAAAAAGGTGCCAGCCACCGGTCCGCCACATCATTAATGCCCCCAAATCACTCCAAGCAACACAAACCAGAACTGGCAAAGAGAGGAATCCCTGCTAAACGGCCGCCTCCTAACTGCCAGACTCCGCCTCCCGCCCGATACTCAACCCCAGTTCAGACCACAAAAGTTATTTTTAAGGCAATCTTTCGTCCGCCACACCTCCCAGAGCTTACCTAACCTAAGTTGATTCTTCACCCCCTTTTCCTGACATCTTCACCTTGCACCCAGGAGTGCCGAAGAGAGGGACAGGAAGGGCATTCACAGCAGGACTCCAGAATTCAAATGTTTTACGGCTGTTCCCGCTCGGCACCCTCTAGCCTCGGACCCTCTTCATTGTTCCGGAGGTTGAGGCAGAGGGTAAGCAAATAAAAAAAAAAAAAAAAAACAGACCCAAGTTTGTTTCACCTGCCCAAAAGCTGAACAGAACTGGGGACGGAATATGTGAACTGCTGCCAATCATGCACACAATACAAGAAAAAAAAACGAAGCAAGTTCAGAACTGTGTCCCGACTCCTACAATAAAAAAATGGAGCTGGGACACAGTCAAGTGCTGACATGGAGCACAGTTTAGAATGTTTTCTGCACCAGTAAAAACATCACGCCTCAAATTAACTGCCCCATAGTAACCCAGGACTGCAGCTCTAGCAACCTTGGACTATTTTTTTTAACTGGCGCAGCAGTAAATGCACTAAAAATACTTCAAACAGAAAACTATTTTTCTTAATTTTTGTTTTGCCCAAAACCAGGGGCACATTGTATAATTGCAGTATGTCAGTAGAGTAGAGATGCTGATCTTACCCACGCCTGGTCTGCTCACCGCGCTCATGCCCCATGACCAAATGAACACACCAGGCGTAAATCCTGGCATCACCCACACCCTCTCGTGGTATATTGCTTAACTCATGCTTTTCTCTGGGTCCTGTTTTTCATATATTGACTACTGTTCTGTTATTGTTCACTCTATAGAGGCCTTTTTGTAACATAGAATTTGAATTTGACGGCAGATAAGGACCACTTGGCCCACCTAGTCTGCCCATTTCCCTACCTAATGGATAAGCTGCAGAACATAGAAACATAGAATTTGATGGCAGATAAGGACCGCTTGGCCCACCCATTCTGCCCATTGCCCTACCTAATGAATAAGCTGCAGATCCTAGTTAACCAGCAGCCTACTTCTTTCTACCCCCAACCCCTAGAATTGCCTTATGACTGTCCCATGCATGCTTTAATACAACCACTGTTTTTGACTCCACAACCTCCTCCGGAAGGACGTTCCATGCATCCACAACCCTCTCTGTGAAAAAATACTTCCTTACATTACCTCTGAGCCGCCCCCCACCTCTATCTTCAAATTGTGCCCTCTTGTTCTTGCACACCTCTTTTGAAAGATGCTACCCTCTTGGACTTTGTTGATTCCCTTGGGGTACTTGAAAGTTTATGTCATGTCCCACCTCTCCCTCCTTTCCTTGAGGCTATACATATTAAGCTCCTTTAGTCTGTCTTCATATGTCTTCTGGTGCAGACCCTGCACCATTTTAGTTGCCCTCCTCTGGACAGCTTCCATCTTGTCTATGTCCTTGCAGGGATTGGGTCTCCAGAACTGCAGACAGTGCTCCAGATGGGGTCTCACCAGCTGTCTGTACAGAGGGATAACAACTTCTTTTTTTCTACTGGTGATGCCTCTCCCTATGCATCCGAGTATCCCCCCAGCTCTCCTTACTGCCCTCTCACATTGCTTGCCCACCTTTAAGTCATCTGATATGACTACCCCCAGGTCTCTTTCCATTTTTGTTGTTGTTAGTATCTCCCCCCCTTGTGTACTCTTCCCCTGGGTTTTTGTTTCCCAGGTGCATTACCTTGCACTTCTTAGCATTGAATCTAAGCTGCCATACATTTGACCATTCCTCTAACCTTGCCAAGTCCCTTCTCATCCTTTCCACCCCACCTTGTGCATCAACTCTGTTGCAGATCTTTGTGTCATCTGCAAAGAGACATACTTTTCCTTCCAGTCCTCTGCAATGTCACTTATAAAGTCATTGAAGAGGACCCGATCCTGAACCTAAATTTTACCCACTAGTAACCCCCTTTCTTCAGAGTGGACTCCATTTACTATTACCCTCTGTGTCCTATTCTCCAGCCAATTCTTTACCCAGGCTATCATCTTGGGACCCACTCCCAGGCTGGCTAACTTGTATATTAATCTTTTGTGTAGGACTGAGTCAAATGCCTTGCTAAAGTCTAGGTAGGCCATGTCCCCAGCCCCTCCCTGATCTACTACTTTGGTCACCCAGTCAAAGAAATCTATTAGATTCGTCTGACATGACCTTCCCACTGTGAATCCATGCTGCCTTGGGTCCTGTGCCCCTCTGGCCTCTAGGTACTCAACAGTTCTTTCCTTCAGAAGTGATTCCATCATTTTCCCTATCACTGAGGTTAAACTAACAGGTCTGTAGTTTCCCGCTTCTGCCCTGCTCCCACTTTTGTGAAGGGGAATCACATATGCCCTCCTCCAGTTCTCAGGTACCACCCCATCCTCCCATGATTTGTTAAAGAGGGTAGTCAGTGGTGTCACTAGTTCTGCCCGTAGTTCTTTTAGAATTCTGGGATGAATCTCATCAGGCCCCATTGCTTTGTCCACCTTCAGTTTTAAGAGTTCTTTCAGAACCCTTTCTTCGGTAAATGGGCTGGTATCAACTTCTGTATCCAGAATGTTTCTGTTGTTTGTTTTAGGTACCTCCCCCTCTTCATTTGTAAATACTGAGCAAAAATATTTGTTTAGTATCTCTGCCTTTTCACCGTCACCCTCTGCCCACCCCCTTCCCTTTATTAATCCTCACTATCCCTCCCTTAGTCTTCCTTCGCTCCCTGATGTACCTAAAAAAGGTTTTATCCCCCTTCTTAACTGAGTTGGCTATCTTTTCTTCGGTTCGGGCCTTTGCTGTTCTGACTGCCTTCCCAGCTTCTTTTTGCTTTAACTGATACAATTCTCTGTCCTGCTCCTTCTGTGATTCCTTGTACTTTCTGAATGCTTTCTTTTTCTCTTGAACCTTCACTGCCACCTCCTTTGAGAACCATAGTGGTTTCTTACATCGTTTTGTTTTGTTTATTTGCTTCACAGAAAGGCTTGTTACCTCTGTGATGGCAGTTTTTATTATTCCCATTGTTCTTCCACCTCCTCCTGCCCATTTGCTAGTACATTCCTTAGGCACTCACCCATTTGGCAAAGTCAGCCCTCCTGAAGTCCAGTACTTTTGCCTTTGTGCAACTTGACTGTATTGCTGTGTTTATTGTGAACCATACTGTTCGATGGTCGCTAGTTCCCAGATGGCTACCCACTTCTACATCTGTAATCCTCTCACCATCTCCATTTGAGAGAACTAGGTCTAAGATTGCTCCCTCTCAAGTGGGTTCCAGTACTAGTTGTGTAAGGCATGCCCCCTGTAGGGCATCTAGGATAACCCCACTCTTAGAAGTGGCTGCTGCAACTGCACTCCAGTTAACATCTGGCATATTCAGATCACCCATCAGCAATATCTCCCCTTTATCTGCCATTTTAAGTATACTTTCTATCATTTCCTTGTCCATTTCCTCCCCCTGAGAGGGGGGTCTGTATACAACCCCTGTGCAGATTGTGGTGCCATTGCCTGCCTCCAAATTGACCCCCAGTGCTTCTTCTCCTCCCTGTTTACCCTTTTGTTCTGTTGCTTTGATTCCTTCCCTTATGTAGAGAGCTACTCCTCCTCCTCCTCCTCCTCTTTTACCCTCCCTGTCCCTCCTGTAGATAGTGTATCCTGGTATGTTTACGTCCCAGTCATGGTTCTGTGTGTACCATGTTTCTGTGACTGCCACGATATCCAGATGTTCCTCCTCCACCAAGGCCACTAATTCAGGAAGCTTGTTACTCAGACTACAGGCATTGGTACTCATTGCTCTCCATTTTTTGATGGCTTTACTTTCTGTTGCAGCATCCCTCACTGACCTTTCTACCTCTGTCTTTTTCTCATTTAGTACCCTGTTTTGTAAGGGGAGGCTGGGATTTTCCTGCTGCTTATCAGTGCCTCCCCCCTTGACTAGTTTAAAAGCTTGCCAATGAAGCATTTAAACCGATTGCCCAAAAGACCTCAGTGGTGTTTCTGATCTACACAGTGTGGTGGTCAGTAGTACCATTCTTAGAACTATGTGATGTAGTTTGTGTCCCTTTGAACCACAGAATTCGAACATAAAATATGGTTGCAATGCGACGTTTCTTTATTTATTGGATTTTGGTAACTGTGTAAGCTCACTGAGACGAGCTGTCTTTTTTTTCAGGAGCGACTCAGGGAATACGTACAGATAAGGAAAACATTTTTTATTTTATTTATTTGAAAATATCTTATTTACAGACCTTTGAGTCAGAGACTGGTTTACAAAGGCACCTCTTCATAATGAACAAAGACAGACAGTATTACATGGATCAAAACACAGCAGTAGTTACAGGCAAGATTACATTGATCAACATAGCAATAGTTGCAGGTTTCAGACTGTGGTTACAACGTTTAACAGATGTGACAGGAGGCAGTGCTTCAGAAATACAAAATTTGTGACAGTTGGCATTGTGAAATACTGAGCAAGCACAATGAAATGCCAGGAGTCAACAGAACATAAGGGATGAAGAAACATAGCCCTGAGGGGGGACGGTGGTACCTGTGACCGTAAGGGGGGACGGACTAGAGGAAGGGCTTGAGGAGTGGTTATGGTGGAGGTAAAAGCAGTCCGAGGGACGTTGTCAGAATCCAGGGTGGTAAGGCCATAAGGCATGTCAGAGTAGGCCCTCCAAGGAGGGTTCAGAGTGGAGAGGAGCCCGAGGCTAGGTACACTTATAGCAGCAGGTGGCAAACAGGTGGTTCTAGGGACATGGATGTTTTGTTCATCCACACTTATTGGCAGGTTCCTTGCTGCTTTAAATCTTGCCGGAAGGTCTTCAAGCTGGCTCCTCCCACCCACCCGGGTGGTAAAACTCACGGCTCCGCCCCATGACGCCAGATCTTCCTTACCGCTTGGAAGCTCAGGTTCCCTCCTTAGCGCTCTGCGTTTTAGACTGGATCCTAACTCTTCAGTTCGTCCGAAACTAGTTTTGAAGTTTTCTGAACTTCGGTCTCCATCATCCCTCGTGGCTGCGATGGACAAGTCGATCCCCGGCTTTCGGAGGTGCCCTTGCGGGCAGAAGATGTCCAGGACGGATCCGCACTCACGCGTCTACTACTGAGGCCTGACCCACGACCGCGAGCCTACGAGTTGTGCCGCTGTTTTTGACCACCGTCCTGGAGGTCCGTGCTGCCGGATGAAGCTCGGGCGCCCCGAGGAGCATTACCCGCCGGTAAAATCCGAAGAGGCTCATTGGGCGGTGTCCGCGGCAGCCAGCTCAGCTGAGCAGCTCGAGCATATGATCGCCCTCGAGGTAGAGGCGGCCCAGGCCGCATCTTCCTCCTCCTCGGCTGCAGCATTTATCCCACTCTCTCTGAGTTCCTCGTACTCTGCTTCGTTCAAGGAGCTTTGTCAGTCCCTTTCCACGAAGGGAGAGGGGCCATCGGGACATTCCTCTTGGCCCAAGAAGAAGGAGTCGAAGGGTAAGTCCCACCGTCTGCGTTCGTGGGAGGCGGGAGAGTCTCCTTCCCGGACAGCCGACCGTCGACTTGATCGAGATTGCAGCTCAGGCGCTGGCTTCCCGGTGTCCCGTCAGGCCAGCCTGCAGAGACTCCGTCAGCGCAGTTGAGATATTCTCGACCGTCAGGCGGGTTGTCGACTGTGAAGCTGATAACCCATCTTCGCCGTTCCCCGACGGGAGACCGAGGATCTGCCTGCGCCTGGGCGGCAGTCCCCTGCCAGTGCCTGAGCCGAGGGAAGAGTGGGTGTCCCCGCCCTTCCCAGGCCCGCCCTCGTCACCCAAGGTCTCGGTCTCAGTGCAGTAGCGGCAACACCGTTCCTCCTTGTCCTCCTCCTCCCGGATGAGTGAGGGCCCGGCGTAAGTGCGTCGGCGTTCACGAGGCTTATGTGGCAGCAGTTACTGTTGTCCGGGAGTAAGTCGACTCCAACTCATCCCCCGGCCATCAAGTGGCTGTCACCCGAACGGCCGAAGCAACTGCTCGCCGCAGTCGAGATGCCCATTTCTAGGCCGGTTGTTCGGCCGAAACTAGCTGCTCCACCGATTGTGGTGGAACCTCCGCCTCCACAACTGAAGTCTGGGGCACCGACCAAGGATTCTCGTTCAGGTCACGGCCTGCCCCACAGGTTGTCGGTCACCCTCACTCCCGACCGTCCCCGGCAGGTGGAGGATGACTCAGGCCCGAGGCAGCTCTTCGCAGACTCTTCGGAGTCCGATGACGACTCCTCCCTGTTCTCCAGGCAGGTCGACCTGGAGTCCTCCGGGGGCCAGTCATTGGATGATAGTCCATCGTCCTTCTTGGGTCTGCTTCGACTCATCTCAGAGTCCACCTGGATGCAGCTCGAGCCCGTGTCCAAATGGGCCAAGTATCCCCTGACGGAGAAACTGGACCGAGGGGATTCACCCACGGAGGCCTTCCCTGTGGCTGAGGCTATTGTCGGCCCAGCCTTGGAGCTTTGGCAGCGGCCTGCTTCCTGTCCTGCGCCCTCGGCCAGGATGGCCAGGAAGTATGCAGTCCCTACCGCCTCTTTGCCCGGTTTCTCAGAGCACCCCTCTGCCGAGGGGTTAGTCACCGATAGCATCTTCTGGCGTTCCGGAAACGCTCGGGACGTGGATAAGCCCCCCGACAAAGAGTCCAAAAAGCTGGACTTTGCCGGGTGCAAGGTGTACGCTGCGTCCTCCCTCTGCCTCCGACAGGCCAGCTTGGCTGTGCTGATGGCACACTTCTCCCACGCCCTCATGGGCTCCCTGGATGAGGTTGTCCCTCATCTCCCGGCCGACCTGCAGACCACGGTCCATCAGGTGCGGGACCAGGGTAGGGCGGTGGCGAAGCAGCAGCTTCAGACTGCTCTGGACATAGGTGACTCTTGTGCCAGGTCAGTAGCGGCCGCGGTGGCCATGTGCCGCAGGGCGTGGCTGAGGATATCCACCTTCACGGCGGATACCCAGCACAAGTTGGCGGACGTCCCCTTCTTGGGGACTGACCTCTTCGGCCCTGGAGTGGAGGGACACCTCCAGCGGATCGAAAAGTCCAGTGCCACTCTGGACTCGGTCACTTCCGCCCAGAGGGACAAAGGCCGCCGTCAATAACAGCATAAGTCCTTTCGTCCTTCGGCCCCTGCAGCACGACCAGCCCAACAGCACCAGCAACAGGGCCAGCAGGCTCGCGCTTGGCGTCCCAAACCCAAGCCGGTGGCTTCCTCCAACAGGAAGCAAGGAGGTAAAGGTCCAGGAGGTCCCTCGGCCGGTTCCTTCTCCAAGCCTGCCCAGTGATGGGTTGAGGGGTGTCGCCCCCAACCTCGTCACCTTCCCTGGGTTCCTGCCATGGGGGGACGGCTCCGCCACTTCCTTTCCACCTGGTCCGCTATCACCACGGACCGTTGAGTGTTGGAGGTGGTAGGAAAGGGCCTGCCTCTGGAATTTGAGCAGACCCCTCCCTTTCGAGCTGTCGCCTCCCGTGGGGCCACGGGGTCTGAAGCCTTGCTGTCGGCCCGCCGAGCTGATATTGCCCGGCTCCTCGAGAAAGAGGTGATCAGGAAGGTGGCGGATCCTCCTCCAGACCCGGGGTTTGTGTCCAGGTATTTCCTGGTCCCAAAACGGATGGGGGGCTGGTGCCCCATCCTCGACCTGCATGACCTAAACAGGTTCCTAAGGTCTCGGACCTTCAGGATGGTCACTCTGGCTCAGATAATCCCATCCTTGGAACGAGGCATGTGGTTCTGTTCCCTGGACCTCCAGGACGCGTTCTTTCACGTCCCGATCCGTCCTTCTCATCAGAGATTCCTCCACTTCAGAACGGAGGGATCCCTTTACGAGTTCCGGGCCATGCCCTTTGACCTCTCTCTAGCTCCCAGGGTCTTCACCAAATGCATGGCAGTGGTGACAGCATTCCTGCGGCGTCGAAGGGTCCGGGTGTACCCCTACCTGGACGACTGGCTGATTGCAGCCCCCTCCAGAGCGGAGGTGGAGCTGTCCAGAGATCTGGCCCTCCAGGTTTGCTCTCAGATTGGCCTCCTCATCAACGAGGCCAAGTCGGAACTCGTGCCAAAGCAGGTGATACTCTTCATCGGGGCAGAGCTCGACTCTCTTCGAGCCAGAGCTTGGCTCCCGGTGGACAGGGCTGAGGTTCTTTCCTCCTTTGCCCAATCATTTCTGGTTGGGCAATCGCGCCCTGCCTGGGACTTTCTGGGCCTCATGGCGGCCTGCACCAGCGTGGTCCGTTGGGCCCATTGGTACATGCGTTCCCTTCAGTGGGGACTGGCCAGCCAGTGGTCACCACGCTGCGATCTGTTGGACCAGCCCGTGACAGTGACCCAGGAGATGTGGAACGCTCTCCAGTGGTGGACTGTTCCGGCACATCTGCAGGAGGGCATCCCGTTTGTCCGCCCCGAGCCGACGGTCTCTCTATCGACCGATGCATCTCTGATGGGTTGGGGTGCCCATCTGGGGGAGCACAGAGCGCACGGCCTCTGGTCCCCTCGGGAGTCCCGATGCCATATCAACCTGCTGGAGCTCCGAGCGGTCCGCCTAGCTTTCACCGCCTTTGCTCCGTTTCTGCGGGGTCAAGTGGTTCAGGTCCAGACGGACAATACCACGACCATGTACTACGTAAACTGCCAGGGCGGGACGCGCTCCATGCTGTTATGCAAGGAAGCTGTCCGCATATGGTCCCTCATGCGCAGCCTGGAGGCGGATCTCCTAGCCATTCACGTGGCAGGAGCCTCCAACACCCTGGCCGATGCCCTAAGCCGGATAGGGGCTGCTTCTCACGAGTGGTCTCTCCTGCCGGAGGTAGTACAAGATCTCTTCTTCCATTGGGGTACGCCTCAGGTGGACCTGTTTGCCTCCAGGGAGAATGCGAAGCTGAGACTGTTCATTGCCCGGCCCCCTCAGTAGGGCTCGCTGCAGAGGGATGCCTTCTCGAGGCCGTGGACCCCGGGCCTCTTCTACGCCTTTCCCCCATTTCCCTTGATCCACAAGGTGCTTCTCAAGGCGAGGAGGGACAAGGCGCAGGTGATTCTGGTAGCCCCAGGCTGGCCCCGCCAGTTCTGGTATTCAGATCTCCTCAGTCTCAGCTCCAGGCTCCCGAGGCGGCTTCCAGCCCTCCTGGACCTGATCTCAGTCAATCAAGGAAGGTATTCCATCTGGACCTTCAATCCCTGCACCTGACGGCCTGGTTCCTGAGCGTCTAGAGTTCCAGGCCTTGGGTCTTTCCGACGAGGTCCTCAACGTCGTTGAGGCGTCCCGTAAGGAGTCGACCAGGAAATGCTATGCCTTCAAATGGAAGAGATTCTCCCATTTGGTGTCATGGGAAGGGCTTGGACCCTTCCGCCTGTCCCTTGGCAAGCATTCTGGACTACCTGTGGTCCCTTTCTCAGCAAGGGCTTTGGTCGATGACCCTTAAGGTGCACCTGGCAGCCATCTCTGCTTAGCGGGCGCGGGCCGGGAAGCAGTCAGTGGCGCAGGAGAAGGTGGTCAGGCGCTTTTTCAAAGGCCTTGATCACATTTCCCCTCCGGTGCGAGAACCTCCACCTCCGTGGGATCTACTGCTGGTATGGGCCAAGCTCATGGGCAAGCCATTCGAACCAATGCACAGGTGCGATATCTCCCACCTGTCGTGGAAGACCTCCTTCTTGGTGGCTATCACGTCAGCCAGAAGGCTGGGTGAGCTCCAGGCGCTTTCCATCGAGTCTCCTTATCTGGTCTTCCATAGGGACAAGGTTGTCCTGCGCCCCCAACCCGAAGTTCCTTCCGAAGGTGATGTCAGAGTTTCACCTTAACCAGGTGTTGACTCTGCTGGTGTTCTACCCCACTCACACCTTGGAGGCTGAATATAGGCTCCATACTTTGGACCCTAGAAGAGCGCTCGCTTATTATAAGGAGCGGATGGCTGAAGTTCGGGGAGAGGTTCGCCAGCTGTTTGTCACCTATGCTGAAGCCGCACCTGGCAGACCTGCAGCCAAGCGGACGATAAGCAGGTGGGTCACCTCCTGCATAGATCTCTGCTATAGGTTGGCAGGCATGGAGCCTCCCAGAGGGATAAGAGCTCATTCTACCCGCCATACCGCTGCATCGGTGGCTGCTTCCAGGGATGACCCTATCCAGGATATCTGCGGGGCTGCTACCTGGAAGTCAGCACATACCTTCATTACCCACTACCACATCGACCTTGAGTCACGCCAGGATGCTGGTTTTGGGGCCTCGGTTCTCCAGTCTTTATTTCCTAAGTAGTGGGTGTGCGCCTTGCCTCCCTCCTCCCAGAGAGACTGCGAGTCTGCCAATAAGTGTGGATGAACAACATATCCATGTCCCAAAGTACAGATTACTCACCTGTAACAGGAGTTCTTGGAATGGTATATGTTGTTTCATCCACACCCACCCGACCTCCCTGGCTTCGATGCACAACCTGGCTTCCAGCGGGCTAGATCTGGCGTCATGGGGCGGAGCCGAGAGTTTTACCACCCGGGTGGGTGGGAGGAGCCAGCTTGAAGACCTTCCGGCAAGATTTAAAGCGGCAAGGAACCTGCCAATAAGCGTGGATGAACAACATATACCATTCCTAGAACTCCTGTTACAGGTGAGTAACCTGTATTTTCTGAGGGCTGCCTTAAAGGGACCTATTTTATTGGCGTTGGTGACATTGGCTGGGAGGTAGTTGAACCAGAAGGGAGCTCTGTAGTAGAAGGATCTCTGGGCTAGGGACTTCCTGGTTCTGGGTACCAGTATGGTGGTCTTGCAGGTACTACAGGTGGAGACCATGGGGGAGGACCGGTGGAGGGAGGCGGTTACCCCAGGAGGAAGAGGCCAAGGAGAGTCTTTTTTTTTTTGTTAGCAGGTAGGTCTGGTAACAGAGCTGCTCCTCAAGGTTGAGCAGGTTGGCAGTGGAGTACAGCAGACAGGTGTGGGTTCACCTGGGGGCTCCGGTCAGGAGCCTGCAGGCTTTGTTAATGGAGAGCTGGATTTTGGCGGGAGCAGTTTTGTCAGCAGCTCCATAGATAGGCAGACCGTAGTCCACTAAGGACAGGACAGATGAGGTGATGGCCAGCTGGAGTGCCTCTGGAGGAAGACAATCCCTATGGCGGTATAGTAGCCTGATCCGTGAGTTGGTGGCAGCAGAGAGGGCGCTAATGTGAGCATGGAAAGTGAGGGCAGAGTCAAAGGTAATACCCAGGTATTTAGAGGTGGACACTTGTTCGAGGGGGTTTGGAATGCTGGGAAGTATCAGGAGACGGGCATTTCTTGACTTGTTTTGGTGGTATGAGAATAGCATTGCCTTAGTCGTTTTTAGGTTCATGACCAACATGTGATCGGTGAACCACCATTCTGCTTGGTGAAAGGCAAGCTGGAGGGAGGCCTGAAGTGATGCGGGGTTAGTGTGGGAGGAGAATAGCGCCGCGTCATCCGCATAGAGGAGAATTTTACTAGTATAGGCTGTGGAAAGTGTGTTAAGATAGAGGCTAAAGATAAGGGGTCCCAGGATGGAGCCCTGGGGTACTCCGGAGCGGACTGGCTGGGTGTCTGACAAGGCGCTGTTGATTTTTACATGTTGTGCTCTGGAGGAGAGATAGCTGGCGAACCATGCGAGGGGACCAGCAGAGAGACCAATGTGAAGGAGGGAGTCAAACAAGAAGGGGTGGCAGACCGTGTCAAAGGCCTTGGAAAGGTCAATGAACATGGCACCGGCAAGGTTGCCAGAGTCAAGGGCAGAGTGCAGGAAGCTGGAGAATTCCAGGAAAGCAGTAGTGGTGCTATGACCAGGGCAGAAACCGTTCTGCTCAGGGCACATAATGTCATACTTGGTCAGGTACTCTGTGAGTTGGTCTGCTACCACCTTTTCAAGAGCTTTAGAGAGTGGGGGGAGGATAGAGATCGGATGGTAGTTACTGGGTGAGGACTGATCCCCACTCTTGTGTATGGGCGTGATGATGGCTGTTTTCCATGCACTGGGGAACTGAAACAGACACAGTGAATAGTTTAGTAGGTCTGTGAGAGGGACCAGGATAACATCTAAGACTTGATGGAGGATCCTGGTATCCAGGGGGTCATTGTTGGGGCTATTGCTATTGACGACTTTTTGTAGGTAAGGCCTGGCTTCAAGAGAGGATATTGTACGAAGGTAGAACAGTGGGCGAGGGAGGGTGGGGAGCTGGGAGGCTGGTACAGTGTCAAAGAAGTTGGAGGGGAGGACGGAGCTAAGGTCAGAGAATGCAGTATTAAGGCAGTCCACAATGCCAAGGGGATCTGTGCAGACCGTGCCATTAATGGAGAGTTTGGAAGTGGCGGGGGAGTGAGTCTTTCCATTTAATTGTTTCATATTATTCCAGGAGTTCCTGGCTGACCCCCAGGAGGAGGCAAGCGTGGTGCGGTAGTGCTTAGCCTTAGCCTGTCGGATAGCCCAGGTGCACTTATTGCGCTCAGTATGGTAAGCTTGCCTGTCTGCTAGCTTGCCAGAATCCTCAGCTATGTGCCAGAGGTTATCCCTTGTTTGAGTTTCTGGATGAGGGATGCGGTGATGCATAGGGCATTTTGTTTTTTGGTGCGAGTCCTGGAGGCGAAGAGTTCGCAGACCTTGTTAAAGGAGTACGTGAAGAGGTCGAGGGCTAGGTCGATGGTTGGAGCATGGTTGATGGGGGATCAGTCTAGCTGGGCAAGATATTGCTTGAGTTTTCTAAGGCTGCCTGGGCAGAGTCGCCGGCGTAGAATTGTTCAATGTTCTGGCTTAATGGTGGAAGAGGACCATGAGACTAAGACTGGGGAGTGGTCACTTAGTGAATTGGAGAGGATATTGATGTCCTGGATTTTGTGGGGGCAGTTGGTTATAATGACGTTCAGGAGGGTGCTGGTTCCAGTAGAGGGGTTGTATCTGGTGAGCAGGGAGACTAACTGGATCATATCGAGGGCGGCGAAGGTGTCTCTTTTTTGGGATACAGAGCTGGCTAGCCAATTGATATTGAGGTCACCAGTAACTACCTGCTCCGCTTTGTGAGGTAGGTTAGCAAGGTAGTCTGTGAGGGATAGCATAGTGGGGTTCTGGTTCCTAGGGGGACTGTAGGTGATGGTGAGGAAGAGCAGGCCTTTAGCAGGGTCTGGTGTGATTTTTAGAGTGAAAGCTTGCACTCCATTATCAAGCTTGAGTGCTGGCAGGGTGTGGCCAAGGAAGGTGTCACGCAAATAGGCAGCACAACCACCCCCTTACTTGCCCACCCAGTCTTTCCTAAAGAGGGTATACCCAGAGAGGGAGATAAAGGAGTCAGGGGTGGCTTTGGAGAGCCAGGTCTCTGCTAGGGCAATAATTTCTGGTTGGTGTTGCATGGCCCAGCGCTGGAGTGCAGCAGACTTTTTTAAGAGACTGCAAATGTTCATGGAGGCAATGCAGAGCCGTGGAATAGTAGGGAGGCTTGTTTTGGTGGGCGGACAGTGGGCCGGGGTTTGGGTGAATGTTCCCAGAAGGTATGGTTATTCAGACTAGTGAGTGGTGATATTTGGTGCAGTGCGTAGCACGCCTGGACGAGGGTCCGGTTGCTGGTGTGCAGGGGATGGGTAAGGTGCGGAGGGTGGGAATGGCAAGGAAGAGCTGAGTCCCAGGGTGGTGGGACGCAGAGAGGTGGTGGGTGTTGGGGCGGGGGGGTGAGGCAGGGCTGTGGGTGCGTCTAGGGTGGGGGGTCAGGGTACTGTGGTGCAGATGAGTGGTGCGACACTGGGTGTGAGGGGTATAGGGTCTGGGAGTGGCACGGCTGGTATCAGGAGGAACAGTAAGGCTAGGCATGGTAAGCATGTGAGAGCAGCCATTGCGCTTGCTGTTGTGTGGTACAAGATGGGTAAGAGCTATATCCAAACTTTCTTGAGAGAGACTGCCGCAGTGGTAGAGCTGTGGACTTTTGAACCAAAGGTACCAGTGTACAGTGACTGGAGAAGAGAGGGGCAGGGGGAGTCTGGCAGGCAGGAGATGGGAGGACTGGGCAGCTGAGAGGAGGAATAGGAATGAGCGTCTAAAGGGGAGAGGAGTGCAGAGGGGAGGGTAGAGAGGTAGGACCAGCAGAGCGTCAAGGTAGGCAAGCTCCCTCTGGTGGCCAGGTAATGTAAGCTGCAAATGGAGAAATGGGGACTTAGTAAAATCAGTGGCAGGAAGTCACGTGACAGGGAGGGACCTTAAATTAAGGGTTGGGCTTGGGTGGGTGAGTGGATGCGGTGGTCGGGGCAGTCGATGCAAAGCATAGCAAACAAGCCGGGTGAAGGGAGGCAGCTTTACCTGCAGGCTGTCTGAGATGGCTCCTACCCCTGTAGGAGCACACTGGGTCCGGGCTTGCTGGGGAGGTGGGTGTCTGAGAGGCCTATAAGTAGAACAGAGAGACAAAGGAAATTAGTATGCAGCGGGCGTCTGTTTCCAGCTTAACCCTCACTGTGTATGCGCAGGCTGTTGGTCTCTATCTTGATACAGGGACCCCACTACGCGTACGCTGGATCATGTACAAGATGTTGATAGTACACCAGAGAGAACCCCTGAAACAGATCACTAAACAGGTAGGAGCATCAATTATACAGTGCTGTAGTTCACCTAAACAGTGCGGTGTAACCCACTAGCAGTAGCTATCCCCAGAAACAACATTCAACATGAGCTCTGATGGCAGAAACAGGCTAGCACAAAGTCTTAAAGCACCGCAGAGACTACCCCACAACCCCACAGAATAACGCTGATACTTACAGTCCAGAAACAATCTGTAGGAGTCGGAAGGCATTAAAAGCAGTTCAGCATGCCCAAAACACCCCCAGCAAACAAGCTGGGTGAAGGGAAGCAGCTTTACCTCTTGCAGGCTGTCTGAGATGGCTCCTAGCCCTGTAGGAGCACGATGGGTCCGGGCTTACTGGGGAGGGAGGTGTCTGAGAGGCCTCTTGCAGGCCGTCTGAGATGGCTCCTAGCCCTGTAGGAGCATGATGGGTCCGGGCTTGCTGGCGACTGGGGAGGGAGGTGTCTGAGAGGCCTCTTGCAGGCCGTCTGAGATGGCTCCTAGCCCTGTAGGAGCATGCATGCAGTGCATAAATAAATGACAACTTACAGTGCAAACAATGGATATACATTACAAAAGAAAATGTGTGAGCAATAGGTCAGTAGTTAAACATAGGATACACATAAGTACACTGGGGGGCATAGTTGGTTCTATAGAACAACAACACTATTAAGAGGCAAATACAGTGAGTCAGATTAACAGATAAGCTATCTAAAGCAGGCACAGGGTCTGTTATCAAATAGATACTCCTTCACTGCAGATTTGAAGGATGCAAGGCCAGATATTCCATGACCTTGGGTGGGTGGGGGGATTGTTCTGTAGCCCTGGCTCAGTAGTCACAAAGGGTCGCAGACCAGCAGCAGAGAGTGCTCCTCTGCACATTAGCAGGTTTCTGTCTAGCGGATCGGAAGGACCTTCTAAGCGGTTTGAAGTCCATGATGTCAGATTTTGGGGGTTGGGGGAGTAAAGGAGTTTATGTGCCATAGAAAGCACAGGGAGATGAAGAGCCTCTCCTCCATTTTATTGCATAGAGTGCCATGCAGTGATGTTCATGGCTGCAGACCCCGACAGCAAAAGGCACTATTTGATGGTAGGCAAACTTCAGTTTGGAGAATTTGGTTTTCTTGAGAGATGATAGAAGTGGTGCCCCATAGGTGATAGCAGGAAGGACGCTGTTGGCGATTAAGTGCTGGACTCTTTAGTAGATTAGGGGTACAGCCTGTACAACAGGCCCAGTTTTTGGTTCAGGGTTTTAACCACTAATTTGACGTGTGGCCTGATGGAACGTTCTTGATCCAGCTGGATTCCCAGATATATGACCGTAGCTATGGCATCTATATGTACCTCTGACAGAGGACTGATGGTGAGTAGATTGCGTCTTACCTAACCTATGGGTACCAAATAGCTCGTCCTTTTTTTCACATTCAAAATTAGCAAGTTTGATTGAAACCAGGGCTCAAGTGAGACAAAGTTTGCCTGTGGGCCAGATTGAATCTGAGACACGTTTGTGTGAGATCTGTACAGACCCGCATCATCAACATATAAAAATGTTTGTGCATTGCCACAATTAGTAGTCAAATCATGATGAACCCTGAAAATAAAACGGGGAACAGAAGTGAGCCCAAGGGGACACCATCATTAATTGCCTGCAGCAAGGGTCAGCTGTCCTTCTCCCCTCCCATTTAATAAATTGCATGCGTCCCGAGAAGTAATTGCTGAACCATCAACATGACCGGTGATCATAGCGCAGATCACTTAATTTGAGCACCAGAAGGTATGACTAACGAGATCAAATGCCTTGGTTAGGTCCATGAAGACTGCTCGCATGGCCTGCCCTGCATCCATAGCATTGAACAGGTTGTTGGCGATGTGTACCAAGGCAGTATCTGTGCCATAACATTTTCTGAAGCCGTGTTGGATTTCAGTCAAAATGAAATGTAACTCTAGATAGGACTGTATCTGATTATGTCAGCCTTTCTTGTATTTTAGAAATGGTACATATCAGTGAAATAGGCAGATAGCGTTTAAACAGCTCTTCAGTCGTCCCCCCCCCCCATTTACACTGGAACAACACGTGCAGTTTTCCACATACTAGGTATGTCACCCTGGAGGAGGAACATATTGAAAAGAGCTACTATGGGTCTGGCAAAGACTGAGGCACTAAATCTCTGGAGCCTGGGTTCCAGGTTATCATGTCCAACTGAACTGTAAACTGTTATACCTTGTAAAAGAGCCAGTACCTCCTCCTGTGTGACCAATTTCAAAAGAAACTCAGGACAGCTGAATGTGGTGATGGAGGAGCCGGAGGAGGGGCACCGCTGGCGTGGAGGGGATGATCAGGGTGTACTTGAAGCTATCCAGGTCTGCGAAGAACTTGTTGAAGGCTTCAGTGGCCAGGGTAGGGTCATTAAGAGTTTTGCCAGTGGCAAGTATATCACCTGAGGGGGACCCATTTCTCCCTTGGAGGGGGCAGTTAACTTGTGACCAGAACCACTTGGGGTCATGTAGGTTGTCGGACTGCAAGTGTCCGATGTATTTCACCTTTACACTTTTGACGCTGCTTTTGCAGATGTTTCTCAGAGTACGATATTGCTGCCAGTTCTGTTCCTGACCAGAGGCTCTATACCTGCCTCAGGCTTAGTCCCTTTGTTTCATCAGCTGACGTGGGGCAGGGGTAAGCCACTTATAGCAAAGCCCCTTGACATGCCTCTGAACCAGGGTACATGTAGTTAATGGCACATTTACATTGCCGCACCTACTCAGGTTGTCCCGTTGCACTGAGGTCAGGTCTTTAAGAAAGGCATCACAATTAAGCTAGAAATAATCTCTTATCAAGATAGACTGTGGTGGCAGTCTCACAGAATCACTTCCCTAACGCAGTAGGTAGGTGAGTGGTCACTGAGTGCATCAGCCAGAGTGTCTGCTTCCTTGACCCTATCACTCCTACTGACTGGTATCCAGCAGAGAGTGATTACCTGATTTTACATTGAAGCGAGTCGGCGCAGCGATGATCGTGACTAAACTGAATCTTCGCCACAGCTGATCTAAGTCTACCTATGTTATCATCTAATCAGTTTAGATTAAAATTCCCTAGCACATTGGCAGAGTTTCTCCCTAGCCCAGTGGGCAACTGCTGGAGACACTACGGAGAACCCCTGGCCAATCATGTACACGATCTTCCCTTGTCAGTCTTCACCATTCATTGCTTCCCTGGGTGTAAGCCGGGCCTTGCTACCGCCAAGGCTTTTTTTGTTTTAAAAGCTAGCTCCTATGGCGCCGCCCTCGAGACCGGCCTTGCGTCATCTGCGAGGCGGCCGTTAATACTACCGACTCCTCCTCAACTCAGTTCTGTTTCTCCCGCCGTCGAGGCAGCACCTGCTACGTGGAAAGTTACGTGATAAGTCTTAAATAGTTTGGCCGACTCCTCTTCATTCCGCTTTCGGCCATACCACGGTAAGTCTGTTCTTTTTCTATCTGTAGAGGCGTCAGGTGTTTTCCTACTGTTTTTACCTTAATTGTTTGGCGTTATGTCGGTTCTGGAGCGAAGCGTTTTTCTAAGACGGGCCGCGCCCCGATGCGTTGGTGCTCCTGTGGCCGGCATTTCTCCGTCTCGGACCGGCATGACGTGTGTCTTCGATGCCTGGGACCCAGCCATGATATGGATTAATGCGATGCCTGCTTCTCCATGGACCGTCGCGTCCTCGAAGTCCGCGCGTTCAAGCTCGGCAAGGCCCCGCCGACTTTTGGGGGACGGCGTCGTTCACGGGACTCCCAGGTAAGGTCACTAGGCCCTTCCCCCGGGTCCCCTCCCAGGCCTATACGGTCCGCGGAGGAGGGGGCTTCCTCATCTTATCTTGCGAAGAGGCCCCTTCCACGGTCGGAAGTGTCGCGGTCCCTTCCGGGGCGGCGTCGGCTACCGCCTCGGCAGTCACCTCCTCGAGGTGCAGGCTCCCCCAGTGTCGAGGCCCATGATTTCTGGGCAGGACACCGGGCGGACCCTCGGCGCGCCTTCCGGGCGCGGATTTTGGATCCCGGTGCGTTCGCGGTGCCGGTGATTCAAGACGGCGCCGCTTTGGCCCCAGCGCCCGTTAAGCGGCGCCGTGGGCTAATTTCTCCTCCTCGCGGTGCCGGCTCGGTTTCCGCGCGGGGCGGTACCGTTAGCCCGCTGGTGCGCGGGAGCTGGGACGAGCCTGGTTGTTGCTGATGTTCGGGGCAGGCGGGCGCGCCTCTGGTACCGGTGCCGTCCGCGGCGCCGTTGCCTCGGGGACCCCTGGGGTAGCCAGTATTTAGGTCCTGCTGGTCTCATCCTCCTCAGAGGCCGATGACTCAGACGTGGACCCATCCTGGCACCTCCACTCTTCGGGGTCTGGGTCCCCTGTGGCACGAGGTACCAGGCGGCGCAGCGGGCCCCTCCCTCTGTCCCCCCCTTCCGTCCTCCCCTGAGGGCTCTCCGGCTGGGGTGGTCTTAAGTCCCAGGGAGCGTGGGGGTGACTAAGGGGAGGCTCCCCTCCGGGGACGGTGACAACAACCCTCCCGGTGCTGTTGCTCCCTCTGGGGGTGGGAGCAGCTGCAGTCGAGGAGGAGGGCTCTCTCGGAGTCCGAGGGGTTGAGGGGCAGGGGGACAGGCCCTCAGTCTTCTTTGGCCACTTCAGGGGGGGTGGCCAGGAGCCGTAGTGCTGAACCCCGCCCTTCCCTCCGGGGCTCTAGGCTGCCCTCTGGTGGCGTTGTTGTGGGCTGCCCTTCTGGATCCATGCAGTCCCGACTTCGTCACAGGGGAGGTTCTCCCCCTGGGCTCTTCCAGGCTCCGCTTCCTCAGGGTTCCGTCTTGCGGCCTGGTTTGTTGTCCGGGACCCCGCCAGCTCGGGCTCCGTTCCCCGGATTCCAGAGCCCTGGCAGAGATCAGTTGCCTCTTGCGGGTGCCCCTCTCCCATCTCTCTGCCTCCACCACCCCGCTCCGGGCCATGTCGGTCCCTCTGGGTCGTTATCCTGGGAGCAGTTCAGAGGTTCTGCAGGGCCTTCCCTTCATCGTTAGATGTATGCATGAGGCGGGTCTTCGACTCTCCCCACCGCAGGAGTCCTCTGAGCATTCCAGCTCCCCATCATCCTCGTCTCCCTCCTCTGAGGGAGGAACCCCTGCTCATCTCCTCAATGCTGATTTCACTGAATATCAGCGATTCCTTTCGAGGATGGTGAGGACCTTGGATCTCCTACATTAGAGACAATACCAACCCAGAGGCAGCGTGAATTCCTTGGGAATTCAGTGCCCAACACTTGGTGGTACCTTCCTGGCCTATCCCTTCCAGGAGCGTGTATCCGATCCTGGCAGTCGCCAGCCGCTTCTTCTCCAGCCCGGCTGACTGTCAGCGTGGGTATTGTGCCTCGGGTCTCTAGGTACTCTTCCCAACCCCCCTTCTGGCTTTGTCTCCTTGACCTCCCTCCAGGGCGCCACTGCCTGGCGCCGACCATCACGGACCGGACTCCTTCAGTTCGATCGTTGAGGCGAAGAGTGTTCTCTTCTTCTCGTGCGGCTGCTTGTATAGCATCACATCAGGCTCCCACGCTGCCTACAATCGGCACCTGTGGTCGATGCTTTCTCAACTCCTAGCGTCGATGCCTGATGGAGCAAACCAGACAAGCTGTTGCCCTCTCCGCTATAGGCCTGGAGCTGGCAAGACAGCAGGCAAGGGCATCTTATGACGCCATTGAGGTGGCTTCCAGGCTTGCGGGGACAGCGATCTGCATTAGGCGGACGGCATGGCTTCGTCTTTCAAGGTTGTCACCCCTGGCCCGGCGTAGGGTGATGCGCTCCGCCTTCTGGGGACCCGTCTCTTTTCCTCTAGAGCTAGGAG
Source organism: Neoceratodus forsteri (assembly GCA_016271365.2). Lineage (NCBI taxonomy): Eukaryota > Metazoa > Chordata > Ceratodontiformes > Ceratodontidae > Neoceratodus > Neoceratodus forsteri. The sequence continues at coordinate 252,941,586 of JADMNL010000028.1, read as the reverse complement.
ACTTTTGCAGGGGCTATCTCCGTCTCCACGTCCTCGGGAGGCACCTCCTAGCTCTTCTCCCACTTAGGCTTCTGTGAATTAGCCAGGGTCTTCCCCTTCTGTTTCTCACCAACAGGAGGCTGGGGGTCTTGTTCCCTCAGGGTCTTTACCCCTTTCCCCTTCTGGGGGAAGAGGAGCTTGGTACTCATCCAGGAAGTAATGATTGGTGAAGATTGACAAGGGAAGATATGAAAATTACGTACCTACCGTAATTCTTGATCTTCTCTTGTATGTTCATCATTCATTACTGACCCCTCCCACCTTCCTCTCAGTGGCCTCATTCTGTGGCGTCTCCCCCTTCCGTCTCGTTCCTCCCTCTTGCTGAACCTTAAAAAAAATTAAATAAAAAAAAAAAAAGGGGACATCTCTCTATCCTTGCCTTTTTCCTTAAAGGTTCCAGGAAAATTATTTACTCTAAGATTCGTGGGCTTTTGTTGCAGGAGTGCTGGGTTGTGAGGGAGCTGCACGACTATCTCACCGCCATGTTTTCAGGCGAGGCACTCCTAGGGACCTTGCCTGACTCTGTCTGTGCAGTATTGGTCCCACAATATTCTGCTAATCAATTACTAAGCCCTAGAAATCAACCCCCTTTTCTTTTTTGCAGAGTAAGAGGAACGGGTACGGTTATTTCTTTCTCTCTCTTAAAACTGAGGGAACTCTCTCCGACTGCTTGAAGGCAGCCCCTGGCTTCTCAGGTCATGTTTTTCCTCTTAAGCCTGTGAGTCATACTCTGTCTTGAAGCCCCCTTTTTCAAGGGTCCTTCTGCGAACAGTTTTGCAGGAAAAGCAGTGCCAACCATGACCGGTTCTTGCCAGTTTCAAGTCTCCTCCTGCCTTGACATAGCAAGTCCGATTGAGTTCCGTTATATTTCTTACAAACCGCCTTGAAAGGCTAAACTTTCTTTCTATACCCTTTTGAGCAGCTCTTACATGCTGCCTGGGAATCAACTTTTTCCTAGCCGGGTGTTCTTCCAGACGAAAGGCCTGCTCTTCAGGCCAGGAGCCCTCAGCTAGGATCAAGGACCATGGCATGTTGAGGTCAAAGACTATGCCCTCCCTAGTCTGTCTAGCGGGTTCGGTGAACCTTCTCTTCAGCACTACCAGTGGGGATTCTTGCTCCCTTATTAAATCGAGCCTTAAGCCTCTCAGCTAACTATGCTGGTTGGGCATTATGGTCTCCTCAACATCCCATCTTTCTTCTTCTTCTCTCTTCTTCATTCTTTCTCCTTCCTTTTCTCTCTATCTGTTCCTCCTAGAGTCGCCCCGGTAAAGGCCCTGCAATCCCTAGGGCAGGAATACTCTCTCCCTCTGTCTATTTTCCATCGAGCTTATTCCTTTTCAGTTTATTTTCCTTTCTTTGCTATCCTTGGCTATCTTGCCTCGCTTTCTCTTTTTCCACAATATAATTTTTGCCTCTCGGCTCACAGAACTGAGTTGGAGGAGGAGTATAACTACTAACAGCCGCCCTCGCGCATGATTTGGAAGCGTCGGTCTCGGCGGGCGCCGTTAAACTAGCTTTAAAAAAAAGCTCCCGTGGCAGTCGCGCCTCGGCTTACACCAGGAAGTAATGAATGGTGAAGATACAAGAGAAGATCAAGAATTACGGTAGGTTCGTAATTTTCATTTTTTGGTTATGCCCTGCCTTAAGACTGTTTTGGCAAGAGATGGCTGAATATCTGGTGGAATTAATTGGTGGGAGAGGAGGTGGTCCTCACTTCGGAGACGGTTCTTCTTTTGGTCTCCCCAGAGGGTTTCCGTATACAAAAGGGCTCCCTTCTGTTTACTTATATGTTGGCAGCTAAGAAGGCTATCACTCGTCTGTGGAAGCAGAGCAGATCTCCTACAATTCAAGATTGGTACATAATTATGGGGGAATTGTACTTAATGGAACATTTAATTGCCAGATGTGATGATAGATGCACACAATTTGAAATTAGATGGCGTACCTGGGTTCTTTTTATTTCGGATCAGGATACATCCTTTGTCCCGTGGGTGGGAGAGGGGTGAGATTTGGGTGTTGGAGGGGCCTGGCTCTGGGCCCTGGGTTCCTGGAGAGGATTTACACTGTATCTGTCCTTGAATTTATTTAAATTGATTGGATATCATGCCAAGTTATACTAATTAGGTTCAATATTATTCAGTTTGGTGCTAAAAAATTGGCGCTTGGTATTGTCCTTTTAATACATGTATCATCAAGTTATTTTTATTGTACCCCTTACAGTCTGTATTTGCTTTACTTTTTAATAAACAGAAAGTTTAAAAAAAATCCCTAGCATGATCATTTCTCAACAAGGAAATCTATATCATACTGTTCTAAACTGGCCCTGACCTCTAGAGTGTCAATCAGAAACAGCTACTGAATTTCTTGAAAAGCCAGTAAAGGTGGAGCAGTAACAAAGTGTTAACCAGTATTTAAAACAGAGTTTCTACAAAAAACACAGACTTGTAGTCCGAAGCAGTTCTTTAAGTAATGTTAGGTGCGAAGAAGCTGAAATAGCAAAATTGCATCTGGAAAAAAAATACATGTATACCTTACCAGAAAAGAGTCATGTGCCCTGGCCTCTGTTTAACTTTTATTTTATTTCTTTAAGTTTTTCTTAGCATAGTTTTACCAAAATGTATACTAGAATAAACTGTTTTCTGATTTCAGTGCACCTGATACCCGTCCAGCTGGCCTGGAAGATTCTGACCAACAATCGATGACTGGAGAACAGGGCGTAAACATGGATAATACTGGCCCTAAACTTCAAGACTTTGCAAACCGACCACCAGGTAATAAACCCACACTTGACTGTTTTAGCTGCCTCCAGGTACTGTGTATAGAATAGTGGATAGGCAACCATGCATAACAGTTGCAAGCCTGGCGGGGGTGGCAGGTTAATGGAAGAGAACAAGCAGAAGTCAGCAGCCATGGAGGATAGCAGGCCTCTGCCAGAAAGCAACATAAAGGCTGCTATGGGCGGGGGCTGTAATGGGGCAGGTGATAATTGCAGGTGAAAGGCTTACAGACTGGAAAATATATAAGGTCCCTGGGCTGGATGGGGTGCACAAGAGGGTGCTCAGGGAATTGTCATTGGAACTGGCTGAGCCCTCGGCAGGGCTGTTTAGTAGCTCACTACATTCAGGTGGATGTTCCAAGAGACTGGAGGATAGCGGACGTGTTTCTGCTTCACAAAGCAGGAGACCAGGAGGAACCAAGAAATTACAAATCTGTCAGTCTTAACCTCCACGCTAGCAGGGGATGACTTGGGTGGGATGGAGGAAGGCATAGTGAAGGCAACAAACCTCTGTGCAAAGGTAGTGAGCAAAAACAAGAGGAAAAAGAGATTGGTATGGTTCCCAAAGGAAGAGGCTGAAAAAGTAAAGGCTAAAAGGGTAGTTTTAGGAGGTATAAAGAGATACAGGGGAAAGAGGACATGGAGGTTTATCAGCAGAAGCAGAGGGAGGCAGGGAAAGTGGTGAGGAGCACAAAGGCACGAACAGAGGAAAGAACAGCCCAAGGGATAACTAAGGGGACAGGGTATTTGTTAGTTACATAAGCGAAAAATGTGGGGAAAAATGGGCAGACTAGATGGGCCAAGCGTTTCTTATCTGCTGTCAGCTTCTGTGATTCCATTGTGGATAAACTGATAGAGACACTAGATAAAGAGGACTTAGCTGGCAGCCTGGAGAGAAATGGGCTCCAGGATGGTAAGCGGCATGGGTTTGTGGTGGGGAGATCTTGTCAGATCAACCTGATAGTGTTCTTTGACTGGGTAGCAAGGGAGTGGATAAGAAACGAGCAGTAGATTTACTCTACTTCGACTTCAGCAAGGCATTCGAGTCTTTGCCACACAGAAGGTTGGTGAAGAAGGTAGAAGATCTGGGAGCAACGAAGGACCACTTTAGATGGTTGGGAAGTTGATTGGTGGGGGCAGCAGAGGGTGGTGGTTAACTGGGTCAAATCGGGGGGGAGGGAGGTCATGAGTAGAATGCAGCAGGTGTCAGTCCTGGGACCAGTCCTTTTCAGTATGTTACACAGCACCACAGGAGAAGGAATACAGAGTATGATAATGCTGTTTTGTAGCTGACATTAAGCTCTTTGACAGGGTAGACAGTGAAAAAAGGGTAAGGGAGTTGCCGAGGCACCTGCAAAGGCTAGAGGGGGGTAGTCCATGGTTTGGCAGTCGAAATTCAGTGTAAAAAAATGCAAGATGATGCACTTGGGGAATAAGAACCCAAGGATGGAATATTGGATGAGAGGAGTTAGGCTGGGCATTACTTAAGAGGAAAGGGACCTGGGGGGGTCATCATAAGCGACTCCCCAAAACAATGTAGCAAACGCAGTAAGGCCTACAGCAAGGCTAACAGAATGTTGGTGTGTATTGGGAGTGGTTTCGGTAGCAGGAGGAAAGTGGTAATTCTGCCTCTCTATAGATCATTGGTGACACCCGATCTAGAGTACTGTGCCTCTGTTCTAGAGCCCCCACCTAAGGAAAGAAGAGATTGGCTGGAGACGGTGCAGCACATAGGGTAACCAGTAATGATTCAGGGCAACAGGGCAGATCCTTTGAGGAGCCACTTAAAGCACTGAACATGTACCTGCTGGTGGTCAGAAGGGAGACGGGGACATGAGAGACCTTTAAGTTCCTAAAACAAATAAACATGGTAAACTGTGAGGAGCTAGTCATCAGAAATGGTGTGTCAAAAACAAGGGGGTATGAATGGAAGCTGGTGGGGGCGGGGGGATGTAGAAAAATGTTACTTGATGGAGAGAGTGGTTGAGCCATGAAAAAGGCTACTGTCTAAGGTGGGGAGGAGTGTGCAAAACCAATTAATGGGTTCAAGCACAGTTGGGACAGAGTAAGGGTATTAATAGATACTCAGGGGGTGGCAGTGCAGTTGTTGTGCCAATGGTTGGTAGTCCACTGTTTTATGTAGTATGTTTGTTTTTTAAACTTAAATTGTTGCTTCTTTCCTAGGAAAGACAGGTTTTGTGTTTTTGAAATGTTGAAAAATAAAATTACCCCACTCCCAGCTGATAACACCCCACCCAGTGTCACTGATAGAATTTTTGCTTCAAAGTAATTGGAGAATGATCTTACTGTTAAACAATAAAAAAGACAAACTTGACAGTGAGTGACAGCATGATTCATGCTGTAACTGCTTCTGTGTGACTTAACTGTGGGCTGCAATTCGAGCAAACTCGATAGACCAACGGGCCTAATCTGCTGGCAACTTAGTATGTTAGTATGAATCAACGCAGATTTGTATGGAAATGGTTATAGCGCAGATTACAGTTTTGCTCATTGCCGAATTCTTTCAAAAAAAAAACAAAAAAAAAAGAAGATCCTTTTACAGATGTTTTAAAGGGGAATAGTCACCACCAGGGGCCCCCACATTCAAATGGGGGACTGGTCCCAGTGTGCACTTTGTGTACAAAAACACGTTGGTTTACTTACCGTTTACTGTAGTAATATAGATTGCATCAGACTAATTTTGCTTTGTTGTAGGCTGACATCTTCTGTTACTATTGATCCCAGAATCCCCTGCAGATGACATCAGTGCAGTGGGCAGCAGTAAGAAGATTTAATAGCTTGCAGTCATTTTAGAGTTTATGTAAGTGCTTATCTTTCAAAGGAAAACTGCACCCTCGTATCTTCTAAATGTTATTTGTTTCCATGTCAACAGACAACTATTTTTATGTAGCTATTAAAGATGTATGCAACTGCTTCAGTTAGTTTTCACACTGCATACTAGGCCCTGTCACTCTTCTGGGAGGGTCCATTTCGTGGCTGTTGAAATCTCATTGTCCCTGAGAGCTGCATTAGCATGTCAGATCAATCATTTATATTATGTATCTCTATGCTAAAATAACAAATACCCTGCAAAAACTCTCTGGAAACTTATAAACCGAATGGAGTTTAGAGGGAAAAGAAACTGCATTACAACTCGGATAGCTCGTAAAACTTACTGAAGGTAAATGTGGTATTTCACACCTTCTTGCAGCTTGGTTCTTTTAAAACTACCTAAGCAGACAGGCGTACTGGGGAGTTTAAAGGTTGATTACGCATCACATTCTCATATGCTAATGCAGTTCTCAGGGACAATGAGATTTCAACAACCACGAGAGTGACGGGGCCTAGTATGAAGTGTGAAAACTAACTGAAGCAATTGTATACGTCTTTAATAGCTACATGAAAAGGGTTGTCTGCTGACATGGACGCAAATGACATTTAGAAGATATGAGGGTGCACTTTTCCTTTAAGGTGTTTGCTGGTCTCACTGTCCTCCATGGACTGTGTACGGTCATGGAGGACTGTACTTAGCCCCTGGAGAAAAACAGTCCTGGAAAACATTTGATGTTAGAGTCACAAAAAATCGCAAAGCACAGTGCAAAATTTTGTGTTGTGCTTTGTGTTTGCTAGTTGTCAAAAATTGCTACTAGCCCACCATGAAAAGGGCTAAGTTGAGTCGGCGATAACCCCAGTACTGCTAGTGTTACCCCACTCAGCGCTACTAGCGCGGGTGCAGCCAGGAGCATGGCTCACATTAAATAGCGAGGTGCACTGTTCCCAATTCACAAAGCTGGTATGTAAATGAGCCCATTGGGCATGCAAGGCACTAGGTGGCCATTTGCATGGCCATTATTGGCTCATTTGCATAGGCTGCATGGAGGTTACGTGGCCCCCACCCCAGCCCCTGCCTGATAGGCAGCCCGCAGTCCCTGGTGGCTAGTGGTCCCTCCCCCTGCTGATTTGCTGGCCTTATAGGTAATATAAATATTCACTGGTGCTAGTGGCCCCCCACCAACCAGTCGCCAGCCCAGTATGTAATATTTATTTGTAAAATCAGTTTACAACCTTTGAGCCAGAGGCTCGTTTCCAAAGGTACTTCGTCACATAAAGACATACATTGTGTTTTTGGTTACATAGCGTAGGTTTGCAAAACAATAGGCGTTCAACAGAGGCGCCACGTCACACTGTGGTCAGACAAATACATTTGGGTTACAGGGTACATGTAAATTGAGAACAGGTGTTACACAAGTTGGTATCAATAGTGAGCAATCTAATGGGTAAACACTGAAACAGCTGGCACTGGCCAGGTTAAACATAAACACGGTGTACAGGGAAGTGGTGGTGGGGATGGCTAGGTGGAGAACACGCCGGCGTTGTCAGAAGAAGTAGAGGTGGAGGCTACTTTCAGAGACAGGAGCAGTTACGAGTGTTGATGATGTGGTTTCGAAGGGTGGTTTTGAACTTGGAGATGGTGGTGGCATTGGAGATGGGGCAGGGAGAGAGTTAAACCAGGTTGGGGCTCTATAGCAGAAGGACCTCTGGCCACGGCTGGTTCTTGATCTGGGGACCATTAGAGTGGTCTTGTTGGAAGACCGTGTTGCAATAGTGGGAGGGCTCTGGTGGATGGATGCCGTTACCCCAGAGCCCGAGTAGGTTTTTGTGAGGAGACAGGTTTGGTATTGGAGCCGTTCATCCAGGGTAAGCAATTTAGCCTCAACATACAGCTGACAGGTGTGTGTGAGCCTGGGGGCACCAGTAATCAATCTGCAGGCTTTGTTCAGGGTTAAGTGAATTTTTTTGAGTGCAGTGGTGTCGGCAGCACCATAGACTGGTAGGCCATAGTCTACAGGGGACAGAACGGATGATGTAACAGCGAGCCGGAGAGCATATGGGAGAAGGTAGGTTCTATGGTGGAAGAGAATGCCAAGCCGTATGTTAGTGGCGGATGTTAGGGCATCGATGTGGTTGTGAAATGTGAGGGCTGAGTCGGAAGGTAACCCCAAGGTATTTGTAGAGCAGACTTGTTCCAGTGGCTGATTGGTGCTTGAAAGATATAGGTGGGTTGTTGCTAGCTTTGTTTTGGGGTGGGAAAAGAGCATAGCTTTGGTCTTTTTAAGATTGATGGAGTCTCGCCCTTAAACCAAGCTCGCACTGTTGAAAGACTGCTGTAGGGTGTCCTGGAGGAGACTGGATTGCAGTGGGTGGCAAAAGGACAGCGTCATCTGCATACAGTAGAATTTTGCCAGGGCATGCACTGGGCAGGGTGTTCAGATAGGCGGAAGAGAAGGGGCCCAGGATGGAGCCTTGGGGACCCCAGAGTGAATGGGACGGGTATCGGAGGTGTGCTATTGATTTTTACACACTGCGATCGGCGTCAAGATAGCTTGTGCACCATGCTAAGGGGCCAGCCGAGAGACCAGTGTGGCAGAGTGCATTCAGCAGAAGTGGATGGGAGACGGTGTCGAAGGCCTTTGAGAGGTCAATGAACACTGCACCAGCTAGGGAGCTGGTATCCAAGGAGGAGTGTAGGAAGTTGGAGAATTCAATTAGGGCAGTGCTGGTACTGTGACCAGCATGGAAGCCATGCTGCTCTGGGCATAGAATGTTATGCTTAGCCAGATAATCAGTGATTTGACTGGCCACCACTTTCTCCAGGGCTTTAGAGAGGGGAGGGAGGATGGAGATTGGCCGGTAGTTGTTGGCCGATGACCTGTCGCCCCCTTTATGAATTGGTGTGATAATGGCTGTTTTCCACGCTGTGGGAAATTGTCCCAGGCAGAGAGACTGGTTAATTAGGCTGGTGAGTGGGGCAAGGACTTCATCTAGCACCAGCCTGAGGATACTGGGGTCCAGTGAGTCACTGCCGGGACTGTTGCCATTCAAAGCTTTGACTAGGATGGGTCTGGCTTCCGGGTGGAAATCTTGCGCGGAGTGGAAGCTGGGGCGCTGGAGGACAGGGGAGGTTGGTTGGGGAGGGTCAAAGAATTACTAGGGAGGACTGAGCTAAGGTCAGTGAAAGCAGTGTTGAACCAGTTAGCTATGGTGGCAGGCTCGGTGGTGGTGGTGCCATTTCTAGTGAACTGGGATGGGGCAGGGGCGAGCTTTTCCGTTAAGTTGCTTAATATTATCCCAGAAAGTCGGGGCGAGCCCCAGGAGGAGTAAGGAGGCCTGGTAATGGTCAGCCTTGGCTTTCCTGATGGCCCATGAGCACTTATTCCGGGCTGCATTGTAAGCCTGCCTATCAGACAGGCGACCCGTTTCAGTGGCAAGGTGCCAGAGGTTATCCCGATTTCTTAGTAATTGTAGAAGGGCCGGGCTAACCCAAGGTGCATTCTGTTTTTTGGACCGGATTTTGGTGAGGGGTGCAAAGAGATCACAAGCCATGTTGAAGGTGTGAGTGAAGAAGGCGAGGGCAGTGTCAGTGTCAGTAGCATGATGAATGGGGGACCAGTTTATCTGGGTGAGGAATACTTTGTTTTTTCAGCCCACCAGGGTGGAGGCGCCTACGGAGGGTGGTCTGGGCTTTGGGTTTGGGATTGGAGACTGCCCAATGAAATAGGATAGGTGAGTGGTCACTTAGGGAGTCTGGGAGGACCTGGATGTTTTGGATTTTATGGGGTCGGTTAGTTATAATAACATCCAGAAGGGTGCTGGTACCTCTCTTAGGGTTTATTCTTGTGGGCTGGGTGACGAGTTGCGTCAGGTCTTGGGCGGCAAATGAGTCTCTGATCTGAGATGAGGAGGTGCTGAGACAGTTTACATTAAGGTCCCCAACTAGGATTTGCTCCGCCTTATGGTGGAGGGTTGCCAGGTAGTCCGTTAAAGATACCAGGGCCGGGTGCTGGTTCTTTGGGGGAACGTAGGCTGTGGTGAGATAGAGAGGGCTCCTAGAGGGGTCCGGGGTGAGTTTGAGGGTAAGAGCCTGGGCCCCATTTACAAGGGCAGGAGTGGGGAGTGCGTGTCCAAGTATTGTGTCCCTAGTGTAGATTGCACAGCCTCCCCCTCGTTTGCCTACTCGGTCCTCCCAGTATAAGGTATAGCCTGGGAGGGAAACAAATGAGTCAGGGGTGGATTTGGACAGCCGTGTTTCAACCAGGGCTATGATGTCTGGTTGATGAGCCAAGGCCCAGCACTGTAGGGTGTCAAATTTCTTCAGCAGGCTGCATATGTTCATGGAGGCTACTTGAAGACCAATGGGCTGGGTGGGTGGGTGGGAGTGGGCAGGGCCTGGATTGGGATGTATGTTCCCTGTTAGGAGTAGAAGGAGGTGTCCAGTGGTCCCTCTCCCCTCCATCCCTCACCTGCTATAAGCATAAAAGTTCCCAGTGTCCAGTGGGCCCCACCCAATCCCATGCTGAGGATGACTTTAATATCCCTGGAGTCCAGTGGTCCCTCCCCACCCGATCCATCCCCGATGTTAGTGTACAGTTTCCCTGGAGTCCAGTGGTCCCTCTCCCCACCCGATCCCTCCCCGATGTTAGTGTACAGTTTCCCTGGAGTCCAGTGGTTCCTCCCCAATATTAGCATACAGTTTCCCTGGTGGCTGCTGGCCCCTCCCCCCAACCGATCACTTGCCTTATGTCAGCATTGGGTTGCGCTGAATAAGGCAGTCAGTGGTATTTGCTCTGCACAAAGGAACGTCGTGAGAGGCCCTTTCGTGTAGCAAATGCTTTGTGAATTGGACAGCACTGTTATTCACGTCCCCTTCCCCTCGTTTGCATTGTGGCCCCTTCTACACTGCCCCAAATCAAACCTGGTTTGAGCTTGCAAAGTGGACTTTTGTGAATATGAATTCTGCGCAAAACCTGGTTTGCTTGTGCAAAAACAAGTTTGTGCCGGGGCAGTGTTTCATGAATTCTGGCCCTAATCAGAGATTTTAAAGGAAAGCAGTACAAATTAGTCTCCTGCCCCTGCAAGGCTTACCCTCCAGTTTAGCTTTCTGTAGTAAAAGTGGCGTTTTTCTCTTGCCACAGCATACTTTATTTTAACTCTGAAGAGTCTGCGACACGGAAGTATGGCGGACACGGGGAGGGGGGGCTCTATTAACTGTAAAGGTGCGGTGCCGCTCGCTTCCAATACAGATGTTTTGGGCGTGGGTGTCCCTGCCCACGGTGTGGAGCCCCACCCGCGTCTGCCATACTGTCGTGTCGCAGACTTTGCAGTTAAAATAAAGTATGTTGCGTGAGAGAAAACACCACTTTTACTATGAAAGTGAACGAGCGGGTGTAAGCCCTGCGGGCAGGAGACACTCATTTGTACTGCTTTCCTTTAAGATCACTGCAGGCTGTTGAATCTCCCGCTACTGCCCTCTGCTCTGATGTCAGCTGCAGGGGCTTCTGGGATTTGTAGAGAAAGATGATGTCTGCCTACAACTAAGCAAAATTAGTCTGATACAATCTACTATACTACAGTAAACAGTAAGTAAACGAAAATGTTTTTGCCCACAAAGTGCACATTGGGACCAGCTCCACACTTGAGTGTGGGGTCTTTGTGCCAACTGTCCCCTTTAAAAGGAAAATCCTATCAGTGGTACTGGGTGGGGGTATAAGCAGCTATGTGTGGGGTGTTTATTAGTTTTTTTTATTGTTTAAAAACCCCTTACAGTTTGTGTTTTGGGGTGAGTTTGGGACTGTCTAAGGTAAGTGTAAGTGAAAACTGTGTCTTTGAGATCAGAGAATGCGGGTGGAAAGTATTTCCATTCTAATTAAAAAGTAGTGCTATAGAAGGGTACAACAGTGTTCCATGTCCCTTTTTTCCACTTTTTTTTTTTTTTTTTTTTAATAATCTCTGTTTATCTACCCCCGTCTTCTAGCGTACCTTCTTGGGCCCTCCTCTGACCCTAACCCCATCACCCGTCTTCTCTGGGATTTACCCAATCTCCACTTTACGCTCCTGTGGTTTACCCTCTACAGTGGGACTCTTTCATTAGGGTCCTTAGGGGGGACGGTCCACTTGAGACTGTTCAGTTCAGCATTGGTGCCGCAGTCGATGGTGTGGAGCTTGCAAGTCAGGGATGGGCATCATGTTTTGCAAAGCAAAGTAGCTTTGGTGCACGAATGGCCTTTGACGGAAGCCACAGGCATAGCATGCCCGAGTCCTGCTTGGGAGGAGGCGTAATGGACGTCAGCGCGTGTGCCTTGACGTAATTTGCACGTTATGCCTCTGGGGGTGTACTCGGAAAAATTCTCGGCTTCCAGCGTGACATCGATGAGAAGACGATCCTCACCCATTGGTGCAGCGCCTCCTGTAGGACCCCAATGTGATCTGAAGGTACAGAGGGGGTCCCCCGCTTTGTAGGGGGTCCTTGGGGGTGCGAGGAATCCGGGGAGGGAGTCGTGTGACAGCGCAGGTGAGCTGAGGGGGCATAAACAGAAATTAAAAAAAAAAAAAAAAAAGGAATGAGACCTTCCTAAATGAATGGCAAAATACCAAATTTGTGTCATTAATTTTTCAAACTATCTTTTGTTCAAAACGATGGTTGTATTTTATGCAGCAAAATACTGGCAGATGGCAGCAGCTGTTGGGTACACTAATGTGAATTCAGCTTGTACAAAATTCATGCTTTATGCCACGACATAATTGAACAATAATGCACAACAGGCTGTGGTATATCATCTGATATCATCACACCTCAAGTGTACTGTGCTTGACTGTGACAAAGCTGACTACCTCAAGTCCCCGAGAAGTGAAGATATCCCACTGTGTGTGTGTGTGTGTGTATATATATATGTATATAAATAACAATCTGGCAAGGGTGCAATCCCTCTTGGAGTGACCAGCCATAGGACTGTCGTGCTATCTGTAACAACTCAGATCTGTACTTTTGTGGTATAACCAATTGTTCTATCTCGTCCTGTGTCTGAGGTTTAACCCAAACTCCTGTACAGTAGCCCATTAAATTTTTTAAATGTAGGTTCACCCTGTTTTGGTTTCATCCCTAGTTGCTTAAAATAACCCTGGAGAGAAACATTGTTTGCTTATTCTGAAAGAAAATGACAATCGGTGATCGGTTTCGTTTCAGCATTTTCATATGTTAACCCCTTATGTCCATCAGTCTTTTGTTACCACTGTTTCTTCAGGTATCATGTTTCTTTCCTGGACTTCCGGATCTTGGAGCTGTGCTCAGACAAGTCTGAATCAAAATCAACAAAAGGAGAAGAGTCCCCACCATCTGAGATTTTCTTTGCCTGAGCTATTGTCACCACAGCTGCTGAATCATCAGGATTTACTCCTTCTTTGGTCATAGAAACATAGAATCTGACGGCAGATAAGGACCGCTTGGCCCACCTAGTCTGCTCATTTTCCTACCTAACAGATAAGCTGCAGATCCTAGTTAACCAACAGCTTACTTCCTCCTACCCCCCACTAGGACTGCCTTATGTCTGTCCCATGCATTCTTGAATTCCCCCAATGTTCTTGACTCGACAACCTCCTCAGGGAGGCTGTTCCATGCATCCACAACCCTCTCCGTGAAAAAATACTTCCTCACATTACCTCTGAGCCGTCCCCCCTCTATCTTCAGATTGTGCCCCCTTGTTCTTGCACATCTCTTTTTCTGAAAGATGCTACCCTCTTGGACTTTGTTGATTCCCTTGAGGCACTTGAAAGTTTCTATCATGTCCCCTCTCTCCCTTCTTTCCTCAAGGGTATACATATTAAGCTCCTTTAGTCTTTCTTTGTATGTCTTCTGGTGCAGACCCTGCACCATTTTGGTTGCCCTCCTCCGGACAGCCTCCACTCTGTCTATGTCTTTGTGGAGATGGGGTTTCCAGAACTGCACACAGTACTCCAGATGGGGTCTCACCAACTGTCTGTACAGAGGGATAACAACTTCCTGTTTTCTACTGTTGATGCCTCTTCCTATGCATCCTAGTATCCCCCCAGCCTTCCTTACTGCCTTCTCACATTGCTTGCCCACCTTTAGGTCATCTGATATAATTACCCGCAGGTCCCTTTCCATTTTTATTGTTGTCAGTATCTCACCCCCGATTGTGTACTCTTCCCCTGGGTTTTTGTTTCCCATGTGCATTACCTTGCACTTCTTTGCATTGAATCTGAGCTGCCATACATTTGACCATTCCTCCAACCTTGCCAAGTCCCTTCTCGTCCTTTCCACTCCATCTTGTGTGTCAACCCTGTTGCAGATCTTTGTGTCGTCTGCAAAGAGACATACTTTTCCTTCCAGTTCCTCTGCAATGTCACTTATAAAGACATTAAAAAGGACGGTCCCAGTACTGAACCCTCGGTACCCCGCTAGTAACCCTCCTTTCTTCACTGTGTACTCCATTTACTACTACCCTTTGCGTCCTGTTGTTGCTAGCCAATTTTATCCAGGCTACCACCTTAGGCCCACTCCAAGGCTGGCTAACTTGTATTAATCTTGTATGGGACTGTGTCAGATGCCTTGCTAAAATCTAGGTAGGCCATGTCCACAGCCCCTCCTGGTCTACTACTTTGGTAACCCAGTCAAAGAAATCTATTAGATTCGTCTGACATGACCTTCCCATCGTGAATCCATGCTGCCTTGGGTCCTGTGCCCCACTGGCGTCTAGGTACTCAACAGTTCTTTCCTTCAGAAGTGATTCCATCATTTTCCCTACCACTGAGGTCAAACTAACAGGTCTGTAGTTTCCTGCCTTTGTCCTGCTCCCACTTTTGTGAAGAGGAATCACATCTGCCCTCCTCCAGTCCTCAGGTACCACCCCATCCTCCCATGATTTGTTAAAGAGAGTAGTCAGTGGTGTCACTAGTTCTACCCTTAGTTCTTTTAGAATTCTTGAGTGAATCCCATCAGGCCGCATTACTTTGTCCACCTTCAATTTTATTAGTTTTTTCAGAACCCTTTCTTCTGTATATAGACTGGTATCGACCCCTGTCTTCAGAGTGTTTCTCTTGTTTGGTTTAGGTACCTCCCCCTTCTCTTCCTTTGTGAATACTGAGCAGAAATATTTGTTCAGTATCCCTGCTTTTTCATTGTCCCCCTCTACCCACATTCCCTCCCCTTTATTTAGCCTCAGTATCCCTCCTTTGGTCTTTCTTCGCTCCCTAATGTACCTATAAAAGGTCTTATCACCTTCTTAACAGAATTGGATATCCTTTCCTCGGTTTGGGCCTTTGCTATTCTGACTGCCTTCCCAGCCTCTTTCTGCTTTAACTGATAAAGTTCTCTGTCCTGCTACTTCTGTGTTTCCTAATATTTCCTGAATGCTATCCTTTTCTCCTTAATCTTCCCTGCCACCTCTTTTGAGAACCATAGCGTTTTTTTCCTTCGTTGTGTTTTATTGATTTGCTTTACACAAAGGCTTGTTGCCTCTGTGGTGACTGTTTTGATTACTCCCCATTGTTCCTCCACCCTTCCTTCTTGCCTGTTTGCTAGTGCTTTTCTAAGGCACTCTCTTATTTTCCCAAAGTCAGCCCTCCTAAATTCCAATACTCTTGCTTTTGTATGGCTTGATTATATGGCTGTGTTTATCGTGAACCACACTGTTTGGTGGTCGCTTGTTCCCAGATGGCTACCCACCTCTAAATCTGAGATTCTTTCTCCGTCCCCATTTGAGAGTACCAGGTCTAAGATTGCTCCCTCCCGAATGGGTTCCAGTACTAGCTGTCTGAGGCATGCCCCCTGTAGGGCATCAAGAATGTACCTGCTCTTGGATGTGCCTCCAGCAAAGGTGCTCCAGTTAACATCTGGCATATTCAGGTCCCCCATCAACAATATCTCCCCTTTTTCTGCCATTCTAAGGAAGCCTTGTATCATTTCCTTGTCCATTCCCTCTCCCTGAGATGGGGGTCTGTATACAACCCCTGTGCAGATTGTGGTGCCATTTCCTGTCTCCAGTGTGACCCAGAATGCCTCATCTGCTCCCTGTTTACTCTTTAGTTCTGTTGCTTTGATCCCTTCCTTTACATAGAGAGCTACTCCTCCTCCTCTTTTACATTCCCTGTCCCTCCTGTAGATTTTGTATCCTGGTATGTTGACATCCCAGTCATGGTTCTCTGTGTACCATGTTTCTGTGACTGCCACAATATCCCAGGTAACCTTCTTCCATCAAGGCCACTAGTTCAGGGAGCTTGTTACACATACTACGGGCATTGGTACTCATTACCCTCCACTTTTTGATAGCCCTACCCCTTTTAACCCCATTCCTGTCCTTACTGCCTTTGCCTTTTTTTATTTACCTCTGTCCTGCTCCCTAATAACTTCTCTACCTTGGTGTTTACCTCACTAATTACCATGTTTTGTGGGGGGAGGCTGGGATTTCCCTGCTCCTTTTCAGTGCCTCCCCCCCTTGGCTAGTTTAAATGCTTGCCAATGATCAACTCAATAAATCCTGGAAAGTCATTTCCAATAATCACAGGTACAGGTAACTTAGGTACTACCCCCACTTTCATTTGGTGTGACACCCCATTAATAGTCAGAGTCACTTGGCTGGTGGGATAGTATCGAGTGTACCCGTGGATGCAGATTACACCAGTACCTGGCCCTTTTTTGACATTGTTTTTGTAGCACTTCAGTATGTACTAGGGTCTGTCTGCTTCCCGAATCTGTAAGTCCTTTCACAGTCTTATCTCACACCTTCACATCTGTTAACAATTTGCCCCAATTTGCTAAGGACAAATGAGCTCCGACCTGGTTCATTACAGTTATAGCAAATAAAGTCTTTGGACGCAGATTTGTTACCACCACGAGAGTTCTTATCCGACGTGGAATTTAAATGGGAAAAAGAATGTCTTACTCATGCTTGGCTGTTACCTCGCTGTTGTGGCGTCTGTCTGGCCACTTGGTAGTCTTTGACCAAAGAAACAGCTTTTTTGCCACTTTCTAGTTGGTGTTCCTTTACGTAAAACTGCACCTCTGTAGACAGGATGTTGATGAATTGCTCCATTGCAGATGTGTCAAGGATCTGTGGGACTGTTTTGTCCTCTGGTTGGAGCCATTTTATCAGGAGTTCTGTGAGTCGGGTGAAGGCTTCTCTAGGATTGTTGACTGAGGAGTTATACTCAAGAGACCGAAATCTCTGTCTGTAGGTCTCTCCTGAGATTTTTTCAGGATTTCGCTTTTCACCAGGTCATAGTTTTCTGACTGTGCAGTGTTTATACTGCTGTAGGTAGGTTGGGTTTTCCCTGTCAGGTAAAGTACCAGTATGACTGCCCATTGCTGCTTTGGCCACTGGCAGGCTGCGGCAGCCCTTTCGAAAGTTGTCAGGTATGCTTCGATATCATCCGAGGGACACAACTTTGTAAGTTTAATGTATTTCAAGTTGCCTGTGTCCTGTTGCTCGTCTGGATCTGTGCCAGATCCTCTGCCTTTGATAGCCTGCAAGGCATCCAGCTAACTCTGCTCCTGTAGCTGCATCTCTTCTCTCCTCTGTTTCTCCATCTCTTTTTGTTGTATAGCCCACCATTTAAAAAAGGCAGTCAGGCTTTCAGGCTCTGTCACTGTCTGTTCTGTTTCCATAACTGCTACTAGCTGTACAGTCTCAGCTTGGACTTCTGTCTCTGCTAGTTTGGCTGCCATTCTCCTGGTAACCACTCCTGGGCTTGCAGCTGCAGAAGCCATACCTTTCTTCTATGCTTCCCTGGAACCAGGTCTAGTACCCACGTGCAGAACTCCTGGCTTAGAGAATGCACAACGTAAATCCCACTTCTAAAACCATCTTTCATCTGGCACAGGTCAGGAAGCATAGGAAAACCAGGACCAGTTGTAAAATTCGCAACAACAGTTTTATTAGTAACAATAAAATAAAAAAAAAATGTTATAGAATATTTATTTACAGTGACAGAAGAAACATAGAAAACCGAGTCCTTCTGAGTTTTTCTTCTCAATTTCCGATCTCAGTCTCAGCCCCTGTCTCTCTCTCTCTTTTGCAAAACATTGCAGCTCCATTTTATAAGTTTGTGCAGGAGCTCGTTAAGAAAATAGCATGCTTCTCACACAGTGTTCTTGTAAGTTCCCTGTCTTGTTCCCATACCCAAGGGTTCTGCTTTGTGCAGGCAAGTGATGCTGTCTTCCTTGGTTGCCCATCCTACTCGGGCAGTGTTATGCAATGCCAGGTCTATTAAGAACAAGACCGCTTTAATAGCGGATCTTGTTGGGTCAGTGGACCTGGCTTGCATCACCGAGACCTGGCTGGGTGACAGTGCTGGTCCATTATTGGCTTCAGCTGTTCCGGCCGGGTACTCGGTGATGCACCGCCCTAGGTTGGATTGTAGGGGCAGGGGTGTAGCCATCTGTTTTAGATTGGAAGTGGAACTTACGGAGGTACCAGTAGGGATCACCAACACCTTAGAATGTATCGTGGGTGTAGGGTGCAGGATTCTTCTCATCTACCATCCACCGGGAGATGGGAAAGCTTTCCTGCAGGAAGTCGCAGACTTCATCGAGGTTGTATCGGGATCCCCAGGTGGTTGATTCTGGGGGATTTCAATGCCTGGGTTGACGATGAATTCTCGCAGTTTGGTCAGGGCTTCCTCCAACTAATGTGTTCATTGGGCCTTACACAGGTTGTTACCTCTGCAACTCATATTGGTGGTCATTCATTGGACTTGGTGTTCCTTCTGGGGATGGGGGTATCCGACTTGGTGGTGGAGCCAGTCTGATGGTCTGACCATCACACCGTGGGGTTCAGTTTCACGGCCCCCCCAGTAGATCTGCCCCTGTGGAGATGGTCCGGTACCACCCTTTGAGGGATGTGACCCCAGAAGGTCTGACGACGGTACTGGATCTATTGGATATTCCAAGTGAATGCATGGATCCAGGGAATCTAGTACTTGCCTATAACAAGGCAGTGATAGAGGCCCTGGATTCCATAGCTCCTGTTCGTGTTCGCCCACTCACTCTTCTCCCAAGGTCCCCGTGGTTTGATGGGACCTTGAAGGAGTTGAGAAGGGTGGAGCGAAGGCTAGGGAGGGGCTGGCGGAAATCGGGCCTGGAATGTGACAGACTTAGGTTGATGGACCACTATATGGTCTATCAATTGGCAGTCACCCGTAAGAAGGCAGAATTCCTGTCCAGGGAGATTGCTGCTGCGCAGAACTGACCTGCTCAGCTCTTCTGGTCTGTGGACAGACTGTGCAATCCAGTCTATTTCCAACCCAGTAGAGCCTTTTCACAATAGAAGTGTGATGAGTTTGCTCTGTTTTTCGTAGATAAGGTTGCCACCATCAGGTCGGGGATCTGTCCAGTCCCCTTTAGTGGGTATTGCGGAGGTTGGCAGGAGGTGGCGAGCGCTCGGTTTAACTGGTCTGACTTCAGCCAGCTAGAAATCATAGACATCGTGAGAGTCATCCAGACTTTGTGGCCAACCAGGTGTAGTTTGGACCCGGGCCCCTACACTCCTTCATGTAGGGTGCATAGATGAAATTGGCCCGGTCCTAGCTGAGATAGTCTGGAGGTCTTTCTGGATCCCCTTAAGGAGACGGTTGTTCGAACCCCTTCTTAAAAAGCCCTGCCTTGGCCTGGACTATCTGACCAACTACATAGCTATCTCAAACCTACCCTTTGTGGGAAAGGTTATTGAGAAGGTGGCTGTGTTGCAGCTGGATGACCATTTGTCCAGCCACGATGTCTATGATTCTCTCCAGTCAGGATTTAGAAAGAGGCTTAGTACCGAGATGGCCCTTGTCTGGGTGCTAAATGACCTCCTAATAGCAAGAGATAAGAGGAGTCATTCTATCTTAGTCCTCCTTGGTTTCTCTGCAGCGTTTGACACTGTGGACCATGGTGTGCTGTTGGGCGCCTGCGTTCATCTGTGGACTATCGGGGCGGGTCCACAGATGGTTTGATCTTTCCTTAGAGTAGGACTCAGAAGTGGTGTCTGGGATTTATTCCTCAGCCCCTCTCTCCTTATCCTGTGGGGTACCGCAGGGTTCCATTTTGGCACCCATGTTGTTCACAGTGTACATGCTGCCGTTGGGAGATATCATTAGGCGGTATGGTCTGGGTTTTCACTGCTATGCAGATGATACTCAGCTGTACATGTCCTTTGTGCCCAGACAAAATGTGATCCTCTTGGTATTTAATAGCTGTCCGTCTGAGATCCAGGACTAGATGAGTGCCAGCTGGCTGCGGTTTAACCCGGATAAAACTGAGGTACTGGTTGTGGACCCAGATCGACGGGAGGCGGGTTTGTCAGCTGGACAACCGTAAGGGCTTTGGCTTGGGGGTGCTCAGCTGACTACCTCAGATCGGATGCGGAACCTGGGCATTATTTTTGATGACGGCCTGACCGTCAAATCACAGGTGTCTACCATTATCATATCCTCTTTTTACCATCTGAGGAATATCGCTCGGGTGAAGCATCTGGTTCCTCCTGATGATCTTCCAACCTTGGTCCATGCCTTCATAACCTTGACTACTGTAATGCCCTTTACGTAGGGCTACCGGGGGTTGATATCCGCCACTTGCAGCTAGTGCAGAATGCAGCAGTCTGGTTTCTGACCGGTACCTCTAGGGCCAGTCATATAACACCTGTGCTACGCGGACTGCACTGGCTGCCAGCACAGAGGTGGATCGCCTTCAAGGTCGGGTTACTGATCTGTAAGGCCCTACACAATCAGGGACCCTACTACTTGCAAGATCTCCTTCGCCCGTACCACCCTCTCTGTCTCTCCGATCTGCCAACGGGGGATTGCTAAAGATTCCCAGGGTTTGTTTGAACTCATTGGGGGCCCAGTCTTTTGCTTTTGTGGCCCCGACCCTGTGGAACTCTCTACCTCATCATATACGAGAGTACCTGACTGTCCAGAGTTTTAAAATAGTGCTTAAAGCACATCTATTTAGTTTAGCCTATCCTGAATTTGGCTGAAACTGATGGTTAGTGCAGTATATTTATTTTAGCTGCCTTTGATTTAACTTATATTTTTTGTTGAAATTTTGTTTAAATATTGTTGTTATGATGGTTTTAACTGTGATGTTTGTTTCATTTTAATGTGCATGCGCCTTGGTTTTAGAAAGGTGCTTTTTATAAATAAATCAATCAATCAAAGTTTCCAATGTTCTTGTCAGTTTCAGCAGGTGCAGCAAAAAGAACATTGTGACCCAGAACTGACCTCTTGTTTACATCTTCTGCAAAGGCTTAAATATTGCATCTCAAGTTAACCCCTTGAGTTCCAAGTAGCTTTATAATCATTTCAAAAATATAATGATATACAGTTTTAGCTTTGCAATCATTTCAACAGTATAACTATATACAGTTTTAAACAAAGGAATCCCAATATCAGTTACATTTCCACAACATGATTCACATATATTATTATACCAGCAGGTATGCAAGGGGGAGGAAAAGGCAGAACAGCAAGTGAGGGTAGAGAGATAGCGAGAGGCAGAGAATTGCAAGACCAACGGGGTGATCAAGTCCTCGGTCTCAAGAGAAAATCTTGTTGCGCAACCAGACAGAGAAGAGGCAGAAAAGGAGAGGATAGAACCAATCCTTGCATTTAAACTCTTTCTCCATAACAGCTGGGACAGTGCCGTATTCAACCCTGTCACAATCACACAGTTGTCCTATTCTTTTTTATTTATTGTTGTACTTTTTTTCAGTGTTCACCAGCTTCCCCTTATTGGTCCTTCCTCGGCAGCCTCCCTGCCCATATAGCACCCTTACCTGTAGCAGCTGGCATCTCCCAGAGTTTCTCCCTCTGGGAATAGAATCCTAGTGGGTTGAGGTGTAGGGGCGCAGGGCCCAAGATTGCCTAAGTCGTCATCTTATGGTTGGGGATGGTTTCCTTGGTTTTCTTCTTGCCTATCCCTTGGGAATGCCAATAGCATGGGCTCCATGCACACGAATACATCATGGTGTTGGTGGGGAGCCAGCCTGTGTCTCCCCCTCATCCATGTAAGGCGCCACCCTTAGTCTGCTTCCTCCACAGAAGTTTTGAGCATCTGGGTTTAAGCTCATGCACATGGGCAAACCCGAGCATGACAAGTGACTCCCCAGCTGCTGTGCTTTTTGATTCACCCTGGCTACCTTTTTTTTTCTGGGGTTTGTATTGTGATATTGGCAGTTGCCTGCGTGGCAGCAGGGGAACACAGTGGACTCTTGGTCTCTTCTTGTGTAGCATTTCCTCGGTTTCTGTGGTTTCATAAGATTGTAGTTTTTACGGCACCATTCATTGCCAGGTGTAGTTGTATGTAGACCTCTAGTAATTGCTGTAATGATAATAAACATATCTTTTCCTAGGAGGCGTTGAACATTTTCCTAGCTGATTGGAAAATGAAAGGGAAAGTAAAAACAACAAATTGTAATGCTGCCTCTGCTGGAGGGCTGTACTGGAAACACTCTATCCTCGGGGCTGCAAGTGCATGGGTTTATTTCCCACATTGGTCTTGTGCTCGTACCCAGGGCTGACAGTGCAGTACAGAACTGGAGGAGTAATGCCCTGCTGAGGGTACCATCCTTCAGGTGGGATGAGGTTCCTTCGGCCAAATTCATTTTTTTTTTTTTTATTATTTAGAATTATTTATTTTACCTTGAACTTTTGCACACCTCTGTAGTATAATTTAACGGCATCTCTTAGTTTACAAGTGGGTCCAGGTGGTTCCAGTGGGGCAGTTACAGCAACAGGGAATTTATTTCTTAACCTATACTACTCTGGAGCGCATATATGAGTCAGAACAATTTTGCTCAGCCTTATTCAAAATGGCCACCACAAACTGAATTTAAAGAAAGTGTTACAATCCAACATACAAAAGATATGAGCAGTATGCAGAACAGAAAGTAAATACTGTACATACCACAGCATTTTTGCACTTAATATATACTATCTCAGCTTGCGGTTAGGATAAGGGTTAGGAGAATTTTGGGGTGTTAAGGAAGATGGTTGCTGTATATGGTAGTCACCTACTTAGGGCATCTACACTGACTGACAGTGGAAAGCCTGTCAGAAGTCCAGGAGGTTGCCCCCTTTTTTTTTTTTTTTTATTGTCTGGGGTAGATTTCCAGGTGGTGGGTGCTGCCGTCATGTATACTCATTTGCTAGTTTTCCCTGTGGATATGAAGGATGTCTCTGACTTGCAGTATTAGATGGTATAGCTGGAATGTTCTGATTTGCAGACTGGATTGGTTGTTTGGTCATAGTACTTGTACACACTTGTCAATTAAAAAAATTCACTTGCGATCCTGCCTCTTGTCAGGTGGGAGACCCTCCAGCTGTTGGTAAGGACCCCAGTTAGTTGCCAGCAGTAATGCTATCGAGGTACAACCAGTGGTTGGCAGGAACAACAAATGCCCATATGCCTGAAACCTCTGCTTCTGTCCATTTCTGCAGCTGGGTGGCCTGGAGCACTTGGGAGGTTAAAGAGCACCAGTTTCGGTGGTGTAACAAAGTTCTCCACTGGTAGCCTACCTGTTAAGGACTTATACAGTCCTATGTGCAGAATTTCTGTGTCACCCTTTTAAAGAGGGGAAGGGATCATAATTCTTGCTCTGATGAGCAGGCCACCTGATCCCTTCCTTTTCCTGTTCCTGGTTCTAGACTTTCTACAGCTCAGCCCCCACATTCAGATGTTGTGTGACATCTTAGTTTAGAGTGCACTGAGGTGTGCTCCATCATTGTCAGTTGGAGCTGGTTTTCATGTGTTTTTTAAATATTTTAGAGCTCCATTGGGGTCAGATGAAAACCACCATTCAACTAAGAAGAGCCTACACATGTATTAGTGCAGTAAAAGAAAAAAAAAATGTTTGTTGCTTGATCTAGCTAATAAAATACTGCTGTGTTTTTAATTATAGTGTATCCTGCACAGTCTGCTGAACAGAGACCTCTCCAGCAACTGCCTATTCAACTCATGCAGCATGGACAACAGCAGCAGCCACCAACCACCCATTCGCAAGCCCAGCAGCAGCACCAAATGATGATGATGCTTATGATGCAGCAGGAGCATAAAACCATTAGACTTCCAATGCCACCAGGTGCTCATCCACCTAGACCTTCTCTAAGTCAGGAAGCCCAAAGAATGCCTGTGCAGCAAGGTAGCAATATGCCAGTCATGGTCAGCTTACAGGGACCGAGTTCGGTGCCTCCATCTCCTGATAAGCCTAGATTACCGCTCATGGCCAACCCTGCAGTGGGCAACCCTACAAGGAAGATGTCATTTCAAGACAGCATGCAAAATCCCCCCAATTCTGCCACTGAAGAAGGAATGTCTGGAACAACAAGCCACGAGGGAACAGGAGCTGATGTTCCTCCAGCTCCAGCAGCTCAGAACAATGTGACACCTCACTTAGTTGCACCAAACCAGTTGATGATGGCAGGACATAAATCTGGCCCTTCTTCACTTTCAGCTTCTCAAGGTGTAAGTCCACAGCAGCAATCATCTAATTCTTTACCTGGATCTCACACTCTTCATTTCCCGAATGCTCCAACTACACCACAAACTTCCAGGCCCAAAACACCAAATAGGGCAAGTCCCAGACCATATTACCCCCAAACACCTAATAACCGTCCACCTAGTACTGAACCTTCTGAGATAAGTTTATCACCAGAGAGACTTAATGCTTCTATTGCAGGTCTCTTTCCACCACAGATCAATATCCCCCTACCACCCAGGCCAAATATTAGTAGAGGATTTGATCAGCAGGGCCTTAATCCGACCACTTTAAAGGCAATTGGACAAGCACCTTCAAACCTTGGAGTGAACAGTCAAACAAACTTTGCTCCATCCCAGCAAAACAAACTGGACAGTGTAGTCACTTCAGGAAAGCAGTCAAATTCGGGAGCAGCTAAACGAGCAAGCCCCAGTAACAGTCGTAGATCTAGTCCTGGGTCAAGCAGGAAAACTACACCAAGCCCTGGCCGACAAAACTCAAAAGCAGCTAAATTATTGCAGTCCCAGCAGAATGCTGCACTCATGCAGAACATTGATATACAGAGAGGTATTCTTGTTGGGCCTCCTACTTTACAAAATCCATTGCCTGGCAGTTTTCCTCATGTAAATACGGTTTTGAATTCACAGAATTCTGCCATCTCTATGACAGTAATGAGCGGAATTCCTGAGGACAGCAGGGAGAGTCAGACTCTGCCTCTAGAAAATGATGGCCAGGTGGCACAGGTTGTCCCCATTAGTAAAGACCACACTACCATTGAACTAAAGAGCATACCCAACCAGGAGATGAAAATTACAATCTCAGAGGATCCAAACAAGAAAGATGGACCATATTTTGATGCCAGCAAGCCGTTGGGTAGAGAGGAAGGCAAGAATATGTTGGGTAGAGAGGAAGGCAAGAATATGGTGTCTCTAGCCTTAAGAGAGGCACCAACATCTTTAAGTCAGCTACTTGATAATTCAGGCGCGCCAAATGTGACCATTAAATCCACTGGTCTTATTCAGGAAGGACCTCATATAGCCTCAGGAGATGAACTAAGGAAGCTAGAGATAAATCCTTCAGTACAAGATCAATCTACTGTCAAAGAAAACCCTAATCCAGCTAGCTTAAATCAAAATGTAGAGGTCAGTATGGTTCAAGGTCATCAGGAACCAGGAGAGATGAATTCTAGTGTTTCCCATAATGCCTCTGCAGTAATACAAAGATCAGTTGGTTCAACTGCTATCTCATCTTCTTTACCCCCAAACCAGATAACTGTTTTTGTAACCTCAAATCCCCTTACTACATCTGCTAACACATCAGCTCCTTTGCCTTCTCATTTACAACCTGCTTTGGTTTCTACTGTGGTCACAGTGCCAAGTGTGGGTAATAAGGTCATGGTCTCTGAGGGACAACCAGCTGTTCAGCCCAACCCCCGAACTCAGTTCTTTACTAATCTTTTTATTAATCCGTCCCCATTGATATATAATAATAATATTCCTGCAGCACCTATTGCTTCTAATTCCAACATGATGCATCAGCCAGTAACAGTAGTTGGGCCATTGCATGTATCGCAGTTCTCAGGAACTGCGTCTCCTAACACTTCATCTGTAATCACCTCTGCCAGCTCAGCCAACGCGCCAGTAAGTAGACCGTTAGTCCTCGGCCCAGGGACAACTCCTGTCCAGCTTGCATCTCCTTCTGCTGCAGTTTCTCCAAAGTGTCCCACCACAGCCACCTCCTCCTTCAAACACAGAACTCAACTCAGTTGAGGCAAGTTCTCAGTTTAATATGTCCATGGACCAGTGTTCTCCAGTCTCTTCTCAGTCTGCATCTTTGGGGTCACCCCCAACCTCAGCAAGTCCTGGTTCCTCAGTCAGTCATCGAAGTCCGGTTTCATCCACAAAAGGGAAGGGAAAAGTGGACAAGATTGGTCAGCTGTTAATGACAAAGGCATGTAAGAAGGTTACTGGCTCTCCAGATAACTGTGAGGACCAGCCTGCTTCAGACTTTGTTGCAGGATCAGATGTTCAGCAACTAGAAATGGAAGCTTCTAGTAGCCCTGGGGCATTTCCGCCACCTGCAGAGCTTAGCAATCAAAGCACATTACATCTAGCATCTAATTCCATGCACCAGGGTCCGTCTGTGGGTAGCACCCTATGTATTAGCACTGCTGGAGTTCCAGCTTCCATTTCTCCAAGTTTAGCAGCCAGCACTCCTCCAAATAATATACTGTCAGCAGCCACTCCAGTAATCCCAGAGCATGTAAATGCTGCGGCAAGGACTCCGATGAGCCATACTGTCCTTCAGTCTGCACATAGTGGTCCAGTGGATTTGAATACAGAGCAGTTTCATAATATAGGTATGTATTTTGCTGTGTGTAGAGGGTAAGCAAAGAGTGTGTGAAGATGTGTCTCTTTTAAAATTATGAGTGAAGTTGAGTAGATTTATCTATCCTTTTTATGACTGATAATCATGCTTACATTTTTTCAAAGATTAGGCCTGATAGATACTGTGGTATTAAAGCTTTTTAGAATCGAATAATTCAAATTTTAATAAGTATATTTCTTACTTAGGAAGTAAGAACAAACATGGTTGGAATGGAGTTGCATAACCTTTCTGCCCACATTTCACAGTCATAGGGGATTTACGGTGGGTTTGCATGAACTATGGAAGATGAATATTATCAGTGACTGACTTGCGAAGCTCATTCCTAAACATATGTTCAAAGTTGTGGGCTGCTAACTATTTTGGTGGTGTTGGTTGTGGTGATGGTGGGGGATGGTCTGGTATGTTTTCATATACATTTAGTTTGAAATACTGTGCCACTTTGGATTACATTATCAATAGGGTTTTTTGTATCTTAATTTCCCTCTTCAAGCTACAAAAGTTTACTAGTGATGTCCAATCATACAGTTTGCAATAATCTCAGCCCTCAATGGTTTCCCCAGAGATGGAACTTAGAATGTTTAAGTTTAAACTCTGCACTGTTCTCATCCCCCCAACCCTATGTTCTAATGGCATAGGTATTTCTCCACAGAAGAGTTCAGATGACCCAGAGTTCTATTCCAGTCCTTGTGGCTAAGTTTTAGTAAGACAAAAAAACTGTTTTGTTTATCATTTTGTAGTATGATTTAGCAGTTTGATACTTTCAGTAAATTTGTTTTTCTTTTTTTTTTTACATTAATTACAGATCTTACTTTGAGAGGGTTCCTGCAGTAGGTCATCACATATAGCACTGCACCCTCTGGCGTCAGGACCGCACGGTAAACTTTTCCAGCACTGTCTGACGGGGGGCCCCCCACCCATCATGTGACTGATGTCAGTGTGACCCTATATAGTGGGCGGTTCCCACGCCTGCCTTCCAGTTCTTTCCTGATGTCGACCAGAGCTAGTACCTTGCAGTAGCTCCAGCTTTGTCGATCACCATTTTATTGTTTTCAATTGCTGATTTCAGTCCGAAATTCGCTTTGTCTTCTCACTGTCTTCCAGAGATGGGGTCGCCCAGAACTCGATCTGTTCACCTCCCCCATCCAGTACAAAACTTCACAACTTTTGCTCGCTCGCTCCAGAGCCTGGAGCTTTCTGGCATGACACATTATCTCTGTGTTGGACGGTGAGTTCTTGTACGCCTTCCCTTCCTTTCTCATTCTCATTCCTCAGAGGGTACGTCTCAAATTCCAGGCAGAGGGAGCTCAGATGATCCTAGTTGTTCCTCTCTGGCAGAGGCAAATTTGGTTTCCACTACTGCATCAGCTCTCAGTGGAACCCCAATTCCTTTACCTCTCAGACACGACCTATTGACTCGGGATCAAGGCAGGCTGATACATCCAGGAGTCGGGACATTGCATCTTCATGCGTGGCTCCTTCAGACATAATCAGAGCTCACTTTGGGGTCTCTGAAAAGGTTGCCCAGGTCCTGGTGGAAGCCAGAAAAACCATCCACCTACACCTTGAAATGGAAGCATTTTTCCATTTGGGTGACTTCTAAAGATTTAGATCCCTTTACCTGCTCTGCTCCTCAGGTCATGGAGTACCTCCTTCACCTGTCTGATTCGGGTCTGTCGTACTTGTCCCTTAAAGTTCACTTATCGGCCAACTCGGCCTACCACATGCTGGTGGAGGGGAAAACTGTAGCTCAGTTGAAGGTCTCTAAGACTTTTTTGAAGGGGATCCTCCACCTAAAAACCCCCATTCATAACCCCACCCTACCTTGGGATTTGAATTTTGTGTTAGAGAAGCTTATGCTTCCTTCCTTTGAACCAGTGATGAGCTGTGACATGCGCTACCTTTCTTGGAAGGCGCTATTTTTAGTTGCTATTACTTCTGCTCGTAGGATTTCTGAGCTTCAGGCCCTGATGCATAAGGAGCCTTATCTGATTTTTCACAAGGACCGGGCAGTCCTGCACATCAGTCCTAAGTTTCTTCCCATGGTGGTTTCCGAGTTCACTTTAAACCAATCTGTTGAACTCCTGATTTATTACCCTAATCATTCAAACAGGTGAAAGGATCTTCTTCACACTTTAAATGCTCACAGAATCCTCAGATGCTACGTTCACCGTACTGAGTGCAGAAAATCTGATCAGCTTTTTCTCTCCTTTGCCCCCAAATCCTTGGGATCGGCAGTTTCTAAACAGTACCTTTCTAAATGGTAAGGCAACTGCATTCGCTTCTGTTACCAGAAGTACAACAAACCTCTCCCGGGGGAGGTCAGAGTTCACTCTACTAGAGGAATGGCTACCTCTGTGGCATTCCTGCGGAATGTTTCTGCAGCAGATATCTGTGTGGCAGCAACCTGGAGTTCCGTCCATATCTTCATGAAGCATTATTGTCTAGACATTGTGTAGGGCTGGGTTTTGCCTTGCCATCTTGCAGGGCCTACTGTCTTAGGCTGGTCCTGTGCTGTCTTTCTGTTGCTCCTCCTCCAATGACTCTCTCGGTCTCTCTTTTTGAGTGACTGCTTAAGATTCAGTCCTTTATGTGATGACCTACTGCAGGAACCCTCTCGAAGTACGATACGTAAGAACTTACCGTAACAGTAGATCTTTGAGAGAGGTTCCTGCAGTAGGTCACCTTTTCCCTCCCTCCTTTCCCCAGTTCTTTTGCATTTCTTTTAGTCATTTTGAACTGGGCCCCAGGATTTCATTCTTTCTTCTGTCTCATCCTCCTTGGATCTCCGGTGGGAGAACTGGAAGGCGGGGACCGCCCACTATATAGGGTCATGGTGACATCTGTCACATGACGACGGGTGGACGGTCTCCCACTAGACACTGCTGGAAAAGGTTACAGTGCAGTCCTGACGCCAGAGGGCATAGTCCTGTATGTGCTGACCTACTGCAGCAACCTCTCTCGGAGATCTGCTGTTACGGTAAGTTCTTATGTAACTGTACTATTTTTCTTTAATTCCTAGCCGTTCCTGGTACCAAGGAAAAGAACAGTTCTAGGGATGTGGGAATGTTGTTCTATCCACACTGTCCAGCATTGTCCTTTCCCATTTAAATCTTGCCAGAAAGTCTTCAAGCTGGCTGCTCCCACCCACTCGGGTGGTATATCCTTTGGCTCCATCCCATGATGCCAGATCTTCCTTTCCGCTGGAAGAAGCAGGCTCCCTTCAAGCAGTACCCTCCCAGCCAAGCCTGCGCCCCACGGGAGGACTTGGTATCCGCAGACACTCGGTCGGCTCTTTGAGATGACATGGCCCAGCTCCTCCACAGGGAGGTTGTGGCCAGGGTTGCGGATCCTCTGGAACACCCAGGATTTGTCTCCAGGTACTTCCCGGTACCAAAGCGGACAGGGGGCTGGTGCCCCATACTAGATCTGCATGACCTGAACAAATTCCTTAAGTCCCGCATCTTCAGGATGGTAAATCTGTCCCAGATCATCCCATCTCTGGAGCAAGACATGTGGCTTGGTGCTCTGGATCTTCGGGACGCATTCTTTCACGTCCCGATCCGTCCATCCCAACGAAGGCTCCTCTGCTTCCGAGCCAAGGGAACCCTCTGTGAGTTCCAGGCTATACCTTTTTGCCTCTCCTCGACCCCCAGTGTCTTCACCAAATGCATAGCAGTGGTGGCAGCTTATCTGAGGCACCGAGGGGTCCGGGTGTACCCCTACCTGGGCAACTGGCTGACAGCAGATCCCTCCAGGCAGGAAGTGGAGTAGTCCAGGGACCTGGCCCTCCAGACCGGCATCGACCTTGGCCTCCTGGTCAACGAGGTCAAGTTGGAACTCATGCCCTCGCAGGTGATCATCTTCATCGGGGCAGAGCTCGACTCTTGCCGAGCCAGAGCCCGGCTCCTGGCTGACAGGGTGGAGGTTCTCTCCTTCTTTACTTGATCATTTCTGGTTGGGCACTTGCGCCCTGCCTGGGACTTCCTGTGCCTTGTGGGTTACGTGGTGGCCTGCACCAGCGTGGTCTGATGGGCCCATTAGCATATGCATGCCCTGCAGTGGGAGGTGGCTAGCCAGTGGTCTCAGCGCAAAGGTCACTTTGACCAGCTGGTCATTGTGACCCAAAGGATGTGGGACGCTCTCCAGTGGTCCTAGAGCATCTCCAGGAAGGGATCCCGTTTGTCCACCCTGAGTTGATGGTCATCTGACGACCAACGCCTCTCTCACAGGCTGGAGTGCCCATCTGGGGGAACACAGAGTCCGCGGGCTCTGGACCCCTGAGGAATCCCAATGCCACATCAACCTGCTGGAGCTCCGAGCAGTCCAGCTGGCACTGACTACCTTCGCTCTGTTTGTTCGGGTTCAGATGGTTCAAGTCCAGATGGACAACACCTCGACTACATACTACATCAACAAGCAAGGCAGGATGCACTCCCTACCCCTGTGCAAGGAAGCTCTCCACGTCTGGACTCTCATGCGCAGCCTGAAGGTGGATCTCTTAGCCATCCATGTGGCAGGAGCCTCCAGTCAGCTGACGGATACCCTCAGCATGGTTGGGCGAGGCGTCTCACGAGGGGTCTCTCCTACCAGAGGTAGTTCACAGTCTGTTCTCCCAGTGGGACACCCCTCAGGTGGACCTGTTCGCCTCCAGGGAGAACGCTAAGCTGAGGCTGTTTTGTGCCTGCCCCCCTCAGCATGGTTCGCTGCAGGGAGATGCCTTCTCGAGGCCGTGGACCCCAGGCCTCTTCTGTGCCTTTCCTCCACTCCCCTTGATTCACAAAGTGCTGCTCAGGGTGAGGAGGGGACAAGGCACAGGTGATCCTGGTTGCTCCGGATTGGCCCTGCCAGTTTTGGTACCCCGATCTCCTAAGCCTCAGCAACAGGCTGCTGAGGCATCTTCCCATACGCCCACACCTGCTGTCCAGCAATCAGGGGAAGATACTCCACCTGGACCTTCAATCCCTGCACCAGACAACCTGGTTCCTGAGCAGCTAGAGTTCCAGGCTTTGGGTCTCTCCGAAGATGTCCTCACTGTAGTTGAGGCATCTAGAAAGGAATCAACCAGAAAATGCTATGCCTTCAAATGGAAGAGATTCTCCATTTGGTGTCAGGGCTAGGGGTTGGGCCCCTTGTCCTGTCCAGTGGCTAGCATTTTGTCTCTCTCCAAAGGGGGACTTCGGTCGATGACCCTTAAGGTGCACCTGGCAGCCATCTCTGCTTACTGGGTGTGAGCTGGTCAGCAGTCAGTGGCACAGGAGAAGGTGGTCTGGTGCTTTTTCAAAGGCCTAGATCACATTTCCGATCCGGTGCCTGAACCACCACCATTGTGGGACTTGTTACTGGTTTTGGCAAAGCTCATGGGCAAGCCATTCGAACTGATGCACAGGTGTGACATGTCTCACCTGTCGTGGAAGACCACCTTCTTGGCGGCTATGACATCAGCCAGAAGGATCAGCAAGCACCAGGCGCTCTCAGTGGAGTTTCCTTACCTGGTCTTCCACAGGGACAAGGCTGTCCTGCGCTGCAACCCGAAGTTCCTCATGAAGGTTGTATCGGAGTTTCACCTGAATCAGGTGATGACTCTTCTGATGTTCTTCCCAAATCACACCTCGGAGGCTGAACACAGGCTCCATACTCTGGACCTGAGGCAAATGCTCGCTTATTTTTTTATTTCTTTTTTAGTCATTGGTAACCGGGTAAGGCCCACTAGGCACAAGTGCCTGTTTTCAGCGGCGACCTGGGATCACTGGGCGGTTAAGTGACTTGCTCAGAGTCACACAGTATGGAAGTGGAGGTTGTGAGAATCAAACTCAGGTCTGGTCTGCTGGATGTATCAAGCTCATTCACACCTCGTTCCTCTAACCTCTAGGCTATACTGCCAGCCTTTACTTTATTACAAAGAGCACATGGCTGGAGTTTGGGGAGAGGTTCGTCACCTTTGCTGAAACTGGACCTGACAGACCTGCAGACAAGCGGATGATTGACAGATGGATCACATCTTGCATTGATCTCTGCTATAGGTTGGCAGGTAGTAGTCCTCCCGGAGGGCTAAGGGCTCTTTCCACCTGCCATACAGCTGCAACTGTGGCTGCTTCTAGGGACGTCCCTATCCGGAAAATCTGCAGGGCCGCTACCTGGAAGTCAGCACACACCTTCATTTCCCAGTACCACATTGACTTAGAGTCACACCTGGATGCTGGTTTTGGGGCCTCAGTTCTCCAATCCCCATTTCTTAGGTAGGGGGTATACGCCTTGCCTCCTCCTCCTCCTGGAGAACTGCTAGGAGTCTGGATAGAGCAACATATCCACGTCCCTAGAAACACAGGGTACTCGCCTGTAACAGTAGATCTTCCATGGAATGGTCTCTTGCAGTAAGTCATTACTTCTGGGAGTTCTCGATAGGTGGTGCTCTAACACGGCAGTTTTTTTTCTAGCAGTCTCCACACCAGGGACCACCCACACGACCTCACTTCCTGGGCTGTGTCTATAAAAGTGAGTGGTCCCTGGTAGTCTCTGTTCATTTTCCTGCCGGCTTCAGCTCTGACAGCAGCTTACTTTTCTGCCAGCAGTCTGCGATGTGGATTGAACCCATAACTTGGGGTGCCTGGGCTTCATACACAGCACCGTATTCCTGTGCTCGACCAAGAGCTTTACAATGGATGTTTCCCTGTTAAAGATTCAGGGTGCTCGATCAAAGGGCCCAAAAACCTCTGAGTCCTCTTCAAGAAGCAAAATAGGGAAGGAAATACCTTCACCTAAAGTCCTGCCTGACCGCTCTTCAACGGTCATATCTCCTTAACATGTATCATCAAGAAAACATTCTGCGTCGATGGGCACTATCCCCACCATCGACGGCAGGCACTTCTTCATCAAAAGAACATAGACGTTCAACTTCACATAGAAAGGAACATTCATCGTCAATGGGACATCATTCCTCAGCTCCCCTGTTGACAAAACCACATGCACCATCGACGACGGAGCTCCTGCTGCATTCATTGTCGACGGGGCACACTCCCCTGTCGACGAGAGGACTCCACATGACATCCTCATCGAAGAGAACACCTCCTCCGTCGACAGAGCACACTCTACTTGCTTCTTCGTCGACGGGGCTACCTCCTCTGTCGACGGGACATGCTCCTAAACCTCCATCATCGATGAGAAGTATGCCACCATCAGTGGAGCATGCATTTGCCTTCTCATCGTCGATGACACACTTTCCATTGTTGATGGAGCATGTCCCTACTGTTCTATCGTCAACACAGAGCACACTCCCACCGTCGACGGAGCATGCACTGACTTCTCCATCGTCGACGGAGCATGCACTTATCCATCATCAATAAGACACATTACAATGTCGATGGGGCATGCTTTTATTCCTTTTCCGTCGACGGGGCTGATCCCACCGTCGACGGAGCAGCCCCTACATCATACAACAGCACCTTTACCAACATATAGTCCATTTATGGAAGATCCTTATAAAAAAGTGTCCATGAAAAGCCATGAAATATTTTATAAAAATGTATCAAAAGATTCTTATGGGGCTGCATCACCCCAAAATAAAGGATCATATACTACAGAACACAGAGGCAAACCAGCTTCATTTGCACTCATGCATGGTGCTCAGACACCAGTCTGTGATGAACAAAATGTTCAAAGACATACTGGATCACATTATCGGGAGGCACAAATTGATCCCCCAACTTCAAGCACACAGGGCTCAGAACCCGCTTATATGGCATTCCATCCTCACAAGTGCCAAACATAGAAGAAATTCTAAACAAAGTTTTGAATTCTATAGGTTTTGATTATACACCCACTCCATTAAAAAACCCTCAGTCACAGACTGTGTCTCAGCCTCCATTGAAACAGGCGCGCACAGAGCTAGAACACTCGCCATTTCTGCCTCCTCATGAATATTCTGAGGAATATTTGTCAGATTCTCATATAATTTCTGAACCTTCCAAAGACACAAATTATGATGGTTCCCCTACTAGAAGAGGGTCCGAGTCCCCATATTCTGTACCATCATACTGGGATGAAGAAATATTACAACCACTAAAGGTCATTTCCCCACCGGATGACCCCTCATTCCCAGAAATGATGTTAGTGGGGTTTACCACAACGGAACAAGATTGATTAAGTAAAGATATAGGTGAATATCTTGACATCCGGGAAGAACCTATCCAGGCAGTCCTTCCCTTTATACCAAGGTTCAGAAATGCGATTACTGAAGCATGGAGTCAACCCATAGCTGCACAGGAGCTATCTAGAAAAGTGCACAGGCTTTATCAGGCTCCTATTGACTATCAATATTTAACAAATATTCCCACTGTGGATTCTGTGGTTAATGCAGCCGCTCACAACCACACTGACAAACCTAAACATACAAGTACAGTACCTCCCGAAAAAGATTGAATGTTTTGATTATATGGGGAAGAAAGTGTTTGCTCTAAACACATTACATAGAATACTTGACTACATGGGACATGTGCTTAAATTCCAGCGTACAGTGAGCACCTCTGTTGGGGACATTATAAGTAAACTACCTACATCCCCTGAAAAAGAGCAACTCACATCAATGATAAACACACTTACTTCCCTCTCTCGACATTTATTAAGATTAGGATATGACATTGCCGATGCTTCAGCTAGAGCCTCTGCAGTCGGTATTCTTATACGCCCTTAGGCAGGGCTCCGACTCTCAGGGCTAGCACCTGATATTCAACATAAAGTGGCTAATGCCCCTTTTTCTGGTGACCATCTCTTTGGCCCAGGGGCACAAACAATACTGGACAACCTACAAGCTTTAGGCAGCCAACTAAAAACAGTATAATATATGTACCATAAACCATGCCCTCAGTATAATTATTCATACAAAACTTGAAATTACTATAACCAAAGAGGAAACTTCAGAGGCAAAGAACGAATGCCAAGGAACACATCTAAACTGATCTGTGACCGCCCCTTAGGACAGCCAGGTGCCTCTTTCTCTCATTAAAAACTTCAGACTGCGCCCCGGACTCCCCTTGTAGGCCTCGGAGACCTTTTTCTGGGGGCTTTGATTCGAAATTATATTGAGGCCTTTCCCATGTGGCTTTATACATCTATCCACTTTTTGAGGTATCATTGTTACAGGCCATTACAGTCATTTCATCGGAATGCCTCTCTGCCTGTTGTGCGCCGGACCCTCGTGTCCCTCCCACGAACAGAGCCTACTACTACTCACATGCTGAGAAACACTCGATATATCCTGAGAATATTATAATATGGATCATAATATTCTTACCAAACTTCTACTGCTACATGCAGTCTTCACCTGGCCATAGATAAAGGCCGCAGAAACAATGGTAAGTACATATATATTAAAAACCTTATAGACTTATCAATTTTCTGATTCACGCTACTTGGACAAAAAAAATATATACGTACATATATATATATATATACCCGTATGTCACAAACCTTATGACTTTTTTCTGATTAACACGTTTGGAATCTCAAAGATGAGGTCTAATGGCTCATAATTTGCAATTATCCAGATCATTATTTAAACTTCTGTTCACCCGACAGCATAAATAAAGGGCCTCCCATACTAACATTTCAAGTTTACACATAACAAGGCTGCAGACCCTGGCATACTTGGGACCCCCTTGAAAATGAGATTACTAAATGCACGATGGAACTGACTACATCACTCTGTTGCATGCCATATCTTTACCCTAAAACGGGTAGAATATTGATTACAACAATACTACTGATTCTAAGAGCCACTGGATTCCGTTATGAAATAGATACATTGTTTCATTTCACAACATCGTTGTTTGCTACTTATGTAGCCTGTTATTCCAAACATTGATACATCTCTTTAATGACTTGACAGACATTGCAAAAAAACTGTACTAACTTGCTACATTGCAGCACTACAAAATAATAACATTGTATTATGTGGGTTCCTGTTCAAAACTCAGAACCCAATAGGCTTTGGCATATACTGTCTTTTCCAGTGCATACCACTGAGATCTACCAATTACTCCGTTATATGGCTGAATGTTTTTCTGATTTATTACAGTATCTGATATGCCATACCCTGATCGGGTTTACATCTGCTTAATTCATCTGGCGATGCCCAGTAATAGCCAGTTTGGCCTGTTTTTCAGCCATAGCCCTATAACAAACATTATAATGGAGTATTTACAGATAGGATACAAAATTATCTTTATATGCTGATATACCACTCTGTGCACCT
This sequence comes from Neoceratodus forsteri, assembly GCA_016271365.2. NCBI lineage: Eukaryota > Metazoa > Chordata > Ceratodontiformes > Ceratodontidae > Neoceratodus > Neoceratodus forsteri. The sequence goes on along the minus strand of JADMNL010000028.1, from coordinate 252,904,832 downwards.
ACCGGTCCTAAGACCACACTATATGTATGGCATGGTATACCTCATAAAACAAAAGGAAATGAGGTATGCAGACCTCCAGCTTTGAGTGTACAGGAGTTGCTTCATTAAATACAGAGGAATGTAATAAACAGGTCAGTATGTCCATTCAAAACAGGGAGCTGCCAGTACTAAAATATAGGAGTAACGTCAGGTCTGCTTAGGCTGTAGGCCTATTCACTGTCACCACAATTCTATAAGAAAAGAGAAAGCAATATCCAGAAAACCAGCCTAAAAGATCCCTCGCAGAACTAGAGTCGTGGGGGGGGGGGCTGAAGTGCTAGTGATTAGAAAGAGATTGCTACCACGATGTTCTGGTTCCAGTTAAGTAATTTTGAACCACCCACATCTTGTGGCTAGGCAAGGCAACCCACCCTGTGGGAGAGCAGGAATATACAGGACATTTACAACGTTCACAGATTGAAAGTTGCACGTAGGTACCAACTTTATTTGAGTTTTGGTAACCGGGTAAATCCACTGAGACAATTATAGTCCCTTTTTCAGGGTTGACCTGGGAATACTACAAGCAATACCGAAAATTACAAAAAAAAATATAAATAAAGAATGATAAAAAGTGAATATACAGTATGAGGCAAGATAAAAATATACAATACAGCAAAAAATAACAGTTCAAAAGGTAATTACAATTCAGTAAAAAACATAGTCACAAGTCTTGCTCCAGAGAAGACTACAGGCAGTGGAAATCCAGGGGGGGGGGGGTAACAAAGAAGGTAGTACAAGAAGGTGAGGACAGGGAGTTAGTTAAGGGCAAGGAAGGGAGGGTAGGTAGGAGGAGGGGAGGAATCGAGTAAAGAAAGAAGAGATGGGCAATCAGCGGAAGCATGAACAAGTTACAGAGGCTGTAAGGGAGGCAAGCAGAAGAGATTGGAACTTGGGGAGAGTGGAACAGGACAGAACGGAGGGGGGAAGGGAGTTCCAGACGGTCACTACCGCAAAAGAGAAGGACCTACAGGCAATTGCCAGTCATAGTGAAGGCTTTATGAGAAGGAGGGAGCCAGATCTGAGAGTTCTAGGTGGTTGTCAAAGGCATATGGTCTCACTGAGGCAAAGAGGTGTGAATCTGTGGACCAACTTATGCACAGAACTTCGTGATATACCTCAGTCTAAATTCATAGGGCAGCCAACCCAAAGAGGCAGGAACGTCACAGTGGTGGTGATGGGCATTAACCCCCAAGGCGAACATTCCCACTCTATGGTAGGCTTGAGAAAGGAGAGACAGGGAAAAGGAATTGGTAGAGAGCAGTAAGGGAGCACCATAAGTTAGGAGTGGAGAGGAAGAAGGGAAGAAATGGCAGTCCTGAGGCAGAAGTAAGGAAGGGGCAAATACGATAGAGGAGACCTAGCTTTTGGTTCAGGGTTTTGATGACATTGGAGACATGTGCATTAAGAGAGAGAGTGAGGTGTCCAGGGTGATGCCAAGATATCTCAAGGAATGGACAAACTTAAGGGTATCATCGGTGAGAGAGGAAATGCACAGGGAAGAGAGGGTAGGGTAGGGTATGAGTTTGGGGGGGGGGTAAGTGGGTAAATAATATGCTTTTGGTCTTTTTTGTATTAAGGACGAGTTGATTTCGCATGAACCAACCTTCAAGGGCAGCAAAGTCGGATGCAACTTCTCTATTAATTAGATCAGTATCAGGAGATGAGCGATAGATAATTACGTCATCCACGTAGAGGTGTACGGAAGCTCCTTCACAGAAGTTAGGCAGATCATTGATAAAAAGAGAGAATAACATTGGGCCCAGTATGGAGCCCTGTGGGACACCATGGGTAATGGATCTAAGATCAGAGACTGAACCAGCCCACTTGACCCTTTGATACCGGCAGGATAGATAGCTTTTGACCCAGGCCAGGGTACTGGTATCAAGACCAAGAATATTGAGCTGATGGAGTAGAAGGCTGTGATTTACCAAGTCGAACACTTTGGTTAGATCGACAGAAATGGTTCCAGTAGCAGAACCCTGGTCCATTGCCTAGAATATATCAGAGGTAACTTTTAACAAGGCAGTAAGGGTACTGTGATTCCTTCTAAAACCTTGTTGATGGAGGGATAGCAGGTTGTGATGGTCCAAGTAGCTCTGGAGGAGATTATACACTAAGCGCTCCTGGATTTTAGCCAAGGGCAGAAGATAGATATAGGCAGCAAGTTTTCAACAACATTGTTTGGTCCCCCCTTGTGCACAGGAAGTTGAATTTTGATATCAGCTCTTATCTCACTTAGCAAGAACAATTCAACTAAATACTGAAATGGAGCGCTAACACTGCTTAAGAAAACGGAGATTACATTTAATCTCGGTTATAATGGGAACACGGCTATAGGCTACGGCATCATCTACAAATGATCTGCATCCACCATAATAGGAGACCAAAAAACATTGAGGATGCTAACCAATCCCAGATCCCCATTCAACCACACCTAGAATCTCAGCAAGAAATGAGTCTAGTTCAGCCTTCATTGTCGGAGTTGTTCTCTGGCGGGCGCAGGTCTCCCATTAGTTTTGCTGCAAATGTGGCGGCCGCCTCTGGATCAGTAAAGACGTGTCTTAGATTTGTGTCTTATTTGCAGCCAAGCAGGGTAAACAAGTGGAGCTTCGATTCCTTTCTGTAGAAGTTCCTATCTTCCCATGTCAATCTTCACCATTCATTACTGCTTGGGTTAGTGCGGATGACACCCATCACAGGACTTTTTTTTTTTGGGTTGGCTCAGCAGTGCTGCCACGGTATGACGTCACTGTGTCACTGCGCGAGGGCAGCCGTTAGGTGCCGCAGACTCCCTCCTCATCTCAGTTCTGTTTCTCCCATTGCCGAGGCTGCACCTGCTGCGACGTAGTTGAAGCTTTTCTGCGTCACAAGACTCCTCGTATTCTCAAGTTGTATTCACTCGATGCTGTCTCCCAGTAAGACCGTTTCTTTTATTTCTGTCGACGGCGCCGAGTGCTTTGTTGCTGTTTTTGTCCTTATTTAGTTCGCATCATGTCAGGTTCGGGGGCAAAACGTAAATCAAAGGCAGGCCGTGCCCCTATGCGTCGGTGCTCCTGTGGACGGCATTTCTCTGTCACGGATCGGCATGATGTCTGTCTCCGTTGCCTGGGACCCAACCACGATATGGATGCGTGCGACGCCTGTTTCTCCATGGACCGTTCTGTCCTCGAAGTCCACGTGTTCAAGATCGGCAAGGCCCCGCCGACCTTCGAGGGACGGCGTCGCTCCAGGGATTCCCAGGTAAGGTCTCTAGGCCCTTCCTCTGGGTCCCCTCCCAGGCCTTCACGGTCCGTAGAGGAAGGAGGGCTTCCTCCTCTTGGCAAGAGGAAGCTTTTATGTGTCGGAGGAACGCCGAGGTCTCTCCGGGGCCGCGGTGCAGAGACACTGCAGTCACCTCGAGGTGCAGGCTCCCCAGTGTCGAGGCCCACGCCTGCTGGGCCCGGCACCGGGGACTGTCGCCGCCCTCCGGCGCCATTTTGGATCCCGGCGCCGGTGATCGAGGCGGCGCTGTTGGCAGCGCCGCTCTGGCCTTCGGCGCTAGCCCGGTTCGCTCTCCTGGCGGCGCCGGGTTGGGTTCTGGCACTGAGGGCGGCGCTGTGGGCCTAGCCGGCACCGGTGGGGATCCGGGACCGGGCTTAGCGGGTGGGCTGAGGTCATCCGGCGCCGCCTCTGGCACCGGCGCCGTTTCACCGGGAACCCCTGGGGTTGCTAGTATTGTGGTCCAGCTGATCTCTTCCTCTTCGGAGGCTGATGACTCAGACGTGGACCCGTCTTGGCAACCTGACTCTTCGGAGTCGGGGTCCCCGGTGGCACGTGGTGCTAGGTGGCCCAGCGGGCCTTTTCCGCTCTCCTCGCTGCTGTCCTCCCCTGAGGGCCCCCGGGCTAGGGGTGGTCTTGGGTCCCTGGGGGGCGATGGAGTGGGGGCGGAGGGAAGGGCTCTCCCTCCTGGGGGGCTCGTGGCAGCTACCCTCCCTGGTGCTGCTGCAGCCCCTCAGAGTGGGAGAACGCTGGGGTCAAGGAGGAGGGCGCTCTCGGAGTCCGAGGGGTCAAGGGGCAGGGTGCAGGCGTCGTGGTCTCTGTCGGCCACCCCTCGGGGGGTGGCTAGGAGCCGTAGCGCTGGGCCCCGCCTTTCCCTCTTGGACCCTGGGGTCCTCTCCGGTGGCGTTGCTGCGGGCTGCCCTTCTGGATCCATGCAGTCCCAGGTTCGTCACAGGGGAGGATCCCCTTCTGGGCTCTTCCAGGCTTCCGTTTTGCGACCTGGTCTGTTGTCCAGGATCCCACCAGCTCGGGCTCCGTTTCCCGGATTTCAGAGCCCTAGCAGAGGACAGTTGCCTCTTTGTAGGTGCCCATCTCCCATTCCTCTGCAGCCACCCCCCGCTCTTCCAGGCCATGTCGGTCCTACGGACCCGTTATCCTGGGAGCAGTTTAGAGGTTCTGCTGTGGTCTTCCCCTCATATGTCAGGTGTATGAATGAGCGGGTCTTTCGCCTATCCCCACCGCTGCAAGAATCCTCTGGACACTCGAGTTCTCTATCATCCTCGTCTCCCTCCTCTGAGGGAGAGGAACCCTTTGCTCATATCTCCTCCGATGCTGATTTCACTGAATATCAGCGATTCCTTCTGAGGATGGTGAGGGATCTTCGAATCTCCTATGTTAGGCGAGACAATACCGAACGGGAGATGCGTGAATTCCTTGGCGAATTCAGTGCCCAGCACCTGGTGGTACCTTCCTGGCCTATCCCCTTCCAGGAGGTGTCTATCCGTTCCTGGCAGTCTCCAGCCACCCCTTCTCCAGCCCCGGCAGACTGTCGACGAAGGTATTGTGCCCCTTTTCGGAATCCCTGGGTACTCTCCCCAATCCGCCCTCGGGTTTGGTATACCTAGAGACTCCCTCCGGGCGCCGCCTGGCGCATGACCGTCCACCGGACTCGGATTCCCTACAATTCGACCGGTGGGGGCGAAGAGTGTTCTCTTCCTCTCATGCGATGTCTTGCATTGCATCTCATCAGGCTTATCACGCTGCCTACAGTAGGCATTTGTGGTCGATGCTCTCTCAGATCTTAGCATCAATACCTAATACGGAGCAAACCAGACAAGCTATTGCTCTCTCTGCTATAGGCCTGGAGCTGGCAAGACACCAAGCAAGGGCATCTTATGACGCCAGTGAGGTGGCTTGCGGGGACAGCGATCTGCATTAGACGGACGGCATGACTTCGTTTATCAAGGGTGTCACCCGTGGCCCGGTGTAGGGTGATTCGCTCCGCTTTCCCGGGGACCTGTCTCTTTTCCTCCAGAGCTAGGAGATTACTGCAGGGGCTTCCTCCGTCTCCCCGTCCTCGGGGGGCACCTCCTAGCTCTTCTCCCCCATAGGCTTCTCTCTAGATTAGCCCAGGGTCTTCCCCTTCTGTTTCTCACCAGCAGGAGGCTGGGGGTCTTGTTCCCTCAGGGTTCTACCCCCCCCTTTTTAAGGGGGGGGCTTGGTACTCATCCAAGCAGTAATGAATGGTGAAGATTGACAAGAGAAGATATGAAAATTACGTACCTACCGTAATTCTTGATCTTCTCTTGTACCTTCACCATTCATTACTGATACCCACCCACCTTCCCCTCAGCGGCCTCCTTCTGTGGTGTCTCCCCCTCCTGTCTTGTTCCTCTTCCTTCCTTTGGCCTTTATGCCAAGAAAAAAAAAAACTTTATGTTTTCCATTCTTAATGAATGGTTCCTTTTTTCCTCAAGGTAAAGAGGAACGAGCACGGTTTGTACTTTTCTCTTATTCTGAGGGAACTCTTTCTGACCGCCCTTAGGGTGCGACTTCTAAATACCTTCTTCAGGTTATGCAGTTTCACAGCTTAAAAGACCGTGCTCTGACTCGGCCTCAGCAAAATTTAGAATTCTCCTGGCAGGTATTATCTTTGAGCTCATTCTAGTTGCTGCTTGAACTTGTCAGCCTTGAGCGTCTGCTTTGCCTTGCCTTAGGGAGTCTGATTGAGTTCCCACTCTATCCTTCATACAAAGCTGCCTTCAGAAAGGCATAATCTTTCCCATACACTGCTGTGTTAGCGCTTAACAAGGTGCTAAGGGACTTAGTCCCCTTCCTGGGTGGGTTCTGCCCGGGCAGTCTAGGAGCCCTCAGCTAGGATGTAGGGACTTGGCATGTTGAGTGTTCAGAGATGTTGCCCTCATTCGAATCTGTTCAGGTGGTTCGGTTGAACCTCCCCTCAGTCCTAGCAACTGGGATTCTTGCTCCCTCGTTAGTGTCGAGCCTATAAGCCTCTCAGCCAATGCTCGATGGGCACTGTTCTCCCTCTCAACATGCCTCCGTCTCTTCTTCTTCTTCTTCTTTTCCTCTCTCTGTTCCTCCCCTAGAGCCGCCCCGGAAAGGAGGCCCTGCGGTCCCTTAGGGTAGGAATTCTCTCTCCTCTGTCTATTCTCTACCGGCTTATACCTTTTTTAGTTTATATCCTTTCCTTTTTTTGTCCCTTGGCTCTCTTGCCTCGCTTTCCTTTTTTCTTGCCCTTTATTTTCACCTCTCCGGCTACCAGAACTGAGATAGAGGAGGAGTCTGCGGCACCTGTACGCCCCTCACGCGTGATGACGTCGGCCGTCAATGCGTGTGCCATTGGAGCCGACTCAAAAAAAAACTCCTCAGAGGTGCGCGCCTCCGGCACTAACCCAAGCAGTAATGAATGGTGAAGATACAAGAGAAGATCAAGAATTACGGTAGGTACGTAATTTTCATTTTTAGTAGCTTGTAGCTCCTTCCTGGCTTGTGTTCTGGCTGCCAGGCTTGGGGAAAAAAGCCAGACAACTGTCCTCCCACAGTGTCTCCCTTAGCTCAGGCGACCTGCAGTAAGGAGATGTGATCTTCCGAGGATGACAGGGTTGCGACGGCTGTGAGTGGGCGCTGTGTTGAACTGCTACAGGAGCAAGGCCATTGAAGTATCGCAGACACTTTGAAAATAGCTACGGCTGAATCGGAGGATAACTGCTGCAAGTCCTTGAAAATCAGCCTGTGCACTGCAGACATTATTTCAGCTTTTGCTGCGAACCTGGGTGGAAAGCCCACAATCCGCACGTTGGCCTGTCTCTGTGCGTTCTCAAGGTACTCCATTTTATTCATCAGAAAATTAAGGTCCCGCACATAAACTGCATTGCAGTCCAGTTACCTAGTGTTTGCTGCAGATAGTTCTGTAATCGCTGCTGAATTCTCTTGAATCTTGTAGTCTGTGTCGCTTAACTTAGCTTCAGTAGCAGCGAGCCTCTTGTTGGTCTCTTCCCCTGTGGCTTGTATCTTCATTAACATTGCTAAAATCTGTGCCGAGGGCAGTTCAGGTGCCACAGCAGTAGGCCCCGAGCTTTTCGAGGTACCCACCGCTGATAGAAAGACATCGAGACTCTGGAAGGTATGCTTAGCGTCCTTCTTTGGACCCATCTCGATCCAGAGATGTTTGGGCAGATTTTAAGATCAGTTTGATAGTCGCAGGTGGAAAGTTGGATGTTTCCCAACAGTTTTGCCATTTTCAATGAACGGAGCTGTCTCAGAATGCTGCCACCATGTTGCTGCTCTGTAGTGCCCCAGAGTTGATTTCTTGAGTATGAAATTGAGGTCCCAAGGTGGAACCAGTGTACAACTCAGGGGACATGTGTAAAATACAGTTCACAAATGTATGGGACACCACTAGTTATGCCACCATGCATCATCAGTAAGGGCATGGAAAGCCGAAGTGGCAGCAAAATGTACCTTAATGTATGAGGACTGGAGACTGGAGTCAGATAGGGACAAAAGGTAGTCCAGTTCAGTATTGACAGGACATGTAAATGCATTTAGTGAAAGGGAAGCGTATTGTATGGAGAAGCATATCCATTTCAAACAGTATGCTTGGAGTGTGGAGGGGCCGACATCGGGGGTGGTCCCCCGCTGGATAGTGCTAGCTAGAATGTTTCCGTGGGGTCCTGGCGCCTGCCGGTTTCAGTCCTAATGGTGTAACCTGCTGCAAGAGCTGTTTCTCGAAGTAAGATAGTACAGTTACGTAAGAACTTACCATAAGAGTAGATCTTCGAGAACAGCTCTTGCAGCAGGTAGTTTCCCTCCCACCTTCCTCTCTGGAGGTTGAGTCTTCTGACCTAGTTTCTAGGCTACAGCGTCTTTCAACGCCTTCTACAAACCTTCCTTTGGAAGCGGATCCTCGATCTCCCCTTCAGATGTCATTCTTAGGCCTGGAGTCTCCGGCAGGAGAACTGGGGATGCTGGGGGACCGCCCCTTTTGTGTCATTCCTGACGGGGAGGGGCCGACGTCGGGGGCGGTCCCCCGCTGGATATTGGTAACTAGAATTTTTCCGTGGGTCCTAATGGTGTAACCTGCTGATCTTCCCTTGTCAATCTTCACCATTCATTACTGCTTGGGTGTAAGCCAGAGGCGCGCACCCGCCACGGGAGCTTTTTTTTTTTTTTAGGGTTGGCTCTAATGGCGCCCGCCCTCGGAAGCGCGCATTGCGTCATCGCGAGGCGGCCCGTTAGCAGCCACGGACTCCTCCTCCATCTCAGTTCTGTTTCTCCGCCGTCGAGGCTGCACCTGCTCTGCGGTTAGTGAGAAGTATACGTAGTTACATAAAAAACTTTCTTCGACTCCTCGTTGTCGTCTCAGTCTGCATTCGACGCCATACTCCGGTAAGACCGTTCTTTTATTGTTTTCTACAGCGTCGAGTGTTTTTCCTACTGTTTTTTCTTAATTGTTTTGCATTATGTCCGGTTCTGGAGCAAAGCGTTATTCGAAGGCGGGCCACGCCCCTATGCGTCGGTGCTCCTGTGGCCGGCATTTTTCCGTCTCGGACCGGCATGATGTATGTCTCCGTTGCCTGGGACCCAACCATGACATGGATGTGTGCGACGCTTGTTTCTCCATGGACCGTCGTGTCCTCGAAGTCCGCGCGTTCAAGCTCGGCAAGGCCCCGCCGACTTTCAGGGGACGGCGTCGCTCCAGGGATTCCCAGGTATGGTCTCTAGGCCCTTCCCCCGGGTCCCCTCCCGGGCCTATACGGTCCGCGGAGGAGGGAGCTTCCTCCTCTTCTCTTGCCGAAGAGGAAGCTTCTTTCGCGGTGTCGGGGGAACGTCGTAGGTCCCTTCCGGGCCGCCGACGGTAACACCGCCTCGGCAGTCACCTCCTCGGAGGTGCAGGCTCCCCCAGTGTTGAGGCCCATGATTTCTGGGCCGGACACCGGTGGACCCTCAACGCCGCCTTCCGGCGCCGTTTCGGATCCTGGCGCCGTTCGCGGCTCCGGTGATCGAGACGGCGCCGTAAGCGGCGCCGCTCTGGCCCCCGGCGCCGTTCACCCGGTTTCTTCTTCCTGCGGCGCCGGGTCGGGTTCCGATGCCGGGAGTGGCGCCGTGGGCTTCGCTGGTGCCGCGGGAGGGGTAGGGCCGGGTCTGGCTGCCGCGGGTGTGCGGGGTCATCCGCGCCGCTCTGGCACTGGCGCCGTCATGGTGCCGTTGCCCCGGGACCCCGGAGTTGCCAGTATCGAGGTCCTGCTGGTCTCGCTCTCTTCGAAGCCGATGACTCGGATGGGACCCATCCTGGCACCCTCACTCCTCGGAGTCGGGGTCTCCGTGGCACGGAGTGCCAGGCGGCGGGGCCCCTCCACTGTCCCCCCTCCCGCCCTCCCTGAGGGCTCTCCGGCTAGGGTGGCGCTGAGTCCCAGAGGGTGATGTGGTGGGGACTAAGGAAGAGCTCCCCTCCCGGGGACGGTGACAAGCCCTCCCGGGTGCTGTTACTCCCCTCTGGGGTCTTGAGGGGCTGCGGTCGGGAGGCTCTCTCAGAGTCCGAGGGGTTGAGGGGCGGGGGGGCGGAGCCCCGGTCTCTGTCGGCCACCTCTGCTGGGGTGGCTAGGAGCCGTAGCGCTGAACCCCGCCCTTCCCTCCTGGGCTCTAGGGTGCCCTCTGGTGGCGTTGCTGTGGACTGCCCTTCTGGAACCATGCAGTCCCGGGTTCGTCACAGGGGAGGTTCTCCCCCTGGGCTCTTCCAGGCATCGCTTCCTCAGGGTTCCATCTTGCGGCCTGGTTTGCTGTCCGGGATCCCGCCAGCTCGGGCTCCGTTCCCCGGATTTTAGAGTCCTGGCAGAGGTCTTTTGCCTCTTCGTAGGTGCCCTTCTCCTGTATCTCTGCCTCTACCCCCCCGCTTCCGGGCCATGTCGGTCCTACGGGTCCGTTATCCTGGGAGCAGTTCAGGGGTTCTGCAGCGGCCTTCCCCTCATACGTTAGATGTATGCATGAGCGGGTCTTCGACTCTCCCACCGCCAGGAATCCTCTGGGCATTCGAGCTCTCCATCATCCTCGCCTCCCTCCTCTGAGGAGAGGAACCTGCTCACCCTTCTTCCGACATGATTTCACTGAATATCAGTGATTCCTTTCGAGGATGGTGAGGGACCAGGATCTCTTATGTAAGGAGAGACAATACGAGCAGGCGAGGTGAATTCTTGGAGAATTCAGTGCCCAGCACTTGGTGGTACCTTCCTGGCCTCATCCCCTCCAGGAGGCGCCTATCCGTTCCTGGCAGTCGCCAGCCGCCCTTTCTCCAGCCCCGCTGACTGCCGTCGTGGGTATTGTGCCCCCTCGAATCCTAGATGCAGCTTCCCAACCCGCCCTCAGGCTTGGTGTACCTAGAGACTCCTTCCGGTGCCGCTGCCTGGCGCACGACCGCCCCACCGGATCCGGATTCTCTACAGTCGCACCAGTGGGGGCGAAGAGTGTTCCTTCTCTCGTGCGGTGGCTTGTATGCATCTCATCAGGCTCACCACGCTGCCTATAATCGGCATCTGTGGTCGATGCCTCTCAGCTCCCAGCATCAATGCCTGATATGGAGCAAGCCAGACAAGCTGTTGCCCTCTCTGCTATAGGCCTGGAGCTGGCAAGACGCAAGCAAGGGCATCTTCACGCGCCAGTGAGGTGGCTTCCAGGCTTGGGACAGCGATCTGCATTAGGCGGACGGCAGCATGGCTTAGTCTATCAAGGTTGTCACCCTGGCCCGGTAGGGTGATGCGCTCGCCGGGGACCCGCTCTTTTCCTCCAGAGCTAGGAGACTTTTGCAGGGCTTCCTCCTCTCCCGTCCCCGGGAGGCACCTCCTAGCTCTTCTCCCACATAGCTTTTCTCTGTACTAGCCAGGGTCTTCCCCTTCTGTTTCTCACCAACAGGAGGCTGGGGGTCTTGTTCCCTCAGGGTTCTACCCTTCCCCCTTCTAAGGGGGAAGGGGGCTTGGTACTCTCACCCAAGCAGTAATGAATGGTGAAGATTGACAAGGGAAGATATGAAAATTACCTACCTACCGTAATTCTTGATCTTCTCTTGTATCTTCACCATTCATTACTGATACCCACCCACCTTCCCCTCAGTGGCCTCCTTCTGTGGCGTCTTCCCCTTCCGTCTTGTTCCTCTCACTTCTTGGCCTTTATGCCAAAAAAGAAAAAACACATTTTCCGTTTTTCCCATTCTTATTGAATGGATCCCAGGGATTACTTTACTCTAAGATTCATTGGCATTTGCTTGTAGAAGTGCTGGGTCGTGAGGGAGATGCACGACTCTTGCACCGCCGTGTTGACAGGCGAGGCACTTCTAGGGACTCTGTGTAATACTGTCTGTGCAGTTAGTATAGTCCCAAGAAACAACCGCTAATTAATTACTAAACCCTGGAACCCCTCTTTCTTTTTCTCAAGGTGAAGTGGAACGAGTACGGTTACAAAAATTTTCCTTAATTCTGAGGGAACTCTTTCGGACTGCTCTATAGTGCAGTCCCTTGCCTTCTCAGGTAATGTTGCCTCACAGCCTGGTGGTCATGCTCTGCCTCGACACCTTTTGCTAGGATCCTTGGCAGGCATTACTGCAAGAAAAGCCCTTACAGCTGCTGGCTAGCCTTGTCAGCTTCAAGTCTCTATCTGCCTTGACATAGCAAGTCCGATTGAGTCCCTCTATATTTTCTTACAAACTGCCTTTGAGAAGGCTCAGTTTTCTTCCTGTACTCTTCTAGAGTAGCTCTTATCAAGCTGCTTGAAACTTAGTCCTCTTCCTAGACGGGCGCTCTTCCGGAACAGGTTCTGCTCAATCAGTCCAGGAGCCCTCAGCTAGGATGAAGAGACCTGGCATGTTGAGAGTCCAGAGGCTCTGCCCTCCCTTGGTCTGTCTAGTGGGTTCGGTGAACCTTCTCTTCAGCCCTACCAATGGGGATTCTTGCCCCCTCATTACTTCGAGCCTTAAGCCTCTCAACCAGCAATGCTCGGTGGGCACTATTGCCTCCTCAGCATGCCACTCTTTTCTTTCTCTCTGCTTCCTTCATTCCTTTCTTTCTCCTTCCCTTTTCTCTCTCTCTGTTCCTCCCTAGAGCCGCCCCGGAAAGGAGGCCCTGCGATCCCTTAGGGCAGGAATTCTCTGTCCTCTGTCTATTCTCCATCGGCTTATTCCTTTTTCAGTTTATTTCCTTCCTTTGCTATCCCTTGGCTAGCTTGCCTCGCTTTCTCTTTTTCTCACACTTTATTTTGCCTCTCCGGCTAACAGAACTGAGATGGAGGAGGAGTCCGTGGCTGCTAACGGCCGCCCCTCGCGCATGATGCAATGCGCGCCTCGAGGGCAGCCGCTAGAGCCAACTCTAAACAAAACAAAAAGCCTCGGTGGTGCGCCCGCTTACACCCAAGCAGTAATGAATGGTGAAGATACAAGAGAAGATCAAGAATTACGGTAGTACGTAATTTTCATTTCTCGAAGATCTGCTGTTATGGTAAGTTCTTACGTAACTGTACTTTTCCCTCCCGGGGTTCACGGAGCATTCTTCAGCCGAAGGGTTGGTGGCCGACTCGTGTTTTGGCGCTCGGGCAGTACTGGAAACGTCGACAAACCGCCGGATAAGAAGTCCAAGAAATTGGAACATTCGGCTAAGAAGGTCTATGCTGCATCCTCGCTTGGCCTCCACCAGGTGAGCTCGGTCGACATGATGGCGCACTTCTCCTATGCCCCTTTGGGCTCTCTGGATGAGGTCAAGCAGGTCCGGGACCAGGGCCGGGCTGTGACCAAACAGCAACTTGAGACAGCTCTGGACATCGGAGATTCCTGTGCCTGCTTGGTGGCAGTCGCAGTGTACCATAGGGCTTGGCTGCGGATCTTGGCCTTCACGGCAGACACTTAGCAAAAGCTGGCGGATGTTTCGTTCCTAGGCACCGACCTGTTTGGGCCCGGTGTGGAGGGTCACCTCCAGCATATCGAGAAGTCCAGTGCCATCTAGGACTCTGTTACATCCACCCAGAGGGATCCAAGCAGCAGAAGCGTAAGCCCTTTTGGTCCTCCACTCCTGTGGCAAAACCAGCGCAGCATTAGTCTGGCCAGCAGGCTCCGTCCTGGCAACCAAAGCCCAAGTCCGTGCCCTTAGTGGTCTAAAAATCCAGAGGGAAGGGACCAGAGGGCTCCTCAGCCGGGTCCTCCTCCAGGCCTGCTCAGTGATAGGATGGGGCTGCCACCTTCATGCCCATCATGCCTCCCCTAGGTCCTCCTGTGGGAGGCCAGCTCTGACACTTTCTTTCCACCTGGTCCGTTGTCAACGCGGACAGGTGGGTTCTGGAAGTGGTCGGTCAGGGTCTGCCTCTAGAAATTGAGCAGTACCCTGCCAGCCGAGCCTGTGCCCCATGAGAGGATATGGTAGCCACAGACACTTGGTTGGCTCTTCGAGATGACATAGCCTAGCTCCTCCACAGGGAGGTCGTGGTCAGGGTTGCTGATCCTCCATAACACCCAGGGTTTGTCTCCAGGTACTTCCTGGTGCCAAACCGGACAGGGGGTTGGTGCCCCATGCTGGATCTGCACTACCTGAACAAATTCCTCGGGTCCCGCACCTTCAGGATGGTAACTCTGTCCCAGATCATACCATCTTAGGAGCAAGACATGTGGTTTTGCTGTTTGGCTCTTCAGGACATGTTCTTTCATGTCCTGATCCATCCATCCCGCCAAAGGTTCCTTTGCTTCTGAGCTGAGGGAACCCTCTATGAGTTCCAGGCCATGCCATTCGGCCTCTACTTATTTATTTGTCTTTGATAACCGGGCAAGTGTACTGATCCAGGGGACCATTTTCAGGTAGTTGGCCCCAAGAGTCTTCACCAAATGCATAGCAGTGGTGGCAGCTTACGTGAGACGCCGAGGAGTCCGGGTGTACCCCTACCTGGACGACTGGCTGATAGCGGGTCCCTCCAGGTAGGAGGTGGAGCGGTCCAGGGACCTGGCCCTCCAGACCTCCATCGACCTTCGCCTCCTGGTCAGCAAGGCCAAGTCGGAAGTCGTGCCCTTGCAGGTGATCAGCTTCATTGAGCAGAGCTCGACTTTTGCCGAGCCAGCTCCCGGCGGACAGGCGGAGGTTCTCTCCTCCTTTGTCTGATCATTTCTGGTTGGGCACTTGAGCCCTGCCCGGGACTTCCTACACCTTCTGGGTTACGTGGCGGCCTGCACCAGCATGGTCCGATGAGCCCATTGGCATATGTGCTCCCTGCAGTGGGAGCTGACCAGCCAGTGGTCTCTGCGCAAGGGTCACTTTGACCAGCTGGTCACTGTGACACAGAAGATGTGAGACAGCTTCCAGTGGTGGCTTATCCCAGGGCATCTGCAGGAAAGGATCCTGTTTGTCCGCCCGAGTTGACGGTTGTCCTGACGACCGACACGCCTCTCTCTCTTGGGCTGGGGTGCCCATCTGGGGGAAAACCGAGTCCACGGGCTCTGGACCCCCCAAGGAGTCCCGATGCCACATCAAACTGCTGGAGCGCCTAGCAGTTCGGCTGGCACTGACTATATTCGCTCCATTTGTTCGGGGTCAAGTGGTCCAAGTCCAGATGGAAAACACCACGACCATGTACTACCTCAACAAGCAAGGTGGGACGCACTCACTGCCCCTGTGCAGGGAAGCTCTCCGTGTCTGGACTCTCGTGCGTAGACTGGAGGTGGATCTCCTAGCCATTCATGTGTCAGAAGCCTCCAGTCAGCTGGCGGACACCCTCAGCCTGGTGGGCGAGGTGTCTCATGGTTGGTCTCTCTGGAGGTAGTTCACAGTCTGTTCTCCCAGTGGGGCATCCCTCAGGTGGACCTGTTTGCCTCCAGGAAGAACGCAAAGCTGAGGCTGTTTTGTACCCGCCCACCTCAGCAGGGCTCGCTGCAAGGGGATGCCTTCTTGAGGCCATGGACCCCAGGTCTCTTCGATGCCTTCCCTCCACTTCCTGATCCACAAGGTGCTACTCAAGGTCAGGAGGGACAGTGCACAGGTGATCCTGGTTGCTCCGGACTGGCCCCGCCAGTTCTTATACCCTGATCTCCTCAGCCTCAGTAACAGGCTTCCGATCCAGGGAAGGTACTCCACCTGGACTTTCAGTCCCTGCACCCGACAGCCTGGTTCCTGAGTGGCTAGAGTTCCAGGCTTTGGTCTTTCCAAAGATGTCCTCACTGTTGTGGAGGTATCTTGAAAGGAATTGACCAGAAAATGCTATGCCTTTGGATGGAAGAAATTCTCCATGTAGTGTCAGGGCAAGGAGTTGGACCTTTTGGCTAGCATTTTGGACTACTTGTGGTCTGTCTCCAATGGGGGACTTCAGTCAGCGAGCCTTAAGGTGCACCTGGCAGCCATCTCTGCTTACCGGGGGCGGGTTAGTCAGCAGTCGGTGCAGGAGAATGTGGTTTGATGCTTTTTCAAAGGCTTAGATCACATTTCCCCTCCGGTGCGTGAACCACCACCACCATGGGACATGTTGCTTGCTTTGGCAAAGCTCATGGGCAAGCCATTCGAACCAATGCACAGGTGTGACATGTCTCACCTGTCGTGGAAGACCGCCTTCCGGGTGGCTGTCACATCAGCCAGAAGGATCTGTGAGCTCCAGGCACTTTCAGTGGACTCTTCTTACCTGGTCTCCCACAGGGACAAGGTTGTCCTGTGCCCCAGCCCGAAGTTCCTCCCGAAGGTTGAGTCGGAGTTTCACCTGAATCAGGTGTTGACTCTTCCGGTTTTCTTCCCGAATCATACCTCGGAGGCTGAACACAGATCCATACTTTGAACCTGAGGTGAGCGCTCGCTTACTACAAAGAGCACACGGCTGGAGTTCGGGGAGAGGTTCACCAGCTATTTGTCACCTACGCTGAAGCCGCACCTGGCAGACCTGCAGCCAAGTGGACGATTGGCAGGTGGATCACATCCTGCATTGATATCTGCTATAGATTGGCAGGTAGGGAGCCTCCTGGAGGGCTGTAGGCCCATTCCACCCACCATACTGCTGCAGCGGTGGCTGCTTCTAGGGATGTCCCTATCCAGGAAATCTGCAGGGCTGCTACCTGGAAGTCAGCACACACCTTCATTACCCATTACTACATCGACCTAGAGTCACGCCGGGATGCTGGCTTTAGGGCCTCAGTTCTCCAGTCCTTATTTCCTAAGTAGAGGGCATGCACCTTGCCTCCCTCCTCTCAGCGAACTGCTAGGAGTCTGCCAGATAGTGTGGATAGAACAACATATCCAAGTCCCTCGAAACACAGGTTACTCACCTGTAACAGTAGTTCTAGGAGTGAAATATGTTGTTCATACACACAGACCCACCCGACCTCCCCTGGCTTCAATGCACAGTACTGCTCCCAGCAGGTAAGATCTGACATCATAGGGCGGAGCTGAGGGTTATACCCCAACCCCGGGTGGGTGGGAGGAGCCAGCTTGAAGACTTTCTGGCACATCTTAAAGGGATAGGACACTGCCAGATAGTGTGGATGAACAACTTATACCACTTTCGATATCGGTTTGACTTTGAAATCTCAGGTCTCCGCTGTCGTTAAATCTTCCTTTTACCATCTAAGGAATTTCACCCGGGTGAAACACCTGGTTCCTCTGGCCGACCTCCCTATATTGGTCCACGCCTCCGTAACCACCCGCCTTGATTACTGCAGTGCCCTCTACCTAGGGCTTCCTATGGTTGATATCCGCCACTTGCAGCTGGTGCAGAACGCGGTGGCCAGGCTTCTGACTGGTACGACTAGGCCTAGTCATATTACGCCTGTGCTGTGCGAACTGCACTGGCTGCCGGTACAGTGGCGGATCACCTTTAAGCTTGGCTTGCTGACCTATAAAGCCCTACACGAGCAGGGAGCCCGATATCTGCAAGAGCTCCTGATTCCCTGCTGCTTCCGCCATTCACTCCGATCCACCGACGAGGGATTGCTAGAGATTCCCAGGGTTCATCTGAAAACATCTGGAGCACGTGCTTTTTCTTATGCTGCACCTACCCTGTGGAATTCTCTATCTCGTTGGTTAAGAGAATGCCTGACTGTCATGAGTTTTAAATCTGATTTTAAGACTTATCTGTTTTATCAAGCTTTTTCTGTATGATTTGAATTTCTGTTATTGTTTATATTGGATTTTACTGTAAAGCGCCTTGATAATCTAAAAGGCACTTGAGAAATGCATTTTACCTTACCTTATCTCCTAGAACTACTGTTACAGGTGAGTAACCTGTGTTTTTCCTTATCTGGATGACTGGCTAGTCTCGGAAAACTCCTGTCAGGAGGCCAAGTCTTCCCTTCTTCTGACACAAGGCACCCTAGAGGACTGGGCTTTCTCGTATATGTACACAAGTCACAAGCAGACCCTGCTCAGGTTTTGGACTTTATAGGTGCAAAACTAGAGAACCTGCAGGGAAAAGCATTCCTACTTCAAGCAAGGGTAGCAAATCTGATTGCAGCTGAAAATTCCTTCGGGGACGGTCAGCCCAGGCCTGCAAGGGATTTCTTGCACTTGCTGAGACACATGGCATCCTCCAATGCAGTGGTACCACGTGCCAGGTTCCAAATGAGAGATAATCTTACCTTGCCAATCTTCACCATTCAGTACCATGTAGGGAACCATTGGTCCCAGAGGTGGGAACCACTTTCAAAACTAGTGCTTGTCACAAAGTCCCTGGTTAGGGCACTGGAATGGTGGAAGAAGGTATGCAGCCTCAGTAAGGGGGGATCACCTTCCTTCAGCAAGCACCTACGATCAAACTCAAAACAGATACTTACCTCCTGGACTGGGGTGCCCTCTTGGAGGACCTCACTGTAAGTGGCGTGTGGTGTACACAGTAATCCCAGGACCACATAAATCTCCGGGAGCTCAGGGTGGTGCAGGTCTCTTCCTCCAACATCAGAGATCAGCTGGGCCAGATAAGGACAAACACCACCACAACTATGTACTACATAAACAGACAGGGAGGAACAGTCTTCAAAAACTGTGTACAGAAGCAGTGAAGAGTTAGAACATAGCATACTCCCCTGGAGGTTCATCTCTTGGCATTGCTACACCTGCCAGGGATGGACAGTGTGCTGGCAGATTCCCAGAGCAGAATCAGCCATGGAAATCACAAATGGAGCCCAGACCAGCAAGTGCTGGTGACAGTGTTCAGAAGGTGGAGTACACTAGACATAGACCTGTTTCCATCTTGGGAGAACAGTCAGCTCCCACTGTTTTGTTGCAGACCCTCATACCTGGGTACAGTCCCAGAGGATGCCGTCATCCTCAAATGGTCAGGGAAGTTTCCTTATGCCTTCCCACTTTTGCTGAAAGTACTTGTAAAACTGAGATGGAAGTCAGCAGCATAGAGGATTGTATATGAGCAATCATACACAACAAGGCTATTCTGAAATTGAGAGGTATCGTTACCATGGAAACCTCGAGACTGAAAATAGCCTTGTTTGTGTATAGGCAACCATACTTTAAAATCCTGTGTCCAGTAAAGGTCCCCACTGCTTTTTAGCGTGAGCTGTAGCGGTCATTTCCAGTGCCATTCACTTCCTGGGTTATCTCTTACCGCCACGGCCACTTCATCTAGCCTTCGTGCCAAAGATTGATGATGTTGTGCTGCAGTAGTGACGTCCTCAGTGCAGCACAACAACATCATGGCCTCACTACTGCAACACAGCAGTGCTGTTCCAGGCATGGATCTCCATGCAGAAGAGTAGTTTACCATACACTGTAATGATTTTCATAGCTCCAGTTTGGGCCAGGCAGATTTGGCATTCCTTGCTCTTGTCCTTCACCAGCTCTGTGAACCTGCCCTGGAACTACATTCTGATGACACTGTCTCAGAGCAGGATAACATTCCCAGATCTGAGAACGCTGTGTATCAGAGCTTGGTTCTTGAAGAGCTAGAGTTCTCTGGGTTAAATCTTTCTGAAAAGGTTCTGAAGTGCTTAAGAGCAGCTCTGCATTTCAGCATGCATGTTTAATAAATAAGATGTTTTCGCTGTTACAGTTTACTAGAGAATACATTGTTTCATTTTCAGTGTTCCTTTCCACAATTTACAGAACATCTTGGTAGTCCATCTTAAAAGTCTGTATAAAGAACATCTGAAAACATCTGCCTGTCCCGTTAACCTCATAGTGCCTTTATTTGTGACATCACAGTGCTCACCATAACAGCATACTGATGTCACAAACAGCAGTTGTGTTGGCAGGGAAGAGTTAGATACATTTTGAAAGACTCAGTGAAAAAACTGCCGCATTACCTACAATATTTAGTAGGCCAGCAGCAGGGGAGAGTAAACATATAACAAAGAACTAGAAAACAAGAAAGTTGTAACATAACTAGTGTAAATCTAGTGTTTTTAAGTTGCCCTTTAAGGTTTCCAGGAAATCCACAACAAGAGAAACCTATGCTTCAAGTGTAAAAGATATTCCCTTTGGTGTGCCCCTAGACAGCTCAACACACAGCACGTCTGTATGGTCTGTCTTCAGTCCTTGGGCCTCAGGCCCTCAACCCTGAAGATTCATTTGGCAGCAGCATCATCTTATGCCTCAGCAGGCAAGGACTGGTCAGTTGCCTCACATCCCGTTTTCAAGAAATATTTCAAGGGCTTTAATCGCCTCATTCTTCCAGTAAGGGATCCTGTCTCCCATGGGAGCTGAATCTCTGCATTGCCGGCTGATGGAGGCTCTGTTCAAGTCCATGACAGCTGCTGCTTTGAAGTATGTCACCTGGAAAGCAGTTTTCCTGGTGGCACCGATATGTGCTAGGAGGGTGAGTGAGCTGCAAGCCGTCTGCCCATGTCCTAACTGCGTCATGTTTCACAGGGACTAGGTAGTCCTAAGGGCAAAGAGAAAATTCCTCCCTAAAGTGGTTATCTCCGTTTCATCTGAATCAGTCAGTTACACTTCCCATTTTCATTACAGCAAAATCCAGATCTGTCTTCGAGGGTGGAGCTGTTGCAGCAGGTAATACCATTAGGACTGAAGTTGTCAGGCATCAGGACCCCACAGAAAACTTGTAGCTAGCAGTCTGAGGCAGGGGACTGCCCCTGATGTCGGCTCTGCCCGACGTTAGACGTGGTATAAAGGGTGTGGTCCCCTGGCGCCACCTTAGTTCTTTTCCCACCGTCGACCCACGTAGTTCGGCTGCATGGATGCTTCTCAGCAGTCGACAGCCATCGAACGTTAGATCAGTTGTTTATTCTTCAAAATCCTTATTATTTTCACCTCGTTTATGTCGCCCTCACCACTGCGGGCGAAAGTCAAAGTGTGCATGCAGGAAGCAGATTCTGGCCAAAAACAGCCGCGCGGCCTACCTCCTCTGCCTAAGCCCGGATCACCAGCCCAACACCTACACACATTGTCAGAAATTCAACCAGAAGACTCGCGCCAGAAGGGCCCACGCTCTCAAAATCTTCCTTCTAGAGAAGAAACTTGTGGCCATGCAGCGAGGATCAGGGGCCAGATCACCCTCTTCCACCAGGGATTCCCCACCCAAGGACAGGTCATCAGGGGGGAAGCATCATCATAAGGAAAAGGATTGGACCAGGTCTAAATCCTGCCCCAGGTTGCCAGCGAATCAGGCGCCGTCTTCATCATCCTCCGGTAGGAGATCTGGTTCGGCTCCAGTCCTGCCGTCCAAACCCTCCTGCACGACTAAGTCCACTCCCGCCTCTTCCCAGGGAAAACACTGGGAGTCAGCCTTGTCAGGACACCATCACACTTTCTTGGCTCACCGACCTCTAAAAACCTCAGGGTTGACCCAGGAAAGCCTGTCCAGGGCTCAGGACAGGCCCAGTTCTTCCGAAAAATGCAGAAGGGCAGAAGAACCCTCCGGTAGGCAAGAGGTCGCCCAGACTTGGACTCCTCCCCTTCAGACTAAGGTACGCCCTCCTCCAGACCAGCGCCAGCCTAGCTGGTCACCTGCCCCATCGACCCGCTCCCCGACGCCAGACATGGGGCGGTCACTGGATGAGGACCAGCCATCCTCCCCTCCGCCAAGGGACCAGACACCTGATAAGGCCACACCGGATGCCCCTCCAGTCGAAGGCGATACTGGTCATCGGCCTACTGACGCCGGGGTCCTGGACCAGATGCCCGTCGAACCAGAACCCCCAGGCGCCCGCTCCTAAGGAACAGACGCCCGGACCCTCCGACCCGGCACTGACCCCTGCTGTTGTTCCAGTAGCAGACATTGGACGTCTCTTCACTACTTGGTGGAATACCGTGAAAGGGGACCTTCTGTACAGACCCCCAGCAGTGGTCCCTCCTCCGCTACCCATGGGGTCCCCCCAAAGAACCTCAGGGGAACCAGGGTGAGCACCCGAGTCCACATCCCAAGGGGAAGAGAAGGAAATAACTTTCATCTCCATCTCCTTCCCCCCTTCAGTCATGTCCTCCCCGGATGAGGGTGGCATAGATTCAGACTTCTCAGACGGGGAATTCCTTCCCCCCTCCCCAGAACCTAAAGATTCCCCTAGGTCCCCTCCAGATGATCCCTCATTCAAACAACATGAAGTCTTGCTGTATTCTGACATATGCAGTTAGCTCCAGCACTTGAAATGCCCCAGAGAGGAAAGAGTTAACTCTATGCCAGAGCATAGAACGTTGAGCTTGAGCTCAATTCATACCTCTGTCTGCTGCACTTCAAAGTGTAACTGTCAGATTCTTTACTCCGCCTAATTGAACAGTCACTCCGGAGATCTCTCCTTCACTTGCTCAGTTCAGTAAAGTCAGTCGGTTTAAATACCGTTTTTTTCACTATTTTTCTTTCGGTTCCGATACCTGTCTGCGGTACAGTAAGTGTTGTAGGTAGTGGACTTAGTTTTAGTGTCTAATTTTCTGTGGAAATTCTAAAGTCTATTGGTCTGGTTTGGAACTGACAGTGTTTTAGTTTGTGTTATTCTTAATTTCTTAGTGTGAGGTACCGGTCCCTATCGGTTTCAAAATTTTTTTATTTTAAATGTTTTTTTCCACGACCCGTAACTACGGTTGTTAACCGATGTTTTTGGGGTGTCTTACCTGGCTTTTAAGCTGCTAAAGGGTAAGTGGTTAGTCTGGCCATGTCTGAGAAATCCAAGAAAAACAGGGCCCACTGGGTTTCAGCACTGTAGTGAGTGTGGGGACTCACACCACCTGTGTTTGTCTGGGGTTTGACCACCTCGATTCAGACTGCCAAATCTGCAGACATTTTCTGAAGGCCACCCTGGATAAGAGATTGGGTAGGCTTAGGGAAAAGAAGGCCGAGAAGTCCATTAATCCGGATGGCCAGCCCGGTTCGGTTTCCGACCGAACCTGAAGGAGTGCCCACTGACCTGGGCGATACTCCTTCGGGCAGAAGGAGGGCCGATCGTGAAGGGTCGGTTCCGGCTAAGAAAAAGAGGAAATCGGACGGTTCAGATCCAGAACCGCAACGTCCAACCGCCGAAGAGATAGCCAGGGCGATAAGTATTGTAGAATTGCTCTGTCCGGTTCCGTCCAATCCGGCATCTCTCGATAGGCGGTCGGTTCCCCCAGTTCCAGAATATTGTCCAGATGAGTATTATGAACCGTATTTGGAGGGGGGAGAAGGGGACAACGGTGATTATGATGATGGTGATGATGGTGATGTGGAAGGTCTGGATGAGCCCACTGAACTGGACATCTCCCCATACAGGCCTTCTAATGTTTCCCCTCCCAGGCTTTCTGAGTCCCCATCCCACTATCTGTGTTGCAAAAAAGTGGCAGAGACCCTCCAGCTCCCTCTGGTTGAAGCTGTTGAGGAACAAGAAGAGCCTGATTTTATAGAAATGATGAACATCCCAGAGTCCAAAAGGCTGTCTGTTCCCCTCCAAAAATCTTTTGGGAAATGGACAAAAAAAATCCTTCAAACACTAAAGTCTTTACTTCCTGTGGATAAGAGAAGGGACAGGAGGGATATGTTGTCAGGCTCCGGTACAGAGTACTTGTTCCAACAATGCAGCCATGTTGGGGTCATGCATGCTGCAGCCTGTGACAAGGCTAATATACCTTTGGCTTCACACACCCCAGACAAGGACTCTAGGAAGGTGGATGCTATGGCCAAAAAACAGTACTTGGCATCCTCCTGGGGACCCAGGCAGGCAAATTATATGGCCTACACAGCCAGATACCAGGCGTCCAGATGGGATACTTTTCTGGAACTGGCTAAACAGGCTTCCCGCCAGCTAGCCAAGGAGCTGGAGGAGGTGGCTGCTGATGGGATTGCGGCATCTAAGATCCAATTTCATGCTGCTGTGGCCTCAAATGATGTGTCATCACGAGTCATGGCTACATCTGTGTCTCTTCGGAGAGTTGCTTGGCTCAGATGTACTAGCCTCTCACAGGACGCTCAGGCTAAGGCCATGGATTTCCCTATGGTGGGTAATTCTCTGTTTGGGGAGCAGAGAATTACATGAAAAAGATGGATGAATACAGGACCACCTACAGGAGTGCACAGGCCAAGGAAAGGCAGGCAGCTCCTCAAAAGCAGCAGTCTTGGGGCGTGGCAGGCCTTTTCACAGGTCTTTCTGCCAGGCACAGGCCTCCTCTCCTTTTCCTCAGAGGGGGTTCTTCAGAGGGAGATGCAGAAGGGGGATGAGTAAGGCTGCATCTTCCTCCCAGTCTACGGCTCCTGCCAAGCAGACACCCTGATGTGTCAGCCCGGGTTGGCTCCCCTATTCCAGTAGGAGGCAGGCTGACTTGCTACTTCCAGGCCTGGAAGTCTGTTACCTCAGACAAGTGGGTCCTCGAAGTAGTAAGCCAGGGACTGGCCCTCAGCTTCAGACAATTTCCAAAACTGAGGGTCTGGTCCTTTCTACCTGCAAACATCTCCGAAACCATTGCCCTAGAGGCAGAGGTTTCCTCTCTGCTAGCTCTCAGAGCCATAGAGAGAGTTCCTACTCCACACAGGGGCATGGGTCTGTACTCCAGATACTTCCTTACCCAAAAAAAGACTGGAGTGGCGGCCTATCTTAGACTTAAGATACCTAAACAAGCACCTTGTCAAGCCAAGATTCAAAATGTTGACTCTGGGAATATGGGAATAATTCTTCCCTCTCTGAGGCCAGGGGATTGGTTAGGCTCCCCGGACCTCAAAGGTGCCTACTTTCACATTCCCATCAGGTGCTCCCACAGAAAGTATCTCAGGTTCGAATTGCCTTCAGGCCATTATCAGTTCAGAGCAATGCCCTTCGGACTAACATCAGCTCCAAGGGTGTTCACAAAATGCCTAGCAGTAGTAGTGGCCTTTCTCAGGAGACAGAACATCTCCATTTTCCATACCTGGATGAATGGCTCATTGTGGGGCAGTCTCCAGACGAAGTCAAGTTAAACTTGCAAGTGACACAACAACTTCTCACTACCCTAGGATTCCTCCTATACCTACCAAAGTCAGTTCTTGAGCCAGTGCAACTCCTAACCTTCATAGGGGATAGAGCTGGATACTATCCAAGTAAAGGCTTTTCTTCCTCTGGCAAAGGCAAAGGCCCTCACAGATCTGGCCTCTTCTTTCTGCCTTCTGGTGTCTCGACCAGCAAGACATTTTCTTCAGCTCCTGGGCCACATGGCAGCTTCCACTGTGGTGGTACAGGGAGCCAGATTTCAGATGAGGGATATTCAGTTCCATCTGAGGTCCTTTTGGTCTCAGGAAAAAGATCCTCTAATCAAATTGATTCCAGTGACTCAGACTCTGATCCAAGCTCTCCAGTGGTGGCTGGATCAGGACAATCTCAGGCAAGGAGTACCAGTCATCAGTCAGTCTCATTCAGTGGTGTTAACCACAGATACTTCTCTCCTGGGCTGGGGAGCTCACTTAGGTTCCCTCACAGCACAAGGGGTGTGGTCCCCTCAGGAGTCTCTACTTCATATCAATCTTCTGGAACTTAGGGCAGTGTTCCTGGCTCTCCAAGCTTTCTCGGACTCTGTGAGGAACAAGGTGGTTCAGGTCAGGACAGACAATACCACCACCACGTGGTACATCAACAAGCAGGGAGGCACTCAGTCTACAGCCTTGTGCACAGAAGCCATGAAAATTTGGTCTCTGACTTATGCCCTGCAGGCATCTCTGGTAGCAGTCCATCTACCAGGGAAGAACAGTATGCTAGCAGATGTCCTGAGCAGGATCTCTCAGGGCCACCCCGAATGGGCCCTGGACCCCTTCATATTGAAAGTAGTCTTCTCCAGGTGGGGCACTCCAGAGATAGATCTCTTTGCAGCCCCAGACAATCATCAAATTCCTCTCTTTTGTTGCAGACCTCCAGTCATGGATACAGTTCCCCTGGATGCTCTGGTTCTGGACTGGAAGGGCAAATTCATTTATGCCTTTCCTCCTTTTCCCCATTATTCAAGGTCCCGGTCAAGATCAGGTCACAACTGTGCAGGGTGATCCTGATTGCACCAAACTGGGCCAGACAGCCTTGGTATCCTCCGTTGATGTCCCTAGCAGTCAATCTTCCCCTATCTCTTTCCAAGAGGCACAACCTGTTAACCTCCTCTCAGGGAATAATCTGGTACCCCAACCTTCAGTCTCTCAACTTCAAGGCTTGGCTCTTGAAGAGTTAGAGTATGCAAGTGTGCACCTGTCTCAGGGGGTTCTGGATATTCTTAAAGCCTCTCGAAAACCTGCCACCAGAAGAACATACAATTCTAAATGGAAGAGATTCAGCATTTGGTGCTCCAATAAGGATGTCTTACCAGGCACTACGGATCTGGCTACTATGCTGAATTATATGGTTCATCTCAATGGCCTAGGTCTCAGGCTAGCCACTCTGAAAGTACACTTAACAGCTGTCTCTGCATTCCTGTCAGTGGGGAAGGCTTCCCTCCCTGGCATCTCACCCTGTTTTCTGTAAGTTCTTTAAAGGTTTGCTTCATACCAACCCTCCCTTTAAGGACCTTGCCCCTGCTTGGGATCTTAATGTTTGCATTGCTCAGCTTATGCAACCCCCTTTGAGCCATTGGCTTCAGCAGAACTTAAGTACTTGACTTGGAAAACTGTGTTCCTTGTCGCTATCACGTCTGCCAGGCATATTAGTGAGTTACAAGCTCTGTCAGTGGAGCTTGATTTTATCTCATTCCATGGAAATGAGGCGGTCCCTAGAACCAATAGGAGGTTCTTACCCTAGGTGGTTTCAGATTTTAATCTGAACCAGTCCATGTCTCTTCCTGTGTTCTTCACTGATCATTCTTCTTCAGGAGAAAGAAGATTACACCATTTGGATATTAAGAGGGCACTTAGCTACTACATTGAGCATACTAAGGCACTTAGGTTTGACTGTTCTCAGTTGTTTCTCACTTATTGTGAAATGGGAAAGGGTAAACCTGCTACTAAGAGAACTATTGCCTGGTGGATTGTCTCTTGTATACAATTCTGCTATGAAAAACTAGGCAAAATACCCCCGGCCTGAGGGCTCATTCGGCTTGGGGTACAACTGCTTCTCTGGCTGCTGCCAGAGAAATACCTTTATTAGAAATATGCAAAGCAGCCACCTGGAAAACAGTCCATACATTCACCAAGCATTACTCTCTGGATATCCAGGCTAGGAGTGATGATAGGTTTGGTGCAGCAGTACTGCAGAGCTTGTTCCCAAAATAGGTTCGGTACCCTCCTCTAAGGGGGTACTGCTTGGTAGTCTACATATGTCAGAATACAGCAAGACTTCATGTTGTTTGAAGAAAAAAATTATTCGCCCTTAGTAACTGTGTTTCTGCTTTTAATGGGTCTTGCTGTATTCTGACTCTTCCTGCCTCCCTCTCAGAACCTGTTTTTCAAGTGGGCTGGCAGGGTACAGTGTTGCACTCAGGGTGTATTTTTTGGCATTCCCTTTAGAAAGGGGTAGGTTATGTTTATGTTGTTTTTGTAGTTATGTTGGTTTACTACCTGGTAATTATTTTGGGGTTCTCGACTTGAGTCTTTTGGGACAAAAAAATTGGTTGCCTGTTGGCTAATTTATTTACAATTTCCACTTAGGAGATGTAATTAGTTAGTATTAGCTCATAAGAATCTGATGGTTACACTTTACAGTGCCGCAGACAGAAGTTTGAACTGAGCTCGAGCCCAGCATTTTATGCTTTGGCATAGAGTTAACCCTTTCCTCTCCGGGGCAGTTCAAGTGCTGGGGCTAACTGCACATGTCAGAATACAGCAAGACTCCATTAGAAGAAACACAATTACTAAGGTGAGTAATTTTTTCTTCTTGGATATCATGCGGCACATCCAGACCTTATATGAGTGGGACACAGAGGATCTGGATCCAGAGCGTAAATGCCTGGCCAAGTTCCTCGGGGAGAAGGAACCCAAATCCTTGGTGATTCCACCGTTTGTGGAACCATTTCAAGATGCGACACGCCTGACCTGGAGGACACCGTCCTCCATTCTGGCAGTCC
Source organism: Neoceratodus forsteri (assembly GCA_016271365.2). NCBI lineage: Eukaryota > Metazoa > Chordata > Ceratodontiformes > Ceratodontidae > Neoceratodus > Neoceratodus forsteri. Next base: position 252,877,146 of record JADMNL010000028.1, on the reverse strand, counting down.
CAGGAAGGCGGACAGACTCTGTAAGCCACCAAAGTCTGAACCCTTCCTGGGCGAACAGCCAAAGGCCAATTCGTTGGTCCTCACAGCTGCCCATGGCAGCGGATCTCAGCCAAAACATTTGCGCTCCCAAACCTCCTGATCCCGTCTCCCAAGAAGTTTGATGGCTGGGGTCGTAAAGTCTTCTCCTCAGCCACTGGGGCCATCAGGTCACTGAACTTTATGTCTCACATGATCACATATCAACAGTCACTGTGGAGAAAGACTATGGACCTCGCAGAAGCTGTGCCTGACTCCAAATCCAAGCAAGAAATTCTAGCTTGTGCCCAATCAGGTTTGGATGTGGACAAACACACTCACCGGTGTTCGTACAACGCCGTAGACATGGCCTCCAGGGCAGCTGCCTCGGGAGTCCGCATGAGACAGCAGTCTTGGCTCCGGCTCACGGGTTTCCAGCTGGACCTACAAGAGTCCATGCTGGATTCCTCTTTTCAGGGTGCCGATTTGTTTGGCCCTGAGGTCGAGCAAATGGTAAAACAATTACAGGAGTCAGAGAAAGCAGTGGCTGACGTACACCGCATGTACAAATCTCAGCCTCAGAAACCCCGCCGGCACCCTTTTCGTAGAGGTCAAGGGCAGGCTCGGGAGTAAGCAGGGATTCAAGAGACAGAGTCAACCTGCCCCTCAAGGTTCCAAGGGCCCCAAGCAGCCAGAAACTCCTAGGGGCCCAGGTCCCTCCCAACCCCCTCAGCCTGACTCCCTCTGCTGCCCTCCTCCCCTAGTGGACAGGCAGAGCGAGAAGGTAGGAGGGCGGTTTGCGCTTTACTTGCTCGAATGGTCCAGTATCACTGCAGACCAGTGGGTTCTGGACACCATTTAGAAAGGGTATCCGATAGAGTTCATCTCTATCCCGCTGGACAACCTACCCAGCATGTTGTCCACCAGATCACAGTCTTCTCTTAGAAGCCGAGATTCAACAGTTCCACAGACCCAGAAAGGGAAAGGTTATTACTCTCGATTCTTCCTGGTCCCGAAGAAAACGGGAGACCTTCGTCCAATTCTGGACCTGAGCCAGCTCAACCTCTCAGTGAAATACCAGAGGTTTCGGATGGTCACGCTGGAAGGCCTTTTTCCCTGCTTCAGCAAGGGGACTGGCTGTGCTCCCTAGATATGCAGGATGCCTACATGCATATCAAGGTCCTGAAGTCCCACAGAAAGTTTCTGTGATTCAGCTTCAGAGACAAGCACTACCAATTCCAGGTACTTCCTTTCGGCCTTTCCTTAGCCCCCAGGGTCTTCCCCAAATGCCTGGTGGTGGTAGCGGCGGCCCTCCGCAGGAGAGGCCTCTTTGTCTACCCTTACCTGGATGATTGGCTCCTCTTCGCTTGGTCAGAGGAGGAACTCTTAATCGCCCTGTGACAGACGCAGGCTCTATTTTCTTCCCTGGGGATTACAGTAAATTGGCCGAAGTCACACTCCTGGCCAACACAAAGTTTGCAGCTCATAGGGGCTATCCTGGACACCGGACAGGGAAGAGCTTTTCTGCCTCCAGACAGGGCAGACCGCCTTCGGATTTTGGTCAGTGGGCTCCAGAAGACCCCCTATTCCGCTGCCCCGGTGGTTTTACAGCCTTTAGGCCATATGGTAGCAGCCATAGCCACAGGACCCTTAGCCAGACTCCATATGAGGACTTTACAATGGCACCTCAAGGTTCAGTGGGACCAATTGGTGGACGATCTGGATTTCCGAATCTGGATCTCTCGGGCCGTACATCGTTCTCTCGAATGGTGGCTCTGTCACGACAGTCTAGTGGGAGGAGTTCCTTTCTGGAGACCTTCTCCTCTTCAGACTTTAACCACAGTTGCCTCTCTGTCCGGTTGTGGTGCTTATTTAGGGGATCACAGGACCTGGGGGTCTTGATCTGCCACAGAGAGCTCTCTACATATTAATGTTCTGGAAATGAGAGCAGTGTTGAATGCACTAACCACATTCGGAGACCAGCTCTCGCTGGGTCCTCTCCTGGTGCAGACAAACAATACGCCAGTAGTCTTCTACATCAACAAACAAGGGGGAACTCATTCGTACCCCCTTTGCAGGGAAGCCATGAGTGTGAGGAACTGGGCAGTGGAACACCAACTGGACCTCATTGCAGTCCATCTGCCTGGGGTTCAGAATGTTCTCTCTGCCAGTGTCAGCAGCTCTACCTTTCTGAACCACGAGTGGGAACTGCTCCAAGATGTCACAGACGACCATTTCAGTCGCTGGTGCTGTTCAGAGTTGGACCTCTTTGCGTCCCCGTGCAACACCAAACTGCAAAGTTTTTGCTCACTCGTTCCAGGGCCTGGTGTTTTTTGGCGAGACGCATTATCCCTCTCTTGGACAGGGAAGTTCCTTTTCCCCTCATTCAGGGAGTACTGCTCAGATTGCAGTCAGAGGGAGCCAGAATGATTCTGGTGGCTCCTCTATGGCCTCATCAGATCTGGTATCTGCTGCTCCAGCAGCTGTCTCTGGCGCCTCCAGTTCAGTTGTCACTCACCACCCACTTATTTTCACAAGAGCAGGGGACTCTTGTTCATCCTGTTTTTCAATCTCTTTACCTGCATGCGTGGCTCCAGCAGTCCTAGCTGAAGAGAGACTAGGAGTGTCAAGCATGGTGGCTGAGATACTGGTTGCAGCGAGAAAGCCTTCCACTAGAGCCACGTACGCTCTGAAATGGAAACACTTCTGTCTGTGGGCTACGGCCCGTGCTCTAAATTTCTTGGGTTGTCTGGCTAGGCACGTGCTAGAGTATCTCTGCCAACTTCTGGACTTAGGATCGAGCTATTCATCCATCAAGGTGCACATGTGTGCGGTTTCCGGATATCATGACCCTATCGGAGATAAAACTCTGGTACATCTTAATGTCTGCAAAACCTTTCTTCGAGGGTTCTTGCATGTCAGACCTCCCAAGAGGGTCATAAAAAAGACCTGGATGGCAACCGCTCCCCCTGGTCGTGATCTCGCTCCCCGATGGCCTCTTCTCCTTCATCCGGGGGATCCTCGTTGGCTATGGCTGCCCCGACCCATACTGACAGTGCACCTGCCCTATTCTAGACACTGCCTTCCAAGGTACTGCTTGGAGTCTGCAGACTGTGCAACATTATTAGTAAACTCTTGTAGCTAGAAGAAAAAAATTACGATAGTAATGATGTTTCTTCTGGACTGTTTACTAGTGATTCATTCAAGCTGTACCTACCTCCGCTTTTAGAACTGTAGGTAGTATTAAAGGGTTCTTCAGAATAAATAAAAAACGTTTTATTGCTTGAGCATTTCATTAGTGCAAATGTTGCAGGTTTTTTTTACATTTCGTTTTAATATATGTTTTTTGGCATTCCTATTTCTGTTTACATTAGATAGCAATATTTAGAAGAGATTGAATATGCGGTCACAGCTCTGGTCAGATCTTCAGCTGTAACTCTGTTAGGGTGCTGGACAGAGCATGACCACAGTTCAGAGTTTGAACCTGAACATTCTAAGTTCCATCTACGGAGCAGCAACTCCGCTGAGATTATTGCAGATTGTATGAATCATTAGTAAACCCTCTAGAAGAAACATTACTATGGTATTTTTTTCCTACTTCCTAAACAAGTGACATGGTCTCAGAACAATAATAACCAGCGATGATTCTGCACTGTTAATTTCTGTATTTTCTCAACAAAACAAGCAGGGCTGGGACAAAGAAAAAAACACAATGGTCCCAAGCGTAAGTTGCCAGAAGTGTGTGGTCCAGTCATGACAACTTCAGGGTTTGTCCTGTGGCCTGTACTTGGGCAGCTGCAGGTGATTTAGTCAACACAGTCATTCATGTTTGATGGAATTAGACTACCCATGGGAGGGTATCAGAAAAGAAGGCAAACCACTGTTACTTCCTGGTGTGTTCCAAACATTAAAGAACTTGTGTACTACCTAAAACAGATACTAGTTTTTAAAAGCAGTCAACCATTACCTTTTATATCTGAGGTATTTTATCTTTTCACTCTGTTTAATTAGAAGATTGTTTACCTGGTGTTAGCAGGTGTGATGTGTGGAACAGCACTCTGCCTGGCAGCTGACATATCTAGCTCTGTAGTGTATAGTGGAATGCTGTTATGCATGGAATTCCATGCCTGGAATATGTTTGCTCTGCTGCACTAGTGACATCATTATGTTGTTCTGCTGCAGTAGTGCTGTCACTACTGCAGCAGAACCACTTGGAATGCTGGCACATTGTTGCTTTCCTCTATTTAATTCTGTGGTAAGACAGTATTCTAGAACTTCTAGAGACTTCACCAGTCAGTTTCATTATGAAAAAGAGAAAGAAAATACAATGCACACATTTCACGTAATACTACTATACACTATAAAAAATACAGAATGAGCAACATTATGCACAACCAGTGTGTTCTATCACCTCGTGATTCTGATTCCCATGGACCCTGCAAGCTTCGCTCTCGAGGTCAGAGGGAATCAGAACCAATCTGTGGCAGAACACATTGGTTGTGCATAGTTGTCCATCCAGTATTCTCTATATTGCCTCCCACTACATAATCAGCATCGTGACCTCACTGACTGTGACATCACTGCTGCTTAGGAATAGCCACTCTGTGGCTGCCAGGTTACTCAAATGTGATGTCACTGTCATTGAGGTCACAATGCTGATGATGTAGTTGGGGGGGGGGGGATAGAGACAGATAAGTCAGCTGCCAGGCTAAGAGCTGTTCCACACATCCAGCACAATATTATAGATACATACATAGATACATAGACAGTGTCGGCAGATAAGGGCCCTGTGGCCCTATTATCTATCACCTATTATCACATAGGAGACTTTCTAATGAGCAAAAGGAAAAAGAAAACTACTTCAGAAATAAAAAGTTACAACTGACTACTCCTTAAAATTTGTATTGATCTTCTTCTGGAATATTTCTTTCATCAGGTCACACCTATGGAACTTGGCCGTCAGGCCCTAGGATTCCACTGAAACTTTTCTGCAGCAGTTAACTAGCGGCTGCCCATGCTGATGTCACCATTACTATATATACATGGACAGCCCTGCTCCTTCCTCAGTTCTTTTCACGTCGTCAGCCTTTTTGCACAGACTCCATGGAAGTCTCATCGCTCAGTCGACCGCCCCCCCCCAAATATTTTCTTTATTTTTATTTATGCCAAGCACTTATGTGTCAGCTCTTTCCTGTCACTGTGGCTGCGGAAATTGATTTTCTTCAGCCAAAGACCTCAGAGTGTGTTTCTGTTGTCTCGGGCCTGGCCGCATCATCCTTGCTGGCTACTCCTGTCTGGAGTTCTTCTTTTTCTGGTGGCGTTGCTAGCCTGTCCATGGGGACCTCTGGGTGGGGTACTCCCTGCCTTCTTGCCGCCGGCTTCCTTCTATGGATTGTAGGTTTCCAGGGCCTGGGACAAGTCTTCAGGGGATCACAATTGCAGGGACTGGGACTGTCCCACGGTTTGCTTCCCCTGAGAGTGCTGTTTCTCCACTGTCTCTGTTCTTTGGGAGTTCAACAATGGCTCCGGCCTCATTGCTCTCTGCTGTCCAGGCCTCTACTCCTTCCAGGTCCTTACGACTGTGGTGTCTGTCACCGCTTTGGTGGCCGGACTCAGATTAATCGGCCCCTGGGCCATTGACCCTGCCACCCCAACCTATGGCTCTCCTAGGCCTTCTGGTGCTGGGTTTCTCAGGCCCACCTGGTGGCTACAGCCCATAGTTGGAGTAGGGTTTTCTTTCTCCTCCGTTGATCCTTGTGTCATCAGTGTTTCTTCCATTGACCTTCACACCAGTTTTTGCTGTCTCTGCTCTTCTCCTACTGGAGTTTGATGACGGTGGCTGTGGCACCATCATCCCTTGCTGTCTAGGCAACCCGCTTGCTATACGGTCAAGACACTTTTATCCGTCTCCGTGGGGATTCCAGACTGCAGAGTAATATATACTAAATTTGAGGGACTTTTTTGGGGGTGAATGAGTCTCCTACCCAAGTCCTTTTTCCCCTCACCTCCTGCTTTGGAGGTTGCGGGTTGGGGCCCTATCCTCATCCCTCCCTTCTGTTGTTATCACAGCTGCACATGCCACCAGGGTGCCCAAGCCCCTTGGTTCTTTCCCTCCTAATTTTGAATCCAGGAGAATTATTCTCTGGGGTAAGGGACCCTTCCTTTCTGCCACATTAGGCCTCCACAGTGGTTACCTACCACTGCTTCTTCTGGAGCTAGGGCAAGGCAGCGGCTCAGACCCTACCTGCAGGTTGTCTGCCGCCAAAGCTTTTTAAGTCTTCAGGCTGTAGAGGATGTTTGCTAGCCTGTCCACAGAGCCATCTCTCTTAGGGCATGCTTCTCTGACAATACTGCTGCCCCTGGCATCTACCCCAGGCGCCATTTCCAGCTGAGGGTTTCAGGCTTGTCAGCCCATACCCAGCAGAATGCCTTAGATTCACCTTACGACGGTTTCTGGCTTTTTGGCCCTGGTGTGGGGGACATTATGCTTGATTTACAGGCCTCTGGGAGAGCTGTCACTTCCGTCCCTTCTCTTTACCATACTGAGCCCAAGATGACCACAGGGTCGTATTCTAGGCCTCCTGGAACAGCTGCTAAACACACCATCGGTTCCATTATTCTTTCCTCCAGACCTCCTTCCTAGGCTAAAGGAGGAAGTCATAGCTTTGCTGCGCACGACAACCATACAGCTGGCTCCTAGGCAGTGCTGGGATACAGGGTTCTGCTCATGGTTCGTCCTGGTTCCTAGGTGGACAGGGGCCCTTGCCCCATTTTTAGAATTAAGGAACTCAGTTTTTGACTCTAGTACCACAGTTTCCTCCTGTATTATTTGAGGCAGGGAGACTGGCTTTGCACCTTTGTCATGCGGGCTGCTTTCCTCAGTGTCCAGCTCGGCCCCCACATAGAAAGTACCTCAGATTTCCTTCTTCAAGAGGTGCATTTTCAGATCAGAGCCTTGCCATGTGGCCTATCCTCTGCACCACGGATTTTTACTGGGTGCTTCGCAGCTGTTACAGCCACACTCAGGGGGGAGGGGCTATATATAGTCCTTATTTGGATGCTTGACTCCTAATGGTCCCGTACAGGTACCCTGTCATACACGTTATCATTCCTTGCAGATGTAGCAGTCCATGGGACTAAATCTTTTTGGCCTAGTTGGTCATGTCCCCTTCTCATGGGCTTCAGTACCTTGGGGCAGTTCCTGACCTTGCTAAAAGGAGAAATTATTTCGCCAGGTCAGGGCAGACTGCCTAATGTCTTAGGCTTGTTTTGGGGCTGAGGCTCGGCAGTCATGACCAGTGCCTTTCTGATCCTCCTCGGCTTGTTGGCTGTAGTTATGGTCTCCTTGGCTGGCTGTTTATGTGGCCCTCTCCATGGTCCTTGGGGGTTAGCTGGGGTCCCCATCCAGAGGATCTAGCTCTGCTGGTGGCTGTCTCCTCTCTTGTCCATAAGGTGCTTACTGAGCTCCGGCGGGAGAATGCCACTGCGTTTCTGGTGGCATCGTTCTGGCCCTTGTAGATCCATCTTCAATCGCTGTGGCAGGTAGCCATGGAATATCCAGTTCCCTTGCCTCTCTGCTGGACTCTGTTCACACAGGAACAGGGACCCCTGGTCATTTACATCTCCATTCCCTTCATTTGCATGCATGGATCCTGCAGGGGTAGCCATAGCTCGCTTTGGGGTGTTTCAGATAGTGCTTGAGGTTCTGGTGCCTGTTAGAAAGCCTTCTACCAAGGCCTCATTTTCAATGGAGTGGAAATGATTTGCTGTATGGGCCACTACTTGACAGTTGACTTTGTTTTCTTGTCCAGTGCACTAGGTTCTACAGTTCTCTTGTCCTGGTCCAAGGCTGGTCTCCAGGACTCTTCTATTAAGGTACACGTGTCTGCTGTTTCAGCCTTGCATGTGCCTCTCGAGAGCCGTACTGTGGCCCAGAAGTTGTGGCCAGTATCTTTTTGAGAGGCATTCTATATCACAAACGCACTCAGCAGGTCAGGCCCTCTGCTCCCACAGTGCCAACCTCCGAGCGCAGTAATGTGAACAGGGTAACCCTCCTGTCTGCTTTTGGGTCCATATCACCATTAGTCTCAGGTTCTGTGGGGATTCAAACTGTGAACCTTATGCTAGCATACCCGAATGTACAGGCTCAGATATGTACCCTCTTCAGTGGATTGCGGTACAATCTTTCACTGGGGCACCAAGCCAGGCTTCCAAAATGAACCCTTAAAACTCCAAAAAAGACCTTGGTTATATTCTTACCTTTTTCCAGTTTAGTAACACCATCAAGCTTTTGAACAGTTGGTGTCAGTCTTAACCCTCTATACGTCACATGTAAAAAAGAACTGGCAGACTCGGGCAGTCTTTCAAAATAAAGGGTACTTTACTAAAAGATGATATAAACATGAAAAATATAAACACAGAACAATATATCAAAGAACATACAATCACTTCAAAGAAAAGCAAAGAAAACTGCAGACAAACTCTTACCAACATACAGTTTAGATATTTTCTAATGTATTACCTCTTAAGTGCTTATCAGAGCTGTGTCTCTAAAGTCCCAAGATGGAATACATCTAACTAAACAGTTCAGACACAGTATAGTTTAAACTGTGTCTCACTACACCCCTTCTGTAAGTCATCTGGCTCCTCCTTTTAGAATATAAAAACAATACAAACAGGATGTCCTGTCAGGAGGTATATTAAATAAGGTGACATCAGCAAAAACTCATTTCCCAAATTAGGAATCTTTTTTTCAACTAGTTCCCTTGAAGTTTTACAACCCTGTAATCCTTCACCTAAGTGTGAGATAGCTGGCAGGAATCAGCTTAATGATGTCTTGTTTCTGAAGTCATAAAATGTATATTTTAGTTTCCCAGCTTCAGAGCAGCAACAGGTCATAAAACGGCCATAAAATGCAATTTCTCAAGGAAGTTAATTACAATACAGAGATCTCCTGTCAGTGTACTATATCCTGTAGTTTTCACCGAAACCTGGGGGGGTGCGCACACCGATGGAGCACAGGCTGTCTTATGTGAGACAATCACATACTATATTTTTATATTACAAATAGCATACAATAATTATAACCAGCTGGCCAAGCGTCACATTCTACACTTGAAGCCTCCTTTCTGATTTCCAGTTCCGGCTCGGGACCTGACTTTTGTCCTTCAGCGGCTTACCCTGCTACTTTCTGAGTCAGCCGTATCTTGCAGGCTCTTCTTTCTGTCATGGCAAGCGTTTAACAGCTACAGGACCTTGTGTGCAAGCAGCCTTATTAAATTTTCTATAAAGTCAGGGTGTCTTTAGGTACCAATCGTAACTCTCTTTCTAGGGTGGTGTCTGCCTTTGCTCCATACCCCTCCATCCACCTACTGGCCTTTTACCCTATGCATGCTCCTCCGGGGGACGCATTGTTCCACATTCTTGATGTGTATAGTCTTTGGTGTTCCTACTTCCCGGGGCAGTTATTGGACTTTCTTCCAGAGGCCCTGTAACCTTGATAGCCAGTTTCAAGAATGTGTCAGTTGCTGTTATCTGTGCTGGTACCCATGGACTACTGTCCATACTTTTGCAAAGTGTTACAGTCTGGACATTGTCTCTAGAAGGAGGGCTGGCTTTGGCCTGGCTGTGCTCCAAGGCCTTCTCTCCTCAGCCTCTGATTTCCCACCACCCTTGCTGTCCAGTTGTTTGTAACTGCTTGGGACTCATTCCATAGGTGTGACCTGATGAAAAAGCTATCCCCGAAGAAGATAGAACAGTTACGTAAGAATGTATATAGTCCATCTGAATGTATAGTACTTCACTGTATAACTTATGCAACTGTATGTCTATCTCATGTATCTTCCCCCTTCCCTTGGTTGCGCCTAGAAACGAGCCTTGGCTCAGTGTGCTTTTCCCGGTTATCAAATGTTTAAATAAAAAACAAAACTTGCCATAACAGTAGATCTTTGAGGGAATCTCTTTCATCAGGTCTTGCGGTCCCACCCTCCATCCCCCTTCTGAGTTTTTGCCTTTTTCTGGCTTTCCTGTTGCTCCAGCTTCTGTTGTATCACTGGGCATCTCTTGTCTCTCCTCGGTCCCTTAGGGGAGGGCTTGCTCATCTTGTTTCCGTAGGAAGCAGAACTGAGGAGGGAGCGGGGCCACCCATGCATAGTACTGGTAATGTTGGCACCTGATGTTGAAATGGGCGGCCACTAGTTGACTGCTATAGAAAAGCTTCTGCGGGAACCTAGTGCCTGATGGCTAAGTTCTGTAGGTATGACCTGATGAGAGATTCCCTCCTATATCTACTGTTACTGTAAGTTCTTATATAACTGTCCTTTTTCCTCTGTGCCTGTTTTGGCTCCACTAGCTCTTTAAATGAGATCTACGGGCAAAATTAATGGAACCATCACTGCATAGATCATGGCTCCAGTACCCCTATCCCCCCCACTGCAGTCACAATATACATTTACTAGTTTAAATACCTTATTGCTCGTAAAGTTTGATAATCCCCATGGTGCAGCCGGTATTATGTAACAGAGGGTACGGACTGCCAGTGATCACGCTGCAAACACCGCGATATGCTGACGTGGCTTTGCCCTTTCCTGTATTGTGCCTGTATGTACAGAGATTTAAAAATCTTTGCATTTCCCATGCCTAGCGCTGTCTTTACAGAATTTGCCTAATTGCAATGTGTATGTGAGGCAGATTATGTTTGAGAGCAGATCCCGGCACAACTTTAAGAAACACAGCTATATGTGTATCCACAGCAATTTGCGAATAAATTTAACCACCATTTATTTTGGCTTTTGCACATTGGTTTCTTTGTTCCAGTATTTGCCTTCACCAGCAGCGGGACCGTGGGACTGCATCGAGTGCACTGTTGTGACCATTTCCAGTGCGTCCACACACACAAGCTATGGGGCAGTGCGGATGCTGCAGAAGTGTGGCAGGCAGCCTAGTTCCCCCTGCATCTTGTGTTTTATATATGTTGGGGCAGTATAGTGTAGTGGTTAAGGGCACTGAGCTACAAACCTGGGTTTGAATCTCATCAGCTCCCACTTGCATACTGTGTGACCCTGGGCAAGTCACTTAACTTTCTTGTGCTCCCAGGCTGCAACTGGAAACGAGCTCCAGCTTAGTGTGCCTTTCCTGGACAAACAATTTCCCCTTCCCCTTTTATTTACGTCCCTCTGCAGAATTTAGGCACTGCAAGTGCACCACTTACAGGTGATGTAGAGCATTTACACGGGGCTGCATTTTCAGATGGCTGTGATTGCTGCAGGACCTGGGCGAACCATTGATATGGTGCAACGGGCTTGTGGCAGTTCAAAGCGATTTTCTATCCTTGCAGCAATTGAGGCACGCTGGGCCGTCTTTTTATGGTCTAACTTCCGTCAAGAACAGGGGTCATTTTCACAGAGCTTGTGCCCGGGATTTGGTGCAGACTGCCATAAAGCGGGAAGGCTGTCGTAACTGCTCCCGATATTGGAAAAGTCGGGTGCAGTTGTGGCAAACAAGAATGGCGTAGCTGTGGAATCGAAGTGGTGTGGGGCAGGGCTTGACGCAAGCCCTGCGTCACTATTTGAAAGTCCGGCCCTAGGACTTAAAACTCCTGCACCATTTCAGCTTCCCACCGCTGCAGAGTTTCACAGGAGCTGAAATGGATCAACTTACGACGCTCCCAAATGTGTTTACAGTTACCCTCTGGCAGTGGGTCAGATACTCTGAATCACTCATTGTAGAATGTTTAGTGTACACAGACCTAAATGGCCCGTTTACACTACCTGATCCGCACCATTGTGAGAGGTACAGATGAGTTACATTGGTGCTGGTAGAGCAGTGTAAACAGCATTGGGAGTGTTGCAGGTGGCTCCATTACAGCACAGGACAATCCATGTTTCGGTCTGGAGCAGGTGTTTTTTTTGCTGGCGTGTAAACACTGTATCACGCTGAACTGTCATGCTTCCTGCAGCTGACAGCACCAAAAGCGAACATTGCACACAATAAATGTGAAGTGAAGCATTATTTCTTTTTAAACTGGTGATATGCACTATTCTGCGGTGTAGGAGAGAACAGTACATGTTTGTACTTGGTGCCATCCAGAGTTAAAAGGCGCTTTTACACACAGGTTTATATAACAGAATGAGCATTACCCGTGTTGTGCTGTTGTACTCTGTTCTGTTCTGCATTCACTTTACACTCCGCAAGTATTCCGGTAAACCACCACCTCCATTTTTTATTTTTTCATTTCGGCTCCCCCACGGAGTTTGCTGCTTGATGGCCGTGATCCGAGAATTCTGTACTGCTACCAGAATGGTGGCTTTGTATGGCAGAATAAAACGGAATACATCGGGATGAACCATGCAAAGCAGGGATCGTGGTTCGGGCAGGCATTCAACAAGGGAGCGGAACAGATGCACTTTGCATGGCAAGGGAGATTATGGTATACTGCTTCTGTAACAGTCATTCCGTTGCAGAAATCTGTGTGTAAAACTGCTATAAGATGATACTCTGTTCTGACACAGCCCTGTCGGTGTCCCTTCCCCCTGTGCTGTCTTTCATTAATTTCTGACAGATTGTTTGGACGCTGCTCTGCCAGTGTCCCTCCCCACGCTGCTGTCTTCCTTTAATTCCCTGCTTTGCTTTCACCCAGCTCTCTATAGCATAGATGAGACAGATGGGTGTACCGGGTGGGGTAGGAGTGATGGGTGAAAATAAGGCTGGAAAGATGGTGATGGTTCGGGCCCTGGAAGAAAGCCCCCCCCCCAACCCAGAATTGTACAGAAACACTAGAACTTCACTTGCAGCAATTCAGGGGGTGTTTATGTACACACAGAGCAGCAATTTGAATGGCACTACCTACACCGCAGCATGAATCAGTAGGTAGTATAAACACACCTCAAGAGTAGTTGAGGGTTCTGAGTGAGGGTTGTCTATTAATGGGAGCGGCCATAATTCCAGCGCCTTCCTCATACATTCACATGGTAATACCCAGCTTGCGTTCAAGTTCTTCAGCCAGCTGGGAGGACAGATCCAGCAAGACCTGGAGTGAGAGGGGCCGCCACGTTCTTATGGCTCTAAACATATTTTTTTTGGGGGGTGTTTTTGCCTTTGCCCAGATAGGGACCTGTTTTGTGGCTTTCTTCACCCTCTCTCAGAGGTGTTGTATATTGTCTAGTTCCATCCTGGAGGTAGTGATCAGACACCTGGCACCTTGCCTTCCCAGCTACATACTTATCTTATGCTGTCCCTGGCTGTTCAGCTGCGAGATGGACAGTTCCCCATCCCCTCACCCATGCCCCAAGATTGAATGCATCTCATGAGATGCTGCCACACCTTGCTTGGCTGACTGTGGTGTTCCCAAGATCAGGAACAATCCCAGGAGCACTAGCATGGCAGTGGCTCCCCAGCCACTGCAGATTGTCCAATTAATAGAACATAGGTTGTCCAAAACAGTGAAAAGATAATTCAGTGTTTCACCAAAAGTATTTACCCCGATCTCTCTCTCTCTCTCTCTCTCTCTCAGCTCAGAGCCACTGCACATTGTCCAGTTAATGGGCCAGTTCAATGAAAAGATAATTTACTGTTTCACCACAGACATTTGAAGGGCAAGGGGGAGGTCACAAGATGTACTATCCACTTGTCTGCACCCTGATCGTTCACTGTTTCTCAGAAATCTTGTACCTTTTTATTTCTACACTTTGTCTTCTGTCTGTTGTGTATGAAGAAGAACCGGTCTGTTTTCCCTAAATACAATTATTTTATTACATTCCTAAGTCAGCAGAACTGTACAGAGAATTGCATCATTTAACATACTTGTTTTTTAAGTCACTCAACACAGGCATTTCTATTTCTTGTAATACAAGATGAGCACAGAAAGCTGGACAGGTAAAATTTACCAAAATCCTACAGCCTGTCAAAAGAAATGTCACCCCCCCCTTTTTTTTTTTATCCAGAGTTCCCTAAAAAGAAGTCCCTGAGAGCTGTACATAATAAACAACCTTTTTAAACATAGTTGAACTGTTCCTTAAAATCTGTTGTCAAAAGAGAACAGTTATCAACAGGGGCCCCACATTCAGGTGGGGGCCAGTCCCATTGTACACTTTGTGTAAAAAAAACATTTTTGTAGGCCGGCCCGTCGGCACAGTGGTTGGATTTCCGCTTGCGACGCCGGTGACCCGGGTTCAGGAGTAGACTCAGGTGCTGGAGGGCTGGCGGGGAGAAGGTTTAGGCGTCCTAGAGACTGCTTGCCTTCTCCGGGGAGGGGAACAAGATCGCTGCTTGTCTGACCCGGGTGGAAGACCGAGGTACAGCAAGCTGGTAGGATAAACCAAGGGGAGCTGTGTGGTGGACGTCGGCGTAGCGCCTTGACGTCAGGGCACACACTATACAGAGAAACAGGGAAAAAGCACCGACGGAGCTCCAGTGCCAGCCCTGATTGTGACTGCCTGCCTGACCACTGGGGGACCCGACAAGACTAGAAGATATTGGGGCATCCGGGCCCCGCCCCGTACCCGCCTGGGAGGTACAGCCACGGCTCCATGGGGGAATCCCCGGGGATTCAGGCAGGTCAGTCACGGGGGGTATATAGAGCTCCCAAAGAAGCGAGTCTCGGTGGGGTAAGGCGGAGAAATTGAAAGTTAAAAAAAAAAAAAAAATTTTGTCTACTTGCTGTAAACTTGCAGCTTACTTACAGCTGGGTTGTTCAACAGCTCACTTAGGTCTGGGTAAATTCCAAGGGACTGGAGAATGGCAGACGTTGTACCGCTTCATAAGGGGTGGGATAGGGAGCTGCCAGGGAACTACAGGCCTGTTAGTCTGACCGCCATCATGGGGAAGCTGATAGAATCACTAATCAGAGAGGACCTCGTGGACTACCTGTAGAGCAACGGGCTCCAGGATAGTAAGCAACACAGTCTGATGGCAAGAAGGACTTGTCAGACTAATCTGATTTTTTTATTTGACTGGGTGACCAAGGAAAGTAGACAAGGGCCATGGTGTGGATCTGCTGTACTTTGACTTCAGCAAGGCTTTTGATCTGGTACCGCATAAAAGGCTGATCAGAAAGATGGAATACCTCGGTGCGGCTAAAACCGTATAGAACTGGGTGGCTAGTTGGCTAGAAGGGAGGCAGCAGAGGGTGGTGGTCAGCGGGGTCAGGTCAGAGTAAAGGGAGGTTACGAGAGGGGTTACACAGGGATCTGTCCTGGGTCTGGTCCTCTTCAACATGTTCATTGGTGACATTGATAAGGGAACCCAGGGCAGGCTGTGTCTCGTCACAGATGATACAAAATTGTGTGGGAAGGTGGATTGTGATGAGGGAGTAAGGGATATGCAGATGTGCCTACAAAAACTAAAGGGGTGGACAAAGGTCTGGCAGTTAAAATTCAGTGCCAAAAAGTGCAAGGTAATGCACCTAGGGAAAAGGAACGGAATCTAGGAGTTATTAGTAACTCCCTTAAAATGGAAATAAACATTACAGGGGTCACTCAAATTGTGAAAGCCCATGAAAAGATATTTCAAACGAGGCACTGGACTTCCTTGTAGGTGTCAGGAATCCTGCGATCCGACTAATTAATCTGTAAATCAAAACAAGAAGTGATGTCACTGAGGGGCAAACTGCATGTTGTTAATTACAGCTTGCCCCTCAGTGACATCACTGTTGGTCTCATGATTCAGTGAAATGTCTGCTGCCTTGTTTTGATTTACAGATGATTTAGATATTCATATCTCAGGACTCCTGAGACCTACGGCTAAGCCCATTACCTCATTTGAAAGATCTTTTTATGAGTTTTCACAGTTTGAGTGACTCCTGCAATGTTTACATCACCTTTAAACAAGGAGTCAGTGCATCAAGGCCTATAGGAAGGCTAACAGGATGCTGGGATGTATTGGGAGGGGTATTAATAGCGGAAGAAAAGAGCTAATAATTCCCCTCTGCAGATCCCTGTTAAGGCCTCACATGGAGTACTGCATCCAGTTCTGGAGTTCTCACCTCAGAAATGACAGGTATAGGTCAGAAACAGTGCAGCACAGAGTAACAAAAATGATACAGGGCCTGCAGGACATATCGTAAGAGGAGCGCCTCAAGGCACTAAATATGTACTCACTGGAAACCAGAAGGGAGAGGAGAGATGCAATAGAGACTTCAGGTTCCTTAAAGGAATTAACAAGTTAAACTGTTGGGAATTATTTACCCTGAATACCAACTCGAGATCACGTGGAGGGAGGTTCAGGAGGGATGTGAGGAAGTACTTTACAGAAAGGATGGTGGAACCTTGGAGCAGTCTGTCGACCAAGGTGGTGGGTGCAAACACAGTCAGGGGATTAAAGCAGGCATGGGATAGAATGAAGGGAACAGTGGTCGCCGGGGGTGACAAGACCAGGGAGGAGAAGTGGGTAGGACAGGGAGGGTTAGTACCCTGGAGGAACAATAGGTTCCAGGGATTGTAGGGAATATGGGAAGACTGGATGGACCTCTGATCTTTTTCCGCTATCATAGTCTGTGTTACTGTTTACTGGAGTATAGTAGATTGTATCAGACTATTATTATTTACTTCCAGGCTGATATCTTCTGTTACTGGAAACCCCAGAATCCCCTGCCATTGACATCAGAGAAGTAGACAGCAGTGGGAGATTCAGTAGCCTGCAGTGCATGTTAGAGCTTTTATAATCTCTGATCAGATGTTTACCAGTTCTGCTTTTCTCCAAGCGCAAAGTACAGTCCTCTGTGACTGTGCTTGGGGCAGGAAGCACATTGAGACCAGCAGACAAAAGATCAGATATTATATAAACTGTGACATGCACTGTAGGCTATTGAATCTCCCAGTGCTGCCTACTGCTCTGATGTCAGTTACAGGGAATTTTGGAATTTGTAGTAACAAAAGATGTCAGCCTAGAACTATGCAAAATTAGTATGAGACAATATACTTATACTACAGTAAACTAAAAGGTTTTCACACAGAGTGCACATTGGGACCAGCACCACACTTGAGGCTGGGCCTTGGTACTGACTGTTCCGCTTTAAGGCAGTTTTTGCATGTTTAAACTTTGAAAACAAACTAGCTTAGCAAGGCTGCAGCCCTAGGATGGCATGGAATGTCAGTGGAACGTGAGAGCTCCATATGTAATAATGGCAATATTATGGCACTGTGTTTACTCCCAAGTGTATTTGGCATCTTGTGGACGACAGCATACTAATTGACACTTAACACGTGAACTGTTTTCTGTTGCACATGTTACTGATAACATGATGATGTCCACGAAGGGGCCAAATACCTGCCTTCAGTGACAAATTTTAGGGTACAGATCTACATCATTTAAAAAGGCTGTGGTTTATATACTGTAATTTGAACAAGTGACAAAGACAATTGAAAATGAGCAGCTTACTTAAGAAAATACAGGAGGGTCACAAAGGTTGTTTTTCTTTTTCTTTAATGTGTAATATCTTTCAGATAAAATGGGATTCTCCCCCTTTTTTCTTTTCCTTCAGTAGTTGAGAAGAGTACTGAAGTTAGAGATGCCCTCCTACAGTCAGTAGACGTCGGACTGCTTGTCCAGAGTAAGTATTTTAAGCGACTGGCAGATGAGCTTTTAACAATCCAATACTATTAATTCTAATTCAGACTCCCCTGCAGAGAAAAGTAGTTCTAGGTCCTCTCACTCAAAGCGCACTTTCCAGTGATATATGTTGTTCCTTCTATTTTAGTTTTTTTCTTTGTCCCTTAAGATTAGCAACTGCTAAAACAAAACAAACCTAAAATTGGTGTGTAGGTCCCTGTACTTAATTTAACATTTAAATAATGTTTATCGTTTTCAAACAAAGCACAATATTAGAAAACCCACTGTCTCATTGTTACAATATGATTGAAGCTTTTGCAACATGGATGGAGCTCAAAACACCCATTATAAATCATGACATCATTCTTAGCCAGTTCGGATTGTTTGTTGGTAATCATTGCCGGTCCTCTTATAATCATAATGCACTTGCACATAGTTATATAATGTTGAAGTTCCTAATTCAGTTGGCATAGTCCATTTCCAACAGTGGGGATTCTCTAGTATTCTACAAAGGAAAGCTTTTTGATTTTAATTCCCTTTTATTTTTTTAAACAAAGATCTTTAACATGGCTTATAAGTATGCAGTAAGACACACCCGAGTATGTAATTATGGCGGAATAATTGCACCGCTCAGTGGTGGTGTTAGGCATGAGGCACTTGTGCAGAGTGCCTTTAAACACCTGAGCATAAAGTGCAATTATTCACCATCCTCATACATCCCTGAAGTGTCTTACCGCACTTCAATCAATCAGTCAATCTTTATTTAGACAGGCGAAACATCATTGGGAAAAACTCATTCTAGGGACATGGATATGTTGTTCATCCACACTTATTGGCAGGTTCCTTGCCGCTTTAAATCTTGCCGGAAGGTCTTCAAGCTGGCTCCTCCCACCCACCCGGGTGGTAAAACTCTCGGCTCCGACCCATGATGCCAGATCTTCCTTACTGCTTGGAAGCTCAGGTTCCCTCCTTAATGCTCTGCGTATAAGACTGGTTCCTAATTCTTGAATCTTGAAAATAAAAAAGTTTTGCTAAAAGACTTGTCTTCTCTCCTCGCATGCTGCACGATGGACAAATCGACTCGGTTTCGGAGATGCCGCTGCGGGCGAAGATGTCTCGGACGGATCCGCACTCCGTCTGGGCGTCTACTGCTTGGGCCTTGAGCACGACCCGCAGGCCTGCGACCTGTGCTCTTCCTTTTCGCTTCACGCCCTCAAGACCGTGCTGCCCGCCACAACTGGGGTGTCCCAGAAAGATTCCTCGGTTAAATCTAAAGAGGCCCAGTTGGCGGTGTCAGCGCGGCGGGCTCGGGCGGATCAGCTCGAGCAGATGATCGCCCTCGAAGAGGAAGCGGCTTGCGGGCACGCTTCTACCTCAGCTACGGCATTTGTCCCGCTCTCTCGGTGCCTGCGTATTCAGCTTCTTTCAAGGGCTCTGTCTGAGCCTCTCGCTAAGGTGAGGGTCCAACTTTCTGGACCTTTTCTCGGTCCAAAAGAGCAAAAGTAAGTCTCACCATCGACGCTCTTGGGAGCGGAAAGATCCCCTCCCTGGTCGAAGCCCACTCGGTCGACCCATCAGCTTCGGCCACTGGCTTCACGGTGTCCCCGTCAGGCCAGTTGACCGAGACTCCCACTGACGCGGTCGAGATTTTTCTCGACCCGTTAGACGGGTTGTCGGCTGGAGAAGCTGAGAATCCCCTCTCCCCCCAGTGGGAGTTGAGGATCCCGTCGGCTCGTCTGTGCCTCCGGTTCGGGCCTTCGTGGAATCGTCCGACCGAAGTGCCGATTCCCGACACCTCCCCGCACCGTCCTCGGCCTAGCCGAGATTCTCGGTCTCGGTCTTGGACATCTTCGCGGTCCAGCCGGTCCTGCCGTCACAGGCGGTTTCGGCACCGCGGCAAGCGGCGCCGCCGCTCTTCCTCCTCCTCGGATGAGGGGAGGCTTCGGCGCAAGTTGCGTCGGAGGTATGAGGAACTCATGTGGCAACAGCTCCTTCTGACCGGGAATAAGCCGACCCAGTCGTCTTCCCCGGCCATTAAGTGGCTGTCACCGGAGCGGCTGAAACAACCCCTCGTTGTAGCCGAGGAGCCTGTTCCCAGGCCGGTTGTTCGGCCAATTCCAGCTGCCCCACCGATTTTGGTGGAACCTCCGCCTCCACAGCCATTAGTTGGGGCTCCGACCAAAAGTTCTCGGTCGGCTCGGGGTTTGCCCCATAGGCTGTCTGTCACCCTCACTCCCGATAAACCTCGGCAGGTGGAGGGTGGCTCAGGCCCGAGGCAGCTCTTTGAGGACTCTTCCGAGTCCGAGGATGATTCCTCCCTTTTCTCCAAGCGATTCGACTTGGAGTCCTCAGGAGGACAGTCAGTGGACGATAGCCCTTCGTCCTTCCTAGGGTTGCTTCGGCTCATCTCGGAGTCCACCGGGATGAAGCTCGAACCCGTTTCTAAACGGGCCAGGTATCCCCTCACGGAGATTCTGGACCGAGGGGATTCCCCTACGGAGGCCTTTCCCGTGGCCGAGGCCATAGTGGGTCCGGCCTTGGAGCTTTGGCAGCGCCCTGCTTCCTGCCCTGCGCCTTCGGCCAGGATGGCCAGGAAGTATGCGGTCCCTACCGGTTCCCTGTCCGGTTTTTCGGAACACCCCTCTGCTGAGGGGTTGGTTACTGACAGCGTTTTCCGGCGCGTCGGGAATGCCAGGGATGTGGACAAACCTCCCGACAAGGAATCCAAGAAATTGGATTATGCCGGGCGAAAAGTCTATGCTGCGTCCTCTCTCGGCCTTCGTCAGGCCAGTTCGGCCGTCCTCATGGCACATTTTTCTCATGCCCTGTTGGGCTCCGTGGATGAGGTCGTCCCTCATCTTCCCGCGGATCTGCAGACTATGGTCAGGCAGGTGCAGGACCAGGGCAGGGCAGTGGCCAAACAGCAGCTCCAGACTGCTTTAGACATTGGAGACTCATGTGCCAGGTCTGTGGCGGCCGCAGTGGCCATGCGCGTCGGGCTTGGCTGAGGATATCCACCTTTACCTCGGATACCCAGCACAAGTTGGCGGATGTTCCCTTTTTGGGGACTGACCTCTTCGGCCCTGGGGTGGAAGGTCACCTGCAGAGGATCGAGAAGTCCAATGCTACCTTGGACTCGGTCTCTTCCGCTCAGAAGGACAAAGGCCGCAAGCCACAGCCTAAGCCCTTTCGTCCTTCTGCGCCGCGCCCGGCCCAGCAACGTCAGGGCCAGCAGGCTCGGGCTTGGCATCCCAAACCCAAGCCGTCGGCTTCCTCCAACAGGAAGCAGGGAGGTAAAGGCCCAGGAGGTCCCTCGGCCGGTCCCTCCTCCAAGCCTGCCCAGTGACGGGCTGAGGGGTGTCGCCCCCATCCCCGTCACCTCACCCCTGGTTCCCCCCGATGGGGGACGGCTCCGACACTTCCTTTCCGCCTGGTCCGCTATTACCACGGACAGGTGGGTACTGGAGGTGGTGGGAAAAGGCCTGCCTCTAGAATTCGAGCAGGCCCCGCCCTTCAGAGCCGTCGCACCTCGGGGGGCCTTGGGGTCCCAAGCTCACTGTTGGCTCGCCGAGCCGACATCGCCTCTCCTCCAAAAGGAGGTGATCAGGGAGGTAGAGGACCCCTTCAGACCCAGGGTTCGTGTCCAGGTACTTCCTGGTTCCAAACGGACGGGGCTGGCACCCCATTCTCGACTCCACGACCTGAACAAGTTCCTAAGGTCTCGAACCTTCAGGATGGTCACTCTGGCGCAGATAATACCATCTCTGGAACACGGCGGTGGTTCTGCTCTCTGACCTGCAGGACGCGTTTTTCACGCCCCTATCCATCCGTCACATCGAGATTCCTTCGCTTGAGCGGAGGGATCCCTTCGAGTTCGAGCCATGCCCTTGGGCCTGTCTCCAGCTCCCAGGGTCTTCACCAAATGCATTGGAGTGGTGACAGCTTTCCTGGGGCGCCGAGGGGTCTGGTGTACCCTTACCTGGACGATTGGCTGATAGCAGCCCCCTCCAGACAGGAGGTGGAGCGGTCCAGAGATCTGGCCCTCCAGGTTTGCTCTCAAGTCGGCCTTCTCATCAACGAGGCCAAGTCGGAACTCGAGCCAAAGCAGGTGATTCTGTTTATCGGGGCAGAGCTCGACTCTCTTCGAGCCAGAGCACGGCTCCCGGTGGACAGGGCTGAGGTTCTTACCTCCTTTGCCCAGTCATTTCTGGTTGGGCAATCGCGCCCTGCCCGGGACTTCCTGCGCCTCCTGGGTCTCATGGTGGCCTGTACCAGCGTGGTCCGTTGGGCACGCTGGCACATGCGCCCCCTTCAGTGGGGACTGGCCAGCCAGTGGTCACAACGCTGCGATCCATTGGACCAGCTAGTGATGGTGACCCAGGAGATGTGGAACGCTCTCCAGTGGTGGACCGTTCCATCTCATCTGCAGGAGGGCATCCCGTTTGTCCGCCCCGAGCCGACGGGGTCTCTATCGACCGATGCCTCTCTGATGGGTTGGGGTGCCCATCTGGGGGAACACCGAGTGCACGGCCTCTGGTCCCCGCGGGAGTCCCGATGCCACATCAACCTGCTGGAGCTCCGAGCGGTCCGCCTAGCTCTCACCGCCTTTGCTCCATTTCTCCGAGGTCAAGTGGTCCGAGTCCAGACGGACAATACCACGACCATGTACTACCTAAACCGCCAGGGCGGGACATGCTCCATGCTTCTATGCAAGGAAGCTCTCCGCATTTGGTCACTCGTGCGCAGCCTGGAGGCGGATCTCCTAGCCATTCATGTGGCAGGAGCCTCCAACACCCTGGCCGATGCCCTGAGCCGGATAGGGACTGCATCTCATGAGTGGTCTCTCCTGCCGGAGGTAGTACAAGATCTGTTCTCTCACTGGGGCACACCTCAGGTGGACCTGTTTGCCTCCAGGGAGAATGCGGCTGAGACTGTTTCATGCCCGCCCTCAGCAGGGGCTCGCTGCAGGGGATGCCTTCCGAGGCTGTGGACCTGGGCTCTTTGCCTTTCCCATTTCCTTGATTCAAGGTGCTTCTCAAGGCAAGGAGGGACAAGGCGCAGGTGATTCTGATAGCCCCAGACTGGCCCCGCCAGTTCTGGTACCCAGATCTCCTCAGCCTCAGCTCCAGGCTCCCGAGGCAGCTTCCAGCTCGCCCAGACCTGCTCTCAGTCAATCAGGGGAAGGTGTTCCATCCAGACCTTCAATCCCTGCCTCTGATGGCCTGGTTCCTGAGCGGCTAGAGTTCCAGGCCTTGGGTCTTTCCGACGAGGTCCTCAATGTTGTTGAGGCGTCCCGTAAGGAGTCGACCAGGAAATGCTATGCCTTCAAATGGAAGAGATTTTCCATTTGGTGTCAGGGCAAGGGCTTGGACCCTTCCTCCTGTTCTTTGGCAAGCATTTTGGACTATTTATGGTCCCTTTCTAGTCAAGGGCTTAGGTCGACGACCCTAAGGGTGCACCTGGCAGCCATCTCTGCTTACCGGGCGCGGGCCGGGAGCAGTCGGTGGCGCAGGAAAAGGTGGTCTGGCGCTTTTTCCAAGGCCTTGATCACATTTCCCCTCCGGTGCAAGAACCTCCACCTCCGTGGGATTTACTGCTGGTACTGGCAAAGCTCATGGGCAAGCCATTCGAACCAATGCACAGGTGTGAACTCTGTCACCTGTCGTGGAAGACCGCCTTCTTGGTGGCTATCACGTCAGCCAGAAGGATGGGAGAACTCCAGGCGCTTTGCATCGAGTCTCCTTACCTGGTCTTCCACAGGGACAAGGTTGTCCTGCGCCCCCACCCGAAATTCCTTCCGAAGGTGGTGTCGGAGTTTCACCTTAACCAGGTGTTGACTCTGCCGGTGTTCTACCCCAATCACACCTCGGAGGCCGAATACAGGCTCCATACTTTGGACCCTAGAAGGGCGCTTGCTTATTATAAGGAGCGCACGGCTGAAATTCTGGGAGAGGTTCGCCAGCTGTTTGTCACCTACGCTGAAGCCGCACCTGGCAGACCTGCAGCCAAGCGGACGATAAGCAGGTGGGTCACCTCCTGCATAGATCTCTGCTATAAGTTGGCGGGCATGGAGCCTCCCAGAGGGATAAGAGCTCATTCTACCCGTCATACTGCTGCATCGGTGGCTGCTTCCAGGGGCGTCCTATCAGGAAATCTGCAGGGCTGCTACCTGGAAGTCAGCACACACTCTTACCCATTACCACATCGACCTTGAGTCACGCCGGGATGCTGGTTTTGGGGCCTCGGTTCTCCAGTCTTTATTCCCTAAGTAGGGGGTGTGCGCCTTGCCTCCCTCCTCCCGGAGAACTGCTAGGAGTCTGCCAATAAGTGTGGATGAACAACATATCCATGTCCTAGAAATACAGGTTACTCACCTGTAACAGGAGTTCTAGGAATGGTATATGTTGTTCATCCACTACCCATTCCGACCTCCTCGCTCGACGCACAACCTGAGCTTCCAGCGAGCCAGATCTGGCATCATGGGGCGGAGCCGAGAGTTTTACCACCCAGGTGGGTGGGAGGAGCCAGCTTGAAGACCTTCCGGCAAGATTTAAAGCGGCAAGGAACCTGCCAATAAGTGTTGATGAACAACATATACCATTCCTAGAACTCCTGTTACAGGTGAGTAACCTGTATTTTTCAAGATGGACTTGGGCGTAATTACATTGATAACAGTAAAAATAGAGGATAAAAATAAGGTATACAGTGTGATGCAGCATACATTTGGCATAGTTTACAGGTCAGTTCATACAGTAATGTTTACATTCAAGAGAACAAATTGATAACATCAGAGAATGTGTAAATTGAGGAGGGTTGGTAATAAGAGGGGGATAGTTAAGAAAGGGTAGACCGTATTGTTTTAGGATACACAGTTACAATTTTCAGTGACAACTAATAACAGGCTTTCTACCTAAAACCGTAAAAACAAAAAGGAGGTTATGGTTTTAAGCCGGAAAATGCTGTTTAGAGCTGTGTTCCTATGGAGAAGAAATAAAATGTTCCTTCGGAACAGTGGTTTTGGAGCCGGCACTTTCAAAGCAGCATGTGACCGAGTAAAATAAAATGGTTATATTAAATGCATGCTGAAAACAGAAAATAGAGTTAAAAATCTATGTTTCGACGTAAGGGCTTCTTCAGGAAATATCTAAAAAGAAAAAAAAACAAAGTTAGTGTAGAGGGGAGGTAAAATGAGAGAGATATATATGTGGGGAAAGAAGAAATGGGAGGCTCAGGGAGAAGAAGTGATAAATGGTAAGATTAAGAGAGAATCTGTGAAACAAAAAGGTGATTATGGGAAAGATAAAGCATAATAGGAGTGAAAGAGCTAGGAAAGTTCCCAGGTGGGGACTAATTAACAAGGCCTAGTAAGAAGGCTGAAAGGTGACAAATGTGTGGGAAAGAGACAGAGATGGAGACTTATGGTGAAAATGAAAAATAAATTAAATGAGTACAAAAACAAATAGACTTTAGGGGAAAAAAGGGATGGCTGAAAAATGTTAGTGGAAAATAAGTCTGTCATTTAAACCAGAGGGCTGCTGGGAGCCAAGGCGGATGATCAGCTTGGCTTCCATGTTTTTTTCTATGGTCAGGATCCCAGAAGCCCTGCTGAAGGACACAAACAGGTCATTGACATTGTGGTCACTAGAGATAAAGTGGGATACAATGGGTTTAGCAGTTTCACCATTCCTGACTGCTCTGTAATGTTCCCTGAAACGGTCAGCAAGACGCCTACCAGTTTCTTCGATCTAAATAGCTGTACGCTTCCTGCAAAGAATACAATACACCACATTAGTGGAGGTGCATGAGAACTCCTTGGTGATGTGAAAAACACTTGTAGGCCCCCGAATTTCAGTCACACTGGAAATAAATTGCAGGTGTAGCAGCGAGTCCTGTTGCAAGGTTTGGTACCTGGGAGGGAGGAACTGTTAGGAGTAGGTAGGCTGCTTTTAACCAGGAGATTCCTCAGGTTAGGTGGCCGGCAGTAGGAGGTAATAGGTGGTTCTGTAAAGGAAGCACCAATGTTAGGGTGAGTTTGCAAAATGGGAAAGTTACTGGTGATGATCCTGTGAAGAGAAGGTGTGCTCTGATGGAAAGGAAGCACTAGTGGAATTCGCCGTTGTTCTTGTGTGACAGTATCATTCCTGCGGGGGTCAAGGTTACGGGGCATGTTACTGACCCGGGAGAGTGCTCTGTCCACTGTGCTTTTAGGGTATCCCCTGTTGATAAAAAAAACTGTGCGTTATTTGGGTCTGTTCAGCAAAATCATCCTCTTCACTGCATAACCTGCGAAGTCTAAGACACTGTGAATAAGGCAGGCCATTCTTGGCATGTTTAGGATGGCAGGAGGTGTGGAGGAGGAAACTGTGAGAGTCAGTAGGTTTGTAATAAACTGATGTCTTTAGACCAGTGTTCTGTACTGACAGCTGGATATCCAGAAATGTGACCGAGTAGCCTGACCATAGCTGCTCGGTGAGGGAAAACTAACATTTCATTATTGGGTTTTCTTTTAATGTTTCTTCTTTGTTTTTTAAGGCTTTGGTACCATTTTATTTCAGCTCTGGGGTGTTATCTTTAGTAGGCGTTGGGATTTCGGACATGGGATAGCGGTTTCGGAGCAGGAAGTTTCAGAGCAGCATGAGAGACTGATGTTCAGGATAGTGCCGTGGCTTTAAAACCGCACAACATGACACACGCTGACTTTGTTTTGTTTTGTGATAGTGGGAATTACCTGTGTTAGTCCATGGTGTTCTTTTGAGCGTTGGTCTGACTTATGTCAGAATCCATAAAGGTTCCCTAAGAGCCAGTCCAGAAACAGGCTGAGTATCTGTTTATGGATATTCTGGATAGGGACAAATTCCCAGAGGTTGCCTTTCCCTTGGCTGAAGCTTTCTTGGGACCAGCTCTGGAGCTTTGGCAGCATCCTGCCCAGCACCCTCTACCCTTATGGTCCATAAATATGCAGTCCCTCTCTGGGTTTTCTGACCATCCCTCTCTGGAGGGATTGGTTTGGGATTCTGCCTTCTATAAATCGGGAGGTCAAGGGAATGTGGACAAACCTCCAGACAAGGAGTCCAAGAAACTTGACCACACAGCTAAAAAGGTGTACGCTGCCACATCAGTGGTTGTCTAGGCCAGTTAATCTGTCATGATGGTGAATTTTGGGCATTCCCTTTTAGGGATGCTAGAAGAATACCTCCCTCTACTTCCAGCTAATGAATAGCTGCCTGTGAAAATCATTAGATACCAGAGTCAATCGCTGGCTAAAAAATGCTCCAGACAGCCCTGGACGTGGGTGACTCGTGTGCCCATACCGTGGCTATGGCTATCACCATGCGTTCTAGGACTTGTCTGAGGCTCTCCGCCTTTACAGTGGACACTCAGCCTAAGTTAGCTGATGTCCATTGCTTGGGCAGCGACCGTTCCTGCATAGGTATGAAGGTCATCTTCCATGTATTGAGAAGTCCATTGCCATCCTAGACTCTAGCTTTGTCCCTGAAGGTCCAAAAGACTAAAAAGGAGTCTTTTCAGTTTTGGTCCTTTCAGTCACAGCAGCAGCCCCAGCAGGAGCTCTTTTGGTGCTGGCGTCTGAAACCCAAGTTCAGAGGCAAAAGGGGGGCACAGAGGTGTGGTGCTTCCATGGCCCTTGCGACTGGAGCCCCTCAAAGGCTGCACAGTGGTGAGTTGGGTGTCATTCCCCACTCCCATCTAGTCCCTGTCCCAGCTCCCGGTTGGGGATCAATTGCACCACTTCTTGCCACGATGGTCCATCATTACCTTGGACAAATGTGTTCTGGAAGGAGTGGGCAAAGGGGTTGCCTCAGGATTTAAGGGCTGTCCTGCTGTACTGACTCCGAGATCCTCAGGATGTCACAGGACACATCTGTGCCAACAGCCAACATTTCTCAGCTCCTAGAATGTGGGGCGATTGCTTGTATTCCAGACACCCTGGCCATGCAGGGATACATATCCAGGCACTTCCTGGTTCCGAAGAGGATGGGGAGGCTAGCACTTCATACAGGATCTGCACGATCGGAACCAGTTCATGCGGAAACACAGGTTCTGGATGGCCAGTTTGAGTTGGATCATATGATTCTGCTCCCTGGACCTTCAGGAAACATTCTTCCCTATCCCAGTCCATCCATCCCATTGATGGTACCTTCGGTTCGTGCAGAAGGGAGCCCGTATCAGTTCCAGGTCATGCCCTTTGGCCTCTTGTCCGCGCCCAGTGTCTTCACCAAAAGAATGCCAATAGTGGCGAGATTTCTGCGGTGGATGATAGGCAGGTCATCCAAAGAGGCTGTGGAGAGGTCCAGGGATCTGTCCCTCCAAACCTGTCAGTACTTGGGCCTTCTGGTCAATCCAGTCATGTCAGAGCTAACAAAACTAGACTCCTCGCCTGCTGGTGGACCACACATTGGATCTTACCTCCTTTGCCCAATCATTTCAGGTTAGGTGCTTGTGCCCTGCTCGGGACATCCTGCAGCTGCTGGAACTGATGACATTTTCTACCAGCATGGTCAAGTAGGCCTGCTGGAGGATGCGCCCCCTTACAGTGCGAGTTGTGCTGGCAGTAGTCCCAGCGCCTAGGTTGCCTGGACTAGCCGGTCGTGGTGACCCAGCCGATAAGGGATGCCATACAGTGGTGGCTGACTCCACAACATCTGAAGGAGAGAATACTGTTTTTCTGACTAGAACTGGCCATCATTCACATGGCAGATGCATCTCTGATAGGATGGGGAGCACTCCTGGGAGACCACAGAGCCTACGGATTCTGGTCACCCCAGGAGTCCAGATGCCACATCAACCTGCTGGAGTTCCATGCGGTGTTCCTGTCTCTGATGGAATTTACTCTAATGATTCTGGGTCAGGTTGTTCAGGTTCAGACGGACAACACAATCTCCATGTTCTAGCTGAACAGGAAGGGTGGGACACACTCCTTTCCATTGTGTCAGGAGGCTCTCCACACCTCGACGTCCTGCACAGCCTGGTTGCAGATCCTGGCAATACATGTGTAAGAAAACAATCAGCTGGCAGTTTTTTTTTTATACTTAGTTTATTGACTAATTCAAGTGATAGGGAAACAGACTTGTGTGATATCCCCTGGAATTGACAAGGCTCCACACCCCAACAAGTACCTGGGCACTAGGTACTGAAAAGTTCCCACCTGGACCATCTTTGAACCGAGAGCTCAGGTCTGTTGTTTATGGAGAAGGTCATTTGTTCAAATTGTTGTATATGTTGAATCGTTGCTGACCATTCCTCAACCGTAAGTGGTGTTTTCTGAAGCCATCTTCGTGTTACTACCTTATATGCTGCCACTAAACATATGGACCATAAATAAATAGAATCCTTGCCTCGGAGATCATCAGGTGGGAGTCCTAGCATCAACTGGGCCGGGGATGGGAGTTGAGAGAGGGAGAAAAGCTGTGTTAACTGGTTTATGAGATCAGACCAAATATTCTGAAGGACAGGACATTCTAGGAATACATGTAACTGGTTTGCAGTCTGGTTCCCACATTCCCTCCAGCAGGCAGAGGGTGCTCCCTGAGCTCGTTTGGCCACTGACATGGGTACCAAGAAGAATCTTACCGAGTCTTCCAGGTAAACTCCCTCCAAATAGGAGAGGAAGTGGAGGACCAGGTTATCTGCCATGTCCTTGTCCAAGACGCCTCAGAAAATGTTGTGGATAATTCCCTTCCCCACCTCCCCTTCAGCCTATCAGCATGGTGGGAGAGGAGGCGTATCAGGGATGCATACAGAACAGAAATTGCCCTCTCTCCTAATTCTAAGGACCAAATCTGGACATAAGGGAGATCATTCTGGAACTGTTGTGTTCTTGAAGTGGCATTCTGTAATTGTTTATTAATATAGTTTCTAAGTTGATAATCGAATATCCTGTACCTCTCGGCCCATGCATGGGCCCTCTGGCCCTCCTCAAATGGCAAGACAGTATTTCCCCTTCTCAACTGCCAGGGGGCCTGGAGGCCCCTGGCTGCCTATCCACTGAACCACAAAGCTTGTTGTGCTGGTGCAAACTGGGGATTAAACTGAAACCAGTCATACTTCCATTTATGTGGTTGAAGCACTTTGGTTCTAGTACCCCGTCCCCGTCCCTCCAGTATTGCAGCACAACTATTTGGTAGCAGAGTCAGTACTCGATTGAAGAGTGAGGGGCTAAATAAACAGGCAGGGAGAGTGGCATGAAGCTCCCTAGCCAAATCTATGGATTTCCACTGGGCCTGGTAGCTCCTGTGACCCCACAGGAGCACCAAATGTATTTGGGCAGCTGTCCAGTAGTGTGACAGAGAGGGTAGTGCTATCCCACCCTTATTCTTGGGGAGGTGGTGGAGCTGCAATCCAATTCTCATTTCTTTGTTCCAAAGAAAAAGGGAGAGCATCTGTTGCCAGATCAGTAGCTCCTTAATTGTAATTTGACATGGGACACACTGGAACAGGTAAAGCAGGCATGGGAGGGCATTGATTTTCAGGGATAAATTTCGAGAGTTAAATGAGAGGCATAATGGTCCACCTTCTCATGTTCTGTTTTAGATTGTTGATCAGAGGAGGATAGTTGCAGGCATGGAGTTGCCTCAAGTCCTGCGGGATTGTAATCCCTAGGTATTTAAGGGATTGTTGGTCCCACTTCATATTATAACGTAGTTGGGTGTCCATGGAGGGTCCATAGTTTACCGTTAAGGTCTTAGTTTTATTTGTGTTGATGGTATAACCAGAGAGCTGAGAGAAAATTGACAGGCCCCCAAATAGCTGTGGGAGAGAGTTCTCCAGTTCGGATAGATGTATCAAGACTTTGTCAGCAAATAAAGCTATCTTAAGCTCTGCTTCAGCTAGGGTAATTCCAGTGATCTCGGGGGGTTGGTCTGATGTATTGGGCCAGAGGGTCAATATAAAATGCGAACAAGAGAGGGGAAAGGGGGCACCCCTGCCATGTGCCTCTCTTAAGAGGGAAACTGGGGGAGATATGGCCATTTGTTCAGATATAGCCTGTGGGAGTCTCATATAACCTAAAAATAAATTCTATGAACTGTCTCGGGAAACCAAAGGAGGCAAGGACCCCCCCCCCCCCCAAAAAAAAAGGCCAAGACGCTTTGTCAGAAGCCTTTTCAGCATCCAGACTTTGTAGGAGTGCAAGTGTTTCTTGTTGTATATGTTCTAAAAGGTATATGGACCTACATATATTATCCTGAGCCTATCGGCCTATGATAGAACCACATTGATCTAGGTGTATAAGGTGGGGGGCCAAATTTTTAAGTCGCCGGCCAGAATAGAGGATAGAAGTTTGTAATCTGTATTAAGAACCAATATAGGCCTATATGACGAACAAAGAGAGGGGTCCTTGCCCACCTTCGGGATCACCGAGACTGTTGCAGTGTCCCATGAGGGGGTATCTTTCCCTTGGAAGAAAAAAACAAATGTAAAAACCCGGTTCAGGATAGGAGAAATTTCTTTTTTAAGTGCTTTATAAAATTCTCCGGAGAGTCCATCTGATCCTGGACACTTCCACTCTTCAAGAGTCTTAACTCCATCTCTATCTCTCTCGGTGAGATGGGGCAATCAGGAAAAATTCCCTGAGCATCAGACATTGAGGGCAATTTAAGATTTTGTAGGAAGGTGGTGACCTTGTCCTCTGAAACCTCATGAGGGTCTGAGTGTAAAAATCTAAGAAGGCGTTAGAGATTCCCATCATCGTATGCTGCCAGGAGTTATTAAAAGGGTGTCTAATTCCTGTTGTGGTTGCTCTGGTTCTCTGAGCCCTCAGTCTACCCACCAGTAGCTTCATAGACCTAGGGCCCCCGTCATCATATTTCTGCCGTAAAAAGATTAACTTTTGTTCAATATAGTAGTCCAGCAAAGAGTTCTATTCCTTCTTTAACTGAACCAATTTCTTACTTTTCAGTTTGCACATCTTAATTTGTTTCAATTCCTCCAGCTCCCCAATTTATCTCAAGAGGGACTCTCTATGAGCTTCCCGTGCCTTTTTCCTGCGTACTGAAATCTCACTCAATTTGCCCCAGGTCATCGCCTTAAGGGTGTCCAGTAGTACTGAGGGGGACACCTCAGGGGTGTCATTATCCTTCAGTGCCTGCAATAATGTCTTTGTTACGGTCTCAACATCCTCTTTGTTTTTTAATAATGAAAGGTTAAGCCTCCAAAACGTGTTTCTCTTCTGGGTCCCAAATTTTAATTTTAGATAGACTGGGGCGTGGTCTGAGAAAGCCAAGTCCCCCAACCGCGCCGGACAGCCAGCGTCAAGTGTTCCCTAGACAAAAGCAGGTAGTCCAAACAAGAGTAGGAAAAGTGGGCCTGGGAGAAAAACGTATATATAGTGTGGGGCACTACCATTTAAGAATCTCCAGGAGTCTTTATATCCTAGCTTCTTTAAGAGCCTGGACACCTCTCTGGCTGTTTTAGTGCTGGTTGTAGGGGGCTGTCCTCTCTGCGCCTCCTCCCCTGCAAAGTCAGGTTTAGATCTCCCCCTCATAGAATCTGCCCTTCGCCCCATTGGGCTAACTGTAAAAAGAAGCCCTTATAAAATTTCAGAGATGTGTTAGGTGGAAAGTAAACTGAAACTAGGGTGAGTATTTGGCCATTAAGGTAACCCTTAACCATTGCAAATCACCCCTCTTTATCCATTCGGGTGCCTTTCACCTCAAGTGAGACCCTATGGGGAATGAGCACCACTGTCCCCTTCCTTCTCCCTCCCTTATAAGATGAGGCTATGACATGAGAGTAACCTAACTTTTCAATTTTCTTGTGTTCGGACATAGACAGGTGTGTCTCCTGTAACATCACTATATCCCCTCCCGAGCGTTTAAAAGATGTTAAGATCTTGCTCCTCTTTACCGGGTTCAAGGCCCCGTGTACATTATATGTACAGATTGTATAGGTTAAAGCCATTTTTCCCTATGGGGTTTTATCTTCTCAAAACTGCCCCATTCTTTTCTCTTTGTATCCAGTTCACCCATCCCCACGCTTCCCCGTCTCCACCCCTCTCCCACTCCACATGACCCACACAGAGTTGCAGTCCAACAGTTAATGATATAACTTTTGCCAACATGGGTAACAGTAAACAGCTAGTTATGAACTTTTGTTGCTTCTAAAGGTGGGAGGCCTGCACAAAGGACAGGCCTCTAGATCTGCCCCAAAAAGAGCAGATCAAAGAGGTGTATTTGAACTCCCATTTTTGGGAGACGACCTCTGGAGCCTGAAATCTTGATAGCTCCAGAATACCTAAAAAAAGGCTGTTGTCATGGATAACCACCAAAATATAGTACCACCCCAGTAAACCCCCCCCCCAAACTGGCCACATCCATAATACTACATTAGCTAGTGACAAGGCTTATTTCTGAGAGCTGACTCTGGTTAGATCTACTGTTGCCCCCAAAATTCAACCTTTCAAACCTCCCCCACTTCGATTTCCACCAATTGCCTCTCATTACCTAGAGATAGCGTGGGGAAAGGGGAAAAAAAAAGCGTTTTTCCCCACTGTTAATTAGAACTGCATATAGGACTATAGAGATGCCATCTTGGTAAAAAAAAAAAAAGAAAAGAAACACAGAGAAGAGTACTAGGGAGATGGTCTATGAACAGTAATTGAAAATTAGAAGTCCCCCTCAAGTACTCCAACCACTGTGACCAAGTCCAGTCAGGATTTCTCGAACAGAAAACATCTCTGTGTAGTGGGTACGGAACATTGTTCCTCTCTTCAGGGTAATAAATTCAAAAGTTTAGGCCTTTCAGGAACTCCAGGGTGTATGGCTAATTAGGGATGAGTTAGGGAGTGCTATGCAGCCCTCCCCAAAGGAATCCCAGTCCTCTCGAAGCTGCCCACTGCACACCTCGTGGGTTGCGAGAAGAAAAAAGACAGCCCCCCCCCCCTTCTTATTACAAGGGGCTGGGAGTCGAGACCTTAACCAACAGTACTCACTACCATCAGGAGTCAATCAGGTATTTTTAGCCAAGCAAGCAATTTCTTGTTCAGGAGCTGCATAAGCTGCTGCAATGATTCTGATGGTCCCAAGGGAGTAGGACCGAGTCTCCTTCTGTACAACGCTCGCTGCCACTCCAAGGTCCAGTTCCCAGTTTTTGCGTTCCTGACCTCTGGTGTGGGGAGAGCTTTTTCTTTAAATGCTGCAAGGGTTTCTTCCACATTGGGATAGGTTTTCATCCCGTTGTTCCAGAAGATCCAAAGTTTCTCCGGATAAGGCGTTTGGAATTTGATCATATTGTCCTTCCGCACCTTCAAAAGAGGGGCGAATCGCTGCCGTTGAGCTTGGATTTCTTGTGGATAATCACGATCCATGTAAAGTCGGTTTGAGAGGTATGATGAATCGTTTTTCCCCCATACTATGTGCAATATAGCTTCCTTAGTGCGAAAAGAACTCAGCTTGAAGATAATGGATCAAGGACAGGCTAAGGGATCCTCCAACTTCTGTTGTAGTGAACAGTGAGCTCGCTCCACATGGAGCTCATAGGTAGGTGGGAGATCTAAAATACCTAAAATATCTTTCAGGAGATTCTCGATATAGGGAGCCATAGGGGAGATCTCCTGTCCCTCAGGGAGGTCATACAGACGCAGGTTCTCCCGTCTGGAGTGACCCCTAAATCAATACACTTGGATTGTAACTGCGCTGTATGGGCCCACAAAGACTGCACGACTTGGGTCAGTTGCATGGTGTTGTCTTCGGTCTCAGATATACGCTCTTCTATCTGCCCAAAGCGTGTTTCCATTTGTGTCAGCTGCTGCTGGACTGTTTTAAAGTCGGATTTATTTTCTTGCCGGAGCGGTTTGATTTCCTTGAGGAGCACTTCAAAGAGGCTTCTGGAGAGTTTTTTTCAGACTCCCCATCAGTGTCATACTCAAGGGCTGTAGTATTCGCTGGGGAGGATGATCAGCTCGACAGGCCTCTGAAAATCCTTTGCCATCTCGGTGTTCCGAGCGTCCTCCGTTTTTACCTTTGTTCTTATTTGCTTCATGGGTTTCCACTCCAGTTTTTTTTTTTTTTGACATTTTGCAAATTTTTAGTTGGTTGGTAGCCTTAGATTTTTTATTTTAGGCAGTTAGTCGGGGGAGCTCGTCCTCTAAGCTGTTGCTGGATCCGCGATGTCACCGGAAGTCCTTGGTAGTTGGTCTTAACCAGGTTGGAGAGACATCGCATGAGTGGTCCCTGCATTAGGAAATTCTCCCAGTGGTGCACCCCTGTGCTGGATCTGTTTGCCTCGTAGAAAAACAGAAAACTGACACTGTTCTGTGCCCACCCCCCCTTAAAGTCTGGGTTTGTTGGGAGATGCCTTCACAAAGCGCTGGACCCTGAGCCTTCTATATACCTACCCTCCATTCCCCTTGGTCCACAAGGTTGTGATCAAGGTGCAGGATAATGCACAGATGATCCTGATAGATCCAGATTAGCCTAGGCAGTTCCGGTATCCAGATCTGCTCAGCCTCAGCAGCAGACCTCCCTGGAGGTTGCCTGTCTGTCCAGATTTGCTGACCAGATAACAGAGGAAGGTCCTGCACACAGACCTTCAATCTCTGCACCTCTCTGCCTGGTTCCTGACCAGTGAGAGTTCCAGGCTCCAGGCATTTCAGAAAATGTCCTCCATGTTGTGGAGGCATCCCCTTAAGAAGTCGACTTGTAAATGCTATGCATTTAAGTGAAAGTGGTTCTCGATCTGGTGCCAGGGAAAGAAGCTTGATCCCCTAACCTGCTCTGTGGCAGCATCCTCAACTATGTATGGTCCCTCTCAGTCAAGACTGCGAGCGCTAACTTCTAAGATGCCACTGACAGCCATCTCTGCATATCAGGCGTGGGCTGGTATGACGACAGTGGTCCAGGATAAGGTGATCAGGTGGTTTTCAAAGGCCTGGATCACTTGTCCTCTCCGTATTGTGAATTTCTGCCTCAGTAGAACCTATTGCTGGTGTTGGCAAGACTCAAGGCAAGTCGTTTCAGCCAGTGCACAAAAGTGAGATGTCACATTTTTGTAGAAGACCACCTTCTTGGTGACCGTCATGCCAACCCGAAAGATTATGAGTCTTCTTACCTGGTAGGACAGGGTCGCCCTTCGCCCCTATTCAGAAGTCCTCCCAAAGGTAATATTGGGGTATCTCCATAACCAGTAGCGGTGTACTTTACCCAGCCGTACCTTGCAGGCCTATAGCAGGCTCTATATCCTGGACCTGCTGAGAGCGCTGTCTTACAATACAGAGTGTACAGCTGTAGTTTGTTATGAGGCTTGCCGGCTGTTTCTAACATACGCTGAAGCTACGCCTGGCAGATCAGCAGCAAAGCAGACAGTTGCCAAGTGGATTGCATCGTATATCGATCTTTGCTGTAGGATGGCTGGTAGGGAGTTGCCCAAGGCTTATTCCACCAGACATACTACTGCCTTCATGGCTGCAACCAGGGATATCCCCATTGTGGAGATATGCAGGGCTGCAACCTGAAATAAAGCACAAACCTTCATCTCCCATTACAGCACTGACATAATGAGTCATCGGGATGCTGCTTTTGAGTCCTCAGTCCTCCAGTCCCTGTTTGCCAGATGGGGTGTGCACCTTGGCCCCTCATGCTAGAGAACTGCTAGGATTCTGCCACTGTGTGGATAGTGAACTGTATCCATGTTGTTAGAACTATAGTTTACCTGTAACCATAGTAATACTAGTGGTATACAGTTCACATCTTCACAACCCACCAGACTTCCCCTAGCAAATGGCACCCGGATCCCTGCTTCCAGCTTGCAAAAGATCTGACGTCACAGGATGGAGCCAGAGGATATACTGCCGGGGTTGTGGGAGGAGCATAGTTTCAAGATTTATGATGACTTGGCTGTCTCCAGCAGAACTGTCAGAGTGTAAATGTGAACTGTATATCACTAGTAGAACTGCAGATCTGTCTTCGAGGGTGGAGCTCTTGCAGCAGAAAATACCATTAGGACTGAAGCCGTCAGGCATCAGGACCCCACGGAAGACTTACAGCTAACAGACTGAGGCAGGGGACCGCACCTGACGTCAGCTCCACCCGACGTCAGACGTGGTATAAAGGGGCGGTCCCCTGGTGCCACCCCAGCTCTTTTCCAGCAGTCGACAGCCATCGAATGTTAGATCAGTTGTTTATTCTTCAAAAACCTTATCATTATCGCCTCATATATGTTGTCGCCCTCACCACCACGGCAAAAGTCAGAGTGTGCGTGCAGGAAGCAGATCCCGGCCAAAGACTGCAACGCGGCCTGCCTCCTCTGCCTAGGCCCAGAACACCAGCCTGATGCCTGTACACATTGTCAGAAATTCAACCAGAAGACATGCGCCAGAAGGGCCCACGCTCTCAAGACCTTCCATCTAGAAAAGAAACTTGCAGTCATGCAGCGAGGTTCAGGGGCCAGCTCATCCCCTTCCGCCAGGGATTCCCCACCCAAGGACAGGTCATCGGGGGGGGGGGGCATCACTACAAGGAAAAGGATCAGGCGCCGTCTTCATCGTCCTCTGGTAAGAGATCCAGTTCAGTTCCGGCCCAGCCGTCAGAACCCTCCCGCACGACTAAGACCACTTCT
Organism: Neoceratodus forsteri; assembly: GCA_016271365.2. Classification (NCBI taxonomy): domain Eukaryota; kingdom Metazoa; phylum Chordata; order Ceratodontiformes; family Ceratodontidae; genus Neoceratodus; species Neoceratodus forsteri. The sequence continues at coordinate 252,840,018 of JADMNL010000028.1, read as the reverse complement.
GCCTGTTCACAGGGCAAACACCGGGAGTCGGCCTCGTCTGGACACCATCACACTTCCCTGGCTCATCGACCTCTAAAAACCTCAGGGTCGACCCAGGAAAAAAGCCTATCCAGAGCTCAGGACAGTCCCTGTTCTTCTGAGAAACGCAAAAGGGCAGAAGAACCCTCGGGTATGCAGGAGGTCACCTGGGCTCGGACGCCTCCCCTTCAGGCTAAGGTGTGCCCTCCTCCAGACCAGCGCCAGCCTAGCTGGTCGCCTACCCTGTCGACTTGCTTCCCAGTGCCAGACACAGGATGGTCGTTGGATGAGGACCAGCCCTCTGCCCCTCCTCCGAGGGACCAGACGCCTGATAAGGCCACAACGGACGCCCCTCCAGATTAAGGCAATACCGGTCATCAGCCTACTAACGCCGGGGACCCAGACCCAACACCCTTTGGGCCAGAACTCCAGATGCCCGCTTCTAAGGAACCAACACCCGGCCCCTCAGACTCGGCGCCAGCCCCTGCGGTCGTCCCTGCAGCAGACGTTGGAAGTCTGTTCACTACTTGGTGGAATACCGTGAAAGGGGACCTTCTGTACAGACCCCCAGACGCAGTCCCTCCTCCTCCACCCATGGATCCCCCCCCCCAAAAGAACCTCAGGGGAACTACGGTGAGCACCCGAGTCCACATCCCAAGGGGAAGAGAAGGCCTTCATTTCCATCTCCTTCCTCCCCTCCTGTCATGTACTCCTCAGATGAGGGTGGCGTGGATTCAGACTTCTCAGATGTAGAATTCCTTCCTCCCTCCCTGGACCCTAAAGATTCCCCTAGGTCCCCTCCGGATGATCCCTCATTCTTGGATATCATGTGGCACATCCAGACCATATATGAGTGGGACACAGAGGATCTGGATTCAGAGTGTAAACGCCTGGCCAGATTCCTCTGGGAGAAGGAACCCAAACCTTTAGTGATTCCACTGTTTGTGGAACCATTTCAAGATGTGACACGCCTGATCTGGAGGACACCATCCTCCATCCTGGCAGTCCCTAGGAAGGCGGACAGACTCTGTAAGCCCCCAAAGTCTGAACCCTTCCTGGCCGAACAACCAAAAACCAATTTGTTGGTCCTCACAGCTGCCCACAGCAGTGGATCTTAACCAAAACATTTGAACTCCTGATCCCGTCTCCAAGAAGTTTGACGGCTGGGGTCGTAAAGTCTTCTCCTCAGCCACTAGGGCCATCAGGTCACTGAACTTTATGGCCCATATGATCACATATCAACAGTCACTCTGGAGAAAGACCGTGGACCTTGTGGAAGCTATGCCTGACTCTGACTCCAAACAAGAAATTCTAGCGTGTGACCAGTTGGGTTTGGATGTGGACAAACACGCTCTCCGGTGTTCGTATGACACCGTAGACATGGCCTCCAGAACAGCCTCCTTGGGAGTCTGCATGAGAGGGCAGTCTTGGCTCCGGCTCACGGGTTTCCAGCCGGACCTGCAAGAGTGCATCCTGGATTCCCCTTTTCAGGTTCCCATTTTGTTCGGCTCTGAAGTCGAGCAAATGGTAAAACGACTACAGGAGTCAGGGAAAGCGGTGGCTGATATGCACCGCATGTACAAATCCCAGGCTCAGGAACCCCGCCGGCGTCCTTTTCATAGAGGTCAAGGGCAGGCTCGGGAGTAAGCAGTCTCACGGTAAGGGATTCAAGAGGTGGGGTCACCCTGCCCCTCAAGGTTCCCAGGGTCCCAAGCAGACAAAAGCTCCTAGGGCCCCAGGTCCCCCCCCCACCCCTCAGCCTGACTCCCTCTGCCGTCGTCCTCCCCTAGTGGACAGGCAGAGCGAGAAGGTAGGAGGGCGGTTTGCGCTTTACCTGCTCGAATGGTCCAGTATCACTGCAGACCAGTGGGTTCTGGACACCATTTGGAAAGGGTATCCGATAGAGTTCATCTCTAGCCCGCCGGACAACCTACCCACCCCTGGCACATTGTCATCTCTATCCCGCTGGACAATCCCCTCCCCTTCCGGCGCGTTGTCCACTGCATCACAGCCTTCTCCTAGAAGCCGAGATTTAACAGCTCACAAAAGGTTCCACAGGTACAGAAAGGGAAAGGTTATTACTCCCGATTCTTCCTGGTCCCAAAGAAAACAGGAGACCTTCGTCCAGTTCTGGACCGAGCCAGCTGAACCTCTCAGTAAAATACCAGAGGTTTCGATTGGTCACTCTGGCAGGCCTCTATCCCCTGCTTCAGCAAGGGGATTGGCTGTGCTCCCTAGATATGCAGGTGCCTACATGCATATCAAGGTCCTGAAGTCCCACAGAAAGTTTCTGCAATTCAGCTTCGGAGACAAGCACTACCAATTCTAGGTACTTCCTTTCGGCCTTTCCTCAGCCCCCAGGGTCTTCACCTAGTGCATGGCGGTGGTGCGGCAGCCCTCCATGGGAGAAGCCTCTTGTCTACCCTTACCTGGACGATTGCTCCGTCTCGCTCTGTCGGAGGATGAGCCCCTACTCGCCCTGCGAGAGACGCATGCTGTATTTTCTTCCCTGGGGATTACAGTAAATTGGCCGAAGTCACACCCCTGGCCAACACAAAGGTTGCAGTTCATAGGGGCTATACTGGACAGGGGAGAGCTTTTCTGCCTCCAGACAGGGCAGACTGCCTTCGGGTTTTGGCCAGTGGGCTCCAGAATACCCCCTTTTCCCCTGCCCAGGTGGTTCTGCAACTTTTATAGCCACAGTACCTTTAGCCAGACTCCATATGAGGACTCTACAATGGCACCTCAAGGTTCAGTGGGACCAATCGGTGGACGATCTGGATCTCCGAATCCGGATCTCTCGGGCAGTACATCGTTCTCTCGAATGGTGGCTCCATCATGACAGTCTAGCAGGAGGAGTTCCTTTCCAGAGACCTTCTCCTCTCCAGACTTTAACCACAGATGCCTCTCTGGTTGGGGGGCTCATTTAGGGGATCACAGGACCCGGTGGTCTTGGTCTGCCACAGAGAACTCTCTGCATATCAGTGTTCTGGAAATGAGAGCAGTGTTGAATGCACTAATTGCATTCAGAGACCAGCTCTCGCTGGGTCCTCCCCTGGTGCAGACAGACAATACACCAGTAGTCTTCTACATCAATAAACAAGGGGGAAGACTTCCGGTTCCGGTATGAAGTAAAACACATCTCCACCAAACGGCTCCTCCACAATTTAATCCAGTCCACCTCTAAAACAACAAATTGCTCCTGCTAAATAATCATTCATATGACAAACAGTGAGGAGAGGCAATATCAGGCGATATTTCTACAAATTTATGGCAAGAGCCTACAGGAATCGGTACCAGTTTCTCTCGGACTGGCAGGATGAGTCGGATTGGGCTCCAGCCGACTCAGCGAGGCCTCCTCATACTCCAGTGTGCAATACTATGGCCCAAAACACTGATGTGGGGGAAAAAAAACAAGCTATAAATAAGGCACAGGCAAAGAAAAAAGAATCTGGCTCACCTTCAGAGGACAATATTCTGAGGGCCGTAGCAGAGTTTCGTGGGGCGATGAGAGATTTCATCAGGGAGCTCAGGGCCGACCTAGGCATACTGTAACAACGTGTGGATGAGGCAGACACCCAGATCAGTATTAATTCCACCAGACTGGACTCCTTGAGACATCGATCCTCTCCCTGGACAATGCACAGCTGCAGACTTCTCTTAGGCAAGAAGACATTGAGAATCATGGTCGGTGTAAAAATATAGCATTTTGGATCCCCATGGGGAGGAGGATCCTCTGACCTACGCTGACTATCTGTTTCACCTTATACTAAATCTTGAGCCTGAATTCCAATTGGATTTTGAAAGGGTGCATAGAGCGCTGGGGCCCAGACCGACGAGCAAAGAGGCCAGACCACGCTCCTTCGTGGTGAGATTTTTTTAAATTACCAAATGAAGGATATAATTTTAAGAAAAGCTTGGCAGAAAGGAAAGATCATATTGGGAACCCAGCGACTTGCGTTAGATAACGATTATGCCCCATTTACACAACAGCAGAGGAGGGAGTACGCTTTCCTTTTTCCACTGCTCAGAGCTAAGCAGCTCAAGTTCAGGACCCCATACCCAGCAAGGCTCACAGTCCTCTTCCCGACAGGACAAACTACCTACAACACGGTGGCTGAAGCAGCAGAAGACCTTACCAAACGAGGGATTATACCAGAAGGAACTCGGGGCCAACAAAATTTAAAAACTGTCCGATCGAGAGGCTCAGGCAGAGAAGACCCACAGCTGCAGTGTGACCTTATATTTGAGGACATCGTGCTGAAAATAAATCAACTAAGAAGAAACCCTACATTGCTGTCTTAATCACAGTAGGCAACCATTCCTTCTCTAAGTGTTGTTAAAACTATTCTCTACTCGGCTGGTCGGCAGTGGGGGTTGGGGCATGCTGAGGCCTAAGATGAGGGAAGAAAGGTGATTACCCAAGTGGCATGACTGGATCTATATAAATAGTAGGATCCTTAATCCTAATCCTAAAAAAACCACTTTAAGTTGTGATTTTGGGTCACAAATGGCATAAGTGATCCTCTGATGGCTGTACTTTTGTCTGGCTGGGGACTACATAATGCGACTTCCCGATGGCGTCCTGGAGTGTTGGCTCCCACCCTGTGCCCTTCTCGCTCTCCTCCTCCTGTCTGCTCTGGCGATCCATCTTCTTAGATGGGCAAGCTGTGAACCTGACCGGGCTGGGTGGGGTTAGAGGGTGCAGCGAAGAGGAGCTGGAAAATCTACCAGGAGACATAAAATAAACGAAACCATGGGGGCTTTGCATTTTATCGAGTGCCTAGAATTCTCAGGGCCTTATTCTAAATGGCTGTTAAATACTTGAGCTCAGGGGTGGTGGTTGGGGAGGCGAGAGGGAGACAGCAAGATAAAACTTGTGCTGCAGGAGAGGAGGAGGCTGTTCTGCAAGGACTGAGGAGAGGTGGACAAGTAGAAAAGAATACATCAAAAATTAGAAAGCCTCTCTGGACTTAAGGGAATACCAACGAACATATAAAACATCAGCATTGTGTTCAGCATTACCTCCCCTTGGATCAGACGTGCAAGAGGGGGGAAAAATGAAATGAAACATTATTATTATCTGTGCAGGGGGCTGGACCTAAATGGGGGATCTCCCCCTCCCCTTCTTTCCTCCCCTCCTTCATATCTTTTCTTCCCCCTCCCACCCCACTCTCCAAACTCTTCCCCGTTTTCTCCTCCCTCCCTTCCTTCCTTTGTTCCTGCTTCCCCTCCTTGTTCCTCCTTCCCCCCTCTCTCCCATTGCCCCAGCTCTAGAGATGTCACTCGATGCTGGGGCAATTAAAGTGGAAATGCAACCGCTGTGTAGTTCTGTGAAAGGCCCACTGGAATTAATGAGCTCCATGCAGGACCAAACAAGGACTAGATCCCTTATTGGGCTCAGAGTCCTCTTGGGGCTTTTCCTTCTTTTGGGTGGATATGGTACCCACCTGAATACTAGGATAACCCCAGCCCTCACCTCACCCCTGTTAAGACGCGGGGATGAGAGCTTACAGAGGCAACACATAATTGTTGCTTCACAGTTGGAAGTTAGTAAATACATACTTAATGTTTTGGTAATAGTTTATTTACCACAAGTTCTGTATTTTATTATATATATAGTTAATTTCAACCGAAGCTGGCAAAAAAGGTTGAAAATTAAAAAGGTTTGTTTGATTAGGTTAAAAAGACAGGAAACAAGACACGCAATCTTTAAAAAAATCTTTATTAGACAGGAAGGGTATAGGGTGGAGGATTCACTGGTCACTTGAAGATGGGCTTCAGTTTGACTTGTTCCAGCGGGGTTCACGTAGTTATTGGTGGAGGATGCATAGACGCTGTGTTGCGGCAGGAGTAGGCCGACATTGGGGTTTGAGGTGGACAAATCTGAGGTCCCTGGGTGCTCCTAGCCTGAAAGGACAGAAACAAAAAAAAGGGGAAATATTATCCCTGGTGCTAGTTACAGTTCAACGTTATACTAGATTTACCTAATGGCGACCCATCCAGTTACAGTATGTTCCCAGAATATAAATGGTCCCATTAAACGGGCCCGCCTAATGCAACATTTAAAGAGGTAAAGGGCAGAAATATATTTCCTGGAGGAGACCCACGTTCCTGCCGTGGAGCATCAAAAACTCAACTGGGGTGGGAGATATGCGGTTTAAGCATCCTCACATCCTAGGGGCCAAAAAAGAGGGGTGGCCATCTTAATCCAATCAACTACACAAATGGAAGTGAGGGAGGTACATAGGGATGGACAGGGTCGTTATGTGATCATTCAGGGTAGATTATATTGTAGAGACGTGACCCTGGTGAACGTTGATCTCCCACCCAAGACAAAGTTGCCAGTTCTAAGGCATAGCTTGGCTGATATTTTGGACCCCCTTAAAGGCCAGTTAATGCTGGGAGGTGATTTAAATATCATAATGCAGCCTAATTTAGATTCATTCAATCTGAGACATCATCGCCAATCCAGTACAGCCAAATACATTAAGGTACAGCTGGAACAACTGGGCTGTGTGGACATTTGACGGAAACTTTTCCCATCCTCTCCTGGATAGATATCTTACCAGTCAGGTAGATTTCACACCTATTCCAGGCTGGATTAATTTATTACCACCTCTGAACATCTAACTACAGTACCTGTATATGATATCACTATCCAACCCAAAATATTATCGGACCATCACCCCATCCTATTAAAACTTAAGCTAGGTAAACAATCTAAAAATACACTCTGGAGATTATTTTAAACCCCCTGATACTAAAAGACAAAAAATTTGTAAAGAGAATGAAAGATAGACTTACACAATTTTGGGAGGAAAATGCCTTCCCTGAAACCCCGGAGGCTATGAAGGCAACAATTGGGGGGAAATTATCTCTTATACATCTTATAGGAAAAAGAAACAGGAAAGTGAATATAGGGAACTAATGACTACTTTACAAAACTACCAGTTAATGTATAGAGAAGGAGATGAGATATTTCCAAATAAAAATAAGGGATACTGAAGCGGCAAGTCAGAGAATATTAGATGTTAAAATCCAACAGTCGCCAACTTATTTAAAGTTATCAGTGTTTGAAGGGAGGCAAGATTGGCCCGTAAGCTACAAGTCCCAAAAAAGGCGGCCACCATTCTTAAAATTAAAAATCCTCAAACAGGATGAGTTACCTACAGAGAGGATGATATATGTCAGATATTTGCAAACTGTTATCAAGACCTATATAAAAGGGAGGACCTAGCCACCCCTGAGCAGCGGCAATATTTTTTGGGATAGTTACGGCTTCCAACCTTATTGGAAACTGAAGCCTAAAAGTTGATAGCCCCACTCACAGCAGGCGACGTTACTGTAGCACTTAAGAATCAGGCCATTAACCGTTGCTCCGGACCAGAAGATGACTTCTCCAGCAAATGGTATAAATGTTTTCAAGCAGAACTACTCCCTAAACTCCACTCCTTATTTTAGGATCTGGCTGGAGAAGTCTCCCCACCGCCATCTTGGGATTTTGCCATGATCACGGCAATACCTAAACCAAATAAAAATAAAATTGAATCATCCTCATACTGTCATATTTCCTTATTAAACAATTCATATGAATGTCCTTCCTCGTCTGTTGTACCTATTTCAGAAAGTCCCCTTTTATCCGCCAGCATTTCTCTTTAAATCCTGGGACACTGTGATTTCTGGCTTTATTTCGGAACATGGTCGTCCTCGAATACGGATGAGTCTATTAAAATTGTCTCTAAAACAGGGGGAAGCAAATCTGCTGGATCTGCACCTGTATGTACATGCAGCTTTTATGTGCCTTCACTTCTTATGGCTCTCCCGGAGTTATATAACGCAGTGGAAAACCTTAGAATTTCATATTAATGACCTTCATGATATTAAAAAAATATTGCCGTCTTCCCCAGGACAGTCCTTGCCATTAAAAGATTTCTCCAATATAATGGCACAGGTACTAAAAATATGGTTTAAAGTCAGAAAATCCAAAATATTTGTCTCAACATATGAATACTGTAAAATCCTTTCGGAGGAGGATTTGTTCCTTCCATCTAGGTCTGACCTGACTTTTACCAAATGGCGCCGGCTTGGTCTGGAACATATATTTCAGTTTTTGGGGCGCTCAGGTGTCCTGACATTTGAAGTACTAACCCTTAAATATAATATTCCGAGTTCTGACCTTTTTAGGTATTTCCAGGTCAGGAATTATATATTAAGAAATAAGGTGATCCAGGCCAAGCTAGCGAGCCCGACCCCCACACACACACACACACACTCAAATTGTCCATGGATCATATCCACGGCAACCACTGGGACCATCTAATAGCATCTCTATACAAAATCCTGAGGGACTTAACTTCCGAGTCTGTGGATTCGATCCGACAGAGTTGGAATAAGGATCTTGGTTTGGAAGTCTCTGGGGAACAATGGGAGGAATCAGCTTTAGCAGCAGTTAAGATTACTTCAACAAATATATGGAGAAGGTTTTCATGGAAGTGCCATTATAGATACTTTACATCACCTGCGAGGTTCACCAAGTATTTGCCAGCTAGCTAGATATGGGAAATGCTGGAGGGGCTGTGGGTGTTCTCTCGCTGACTTGGGCCATGTTATGTGGGAATGTCCTATTCTCATGCCATTTTGGATGCATTTACAAAAAGACATGTCAGGTTGCTTGGGGGAGCCAGTTGCTGTTACAGCAGAAATGTTCTTATTACTCATATACCCAGAGCATACTCCATCATGGACCAGAACATTAGTTCCAGTTTATCTCCTAGCTACAAAAAAAGCCATTACGATATGGTGGATGACCGAGAAGGTCCCCACCATACAGGAATACAGAGACATCATGGTGAATATTTATAAAATGGAACGTTTAATAGCTAAAATGCAGGAGAGGGTGCAGCAGTTCCGATCTTGGTGGCAGAGATGGATTATGCACCAAATGGCAGTAGACCGGGACTTTTGTCCCTAAACTTGGGGAAAGATTAATTCAGGAGAGGGGTGGGAGTAGGGGAAGAAAATTATATGACTTGGAACTCTGTGTACTGCCTTCCTCACCACACAGTCTTGTAAAGGTATCCTTTTACACTAAATGTGGATTATGTATACACCTGTAACCATGTAGAATGTCTTTGTCCACCTGTACCATCATGTTTTTTAAAGAAAAACAAATATAATAAAGAAAAATAAAAAAAAAACAACAAAAACAAGGGGAGGCCATGAGAGTGTGGAACTGGGGAGTGGAACACCAACTGGACCTCATCGCAGTCCATCTGCCCAGGATTCAGAATGTTCTCGACGGGTCTCAGCCACTCTGCCTCTCTGAGCCACGAGTGGGAACTGCTCCAAGATGTCGCAGATGACCTGTTCGGTCGGTGGGGCCGTCCAGAGTTGGGCCTCTTTGCTTCCCTGTGCAGCGCCAAACTGCAATGTTTTGGCACGCTCGTTTCAGGGCCTGGTGTTTTCTGGCGAGATGCACTGTCCCCCTCTTGGACAGGGAACTTCCTGTATGCCTTCCCTCCTTTTCCCTTCATTCAGAGAGTACTGCTCAAATTCCAGTCAGAGGGAGCCAGAATGATTCTGGTGGTTCTTCTATGGTCTCGTCAGATATGGTATCTGATGCTCCAGCAACTGTCTCTGGAGCCTCCAGTTCAGTTGCCGCTCTCCACCCACTTGTTCTCACAAGAGCTGGGGACTCTTGTCCATCCTACTCTTCACCTGCATGCTTGGCTCCTGCAGTCCTAGCGGAAGAGAGACTAGGAATGTCAAGCAGGGTGGCTGAGATACTGGTTGCAGCGAGGAAGCCTTCCACCAGGGCCACTTATGCTCTGAAATGGAAATGCTTCTGTCTGTGGACTACAGCCCGTGCTCTAAATCCTTTGGGTTGTCTGGCTAGGCACATACTAGAGTATCTCTGTCACCTTCTGGACTTAGGATTCAGTTATTCATCCATCAAGGTGCACATGTGTGCAGTTTCCGCATATCATGATCCTATCGGAGATAAAACTCTGGCACAGCTTAATGCTTGTAAAACCTTTCTTCGAGGGGTCTTACATCTCAGACCTCCCATGAAGGACATCGTTCCTCCTTGGGTCCTCCTTCTTGTCCTGGAGAAATTCACTCTTCCTCCCTTAGAGCCAGCAGCCTCATGCGAGCTGCGCTTCCTCTCATGGAAGACCCTCATTTTGGTAGCCATTACCTCTGCTCGAAGGGTTTCTGAGCTTCAAGCTCTGATGTGTAAGGAATCTTACATAGTCTTTCACAGGGACAGGGTGAATCTGCGCAATAACCCTAAATTTATGCCGAAGGTGTTGTCCGTGCTGTCCCTTAATCAGGACATCAACCTTCTGGTTTATTATCCAGAGTTTGCTAACCAAGGTGAAGCACTGTTGCACACCTTGGACGTTCACCGTATTTTGAGGTATTACCTCCACAGGACTCACTTCTTCAGACAGACTAGTTGTTCATCTCATTCGCTAAGTGAATGCTGGGAGCTCCTGTTTCGAAACAGTCACTAGCCTGTTGGCTGGTACAGTGTATTCTAGGGACATGGATATGTTGTTCAATCCACACTTATTGGCAGGTTCCTTGCTGCTTTAAATCTTGCCGTAAGGCCTTCAAGCTGGCTCCTCCCACCCACCCACCCGGTGGTAGAACTCATGCACCGCCATGACGCCAGATCTTCCTTATCACAGCTCAGGTTCCTCCTTGCGCTCTGCTTTAGGCCTGGATCCAAACTCTCCGGTTAACCTGAAACTAATCTTAAAATTTACAAGACTTCAGTCTTTATCTTCCCTCACGGCTGCAATGGACAAATTGACTCCTGGATTTCGTCGGTGCCCCTGTGGGCAGAAGATGTCCCGGACCGATCCGCACTCCACGTGCGTGTACTGCCTTGGGCTTGAACACGATTCGCAGGCCTGCGACTTGTGCAAGTACTTTTCAGCCATGGTCTTAGAGGATCATGCTGCCAGATTGCAACTCTGGGCGCCCGAGAAACGCTATCTCCGCCGTCAAGTCAGGCGAGGGCTCCGCATGTGTCCACGGCGGCAGGTTCGGCTGAACAGCTCGAACAGATGATCTCCTTAAGGAGGAAGCAGCCCAGGCCTCATCATCATCTTCGGTCGTGACATTTATCCTGCTCTTTTTGGGCTCCTCCTACACAGCTTCATTCAAGGAGCTTTGTCAATCTCTCTCCACCAAGGGAGAGGGGCCTTTGGGACATTCCCCTCGGTCCAAGAAGAAGGACTCCAAGGGTAAGTCCCACCGTTGATGTTCATGGGAGCGGGAGAGGTCCCCTTCCCCGGATAGTCGACTCTCGACTTCAGTCAAGGTTGCGGCTAAGGGCGCTGGCTTCACGGTGTCCCTGTCAACTCAGCCGGCCGAGACACACGTCAACGCAGTCAAGATTTTTCTCGACCTGTCGGACGGGCTGTCGACTGGAGTAGCCGACATCCCTTCTTCACCGGTTCCCCTGGTGGAAACCGAGGACCTTCCTGTGCCAGAGTCCCCGGTTAAGGTCCCTTAACCGAGGGAGGAGTGGGTTTCCCCTGCCCCCTCTCAGATCCACCCTCAGAAACACCAAAGGTCTCGGTCTTGGACCTCTTCCCAGTCCAGCCGTTCCCGCCAACATCGGCAGTCTCTGTCTCGGCACCGTGGAAAGCGGCGGCGCCGCTCAAGGCCTCAAACTGCAAGCTGGGTCAGGCTTACAGAGCAAAAAGCTAACTCCAGCTGCCCGTCTTGCTCTAGCCAGGGGAGTCCTCCTACCCACGCTTTGCTACAGACTAATCACCTTTGCCCACGTTGCAAAAACTAATCTAGTAAAGTGGGACTCAGCGTACAAAAACATATGCCGTTTTGTGCTCTCAGGCCCCTGCCTCACTCACTGTTGTGAGCTTTACACCCAGCTTGAGTGGCTCCCACCGGAAACTCACCGCTCTTATGTCGTGGGCAACTTCATTGACAGTATTGTCAGAACTGCCACTCCTCAAAAACCTTGCTGAGACCCTTGTTCTCGCCACACCCTCCCACGACTCTGCGATCCAGCGGCTCCCATGCCCTCCTGGTACCTAAACACGCACACAAATGTGGGTGATAGATTTCATCATCGATGCCTAGGGTTTGGAACTCTTTCCAACTAGCACGCTTCCTTCTCCCTCATACCAGAGTTTTAAAGCCTCCTCTGGGTTTTCTCAAAACGGCTGCCACCTGTCTCTGCACTAGACAAACCTCTCAGCCTGGAGATGCCCCAACTAACTGAGATGCTACCTAAACATTACAACTGGCGCAGAGTACAACTGTGCTCATACTCCTCCTGTTCTCACAGCATATATAAAAATGGACCATTTAGGCCCACCGGCAAAACAGGGTGAGCACTATAACTGTGCACTCCTTTCTGTCGCACTGGGCCCACTCTATCCCAACTGTGACTCCTCCTTATTATAACTGCTAGCCTTACAACTTGCTGCCTGGAGCGATGAATTCACACTGCACTTCTTCCTACTGACTGCAATGTTTAATACTGTATTGTAATACCTGTTTTTGGTATTGTTGTCTTAATATGTCCTTGTGTTCTGGTCACTTTATATTAACTCTTCACTACTATTTGCCTGTTGAAATCTGATGCTTGTAAAGTCCCTGTTGTGCTAATTCTTTGTAATGTAATCCTCCACTTGTGTTTGCCTGATGTTCATGTATGTACCTTGTAATCTCCCAGGTTGCACCTGAAAATAGGCACTTGGCTGTCTAGTGTACTTACCCAGTTAACAAAAGCAAATAAATAAATAAATCCTCATCTTCAGAGGATAGGCTTCGGCGCCTTCTCTGGCTTCTCCCTTCCCAGTTCCGGATATTCTTGCTGCATTGGATTTTGCTTCCAGAACCCTTCCCCTGTACCTGTCCCACCCCCTCTTGAACCCCTCCACTGTCTCTGCCTCCACCAGCCCCCTAGGCAGTGCATTCCATGGCTCCACCACCCTCTCAGTGAAGTAGCACCTCCTCCTTTCTCCCCTGAATCTTCCCCCCTCCAGCTTCCACCCATGCCCTCTAGTGGCCCTTCCTCCTTCCTTGAAGCACCCGATCTGTTCCTCCCTATTTACCCTCTTCATGTACCTAAAGACCTCTATCATGTCCCCGGTCCCTCTCTCTTCCAATGTGTACATATTTAGCTCTGAGCCTCTCCTCATAGGTCCTGTCCCCAAGCCCCCAAGTCATTTTGGTTGCCCTCCTCTGGACCCTCTCCAGGAGGTTATGTCACTTTCAGTGGTGGCTCCAAAACTGCACGCAGTACCAAGGTGCGGCCTCACTAAGGCAGTTAAGTACAGAGGGAGTATCACTTCCCTCCTTCTGGAGGTGATCCCCCTAGCGATGCATCCCAGCATCCTGTTGGCCTTGGCTGCTGCCCTCCTACAAGTCTCAGAGTTGTTCATCTTGACATCCACCACCACCCCCAGGTCCCTCTCAGCCATCGAGACTTGTAGCATTCTCCCCCAGGGTGTACACTTGGCCTGGGTTTCTGGCCCCCAGGTGGAGTACCTTGCATTTCCCTGCATTGAACCTCAGCTTCCACTTTCTAGACCATCTTTCCAGAGCCTCCAGGTCCCCCTGTAGGGCCACCCTCCTCTTCCCCATCCTCCACCGCCCCAGTTTGAGTCATCTGCAAAGAGACTCATCTCACTCCTGATTCCTGTCCTTATGTCAGATCATGAGGCATTGAACAGAAGGGCCCAAGGACTGATTCCTGTGGGAACCCACTAATGACCCTCCTTGGGGATGAGACTATCCCGCCAACTACGACCCTCTGGGTCCGGTCCTGGAGCCAATTGCCTATCCATCTGATCAGTCTCATTTGCTGCAATTTCTAAATCTTTCCACTGGGGGGGGGGGGGTCGCTGTCGGAGCTAGCCAAGTCAAAATGTGCTGCAGTTGGTACGGTCCATTTCAGAATTGCTCACTCTTAATTGCTGCCTTCCCAAAGAGATCAGATAAAATAAAAAAATAAAGCCACATGACATCAGTGATCCTTTTCTGACTGATGTGGCAAAGAACATTCTTCATATAAGGATTTGAGACTGTTGCAGGGGGAAAAAGGCAACATTAACTGACTTGCTAATTAGGGCTAATCCCTCCACATTGCCTCTTCTAGCCCATGTAAATCAGTAGTGCAGCTGCCCAGAACCTACAGCCTTGGTCTTCTCCTTGTTGCACGTCGGCTTCCTTGGATTTGCTAACCATTATGTACACACAAGACTTACTTGCAAGACCTGCTCTAGACCCCAGCGCTCTACTGGGTAAATTGAGCTGACGGATCGCCATGTAAATATGACTCATGAGTCCTTCACCTTTTTATCACATATGTCCGAGAGTGTGGAACTCACTGCTGGAATTCCTACACCAGGCCAGCTGCCCTTTGCCATCTACTACAGAGTTACGGTCTGGTTCTTTACAGTCTCTGTAAAGACCTTGTTATCACCATTCAAGGGGTGTAACGTAGATATCTGTAACCTCTCACCTCCATTCTTTGTCTCTTACCTGCACAGGGCATTTACTTCTGCACTATGAACTATACAGTGCCATTGTACTTTGCGCCTTGACTTAGTACTGTGTGTTTCAGAAACATGTACGTCTGTCATTTGAAGCCTGCCTTAACAGAACATGAGTGTAAATGAGTTCTTCCCAATGGTATCTATCTTGTATAAAACTGAATTGAATTTCTCAGCTGATTTTGCAGAATTACATGTCTATTCCAAATGTACTCACCTGGCCATAAAAGCTAATAATTGTCTGACAATTGTTATTAATATGTAAATTTAGGAAAGAAAGATGACCACTGGCCAGTCAGGTTCTTTCCCTCACCAACTCAGTAGGAATAGTCTGTTACCCCTTTTTTGTCTAGATGCTTGTGTACTGTGAATCTGAAGGTTGATACAGTGTCAGCTGACACCACCTGTTCTAGAACTCTATTCCAAATGTCCACCACTAATTTTACTTTTTTTTTTCTTTTAAAGAGGGGTCGCCTGCACCATCAGTCATGGATCACAGGTAGGTGCAATGATTATTAGATTGCTGATTCAAACAAACTGATGTCTGCAGATCCAAATCTTTGAATACATGTAAGATCAAGATGAAATGTTTTTATTTGCTCAGACTTTTAGTACTTAAAATTAATTGCAAATATAATGTTTTCATTATGTTGTTTGCATGAAATGCTGCTACTGTTTCATTTTATGTGACAACGCTCTGAGCTAAGGAATGGCACAGCATAAAAATAAAAGCCAACTAAACAAAATGGACTTTTGTCTGCTGCAGTACTTACGGTGCTGCAGAAAGTAAGCGAACAGACTTAACACACCTCAGCTATGCTGGTTCTTGGTTTTATACTATATAGAGAATACCGGTTGGGCAACCTTGCACAACCAGCCTGTGCTGCCACAGAGGGGTTCTGATTGTATCAGAGCTGGAGAGTGAAGCTTGAGAGATCTGGTGTAGTAAGAAGCCCGAAGTTGCAGCTCAGGCTGGTTGGACATGTAGTTGCCAACTAGTAGTTTTATTTTATTTTTAACAAAATTTTGTTCACGGCACTCCACGGCAGCAGCAAACATGCCAGCGGTTTCAGTTCAGAACTTGAACTGATAGCTATGCGCATAGCAGTGCTGTGAAAAAACATCAGCTTCCTCTAAGATTTCTGATCAGCTGGAACCTTGTTGTACTACAGAAGGGTACAACCATGTTCCATGACCTGCAGGGTTTCAGCTGGCATGGAAATCCATGTAGAACAAACCATCAGTATACATTGTATGCATTTTCCCACCATTAAATCCATTGCTACATGATTCAGTAAAACAAAGCATGACTAACACAGCAACTGTCCAATACCCATTATATGAAGGCCCCTGGTTGCCACACCACCCTGCACATCGGTGACCTTGGTTTGGGAAGATGATGGCCAGCAACCCTGTAGACTCCGCTCCATCACTCATGGTACCCACCCACCCATAATTAAAAAAAAAAAAAGTAAGACCCTTATTCAGCTGAGGCCAGGTGATGGTGGAGTTTAGGGGCATCCATTTAAGAAACTGGATCTCACTAAACAAATAAGAGCATGCTTCACAGCGTTTAAAGCCAGCAAGGCTACAAAGAAGCACTCTTCTGTGATCTAACGGACAGTGTAGCATTACAGGAAAAGTGCATAACTAATTATTGGATTCTTGACATGCTTGGTCCCTGCAGATATAACAATCACTGTATGGCAATAAAAAAAAAAAAAAAAGATCACTTCCACTTGTCTACATGCACCTGGGTTTTAAAACACTTACGACAGGCACAGTGGCAGTGTTGTTACTTGTGACCTCTTTGACCCGTGGAAGCGGATTGGGCATCCTATGCTCTGTTCATCGGAGGGAGGGGTAGCGCAACCAACTGCTCTACTGCTGCCTGACTGACCGTAGATGGTTGAGCAGTTAGAAGTTGCTGTGTGCACTGTTAAGGGAAGAGTACGCATTCTTAGAGGATTCACGTACAAGGGTGAAAAATGGCCACTGATAGGGTACATGATGTTCCCCTACCCCACATCCAACTCAGGACTGTCTCTTTCCTCTGAACCCCATGGACCACTCTAGAAGGACCTGTACCGTGGGCAGCAAGATAGTCTAAAGGAGCTGCCAAGGAGCTGATGTTAGGACCCTGCCGAGCGGGGTAGTCCGGGGGGGCAACATAGTGTGTCACGTATGCCGCGTGGCCCCAGGAGGTCTATGGTAGAAGGTGCTTTGAGCACTGGCGGGTGGTACTGGTGTTAGCTGAAGGAGATTCTGGTTGGTGGGATGGGAGGTAAAAAGAATTGGGGAGGGGGAACACTTAGGATGGAAACGTAAGTCAGTCTATATGCCATTTCTGCTTTGTGACAAGAAACAGTATACTGCTTATAGGGATCTGCTTTGCACTCAACAAAAAACATATCTTTAGTTTTCTGTCCTTTTCATTTTTTTGCAGCTCCCAAATAAATCATGCTGCAGTGTGCATGTGTTGTGTGCATCTGCTCATTCCTTGTAAAGGGCCAGACACTGCTTCAGTAACTGCAGCATTTTGTGACATACCCACAGTAGTAATATGCTGTACTGTAGTAATTTAAGACTGGGGGAGCACTGGGTCCATCAGTTCTGCCCCCGCTCCCCACCCATTTCACAAGTAGAAAATTACTACACTGGAGCCTGCCAGGATGCAACGCAGTATCCTGTGTTACTGCATGACAGAAGGGATGAACTGCCATTGATATTTCACTGTTGACTACAGTAAGTCTTCTGCAGCATACTGCATCCTGGTCGGCGCTGCTTTAACTACGCAGAGCAAACCTGTACTAATTTATAAGGATTTCCCCATCCACCCTATTACGCAGGATACCCTGTGATTCTGTTGGTAAGCAGACATCTGTCCAGACTTAAACTGAAGGCCTGTACTATCTTCATACCCGCTGTCTCCGCTGGCAGGCTGTTCGTTAGGTGCACCCACCTCTGAGGGAAGAAGCATCTCCTACCTCTACATTTACCACCTCTGAACTTTAGGGCATGTCCTGCTGGAGCACACCTGATAAAAGTATTTGTTCAATCATGTCGATACCCTTGAGTATGAGAAGGCTCGAGATCGTATTCCCTTTAGCCTTCTTTTCTCTAGGGTGAACCTATTCTGGGACTCCACATTTTCTCCTCATAACTTGTATCCTCCATACCCCTGATCATTTTGGTGGTCCTGCATTGCTCCCCCTTGAGTGTCTCTCTGTCCTTTTTTTGTACCGGGGAGCCAAGAACTGCACTCGATACTTCAGATGGGACCTGACCAGGGCCTTGTGAAATGTCAGGATTACTTCCTTTGTTCTACACACCTTCCTTTTGATGCACTCCAGAATTCTCCCATCCTTCTTTGCAGCAGCCATACATTGCTTGTTGGGTTTTAGCCCCTTGTCTGTTATGACCCCCAGGTTCTTCTCATTCTCCTCCACTGCAGTAAGAGGAGCCCCGAGGTGTGGGTCTGTGTTCCTCCCCAAGTGAAGAACCTTTCATTTGGCTACATTGAGTCTAACACTCTGGAAATGCAACCAGTCTCCCAGCTTGTTCATGTCCTCCTGAAGTTTATCCCCATCCTCAAGGGAGTCCAAAACCCTGGCCAGCTTAAGCCCTATACATACTAGTGAATTTAAAACGGTTTACGAGCATATGAATATGCCAGCAGAAACAGACCACCTGGTCTATCTAAGTCTGCCCGAGTGTGCAGCTAGCACCCCTAGTTTGCAGCTGCTCCACCCACCCTCCCCTTTGTCATCCCACTGCCGGCCCCCACCCTCACTCTCCCCGTTCCCTTCCCCTTGCCCTTTTAAAGCTGTTCACAGGTTTACATGATGCCACCCATTCTGGTAGTGCATTCCATTTTGCTACCACCTCTCCATGAAATAGTGTCTCCTCATTTCCCTCCTAAATCTTACCCCCTCTATTCTTAGCCCATGCCCCCTGGTGTCCCTCCCCCTCCTTAGCTTAAAGACCCCATCTGCCCCATTCTTATTGATTCCCCTCAGATACTTGAATGTCTCTACCATGTCCCCCCTGTCCCTTCTATTTTCCAGGGTGTACATATTCAGGTCTCCCAGCCTGCTCTCATAGTTTCTCCCCTCCATTGCACATCTCTTCTTTATCATCTTCGTTCCCCTCTTCTGCACCTCCTCCAGTAGCCTGATAATCACGTTTCAGGTATGGCCTCCAAAACTGCACACAATACTCCAAGGACAGCCTTATCAGTGACCTGCAGAGGGGAAAGATTACCTCTCTTTGCCTGGAAGAAACCCCCCCATGCTATGCACCCAGCATTTTGTTTGCTTTTACAGCTGCTCTCCTGCACTGCGCAGTGTTGTTCATGGTCCCTGTTACCATTACCCCTAGGTTCTTCTCCTCAACGATTCCCAGTGTAACCCGCCCCCACCAAGCCAGTATTCTCTCCTTGGTTCTCCGCCCAAGTGTATAACTTACACTTTGCATTGAACCCCAGCCCCACCTCTCTGACCACTCCTGTAGCTTGCTTAGGTCCCCCTGCAGCTGCATCCATCCCTCCCCTGCATTCACCACTGCTCCGATTTTGGTGTAATCTGTGAACAGATTTACCTTGCTCATCACCCCATGCTCAGTGTCTGATATGAAGAGCCCAGATAATACTGGTCCCAGCACAGAGCCCTGTGGCACCCCGCTTGTCACCGGCTTCAGAGTTGGAGAGCCCCTCCCACCACCACCCATTGCAGCCTCCCACTCAGCCAGCTGTAATCCAGTTCATCATTTTTGGCCTACCCCTATACCAATTAGCTTCCCCCCAGCTGCCCATGAGGTACCGAATCGAAGGCCTTGCTGCAGCCCAAGTAAAGAACATCCACCGCATGACCCTTATCCAGGTCACCTGTCACCCAGTCATAATCTTGTATCAGGTTGGTTTGACAAGACTTTCCCGAAATGAACCCATGCTGCCTCACATCCTGGAGGCCGTTGTCCTCCAGGTGCAACACCAATCTTTCCTTTAGGTATTGTTTCCCTGAGTTTGCACACTATGGAGGTGAGACTTAACCGGACAATAATTACCCGGTCCGTCCCTTGGTCTGCTCTTGTGTAACGGCACTAAGTGTGCCATCCTCCAGTCCAGTGGCACACATCCTGACTCCAGTGAGGTGCTGTACAGATCCACCAGCGGCTCCGCCAACACCTCTGCCATCTTCCTCAGCACCCTAGGGTGGATACCATCCGGCCCTGGTGCCTTGATGTCTTGTCTGCCCTCAGTCCCTCTAAGACTCTACCTCTCTCAATTCTTCCGTCGCCTCCTCTCCCCCCATCCCCACCCTCCTTGCCCATGGTGGTAGTGATCTCCCCTTTTTTTTTTCCATGAACACTGAGCAGAAGTATTCATTCAGTTCTTCTGCCTGTTGTTCCTTCCTCTTTTTTTAACCTCACTATTGTCTCCTTGCACTTCCCTTTCTCCCTGATGTATCTGAAAAAGTCCCCGCCCCCCCAATTAATTCCATGCGCTAATTTCAGCTCCCTCTGGGCCTTGGCTTCTCTCACTTTTCTGGTCACCTCCCTGGACCATCTTGCATACTCCTCCCTGTCCCCTTCCTTCCCTGACCTCCTATACTTCTTGTTTTGCCCTCACCACCTCCACTACCTTGCTGTTCAACCAGCATTGTTTCCTTGCTCTGCTCTGCTCCTCTTACTCTGTCTCTTGGTGCAGGCTTCTGCCTCTGTAATCCCCGTTTAATAATATCCAATTTCTGCTCCACATCCATCTCCTGCTTTATGCTACCCAGTTTCCCTTTCAGTACTTCCCGCATCCTCCCAAAGTCTGTCCCCCTGAAGTTTACCACCCGGGTTACTGATTTCTCTGGCTCCCTGCACATCGTGATATTAAACCACACCGTTTGGTGATTGCTTTCGGCTAGTGGGTCCTCTACCCTTATTTCCCTTACTGCCTCATCGTTCGACAGTACCAGATCTAAAGTGTTCTTTGGCCTAGTAGGTACACTGACCAACTGTGTTGGGAGACCCCCCTTGATTGCATCCAGGAGCACTTGCTCCCTAGCACTGGAGGTGACTGGAATGCTCCAGTCAGCCCCCAGCAAGTTGAAATCCCCCATGATGACCACCTTCCCTTTTCTACATACCTTTCTGATTTGTTCTGCTAATTCCCTGTCAGGCTTTTCAGACTGGAATGGCGGCCCGTGTACCACCCCAAACCTCAGTTTCCTACCCCTTGAGTCTAGGAGCTGCAGCCAGATTGCCACTGTTCTCCTTTCCTCCCCCTCGTCCCTTGTGCATTTGATCCAGTCCCTCACATGGACTGCCACCCCCCCTTCCCGTGGTCCTTCCTGTATAATTTGTACCCTGGGATTGCCAGATCCCAGTTCCGGTGCTGGGTTGCCCACATTTCCATGACAGCTGCAATATCCGCCCTCCACACTGCCAAGAGTGCCTGTAGCTTAGCTGATTTGTTGCCTAAGCTTCTGGCATTCAGCGAGACCACCCTTCATCCTGCCCCTTCCCTTCATCGCCCTCCATCTCCTCATTTCTGCTCACTCCCTTTTCGGCTACCCCGAGTCCTTCTCTGCTAGCCTGGGGGGTAGGCTGTGATTCCACTCTTATCTGATCCCTGCATACCTGCTGTCCACTGGCCACCCCCCATTTAGTTTAAATCCATCTTTGTTGCAATATACTGCTCCAGTCTTTACTTTAATGCCTCCTTCCCCTTCCTGCTCAGGTGCAGCCTATCCCTTGCACACAGATTATTATCCCAGGTACTGCCCCAGCTGCCCACAACCACCTTCGCCTTAGTTCGACTTTTTCTACCAACCATGTTCAACTCCCCAATCCTCTCTTTATCACTGTGCTTGCATGTGGTAGCAGCATTCCTGAGAAGGCCACAGACTCCCTGCTCACTCGCATGTGCCTTCCACTCCCTCAGACTTCTCCTTGTTACCACCAACGCTTTCCCCGCTAGGTCGTTTGTCCCCACATGAACCACAATGTGCGGTTTTCTCCTACCCCTTCTTGTGCACCTTAGGATTGCCTGTCTTGCCTTTAATCCTGGAATGGATTCCACCCATATCCAACTGTACCTCTTCCCCTTGCTGCCCCATCTGATCTCCTTGAGTATGGAGTCCCCCAACACCAATGCACCCCCTCCTCTTTCCTTGTGCCCGTCACCACCCCACCCAGGCTCTCATTCCCGGGGCCACTCAAGACGGTGCTTTTACCATTTGTCCCAGTGTCTCCCCCCTGCCCTTCTCAATTAAGACCCCTCCCCCTCCTCCTGTTTGACTGCCAACCTCCCTCTCCCTCCTCACCCCTTCAGGTATTATCCCTCCCCCTGCCACGTCGTGCTCAATCTCCCCACTAGTAATGCCCGTCCCTTCCTCCTCTTTGTACTATCCCTTGTGCAGTCTCCTCCTGCGTCCTCTTCCCCGTGTGTCACTAGTACAGCAAACATGTTCCCTACCCTCTTTGCATTACTATGTGTTTTCTCCTCCCTCCTGCCTACTGCTGCTCCTCTTTTGCTAGGCCCTACTAGAGTCCACCCTTCATCAGCTGGCTTCCTGTCTAGTTTGCCCCCTCCCTTGACCCACTGTTCCTTCTCTGTGGTGCCCTCCCGATACTCTCAGATGTCAGCCCTTCTACCAACGCAACCCTCCCCTCAAGCCTCCTTAGCCTGTGGCATATTGGGCACCCTCCCAGCCTCCACAGTATGTTCATCCACACTGCTGCCCCACAACCATTGCACCCCACAAGCCTACCCATGATTCACACTACCTATACAGGACAGTGAAATACAGTCTCCCTATACTGATTGCAGTTGTTTACAAACAAATTACAAGCCCACTAATAACATTCCCAAGAGTCACAAACTCATATAGTCCAGAAATTAGACATTTGCCCCAGGTCCTCTTTAGGCTTCTCCCCCCGGTTTTAAGTGGGGTCGTTGTGCCCCAGTTGAGCTTAATTCAAAAAACACAGACACAGAAACCTTTAAGCTAAGTTCAAAAGACAGCCACAGAAACCTTTAAGCTAAATTCAAAACAAACAAAAAAAAAAACATTAGCAAAAATTACAAAAATACTCTGCAGGCTAACTCTCCACAGCAATTAGAATTAACTAATCCTTCTCTCCTGAAGTTTAAAAAAACAGTAGCAAAACTTACAGAAATCCACTCCACACTAACTCTCTCCACAGCAAGCAGAATTAACAAATCCTTCTCTCATGCAGTTTGATGGCTCTGTCAGAATTTAAAGGCTTTGAGGGTGGGCATGTCCTGTTCAGTCTCTCCAGCCACAGAAACCTTTACGCTAAGTTCCAATTAAAGCTAAAGTAAAAAAAAAATAAATAAAACAACAGCAAAACTTACAAAAATCCTCTCCACATTGACTCTTGCCACAGCAAGCAAAATTAACTAATCTTTAAACCGTTTTAAGCCCTTCAGACTTGGTTTGCAGACACATTGTAATGCAGTTAAAACCATGCTACAACTGTGTTCTTAAACTCTGCTAGAGAGGTTTAGGGCGGTTTTAGACAAACGTAGTTGCCTGAATCCGTAACAGCAGTGTGTGGACATTTTCCATGCTGTAACATGGATTAAGTAACCGTGTTTAAACAAAACTAAGATTTTTGTCTTCTGTATAGTAACACAAAAATAAAATATATAACACCCAGCGCTGTGCTCCCAGTACATTCATGATTCTATCAATGTAATTTTTCACCCTGATCTGTTAAAGTGCCTGATCGCAAGTATCCCATCATGCATGTGGCACCCACAGTCCTTTGCACTGGTGCCACAGTCATGCCTAGAAACTTGCTCGGGCAAGCACAGTTGCCGGAGAGCAATGTGGACGCACCAACAACCTTGCTAGAGATTGGTTTAGAGAACGGTTTTTAAAATGTTGTAAAATTGGTACCTAGTCTGTACAGGGCCTCAGTATCATCTGCAGACTTAAGCGGCCTGCTGGAGACTGCAGCTTCCAGCTCATTAATGAATATGTTAAATAGCAGTGGCCCCAGCATTGATCCCTGAGAGACACAGTGGAGTACCCCTCTCCACTCATAGTGCCAATCAACCACAACTATCTGCTTCTTGCCTCCAAGCCAGTTAGCGATCCACTTTACGTATACCCCATGCATACCACACTGATGCACTTTGACCAGAAGCTTACCATGTGCCAGGCAGCTTTGAGTTCTTAAATGGAGATGCATGCTGGCTGAAGTGGCATTCTCTTAGTTGATGTGATTTAAGTGGGATGTCTTAAAAAACAGATAAAAATGTAACATCTCTGTCATAGAAACATAGAAGGTGATGACAGATAAGGAAGTGTGGCGCACCTAGCCTGCCCCTTTTCCCTACCTGATGTGTTACTGCAGACCCTAGCTGATCTGCGGCTTACCCTCTCTGTCCCCTACTGCGAGAGTACTTTTATGTCTATCCCATGCATTCTTGAATTCCCCTACCGATTTTGCCCCCACCACATCCGCAGGGAAGCTGTTCCAAGCATCCACTCTTCTTTCTGTAAAAAAGTACTTGAGCCTGAATCTACCCCCCCCAGCCTCCTATCATGCCCCCTTGTTCTTGTACACCTCCTTTTCTGAAAGATGCTACCCTCCTGTACCATGTTTATACCGAGGTACTTGAATGTCTCTATCATATCCCCCACCTCCCATTTCCAGGGAATACATATTGAGGTCCTCTAGTCTTTCCTCATATGACTTTTGGTGCAGTCCTTGCACCATTTTTGTTGCCCTTCTCTGAACTGCCTCTATTTTGTCTGTGTCCTTCCAGAGATGCGGCCTCCAGAATTGGACACAGTACTCCAGATGACGTCTCACTAGTGATCTGTATAGTGGCATAACCACCTCCTTTTTTCTGCTGGTGATACCTCTCTCTATGCACCCTAGCATCCCACTGGCTCTCTCCCCACAGCCTTCTCACATTGTTCAGTTACCTTTAGGTCATCAGATATGATTACCCCTGAGGTCCCTTTCTTGATTGGTGGCTGTCAGTACTTCTCCCCCATCTTGTACTCCTCCCTTGAATTTCTGTGCCCCAAATGTATGATTTTGTACTTCTTTGCATTGAATTTTAGTTGACTTGCTCACGACCACTTCTCAAGCATGTTAATGTCCCTTCTCATTTTTTTGCACCCCCCCCCCACCCCCCGGAAAGTTGACCCTGTTGCAGATCTTAGTGTCGTCTGCATAGAGGCTTACCTTCCCCTCCAGCCCCTCTGCAATGTCACTTATGAAGCACATATCCCTGTGGCACCCCACTGGTCACCCCCCTCTCCTCGGATTGAACAACATTTACTACCATGTGTCCTGTCACTTAACTGGTTTCGGACCCAGTTTACCACCTTGGGGCCCACTCCTAGGCCGCCCAACTTATTTACCAACCTCCTGTGTGGGATATTTTCAGAGGCCTTGCTGAAATCTAGGTAGGCCACATCCACCGCCCCTCCGTGATCTACCTCCCTGGTCACCCAGGCAAAGAAATCTATCCAGTGTTTGACAAGACCTTCCCACTGTGAATCCATGCTGCCTCGGATCCTGTGCTCTGCTGGATTCAAGAAATATCACAATCCTTTCCGTTAGCAAGGACTCCATTAATTTCCCCACCACTAAGGTCAGGCTGACTGGCCTCCAGTTGCCAGCCTCCTCCCTGTTCCCGCATTTGTAGAGAGGGACTACAGTTGCCCTCCTCCAGCCCTCTGGAACCACCCCTGTCTCCATCGATTTGTTGAATAGGGCGTTAGTGGTGCTGCCAGAACCTCTCCAAGTTCTTTTGATTTTCTGGGATGTATCCCATCCGACCCCATAGCCTTGTCCCCTTTCAGATTCTTGAGATCTTTTAGGATTCTTTCCTCCGAAAACGGGCTGGTGTCAGCCTCTCTCCCATTGGTGCTCCTATCGCACAATAGTGGTCCTTCTTCTTCCCCTTCTTCTGTGAATACTGAACAAAAATATTTTTTCAGGAGTGTTGCTTTTTCTGCACACACCCCCCTCCCTTTTTTTAACCTCACAATCCAATCCCTGGTCTTCTTTCTTTCACTAATGTACCTGAAAAAGGTCTTGTCTCCTTTCTTAATTGCCTGGGCTATTTTTAACTCGGTTTGCGCCTTTTCACTCCTGACTGCTTTCCCCACCTCACTCTGCTTTTCAGATGCAGTTCCCTGTCTTCCCCACTCTGTGTTTTCTTCATACCTCCTGAAAGCTCCCTGTCTTCCCCCCTGTGTTTTCTTGTACATCCTGAAAGCTAGCCTTTTCTGTCTTGCCTTCCCAGCCATGACCTTTGAGAACCATAGTGATCTAACTTCGAGGGGGAGCTCTTGCAGCAGGTAGTACCATTAGGACTAATGCCATCAGGCATTAGGACCCCACGGAAAACTTGTAGCTAGCAGTCTGTTGTGGGGGACCATCCCCCCGACGTCAGCTCCTCCTGACGTCAGAGGTGGTATAAAGGGGGCGGTCCCCTGGCGCCATCTCAGTTCTTTTATTGCCATCAACCAGCATAGTTCAGCTCCACAGACGCCTTTTCTGCCAGTCAAGCGCTCCCGAGAAAAATTTGTCTTAGATAGTTGTTTGTTTCTTAGTTTTCATATTAATCTCTGACCTTGTGTATGTCGTCACCCTCTCCACCATGATGAAAATCAAAGTGTGCGTGTGGGAAGCAGATTCCAGCTAAGGACGGCCACGCGGCCTGCCTAATCTGCCTAGGCCCTGACCATCAGCCTGACACTTACCTGCACTGCCAGAAATGTAATTAGAAAATAAACAAGAAGAGCCAACGCACTCGAAGCCTACCTTTTGGAGAGAAAAGTGGCGGCTATGCAGCAAGGTTCAGGGGCCAGCTCTTCTTCTTCCGCCAGGGGCTCCCCACCCAGGGAAAAATCATCAGGTGGGAAGCATCACCGCTGGGAGATAAAGATAGGGAGCCAGTCCGAGTCCGCCAGTCACCCTCCAAAGGTACCTTCTTCTTCGACCTCCGGCTGGAGGTCCAGCTTGGTTCCGGCCCATGCCACCGAGTCCTCCCACAAGGATAAGTCTGCTCCCGCCTCTTCTCAAGGCAAGCACCAGGAGTCGGCCTCTTCTGGGCACTCTTCTTCCTTGATCCACCAAACCCACAAGCCTGCCTCAGGGTCGACCCAGGAACGCCAGTCCTCGGGGATGCCAAAGGACAGGCCTAGTTCGTCTGAAAAACGGAAGTCCTCCAACGAACAGGAGGATAGGCAGAAGGTCATCAAGCATCAGACGCTTCCTCCACCCCCGCCGGCCAGGGTTCGCCCTCCAGCTGACAATCGCAAACCTAGCCGGTCGCCTTCACCGACGTCCCGCACCCTGACGCCTGATAAGGGGCAGTCACGGTGGAGATCAGCGCCCGCCCCTCCTTCGGAGGGCCTGCTGCCTGCAGGGCCTCCGCCCACCCCGGACGCCAGCTCCCCATGCGAAAGTGACAATGAACGTCCGGACACATGTACAGGTTTCAGGACCCGGCGCTGGTCCCTGACCCTCAGACGCTCGGTCCTGCTAACCCGACAACCGGCCCAGTGGTTGTTCCAATGGCGGACATCGGGTCCTTATTCACTTTGTGGTGGAATACCATGAAGGGGGATCTTCTTTATAAACCCCAAGACCCCACCCCAGTTCCACCACCCATGGGGCCTCCCCGCACTCCACCTACCCCAGCTGGGGATGAAGGTTCCCATCCAGACCTGAAAGGTAAAAGAAGAAAGAAGCGTTCCCCACCTTTTCCGTCATCCAGTGGTCACACCTCCTCATCAGATGAAGGGGACGCTGACCTATCGTCTCCTAACATGACTCTTCGGGGATGAGTTCTTATCCCCTTCCCTTGGTCCTAAGAACTCTCCTAGATCCCCTCTGGATGATCCCTCATTTTTAGACATTATGAGGCACATCCAAGCAATCTATGAATAGGACACCGAGGATTTGGACCCAGAGCATCAGCGTCTGGCTAAATTCCTGGGAGAGAAAGAGCCAAAGCCCTTGGTTATCCCACCCCTAGTCGAGCCCTTCCAAGACGTAACTCAACTTTCCTGGTCTACGCTTTCTTCTATACCAGCAGTACCCAAGAAGGTTGATAGGCTCTACAAGCCCACCAGGGCAGAGCCTTTTTTGGCAGAGCAACCAAAGGCCAGTTCGTTGGTACTTGCCACTGCCCACAGCTGTGGCACACAGCCTAAGCATTTAAGCTGTCAGCCTCCGAACCCAGTCTCCAAGAAGCTGGACAGCTGGGGCCGAAAAGTATATTCCTTTGCCACAGGTGTCATTAGATCCTTGAACTTTATGGCACATATGATGACTTATCAGCAGTCACTTTGACAGAAGACTGTGGAACTGGTTGATTCTATGCCAGACTCGGATGCCAAGGAGGAAGTGCTCGCCTGCGCCCAGTCAGGTCTGGACGTAGATGAACATGTCCTACGCTGCTGTTATGACGCGGTGGACATGGCCTCCCAAGCCGCTGCCCCGGGGGGGGGGGTGTCTGAGGAGGCAGTCTTGACTGAGGCTTACTGGCTTTAAGCCTGATCTGCAGGACTCCATTTTGGATTCCCCATTTCAAGGGCCAGTGCTGTTTTGCCCAGAGGTAGAAACCTTGGGCAGACAACTTCAAGAGTCAGGGAATGCAGTTGTGGATGTTCACCGCATGTATAAATCCCAGCCTCAAGAACCCCGTCGCCGTACCTTTCGTAAAGGACAGGGACGGGGAGGCAAAATCTCCCAGGGCAAGGGATTCAAGAGGCGGGGTCATCCTGCCCCCCCCCCCCCAAGGCTCCTAAGGCCCTAGGCAGCCCAAAGCTCCCAGGGCTCAGGGCTCCGTTATTCCCACTGCCTGACTCGCTGCCTCTCCCCCACCTTTCTCGGGAGTCGCAGACCGAGATGGCAGGAGGGAGAATCACACTCTACCTGCTCAAATGGTCCAGCATCACCACAGACCAGTGGGTACTGGACACTATTCGAAAAGGGTACTCAGTAGAGTTCCTCTCTATCCCAACGGACCCCCCCAACCCCGGCAGTTGTCCACCAGCCCATGCCCATCTTCTGGCAGAGGAAATTCAGCTGCTTCTAGAGAAAAAGGCCAGAGGGGCAAAGGTTATTACTCCTGTTTTTTCCTGGTCCCAAAGAAAACGGGAGACCTTTGCCCAGTTCTGGACTTAAGTCAGCTCAATCTCTCGGTCAAGTACCAGAGATTTTGGATGGTAACTCTAGCAAGTCTGTTCCCCTTGCTCTATCAAGGGGACTGGTTATGCTCCCTAGATATGCAAGACGCTTACATGCATATCAAGGTTATGAAGTCCCACAGAAGAGTCCTTCGTTTCAGGTTTCAGGACCAGCATTACCAGTTACGGGTTCTGCCTTTTGGCCTTTCTTCTGTCCCCAAAGTCTTCACCAAGTGTCTGGCAGTGGGTGGCAGCGGCCCTCCAGAGGAGAGGTCTCTTTGTCTACCCCTACCTGGACGACTGACTTCTTTCCACCCCTTCGGATGAACAGCTTTGAGTCGTCCTGAAACAGACAGAAGAGCTCTTCCGCTCCTTAGGAATAACAGTGAATTGGCCAAAGTTGCAACTCTGGCCATCCCAGCGGTTGCAATTCATAGGGGTGATCCTGGACACCGTGCAGGTAAGAGTCTTTCTACCCTTGGACAGGGCAGAATGTCTGCGGGCCTTGGCAAGCAGAGTACAAGCAGCTCCCTCTATCCCTGTACGGGTTATTCTGCAGCTACTGGGCCACATGGTGGCCACATAGCTACAGTCTCCCTCGCTAGGTTGCACATGAGGGGTCCTTCAGTGGCACCTCAGGGTCCAATGGGACCAGGCAGTGGACAGCCTGGATCAACAGATCCGGGTTTCTTGGGCGGTCTATTGCTCCCTCGACTGGTGGCTCTGCCATGCAGACCTAGAGGGAGGAGTCTCCTTTCGGAGACCAAACCCGTCTCAAATCCTGACAATAGATGCCTCGTTGACAGGATGGGGGGCCCACTTAGGGGATCGCAGGACTCGAGGGTCCTGGTCTCCCACAGAACACTCTCTACATATCAATGTTCTGGAAATGAGAGCAGTTCTGAATGCACTTCAGGCATTTTGGGACCAGCTCTCTCAGGGTCCTCTCCTGGTGCAGACAGACAACACACCAGTGGTCTTCTACATCAACAAGCAAGGGGGAACTCATTCTTATCCCCTTTGCAGGGAGGCTATGAGGGTGTGGGATTGGGCAGTATAACATCTTCTAGATCTCACAGCGGTGCACCTGCCAGGTGTCCAGAACGTTCTTGCCGACAGTCACAGCCACTCTCTCTCTCTCTCTGAGTCACGACTGTGAACTTCTCCAAGAAGTCACAGACAACCTCTTCGGTCTCTGGGGCCGGCCAGAGTTGGACTTCTTTGCGTCACCATGCAATGCCAAACTGCAAAATATTTGCTCATTCGCTCCAGGGCCTGGTGTTTTTTGGTGAAATGCATTGTCCCTGTCCTGGACAGGGAGGTTTCAGTACGCCTTCCCTCCCTTCCCCCTCATTCAGAGAGTACTGCTCAAACTGCAGTTGGAAGGAGCCAGGATGATCCTCATAGCTCCTCTGTGGCCTCGTCAGATCTGGTGTCCGCTGCTTCAACACTCTCCACCCACTTGCTCTCACAAGAACAGGGGACACTCGTCCATCCTGCTCTGCATACTCTTCACCTGCACACCTGACTCCTACAATCTTAGCAGAGGGGAAATTAGGAGTGTCAAGCAGGGTGGCAGAGGTCTTAGTGGCAGCAAGGAAACTTTCCACTAGGGCTGCGTATGCTTTGAAGTGGAAGTGTTTCTGTCTCTGGGCAACTGCCCGTGCCCTAAATCCCCTGGATTGTCCGGTTGGGCATGTGCTAGACTACCTCCTCCACCTTTCGGACTTGGGGCTAAGCTACTCGTCCATCAAGGTTCACATGTGTGCAGTCTCCGTAGATCATGAACCCTTTGAGGAGAGAACTCTAGCACAACTGAATGTCTGCAAGACCTTTCTCAGAGGGGTCTTAACACATCAGGCCTCCCAGGAGGGACCCTTTTCCTCCTTGGGATTTACTTTTTATTCTTGAGAAGCTCACTCTTCCTCCCTTCAAACCAGCCACGACTTGCGAGCTACGCTTACTTTCTTGGAAAGCGCTTCTTTTGGTTGCCATTACTTCGCTCGAAGGGTTTCCGAGCTTCAGGCTTTGATGTGTAAGGGGCCTTACATTGTCTTTCACAAGGACAGGGGACTGCATACAAACCCTAAATTTTCACCGAAGGTGGTGTCAGTACTGACTTTGAACCAGGACATCAACCTTCCGGTTTATTATCCTGAGTTTGCAAAGCAAGGTGAAGCGCCGTTGCACACCTTGGATGTCCACAGAATCCTAAGGTGTTACCCTCACAGGACTCAACCTTCCAGAAAGACGGACCAGTTGTTCATCTCCTTTGCAAAAAGGATGACAGGGGCTTCTGTCTCCAAACAGTCACTAGCCCGTTGGGTGGTGCACTGTATTTCTTTTTGTTACCAGCATCATGACATACCCCTTCTGGGACCTGTTAAGGGTCACTCCACGAGGGTTGTGGCTACCTCTTTTGCCTCCTTAAAAAATGATTCATCAGCAGACATTTGTGCTGCAGCGACATGGAGCACGGTCCCCACCTTCATCAGTTATTACAGCCTAGACATTGCTTCTAGGAGGAGAGCGGGTTTTGGACTAGCCATCCTGCAAGGCCTGCTTTCTTGGAATTACTCAGTCTTTAGCCAGTTTTGGCAACTCTCCACCTCCCGATCATACCTGGGCCTATCTTTGGGCACTGCTTGGGACTCGGTCCTAATTGTAATTACCTGCTGCAAGAGCTCCCCCCTCTAAGTTAGATAGTACAGTTACGTAAGAATTGCAAGAGCTCCTCTCGAAGATCTACTGTTACGGTAAGTTCTTACGGAACTGTACTTATTTTTCTTTCTTTGTTTTTGCTTAGTTACCTAACACAAAGGCTTGTTGCCTCTGCTATGGCTCCCTTAAGGTCAGCCCATTGTTTCTGTACACCCTCCCCTCTTCTTCCCCAGCCAGGGCTTCCTTGAGACTTCCCATTTTTGCAAAGTTGACCTGTCTGAAATCCAGGACCCTTGCTTTCATATGGTTTGACTCCTTCACTATTCTCATGTTGAACCACACTATATGATGATCACTGGCCCCCAGGTGGCTACCGACCATTATGTTGGTGACTCTGTCCATATTGGTGAGTACCAAGTCCAATACTGCTCCTTCTGTGGTGGGTTCCGCCACAAGGTGCTTGAGGCACACCCCCTGCAGGGTATCCAGGATGCCTCTGCTCCTGGCTGTGGCTGCACCCTGAGTGCTCCAATCCACATCTGGCAAATTGAAGTCTCCCACCAGCAGCACTTCACCTTTGGCTGTCATTTTGTGGATGGCTTCCACTAGTACCCCACCCATCTCCTTCCGTTGTGCTGGAGGCCTGTAGATCATGCCAGTGAGAATGGTGGTGCCATTTCCTGTCTCCAGGGTGACCCACAGTGCTTCCACTACCTCCTGCATTCCCTGAACTTCAGTTGCTTTAATTCCCTTCCTGACATAGATAGCTGCACCTCAGCCCTTTTTTTCTCACCCTCTCTTTTGTAAATTAAGTGTATTCTGATATGGCAATATCCCATTCATGGTTCTCTGTGTACCATGT
Source organism: Neoceratodus forsteri (assembly GCA_016271365.2). Taxonomy (NCBI): domain Eukaryota; kingdom Metazoa; phylum Chordata; order Ceratodontiformes; family Ceratodontidae; genus Neoceratodus; species Neoceratodus forsteri. Next base: position 252,807,748 of record JADMNL010000028.1, on the reverse strand, counting down.
CTCTGTAACATCGACAATGTCCAGGTCCACCTCTGCCATCAAGGCCACTAGGTCCTGGATTTTATTTCCCAGGCTGTGGGCATTCATGCACATGGCTTTCCAAGTTTTGCAACCTCCCCTTGTAGTAGCTACTCTCCTATCCCATGTCTTCCCTTCCTTCCCCTCCTGTTTTCACTCCCGTTCTTCCTTATCTCTGACATTATACCTATTTCCAAACCCCAGGGTCATCCCTACTGACTGCTTCATCCTGTGGGGGGGCAGTTAGCTTCTTCCTGCCTACTTTTGCCTCCCCTCCTTGGCTAGTTTAAATGCTTGCCAGTGAAGCATACAAACTTCATAATGCACTTCTTTTGGTCAGCAGGTGAGAATACCCACCAGGAGAGGAAACTTAAAAAATTTGGAAAGATTGAGAACAGATCACATTGAAACACAAATGTTTTTCCAGATCATTAATAGCCCATTGCGCCTTGTCGCATCAGTGTTTTAATAATGGGGGGGGCCACAGGGGCTTGGCTCACGTACTCTGAAACGAGCCCCTGTAGCTCATGCTGCGCTGTCATGTACATATAATGGGAAGAGGGAATCATTTGATTCCCCCATAACTCTTAAAGTTCATGAAGCTTAATTCCAGTCCAGCTTGAACAGTAATAGTTGTCTTTTGCGGCAAAAGAGCTGAAAATAACTGTAGTTACCTCTCAGCAATCTGCCAATAGTCTGTTTGTGCTTCAGTGCAGTACAAACAACAAAGAAACTAAGATAAACTCGATTATATTAAAAGCAGCACATGGACGTTTTTGTATTACTGGAGGAACGTACTAGAGAACACTCACTGACTTGATCAGTGGGGTGGGGGGCCAAGAGCTGAGATTCACCGAGTTCGATGTGAAACTTGTGCATTCTCAGACACATTGACTTTGCCATTAGGAACTGCCTGTACTACAGTTCCCTTTGTTTCATCAGTGAGCCCTGTCCCAGGAGATAAGTTTGTCTTCTGTTATTAAAGTCTGATAATGTTTTAGCTGGAAAGTTGCAAATTGCTGTGTCCCTTGTCTTTAGTCATCTTCATCGTCATCCGAAGCACAGGTCGCGTGAGCTGCTCTGGGGTCCAAAAGCTCTGTGGCATCTTGTTGGTCCCGAAACAGAAAGGTTTGTCCTTCACTTATACTTTTCATTGTAGCTGGATACAGTAGGAAATAAAAGCTGCTGCTGCTTCTTCACACATTGCCTTAGTGTTTTAAAGAAGATCTGGGAGAGAAACGGGTATGACAGTTGGAGCACCTTTACCTCAGTGGTTCCAATTCTCTAGTGGCTATTGAGTTACTCCCTCTAGTACCAGTATTCACAGTGTGACTTTAAGGGTCAAGATACTTTCTTCATGTGACACATTGGTTGTGTGGAAGTTGGTGAGTTCTTTTAGCACAGATAGTGTTGTCTTAAATGGGGCTTAATCTATATTGCTATGAGTCCTATACCTCAATATGTAAAATGACAGTTTTCCAAGAATCAGTCTTCACCATTGATTCCCACTTATGGTTCTGGGTCAAAGGCAGTAGGACCCTGCGGGAGCAAAGCTTTTACCAGGGGGCTGGGCATGGCGCCTGCGCTTCCCCCACATGATGCCATACACCAGCCAATAGACATTGCCAGCTACCTCAGTAACCTCGGTTCTGATCTTCCTGCCCTAGAGCGCACACCATCACCACTATTTTACCTTTTTGCATTGTCAGTTGTGTTTGTAATTTTACCGCAGTGCCAAAATCTGATAAGAAAGGGGCCTAATCATCAAGAAAGTCTGACAGCCACCAGTTGTGTTGTTGCCCCTGTGGGTGTTCCACGCTGGCTTCAGACCTGTGCAGACTGTCTTGGACTGGAGCACAAACATAGATGCGTGCAGTGTCTGCTTCTCCATGGACCGCCATACCATTGAGAACCATATGTTGAGGTGAGGTTGCCCGATTTTCCCCACCTTCAGAGGTAGGCATCACAGGCAGGCATCCAAGTACAAGTCACTAGGCCTTTCTCCTGGGCCTCTTCCCAGGGCCTTTGGTTCAGTGGAAGTAGGGTGGTCCCCTTGACATCACCATGCTGAGGCGCCAGAGACTCCAGTTGGATGAGTCTGGTGGACAGTCAACTTCCTCTGGGCAGTCGAATGTGAACCATTCACAGTCTGCCTGCCCTGAGCAGCAGACTTCTCTAGTGGCGAGGCTGCAGCTATACACTCAGTCTACACTGGTGGACACCTCAAAATTGTCCTCTGGTATCACCCATGCTTTTGTCACCAGTGACGACACGGTGGGTGGCACCAAGGATGATGTTGAGTCACCTCCTGACACTGTTTGTAGCGTCAGGAGAGGGACCAGCACCAAGACTGTTGTCTGCACTGTTGAGATTTCAGATGCTGTCACTGTCCATGGTGTAGCTACCATAAATGGTAATCAGTGATGAAGATATTCTGGAATAGCAACAATGACAGTAAGTACGTAACTTTCAGTCTTCTTCGAGGATATCTCTTTCATCAGGTCACACTTGTGGAACTATGGCCGCCAGGCATTAGGACCACATGGGAACTTTTTGCAAGCAGTCCACTAGGGGCCACCCATGACAAAGTTATACATTGGCACTTCCCATATAAATGTGGGCAGCCCCTTCCCTCCTCAGTTCTTTTCCTATTGACCGTTTTATAACTTTTCTTACCTTAGTTAACTATCACTAAGTGATCTTTAGTGATGTGTATGTTGACTAAAGAGCCATCAAAACTGTTCTTATACTGTGAGTGTGGTGAAAAAATATATTTGGGTGACTCATATCACGTCTGCATGTGCTGTGTGCTGCCTTGGCTCGCCACATAACCTGAAGGCCTGCCAGATCTGCAGAAGATTAGCACTGCTACCCCGGTGATGCTTAGAGTAGGCTTTAGAGGCACATCTTCTGAAGCAGCAGATAGCCAGAATGGAGAAGGAGCTCCAGGAGAAGATCTCCGCCATGTCGAGGGCCCACTTCTTAGGCCCTCACTCATCCAAGTCCCAGAAGATGATCTTGGGGCAGCACAAACATAAGCACCAGAAGAGGGAGTGCAGCAAACACAAGGCATTCCCGGTTCGCTCACAGTCGCCCCTTTACTCCAGTGTAACCACTTCAATGCTGTTGACTGCCCCAGCAGTGCCGCCGCCAGCCACCCGGACCGCCAACCCTTCCAAGTCTGGACAGGCTACGAGCACCGTCAGGGCTCTTATGGCTGGTGAGTTGATGCTGGAGACTGCACCTTCCCCATTAACACCATCCGGGTGTTCATGTCTACCACACAGGTGCCAACGTACAGGCTGTACTCTTGTCCTTCATGGACATTCTTAAACACTTGCTAACTCCTCCTCCTTTACCAGGAGATATGACAGTTGAGCTTGCACGACAGTCCCCAGCAGTAACGCCTGCTAAGTCGACACACCAGCTTCCATCTCAGGCTTCTACAGATTCACCTGCTCCTTCCTTGTGTTCCATCGAACTTGCCAGTGAGGACCAGGAGTGGAGTCCTGACCTCATTATGCAAGATGAAGAGGAGAAAGAAGAGGATTATGTGGATTTCTAAGAAAGGGCTAGTTCCACTGCATCTACGGGGAGTGAGGACTCTAGTATACACACACAGGGCCCCCCACCGCCCTCCCAGGAAGATCCCTCTTTTATCACCACTGCCACGGGATTTGATTTGGAAGAACAGGACATTACTAAGAAAAACCTGGTTGAATTCTTAGAAATGCCTGATTCCCCACCCATCATCATCCCTCCCCTCCTGCCTGCATTGGAGGATGCCACCCTTGCTGCCTGGCATAGGCTCAACATGATTCCTGCCATACCTAGAAAGGCAGACAAGAAGCATCAGGCTTCTTCAGGAAAGCCCTTTTTCACAGGCCAACCCAAGACTAATTCTGTGGTCATAAATGCTGCCTATGACGGATCTAAGACACCTTAGTGCTCTCTCTCCTGATAAGTAGTCCAGGAGGCTTGGTGAAAAAAAAACTTTGCATCTGCCTCTCCGGGCCTGAGAATTGCAAACTACCATGCCCAAATGGTTAAATACCAAAGTACCCTCTGCAGGAAGGCCAAAGCAGCTGCCCAGGCCCTCCCAGAAGGTACACCTAAGCAGGAACTGCTGAGGTCCCTAACAGCAGGGAAAACACAGACGCGCATCTCCTACATTCCATGTATGATATCTTGGATGCTTCTGTCAGGGCAGCAACCTCTGGAGTATGCCTTAAGAGGTATTCTTGGCTCAGGGTAGCTGGCTTTGCTAATGATGTTCAACAGTCCATTCGCAGTACCCCATTCAGAGGATATAAATTGTTTTGTGCAGATGTGCAAGATATCGTCTCTAATTTAAAGGCCTTGGGCAGAATCCTGAAATCAGTGCATTCCCTCTATCATACATTGGCAGTTACTAAGGAAGAGAGGGACTTGGGGGAGTCATAACCACAGACCTGAAGCCACAAGGCAGATGGCCAAGGCAGTGGGGAAAACCACTGGGATGCTGGGGTGTATTGGAAGAGGAATCACAAACCAAAGGAGGGAGGTGATAGTTCCACTGTACAGGATCCTGGTGAAGCCTCACCTTGAGTACTTTGTTCAGTTCTGGAGGCTACACTGTAAATCCACACAGGAAGCAGTAAACTAGATTTGTCCATACCAGGTTGGGATTCTAAAGTGTGGCTTTATTCCAAAACAGTTGGTACACAAAAGCAAAGGTGGACCCCCAAGGGTTTACACTTCGTGGCACAAGTCAATGCAGAACAGTGTCTGTAGAAAAACAGAAACTCGAGCTTCCAGTATAGCATAGGATTAGACATCTGGAAATGTGGCACACTGGTCACGACGGAACACAGTTTCTTCTTCTAGTGGCACTAGGCCACGACTTAGAACAGTTCCCATATGGCATAGGATGTAAACATCTGGAAATGTAGCATACTAGCTATGATGGAGAACACTGGTGCTCAAGAGTAGCATGACCCACATTGGGGGTAAACTTTACTCTTCAGGCATTGGCCATATGCGCTGAAAAAACAGGCGGCCTTACAGAACCCGAAGTGCTGAACTGGTCATTCCAGATGGGGGTTGCCCACCTTTTGTTTCCTTGTCCATACCCAGCCATTCTTTCAGAGTTACACCTCAACAGTTAACCAACAGAAGAATCGTGCTTCTTCAGAATGTTTGCCACATTCAGCATGAGAAAAACACTACAAAGGAGTGTAAAATTAAAGTTCTGAACAAAGTGCTAAGTCACACCTGGGACTTCATTATTGTCAGCCAACTTTAGGAAAACTTCTTGAGAACAGTCTAAACACAGAACTGGGTGAATAGATCCCTTTGTCAGAGTAACACCCCAAAGAAAACAAGCGGGTACATTTCTCCTGGAAACTCACAGACAGAATTACTCGCAGTTTGTACACAAAGGCAACTTCAAATGTCCTGGATCAAATCAGGGAATTGCCCGTCAGATCCTTCAGCAGTCCTTCTCATCCCACTAGGGATGAGAACATCAGGAAATCCTGAAGACAGTTTCCACCACTTCAACAAGGCAGGCAAATGGTTCTCAGACTAGGGTGAGAAAAATAGGCTCTTCACTCTTCCACTGCTCACTCTCTGAACACAGAACTAAGACAAACTGAAAATTCTAAACTCCCCCACTCACAGCAAGCTATGTGGCTTATGATGCTGCGAGAGTTCTAAATGACATCACCTGTCTGCCCTCAGCTGAGACCAAGTAAACAGAGAGGGAGCAGGTGAAAATCTATTTAACTAGATATTCACCAGTTGCCTTGCCTACCTAATACTGACACTGATGGGATTCTAGTAACCCTAGGGAACCAGGGTGGTAACAAGTAAACAGAGGGTGCCCTTTCATCAGGCCAGTAACAGACACCGATCCACTGCCAGACAACAGGGCAAGGGTAGAACAACAACAGCGCTACCTACCCCAGGAGCGGGCCCCCCCCAACCAAGTGCCTACTCAAAAGCCCCTAGAGGTGGCAGTAGGGTGGCAGCCGCAGCAACTGGCTCTGCCTGACTCCTGTTCCAACCCCCATCCACCAGTGTCTCCGGGGTGGTTGTTCAGGGTCGCCTCTCCCTTCACCAGGGCCAGCAGAGGAGGGTAACATCAGATGATTGGGTCCTGCTGATAATAGCACAAGGGCACGCTCTGGAGCTTCTGGAATTGCCTCCAGAGCATCCACCAGTGCCTTTGCATTACCCTCTAGAGTGCATCCCACTGCTTTTCTGGAGAAGATTCAAACCTTGCTTCTGAAAAAGGCAATAGAACCTATTCACTGGGAACAGAGGGGCAACAGGGTTCTATTGTCTGTACTTCTTTGTCCCAAAATGGACAGGAGATGTGAGGCCCATTCTAGATCTGAGACCTGAACTTTTTCATGGAATACTAAGAGTTCAGAATGGTCACTCTGCAAGGCCTGTAGTGGACTGGATTTGAATCCCTGGATATGCAGGATGCCTACCTGCATATCAAGATTTGCCACCCGTACAGAAAATATCTAATGTTTATGTTCAGGGGGAACACTACCAGTTCTGGTTATTGCCCTTTGGCTTATCATTTGTGCCACAGGTCTTTGCCAAATGTTTAGCAGTAGTTTCAGCAGCCCTTCCCAGGGAAGGACTATATGTCTTCCCCTACCTGGATGACTGGCTTCTTAAAGCTCACTCCAAGGAGAAGCTTTTTTGCACCCTGGCATGCACCAGACACCTGTTCAGTGCTCTAGGTATTAATGTCAGTGTGCCTAAGTCAGTCTTGACCCCTTGCCAGCGTCTGTAGTACATTGGAGCTGTCCTGGACACAGTCCAAGGCTTAGCCTTCCTGCCCCAGGACAGGGCTAAGCATCTGATTACACAGACCAAGATTGTCTACAGCAACAGGTTGGTTATAGCCAGAACATTCCTGCGATTCCTAGGCCTGATGGCAGTGGCCATTGTCACAGCGCCACTGGCCAGACTGCACATGAGAATCCCACAGTGGACATTTAGAATCTGGTGGAATCAACGTAGACAACCTAGAACAGAAGGATCTAGTAATCTCCCCTGTCCAAAAAGGTGCTTCAGTGGTGGATGGAACCCAGTCATTTACTGAAGGGGTTTCCTTTCCTGATTCCCTCCCTTCACTAGATTCTCACTATAGATGCCTTGATGATGGGCTGGGGGGCACATCTGGAGCCCCATCAGACAGAGGGTACATGGACCAAAGTGCAGAGTACCCTCCACATAAACATCTTAGACATTAGAGCTGTTCTCTAAGCCTGCAAACCTTCTAGACCTGTCTGTTCCCGGGTCTCTGTTAATGCAAACTGACAACATAAGTGTAATGCACTAAATCAGCAAGCAGGGGGAACTCATTCCTAGGCCCTGTGCAGGGAGGCACCCAGAGTCTAGTATTGGGGTCTGGAATACAGTCTAGAACTGTCAGCAGTACATGTTCCAGAGGCCCAAAACATCTTGGCAGACAGGCTAAGCAGGTCACAGTCCAGGATGCATGAGAGGGAGCTGCTGACCTCTGTCGCAGAAGACCTGTTCAGCAGATGGCGTCATCCAGAGTTGAACTTTTTTGTGTCCCCCACACAATGCAAAACTGCCGCTTTTCTGCTCCCTTGTTCCAGGACCTGGAGTTTTCTGGCAAGACTGGTTGCCCCTCTCTTGTAAGGGGAGGTCCCTGTATGCCTTTCCTTTATTCCCTCTTATTCAGAGAGTACTAATCAAGTTCCAGATGGAGGGGGCAACTCTGATACTCATTGCCCCTATCTGGCCTCATCAGATTTAGTTCCCCTTACTGTAACAATTGACAGTGGAACCTCCAGTACCTCTGCCATTATGCCGGTGCCTACTGTCACAGAAACAGGAAACTCTGGTCCATCCAAACTTTGGGTCACTCCACCTTCATGCATAGCTCCTGAAGACATAGCCATTGCTTGGTTTTGGGTGTCACAAAAAGTGGCTGATGTCTTGGTGGCTGCCAGAAAACCTTACACCAGGGCCACTTATTCCATGAAGTGGAAACATTTTATTGTGTGCTGCTTCTCACCAGTTGGATACTCATTTTTTTTTTTTTTTTTTTTTTTTACTGGCAGGTCCTCCATCAGCATTCTGTCCTTGTCACGGCCCCCGGGCTTCCACTAAGCGTCAGTTGCCCGCTTGTCTCCCGGTCACCCCTGGCTTGCCCCCCCGGACGGCGGGGCCCCGGTACTGGTTCCCTAAATCCAGTGTCGTGAAACCGGTATCTAGTTTGGAGTGCTGCTGGTGACAGTGACTAATTGAAGCCCGGGGAGGGCTTCATTTAGATGGAGGACCCACACCTCCCTTTTCGGTTTTCCTCCGGGAGGTGGGGACATGCAGTGACGTCCAGCGTCCGCCCCGCCTCCAGTACATGTGATCACCAGTGGCTGCGTGACTCCCGGCCTCCGCCAGGGGTCCGTCTAGTGCCGGGCACTTCTCCACCCTTTCCCCGGAGAAGGAGAGCAGTCCATGGGACGCTCTATCCTTCTCCCCCAGGCCGGCCCTCCAGCGACCCGGGTCCATTCCCGAACCTGGGTTGCCAGCATCTCAAGTGGAAATCCAACCGCTGCGCCGATGGGCTGGCTCCAGTTGGATCCGTTTACTGTACCTGTCTGGTAAACCAGGTTGTAGAGTATTTACTGTCCTTGTCAGATGCAGGCCTACAATACTGTTCTGTCAAAGTGCACTTGGCTGCCATTTCAGCTTTCCACGTGCCTGTTGATGGTCGTACGGTTGCTCAGCTGGATGTAGCCATACGTTTTTGAGAGCATTCTGCACTTGAAGCCTTCCGTTCGCAATCCAGTCCCAGCTTGGGACCTGAATTTTGTGTTGGAAAAGCTTACTTTGACTCCTTTTGAGCCAGCTGCAACTTGTGGCCTATGCTTCCTTTCTTAGAAAGCATTATTTTTAGTTGCTATTACTTTTGCACGAAGAACTCCAGAGCTTCAGGCTGTAAAGTGTGAGCCTCCTTATTTGATTTTTCACAAAGATAGGGAGTCTTTGCGTACCAATCCTGAGTTACTACCAAAGTTGGTGTCTGAGTTTGCTTTAAATCAAATCATCTACCTGCTAATTTATTTTCCTGAGCATACTAGCCAAGGGGAAGCATTGCTCCGTACTCTAGATCTGCACAGAATACTCGGGTACTATGTACACTACACAGAGGACTGCAGGAAATCCTCACAGCTTTTTGTTTCATTTGCCCCTGGGAAAGAGAGTGCTCCTGCTGCTTCTAAACAGTGCCTGTCCGAATGACTGGCTGACTGTATTACTTTCTGTTACAGGAAGTATGGTAAGGAACTGCCTGAGATTGTTCGTGGTCATTCAGCTAGAGGCATGGCCACTTCTGCCTGTTCTAAGAATGTGTCAGCTGCAGAGATCTGTGCAGCTGCCACCTGGAGTACTGTCCACACTTTTACTAAACACTACAGTCTGGACATTACCTCATGAAAAAGGGCAAACTTTGACCTAGCTCTGCTTCAAGGCCTCCTCTCTTAGGCCTGTGGTTTCCAGCCACGCAAACAGTTTTTTTGTCAGTACTGCTTGGTACTTGTTCCATAGGTGTGGCCTGATGAAAGAGATCTCCTCAAAGAAGGTGGAACAGTTATGTACTTACTGTAATAGTGGATCTTCAAGAGAATCTCTTTCATCAGGCCATGCTGTCCCACCCTCCATCCCCCTGGGGTTTTAGAGCTCTATAACTCCTGTCTCTTTCTCCAGGAAGGTTTACCTGCTGCTTCCTGCCTCATCTGGTAGGCAGAGCTATAGGTTCTCTTCTGGTTCCCTAGTGGGAGGTTCTCTGATCACGATCTCCAGCGGGGAGCTGAGAAGGGAAGGGGCCACCCGTGTTTATATGGAAGTGCCAACATATGACATTGTGTCCTAGTGGACTGCTTGCAAAAAGTTTCCATGTGATCCTAGTGCCTGGTGGTTATAGTTCTATAGGTGTGGCCTGATGAAAGAGATTCTCTGTCTCAAAGTTCTTCTGTTACAAGTACATAACTGTCCTCCCCCACCCCCACCCCAAAAAAACAACACATGTACACACTTTTGGTGTCACCACTGTGTTACGAATACTTAAAGGAGAGAGACAGGGTGGAGTATACACAGTGCTCTGAGCTGGTCATTGCATCCAGAACTAGGGGACATGTACTTAAATGGGAGTGGGGTTATTAAGGGAAACTTTAGAAAGTAGTACTTCCCCAGACGGTGGTTACTGTGTGGATTAACCAAACCTACCCAGAGAGGTTGTTGAAGCTAGCAATGCTAAGGCATTCAAAGCAGGACTATACATTAGCAATAAGACATGACAGGGTATGGGTTACTGGTTCTTAGCTGCACACCCAGGTGCGTTGTGAGGCACGTGGCACCACCTGGAAGTGTGGTTTAGGAATAGTAACCCACTCCCTGAAGAGTCTTATTGTGCTGATAAAATGGGTCCACAGTAAGGAAAAAAAAAAGGATATGTTTAGCAGTGCAGTTACTATTCTTGAACTGCACTGCTTTGAAACCTTTTCCATTAATGAAAAAGATGCAGAATTTTCCCTAACCATTTTATAAATATTCCTTAAAGAGAGAATGACATTGAGGGTTACACAGCATGAGTATGGGTGGAAATTTGATAGATAACCTTAGATTCATTTCCATACTCGGATTTGGATAGTCACTACTTTGCAGCAGCAGGGGTGGACAGTGGACCCAGGTCCCTTCCATCACCACAGTACTATGGATCTTCATCGAGGGGATATCTTGCAGCAGGCCACACCTATGGAACTGTAGGCGCCAGGATCACACAGAAACTTTTCTAACTAGCAGTCTTCCAGGGGGCCTCCCACTCTGACATCACACGTTGACGTCGCCCTATCCTGTAAGAGTGGGTGGCCCCTGCGCCCTCCTCAGTTCTTTTCCAACCGTTGACCATTGCATGTCAGACCTCTCAGAGCTCCAGCTTCAGTCGACCACCATTTCTTTGGCTATTACTTCTACTTCAAGGATTTCAGATCTACAGGCTCTCGTGTGAGCAGCCTTATTTGTTTTTTCGCAAAGAGAGTGTCCCTGCATACTAATCCCAAGTTTCTTCCTAAGGTGGTGTCTGAGGTTACTTTCAATTGATCCATCCACCTGCCTGTTTATTTCCCAGAGCATGCCTCTGAGAGGGGGGACATGATAGAAACTTTCAAGTACCTCAAGGAAATCAACAAAGTCCAAGAGGGTAGCATCTTTCAGAAAAAGAGATGTGCAAGAACAAGGGGGCACAATTTGAAGATGGGGGGGACAGCCCAAGAGCAATGTGAGGAAGTATTTCTTCACAGAGAGGGTGGTGGACACCTAGAACGGCCTCCTTGAGGAGGTCGTGGGGTCAGAAACAGTGGGGCAATTCAAGAATGCATGGGACAGACATAAGGCAGTCATAGTGGGGAGTAGGAGGAAATAGGCTGTTAGTTAACTAGGATCTGCAGCTTATTCAATAGATAGAGAAATGGGCAGACTGGGTGGGCCAAGCGGTCCTTGTCTGCCATCAAAGTCTGTGTTTGTATGCCAGTCCAGGGGAAGCATTGCACCACACCTAAAATGTATGCAGAATTCTGCTTTACGATACACATCGTACGAAGGACTGTAAGAAGTCCTCCCAGTTGTTTGTTTCTTTCACCCTTGGGAAAGAGGGCATTCCTGTTTCCAAACAGTGCTTGTCCAAATGGTTGCCCAGCCGTATTATTTTTGGTTATAGGAAGTACGGTAAGGAACTTTCTGGGGGTTGTTCAGGGCCATTCCACCAGAGGCATGGCCACTTCTGTTGCCTGTTTCAGGAATGTATCAGCTGCAGAGATCAGTGGTGCTGCCACCTGTAGTACTGTGTACACCTTTACTGAGCACTACAGTCTGGACATTGCCTCTAGGCGTAGGGCCAGTTTTGGGCTAACTGTTTTACAGGGCCTACTTTCTTAGGCTCTTGGTTTCCAACCACCCAGACTGCATTTCCTGATGTCAGAACTGCTTGGGACTCGTTCCAAAGGTGTGGCCTGCTGCAAGAGATACCCTCGATGAAGATAGTACAGTTCCATAAAAACATACCGTAACAGTAGATCTTACTTCGAGAGGGCTCTTGCAGTAGGTAATTACATATAGGACTGACGCCGGCCGGTGGCAGGACCCCACGGAAAAATTCCTAGCTAGCAGTCCCTGGCGGGGACCGCCCCCACATCAGGTGACCGCGCCATATGACGTCGGTATAGCGGGGCGGTCCCGGAAGCCCGCCTTTCAGTTCTTTCCCTCCGTCAGCTCATGCAGCGCCTCGCGGTTAAGTTCTTATCGCTCAGTCCTGTTATTTCGTCGTTTTTTCCGAAAAGTTTTCAGTATTATTATTTTATTCTTCTATTGTCAGGTGAACGTCGGTTTATGTCGTCCCCTTCAAAGAATAAGTGCGACTCGTGCGGCGCCCAACTGCCTCACAAGGGAGGTCACTCCCTCTGCCTTTTCTGCTTAGGCCCCGACCACGCGGTCGACAAGTGACCGCACTGCTTTCGTTTTAACGCGGCCACCCGCAGACGACGCCAGCAGTCCCTCGAAGCCCATCTCCTCAGAAAGAAGATGTCCGCGATGTAGAAGGAGTTGAAGAAACTTCGCCAGGCGTCGACCTCCCCTGAAGGGCATAGGAAGCGGGACAAAGAAAGGCACCGGGAGAAGGCCTCCTCTTGCGACTCCGCGGAGTCGCGGCTAAGGCAATATCCTCCAGGGATCGCCTGACGGCAGCCTCCGCTTTGAGGAGGCGCCGCCCGCCTGGCCGGGTCTGCGATTCGAGCCCACCGGGCGCCCGGGCAAAGGAGGCCCCAGCCTCAGTACCGCCTCAGGCCTGCGGCTCACTGGTGCGGGCACCTCCCTTATGCCAGGCGCCGGCTCCTCCAGCGTGCACGCGGGAGAAGGCAGCTAAGGACGTCTGACCCTCGGGCGGCTGCGACGGCAGTGTCCCCTTGGACCGGCCTCTCTCATCTCGGTCCGCCTCCGACGAGGGACCCCGGGTCGGACGCCGGCTCCTCTGGCGTCTGCTGGGACTCAGCCCTCTAAGCCACACGCCGGCTCCTCTGATTGCCCCGAGCTCACGGCAGACCCTGCTCGTCTGTCGTACCAGGCTTCCCCGGAGCCTCGCTGCCGTCAGGGGAGCCCAGTCCCCTTGCCTGACCCCGATTTTACCCTCGTCCCCAGACAAGACTCGGATACTGGGCTACTGTCCATCCTCTTCTTGAAGAGCCGATCTGACGTCCGGCTTCTCAACGCCGGCCCACCAGCGCCAGTTTCGACACTGGCCCCCGGCGCTTGGCGGGGATATTCTTACTACGGGCCTATCGGCTGATCCGCCCGTGAGTACCCGGCTGGGCCGTCTGCTCCTGCAGCTGCTCCAGTGCCTGGGTATCCGCCGTCATATCCGACGCCGGTTTTCCCAGGTCCGCAGTATCCTGCGCCGCAGTACCCGGCGCCAACTCCTTCAACGCCGCAGTACCCGACACCGCAATACCTGGCTCCGGTATATCCACAGCCGGGCTACGGATACTCTCCCTACGGATTTCCTCCATACAACTATCCCCCTCCTCCTCCTCCACTGCCCCCTAGGCCGGCGGTGGATCTTCAGGAGACTCTTGCCTCTTGGGCTGAGGCCAAGGCTCAACTCAACAAGGAAGTTGAGAGCCGTCTTATGGCGACGGTGCCACCCCCGGCTCCCGTACGCCCCAGACACCACACTCCCTCTCCACCTCCGGATTCCCGGGCTTTGCCCTCGGGATCCAGAGAGGGGCAGGACACGCGCTCTGGGATCCTGCCCAAGGAACCCGTTCCCCCCAGATGAGTTAGGGAGTCCTACTCTGCTTCAGACTCTTCCTCTCCTTCTCTCTCTGACTCCTCGGAGGCTTCCGACGGAGATCCCGAGAAAGACGACGAGCCACGCTCCATCCAAGCCCGGCCGAGACCTCTCTGAAGTCTCCTCTGGAGGATCCTTCCTTCATGGAGTTGCTCAGGAAGATCCAGGAAGTCCATCAGTGGCATTCCTTAGAACCAGATCCTCAGCGGGTAAAACTCGCCGAACATCTGGACTTGTCCATTACGGCTCCTACCTTAGTGCCACCCTGGATCGAGCCTCACGCCCACCTTGTTTCCACTATTTGGAAGCAACCGCCGGCTTTAGCTCCACTTCCCAGGAAGTCTAACAGGCTATACCAGGCTCCAGAGGGCGTAGACTTTTAGACTCTCACCCCGGCAGACCTCGGTTGTGATTTAGCGTCGCTCACGGCCGGTCAGCACACCCAAAACACTTAAGCTCGTCTCCCCCGGATAAGGAATCTCGCCTTCTGGATCAGTATGGAAGGAAGATCTACGCTTCTTCCACACTGGGAATTAGGGCCCTGAACTGTGTAGCACGTATGGGGGATTACCAGAAGGCTGTCCTTACCCAGGCGGAATCCAAGATTGACACTTTGCCTGACTCCCAAGTCAAGCAGGAGTTGGCCGACCTGGTCCGTTCTGCTCGTTCTGCCAGTTGTCACATTCTGAGGACGACCTACAACGCAGTGGACACTGCAGGACGGAGCTCTGTGTTCACCGTAAGTCTTCAGCGTCATGCATGGCTCCGTGTGTCAGGTTTGGTCCCGGAGGTGCAGTCAGCGATCCAAGAAGCACCTTTCAGGGGTTCGGTGCTTTCGGTGGTGATGTCAAGGACATCATCACAGATTTGCAGGAGAAGGGGACGGCCCTTAAATCCGTTGATTCATTGTACCATCCCCAGCCCCCACAGCGCCGTCCCTTTCGCAGACGCAGCCAACCTCAAGCGAAGCCTCAGGGAAGGCGGGCCACTAAACGTCGGGCCCCCACAGCTGCCAGGCCCCCGCCGCCCAAAAAAGCAATGGGTGCCCCAGCTGCGGCGCTGCCTCACACCTCCTGACTCCTTCCCTCTCCCACCACCTCTGGACGCCCCGGAGGAACCGGTAGGAGGGAGGTTCTCCCTCCACCTTCCGGGTTGGGAGAGGATAACATCGGATTCATGGGTGCTTCAGATCATAGCAAAGGGGCACTCCATAGAATTTCTACAGAAACCTCCACGTCACCCCCCTCTGAACTCTACTTACCCAAGGGACCATCTTCCCTTGGTCAGGGAAGAAATCTCGACACTCCTTGCGAAACAGGCTATAGAGCCCGTCCCCCCCTCACCTCTACGGGACGGGTTACTATTCCCACTTCTTCCTTGTACCAAAGAAGACGGGAGATCTCAGACCTATTCTCGATCTCAGCTCTCTGAACCTGTATGTGGAATACAAGAGGTTCAGGATGGTCTCCCTTCAATCCCTTTTGCCCCTGCTTTGGCCGGGCCAATGGCTTTGTGCACTAGATGTGCAGGATGTATACCTGCACATCCCCATTCGCCCTTCGCACCGAAAGTACCTCAGGTTTGCGTTCCAGGGGGTCCACTACCAATTCCGGGCGCTCCCATTTGGTCTTTCCTCAGCCCCCAGTCTTTACCAAATGCCTGGCGGTGGTAGCGGCCCACCTCCGTTCTTTGGGAGCTCAGGTTTTTCCCTACCTGGACGACTGGCTCCTGGCGGCCCCGTCCAGGGAGGAACTCCTGCATTTTCTCTCCCTCACCCAGCAGGTTTTCACTGCCCTGGGTATTACCATCAACCATTCCAAGTCTCACCTGGATCCTTCACAGAGGCTCCAGTTCATCGGGGCAATTCTCGACACAACATTGTGCAAGGCTTTTCTGCCCCCGGATAGGGGGGCCTCCCTCCAGTCACAGATTTCCCTCCTATCAGAACACAGGAGGGTCCCGGTGAGGTCAGTGCTCCGTCTACTGGGGCTTATGGCGGCGGCCATCCCGACGGTTCTGCGCGCACGCCTCCACATGAGAATCTCTCAGTGGACTCTCCGATCTTAGTGGGATCAACAGGTAGACGACCTAGATCATCTGGTTCTGATCTCCTCGCCGATGGTAAGAGACTTGCAATGGTGGATGGTTCGAGAGAACCTATTCCGGGGGTCCCCTTTTTTCATCCTCCCCCCGATCAGACTCTGACCACGGACGCTTCAGGCAAAGGGTGGGGGGCCCATCTGGGTCCTCACCGAACCCAGGGCCTATGGTCAAAGTTGGAAATAGTTCTCCACATCAACGTGCTCGAGCTTCGAGCAGTGCTGTATGCTCTCCAGTCCCTTCACCAGTACATCCTTCCCGGTCACCTAGCTGTCCAAACGGACAACATGTGCGTGGTGTGGTACATCAACAAACAGGGAGGGACTCGGTCCTACCCGCTGTGCAGGGAAGCAGTGAGGGTTTGGGACTGGGCAACGCTTCACAACCTTCACCTCACGGCGATCCATGTTCCGGGAGTCGACAACGTCCTGGCAGACAAACTGAGTCGCTCGTCGGCTCTTCCACACGAGTGGGAATTGGACGAAAAAGTTCTAAAAAGCATTTTCCAGATTTGGGGGACTCCTCAGATACACCTGTTCGCTTCCTTCCAAAACACAAAGCTTCCAATCTTTTGCTCGCTCGCTCCAGAGCGAGGCGCTTTCTGGAGCGACGCTCTATCTCTAAGCTGGAAGGACAAATTCGTCTATGCCTTTCCCCCAATTCCTCTGGTCCCTCGTGTGCTACAGAAGCTTTCTTTAGAAGGAGCGAGAATGATTCTGATCGCTCCTTTCTGGCCCAGGCAAATCTGGTTCTCTCTTCTACAACAGTACTCAGAGGTTCCTCCTCTTCCTCTTCCTTTATCTCCAGGATTGCTGACCCAGGATCAGGGGAGCCTGGTCCATCCGGGACTCAAGTCCCTTCAACTTCATGCATGGCTCCTGCAGACCTAGCTCAGTCTCGTTTTGGCGTCTCTCCTAAGGTGGCCGAGATTCTGGTGGAGGCTAGGAAACCCTCCACTAGGTCCACCTACACCATGAAATGGAAGAGATTTTCTATCTGGGCTACGTCCAGGAACGTGGAGCCCTTTTCCTGTCCTGCGACTGTTCTGCTTGAATACATGCGTCATCTTTTCGACCTGGGTCTCAGTCACTCCTCTTTGAAAGTCCATATGGCGGCTATCTCAGCCTACCATGTCCCTTTCGCTGATAAGGCTTTTGCCCAGCTGGAGGTCTCCAAAACCTTCCTTAGAGGGGTCCTTCATCTCAGGCCCCCTGTCCGGACCCCAGCTCCCCCTTGGGACTTAAACTTTGTCCTCTAGAAACTTACCCTTCCTCCCTTTGAGCCTGCAGCTTCCGCAGACTTGAAGTTTTTATCGTGGAAGACGCTCTTCTTGGTGGCCATTACTTCTGCTCGTAGAATTTCCGAGCTTCAGGCCCTCATGTGCAAAATTCCTTATTTGATTTTCCACAAAGAACGAGTAGCTCTTCAGACGATCCTAAGTTTCTTCCGAAGGTGAGCGGAATCTACCTTGAATCAGTCTATTGAATTACCTGCTTTCTTCACGCAGTACTCCAATCAAGAGAATACCTGCTCCATACCATGGATGTTCAAGGATTCTGAGATACTACACTGATAGGACGAAGGATCTCAGAAAGACTGATCAGTTGTTTGTCTCTTTGCTCACAAAGAGAAGGCAATGCTGTCTGTGAGCAATGCCTATCAAAATGGTTGGCCCATTGCATCATCTTTCTGTTATGACAAGTACAACAAGACCCTCCCGGGTCAAGTCAGAGAATCACTCCACTAGGTGAGTTGCCGCCTCTCTTGACTTGTTTAAGAACATGTCCTGCGGCAGACATTATCTGTCACTGCGCCACTTGAGCGTCTGTCCATACATTTACTAAACATTACAGTTTGGACATTGCCTCTCGCCGTAGAGCAGGCTTCGGGTTAGCGGTCTTGCAAGGCCTCCTTTCTTGAGGTTTGCAAGCTTTCTTACTACTTATTGGAGTAGTTCCTCCTCCCGGTGCCTTTTCACTTGTTCCAGACTGCTTGGGATTCTGTCCTGTATGTAATTACCTACTTCAAGAGCCCTCTCGAAGTAAGATAGTACAGTTACGTAAGAACTTACCATAACAGTAGATCTTCGAGAGAGGCTCTTGCAGTAGGTAATACCTTCCCACCTTCCATCCCCCTAGGCTTTTTCAGCTCCTTTTCCATTGAGGGAAATATCTGCTTCTCTCTCGTCCAGGCCTTCCGGGCCTGTGGCGGGAAAGAACTGGAAGGCGGGTGTCCGGGACCGCCCCTTTATACCGATGTCTTATGACGCCGGTCACATGACGTGGGGGCGGTCCCCACCAGGGACTGCTAGCTAGAAATTTTTCCGAGGGGTCCTGCCACCAGCCGGCGTCAGTCCTATATGTAATTACCTACCACAAGAGCCTCTCTCGAAGATCTACTGTTACGGTAAGTTCTTACGTAACTGTACTTTCTTCAGGAAGATCTCTTGCAGCAGGCCATGCCATCCCACCCTCCATCCCTCTGGCCCTATGGGCCTTCCTGTTTTTGTCTCTCTTCCTCCTTAGCAGAGAACCTTCTGTTATTTGTTTATTGGTGGGAACCTTCAGCTCTTCCTCGGTTCCTCAGCAGGAGACATGCTGCTTCTGGTCTCCGGCGAGAGAACTGAGGAGGGCAAGGGGCCGCCCACTCAGCTAGAAAAGTTTCCATGTGGTCCTGGCACCTGGCAGCTATAGTTCCATAGGTGTGACCTGCTGCAAAAGATCCTGTCGAAGATCTACCATTACAGTAAGTTCTTAAGTAAATGTACTTACCTTGCCCCAGTCTGTTCACACATTTGACTCCTTAGCTGGTTCTCCCATCTGCTGTGTCTGGGTCCTTAAGACTGAGGACAGAGTACTGCTGGTGCAGTTATTTTGCCTACGCTTTGGCAAAATTGTTATTTTATGTGGGTAATTCCCATGAAAGTCAATGTCTGCAGGAAAAATAAACAGAAAACTTGAGTTTTTTCAGTGTGTGGCAAATCTGATTTCTAACATGTTCTTTTTCCCAAATATAGGAATTGCATTTTCTAGGATTGTGAATTCAGTTCACTGTCCTCACTTCGGTAGTTCTCCTGGAGACAGGTGAGTCATCGGAAGTCTTCAAGCTAATCTCCTCCGGGTGGGATATTCACCCGTGACATCAGATCTTTCTTTCCAGTGGAAGGGACAGGCCTTCTTTTGCAGCTCTGTGGCGTTGAAGGAATTTGAATGCTCAAGTGCTTTTGGTGATTTTTTTCAACGTTTTAAGTCTGTTTACTACTTTAGTAGCTCCCTTCATCTTCTGGCTCCACTTCACAATCGTGATCAACAACGGCGAGCAAGAAGCACAGGTTTAAGTTCTGCACCTGCTGCCAGTAGAAGATGTCGGCCATGGATCTATAAAAATATATATATATATATATATATATGAATGGAGTGAACTACCTGACAAACAACAGACTACTGGACGATGGGCAGCGTGGCTTCACAAGTGGGAGGTCATGTCAGACGAACCTAACAGAGTTCTTTGATTGGGTGACGAAGGTGGTTGATCAGGGAGGGGCGGTGGACGTGACCATCTAGACTTCAGGAAGGCCTTTGACTCCGTCCCTCACAGAAGACTGGTAAATAAGCTGGATAGCGTAGGGGTAGGACAGAAAATAACTAGGTGGGTGGAAAACTGGTTGAAGGACAGAAGCCAGAGGGTGGTGGTTAATGGGGTACATTCCAGGGAGATGGGGTAACGAGTGGGGTGCCCCAGGGGTCAGTACTGGGACCCCTTCTTTTTAATATCTATGTCAGTGATAAAGTGGAAGGGCTGGAGGGGAGGGTGTGCCTATTTGCAGATGATACGAAGATCTGCAGTAGGGTGGACACCCCTGTGGGGGTTGAGGCCATGAGGATGGACCTGAAGATTCTGGAAAGGTGGTCAGAAACTTGGCAGCTGGAATTCAATACCAAAAAGTGTGCAGTGATGCACATGGAATGTAAGAACCCGCAAGCAGCTTACACTCGAGGGGTGGGTAATTAAGCCAGCTGAGTAAGAGAGGCGATCTGGGGATCTTAGTATCCAGCAACCTTAAGGTAGGGCATCGGTGCAGCAAAGCTGTGGGAAAGGCAAATAGAATGTTGGCGTGCATTAGGAGGGGCATAACAAGCAGAACATTTTTTGAGACATCCTCTAATGACTCAGAAGGTGACTCATCCATGGCTTTGACCAGGACTCAGTACATTTGAACAAGAGTCAGTCAGTGATATGTCCACTGACAATGGGACAGTGTCGTTCAGGGCTTTACTCTGCCTCATGTCAGAATCCATGAGTGTTCCCTTGGAACCAGTCCAGAAGCAGGCCGAATACCTAGTTACTGATATACTGGATAAGGATGATTCTGTGGGCATTGTCTGTCCCATGGCTGAGGCCATCTTGGGACTGGCCCGGAAGCATTGGCAGCATCCTGCCTGGCACCCTTCGTTCTTGAGGTCATCGAATTCACGGTCTCATTTGCTCCCTTTTGGGGTTCTCCAACCATCCCTTTGTTGAGGGGCTGGTTTTGGACTCTGCCTTTTGTAAATTGAGCGGCCAAGAGGACGTGGAAAGCCCTTGTACAAGAAGTCAAAAAAGATTAACTACGCAGCTAAAAAGGTGTACCCTGCAGCATCACTGGGTCTCCATCAGGCCAGCTATACTGTTGTGATGGCTAACTGTGGTCATTTCCTGCTGGGAGTGCTAGATAATGTCCTTCCCCCCCCACCTTCTTGCCAACAAGCAGTTGCCAGTGAAGTTAGCCAGAGACCAAGGTCAGTTGCTGGCTGAACATTAGCTCCAGACAACTCTGGACATGGGCGACTGTGCCCATGTTATAGCAGTGGCCATAGTCATGCATTATAGGGCCTGGCTGAGGCTTTTCACATTTACAATAGATACTCAACCCATGCTGGCTGATGTCCCCTTCTTGGTCACTGATCTCCTTGGCCCTGAGGTGGAGGGCATCTCACACATACTGAGAAGTCTAGTGCCACCCTTGATTCTGTGACTTCATCCCAGGAGGCCCAAAAGCCTAAAAAGAGTGCCTTCCAGTCTCTGCCCTTCCAGCCGTACAGCCTTTGTAGCAGCCCCAGTAGGGACACTATCAGCACTGGTGTCTCAAGCCCAAATTCAGTGGCCAGGGACAAAAAAGAGGAACAGTGGGGCAGAGGTGGCGATACTCCTGTGGCCGGAGCCCTTTCCAAAGCTGCACAGTCACGAGTTGTGGGGTGTCCTCTCCCCTCCCATCCATCCCTGTTCCAGCTTCTGGATGGGGGTCGAATGCACCACTTCTTCCTACAGTGGCCCACCATTACCTCAGACAGGTGGGTTCTAGAAGTGGTGGGCAGAGGGTTGCCTCTGGATTATGAGGCTCTTCCCCATACCAACTCTGAGCTCCTTGGGAGACCAGGGTGTCGCAGGGCACGTCCCCACTGAGAATGGACACTGCTCAGCTTTTAGGGTGCAGGGCAGTAGCCTGTGTCCAAGACACCCTGGCCACTCGGAGTATGTGTCCATATACTTCCTGGTCACAAACTGGAAGGGGAGGGCTGGCACCTCATAGTGGATCTACATGATGTGAATCCTTCTTGCAGAAGTGCAAGTTCCAGACCGTCACTCGGAACCAGATCATTTTGTGTATGGAGCAGGGCATGTAGTTCTGCTCACTGGACCTTCAGAACTCCTTCCCCATCCCAGACTGTCCATCCCATTGCCAGTACCTTCAGTTCTGTGTAGCGTAGATCCTATACCAGTTCCAGGTCATGCCCGTCTACCTCTTGTCCACACCCAGGGTCTTCACCAAGTGCATGACAGTGGTGGCAGCCTTGGTGCTATGCAAAGGTGTTGAGGTATATCCCTATCTGGATGACCGGCTGATAGCTAGGTTGCACATAGAGGTCAAAAGGTCTGGCCCCCACACCTGTCAGGACTTAGGCCTTTTGGCCAAACCAGCCAAGTCAGTACTGGTGCTTTCTCAGGTGATCAAGTTAGTTTGGGGCAGAACTAGACTCCCTGTGGACTGAGTATTGCATCTTCTCTTCTTTGCTAGATCATTTCAGGTTGGGCTCTGGCGCCCTGTCCAGAACTTTTTCTTCTTCAGTTATTCTTTTTGCTCCCCTTCGCCTGTGGAATTCGAGAGAGATACCATCTTACAGGTCCCCCCTTTGTTGGAGGCCATCCTACTGCTGCGGCTTTTTGGGATTGAACCATTAGTCGTCGTCCCCCGAAGTCACCAATACAAGGACAGCTGATATGCCTGCTGACACATGCCTCAGCCAGGCACCTGATGGAGCCTCCTCTCCCCACTCTGCTAACCTTGCACTGTTGCCCATGCATCCAGAGGTGGTAGTATTGGAGTGGTGTGACGGCCCTCCTTCCCCCGCCTGGCCCCCGATGACCCAGGCTAGTTCCTGAACCCGGGTCACCAGCGTTGCAGCCGTATCACTACCACACCACTCCGCCAACAGGCTGGCTCTGCCTGGGACTTCTCGCAGCTGCTGAGGTACATGGCATCCTCCACCAGTATGATCCTTTGGGCTCACTGGGGACTGCCCCACCTACAGTGGGAGTTGGGTCGACAGTGATCCCTGCGCCTACATCACGTGGACCAGACAGTTGTAGTAACTCAGTTAGTGTGAGATGCCATCTGGTGGTGGCTGGATCCATATTATCTGGAGGATGGAATCCCATTTATCCACCCAGAAGTGTCCATTATACTTATGACGGATGCGTCTCTGCTAGCGTGGGGTGCAGACACCTGGGAGACAACAGTGTCTATGGATTCTGGGCACCCTGGAGAAGGAAGAAGTACCGGAAGTTCGGACTGAACTCCACGAGGGAGCCTCGGTGTACCTACCGTTCAGTGTTTTATTTGAAATTGTGCTGCTATTTAAATCAACTCTGCTTCTGTTTTCATGGAACTATGTGTGAACTACCTACAAAGTTACTTTACACCAGCACGGTTTGTCTTCATAGAATACAGGAAAACACGCTTTTGGATATCAGATACCTGTTTGTAGTCGTTTGTTTTTTTGTGGCAAAAAGGTTTGCTTACTGAGGTAAAGCTGTCGGGTCTATAGCAGGTGCTAGTCATCTATCCCGAATAAGTTTTCTTCCTGGGAGTCCTGTCACCGCATCAGCCTGCTAGAGCTCTGTTCGGTGTGCCTGGCTGTGATGGAGTTTGCTTCTCTGATTAGGGGTCAGGTTGTGTAGGTCCAGATAAGCAGCACCATGACCATGTTCTACCTGCCCAGGCAGGGACCCTTTTCCTTCTGTTATGTTAGAAGGTTGTCTGCACCTTGACACTTGTGCGCAGCCTGGGTGCAGATTTCCTGGTGATCCTTGTCCTGGGAGAGAACAATCACACTGGCAGATGCTCTCAGCCAGGTCGGAGAGACATTGCACAGGGACTCCCTGCATCAAGAGGTGATAGACCACCTGTTCTCCCAGTGGCGTACCCCTCTGGTAGACTTGTTTGCCTCATGGGAGAACAGAAGGCTAAAGCTGTTTTGTGCCTGCCCCCCGGCCCCCACACTCCGGAACACTGTTGGGGGATGCCTTTGTGAGGCCCTGGACCCCAGGCCTCCTCTTCTCCTTCCCTTCCTTCTGCTTGGTCCACGAGCTTGTGATTAAGGCCGAAGGACAAGGAATGAATGATCCTGATAGCCCCAGACTGGCCCAGGCAGTTCTGGCATCCAGATCTTCTATTTTTTTTTTATTTTTTTTTTTACTTTCTGTTTATGTCCTCTCTTTTCTCCGTGTCTGCTGCTGTCTTCAGGGCACCCAATACAACCACTCTGACTGTGCCGGGGAATGGGAGACTTCTACTCCCACAGATGCCCGCGCCAGTCTAATCAAGCTCACTTGGATTGCGCCCCCCCCGAGAGAGGGGCATGGTCCCCTTCCCCCCTCCTTATCTCAGGGGAGCAGACACTTCTGTGGAGCGCACGGCTGAAGTTTGGGTTGGGGCTTGCCAGCCATACACTAAAGCCGCACCTGGTAGACCTGTAGCTAAGCGAACGATTGCCGTGTGGATTGCATCCTGCATCAACCTCTGCTGTAGGTTGACTGGTAGGGAGTTGCTCAGAGGGCTTGGGGTTCATTCCTCTAGACATACCACTGCCTTGGTGGCTGCTTCCAGGGACATCCCCACTGTGAAGATGTGCAGGGCTGCATCCTGAAGTATAGCACACACCGTCATATCCCATTACAACATCATGAGTCATCAAGATGCGGCTTTTGGGTCCTTGGTCCTCCAGTCTGTGTTGACCAAATAGAGGTGCATACCATGCCCCCTCCTCCTGGAGGACTGCTTGGAGTCTGCCAGAGTGTGGATAGTGAACTGAATCCCGTGGAGTCTGCCAGAGTGTGGATAGTGAACCGAATCCCGCGGAGTCTGCCAGAGTGTGGATAGTGAACCGAATCCCGCGGAGTCTGCCAGAGTGTAGATAGTGAACTGAAGCTGTGATCCATGAACTACAGGTTATTCAACAATAACCATAGTTCTGATAGTGATATTCAGTTCACATCCACACAGCTCACCTGACCTCCCCTGGCAAATAGCACACGGATCCCTGCTGTAAAGATCTGACGTCACGGGGTACAGCTGGAGGATATACCAACCGGGTGGTAGGACAAGCTTAGCTTGAAGACTTCCAACAGTTCTTCTGTCTCCAGGATGACTGCCAGCGTGTAGATGTGAACTAAATACTACAACTAAAACTATGGCTACATAGAAACATAGAATTTGATGGCAGATAAGGACCACTTGGCCCACCTAGTCTGCCCATTTCCCTACCTAACGGATAAGCTGCAGATCCTACTTAACCAACAGCCTACTTCCTCCTACCCCTCCACTAGAATTGCCTTATGTCTGTCCTGTGCATTCTTGAATTCCCCCACTGTTTTTGACTCTACGCCCTCCTCAGGAAGACTGTTCCATGCATCCACAACCCTCTCTGTGAAGAAATACTTCCTCACATTACCTCTGAGCTGTCACCCCTCTATCTTCAAATTGTGCCCCCTTGTTTTTGCACATCTTTTCTGAAAGATGCTACCCTCTTGGACTTTGTTGATTCCCTTGAGGTATTTGAAAGTTTCTGTCATGTCCCCCCTCTTCCTCCTTTCTTCAAGGCTATACAGCTTTAGTTCCTCTAGTCTTTCTTCATATGTCTTCTGATGCAGACCCTGCATCATTTTGGTTGCCCTCCTCTGAACAGCCTCCACCCTGTCTGTCTTTGCGGAGATGGGGTCTCCAGAATTGTACACAGTACTCCAGATGTGGTCTTACCAACTGTCTGTACAGAGGGCCAACAACTTCCTTTTTTCTACTGGTGATGTTGCTCGCTTTGCATTCTAGTATCCCCCCAGTCCTCCTTACTGCCTTCTCACTTTACTGGCCCACCTTTAGGTCGTCTGATATGACTACCCCCAGGTCCCTTTCCATTTTTGTTGTTGTCAGTATCTCACCCCCCATTGTGTACTCTTCCCCTTGGATTTTGTTTCCCAGGTGCATTACTTTGCACTTCTTTGCATTGAATCTAAGCTGCCATACATTTGACCATTCCTCCAACCTTACCAAGTCCCTTTTCATCCTTTCCACCCCACCTTGTGTATCAACCCTGTTGCAGATCTTTGTGTCATCTGCAAAGAGACATACTTTCCCTTCAGTCCCTCTACAGTGTCACTTAAGACCTTAAAGGACCGTCCCAGTACTGAACCCTCACGGTACCCCATTAGTAACCCTCCTTTCTTCACTGTGGACTCCATTTACTATTACCCACTGTGTCCTGTTGTCCAACCAGTGTTTTACCAGGCTACCATCCTGGGACCCACTCCCAGACTGGCTAATTTGTTTATTAATCTTATGCCGGGACTGTGTCAAATGCCTTGCTAAAGTTAGGTAGGCCGTGTCCACAGCCCCTCCTGGTCTACTGCTTTGGTCACCCAGTCAAAGAAATCAATTAGATTTGTCTGACATGACCTTCCGCTGTGAATCCATGCTGCCTTGGGTCCTGTGCCCCACTGGCCTCTAGGTACTCAACAATTCTTTCCTTCAGAAGTGATTCCATCATTTTCCCTACCACTGAGGTCAAACTGACAGGTCTGTAGTTTCCTGCCTCTGTCTTGCTCCCACTTTTGTGAAGGGGAATCACATCCGCCCTCCTCCAGTCCTCAGGTACCACACCATCCTCCCATGATTTATTGAAAAGGGTAGTCAGTGGTGTCGCTAGTTCTTCCAGAATTCTGGGGGTGAATCCCATCAGGCCCCATTGCTTTATCCACCGTCAGTTTTAAGAGTTCTTTCAGAACCCTTTCTTCTGTGAAAGGACTAATATCAACCCCCTATCCAGAGTGCTTCTATTGACCGGATTAGGTATTTCCCCCTGCTTTTCCATTGTGAATACTGAGCAGAAGTATTCATTCAGTATCCCTGCTTTTTCACTATCGCTGTCTGCCCAACCACCTTCCTCTTTGTTCAGCCTCAGTATCCCTGCCTTAGTCTTTCTTTGCTCCCTAATGTACCTATAAAAGGTTTTATCCCCCTTCTTAACCGAGTTGGCTGTCTTTTCCTCGATTTGGGCCTTTGCTATTCTGACTGCCTTACCCGCTTCCTTCTGCTTTAACTGGTACAGTTCTCTGTCCTGCTCCGTCTGTGTTTCCTCATACTTCCTGAATGCTATCTTTTTCTCCCTTACCTTCCCCACCACTTCTTTTGAGAACCATAGTGTTTTTTTCTTTTGTTTTGATTTGTTTATTTGCTTCACACAAAGGATTGTTGCTTCTGTGATGGCGGTTTTGATGTTTCCCCATTGTTGCTTCACCCCACCTTCTTGCCTGTTTGCTAGTGCTTTTCAGAGGCACTTTCCCATTTTGACAAAATCAGCCCTCTTGAAGTCCAGTACCTTCACTTTTGTGTGGCTTGACTCTACAGCTAAATTTATCGTGAACCACACTGTTTGGTGGTCGCTTGTTCCCAGATGGCTACCCACTTCAGGATCAGAGATCCTCTCTCCGTCCCCATTTGAGAGTACCAGGTCTAAGATTGCTTTCTCCCAAGTAGGTTCCAAAACTAGCTGTCTGAGGCATGCCCCCTGTAGGGCATCGAGAATGACCCTGCTCTTGGATGTGGCTGCAGCCAAGGTGCTCCAGTCAACATCTGGCATATTCAGGTCCCCCATCAGCAATATCTCCCTTTCTCTGCCATCCCAGGGATGCCTTCTGTCATTCCTTGTCCATCTCCCCGAGGCGAGTCTATATCTACCCCTGTACGGATTGTGGAGCCATTTCCATTCTGCAGGGGGTCCCACAGTGCCTCCTCTACTCCCTGTTTACCCTTTAGCTCTGTTGCTTTGATCCCTTCCCTTACATAGAGAGCTACTCTTCCTCTTCTTCCCTCCCTGTCCCTCCTGTAGATTGTGTACCCTGGTATGTTGACATCCCAGTCATGGTTCTCTGTGTACCATGTTTCTGTGACTGCTACAATATCCAGGCATCCCTCTTCCACCAAAGCCACCATTTCAGGGAGCTTTACCTAGACTACGGGCATTGGTACTCATTACCCTCCATTTTTTTATGGCTTTATTTCTTTTTGCCCCATCCCTGTCCCTACTGCCTTTGTCTTTTTCTCTATTTACCCCTGCCCTTCTCCCTATGGACTGCTCTTTCTTGGTGTTTACCTCACTAATCACCCTGATTCTTTGGGGGGGGGGGCTAGGATTTCCCTTCTCCTCTTCAGTGTCTCCCCCTTTGGCTAGTTTAAATGCTTGACATTGAAGCATTTAAACCTATCACCTAGAATCCTGGTTCCCCTCCAGGATAGATGCAGACCATCGCGCCTGTATAGGCCTGCATCCTTCCAGGTGGAGCCCCAGTCCCCAATGAAGCCAAATCCCTGAACTCTGCACCAGTTTTTCAACCAGTCATTGAATCCCATGGTGGCTACAGGTGAATAACCTATATTTCCCCCCATAAAGCATATCATGTGGAGAAGACATCTGCAATTGTCATACTTTGAAAACAAATATTCCCAGAAAAAGAACCCAGTATGGAAAGTATGAATTTTTTTTTCCAAATCGGGGATTGAGGGAGGAAAACCTTGACAAATCCCAAACTTGATACTGTACCACAAATTTAGGAGGTTTGAAAAAACTTTTTGTGGTATTCTGTGGTTCTTGTGATGACAAACATGAGAGTAGAATCTCATGTATCCTTTGGGTGCCACAATGGCTCAGAATTGCTTCATTGTTCTTGCACGCAAAGAAGGCATAAATCCGAGATGCACCTGTCTATCCGTAAGAGTCTCCCTCCATTACTGCTTCTTTGATGAAGAGAGCTGGATCTTCAGATGGCTCAGATTTGTAGCTTGTTGGGTTAGGAGAGTAGGCAGAAGCTACTGTGGCCAGCACGTTTGTAAGAAATCCTACACATGCTGTTATTTTATTTTCACATTACAACAGTAAAAGAGGCACTAATCCTCCAAGTGTGGCATGCTCACGCTATAACATGCACTATAGAAACATAGAAATTGCCAGCAGATGGGGACCATGTGATCCATCTAGTCTGCCCGTGGTTTCCTACCCCCCCACCCCTTCCTAAACCTTCCGTGTAGTGCTCGATTGCCTGATTATCCCACAGTGTCTGTCCCATGCTCTCTTGAACTCACCCACTGTTTTTGCTCCCACCATCCCTTCAGGCAGGCTATTCCAAGGTTTGACCACACGTTCCACGAATAACTTCCTCATGTTGGTCCTGAATCTTCCTCCTTTAAGGCATAGGTTGTGCCCTCTTGTCTTGTTAAAATTCTTGACCCGTAAGTGGTTTTGCACCTGTACCTTGTTTTTTCCCTTTATGTACTTAAATGTCTCTACCCAGGGACCACCAGGGCCAATGCCACTACCTCAGAGGTTGCCAAGAAAGAGGAGAGGCTGGACCAGGGTGGGCTCAAGGAGGGAGAGGGTGGTGGAACAGAGTTGCATCCCTCCAGCTGTACCTCTCCACAATTCATTCGCTCTTCTGGTGGATAGTGGTTCCTCTATGGAGGCACCTGCAGTGGAGACCAAGGAGAATGCTGGGAACTTTCACAAAGGAGACCCACAGGAGGGTGGCATGGGACCCCACAGGGGAAGGAAACAACTCCTGGTGGGGGACTCAATCATTAGGGGGTAGAAATGGGGGAGGAAGGGGAGAGGGAGGTAAGGTGCCTTCCTGGTGCCACAGCTTGGAGGGACAGGAAGCGAATCCTCAGGATCGTGGGAGGAGCTGCATGAGGGAGGGAGCTGGATGTCATTGTCCACCTAGGGACAAATGACCTGGCTAGGAATGGGATCAGAGCAGTGCAAGAGGAGTTTGTAGAGTTGGGAAGGGGCCTTAGACAAGCAGCGACACGGTAACCTTCTCGGAGGTGCTGCCTGTCTGTGGCAAGGGAGATGCTAGGGCACTTCTCACCAGGGAATTCAATGAGTGGTTGAAAAACTGGTGTGGAGTTCAGGGTTTTGGCTTCATTGGGGACTGGGGAGCCACCTGGAGGGATGCAGACCTATACTGGTGTGATGGTCTGCATCTGTCCAGGGAGGGAACCAGGATCCTAGGTGAGAGGTTTAAATGCTTCATTGGCAAGCATTTAAACTAGCCAAGGGGGGAAGCACTGAAAAGGAGCAGGGAAATCCGAGCCTCCCCACAAAACATGGTGATTAGTGAGTAAACACCAAGGTACAGAAGTTATTAAGGAGTAGAACAGATTTAAATGTAAAAAAAGGCAAAGGCATTAAGGACAGAAATGGGGCTAAAAGGGGTAAGGCTATCAAAAAGTGGAGGGTGATGAGTACCAATGCCCATAGTCTGTGTAACAAGCTCCCTGAACTAGTGGCCTTGATGGAAGAGGGTTGCGTGGATATTGTGGCAGTTACAGAAACATGGTACACAGAGAACCATGACTGGGATGTCAACATACCAGGATACACAATCTACAGGAGGGACAGGGAGGGTAAAAGAGGAGGAGGAGTAGCTCTCTATGTAAAGGAAGGGATCAAAGCAACAGAACTAAAGAGTAAACAGGGAGCAGATGAGGCACTTTGGACCCTGGAGACAGGAAATGGCACCACAATCCGCATGGGGGTTGTATACAGACCCCCATCTCAGGGAGGGAATGGATAAGGAAATGATAGAAGGCTTTCTTAGAATGGCAGAAAAAGGGAGATATTGTTGATGGGGACCTGAATATGCCAGATGTTAACTGGATCACCTGCTGCAGGCATCCAAGAGCAGGGTCATTCTTGATGCCCTACAGGGGGCATGCCTCAGACAGCTAGTATTGGAACCCACTCGGGAGGGAGCAATCTTAGACCTGGTACTCTCAAATGGGGATGGAGAAAGAATCTCAGATTTAGAAGTGGGTAGCAATCTGGGAACAAGCGACCACCAAACAGTGTGGTTCACGATAAACACAGCCATACAATCAAGCCATACAAAAGCAAGAGTACTGGACTTTAGGAGGGCTGACTTTAGGAAAATGAGAGAGTGCCTCAGAAAAGCACTAGCAAACAGGCAAGAAGGAGGGGTGGAGGAACAATGGGGAGTGATCAAAACAGCCATCACAGAAGCAACAAGCCTTTGTGTAAAACAAATCAATAAAACACAACGAAGGAAAAACCGTTATGGTTCTCAAAAGAGGTGGCAGGGAAGGTTAAGGAGAAAAGGACAGCATTCAGGAAATATAAGGAAACACAGAAGGAGCAGGACAGAGATCTTTATCAGTTAAAGCAGAAAGAGGCTGGGAAGGCAGTCAGAATAGCAAAGGCCCAAACCGAGGAAAGGATAGCCAGTTCTGTTAAGAAGGGGAATAAGACCTTTTATAGGTACATTAGGGAGCGAAGAAAGACCAAAGGAGGGATACTGAAGCTTAATAAAGGGGAGGGAATGTGGGTAGAGGGTGACAGTGAAAAAGCACGGATACTGAACGAATATTTCTGCTCAGTATTCACAAAGGAAGAGGAGGGGGAGTTACCTAAACCAAACAAGAGAAACACTCTGAAGGCAGGGGCTCGATAACAGTCCATTTACAGAAGAAAGGGTTCTGAAAGAACTAATAAAATTGAAGGTGGACAAAGCAATGGGGCCTGATGGGGTTCACTCAAGAATTCTAAAAGAACTAAGGGTAGAACTAGTGACACCGCTGACTACTCTGTTTAACAAATGGGAGGATGGGTGGTACCCGAGGACTGGAGGGGGCAGATGTGATTCCTCTTCACAAAGTGGGAGCAAGACAGAGCAGAAACTACAGACCAGTTAGTTTGACCTCAGTGGTAGGGAAAATGATGGAATCACTTCTGAAGGAAAAATTGTTGAGTACCTAGAGGCCAGTGGGGCACAGGACCCAAGGCAGCATGGATTCCGATGGGAAGGTAGTGTCAGGCAGAATCTAATAGATTTCTTTGACTGGGTTACCAAAGTAGTAGACCAGGGAGGGGCTGTGGACATGACCTACCTAGATTTTAGCAAGGCATTTGATACAGTCCCACACAAAGATTAATACACAAGATAGCCAGCCTTGAGTGGGTCCCAAGGTGGTAGCCTGGCTAAAAATTGGCTAGACAACAGGACTCAAAGGGTAGTAGTAAATGGAGTACACAGTGGCGGAAGGAGGGTTACTAACAGGGTACCACTGAGGGTTGGTACTGGGACCGGTCCTTTTAATGTCTTTATAAGTGACATTGTAGAGGAACTGGAAGGAAAAGTATGTCTCTTTGCAGATGACACAAAGATCTGCAACAGGGTTGATACACAAGATGGAGTGGAAAGGATGAGAAGGGACATGGCAAGGTTGGAGGAATGGTCAAATGTATGGCAGCTCAGACTCAATGCAAAGAAGTGCAAGGTAATGCACATGGGAAACCAAAACCCTGGGGAAGCGTACACAATGGGGGATACTGACAACAGTAAAAATAGAAAGGGACCTGGGGGTAATTATATCAGATGACCTAAAGGTGGGCAAGCAATGTGAGAAGGCAGTAAGGAAGGCTGGGGGGATACTGGGATGCATAGGAAGAGGCATCAATAGTAGAAAACAGGAAGTTGTTATCCCTCTGTACAGACAGTTGGTGAGACCCCATCTGGAGTACTGTGTGCAGTTCTGGAGACCCCATCTCTCCAAAGACATAGACAGAGTGGAGGCTGTCCAGAGTAGGGCAACCAAAATGGTGCAGGGTCTGCACCAGAAGACATATGAAGAAAGACTAAAGGAGCTTAATATGTATACCCTTGAGGAAAGAAGGGAGAGAGGGGACATGATAGAAACTTTCAAGTACCTCAAGGGGATTAACAAAGTCCAAGAGGGTAGCATCTTCCAGAAAAAGAGATGTGCAAGAACAAGGGGGCACAATTTGAAGATAGAAGGGGGATGGCTCAGAGGTAATGTGAGGAAGTATTTTTTCACTGAGAGGGTTGTGGATGCATGGAACAGCCTCCCTGAAGAGGTCATGGGGTCAAGAACAGTGGGGGACTTCAAGAATGCATGGGACAGGCATAGGGCAGTCCTAGTGGGGGGTAGGAGGAATTAAGCTGTTGGTTAACTAGGATCTGCAGCTTATCTGTTAGGTAGGAAAATGGGCAGACTAGGTGGGCCAAGCGGTCCTTATCTGCCATCAAATTCTATGTTTCTATATCCCCCTAATTTCTGCACTGCTCTAGGGAGTACAGGCTGAGTTCACTTAGTCTTGCCTTGTACGGTTTTTGATGCAAGCCCTGCACCAGTTTTGTTGCTCTTCTCTGTACTGTCTCCAATCTATCTATGTCCCTCTTAAGGTGTGGCCTCCAGAACTGTATGCAGTATTCCATGTGAAGCCTTACTAGGGACCTATACAGGGGCAAGATCATCGTTGAGAGCAGAGGGTTTTGTGCTCATTAACGAAGAAAATACAAAAATGGAAAGTTAAAATAACGGGAGTTTATATCAGGAAAAGAGTGTAGTGGAATAAAAGGAACAAAAACATTTACCTCTTTATGTTTCAGCTTCATTCCTATGTAATCTTGTTTTGACTCTTTTCGTCTACTTTGGTTTACTTTACTTTACTCTTTTTATTAGAGGTCCTGAAAACTTAAGTTCCTGCCTTTTTTTTTTTTTGTTTGGCTACTGCAGTAGAAGGAATTGGTCACAAATTGCTTACTGGATTTTCCTCCAAGTGAAATTTAACCACAGTTCTGCAAAATGCATTTGTTGAACTCTCATTCACAATTCCTTTCTGTTCGGTTTTAAACCCAGAGTTTGAACGTCCCAGAGGAGGGAGGACAGGGGTGTGTAATTGGCTACAGGAGGTCGAACATCAGACGAGGAGGGCCATGATGAGCATGAATCCTGTGGTGTAGGTGATGCAAGTGTCTGCCATCTAACTCTGAAAGTGGGCAGTACATTCCCTTTTAGCAGCGGCTCCCCACCTCTGCCTCAGTGCTGATTTGTGACACCAGACTGCTCTTCTACTTCAGTCCATACTAGCCTGTCACTGCTTGCTGCATCCGCCTTATGCAGGAAGTCTCAGTGGAGCAGGACCCACCCCCCCCTTTCCCAGAAGAGAACATCAATCTGTCCTTTACTGGCCTTCATTCTTGAAATTCCAGATTTGGAGTATAAACCCGGCTGTCAACATGTCACTCTGTGCTTTACCATTTGGTTCTCTGTTTTGTGGTGGGTTTTTTATTTTTGTTTTAAAGAATAATAATTATTACATTTTTGCACCATCAGTATGTACTACCAGTGGCATTAGTGTATTTAACAAAGTTGATTGAGATAATGGAGATCTTACTTCGAGAGGGCTCTTACAGTAGGTATTAACCATTAGGACGGCGCCCCCTGGCATCAGGACTACACGGAAAACTTTAGTAGTATCTGGAGGGGGACCGCCCACCAACGTCAGCGTGACCCTGTATGGTGGCCAGTCCCAGCTTGCCTCAGTTCTTTCCGCCATACGACCTGTGCACATCAAGACCTCGCCCGGAGGCATCTGCTGAATTGCGACACGCCAGTTTGGATAGAGTATCTTCGATTCCATTTTAATTTTTTTTTTTTTTACAGTTCCAGTAAACAGTTTTCATGCATATCTTCTCTGATGCCTTCCAAGTAGCATAAGAATAATTGTGATACCTGCGGCATGCAACTCCCGCATAAGGATGACCATTCCCTCTGCCTCTTCTCTCTGGGCCTGGAACTCAAGACCGAGGACAGTGAGGCCTGCCTGAGTTTTAATCAGGCCACATGGAAACGCAAGCAGAAAGCCCTCGAGGCCCATCTTCTAAAGCAAAAAATGGCATAGATGGAGAAGGAGTCGCAGAAGCTGCGGAACGCCACTTCCTTGCCATCAGCTGACTCGCACCAGCACAAAAAGGACAAAGAGAAGCACCGGAGCCAGGAGAGGTCCCTTCCCGCCTGCGTCTCCCCTTGGGGACCGCGGATGACCAGTGGCCTTCTTCCTCCGTGAAAAGTGCCTCAGTGGTCAATCCTGATTCCTCTTCCCAGGAGCAGCCTTTGGGCCCCTCCCCTTGCCACTGGTCACGCTAGCGGCGGCTGCCTCAGCCATATCTGAGGTTCAAGCCACTCTTAGGCCCCTGCAAACTAAAGGGCCTAAGTTGGTTGGCGGGGCTGATAAGTCGTTCATCAGAGCCCCCGACGAGCACCCAGCCCAGGCTCGTAAGTCAGCCACCAGGGACTCTATTGACTGCCCGGCCATGGCTGATAGGCAGAGTGGAGGATCCTCCGACGTCCGCTCAGCCCAGATGCTTCGGTTGGGCCCTGATGAGGGATCTGACGTTGAGCATCAGTGCTCGCTGCTGCCTAGGCCGCGGCCCACCCCCAGAGGAATCGCCCCACCTAGGTAGCTTTTCTCCCCCTCCAGTCTCCCCAGAGGACCAGGAGCCGGAGTTTGAGGGACGTCAGCCCAGTGATACTGTTTCAGGGTCACAACTGGACCTCTTTACGTCACTCCCAGCCAACTCTCAGGTCCCTTTGTCATCGGCTCTTACAGCAGGACCTTCTACTCCTTCCACTATGCAAGAGGAGTCCTCTGAGCTGACGCGGGGCTTACCCTTGGGGTCCTATATCCCACCTTTCAGGCCTCCTCTAGGTCCTTTGCCTGGCCCTACAGCTTCTCCTTCCAGGCCATCGTCGGATCCTCTGACGCAAGACTGTCATACGCCGCATTATCATAGCCCCGGATACCTTCCACCGGGGTATCCTGCGCCAGGACTCCCTTCGCCGGGGTGTCCCCCCATCACCATATGTCGGGCTATCCACCATCAGGATACCAGACGCCAGGCTATGGTGCTGGTTTCCAGCTGGTATATCAGCCTCCACCGCCCCCACCCCTGCCTCCTCAAACTCAGGGCGGACTTCAGGGCAGTCCTCCAGTCCTGGTGGAAGGAGACTAAGTCTCAGTTTCTGAGCTAGATAGTGTCATCCGGCAGCAGTCTCTACCCCGGTGCGCCTGGACCTGACGAATAGGTCCCCTTCGCCGGTGGAGTCCCGCCCTTCTACGTCAGGTCTGACAAAGTATTTGGCTGCCATTACTGATAAGGGCAGACTCCCAGTTCCTGTTAAAGAGGTGTTTCGCCCAGCAGCCATGTCCCCAGTCCCGACTCATTCGTCGGATTCAGACTCAGAGTCTGACTCCTCTTCCTCAGCCTCCGGGTTTGAAATGCCTTCACGAGACGAGCCCAAGGTGAAGGAGTCTCCGAAGTCTCCTTTGGAGGATTCCTCCTTCACAGACCTCCTTAAAAAGATTGCGGAAGCCTGTGAGTGAAAGACTGACGATCAAGACCCCAAATGGAAGAGGCTGGCCAAGCATTTGGACATGCCGCATTTGTCTCTGGTCCTCACACCTCCCTGGTAGGAGCCTCATGAGGACTTAGCCTCTACCATCTGGTCAATGCCTTCTTCCATTCTGACTGTGACCAAGAAGGCGGACAGGATTTACCGTATGCCAGAGGGTAAGGATCACCTTAGTGTCCACCTTAAAGCAGACTTGGTGGTTATTAGCACGGCGCATTATAGATCAGCTAAGCCTAAGCATATGAGGACCTCCCCTTCTGATAAGGAATCGAGGCAGCTCAATCAGTTTGGGTGCAAATTTTATTCATCCTCCACTCTGGCTGTTCATGCCCTGAACTATGTGGTGCACATGCTGATCTACCAAAAAGTACAGTTATGTAAGAACTTACCGTAACAGTAGATCTTCGAGAGGAGCTCTTGCAGTAGGCAACACCATTAAGATTGAAGCCATCAGGACCCCACAGAAAACTTGTAGCTAGCAGTCTGAGGCAGGGGACTGCCCCCGACATCGGCTCCGCCCGACGTCAGATGTGGTATAAAAGGAGGCGGTCCCCTGGCGCCATCTCAGTTCTCCCGCCGGAGACACAGCTAGAAAACAAAACTGGAGAACAGAGCAGGAAGTCCCCACCATGATCTGGTGATATAAAAACCAATATACTATCCTGGGGGATGGATGGTAGGAAAGCCACCTGCTACAAGAGCTCCTCTCGAAGATCTGCTGTTACGGTAAGTTCTTACGTAACTATCATCTGTCTTCGAGGGTGGAGCTGTTGCAGTAGATAATGCCATTAGGACTGAGTCCCAAGCAGTACCCAAGGATAGGCCCAGGTCTGAGAGGGTGGGGGGAGACATGCTGAAAACAGCTGATGAAAAGCAACTATGAGAGTAGGCCCTGCAGGACTGCTAGTCTGAAACCTGCTCTCCTTCTGGATGCAATGTCCTGGCTGTAGTGCCTGATGAAAGTGTTGACTGAATTCCAGATAGCTGCAGCACAAATGTCAGTCAAAGAGACATTTTTGAGTGCTGCAAAGGAAGGGGCCACTGCTCTGGTAGAGTGGCCCCTAACTGCAGCTGGAAGTGGTCTGTTATGATGCTGATAGCAGAACAAAATACAATGCACCAGCCAACAGGCTAGTGACTGTTTGGAAACAGGAGCTCCCAACATTCGCTTAGCGAATCAGACGAGCAGCTGGTCCGACTGTCTGGAGGAGCGAATCCTGTGGAGGTAATACCTCAAAATACAGTCAACATCCAAGGTGTGCAACAGTAGTTCGCCTTGGTTAGCAAACTCTGGATAATAAACCAGAAGGTTGATGTCCTGGTTAAGAGTCAGCACGGACACCACCTTCAGCATGAATTTAGGGTTCGTGCACAGGTTCACCCTGTCCCTGTGGAAAACTATGTACGGTTCCTTACACATCAGGGCCTGGAGCTCAGAAACCCTCCGGGCAGAGGTAACGACTACCAAAAGGAGGGTCTTCCATGAGAGGAAGCGCAGCTCACAAGAGGCTGCAGGCTCGAAGGGAGGGAAGGGTGAGTTTCTCCAGGATGAAAAGTAGGTCCCAAGGAGAAACGATGTCGCTCTTGGGAGGTCTGATATGTAAGACCCCTCGAAGAAACGTCTTACAGACATTGAGCTGTGCCAGTGATTTATCTCCGATAGGATCATGATATGCGGAAACCACACACATGTGCACCTTAATGGATGAATAGCTCAGTCTTAAGTCCAGAAGGTGACGGAGATATTCTAGCACGTGCCTAGCCAGACAACCCAGGAGATTTAGAGCATGGGCCATAGCCCACAGACAGAAGCATTTCCATTTCAGAGCGTAAGTGGCCCTTGTGGAAGGCTTCCTTGCTGCAACCAGTATTTCAGCCACCCTGCTTGACACTCCTAGTCTCTCTTCTGCTGGGACTGCAGGAGCCACGTGTGCAGGTGAAGAGACTGAAGAGGAGGGTGGACGAGAGTCCCCTGCTCTTGTGAGAGCAAGTGGGTGGAGAGTGGCAACTGAACTGGAGACTCCAGAGACAGTTGCTGGAGCAGCGGATACCAGATCTGACAAAGCCATAGAGGAGCCACCAGAATCATTCTGGCTCCCTCTGACTGCAATTTGAGCAGTACTCTCTGAATGAGGGGAAAGGGAGGGAAGGCATACAGGAACTTCCCTGTCCAAGAGAGGGACAATGCGTCTCGCCAGAAAACACCAGGCCCTGGAACGAGCGAGCAAAAATGTTGAAGTTTGGCGTTGCACAGGGACACAAAGAGGTCCAACTCTGGACGGCCCCAGCGACTGAACAGGTTGTCTGCGACATCTTGGAGCAGTTTCCACTCGTGGTTCAGAGAGATAGAGCGGCTGAGACTGTCGGCAAGAACGTTCTGAACCCCGGGCAGATGAACTGCGATGAGGTCCAGTCGGTGTTCTACTGCCCAGTCCCACACTCTCATGGCCTCCGTGCAAAGGGGGTACGAATGAGTTCCCCCTTGTTTATTGATGTAGAAGACCACTGGTGTGTTGTCTGTCTGCACCAGGAGAGGACCCGGCGAGAGTTGGTCTCTGAATGTGGTTAGTGCATTCAACACTGCTCTCATTTCCAGAACATTGATATGTAGAGAGCTGTCTGTGGCAGACCAAGACCCCTGGTTCCTGTGATCCCTTAACTCATTGTCTCCTAGCAGACGCCTGTAGTCGTCAGTAAAATACGCTGGTGTGTCCTGAGGACGTCTGCAGAAGTCAGCTACTGACTCCCAGTGTGCCTTTGGAACGTCTGGAGAAGTCACTTATATATTTTAATATATAGTGTAACAGAATATATTATATATTTGACTGCATAGCACCATTGTAAAGGTAATTTTATGCTGAACAACTTTGTCACTGATATTTTGTGCATATCATGTATACTTTAGGAGTTATTTGCATTTGTTTATGGTATGGTGCGTATGGCTTGTTGCCTGTTTTAGTGAAAAAAATATTTTTTTTTTGCTGTTTCAACCAGCTTAAAAAAAAACACAAAATTACATATTATTATTTGCATACCACCATTGGGAAGGTAATTTTGTGCTGAACAACTTTGCCACTGATATTTTGTGTATATCATGTATACTTTAGGAGTTATTCACATTTGTTTATGGTATGGTGTATGGCTGACGTTTTCCATCAAGATTCACCTAAGCAGCTTGAATAACATTCACTTTTTTGGCACTTCAGCAGGTATAAAATAAAAACCGTATTGATTACAACTGGTTGCATAGCACCATTTCATGCTGATACTTTGTGTGTATCATGTATACTTTTGGAGTTATATGCATTTGTTTGATATGTTGTGTGTGGTTGAGATTCATTCCTCAAACCTCACCAAAGCACCTTGACTAAAATGGGGAAAATTATGTTTTATAGTAAAAAGATATCTTTTTTTTAACAAACATAATATTAAAACACCATCTAATGTGCTTAATTTGGTGTTGATATTTTACATATTTTCCAACAAAAAATGGCTTATGTTGCCCTTTTTTAGTGAAAAAAATATTTAGTTTGCTCTTTCGACCAGCATAGAAAAAAAAAAAAAAAATACTTATTACATGCATGCCTCCATTGGAAAGGCAATTTTGTGCCGAATAACTCTGCCAGTCATACTTTGTGTCTAGCATGTACAGTTATTGAGCTATTAGCATTTATTTGCGACATGCTGACTATGGCTTGATTTTGCTTAGAAAGGCCCAGGATTCACTGTTAAATGCATACAGGAGATTCAGGAGGCAAGTGGTGTAATCTCAGAGTGAGCCTGTGGAGGCAGTGAGTTAAATGAGCCCCCCAACCGGACAGAGAGGCATCCGTGGTTAACGTTTGGACAGGAGTAAGTCTCCAGAAAGGAACTCCTCCCGCTAGGCTGTCATGACGGAGCCACCAATTGAGAGAACGATGTACCACCCGAGAGATCCTGATTCAGGGATCCAGATCGTCCACCGATTGGTCCCACTGGACCTTGAGGTGCCATTGTAGAGTCCTCCTGTGGAGTCCGGCTCAGGGTACTGTGGCTATGGCTGCCGCCATATGGCCTAGAAGCTGTAGAACCACCCGAGAAGGGGAAGAGGGGGCCTTTTGGAGCCCACTGGCCAAAAACCGAAGGTGGTCTGCCCTGTCTGGAGGCAGAAAAGCTCTTCCCTGTCCGGTGTCCAGAATAACCCCTATGAACTGCAACCTTTGTGCTGGCCAGGGGTGTGACTTCGGCCAATTTACTGTAATCCCCAGGGAAGAAAATAGAGCATGTGTTTCTCGCAGGGCGATTAGAAGCTCCTCCTCTGACTGAGCAGAGAGGAGGGAGGCCTCTCCTGCGGAGGGCCGCTGCAACCACCGCCAGGCACTTGGTGTAGACCCTGGGGGCTGTGGAAAGGCCAAAAGGAAGTATCCGGAATTGGTAGTGCTCGTCTCTGAAGCTGAATCGCAGAAACTTTCTGTGAGACTTCAGGACCTAGATATGCATGTAGGCGCCCTGCATATCTAGGGAGCGCAGCCAGTCCTCTTGCTGGAGCATGGAAAAGAGACCTGCCAGAGTGACTATCCGAAACCTCTGGTATTTTACTGAGAGGTTGAGCTGGCTCAGATCCAGAATTGGACGGAGGTCTCCCATTTTCTTCGGGACCAGGAAGAAACTGGAATAACAACCTCTTCCCTTCTGGGCCTGTGGAACCTTTTGGATGGCTCTTTTCTCCAGGAGCTGTTGAATCTCCGCTTCTGGAAGAAGACTGTGTTCCGGTGGGCAATGGGCGAGAGGGGGTTGTCCAGTGGGATACAGATGAACTCTGTTTTATACCCTTTCTGAATGATATCCAGAACGCACTGGACTGTTCGAGTGGGTAAGCGCAAACCGCCCCTCCTGTCTCTCGCCTGGCCTGTCCAGCGAGGGGAGGAGGCGACAGAGGAGTCAGGGCTGAGGGGTGGGGGGCTGGGCCCTAGGGA
This sequence comes from Neoceratodus forsteri, assembly GCA_016271365.2. Classification (NCBI taxonomy): domain Eukaryota; kingdom Metazoa; phylum Chordata; order Ceratodontiformes; family Ceratodontidae; genus Neoceratodus; species Neoceratodus forsteri. Next base: position 252,766,986 of record JADMNL010000028.1, on the reverse strand, counting down.
GTTTTGGGCTGCTTGGGGCCCTGAGGATCTTGAGGGCAGGGTGACCCCACCTCCAGAATTCCTTTGTGTGGGATTGTTTACTTCCCTGTCCCTGCCCTTGTCCTCTATGAAAAGGGCGCCGACGGGGCCCCTGAGGCTGGGATTTTGTAAATGCGGTGTATGTCAGTCACCGCTTTCCCTGACTCCTGAAGCTGTTCTACCATTTGTTCAACAAAACGGGACCCTGAAAAGGGGAATGCAGGATGGACTCTTGCAGGTCCGGCTGGAAGCCCGTGAGCCGGAACCAAGACTGCCCTCTCATGCAGACTCCTGAGGTGGCTGCTGTGGAGGCTGTATCTATGGCATTGTACGAACACCAGAGAGTGTGTTTGTCCACATCCAAACCCGACTGGGCACACGCTAGAATTTTCTGTTTTGAGTCAGGCATAGCTTCCACGAGGTCCATTGTCTTTCTCCACAGTGACTGTTGATAGGTAATCATGTGGGCCATAAAGTTCAACGACCTGATGGACCCAGTGGCTCAGGAGAAGACTTTACGGCCCCAACCATCAAACTTTTTGGAGACAGGATCTGGAGGTTGGGAACTCAAGTGCTTTGGTTGAGACCCCCTGCCGTGGGCAGCCGTGAGGACCAACAGATTGGCCTTTGGTTGCTCGGCCAGGAAAGGTTCGGACTTTGGAGGCTTATAAAGTCTGTCCGCCTTCCTAGGGACTGCCGGGATGGAGGACGGTGTACGCCAGGTAAGACGTGTTACATCCTGAAGCAGTTCCACAAACGGTGGAATCACCAAAGGTTTGGTTTCCTTCTCTCCGAGGAACTTGGCCAGGCGTCTACGCTCTGGATCCAGATCCTCTGTGTCCCACTCATATATGGCCTGGATGTGCCTCATAATGTCCAAAAATGAGGGATCATCCGAAGGGGACCAAGGGGAATCGTTAGGTTCCAGGGAGGGAGGGCAGAATTCCCCATCTGAAAAATCTGAACCCACGCTGCCCTCATACGAGGAGGATGTGACAGGAGGGGATGAAGGAGATGGAGATGAAGGCTGCTTCCTTCTCTTCCCTTTAGGATGTGGACTCTGTGTTCACCCTGGTTCCCCTAAGGCTCTGGGGTGGGTGGGGGACCCATAGGTGGCAGAGGAGGGACCGTGTCTGGGGGTCAGTACAGGAGGTCCCCTTTCACGGTATTCCACCAAGTAGTGAACAGACTCCCAATGTCTGCTACTGGGATGACTGCAGGGGCCGGCGCTGGGTCTGAGGGGTCAGGCATCGGGTCTTTAGGTGCGGGCATCTGGGGCTCTGGCTTGGCAGGCGGGTCTGGGACCCTGGCGTAAGTAGGCCGATGACCATTATCACCTTCGTCTGGAGAAATGGGGTCCGATGTGGCCTTGTCAGGCGTCTGGTCCCTTGGAGGGGGGCAGACGGCTGGTCCTCATCCGGCGACTGGCCAGGCTGGCACTGGTCTGGAGGAGGGCGCACCTTAGCCTGAGGGGGAGGCGCCTGAACCTGGGTGGTCTCCTGCCTACCTGAGGGTTCTTCTGCTCCTTTGCATTTCTCAGAAGAACTGGGCCTGTCCTGAGCCCTGGACAAACTTTCCTAGGTTGACCTTGAGGGTTTTAGAGGTCGATGAGCCAGGGAAGAGTAATGGTGTCCTGACAAGGCCAACTCATGATGTTTTCCCTTGGAACAGGCAGGAGTGGACTTAGACGTGCGGGAGGGTTCAGGCAGTGAGCCAGAACCGATCCAGACGCTTACGGAGGGGCGTAGAAGAGGAGGTCTGCTTGGCTGGCAACCTGGGGCGGGATTCAGACCTGGCCCAATCCTTATCCTTGTGGTGATGCTTTCCCCCAGATGACCTGTCTTTGGGTTGGGAATCCCTGGCGGGAGAGGATGAGCTGGCTCCTGATCCTCGCTGCATGGCCGCAAGCTTTTTCTCTAGAAGGAAGGAAGGTCTTGAGTGCAGGCCCTTCCTGGCGCGCGTCTACTGGTTGAATTTTTGACATTGTGTGCAGGCGTCTGGCTAATGTTCCAGGCCTAGGCAGAGGAGGCAGGCCGCGTGACCCTCTTTGTCCGGGATCTGCTTCCCGCATGCGCACTTTGACTTTCGCTGCCCTGGAGAGGGCGACGACATAAACGAGGTGATGAGAAAAAAGGTTTGGAAGAATTAGAAACTAATCTAACGTTCGATGGCTGTCGACTGCTGAGAGAGGCGTCCGAAGATCCGAACTATGCAGGTCTACGGCAGGAAAAGAACTGAGATGGCGCCAGGGACCGCCCCTTTATACTACGTCTGGCGTCAGGTGGAGCCGATGTGGGGTGAGTCCTACCCAGACTGCTAACTACAAGTTTCCATGGTTCCTGGCGCCTGCGGCTTCAGTCTAATGGTATACCTGCTGCAGGCGCCACCCTCAAGACAGATATCCCTCTTTTGCAAGCTAGAGCTGGTCATTGAGACCTTGCCAGACTCTGAGGAGACGAAAACCCTTTCTAGCACCATTCGTTCAGCCAAAGTCGCTTGTCACAAATATCTGACGGCAACTTACGACAGTGTTGACTCCTCGGCTGGGGCACGGCTATGGCTGTCTGCCTCGGGAGGTATTCTTGGTTGAGGGTCTCGGGGCTGGCACCTGATATTCAGGCTGCCATCCAAGATGCACCTTTCTGGTGTTCTGTCCTCTTTGGAGGAGATGCTCAAGACATCATCACCAATCTCCAGAATAGGGGTCAGGCTCTGCATTCGGTACAAACTATATACCGTGCTGGCTTTAAATCACGGCAGCCTTTCTGTCGCCAACAGAGACGGCAGATGAAACACCAGCACTAGGCCAGACATCAGACCAAACATCTGGCCCCCTTAGCCGAGGCAACTCTCCCAGCCAAGAACCAGAGGGCTTCAGGAGCGAGCCTCCCCAACCCTCCGTCCACCTCTTGACTCGCGGTCCACCTTCTCTCCTCCTCCTCTTCTTCAGTCAGAGGAACCGGTGGGCGGAAGATTCACGGGTCATCTGGCAGGGTGGGAGGCGATTACTGCAGATTCGTGGGTCCTTCAGTTAATCACTCAGGGCCAAATGTTGGAGTTTCTGGAGAGACCCACAATCTTCCAGGTCCATTCCTTTACCAAAAGGCGCACATTCCTGTCATAAGAGAAGAGACAGAGGCTCTTCTGCAAAAGGCAGTCATAGAGCCGGTCCCTCTAAACCAGATAGGAAGAGGGTACTATTCTCACTTCTTCCTGGTTCCCCAAAAATGGGAGACTTGCGCCCGATACTAGACCTCAGCACCCTAAACCTGTACATAGAGTACAAAAGGTTTTGGATGCTGACTCTTCCAGACCTGCTGCACAAGGGACAGTGGCTCTGTGCCCTGGACATGCAGGACGCATACCTGCACATACCGGTATTTTAAGCCCACCGCTGCTACCTCATGTTCTCCTTTCAAGGGGGGCACTACTAATTCAGGGCCCTCCGCTTTGGCCTTTCATCAGCACCCAGGATTTTTACCAAGTGCCAGGCAGTAGTGGCAGCAGCCTTGAGGTAACAGGGCCACTGTATCTTCCTATACCTCGACGATTGGCTGATCTCAGTCTTGTCGAGGGAGGAGCTGGAAATCTCCCTTTCGTCAGCCTTGAGCCTGTTTTGCCAAGTTGGGCTTACGGTGAACTACCCCACATCTCACCTTATCCTCTCCCAGCACCTGTAGTTCATTGGGGTGTTGCTGGATACTACCCAGGGTCAGGCTTTCCTCCCTTTGAACAGGAGGAAAACCTTGCAACAGCAGGCACAGCTGGTCGCTTCCAGACATTGGGTTTCGGACAGGTCAGTGCTGCGCCTTATGGGCCTTATGGCAGCAGCCATCCCGACTGTTCCTCTGGTCAGGCTTCACATGTGGCTTTCGCAGTGGATGCTCCCTGTCCAGTGGGACCAGAGGTCGGGTGACCTTGACCACAAAGTCTTGGTCTCCGCACCCATGCGTTGGGATCTCCTGTGGTGGCAGGATCTCAGCAATCTCTGCAGGGGAGTTTCCTTTCAGCCCCCTCGTCCCATGCAGACCCTGACCACAGATGCTTCAGGGCTGAGTTGGGGAGGGGGGCTCATCTGGAGACCACAGAACTCAAGGTCTGCGGTCTCTGTCAGAATTGTCTATGCACATCAGTGTGTTGGAGATGCGGGCGGTGTTGTATGCTCTTTAGGCCTTTCAGTGCCTCCTCAGCCCAGGTCCACTGTTGGTCCAATTGGACAACATGTGCGTTGTCTGGTATCTGAACAAACAAGGGGGCACTCTCTCCTACTCTCTCTGCAGGGAAACAGTGCGAGTGTGGAACTGGGCAATTCTGCATCAGATCTACCTTACAGCAGTTGATGTCCCGGGAGTCCAAAATGTCCTAGCGGAAAGTCTCAGCCACACCCAGGCCAAGGCTCATGAGTGGCAACTAAGCCATTTGGTAGTCAAAGACATTTTTGACCAATGTGGTGGTCCAGATTTCGATCTGTTCGCCTCCCCATCCAATGCAAAACTTCCCAAGTTTTGCTCACTCATTCCAGGGCCTGGTGTTTTCTGGCGAGATGCACCATTTCTTTGCTGGGCAGGGAGGTTCTTGTATGCCTTCCCGATCCTGCGGCGGGTGTTGCTCAGATTGCAAGGGGAAGGGGCTCAGATGATCTTGATCGCCCTGCTCTGACCGCGTCAAATTTGGTTCCCACTTTTGCAACAGCTGACAGTGGAGCCCCCGGTTCCCCTGCCTATCTGTTGCAACCTCTGACCCAGGAGGGGAGTGCTCTGGTTCATCCAAGACTCAAGTCCCTTCACCTTCACACGTGGCACCTTCTGACATAGTTGCTTCATGCTGTGGGGTCTGTTCTAGGGTGGCCCAAGTCCTTGTGGAGGCTAGGAAGCATTCCACGAGGACAACTTACACTTTGAAATGGAAGAGATTTTCCATCTGGGCCGCTTCAAGAGATTGGAACCCTTTTTTGTGCCCTATTCCTCAGGTCATCGAGTACTTGCTGCATCTTACTGACCTGGATCTGAGTTACTTCTCATTGAAGGTCCACGTTTCGTCATTTCTGCCTACCATGTCCCAGTGGAAGGAAAAACTGTTGCTTAACTGGAGGTTTCCAAAACGTTTCTGAAGGGACTCCTCCATTTGAAACTTCCGGTGCATAACCCTGCCCCTCTGTGGGATTTGAACCTTATTTTAGAGAAACTCACTTTGACTCCTTTTTCAACTGGCCGCAAGTTGCGACACGCACCATCTATCATGGAATATCTGTCATGGAGAGCAATCTTTTTAGTTGCTGTTACTTCTGCTCGAAGGATTTCCGAGCTTCAGGCCCTGATGTATGAGGAGCCTTATTTAATTTTCCACAAAGACAGAGTGGCTCTGCGTACAAATCCTAAGCTCTTGCCAAAGGTTGATTCTGAGTTTACGTTGAATCGGTCTATTCAGCTACCAGTGTATTACCCTGAGTACTCTAATCAGGGGAAGGCAATTCCGCACACATTAAATGTTCACAGAATTTTGTGTTACTATAGGAATTGGACAAAGTCAGTCCACAAAATGGATCAGCTTTTCATTTCCTTTGGGCCGAAGAGAGAGGGCGCTGCTGTTTCTAAGCAAGGTTTGTCATAATGGTTGGCAAACTGCATTTTGTTTTGTTACCAGAAGTACAACAAACCCTTGCTGGGAGAAGTCAAAGGGCATTCTGCTAGAGGCATGGCTGCATCTGCTGCTTGCTTCGAGAATGTGTCTGCTGCTGACATTTGTGCAGCAGCCACTTGGAGCTCCGTCCACACTTTCACAAAACACCACAGTCTTGGTATCGCCTCTAGGCGCAGGGCCGGCTGTCCTTCAGGACCTCCTTTCATAATCTTTCCGTCTCCCATGCTGCAGACTTAATTCAGATTTACACTGCTTGAGACTCCGTCCCTAATGGTTAGTACTGCTAGAACCCTCAAGTAAGACAGTACAGTTATGTAAGAAGTTACCGTGAGTAGATGATTAGAGAGAGGCTCTTGTGCAGGTACTTTCCCTCTCCCACCTTCCCAGTGTCTGCTACTGCTTTTCTAACTTTACTTAGGTTCAAGGAGCCCATTCCTTTCTCCTGTCGCTTTGTTCTGAGGTCTCTGGCAGGAGAACTGGAGGGCGGGTTGGGGACCGCCCACTGTATAGGGTCCCGCTGACGTCGGTCACGTGACGTCCATGGGTGGTCCCCCGCCAGACACTGCTAGCTAAAGTTTTCCGTGTGGTCCTGACGCCAGGGTGAGCAGTCCTAATGGTTAATACCTACTGCAAGAGCCTCTCTCGAAAATCTGTTGTTAACAGTAAGTTCTTTCGTAACTGTACTTTTTCTATCCCATCGCATAGTTCAAAATCTGTCCCATCTGAGGTAGAGTGTGTGTCTCACATCTGCTAATAATGCCTTGCTCTCACTTTAAAGTTTATACTGGAGCGCTTGTGTGTGGTGCATTCACTGTTTAGTACAGTTCCTTTTTAAATTATTAGTTCTACCATCCCAATATGTGGCGCTTTCTCCCCTTAGCATGTCAAATTGTAGGCTTTGTACCAGCGCAGGAGTATATTGTGGCTTGGAACAGTTTTGTTACTGTACTGAGGTGTGACTGACTGATATTTAAAGCTTAAATTGTAGGAATACATAGTACGGCAGTCTCAAAGACCATGAAAAGCTATTTTAAATGAGTTATTGAACTTACCTGTAGATGTCAGCAGTCCGAGGTGCGTCTGTCTCAATCAGCCCTGTAGTAAATAAGGTCAGCAGCAGTATTAGAGTATTACATTTAAATTCACAAGTGTGTGGTGTGAAATATATATATATGGAACCAAACAGTAGAGAGAGAGAGAGAGAGCAAAATAAGTGCTTTAGCTTAAAATCTGAGCTGAGGCAGCCTGGTATACCGTTTCTGTGTTCTGCCAGCTGCATCACCAAGTCAACTGGAAACCTGGGACTCACAGAAGCACCTTACTCTTTCTGTACTGCATGACAGGGAGTGCACAGATAATTGTTTTTATTCACTAGGGTGCAATGTGCATATATGTAAAACCGAAACAGAAGAGAAAAATAAACAAGTGCCTTAGCTTGGATTTGAGCCCAGGCCGCCTGTAATATTGTTCTCTTGGGCTGTCTGCTGCTCCACCAAGGCAGCTGGAAGCCTGGGACTCCCAGAAGCACCTTATTCTTTGTCTTATGCACAGCCTGGGGCTACACAGATAATGACATCTTTATTCACAAGGGTGTAATGAATGTGTACTGTACAGTTTATGGAACATAAGCAGACAGAAAGACATGAATGCCCTAGCTGAGATTTGAACATAGGCTGCCCAGAATACCTTCCACTGGATGATTTCTTTTCTAAGGATGAATGAAGGGGAGAAGGCTGTCTGACAGACAGATATGTTGGGTGTCAAGCCACAACACAGGAAGATAAAAATGACTGGAAACACAGTAATGACACATAATTGCCAAACCTGAGAGAATATATGACGCCTGTGTTATTCAGTGTATCTCTTTAGTTTCTTATCCTTCACTGTGGGGTAATGACCTGTCCTGAAGTCAAAACTTTGATATCTGTTGCCACCAGCTGACATTCCTCAGTTTAATTTCTATCAAGGAGATGGAGCAGCACTGAAAAGCTCTGCCAAATTCTTCGCATTTTTCAAAATATGTTGTTTTTAAAACTGAACAGTAGAGTACAGGTTCATAGCATGTTCAAACAACCTGCTAATCATTTTTTTGAGTGTTTTACACCATACAAAGGTCTGTCTGTACAAATTTCAGTTATGACGAACCTGCATTGTGTAACAGAGTCTTCCCACTCTGCCGAAATATGACAGAAAAGTCTTAGGTTAGAAACTTTAGGTTCATTAACTTTTACCCCTTTGGCTAGCCCCCTTAGGTAAGTTTTATTGTTTATTTTTCCAGGCGCTTACATGCCAACAGCCAGTAACTAGTAGGCTATTGCCATCAGCTAGTGGCAGAAATTTACGGGTTATCCAGAGTTATTGTCTGGCAAAACTCAAGGCCATCCATTAGATGTTGCTTAATTTGGGGCTTCTTTTTTTGACAGATTTACACATCAAAAGAATTCCAAGCTATTTTAATGGAGTTAAAGTCTGGAGACCTGTTAAGAAGCACAAAAAAAAAACGAAAAAAAAAAAAAACATGGAACTTTAGCTTGTGCTTGTAGTGCTTTATGAGACAGAATCCCAAACCAAAAGCAAAACTTCTGCAGGTGTTAATTAGCTCAGTTGATCCCTTTTTCTGCTGTGAATTTGGCTAATGTGGGGCCAGATTTTCAGAAGGGTTCCATCAACTTGCAGCAACCTTCAGACACGATTCCCTTAATCATTGCTGATGATTAGACCACATTGATGGTACAACACCTGGAAGTGAGTGCCCCAGTGCAAGTGCGCAAACACTTTTCAAAAAATTGACACAAGTACACAAAAACATTGACTCAGCACAAGAATTGACACAAGTGAGAAAACTTTCAACAGACACCCTCAATTTGTGTTAGTCTTTTGCACCATAGAGAAAAGCACGTGACGTTCTGCTGGCCCTTTTCCGTTTATCAGAAATGTAGAGCATGTCATAAGACATTCATACAGTTTCTGTATGGTATGTTCTGTCCATTCTGCACTAGCAGGACAAGTGTTAATTTCTGCACACCTGGTAACCTCACTGGTGTTGGCCTAGGTAAAAGTACATCTCATTTTATGTTTGGCAGTACAGATAGAGGTACACAGATCCCTTGTTATCCCAGCAAGCTTTTCTAAAAGGAATATCAAATGGCCGGGACTCAGAAGAACATCCCACCTCTTAGACCTGATTCACAGTAGACCCACCTCTCCAGTGGGTCAGGACAGGCAATCTGTCCAGGCAAGGGGAAAACCCTTTAGCCGAGAGTCTGAAAGTCTTCCAAATCAATAATCCTACTAACTTTCAGGATGCAGCGGGCCCTCGGGAATCCAAGGATGTTGAAGGGAAAGGTGAATGGGTGGAGAAAGCTCAGTGTTCCTTGACACCATCTTATTTAATCCAAAGTGTATTTCCTTCTTTTTTAATTGAAGAGAGCTGTAGGAATCTGCAGAAACCAGAGACATAGTCTATCTACCTCTACACTGAATGTTGGGCCTGTTTTGTACTTCAGAGTGCAGTGTGCCTAAATGCCTCACTGAATACAAATATTATGAGCAGATAGGTAAAGAAGAATAGGAATATGTGGACAAGTAAAACAGTTTACCAAGTCATGGTGAAGTGTCTATGCATGCCAAGAAATCACACATGAGCCTTCCTCCACAAGTACCCCAGGTGCTGCCCCAGCGGACCATCCACAGCCTTTTGCCTGGTGGGAGAGAAGCTGCCGTCGCCTCAGAAATCATCAGTGCCTTGGAGAGCCTTCCTCCACGAGCACCCTAGGTGCTGCCCCAGCGGGGTATCCATGGCCCTTTGCCTGACGGGAGGAAGCCGCTAGCCGCCCAAGAAATCACTGCACCTCGGAGAGCCTTCCTCCACAAGCACCCCAGGCGCTGCCTCAGCAGGCCATCCACAACCCTTTGTCTGGCGCGAGGAAGCCGCCGGCCACCCACCCAAGAAATCACCGTACCTCAGAGAGCCTTCCTCCCACAAGCACCCCAGGTGCTGCCCCAGCGTGCCATCCACGGCCCTTTGCCTGGCAGGAGGAAGCTGCCAGCCACCCAAGAAATCACCGCACCTTGGAGAGCCTTCCTCCACAAGCACCCCAGGTGCTGCCCCAGCCAGGGGCCATCCATGCCCTTGCCTGGCGGAGGAAGCCGCTGCCATGAAAATCACAGCCTCAGAGAGCCTTCATCCACAAGTACCCCAGGTGTTGCCCCGGAGAGCCATCCACAGCCTTTGTCTGGCTGGTGGAAGCCGCTGGCCGCCCAAGAAATCACTGCACCTCGGAGATCCTTCCTCTACAAGCACCCCAGGTACAGCATCCCAGCTTGGATACTAAGACAAGGAAGCGATTGACTGTAAGACTCAGAGGGAAGAAGCCGACTGGCTGCAGCACTTGCTGGCTGATTCTGGATTGCTTTCCTACGGCTTTACTTGCTGTAGAAGCCAGGGTCGCTTCCCTTCTGTTTTTCGCGCCCTCTCCCTAGGCCACCTTTAAATACACTTTGATCATGCCCTCTTTCCTGGAAGAGCCTCTGAGTTGCCCATTAGCAGATACTTGCAAGTTCTCTTATTGATTATCTCCAGTCTGCCTAGATCACCCCTCCTTTAGTGTTAGCAGCACTGAGTTGTTGAGGTTGCCTTCCAGACCCTGTCAACAGGTTTTTTAGCTATACACATGTCACTCTTGGGAGTACTGAACAATATGAGGGTTTCTTACCTATTTTTATGCCTTGCTATCATTCTGATATGTACTCCACAATCATGTGTTATTCCACACCGATCTCCCAGTAGCATGGTCCTACTCAACATCACATTGTCACAACCATTTCGACACCACAGACTCTTGCGTGTTTGTGCTCTTGTTACGCATCCTGGAACCTGTATTACAAACTCTGTGGCAAGTTGGTACTGCTACCACGAGTGCCTTAGAGGGTATGATCCAACTCCTCTCTGCAAGGAGCTCCCAGCTATCCCTGTCATTTACGGACAGAGAACTTTTTTATATGTTGCTTGAACCACTAGGTATCTGTCTCAGAAACACCCCCCGCCCCGCCTCGATCCCAAGTGCTAGCTTCACTAAGTGGGATAGACCTAAGGCGCATAGGCTACTTCTTGAAGCTGTCAGGAAGCTATTACTGCTCCTGTTATGCTCCAGAAATGTTGAGCTCAATCCTGGGCCCCCTGCTGCTACCTCATCTCCTGTATAAAGCCGGTATAAAGAGCTTGAGTTTTATGCATATTAAGGCGTGCAGCCTTCTAAAAAAGTTAGTTTCTATACAAGCCTGGACATGTCATACCATGCCCGTTGTACCTGTGGTCACAGAGTCCTGACTCCAACCAAGCACCTAAGATCAGGAGGTGAATGTTCCATCATATACCTTGTTCAGAACTGATGGGCTCTCCAGAGGAGAAGGAACTGGAAGGGGGACAGGATCAGATCTACAGTACAGTAGCTTCTTGTTTTACATTGTTTTTCATGGATTCTACTTGGTAGAATGTTTATTTTCTTTCTTACTACTAAGGGGCTAGCAGGGTATTGTTTGGGGCTGTTGGAATTTTGAAACCTGTTTTGGTAGCTAAAAGTGGGCTCATTTGTTTGGTTTACGGTGTGGCAGTGCATTTTAGAGGCCTATTTCTTCTCTTTTAAACATAATTGGTGTAATTTAACTGGTCTGTTTCTTTGAATTGGAGACCTATATCTTATAATTCAAACCTATTTTGATGTATTGTTGGTGAAGCTGTTTGAATTGGTGTCCTGTTTCTTTGGGTAGAATTTATTCATTGTTGCTGGCTTCACTAGCTGCAAAGTTTTGAGTGGGGAAGGGTGCTAATTGTCTGAGTAGAGGCCTCAACTACCTGATTGTTCCAGAGAACTTGGCTGGGTAAAGGGAGTAGGAGTTGAAGAAGGTGTGCAATGGCTTCTTAAAGTATTTTTGAGTGTGGATAGGAATATACAAAGCAGTTGCTCAACATATCTAAAGCGTGTGCAACAAAGGAGTAGGGACATAAAGAATGTTTGCACTGATAGAGGGAAGAGTGGGGACTTGGGGAGTGTTGGTATCCTGCATCTGGAAGGGTGAGGGGTGGCTGGTGGGCACTTGACAGCAATGGGTAGGGTGGTAGGCTGCAACAACTGCGGTGCCAATCTTTCAAACATTGCCTGGAAGTAGGAGGATGTTTAGTGTGCAACCACATAGAAAAACTTAGAAAAGGAGATTGAGGTCTGCAGGAGGAACTAAGACAGGCAAGGCAGATTGGGGTGGGTTTAGCCCAATACTGGAGGGAGGAGGAAGGGGAGATGAGGAGGGCAATTTAAGCCAACAGTGGTGAGGAGAGGCTCAGAAGAAGGGAAGCAGAGACAAAGGGGCCCAGGACAGGAAGAGCGATTGCCGGAAACCAGGTCAGAGACAAAAGTCAAATGGAAGGAGGCAATAAGGACTTGTGAGGGAGGCGAAGAGTGGCAAAAGTCATGGAGTGGGCGAGAACAGGTTACTATGCAGAGAGGGCAGGCATTTGTGAAGGATCTTCGAAAATAGTTTGCACTGCTAGAGAGGAAGAAGGTGGAGGAGAGTAATGAGAATTAGAGGTAATTGATAAATGCTGGACCAAACTGGAGTGAGGGAAGTTCTGCTGGGAGAACTGCAACAGGGTAAGGGGTATAATAAGGTACAGGAGGAAGAAGAGGAGCTGGAAATGAGGAGGAGATGAAAGGAAGCAAGCAGGGAGTAAGAGGGTGGAATCTTGGTGCTGGGGACTCAATACTTAGAGGAGTTAGGTGGGGTAGCAAGGCGGAGAGGCATAGTCGCATTTGGGTGGAGGCCTTGCCAGGAATGACAGCGGAAAGGTGGGGACAGTCTGTTCAAATATGCTAGAAGGGGTAGGGACAAGCCTCATTTAATTATACATCTTGGGACAAGCGACCTGGCTGACAAGACAGTGGATATAGTCCAGGAGGTTTGAGGAACTAGCACAATTATGTGAGGGGCAGGAAGATCAGTAACTTTTCCAGATACTTCGGTGCCAAAGGCAAGCACAACAAGAAAGCTGAGAATAGGGAATTTAACAGATGGCTAAGAACCTGGTGTTGTGCTAAAGGGTATGGGCTGTTGGGGGGTGGGGAGGGACCTGGGAGGACAGTAGTCTCTATGCCAGGACAGACTACACTTGAGTGAGGAAGGAAGAAAGTGTTGAAGCAGAGGATGGAAGAATATAGAGGAAGTTTGGAGTTTAAACTAGGAGTGGGGGTGGCAGTTGGGGAAGAGATATGCAGGGACCACAGTTGGGAAATCATATGAGCTTACCCCATAACAGTGACAAAGGACAAATAGCAAGTACTATTGGTGATGCTAGGAAAGGAGGGCAGGATGGGAGGAGGGAAAAGGGTGGAAGGTGGTTACCCTTAATGCTAGGAGCCTTGGGAGGAAAACTGCAGAGTTGCAGGTTCTCATGGCAGAGGAGAGGTGGACATTGCAGCCATCACGGAAATATGGGCCACCAATATAATGATGGGACCTGTCTGTACCAGGGTACAGAGTTATTCGTGAGGGACAGGGTGACTGGGAAAGAAAGGAGAGGTGGCACTATACGTGAAGAAGGACTGAAGTGTGTAAGGGAGGAAGGGGAGGGCAGTACAGAGTCACTTTGGGTGCAAATCCAGGATTCAAGAATGGAGTCTTAGAATGGGAGTGGTGGGCCACCATCTCAGATGGAGGAGTTAGACAGGGAACTAAGCGGGACAGATCAGGAGGACCTGCGAGAAGAGGTAGTGTGGTGATTGTGGGGACTTCAACATGCCAGAAGGACTGGAGCACCCCAACAACCAGGAACAGAAGGGAGCAGGTACTGCTGGATGCCTTCAGGACAGCTCCTGCTGCAAATGGTCAGTGAACCAACCAGGTTGGGGAATACCCTTGACCTTGTGCTGGCAAATGGGGACTTGTGAGAGAACTTACAGTGGAGGACACGCTGTCAGGGAGTGACCACCACTCAGTATGGCTCACATTGGATATGGGCAAGGAAGGTGGAATCTGGCACAAGAGTGCTGGACTTCAGGAGGGCTGACTTTGGGAGGATGGGGAAGTGGTAAAGGGTACCTGGCCAGAATTCAATCTAGTATGGATACTAACCAGAGATGGGAGCTCATAAAGTTGGGGATAGTGGAGGCAACCAAAACCTGCTGCAAAGCCCAGAGCAAGAGGCTAGAGCTAAGAAACCGAGCTGGTTGAGCAGGAGGTCATGGAAAAGGTAGGAAAGAAAAGAGCTGCCTTTAGGAAATACAAGAAAACAGGAGGGGAGGACAGAGAGGTACTTGACAGAATGAAGGAGGTGACAAGGGCAGTGAGGGAGCCAAAGCATCTCAGAACTCAGGCTGGCACAAGGCATTAGAAGGGGAGAAGGACTTCTTTAAGTACATCAGGAGAAAAGACTGTGGGACCACATAGTAAGGATTAGGAAGGAGGGGTTGGGTGGGAAGCAGGGTATGATAAGCGGAAGCACTAAATGAGTACTTCTGCTCAGTATTTACTAAAGAGAGAGGGGTGACACCCAAGATGGGTGAAAATAGCAGGCATGAGGGGGAAGTGGTGACAGATGGGAAATCATGGAGGACAGAGTTGAGAGGGTTTGAAGGCACTGAGGGTGGACAAGGCACCAGGCCCAGATGGCATCCACCCCAGGAGTACTGAAGAGAGCTGGCAGAGGTCCTTGCAGGACCTTTGCAGAACCTATTTAATGCCTCACTACATTGGGGGTGTGACCTCAGGACTGGAGGATGGCTCATGTGGTGCCCCTCCATCAAGGTGGCCCAAGGATGAACCAGGAAACTACAGACCAGTGAGCCTCACATCCATCGTGGGTAAGCTAATGGAGACTATCCTGAAGGAGGCTGGTGGCCTCTTAGAGGCCAAAGGACTCAGGACAGCAGACAGCATGGCTTCATAGCGGCCCGATCCTGCCAAACCAACCTGGTGGGGTTCTGACTGGGTAACTAGGCAACTGGGACAGGGGACATGCAGTGGTGTCCTGTATCTGGACTTCAGTAAGGCATTGAGCTCAGTGCCACATGGAGGCTGGGAAGGAAGTTAGTAGGCACAGGGGCAGGTGCAATGCTGGTGAGATGGGTAGGAAACTGGCTGCAGGGAAGGCAACAGAGGGTGGTGGTGGGTGGGGAGCTCTCACACCCAAGGGCAGTGACAGTGGTGTCCCACAGGACTCAGTGTTGGGACCAGTGTTGTTTGGGATATTCATTGCAGACATATCATGGGACATCAAGAGCAAGATCAGTCTGTTTGCTGATGATACCAAGGTTGGCGGTGTGTGGATGACCTAGGGGATGGCAGAGTTGCAGGATGATCTGGCAAAGCTTGAAACCTGGTCAGACACCTGGCAACTGGGCTTTAATGCCAAAAGTGCAAGGTGATGCATTTTGGGATGAAGAACCCAGAGGAACTTACCAGCTAGGGAGTGCAGCTAGCCCAGACAGAGGAGGAGAAGGATCTGGGTGTGCTCATCACAGGGTCAATGAACAACTCGGCACAGTGTAGGAAGGCAGCTGCAAAGGCCAACAAAATGCTGGGTTGTATTGCAAGGGTATATCCTCAAGGAGGAGGAGGTGATTCTGCCACTGTATAGGTCATTAGTAGACCACACCTGGGTACTGCGTGCAGTTCTGGCGTCCGATATCTGAAAAGGACATTAAGTTACTGGAGGAGTGAAGCGGGCCACAAAGATGATCAAGGGTCTGGGGGACTTATCACATGAGGGGAGGTTGAAGGAGTTGAACATGTACTCACTGGAGGAGAGGAGAGACAGGGGACATGATTGAAACCTTTAAATACATAAGAGAATAAACAAGACAGGTACAGAGGGCTGTTCAAAGTAAGGAGGGAGGGCACAGGGCCATGATATGAGACTGGAGCGAGGAAGGTTCAGGAGGGAGATGAGGAGACACTTTTTTACAGAGAGGGTGGTGGCTGGGTGGAATGCGTTACCTGCAGAAGTGGTATGCAGTAGAACAGTGGACTGCTTCAAGCGAGGATGGGACAGGACAAGGGGGAGGGTTAATGAAGGGGAAGGGTGGAAGGGAAGGGCAGCTGCAGAATAAGGGGTGCTAGCTGCACATTCGAGCAGACTTGATAGACCTCTAGGCCTTTATCTGCTGGCAAATTTCGTATGTTCGTATGTTCGTAGGAGGAGGAGTTGCCATCTATGTCAAGGACAAACTTTCCGCCTCAGTCCTAGAATCAACCTCAATCCCAAAGGAATTTGAGAATCTGACTCTCAAAGTCAAGCTCTCTTCTTCTATCTCTTTCTGCGTCCTAGGATGTTATAGGCCCCCCTCGGCAGGCCTACGGTTTTTAGATCATCTAATTAATCTGCTGGGTTTCCTGCAGTCTGAAATTATCATATTAGGGGATCTTAATCTGGATTGGTGGTCCAATGTCTTCGTTCCTCTCAAAACAATTTGCGACTCCTTTGGACTGTCACAACTTATCTCTGAGGCTACACGCCCTAATAGGAAATGCCCCAATAATAGCACCCTTCTGGATCTTATTTTAGTAAGCAAACCACATCTGTTCTCTCATGATGGAGTGTTCTTCTCTGACCTCAGTGACAGCTGCTTCATAGCATGTGTAAGATCCATCCCAAAAGTACTGTCCCTCTCCACATTCTTCCTCAGGAGGAAACGGCATAACATTGATATTGGTGCTCTCCTCGCTGACCTGTGTGACTCCTTGAGATAGCAAGATTTCTACCTGACAAACTCTGTGCCGATGGCTTATGATATTTTCCAGGAGATT
The DNA here is from genome assembly GCA_016271365.2 of Neoceratodus forsteri. NCBI lineage: Eukaryota > Metazoa > Chordata > Ceratodontiformes > Ceratodontidae > Neoceratodus > Neoceratodus forsteri. The sequence continues at coordinate 252,750,531 of JADMNL010000028.1, read as the reverse complement.
TTACTAGGGGCACTGGATAGGCATGCACCCATGGTCAAAATGCACTCGAAGAAAAAATCTTGCTCTTGGTTCTCGACTCAATTGAAGGCCTCCCTGTTGCACAGAGACTGGCTTTGGAAAAAAGCTCAGAGAACAAAACTCCCAGTGGACTGGTCCCAGTTTAGAAAAGCTAAAAACCACAGTACTAATCTGGTTAGAGAGGCCAAGGCTAGTTATTTTCGTAAAGAACTGGACTCTTCAGCTAAGTCCTCTGCCAAGTTCTGGAAAACCATCAAGGATATTGAAGGCCACATGGCTCCGAACACCCTAACCGAAAAAATTGGTGTCTGACAAATCAACTATCCTCAACTCTTTTAATTATCATTTTGCAACTGCAGGACTTGCATTTGATACCTCTCCTGCCAGTACCCTTCGCTCACAACTCGGATTAATGGATGCAGCAGCACCGGTCACAAGCATGGCATTCTCCCACCAGCCTACCACCTTGAAGGAAGTTGAGGATCTTCTCCTACAACTGGATACAAGGAAGAGTGCTGGAGCTGACCGCTTGGACCCATTCTTCCTAAAGCTTAGTCATCGCGTACTGGCAGTGCCCATCACGCATCTCTTTAACCTCTCGCTATCGCAAGGTGTTATACCTCCCCTCTGGAAAACCGCCCATGTAATCCCTCTTTTCAAGTCTGGAGACCCTGGTGTCCTGAAAAACTATAGGCCTATCTTATTACTCCCCACCCTGTCCAGACTTTTGTAGCAAATAGTGAGTGTGCAGCTCAGGAACTACCTTGATGCTGCTAACCTGTTAAACCCACTGCAGTCCGGTTTTAGGCCACATCATAGTACAATCACAGCCCTTGCAAAAGTGACCGACAACTGGCAAAGTGCCCTGGATACTAAGAATTTCATCTGCACAGTATTTCTGGATTTGAGCAAGGCGTTCAATGCTGTCAACCATGATCTACTCCTTGTTTTCCTCCAAAATATCGGCCTTGACTCCCTTTCCCTGAAATGGTTCTCGAACTATCTTACAGGACAGCAGCAGCAGATAAAGGCAGAAGGGGAACTCTCTTCCCTGAAACCTTTACTGAGGGGTGTACCGCAAGGCTCCATACTGGGCCTGCTGCTTTTTGCAATATACATCAACAGAATCGATGTTATCAAATCTGCTAACATTCACCTCTTTGCCAATGACATAGAGAGGCAGTATAGCACACTGGTTTAAGGCTCTGAGCTGCAAATCTGGAGATTTGGGGTTTAATCCCACAGCTCCCCTTACATATACTGTGTGACCCTGACCACTTAACTTCCCTGTGCTCCCAGGTTGCACCTGTAAACAAGCTTTCAGCTTAGTGTGTCTCACCTGGTTAAACAATTGGAAAAACAAAACAAAAAACATGGTACTCTACATTGAAAGATCCTCCCCAGAAGCAGTTTGCAGGGATCTACAACAGGAATTCAGCAAGTTACAACAACAACTTCTGCAACAGAAACTACTCCTGAACACAAAAAAAACGAAGGCAATGCTCTTTTCTCCCCTTGCAGATACGAACAACCTTGCAATTCAAGGCAACTTACTGCTGATTCATACTCTCCTCAGTGAGCCACTGGACTGTGTGTAACAAAATTCAGATATCTGGGGGTTTGGATAGACCAAAAACTGTCCTTTATTGATCACACTGATGAGCTGGTAAAGAAGCTCAGGCAGAGGCTTGGACTCTTTACAGGATCAAATACTTATTGACTCTGGAGGCAAAAAAGAGACTGTTCCAAACCACTTTCCTTACCCTACTGGATTATGCAGACTTCCTTTACTGCCAAAGCGCTGCCGCTATTCTGACCAAACTAGACACACTCTACCATAGAACCCTGAAGTTTATAACCAGACTCTCCCCTCCACACATCACTGCTCCCTGTACTTTACAGTGGGATGTTCCTCCCTTACTCACAGAAGACAGAGCAGTGCAGCCCTCTGGACCTACTGGGCTATTACTGACTTGCTGCCTCAATATATCTCGGGCTGTCTTCCACTGAATATGGTATGTAAGTATGCCCTAAGGTGCTCTTCCTACATCTCTCTTGCAGTGCCTAAGTTCAAGTCGTGCTTTGGTAGGTCTGCCATTAGTTACGTTCTACCCACTCTCTGAAACAACCTGCAAAAAACCTTGAAATTGGCTCACCCAATCAAATTACCAGCCTTCAAGGCTCTGTATTCTCACTCGATTAAGGAATCCTGTAACTGCTTTCCCTGATATTACAGCCCCCCCCCCCCATGCACCCCTGGCTTCAGCTTCTAGCCCCTCCAGGGGCCGTCTCTACCTGATACTCCTGCCCTTTTGTTCTCTGAAATGTCTGAACATATATGCACCCTACCTGACTGTCGTATCTATCCTTCCTGAAATTGGAGTCTCCTTTTCTATGTCATCCTGTCTTCCATTCATGCTCATCTCCCTGGCATGCCCCCCCCCCCCCGAATGCCTATTCCTGGTGCATCATACCTAGCACTCTAACCGCTGCCACCCGTCCCCGGTACCCCAGCTCTTACACATATAAACCCTAGTACTTCCTCCTTCCCCACCCATGCCCTTTCAGGTATACGTATAAACCCTAGTACTTCTTACCTCCCCACCCGTGCCCGACAGGTACCACAAAATCAATAAATGGGCTCTAGCTGGCTCCATGAATACTCTGTAAATATGGTTGTTTAGGAATGCTCTGTGATGCTATAGTATAGGAACTTCTACTCTCTGTATTTTCCACATGATAATTACTCTTCTGTTTTATTTTAAAATATACTACCTTGCTGTTATAAACTTATGTGTAAATCAAAGTCTGTATAATGGTTCTGTAAGTTGTCTTAATTGTTATGCATTGTTCATGTATCTTACCCAGGTCCATCTCGAAAATGAGCTTTCTCAATGGTGTTCACCTGGCTATATAAAGATTTTGATTGATTGATTGATTGATTGATACACTGAATAAGAAATGGGAGGCTCCTGTCAAGGATGCAGCCATCTCTTCTCTGGCTAAACAAATTGTTATTCCAGTTAAAGGGACATCTGCTCTTTCATACTTTAATGAAGCATCTGGAAATGGCCTACCCACAGACATATTCAGTATTCAAAATGCCTGCCCGTAGACATATTCAGTGTCAGGTTTTGGTTTGCATGTTGTGTTGACCTCAACTTAAGTAATCCAAGCTGTATGTCATCGACAGTAGTAGCAGATTAGGTCCGTAGGGTTCTCCAGGCAGAGACATCCTCCCCTTAGTACATATGGCAGCCACCTTTTTACGGGATTCATTGGTTGAGCTACTGCATACTTCAGCGAGAGAGATTGTACTGCTGCAGTGGCAGCCCTTAGTTGGGTTTGGCTGAGACATTGATTGGCAGACCACACCTCCAAGTCTCACTTACTCAAAGGTCCCTTGGCTTGGCAGGTGAGTTGTTGCTTGGCCTTCAGTTAGAGGAGATCCTTAAGTATCTTAACTAGAAAAAATGTTCCCTCCTGAGTTCCAGGAGTCAGCAGTCATCCATGGTAACATTTGAAATTTTCACTGTTAAATAATTATCTTTGTTCTGTTTGCCGCATTTATTAGCAAGAAAGTAAATTGGCACTTTCAGCACTTTTTCCATTAGAGTGAATGCGGCACTAATAAGTTAACACTGAATTACATTTGTGCAATTGTGGTTGCATTTGTGTTTATACTAAAATTACTTTGCATGAAAATAACTAATTTTACAGTAATAGTCATTCCACTGGCCGATGTTTAAGACATGAACGCCACTTCTGTGGTAATTTTCATTCCTATTGAAGATATGCAAACCAGTGCAGTGGAGGCGCATTTTTGGGCTTCGTGTCCGAGCAGTATAGAAGCAATTTCTCCCATAAATACTGTGTGATTGAGTTCTCTTCTGTGCACTCTAGAGGGTGCTTCTTCCAGTCCCTGGTTTCCCCAGATCCCAGGAAATGTCAGGCAGTTGACAAGACATTAGATCGTTGCTCTGCATAGTAGTAGCACTGCCACTGCACAAGGATGGCAGTAAGGAGGTGGTGGAGAATTATCGCCCGGTCAGCCTCACATCAGTGGTAAGAAAGGTGATGGAGGTACTAATAAAGGAAAGGGTGGTCGACTACCTGGTGGAAAGCGGCCTGCAGGACGATAGGCAGCATGGCTTCACAAATGGGAGGTGGTGTCAGATGAACCTGATAGAATTCTTACATTGGGTCACTCAGTTGTTTGATCAGGGAGGGGCAGTGGATGTACCCTATCTGGACTTCAGTAAGGCAGGGGTTGAAATTTACGCTCAAAACCTGTTCCCTGTGCAAGTGGGAACAGGCTGGTGCATGACGTTTTGTCACTTGCTTGCACCACAGTGCATGTAACACCATGCCTGGTGTCTGAGACTTGTGGGGCACTGCTGGCAGTTACTGCATTGCCTGGGAGAATTCGGGAATGAGTGAGGGAAAGCACTGTTTTTTATGACACAGGCTTGTAGAATGCCGCTGCACTGTAAGTTGCAGTCAGTGCCTGGGGAAGGTGGTGGTGTGGCCAAGCCAGGAATGAGAGTGTGCTGTGATTTTTTTTTTTTTCTTTTAAAGACTGCTTGTGAGTCACTCAGTGTCACTAGCGGGGATTGCAGTACACCAGGTCAAGTCATGGCAGTGGGACAGGGGAGGACTAGGACTAGTAGTGCCTGCTATCAATCATTCCCCTCACACTGATGGACAGAGTCAACATCTCTGGGTTATTTCTGTGAATGGCACTGCTGGGCAATGTGTGTGTTTGTGTGTGTGAGGACAGGGAAGCTGTCTAGCAACCAGTCCATGCGAGTACTGTCACTGTTACCGAAAAGAAGTAAACTCCTGTGGCTTACAAAAGGAGGTCGTGTGAGTGCTGAGAACAAGTCAGTCTTGAGTGGCTAATCGGGAGAGCAGATTTTTATTTTCCTGTGAAAAGTATGTATCGATTGGGTAGCACTATGTGATGGATGCCGTTCATCAGAAATCAGAGCCCAGAATTGAGTATGGGGGCAGAGTATTGATAAGAGACATGTGAGAAAGCACAGATCACTGGTGCAGTTCATACATAGCTCTCCCGGAGAAGAAAATTGTGTGAAAGAGGCTGGGTAACCTATCTGGCACAGATGACCTTAATCAGTATGCCTTAGTGGTTAATTAGGCAGGAAAAATCAAGTGTGTGAAGCAGAGTACTACAATTTTTGGTATTTTTCTGTCTCCTTAGTTTAATTTCAGTTTTATTTATTTTTTATTTTTTGACCAGCGCAGGTAACCTGAGTCTGGTGCATGTAACTTTCTGGCTACGTGCAATGCGGTGCAGGTACTAAAAAAAAGTTAATTTCTATCCGTGCAGTAAGGTTTTTGATGCTGTCCCTCACAGAAGGCTGATAAATAAGCTGGAAAGCCTAGGGGTGGGACAGAAAATAATTAGGTGGGTGGAAAACTGGTTGACTGGAAGAAGCCAGAGGGCAGTGGTTAATGGAGTACACTCTGAGGTGAGGGAGTGACGGGTGAGGTGCCCCAGGGATCGGTACTGGGACCCCTCCTTTTTAATATCTATGTCAGTGATATAGCGGAAGGGCTGGAGGGGAGGGTGTGCCTATTTACAAATGTTACGGAGAGCTGCAGTAGGATGGACACCCCGTGGGGGTGGAGGCCATGAGGCAGGACCTGAAGAGTGGTCAGAAACTTGGCAGCTGAAATTCAGTACCAAAAAGTGTGCTGTGATGCACATGGGGTGTAAAAATCTGCAAGCCTCTTACACTCTGGTGAGGGGAGGGTAATTAAGACAGCCGAGCAGGAGAGGGATCATAGTATCAAGCAACCTGAAGATGAGTAACCAATGCAGCAAAGCAGTGGGGAGAGCAAATGGAATATTGGCATGCATCAGGAGGGGCATAACTAGCAGAAGAAGGGAAGTACTTATGCCTCTTTATAAAGCCATGGTGAGGCTGCACCTGGAGTACAGGGTCCAGTTCTGGAAACCACACCAAGGCAAGGATATTGATGGGATAGAGAGGGTACAGAGAAAGGCAACCAGGATGGTGCACGGTATGCAGGGGAAGTCATATGAGCAGAGGTAGAGGGAATTGAATCTGCACCCATTGGAGACTAGGGGGGACATGATTGAAACTTTTAAGTAAGTGAGGGATCAATGAGGTGAAGGGGCAGCTTATTTAAAATGAAGGAGGGATAAAACTAGAGTACAGTCTAAGACTAAAAGCGAGGGATATAAAGGAAATGTGAGCGTTTCTTCATGGAGAGGGTGGTGGAGACCTGGAATAAACTACTAGAGAGTGGTGGGGCCAAAATGGTGGAGGGATTCAAGAGAGCATGGGACAAACACATAGGTTTGTTAAGTGGGGGGAAGGGGGAGGGCCCGTGGTACAGACTGAGTTGGGGGGGGCCGCGGATAGGGCAGACTTGATGAGCCAGTGGGGTCCTTTTCTGCCGTCAGATTTCTATGTTTCTGTGATAGGTCTCCCCATCCCCCAAAAAACAGTGAGACCAAAGGATTAAGTATTATGAGATTGTTCATTTAACAGTGGCCCATCTCTGGCATTGTCTGTTCCAGTAATGAAGTAAAAGAAGGTCCTGAAAAGGCCAAGACTCCAAGCAGAAGGAACTCCAGAACAGAAGAGTCATCAGCTTCATTGGATACAGCAGAGAATGGGCAGCGCAAGCGGTCTGCTAGACCAGGCTCGACGTCTGGTACTACTAAAGGTATGGCAGCTTTTAAGTTTCTTTTCAGCAAGCAGTAGAGAAAGTGCCTTATAAAGGTGCAGTATTTGTTAGCAAAAAATGGCATCATATAGTTTTGTTAGCATTAATGTATTTCTGACATCCTTCGATTCATCAGCAATGTATTTCTAATTTCCTTATATGTTTTATTTTGAGACTGTTTTTTTTCTCTCCAGGCTCTGTTGCATTGATTCCTAGTGATACACACTGATCAGGCCGAGGTCATCATTTAGACGATAGTGGGTGCTTTTTCTCCCTGGTTTTTCTCCCTGCATCTCTTCTCACTTTATGGCGTGAGCAGTGCCTGTCGGCCACGGCACGTACAAAGTAATCCTGCATAAGGAGAAAGCTCCCTGGCCCACCTGCAGAGGTCGCTATGGCACTGGAACCCACCTCCAACCCTCCCCGGCGAAGATGCACTACCTCCCAGCAGCTTCCTACAGCCGGCCTGCCTCCCGACACGGTAACCCAAGTCCGCTTCCAGACTCTGATCACCTGCATGGCAGCGCGTTGTGCAGCCACTGGGCCATCAGGGGGCCTCCCTCAGATATTTTTAAAAACAACTTTTAAAATAAATATTCAAGTCATATAATATGGTCACCACTGGTAATTTATTACTTAAGTTCCTTTTTGACTGTACAAACTAGCTTCTACTGTAAATGTATTAGGATGGTGCTGGCACATTTCTGATGTTAAACAGATCACCACCGCACCAAGATGTTTAATTTATTTTCACGTTAGAGTGGCGAGAGAGCAGGCACTTATACAGACTTCAAAACCACATGTTTCAATTCAGGAATGAAGTAAAATGAAAAGGAAAAAAATGGTATATTGAGATTTTGCCAGAAATACATTATTACTAATAAAAAACAATTGTTTTGTCAGATAACAAATACTGCTGCTTAACAGGAAGCATTTTCAGTATTCATACTTTTTAATGCTTCATTGCATCTTTCAGTCCTTTTCAGTCTTCCAATATGCTTTAGCTGTAGTTTTTCCTTCCAAAAATAATTTTTATTCCTTTAGTTATAAATTTTTTTAATTTAATAACTGTTACAGAGTGTGATTCGCAATTTGTTCTTTAAATCCGGGCAAGACAGAGTTGTTGCTAGTAGAACCAGGTACTCTTAGGTCAGCAGTGACATGTGTATTGTTGGGGGGACCATCTTTAAATGGCATACAACTTAGAGCTGTTGATAGTGTTACAGATCGGGGGCAGGCAGTTATTGTGGACTTCAGATTAACAGTAGAACACCAGGCATCAGCGATAGTCCGCAGTAGTGTCTTCCATCATAGGGACGTTTCTTGGCTTAAACCCTATCTGGTACATGAGGACCTGGTGACCTTAGTACTTGCTTTCATCACGTCTAGACTTGATTATAGTAACATTTTCTACCTGGGGCTATCTGGGAGGTTGGTACAACACCTGCAGCTGGTGCCGAACTTTGGAACTTTGCTGCTAGGCTGCTTGCGTGAGTGAAAAGGTCTGAGCATATCACGCCAGTGTTCAGCAAACTGCAGTGGCTGCCAGTTTGGTGCATTACCACTGTCAATATTTCTTTAAGATACAAAGCCCTACATGGATTGGGTCTGAGCTACCAAAAACATATTTTGCCCTTGTATACTCCAGGCTGTCGTCACCGCTCCGCCAAGGCTAACCAAAGGCTAATCTACTAACAGTCCCCAGATCGAGTTCAAACCAGTCTGATAATGTGGCTTTTTTAGCAGTAGCATCAGCTATCTGGAGCTTCCTTTATTACCAGCTTCAGAGCTCCTCCCTAGGTGGAGGCATTTAGAAATAGGATATAAATAGCATTATTTTTGCCACGTGTATACTGGTAATTGGTCGTAATCTTGTTTCTGAGAGCCAATTCTATACAACAGTATGTGCAGACCTTTGAATTCCAAGTACAATATTCTGATAGTGTAAAGTACTTGTAGCTTTATTTTGTTTATTTAATATTTGCTAACCAAGTAAGAATCCAAAGGCAAAATGCCTATTTTCAAGGGGATCCACTGAACGTACACACACAATTCACGAGAAATTACAATGACTTTTAGAAAATTATTTCAAATAGAACTGAATAAAAGATATTGCTTATGCGCATATTTAAACAAAACAAGAGAAGGAGACCAATAAAAAATAAGTGGGAAGCAGATTCCAAGAATTTGTGGATTGGGAAAAGAAGGAACGTTAGCAAGCTGAAGTACTCCTAAACGGCAGTGCCAAGTGCCCTTTATCGAATGAATGAATGTGATGTCCAGAATCCACAAATTTGAGATGATCTTTAGAAGCTGTGGTCAAATTACCATTCAGCAATTTCCAGAAGTTTGTCAAATGAAAGTAACTGCGACTTGCTTCATAAGGGTAGCCAATTCAAATTTTGGTAAAGATCACAGTGGTAAGTTCTGCGATCGCAAGAGAGTACTAAACGGTAAATAATATTATATAGTAACTTTATTCAGAGCTGTCTCTGAAGTCACCAGATAGATTGGCAGAATATAAGCCGAGAGAGAGAGTCAGACATTGGGCAACAGTTTTTTGGAGCCAAAGGACTAGCAGTCCCTATGTGTATATAATAGACCTAATCAAGAGTGATCCTTGTTGATTACACGGTCAGTATCAGCTGAGAATGACAAAGTGGCTTCCAAAACGAAGCTATTTCGAATGTTCCACCACATCAATGGGTGGGTGCTCCAGTGTTCTACTCTTCAAGGGAGAAATTGAGGAACAAGTGTTTCAAGAGCTCTTAAAAAGCATAGCTTTGTTTTTTTTTTGAGGATTTAAGACAAGTTGAGTTTTTATTAACCAGTCTTGAACCTGATCAAAATATATTTGTAACTACCAAGCTAGATCCCTTGATGAATAGGACAGTGTCATTGGTGTACAAAAGAATATTAACAAAAGATGTAACAAAAGGCAAATAACTGTAATGTAGACTGAACAATAGAAGTCCGAGAAGGGATCCTTGGGAACACCAGTAGACAATAAAGCAAAATCAGAAACATTACCCAGTCTTTTATTTTGTTCCATTTAAGTAATTGCCTCACACATCTACAACAATAGTGGACAAGCCTAGGTCCCATTGCTTGGCAAGCAGGAGACCATGGTGTACCAGGTCAAAAGCTTTTGACAAGTCCAGGTAAAGGGTACCATCCATGTCACTGGAATACATGGCCACATGGAAGTTCTCAGGTAATTCAAGACATGCCGAGAAAGTACTATGGCCAGATCTGAATCCATGTTAAACTGGAGAAGGAATATCATTAGAATCAAGGTATTTCTTCAGCTAGTCTGAAACAACACAGTCCAAGACCCTAGACAATGGGGACAATAGCAAAAATCGGTTGATAATTCCCTACCGGTGCCCTATCCCCAAACTTAAAAATAAGAACCATTTGTTGCAGAATTCCTTATAAGTACTCAGTAATCTAGAGTCCGTAGAATATCTAAAGGCTTTCCGGGCTTTATCATGAGATCTCGAGAGCTATAGGAGTTCCAGTTATCCAGACCACACGTTAAAATTGTTATTCTTGTCTTGTATTTATTTAGGTGCAAGATCATCACAAGCTTTATTAAACTTTAAACTCAGGAAGTATAAGGCAGAGTTTACATCTAGAATACTTGTGAGGAAAGACCATTCAAAACATATTCATAGATCTGTTAGTATCCAGTTGTTTAAAATTTATGGAGTAAATTGTTACCAGTAGAGGGCTAGGTTGTCTGGATTTCAGTGACAGAGAATTGGGCTGTGGTCACTCATTGAATCTGGAAGAACAGATTGCTCTTTAATTCTGTGTGCACATGGAGGCAACATCCAGTCAATGAGAGACCCTAGCCCTGTTCTGTAGTCTATACCAGTGGGGGAAAAAAATAACCTGCAAGAGGTTAAGACCTAGGACTGTGTCTTTACATTTTACTTTCGTTGCATCCTGCCAGTTAATATTGGCATCTCCAAATACCAACTCCCTGTTATCGTTTTTTGATGTTCTCATGTCAGTTATCAGATTTATACCCTCCTCGGCAATCTCTGACAACCCCAGTTGTCAACATTTTTGAGTTACTTAACACTAATTGGATTGTCAAAAAGCCACATCACCCCACTAAATATTTAAAATGATCAACGTTAACTACAGTGTGATCTTTGACATACATAGAACCCCCCTTTTTGTTTCATTCTGTCCTTCCTAAAAGCAAACACAGCCTTTAAAGCAGCACTATTTGTCGGTCTCCATGTTTTTTTTTTTTTTTTTAGCAATAATGTTTTTCTGACAGAATCATTAATAATACCCATTTTAGTTTTCTTATTCTTTCATTCCTGAATAAAGATGTAGGATTTTGATGTTTTTAAAAGTTTCTGCTCCCATGACATGCCCATCGTAGAAAAAATTATAAATTGCTACAGTGCAGTGCTGTTTACCTTAGAAACATGTGGTTCAATGATCCTAATACATCTGAAGTATGAATCTAGTATTTACAGTCAGTAGGTAGACTCGGAGGAAGAGCTTTTTAAAAATTGTGAGCGGCAGCCATCTTTAATGACTTGGATAATTAATTATGTCAATAGCTATAAAAGCTGTTCTGAAAAAATCTGAGAAAGTGAAAAATACACTGATGATGAATGGAAGGATGTCAGAAATACATTTTTTGCAAAAGCAAAAACTACAGTATATGATGCATTTTTTCCCAACTAACAAATACTACTGCTTTAAAGTTATGGAATCATGTTTTATGTTCAGAGATAACCATCTCTCACATAGAGGGACCATGGCAAAGTCGTGTTGATGAACCTTCACTTTAAATTAACCAGTTTTTGGCATAAAACTTCCAGTGTGAACTATAGAAATAGAGCCCCTAGAGTTACTAATAACTGAGGAGGCCTCATCAGAAAGACCCGGATTCACATGAACATTGCCAGAAATTAAAAGTAGCGACAATAGCTATAGGCATTAAAACATAATTTAAGGCTCTTACTGATAAATTTACCACCCGAAAGCAATCTGTTTATACCCTCATAGTAAAATTGTGAAACGACCAAAAGCACAGACATAATCAGAATGAAATAAATAATAAGCAGGTAAATTAGGGTAACCATAATGTTAGCGTTAATAGAAGTAGAATAATCCCAAACATGAGTAGGGTGTAATTTGTAAAACAACTAACTCTCACAAATATTAATAATGGAAAAACTTAACACCCTGGCAGTAAAGCTGTTTCTCGTTGTAAACATTTAAACTAGCAGCATGCAGTGCTCGTCTCAACAGGTCCACTGATTCCACAACTCCGACACTTGGTCGCACTTTGCCAGTGGCATCTACCTCCTGTGTCTGTTTTGAACTTCATTTTTGTGTCTGTCTGTCTATCTTGTGCATAGTTCAGCACCCTGAGTCTTCAGGAAATGGCACAGTAAAGGCTGCCTTGCCATACCTAAAAAGCACCAATCATGCTTACATGCAGAAAGGCCACAAATAAACGCAAAAGAGATCTAATGCTATCATTTTCTGTTTTCTTTCCTCCATTATCTGTCTCTGCTGTTTTGGTCCATCCCCTGCAGTACCTTCAAACTCCGCCCCCACCCACCCACCGGTAACATATGGTTCCTTCAGTGCCATTGTCCTCTGTCCCTTTGGTTCCTTTAGTGCTGTTGTCCTCTGTCCCTTTGGTTCCTTTAGTGCTATTGTCCTCTGTCCCTTTGGTTCCTTTAGTGCTATTGTCCTCTGTCCCTTTCTTAACCACACTGCAGCTAACCACCTCACTGTAGGTTATTATGGATTGTGGCAGTCCCCATTCGGGGGGGGGGGGGGCGCGTTGGAAGAAACAGCTACACAATATAGCTGAATATGATGTTGGCATGAAGGATACTGCATGCTGCCAAAGCATATGAGAGCGCAACATATAGAAAGTCTGTCATTCAAGTCTTCCACCCTCTTGGCCACCAGGGCACAATGATACAGCATCACGTGCCACTAACACTCCCTAGATGCATTGCACCTCCATAAGGACTGTACTGATCCTCTTGCTGGCTTGAATGCAACATTGAACTCAAAACGCATCCCCTGCTTGGTGAACTGACACGCTTATCACTAGACTGTTGGACCAGCCTAAATTTCCTGAAAGAGAACAGCGTGCCATAGTGTCCTGGTGGTAGTTTCCCTGTACCATATAGCAGCTCACACGTAGATAAAGTTTGGTTCTAAACCTCTAACTTGTGGTCTAGAACTATGAATTACTTCTTTTGCAGTTTATTCTTTCAGGATAGCCCAGATGAGATACAAGATCTCATTTCTAGTGTGGTCTGCTTCTTCATATTTCCATTACTGGGTGGACTGTAGCACAGGGAGGTTAAGTGACTTGTTCAAGGTCACACAGTGAGTGCTTGACTCTCCTGAGATGTAAACCTCTCATCTTTTGATTTCCAAGCCGTTGCTTTAGACACTAGACCACACCGCTTTTCATTAGCTGTTTGTACTTCCTGTCTGGCCGACCTACACTACATTCAGCATGCCCTCTCAGCTCCATCACCTGTCATCTCCACAATTTACCTGCCATCCTGAAGCATCCTTGAATTACTCCCATGGCAGGGCCATTTGGGTTGGGCAGTCCCCTCTAGTTACAAAATCCAGTGAAGGACAGCAGAGCCCAGCTGGCAGGTGCAGGGCCTGGGAGAGGCACGCATCTTCCTGCTGCTGGCCATCTTCCCTGTTCTCCACCCCTCGATATGCTGGCTATGAATGCCTACAGTGCACCTAACAAGCTTGCGTGGAGTGAAGACGGCCATCTCCTCTTCCTCAGACATCCTGTGATGTCGTTTCTCCCCGGTGGTCCCAAGGTGGAGCTAGCATAGCAGAAATGATCAGCATCCAACTCTTTAGAAGATGAGTATCCTGTGGGACCCTCAAGTCCCTCCTCCTGCCAGCCCTCTAGCAACCTGTGATCGTTCCTGAATCTGGGTCATCGGGGTCACAAGATGCAGCTCTGCTGCTGCGCCAACGGGCCAGCCTAAAACGTGTATATATAGTATTCTAGGGACATGGATATGTTGTTCATCCACACTGTCTGGCAGGTATCCTTGCCGCTTTAAATCTTGCCGGAAGGTCTTCAAGCTGGCTCCTCCCACCCAACCGGGTGGTAAAACTCTCGGCTCCGTCCCATGACGCCAGATCTTCCTTACCGCTTGGAAGCTCAGGTTCCCTCTTTAATGCTCTGCGATTAAGACTGGTTCCTAATTCTTGAAGTTCGAAATCAAAGCGTTTTTGCTAAAAGACGTGGTCTTCTTCTCCTACAGACTCACGATGGACCAATCGACTCCGGTTTCTGGAGGTGCCCTGCGAGCAGAAGATGTCTAGGACGGATCCGCACTCCACGTGCGTCTACTGCCTGGGCCTTGAGCACGACCCGCAGGCCTGCGACTTGTGCTCTTCTTTTTCGGCCTACGTCCTTGAAGACCGTGCTGCCCGATTACAACTGGGGCGCCCCGAGAAGAGAATTCCACCGGTGAAATCTAAAGAGGCCCGGTTGGCGGTGTCCGCGGCGGCGGGCTCGGCGGATCAGCTCGAGCAGATGATCGCCCTCGAAGAGGAGGCGGCGCGGGCCGCTTCTACCTCGGCTGCGGCATTTGTCCCGCTCTCTCTCGGTGCCTCGTACTCTGCTTCTTTTAAGGAGCTTTGTCTGACCCTCTCGACGAAAGGTGAGGGTCCAACTTCATCGGGACCTTTTTCCAGGTCAAAAGAGGCAAAAGCAAGTCTCTCCGTCCGGCTCTTGGGGCGGGAAGATCCCCTCCCTTGTCGACAGTCGACTTGGTTGACCTCAGCCGGGTCACTGAAGCTTCACGGTGTCCCGTCAGGTCAGTTGACCAAGACTCCCGACGGCGCGGTCGAGATTTTTCTCGACCCGTTAGGCGGGTTGTCGGCTGGAGAAGCTGAGAATCCCTCTCCCGGTTCCCCGGTGAGAGTTGAGGATCCCGTCGGCTTCGTCTGTGCCTCGGTTCCGGAGCCTTGGTGGGATATCCGAGCGCGAGGAGTGCCAGTTTCCGACGCTTCTCCTCGCCTTCCTCGGCCCTAGTCGAGACTCTCGGTCTCCCGGACATCTCGTGATCCGACCGATCCCGCCGCCATAGGCGGTCTCGGTCTCGGCACCCGCGGTAAGCGGCAACGCTCTTCTCACCGGATGAGGGAGGCTTGGCGCAAGTTGCGTCGGAGGTATGAGGAACTTATGTGGCACAGCTCCTTTTGACGGGGAATAAGCCGACCCAGTCGTCTTCCCGCCATTAAGTGGCTGTCACGGGCAGCGAAACAACCCTCGTGCGCCGAGGCCTGTTCCCAGGCCGGTTGTTCGGCCAATTCCAGCTGCCCACCGATTCTGGTGGAACCTCTGCCTCCACAGCCCGTTAGTTGGGGCTCCGACCAAAATTCTCGATCGGCTATGGGTTTGCCCCATAGGCTGTCTGTCACCCTCACTCCCAATAAACCTCGGCAGGTGGAGGGTGGCTCAGGCTCGAGCAGCTCTTTGAGGACTCTTCGGGTCCAAGATGATTCTCCTTTCTCCAAGCGCATGGACTTGGAGTCTCGGGAGGACAGTCAGTGGGCGATAGCCCTTACGTCCTTCTTAGGATTGCTTCGCTTATCTCGGAGTCCACCGGGATGAAGCTCGAACCTGTTTCTAAATGGGCCAGGTATCCCCTCACGGAGATTCTGGACCGAGGGGAATCTCCTACGGAGGCCTTTCCGGTGGCCGAGGCCATAGTGGGTCCGGCCTTGGAGCTTTGGCAGCGCCCTGCTTCCTGCCCTGCGCCTTCGGCCAGAATGGCCAGGAAGTATGCGGTCCCTACCGGTTCCCTGTCCGGTTTTGAACACCCCTCTGCTGAGGGTTGGTTACCGACAGCATTTTCTGGCGTGCAGAGGCATGAGGATGTGGACAAACCTCCCGACAAGGAATCCAAAATTGGATTATGCCAGGCGAAAAGTCTATGCTGCGTCCTCTCTCGGCCTACGTCCAGGCCAGTTCGGCCGTCCTCATGACACATTTTCTCATGCCCTGTTGGGCTCCCTGGATGAGGTCGTCCTCATCTTCCCGCGGATCTGCAGACTACGGTCAGGCAGGTGCGGGACCAGGAGCAGGGCAGTGGCCAAACAGCAGCTCCAGACTGCTTTAGACATGGGGACTCATGTGCCAGGTGGGTGGCGGCCGCGGTGGCCATGCGGCGTCGGGCTTGGCTGAGGATATCCACCTTTACCTCGGATACCCAGCACAAGTTGGCGGATGTTCCCTTTTTGGGGACTGACCTCTTCGGCCCTGGGGTGGAAGGTCGCCTGCAGAGGATCGAGAAGTCCAGTGCTACCTTGGACTCGGTCTCTTCCGCTCAGAAGGACAAAGGCTGCAAGCCACAGCCTAAGCCCTTTTGTCCTTCTGCGCCCGCGGCCTTGACCCAACAACGTCACGGCCAGCAGGCTCAAGCTTGGCATCCCAAACCCACCGTCGGCTTCCTCCAACAGGAAGCAGGGAGGAAAAGGCCCAGGAGGTCCCTCGGCCGGTCCCTCCTCCAAGCCTGCCCAGTGACGGGCTGAGGGGTGTCGCCCCCATCCCCGTCACCTTACCCCTGGTTCCCCCCGTGGGGGGACAGCTCCGACACTTCCTTTCCGCCTGGTCCGCTGTTACCACGGACAGGTGGGTACTGGAGGTGGTGGGAAAAGGCCTGCCTCTAGAATTCGAGCAGGCCCCGCCCTTCAGAGCCGTCGCACCTCGGGGGGCCTCGAGGTCCGCAGCCTCACTGGCGGCTCGTCAAGCCGACATCGCTCTCCTCCTCCAGAAGGAGGTGATAAGGGAGGTAGAGGACCCCCCCTCAGACCTGGGGTTCGTGTCCAGGTATTTCCTGGTTCCGAAACGGACGGGGGGCTGGCGCCCCATTCTCGACCTGCACGACCTGAACAAGTTCCTAAGGTCTCGAACCTTCAGAATGGTCACTCTGGCACAGATAATACCATCTCTGGAACACGGTGTGTGGTTCTCCTCTCTGGACCTACAGGACGCGTTCTTTCACGTCCCTATCCGTCCGTCACATCGGAGATTCCTTCGCTTTCGAGCGGAGGGATCCCTCTTCGAGTTCCAAGCCATGCCCTTTGGCTTATCTCCAGCTCCCAGGGTCTTCACCAAATGCATGGCAGTGGTGACAGCATTCCTGCGGCGCTGAAGGGTCCGGGTGTACCCTTACCTGGACGATTGGCTGATAGCAGCCCCCTCCAGACAGGAGGTGGAGCGGTCCAGAGATCTGGCCCTCCAGGTTTGCTCTCAAGTCGGCCTTCTCATCAACGAGGCCAAGTCGGAACTCGAGCTGAAGCAGGTGATCCTGTTCATCGGGGCAGAGCTCGACTCTCTTCGAGCCAGAGCACGGCTCCCGGCGGACAGGGCCGAGGTTCTTACCTCCTTTGCCCAGTCATTTCTGGTTGGGCAATCGCGCCCTGCCCGGGACTTCCTGCGCCTCCTGGGTCTCATGGCGGCCTGTACCAGCGTGGTCCGTTGGGCACGCTGGCACATCCCCCTTCAGTGGGGACTGGCCAGCCAGTGGTCACAATGCTGCGATCCATTGGACCAGCTAGTGATAGTGACCCAGGAGATGTGGAACGCTCTCCAGTGGTGGACCGTTCCATCTCATCTGCAGGAGGGCATCCCGTTTGTCCGCCCCGAGCCGACGGTCTCTCTATCGACCGATGCCTCTCTGATGGGTTGGGGTGCCCATCTGGGGGAACACCGAGTGCACGGCCTCTGGTCCCTGCGGGAGTCCCGATGCCACATCAACTGCTGGAGCTCCGGTGGTCCGCCTAGCTCTCACCGCCTTTGCTCCATTTCTCCGGGGTCAAGTGGTCCGAGTCCAGACGGACAATACCACGACCATGTACTACCTGAACCGCCAGGGCGGGACGCGCTCCATGCTTCTATGCAAGGAAGCTCTCCGCATTTGGTCACTCGTGCGCAGCCTGGAGGCGGATTTCCTAGCCATTCATGTGGCAGGAGCCTCCAACACCCTGGCCGATGCCCTGAGCCGGATAGGGGCTGCATCTCACGAGTGGTCTCTCCTGCCGGAGGTAGTACAAGATCTGTTCTCCCACTGGGGCACACCTCAGGTGGACCTGTTTGCCTCCAGGGAGAACGCGAAGCTGAGGCTGTTTCATGCCCGCCCCCCTCAGCAGGGCTCGCTGCAGGGGATGCCTTCTCGAGGCTCTGGACCCCGGGCCTCTTTTACGCCTTTCCCCCATTTCCCTTGATTCACAAGGTGCTTCTCAAGGCCAGGAGGGACAAGGCACAGGTGATTCTGATAGCCCCAGACTGGCCCCGCCAGTTCTGGTACCCAGATCTCCTCAGCCTCAGCTCCAGGCTCCCGAGGCAGCTTCCAGCTCGCCCGGACCTGCTCTCAGTCAATCAGGGGAAGGTGTTCCATCCGGACCTTCAATCCCTGCAGCCGACGGCCTGGTTCCTGAGTGGCTAGAGTTCCAGGCCTTGGGTCTTTCCGACGAGGTCCTCAGTGTTGTTGAGGCATCCCGTAAGGAGTCGACCAGAAAATGCTACGCCTTCAAATGGAAGAGATTTTCCATTTGGTGTCAGGGCAAGGGCTTGGACCCTTCCTCCTGTTCTGTGGCAAGCATTTTGGACTATTTATGGTCCCTTTCTAGTCAAGGGCTTAGGTCAACGACCCTAAAGGTGCACCTGGCAGCCATCTCTGCTTACCGGGCGCGGGCCGGGGAGCAGTCGGTGGCGCAGGAGAAGGTGGTCTGGCGCTTTTTCCAAGACCTTGATCACATTTCCCCTCTGGTGCGAGAACCTCCACCTCCGTGGGATTTACTGCTGGTACTGGCAAAGCTCATGGGCAAGCCATTCGAACCAGTGCACAGGTGTGATATCTCTCACCTGTCGTGGAAGACCGCCTTCTTGGTGGCTATCACGTCAGCCAAAAGGATGGGAGAACTCCAGGCGCTCTGCATTGAGTCTCCTTACGTGGTCTTCCACAGGGACAAGGTTGTCCTGCGCCCCCAACCGAAATTCCTTCCGAAGGTGGTGTCGGAGTTTCACCTTAACCAGGTGTTGACTCTGCCGGTGTTCTACCCCAATCACACCTCGGAGGCCGAATACAGGCTCCATACTTTGGACCCTAGAAGGGCGCTCACTTATTATAAGGAGCGCACGGCTGAAATTCAGGGAGAGGTTCGCCAGCTGTTTGTCACCTACGCTGAAGCCGCACCTGGCAGACCTGCAGCCAAGCGGATGATAGGCAGATGGGTCACCTCCTGCATAGATCTCTGCTATAAGTTGGCGGGCATGGAGCCTCCCAGAGGGATAAGAGCTCATTCTACCCGCCATACTGCTGCATCGGTGGCTGCTTCCAGGGGCGTCCTTATCCAGGAAATCTGCAGGGCTGCTACCTGGAAGTCAGCACACACCTTTATTACCCATTACCACATCGACCTTGAGTCACGCCGGGATGCTGGTTTGGGGCCTCGGTTCTCAGTCTCTCTTTCCCAAGTAAGTATCGGGCGTGTGCGCCTTGCCTCCCTCCTCCGGGAACTGCTAGGAGTCTGCCAGACAGTGTGGATGAACAACATATCCATGTCCCTAGAAATACAGGTTACTCACCTGTAACAGGAGTTCTAGGAATGGTATATATTGTTCATCTACATTCCACCGACCTCCGGCAAGCGCGCACACCTGAGCTTCCAGCGGGCCAGATCTGGCGTCATGGGGCGGAGCCGAGAGTTTTACCACCCGGGTGGGTGGGAGGAGCCAGCTTGAAGACCTTCCGGCAAGATTTAAAGCGGCAAGGATACCTGCCAGACAGTGTGGATGAACAACATATACCGTTCCTAGAACTCCTGTTACAGGTGAGTAACCTGTATTTACTGTTTGCCCCTTTCTTTCATACATATAGCTTTTCCTGTGCCCAGAACCATGCACTCAGTCTTCTAGCTGATGCTCTTTCTATCTCCCAGCCCTGCCACCACCCTCACAGGATTGTGCTCACAGGTTTCCACAGGGTACGGGACCCTGAGAGTACAGGCAGCCATTCTCTAGATGACTCAGTAGTTTTCATCTGGCACCCTTTGAGCCTTCGACACTTCGCACAGCAGCCTCCTACAGAGTGGAAGGCTCTGCTGCCAACAGCAGGGATTACTGTCTCAAAATAACTCTGGGCCAGCCCTTGGCTACCCAACTCTGCCACACGAAGTCTGCTTCCATACCCGGGTTGCCAACACAGTGCACTGCCACTGGGCTGCCGGATTACCCCAAGATGGCCCTTTTAAGTAGCCAAGCTAGTAAAATACTCTACAAAGATTGACTGGAGTTGAGGGTAGAGGGGAAAATATTGACATCAAGGGATGAAGTATTGACTAACAGTGGTTACACTGCCCAAAGTCAAGCACTAAGCCTCAAAAGCTTGTATTTTTTAACTATTTGTTAGCCTAATAAAGGTAGCATATTGACCTAACAAGTTCCTCTTTTTTTCTATCTTTCGTGCCACTGTATTCTGAAACAGTTCTGGTCAGTATCTGTTTTTTCACATCTTGTCTGAGTTACGTCCCCCTCCCCTGACTAACCCGTCACTTTGTTTAAAAAAAAAATGTCCTTGATCCAGTGGTACCCCCATCCTACTCCCAGGTCCTGTTTAAAAATAAATAAAAATAAAAATTAAAAGGCCTCTCCCAATGTCGATAATCATAACAATATGCCCCACTCTGCCCTGAAATGGTGACACTTGCTCTCTGCTGCCAGACACCATCTCATGTAGGTACAGTCACTTGCGTTATATAAGTAACTTTATCATTATTGGACTTGCGCTAGTACAGTATCGGCAAACTTACTTGCATAATACAAGTGACTGTACTTGTGTGAGATGGCAGCCGGCGTTGGAGGGTAAGTGACAGCTGTTATCTCTGGGCGTAGGGGTGTGTGCATGTGTCGATTACAGTGGTCAATAGTTTTTTGTTTTTTTACTAATACCCATCATCATGAATGACATAATGAATCAAGGGCAAACCCTGTGTTAATTAGATTTATACAATGTTGGTGAGTTTATCATGACTTGTAGTATACTGAATACTTATTGTATTTATGTAGTGCATGCAAAACATCTAGCGGTCACCACCTCTGATTCAGAAATGACACTGCTCATGTAGTTCTGGTGCAGATTTAGTAGATCTTACTTCAGGAGTCAGCTCTTGCAGCAGGTAACATACATTATATAGGACTGTAGCCGGCTGGCAACAGGACCCCACAGCAAACGTCTAACCAGCAGTACCAAGCGGGCACGGCCCCCCGACGTCCCATGTGGTATAAAAGGCGGCAATCCCTAGCGTGCCTCAGTTCTTTTCCCACCGTTAAAAGTGCGTTTACCGGCTCCATGGCTCAACTTGTGCCAGTTCAATCGCTCGGTAGAACTTTCCTCACGGTTATTTTTTCACATTCGTTCCATTTTTGCCCTACCTTCGGTTTCTGCATGTCTTCATCCCCTCCCAGGCACATGAACAAGTGCGCCTGTGGGAAGCAAATACCCGCTAAGGATGGTCACACAGCCTGTTTGTTCTGTCTGGGCCCAGACCACGACACCCAGTCCTGCCAGTTCTGTTAGTTCTTTAATAGTTGGACGTGCATCCGTCGGCAAAAGTCCCATCAGGCCTTCCTCGCCCCGCAACAGTTGGACGCCATTCATAAGGGTTCCTCCACGGAGCGGGAGTCTTCCCACAGTTACAAACATCACTCTTCCAAAAAGGACAAGCGTAAGGAGAGGGAAAAAGAAAGGGAGAGATCTCCCTCTAGATCCAGATCCTTCGGATCACAGTCGACCTCCCAGTCCGAGGCCTCAGGCCCCGAGTCTCAGCTGACAGTGCTCAAAACCTTGGTCGCCTCGGGGGATCAAGCTCCAAGGACAAGATGCAGGTGCCAGGCCAGACTCCAAGGAGAAGACACCGGCAACCTTGGGCCCGACACTCCAGCCTATCAAATTCCAGCCTCCAGATCGGACCCCAGGCTGTTCGTCCACCTAAGGTAAGTCCTCTCATGCCTCCAGGTCGGCCTCCGTGTGTAGCACCAACTCCCGAGACAAGGCTATGTCCACAGGTTCGTCTGCTGGGAGATCGTCCTCTCTCCCACCGAAACAAGCCCAGAAGTCAGGTGAAAAACGCCCTGTTTTGACTTCTGACCAGCACAGCTCAGTCAAACACAAGCCTACTTCAGACTCCCACTGACATCGGTCCTCAGACAGAAAGTCCAAAGAACCCCATACGCCGGCCGCCCCAGTCAGATCCCTGTCTCTGCCATCGCCCCCACCTCCAACGGACGTCAGAGCAGATGACACCCAGGCGCCTGAGGGCCTGATGCCGGATCCCAGCGTTCCATCAGGACCCGATGACAGTCAGGACGCTCCATCATCACCTGTGCACACGCAGATGGCGGATAGACCAGATGTCGGTACTGGTGTCGGACCTACCCTGGACCTGCTGCTGGCAGCACCTGCAGATTCACCCAAACTGAACCTGTCACAGATGAAGGACTTGTTCTGGAGACCTTTAGAACTGACATTGTGCCACCCAAGTGCCAGCGGACCACACCGACTGTATCAGACTTGGGCAAGACTCTGGACAGGGTTCCTGCTCAGGATGAGGAGGGGTCGGGATAACCATCCTTCCTCCCCCTGGTAGACCGAGGAAGAAGGTGATGAAGAAAAATCACCACAGGTCAAGGTCGAGGAGCACCCGCCTTTCTAGCTCCTCAAGTGGACACCACAAACGAAGGAGGCACTGGTCCCCTGATGTCTCTTCTTCAGACCCTTACCAAATGTTGGATTGTTCAGACACACCCTTGGAGGAGTCTTCCCCCCAGGGACCCTGAGGACACTTCTAATTCACCTCTGGACAACCCCTCCTTTATGGAGATCATGCGCCACATCCAGTCTAACATGTTTTGGGACACTGAGAACCTCAACCCTGAGCATATGCGGCTTGCCAAATATCTCAGGCAGAAGGACCCTAAACCCGCTGTTATCCCACCCATGATGGACACCTTCCAGGACATTACGCAGGCCACCTGGAGACGTCACTAATCTTCTATGGCTGTCCCTGAAAAGGCAGATGTTTTATACAGGGCACCTAAAGATCATCCCTTTTTAGCTGAGCAACCAACCATGGACTCAGTGGTCATCTCAGCAGCTCACGACCATTTGCAGAGGCCCAAACACCCTAGCACCCAGCCTTCCGACAGAGAGTCGAAGCAGCTGGAGTCTATGGGCAGAAAGGTGTACTCATCTGCCACCTGCAGCGTCAGGAGTCTTAACTTTCTGACACACACGGTCCAGTTCCGGAACGCTCTTTGGGAACAAGGATTGGACATTGTGCAGGGTATGCCTGACTGCTCCCAGAGGGCAGAACTTGCTAAGTTACTTCAGACCAGGTCAGATGTAGGCACGCACGTGCTGTGCTCTGCCTGTGACTCTATGGCTAGGGCGGCCGCCAGAGGCATTTGCCTGCGTCGCCACTCCTGGCTAAGAGTTTCGGGTTTTGCTCCAGATGTTCAATCCAATATTCTGGATGCACCCTTTAGAGGCTCCGTCCTCTTTGGTGAGGACACGGAGAGCACCATTAATAAATTACAGTACTCCAGTAAGGCTGTCCACACCATGCTGTCCATGTACCGCCTGAAACAGAGACAGTTTCGACGGTCTCATTTTCGTGGCCGAGGGGGGAATCAACAACAACAGCATCAGCAACCTTGTTATCAGCAGCAACAACCTTAACGGGGTGGCTACAGTTGAGGCGGCTACAGGGGAGCTGTTGGCAGGAACATGCAGGTCTGATTTTATAAGAAATCCACGCCCTGCTCTCCAAAAATGTGATAGAACCTGTTCCCCCAAGTCAGCAGGGAACAGGGTTTTATTCTCACTTCTTCCTGGTCCTGAAGAAGTCAGGAGACTTAAGGCCAATTCTTGACCTCAGCGATCTCAACCTGTCGGTTGAGTATAAGAGATTTCGGACGGTTACCCTGCAGAGTCTACTTCCTGTGCTCAGGCAGGGCGACTGGCTAGCATCTCTGGATACGCATGACGCCTGCCTCCACATCCGAATAGCAAAACATCACAGGAAATACCTCCAGTTCACCTTTCAGGGCAGGCATTTCCAGTTCAGGGCTCTGCCCTTTGTCCTCTCATCGGCTCCGAGGATGTTCATAAAGTGTCTCGCGGTGGTTGCCGCAGCGCTTCGAAGGAAGGGACACTATGTGTTCACATACTTGGATGATTGCGTCCTCACAGCACAGTCCAAAGAACGCCTGCAGTGTGCCATTCAGGACACCCGCACTTTCTTCCGGAGCTTGGGGATCACCATCAATGCGGTGAAGTAGTCCCTGACCCCTGCACAACAGCTGCCATTCATAGGGGCCCTACTCAACACTGTCAGAGGAAGGGCTTACCTGCCATTGGACAGGGTGGATCGTATTCGGACCTGGTCTGTTCAGCATCCTCAGTGCCGGCAAGACTTCTGCTTCGACTGCCGGGCCACATGGCAGTGTCCATCATCACGGTCCCCTTCACAAGGCTCAGGATGAGGACAATCCAGTGGACACTTCGGGTCCAATGGGATCAGACTTGGGACGACCTGGATCTTCCAGTCTCAGTCACTCGGCCTGTTCACCGAGAGCCAGCCTAGTGGATGACTTCCCCTGCTTTACAGGATGGGGTTCCATTCCAGAGGACAGCTTTCGTGCAGGTTCTTAGGATGAATGCCTCAAACACGGTATGGAGGCACACCTCGGTGTCCACAAGACGCAGGGATCCTGGTCTACGACCAAAGAGTCCCTGCACATCAACGTCTTGGAGATGAGAGCCGTTCTCTACACTCTCCCGGCCTTGAGCACGGCGCCCCCCAGGATACCTCCTTATTCAAATGGACATGTTGGTGGTGTTCTGTATCAAATGGTGGCTCCTCCAATCTGTGGTCGACGTCCTGTTCACCACATGGGGAACCCCCAAATTGGACCTGTTTTCCTCAGCCACCAACGCAAAACGGCCCAGTTTTTGCTCGCTAGATCCCGAGCCTGGTGTTTTCTGGCAAGATGCGTTGTCCCTCTCCTGAAAAGGGAGGTTCCTTTACGCTTTCCCACTGTTTCTGCTCCTTCAGAGGGTCCTCCTCAAGGTGCAGATGGAGGGGACCACTAAGATCCTGATAGCTCCTGTGTGGCCCCGTCAAATCTGGTTTCCTCTATTGCAACAATTGGCATTGGCTCCTCCAATTGTACTTCCGCTGAGTTCTCACTTACTCTCTCAGGACGACGGGATCTTAGTCCATCCGAATCTGTGATCCCTGCATCTTCACACCTGGCTCTGGAAGACCTAGTTAAACTTCGCTTCAGGGGTTTGGACAAGGTCGCCAAAGTCCTGGTGGAGGCTAGAAAGTCCTCCACGAGAGCTACTTACGCCATGAAGTGGAAGCGGTTTTGCTTGTGGGCAATGGCACACCAACTGGCTCCCTTGGCCTGTCCAGTCAGTATCTTATTGGAATACCTGTTATCCCATTCAGAGTCAGGTCTGAGCTACTCCTCCATTAAGGTACACCTGGCCCCTCTTTCTGCGTACCACACCCCTGTACTCTGCAGAACAGTGGCTCAATTGGAGGTTACCTACCTTCCTTAGAGGCTTTCTCCATATAAAGCCTCCCATTAAGGACCCTGTTCCCCCTTGGGACCTGCTTTTTGTTTTGGAGAAACTCACCCCCCCCCCCCGAACCTGCCACAGATTGCGAGCTGCGTTTTTTCTCTTGGAAAACGTTATTTGGTTGCTGTTACTTCAGCTTGAAGGATTTCTGAGCTCCAGGCCCTGATGAGTAAGGAGCCTTATTTGATTTTTCACAAAGACATGGTGTCTTTGCATACAAATCCTAAGTTTCTCCCAAAGGTGGTTTCAGAGATGACGTTGAACCAGAACGTTCAACTACCTGTTTACTACCCAAATCATTCTAACAAGGGTGAGGCTCTTTTCCATACATTGAACATTCATCGCACCTTGCGATACTACCTGTCCAGAACCAAGTGGAACAGGAAATCTGATCAACTTTTTGTCTCCTTTGCTCCTAGAATTTTAGGTTGCCCTGTGGGTAAATGGACCCTCTGTCTATGTCTGGTGCATTGCATCACTTTCTGTTACCAGAAATGTGAGAAACCCCTAACGGGCCCGGTACGGGGTCACTCGACTAGAGGTGTCTCAGCCTCTTTCGCAGCTGTAAAGAATGTTTCCACTAATATATTTTATGAATCAAGATTGATCAGTAATAAATTAAAGGAGTACAACAGTCAAAATCTGCAAAATTGTATGTTGTGCACAGTGTTTTGATTTGTGAGTGTAGTCTTGGTGTGTCCTTCCCTTTGTTTGTTATTAGGAGTTTTTCTAAATTTGTCTGCTAGTTTTATGGCCCCTGGGAATCTCCATGTTAGCACTGTTTATTGCTATTCTTTCTCCTACAGTGCCTCCTGTCTGATATGACAGGGATGCGCCCAGGATTCCTGATTCAGTGAGAGAAAGCTGCTGCAGCAGTAATCTGCAGTCAGAAGCCTGATGTTCTGGCCTCAGCTAAATATCTGTAATTCTGTATTTTTGTTTTTTTGGTATATGTCTAGGTCTATCCAACAGATGTAACTGTTTTGTTTATAAAGCATTTCATTTAATCAAAGTTCACAGCTATAAAAAGCACACATATCGCCCGAGGCCATCATCAGTGCTATAATTAGTGAAGATTCAAGTGTCTTTCTCATAGAATGACCCACTCATTCATCCATCAAGTGTTTGCTGTTTGTAGCCTTTAGTGCTCACTGGATGAGGAAAGTTACTTAAGATCACAGCTCTGCTGCTCTAAAATTGACCCTAAACCAGTACTTGCTGAATCTGTGGTCCCAGATGCATCACTGTCACATGGAACAGACGGCATTGTAGTAAAAAGAAGAGCCATAAAAATCTGAACATGGAGACCACTAGAGGCCATAAAACTAGCAAGAAAATTTTGAAAAAAAAACTCCCAATAACAAACAAAAGGAAGAACACACTAGGTTTACACATACAAATAAAAATACTGTGCATAACATATGTTTTTGCAAATTCAGACTGTAGTACTCCTCTAAAATTTAAAAAAACTTTTCCCAAACGTGCCCCTTTCCAGGGCAGCTGCGGATGAGACTTTTTTTTCCAAATAAGAGTGTCTCACATGCAGACAGAACGAGGGTTGCAATTGGTTGGCAGTGCCCCATCGATTTTTTTTTATATATATATATATATCATTTCATTATTTATCCTCTCCTCCACTGTGGAGCGGGTGGGGACTTGTCACACCCCCAGACCAGGTCTTGCCATGCGCTTTCCCACAAAGCCCAGCGCGCCCCCGGGGACCCTGGGACTGGGGTTACACCTCTCGTGTCCGGGGTCACAGGATATGGCCATCAGCTGCCATGATCGCCCCACAATTTTATGCCATGTTTCAACCCCTATGGAGCCGGTCGTGCAATGGCGTCGGCAAACAGATGTCCGCCGCGCTCCAGCCCTTGACTGTGCATGACCTCGCATTGCCCCTGACCTCTGCCAGGTGCCGCTGCAAAGTGGTGCAGTGCCCTACCCCGGCAGAGGAAGGAGAGCTGTCGGGGGACGCGCAGTCGTTCCTCACCCCTGCCGACCCGGGTCCGTTCCCGAACCCGGGTCTCCAGCGTGCCACAAGGTGTGGCATCCAGCGCCTCAACCCTCTGCGCCATCGGGCCAGTTACACCCCATCGATTTTTAATAGATAAATCATTGATCTTCAGCTGGAAAATGTTTGCACTCACAGCAATATTTCTAACACGACTGTACCGGTGATGTCCTACAACTCTGCATCATCTCTTGCCTGAGTTGTTTCCCCAGTGACTAAATTGAAATGAATATGCAAAGTCAAACTCTGCACTGTGGTCACACACTCCCACTAGCATTCCAGTGGCAGATTTATTTCTCTGCTGAAGGCTCAGACACCGTGGAGTCCTGTTCAGTCCTAGTGGCCATGTTTACTATTTTTTATAAATAAAAAACTTTATTCTGTACAGATTAGTTTTTGATGCTCTGCATCCGCTTAGATTATTTTTAATGAAGTTTGTTATAAATCGTATAATGTCCCTGGTTTACAATCGGTTCCTGAAAGAGGAGAAAGCATGATTTGCCTCAGTTGCTACCCAATGATCTAAGGTGTCAAAATACTGATTTTTAATGGAATTGAAATTTACAAACCATGTAAGTGTGTTTGAGGCTTTTTTAGTCTAACTGGCATGACTGAAAGGCCTAAAAAGAAAGCTGGGCTACAGGATTTAAAAAGTTTAAATCCTGTGCTGAGCTCTAGGTGAAGTCAGATTTCCACAATGTTTTGCTTTGATTGTTTGGGTGTAGACTACTATTTTAAAAACTGTGATCTCCACAAAGTGTTTTTGCCTTAAAACAAAAAAGCTTTCTGGGTGTCCCAGTCTTCTTCACTTCAGTGTTCTGCTATAGAAAGCAGAATCATGGAGGGGGTTTACACCTGATGATGAAAAGCATACATTAACAGGTCTCTCACTTGGACAGACTCAATGGACCAATTTTCCCTTTCTGCCAAGAGAATCTGTTTCAAACAACATGAAGTCTTGCTGTATTCTGACTGTTGCAGTTAGCCCCAGCACTTGAACTGCCCCTGGAGAGTAGAGGGTTAAATTCTATGCAGAGCATAGAATGGTGAGCTCAAGTTCGGTTCAGACCTCTGTCTGCTGCACTTTGAAGCGTAACCGTCAGACTCTTTACTCCGCCTAACTGAACAGTCACTCTGGAGATTTCTCCTTTGCTCGCAGTTCAGCAGTCTGTTAAAGTTGTCGGTTTTACCAATTATTTCGTCTGATTTCGGTTCAGATCTCTGTCTGTGGTACAGTAAGTACTAAATAGTGAACTAGCCGTAGTAAAAAACTTGTGGAAATTGTAAAGTGGTATTTTGACCGGTTCGACTGAACCGGTCGTCTAGTGTATTTTGTTCCTCTTTAGTGTGTGGTTACCAGTCCTTATTGATTAAAAAAAAAAAAAAAAAAATTTTTTTCTTGTGGTTTTTTGCAACACCCGTGACACAGTTAAAAACCAGTAAGGGAGTCTTGCCTAGCTGTTGCTGTAAAAAGGGTAAGTTTGTTGATTAGGATGGCTATGTCTGAGAAACCCAAAAGAAAAACCGGGCCCACTGGGTTTCAGCACTGCAGTGTGTGTGTGGGGAAGTCTTTGCTAAGGCTGATCCCCACACCACCTGTGTTTAGTGTCTAGGGTTTGACCACCTCGATTCAGACTGCCAAATCTGCAGGAACTTTCCTAAGTCTACCCTGGAAAAAAGGTTGGGCAGACTTAGGGATAAGGAGGCCGAGACGTCCGCTGACCTGGATGGCCAGTCCGGTTCGGTTCCGACCGAACCAGAAGGAGTGCCCTCTGACCAGGCGATGCCGGGCAGGAGAGATTCCGAGGGATCGGTTTCATCGAAAAGAAAAAAGACAAATCGTCCAGTTCAGATCCAGAGACCCATGTTCCGACCGGCGAGGCGATTCCCCGAGCGATTAGGATTGTGGAATCGCTTCATGTGGTTCCATCTGATCCTGCACCTTCTGGCAGGCGCTCAGTTCGGTCGGTTCCTCCGGTTCAGGATGATGCCCCTGAAGATTTTTATGAACCGGATTTGGAGGGGGACAAGGATTACGAAGGTGGTGGTGATGATGGTATGGAAGGTCTGGATGAGCCCATTGAACCGTACATCTCCCCAGACAGGCCTTCTGGTGTTTCCCCTCCTAGGCTTTCTGAGTCCCCTTCCCACTGTATATTTTACAGAAAAGTGGCAGAAACCCTCCAGCTCCCTGTGGAAGAAGCTGTGGAGGAACAGGAAGAGCCTGATTATGTGGAGATGATGTACATCCCAGAGTCCAAAAGGCTGTCTATTCCCCCTTCATAAATCCTTTGGGAAACAAACACAAAAACTGTTAAAGGCTCCAAATTCTGTACATCCTGTTGACAAAAGGATGGACAAGAGGTACACTTTGTCAGGCCCAGGTATGGAGTATTTGTACCAACAATGCAGCCATGTTGTGGTCGTGCAGGCTGCAGCCTGTGATAAGGCTAACATACACTTGGCTTCACACACCCCAGATAAAGATTCCAGGAAGCTGGATGCCATGACAAAGAAACAGTACATGGCATCCTCCTTGGGACTCAGGCAGGCAAATTGCATGGCCTGTACAGCCAGGTACCAGAAGTCCAGGTGGGACACTGTACTGGCGCTGGCTAAGCAGGCTTCCCCTAGCTTGCCAAGGAGCTGGAGGAGGTGGCTACTGATGGAATTGAGGCATCAAAGGTACAATTTCATGCTGCTGTGGACTCCAGTGATGTGTCATCACGAGTCATGGCTACATCTGTGGCTCTTTGGATAATGGCTTGGCTCAGATGTACTAGCCTTTCACAGGACACCCAGACTAAGGCCATGGATTTCCCTGTGGTGGGTAATTCTCTGTTTGGGGAGCAGACATCTGAGGGCTTTTTGGTCTCAGAAAAAAGATCCTCTAACCAAACTAATTCCAGTGACTCAGACTGATCCAGGCTCTCCAGTGGTGGCAGGATCAGGACAACCTCAGACAGGAAGTCCCATTCATCACTCAGTCTCATTCTGTGGTTCTTGCCACAGATGCTTCTCTCCTGGGATGGGGAGCCCATCTGGGGACTCTCCCAGCCCAGGGAGTGTGGACTTCTCAGGAGTCTCTTCTCCATATCAACCTCCTGGAGCTCAGGGCATTTTTTTCTGGCCCTGCAAGCCTTCTCTCAGTCAGTACAGAACAAGGTGGTTCAGGTCAGGACAGACAACACCACCACCATGTGGTATATCAACAAGCAGGGAGGCACTCGGTCTACGGCCTTGTGCACGGAAGCCATGAGATTATGGTCCCTGGCTTATTCTCTACAGACCTCTCTCGTAGCAGTCTACTTTCCAGGGAAGGACAATGCGCTAGCAGATGCATTGAGCAGGATCTCTCAGGGCCATCATGAATGGTCCTGGACCCCCTAGTGTTAAAGGTGATTTTTTCAAGGTGGGGCACTCCAGAGATAGATCTCTTTGTAGCCCCAGACAATCACCAACTTCCTCTATTTTGTTGCAGACCCGCAGTCTTGGGCTCAGTCCCTCTGGATGCTCTGATTCTGAATTGGGAAGGAACATTTCTATATGCCTTCCCTCCTTTTCCCCTGCTGTTCAAGGTACTGGTCAAAATGAGGTCACAATCCTGCAAAGTGATCCTGATAGCTCCAGACTGGGAAAGGCAGTCTTGGTATCCTCTGTTGCTGTCTCTAGCAGTCCATCCTCCCCTGTCTCTTCCCAGGAATTACAGCCTGTTAACCTCCTCTCAGGGAAGGATTTGGTATCCAACCTTCAGTCTCTCAACCTCAGGGCATGGTTCTTGAAGAGTTAGAGTATGCAAATTTGCATCTGTCTCAAGGGGTTCTGGAAGTTTTCAAAGCCTCGAGAAAACCTGCCACCAGAAAAACTTGTAACTCCAAATGGAAAAGATTTAGTATTTGGT
This sequence comes from Neoceratodus forsteri, assembly GCA_016271365.2. Lineage (NCBI taxonomy): Eukaryota > Metazoa > Chordata > Ceratodontiformes > Ceratodontidae > Neoceratodus > Neoceratodus forsteri. The sequence goes on along the minus strand of JADMNL010000028.1, from coordinate 252,719,177 downwards.
GTTCCAAGAAACATATTTCCTCAGATACTGCTGAATTGTCTACAGTTCTGGATTACATGGTTCACCTCAATGGCCTAGGCCTCAGACCAGCTACTCCCAAGGTACTCTTGTCAGCTGTTTCTGCTTTTTTGTCAGTGGGAAAGCCCTCCTCATCGGCATCTCATCCTGTTTTCTGTAAAATTTTTCAAGGGATTGCTTCATACCAATCCCCCTTTTAGGGATCCTACTCCTGCTTGGGACCTTAATGCCTACATTGCTCAGCTTATGCAACCACCCTTTGAGCCTTTGTCTTCAGCAGAGCTTAAGTACTTGACTTGGAAAACTGTGTTCCTGGTAGCTTTTACCTCTGCCAGACGTATCAGTGAATTACAGGCTCTGTCAGTGGAACCTGAATTTATCTCTTTCCATATAGATAAGGTGGTCCTTAGAACCAATAGGAGGTTCTTACCTAAAGTGGTTTCAGACTTTCATTTGACCCAGTCCATGTCTCTCCCTGTGTTCTTCACTGATCATTCTTCTTCAGGAGAGAGAGAGAAGATTACACAGTTTGGATGTTAAATGAGCCCTTAGCTACTACATTGAGCGTGCTAAGGCACACAGGTTTGACTCCCTCCAGTTGTTTCTCACTTATGGAGAGATGGGAAAGGGCAAACCTGCCACTAAGAGAACTCGTGCCAGGTGGATTGTCTCTTGTATACAATTCTGCTATGAGAAGCTGGGCAAAATACCACCCTCAGGCCTGAGGGCTCATTTGATTAGAGGTACAGCTGCTTCCCTGGCTGCTGCCAGGGATATTCCTTTACTAGAGATATGCAAAGCAGCCACCTGGAAAACAGTTCATACGTTCACCAAGCATTACTCCCTGGATATCCAGGCTACAGTGATGCTCGGTTTGAATGCAGCAGTACTGCAGAGCCTATTCCCAAAGTAGGTTCGAATCCCTCCTCCATGGAGGTACTGCTTAGTAGTCTGCAATAGTCAGAATACAGCAAGACTTCATGTTGTTTGAAGAAAAAATTAGTCACCTTAGTAATTGTGTTTCTTCTAATGGAGTCTTGCTGTATTCTGACCTACCTCCCTGCCTCCCCTCTCAGAACCTGTTTTTGGGAAGTGGGCTGGCAGGTGCAGTGTTACACCCCCAGGGGTGCATTTGGGCATTCCTTCTTTTAGAGAGGGGGAATGGGTTATGTTTGTTAATTTAATAATCTTCAGTTGTTCACTACCTGATTTTTGGTTTTTGGATTTCTCGACTCAAGTCTTTTAGGGATCCAAAATATTTGTTTGCCATTTTGGCTAGTAAAAATTTTACAATTTCCACATAGTAGTTAGTATTAGCACGTAAGAATCTGACGGTTACGCTTCAAAGTGCAGCAGACAAAGGTTTGAACCAAGCTCGAGCTCAACATTCTATGCTCTGCATAGAATTTAACGCTTTACTTTCCTGGGCAGTTCGAGTGCTGGGGCTAACTGCAATAGTCAAAATACAACAAGACTCCATTAGAAGAAACATAATTACTAAGGTGAGTAATTTATTCTTCTCACCCTCACAGCTGTCCCCGATGTCAAAGGGGCTAAAAATACTTTTAAGTTTTTGACTCTGCCTGAGGAGACTGGCAGGATTGTCGAGCCATCTGAGGAACAAGGGGAAAATGGCAAAGGGCGTCTGATAGGTGGAGCCCTGATGCTAATAATGGCAATAAACGTAAAAGATCTTCTGATTAGATGATACCTTCAGTATCTGGAAAAAAGAAACAAAAGGAGAAACGCACCATGGTTCCTGTGCAGCAGAAAGAAGCAGTGCAACCAGTGGAGCAAAAGACGATGTTCTCCCCTGGAGGATATATATATAAAAAAAAAAAAAGAAAGTGGCAGGTTTCCAAGCCACGCAGGCTTTAGGGAACCTGGCCACTGCCCCCCTCCCCAGGTCCTGTACCCCAAGAGGCATCTGTGGAAGAAGAAGTGGAGGAACTGATAAGAGTCTGAAGTACCCCCTGAACAGGACTTTGGTTCCCCTCCAAGGGTAAAGATTTTTCCTCCTGTGTCGCCTTGGTACCCCAGATGATGGACACCTAAAACCTCCCATCCACGGAAATAGAAGTGGCTATAGAAGAGGCTGAATTCATGAGAATGTTGGGCCCTGACATCATCAGTGAAGGTTTCGGTTTCTATACAGAAAACATTGAAAAAAGGCAGGTGTCAGAGTTTGGGCCACATCACACTCTGCCCTTGTAATTGATAAGAAGGTGGAAGAAAGCTATCAGATGGACAGGGTGGGTCAGAATATTTATATACCTACCCTGACCATGAGAGGCATTACAAACTTGTGCATGTGAAAAAGCCAGAATTCCTATGGCATCACTTCCACCCAAGAAGGATTCCAGGAATAAGGCAAGGAAGGTGTATGCTATCTCTACCTTGCAGTTAAGGCAGACAGCATATCTGGTTTATATGACACACTGCAGGCAGGGTCTGTAGAACACGGTTCTGCCCATATGTGAAAGGTTTCACCTCGATGAGTATGCACATCTGGTCAACACGTGGCCATAGATGCAAATGACACTGCACCTTGGGCCCTGGCACACTCAGAGGCACTGACAAGGTTTATCTTGCTCAAGTTAACTACACTGACCCAGGATACCCAGGGCAAAGCAATGGATTTTCCCTTTGAAGTCTCTTTTTGAAAACAATAAAGAGGCCTATATTAGTAGAAAAGGCCTCCACTTCTTACAGGACTTATGGAAGGGGAGGACCAAATACAGCAGATCCTATATCCATTATGAATATACAAAACAGAGAGGTGACTGGAGAGACAGAGGCAGGAGAGGAGCAAGAAAAAAAGCCTGCTCCAGCTCTTCAACTGCAAGCTAAGCCAAACCCTTGACAGTTTCACCCAGGTCACCATTAACTCATTGCCAATTGGAGGGTGTCTTGCCCACTGTTTCAGGTAGTGGCAGGAGATTACCACAGACATGTGGGTCCTGGAAATAGTAGGCTAGGGTTTATACTTTCAGTTTGTAAAATTTCCAAGGTTAAACAGTCCAAGAGTCTTACCAGCTCACAGTCAGCAGCAAAAGGTTCTTCTGGGGCTGGAGATGATGAAGTTGATGCAGCTGAAAGCAATGGAAAAGGTCCCTGTTTTACAGATGAGAAAATGGTTCTTTTCCGGCCACTTTCTTGCCTCAAATTAAAATGGGGAATGCTGACCCGTTATGGACCTGCATTTCCTAAACAGGCACTTCTAAAAGGAACAGTTTAGGATGGTGACACTTGGATTAGTTATTTCGTCCTGAGAAAAGGAGGAGAATGGCTGAGGTCTCTTGATCCGAAAGATGCCTTCTTTCGTATTTTAATAATACCCAGCCAAAGGAAGTGCCTGTCTGAAGCTCATGTTAGGCACTGCACAGTACCAGTTGTCAGCAACGCCTTTCAGTCTGACATCAGCACCAAGAATGTTCACAAAGTGCTTAGGTGGCAGCATACGTTTGAAAAAGGGGGAAGGGGGTAGTAGTTTTTTCCAATCTGGTATTGGCTAATACTGTAAGTGGGAAAACAAAGGAAAAACAGCTCACTCATTACATATGGTAAAGTGCATGCTGGAAAAATTGGGTTTCCTCCTAAACTTAGAAAAGTCATACCTAAAACCCAGACGAGTACCGGAGTTCATAGTAGCAGCACTGAATATTGTGTGAAGGAGGGATTCTTGCCAAGGCACAGGGCAGAAACCTTCTGACAGCGCGAAAAAACATTCCTGGCAGGACAGAAAATGTTTACACAGAAATGTCCTTGGTTGTTAGCCACATGGCTTCAACCATAGCAGTAGTGCCGTGGGCTCAGTTACAGATGAGCGGTGTCCAGTACCACCTAAGAAGGCACTGGTAGCAGAGACCAGCCTCACAAGAACAGGTGGTACCAGTCACTCGCAGTTTGTTACAAGCACTGGGGTGGTGGAGAGGCATAAACCATCTCAGGGAGAGTATTACGTTTTGCAAATGCCTCCCACAAGGATCCTCACAACAGTTGCCTCACTGCTGGTGTCAGGAGGGAGGTCATCTGGAGGACAAGACAGTCATTGTTGTCTGGGACATGTAGGAGTGCAGGAAGCACATAAACCTGTTAGAGATCTTAGCAGTTTTCCTGTCAACGTAGTCTTTTTCCTCCCTGTTGTAAAGGGTAAAAAGTCCAGATAAAGACGGACAGTACTACAACAACCATGTATTATACAAACAAATGAGGTACCCGATCTACGGAGTAGACAATGCTGTACAGAGACAATGAGGATTTGGAACCTAGCACACTCCCTAGAAACAGCTGTAACTGCAGTACATCTTCCAGGCAAAGACAGTGTGCTAGCAGACTCCCTGAGAAGAATGAATCAAGGAAATCAGGAATAGTCACTGGATCAGCAAGTGTTGAACACAGTTTTCCAACAGTGGGGATTCCAGAAATGGATCCATTTGCTTCATGGAAGAACTAAAAACTGAAGTTATTTTGCAGACCACCGTCCTAAGGGACAGTCCCAGATGATGCACTGTGTCCCTATCTTGGAAGGGAAAGTTTCTTTGTCTTTCCTCCATTCCTATTCATTTAGACAGTCCTTTTGACTCTGAAGAGAGAGTCGGCAACAATGATACTGATAATACCAGACTGGGCCAGGCAGACCTGGTACTCCCTTCCGTTGACAGTGTCACACAGAACCCCATTCTCTCTGCCAGTGAGACACACCGAACCCCATTCTCTCTGCCAGTGAGAGAGACAGAACTCCCATTCTCCCACCGACTATTCAGGACTGGTTAGAATTGGTCTCTCAAATATAGAGACTGGAAGAAATTGCCTTCAAATTACAGCAACGAGTCCCTGCCTTTTTGAATGGATAGACCAGATGGGAGGTCTGGGGTCCCAGATGTTGGGGATGGGGACTCCCAGTGACCTCTAGGTCTGGCTGTGCTGCTCCTCGTTGTCTGCCCCCATCCCCTTTCTGGCAGATGATGCCGAGTGTCTGTCGGGGGAAGGTGGGGGTTGAGTGGCGGTCTGATTGAAGGGGAAGCATGATGGGTTAATTAGAGACCTGTGGTAGTGACATATTGTAGACTTTGACTGACCACCAATTTTACAATATTACAACTCTGAGAATCTACTATTTTATCCTTTTAAAGATCTAATTGTCAGAATGCCAAAGACTGTTAAGGGTTAACTTATATTGCACCTTGACCTTTTTAGTTTAAGATGCAGTTAAGCATCTGAATGTTTATTAAGTTTCTAGTGTTTTAAGAATTAAATGTGATGCTTAAGTATTATTGAACATATGTATGTAAAGTCTGCTTCTCAGCCATATAATTCATTAAGATGCACATAATTGAGAATAAATAGAGAGTGCTGCTGTACGACCTCTAATAAAATCCTTCTGTCCACTATTATCCATCTGTGGGAAACCCACAGTGGGATTTGATGGCACACTATTCTGATATAGGACAGTAGAGTTAGGAAAGAGTATTGATGGTGGCATCTCTTGGTTTAGTCCTTTGTATTTACAAATGTGAATATAGTATAATGGAATTAGTTCCTGGAAGTATTTTTTATAAACTCCAGGAAATGGTTTCCATGCTGGAAGGAATTTAAAATCAATAAAGAAGTATAAAAAAAAAAAACTCCCATTCTCTCTGCCTGTAAGACACAGTCTGCTCACACTGTCACAATGCAGGGTGAATCATTAGAACACTGCCTAAAGGCTTTGTTCTCGAAGAGCTGGAATATTCTGGGTTAAACTTGTTCAGTCAAGTATTGGAAATGTTAAAAGTGTCTAGGAAACCAACTACAAGGAAAACGTATTCCTCAGAGTGGACAATGTTGACCATTTTGTGCACCTGACATAAAATCTGTCTTCTGGAGCCAGACATATTTGTAGTATGGGATTATCTAATACACTTACAAACTCGGACTGAGGTCCTCTGCCTTTAAAGTGTGTTTAGCTGTTGTATCAGCTTATAAATTAGCAGGGGAAAAAAGTCACTTGCCTCACAACTAGTGTTCAAAAGATTTTTCAAAGATTTAAATCACTTGTATCCTCCCATGAGGGAACCTGTCCCTCCATGTGAATTGAACCAAGTTTGACACAATTGGTAGAGCCTCCTTTTGAACCCAGTAACTTTGGCAGATCTCAAGTACTTAATCTGGAAGAACATATTTTTATTAGCTATGACTTCTTCCAGGAGGGTTAGTGAACTGCAAGCCCCCTATATAGAACCAAATTTCATGATGTCCCATAGAGGTAAAGTAGTGTTAAGAACACACAGGAAATCCCTTCCAAACTGGTGTCAGAATTTAATTTGAACCATTTAGTAACCCTGCCTTTGTAGTTTCCCAGATCCACTACAGGTGAGAAGCTCCAAAGCCTGATATGAAAAGGACTTTTATTTGAACAGAACAAGAGAATCGAGAACCGACGGCATACACTTGTTTGTCATTTATGGCGCAGTAGACAATGGCAAGCCAGCAGCTAAGAAGACTGTGTCACAGTATATAGTCTTTTGCATTCAGTTTTGTTATGAAAAAGCTGGCAAGCGGCCACTCAAAGGCTTACGGGTGCACTCCACCACAACTACTGCTGCCACTGTGGTAAAAACGAGGGGCATTCCCTTGCAGGAGGTTTCTAAAGCAGTTGCCTGATCCACAGTATACAGCTTTACAAAACTTCACTACCTGTACATGCAGTCCAGAAGGGGTGCCAGGTTTGGAACTGCTGTACTGCAGAATCTTTTTTCCCTGCCTCCCGGGGTACTCCAGTGTACAGTATGTACTCACTTGCCACTACTAGCCCCAGCACTTCACGTCTAAACAGCCCTTCGTCAGGGGGGCGTTGTTAGACCCGAAGCGCTGGGACTGGTAGTGGCCAGTGAGCTTGTCTGTACACTGGTGTATAACTAAAACTGCAATACAACTTTGGAATAATAAAGCAGCCGGTGTGGATCCTTGTCTGGCGTGCAGGCATAGTACTTTTGTATTTTGGTGTGTGTTGGGCTAGCCACCCGTTCCTGCCTGCACCCTCCCTTTCCCATGGTTTCGCAGCTTACCTTTGGATCTTTTGCTCTCAGGGTACTGCCTGGAGTCTGCAAACTTGTATGACATCACTAGTAAACTCATGTTGTTAGAAAGAAAAAAATGCTGAATGTAGTAATGTTTCTTCTAAGGTGTTTACTAGTGATTCACACAAACCCTACCCTATCTCCCCTTCTAGAACCCTAAATAGAGTTCTGCAGAATAATCGGCTAACAGTTTATGTTTCCATTGCTTGAGCATTTCATTATCACAAACTTTACAGTTTTACCATGTGGTTTCAGCATTCTTACTACAATTTGGTTAACAAGGAATACTAGGATAGTTTAGATAGGTGGACTGTCTTTGGGTATTCAGAAATAAATCTGTCACTGGAATGCTAGGGAGAGTGTGATCACAGTGCATAGTGTGAATTTGCATATGCATTCAAATTCTGTCTCTAGGGCAACAACCCTTGCACAAGACGATGCAGGCTTGTATAAATCAGTAGTAAACCCCTTGGAAGAAACATCAGTACAACGGTGAGTAATTTTTACTTTTATCAAACACTTACTCACCACCATTGTATAAAACTAGTTATGTTCTGCCTAAAAAAATCCTGGATCATGATTGGTCAGAAGGAATCTTTACCAGTGGTTAAATCCATTTTTCATACAAAAAATGTCATTTCAACTGCCATCTTAAATACTTAAAAAAGTGACTTGCACAGGGAGCACTCTAAACCTGAGATGATCTTCGATGATATCTCTTGCTTAAGGCCATACCTATGGAACTAGAGCCACCAGGCACTAAGACCACACGGAAACTTTTTAGCTGGCAGTCCAGGAGGGGCCGCCCATGATGACGATGTCAGCCGATGATGTCCTTCCTAAACGTGGGAGGCCCTGTTCCCTCAGTTCTTTTCCTGCCACCGCACATCATACTCCTTGGAGACAACTCTGCTTCGGTCGATCACCAAATCTTCAATTTCTACCTTTATTTTATTTTCTCACCCTAGTTCATTCATCACTTTATTTATTAAAGTGATTTTTTGCCTTTGTCTGTGTCGACTGATCTCAAGAAACTCTTCAGATCCTACAGGTGTGGTCAGAAGATCTACGATAAAGATGACCATGATGCCTGTGTCTGCTGTCTCGGCGAAAGGCCATGATGTTAAGGCCTGCAGAGTCTGCCATAAATTCATCCAGGCTACCCGATGGTGCCGTTAGAAGGCACCAGAGTCCTTCCTCCTGCAACAGAAGGTCACCAGAATGGAGAAGGAGCTCCAGGAAAGAAGCTCCTTCACATCACCAGCTCCATCCATGGGCACCCACTCCTCCAAGGCCCAGGACAAATTGGCTGGTAAACACAAACACTGGGACAGGGCTAGGCCCAGGGAGAAAGCATCCCTGGTGTGCTTTCAGTCGCCGCTTCTAGTGCCAGCCGCTGCTGGGTCATCCGCCATCTCGGTGGCAACCCCCACTGCCGCCCACACCCTGTCCTCCACAGGACAGCTCTGGCAGTGCAGCCCAGCCCACTGGTCCTTCTTTGGCTGGCGATGGCTCATTGACATTGAGCATTCTGACACCCCTGCCGATGTTTCAGCCCCTGCCATTCAGAACCCTTCTTCCTCTGGGGCAACAAACGGGTAGTTCGGCCAGCAATAGCATGTTGTCACTGGGATTTCTGCCTCCCCATTGATACCTTTGACCATTTTGGCAACGTTGGGGATTCAGCCTTCCCTGTCGATGCCGAGACCTCCGCCTCTCTCGCCGATGCTTCAGGCTGCATCGCCATCATCGGGGCTCTGGCAATGCCAGTCACCATCGATGTCCAGACTATGCTGTCCTCCCTGTGGGAGTTTATGCACCACATTGCCCCTCCTCCGGGCCTGTAAACACCGGGGCCTACGAGGACAGCTCCCACGCTGATACTTTCTACATCGACTCGGTCTGCTCGCTTGTGGTCATCAACATCTTCTGTGCCTTATTCGGGGTCAGTTGATAAGGATGAGTGTAATCCTGATCTCATCCCACATGCGGAGGAGGAAGAGGGGGCTAGGAGCCCCCACTCCTACCTCCACTGTTTCCTCAGGGGAGAGGGCTCTGCCAGCTATAACCCGAGGTCCCCCCCTCCTTCATCTCGGTGAAAAAGCGGATGCAAACAACTGTGGGGGGGTGATGCTGAGGAGCAGGATGTTACCAGGAGAAATCTGGCTACATATTTGGAATTACCAGATCCCCCACCCCCACCCTACCCCCACTGATTATTTCTCCTCTGCTGGCTGCATTGGAGGATGCCACCATGGCTGCCTGGTACAGGCCAGATATGATCCCTGCAATGCCCAGAAAGGCAGACAGATTGTACCAGGCTCCCTCTGGGAAGCCTTTTTTCACAGGCAACCCCAGACAGATTCAGTGGTGATAAATGCTGTGTACGATAGGTCCAAGAGACCTTAGCACCTCAGCTCTCTCCCCCTGGGCAAGAGAATCTGCCTCTGCCACGCTGGCCCTCAGAATTATTAATTGTATTACCCATGTGGTCAAATTCCAGAACACCTTCTGGAAAAAGGCCAGAGCTGCAGCTCATGCCCTTCCAGAGGGCCCTCCGAGGCAGGAGCTGCTTAAAGCCCTCCAGTCCAGGGCAGATGTGGGTAAGCACATTTTGAGGTCTGCTTATGATGTCACAGATACCTCTGCTAGAGCAGCTGTGGTTGACATCTGCCTAAGATGGCATTCTTGGCTCAGGGTGGCTGACTTTGCTACTGATGTGCAACAGTCCATCTTGAATGACCCTTCAGAGGCTACAAACTCTTGGTGCTGTTGTACAGGGCATCCTTTCTGACCTGCAGGCCTCAGGGAGGATCCTGCGGTCAGTCCACTCGCTTTACCATACCCAGTCAAAAAGTGGGCAGAAGGTGCCTTTTTCGTTAGGCTTCCCACAGACCCAAGTTGGGTACCTGACAGCTAAGCAAGCGCCGAGCAGGAACTCCCCTGCGTGTCCCTACCTCCACAACCAGGAAGGCAAACCCTAGAGGCGGGGGTGCAGCCCAGCCGCTGGTTCTGCCTCAGCATGGCTCCTTGCCAAACCCCCACCCTTCAGCACCACAGGAGACGGTGGTAGGGGTTGCTTTTCCCTCTACCTGAACAGGCGAAGGGAGTTAACCACAGATATTTGGATCCTGCAGCTCATAGAGCAAGGCCACACTCCAGAGCTTCTGGAGTGGCCTCCAGATCTGCCTCGTTTCTTCAAGCTACCTTCCAGACCGCATTCTAGTGCTGCTGGAGGAAATTTGCAAGTTGCTACAGAAAAGGGCCATAGGGCCAGTTCCCAAAGATCAGAGGGTTCTATTTCTATTTCTTTCTAGTTCCCAGATCCACACGGGATCAGTGGCCCGTCCTGGATCTGAGAAACCTGAACTTCTGCATCCAGTACAAGAAGTTCTGGATGGTAACCCTACAAGGTCTGCTGCCTGTACAGCACAAGGGAGACTGGATATGCTCCCCAGAATGTAGGATGTGTACCTGCACATAAAGATTTGTCCTCCCCTTAGAAAGTACCTCAGGTTCCTGTTCCAGGGGGAGCACTACCAGTTCAGGGCATTGCCCTTTGGCTTATCTTCTGCACCACGGATCTTTACCAAATGTTTAGTGGTGGTGTCAGCAGCCCTCAGGAGTGAAGGATTATATGTCTTCCCCTAACCAGCTGTCTTACATCCTAGCACACACCAGACACCTGTTCCAAGCACTAGGGATCACGTTTAAACTGCCCAAGTCAGTTTTGACTCCTTGTCCGCGTATCCAGTACATAGGAGTTATACTAGATACTGATCAGGGTGCAGCCTTTCTGCTCCAGGACGGGGCAGAGCACCTGATAGCGCAGGCCCAGGAGCTTTACAGCAACAGGTGTGTCACGGCTAGGACAGTCCTGAGACTGCTGTACCTGATGGTGTCAGCCATTGTTCCGATTCCCCTGGCAAGGATGCACATGCGGATCCCCAGTGGACATTAAGAGTCCAAAGGGATCAACACACTGACAATCTAGTAACCTCTTCTGTCAGGAAGATACTTCAGTGGTGGATGGACCTGACCAGTTTGCTCAAAGGGGTTCCCCTTCTTTGTCCTTTCCCCTATCAGATCCTCACCACGGGTGCTTCAGGGATAGGTTGGGGGGAACACTTGAAGTGTCACCAGACGGTAGACCCAAAGGACATGAACCACTGTGGAGAGTCCCCTCCACATAAATGTCTTAGAGATGAGGACTGTTCTTTATGACTCGCAAGCCTTCCAGGCCCATCTGTCCCCAGGACCTCTGCTGGTGCAGATAGACAACATCAGTATAGTGCACTACATAAACAAGCAAGGGGGGACCCATTCTTACCCCCTCTGTAGGGAAATGATAAGAGTTTGATATTGGGCTCTATAACACGGTCTAGAACTATCGGCCTTCCATGTTCCAGGTGTCCAAAACGTCCTGGCAGACCGCTTAAGCAGGTCACTGTCCAAAATGCACAAGTGGGAGCTGCTGACCTCAGAGGTAGAAGACCTGTTTGACAAGAGTCATCCAAAGTTGAACCTTTTTTGCATCCCCACTCAATGCAAAACTGCCACATTTCTGCTTGCTTGCTCCACAGCCTGGAGTTTTCTGGTGAGACACATCCCTGTCCTGGAAAGGGAGGTTCCTCTATGTCTTTCCTCCCTTCCTGCTAATTCAGAGGGTGCTGCTCAAGCTTCAGATGGAGGGAGTGGCTCTGATCCTCATTGCTTCTTTCTGTCCTCATCAGATCTGGTTCCCCTTACTGCAGCAGTTCGCAGTAGAACCTCCAGTGCCCCTACCCCGTGCAAAGGCTTGCTCTCTCAGGAACAGGGCACCCTGCTCCATCTGGACCTTAAGTCACTGCACGTCCGTGCCTGGCTCCTGAAGACATAGCCATGGCTAGATTTGGGGTATCCCAAAAAGGTGACTGATGTCCTGGTGGCTGCTAGGAAGCCGTCCACCAGGGCCATTTATTCCATGAACTGGAAGCACTTTGCTCTGTGGGTGGCTTTCCATCATTTGAATTCTTTCAGTTGTCCAGTGAGTCAGATTCTGGAGTGCATGCTGTTCCTCTCAAATTCTGGCCTGCAGTACTGTTCCATTAAAGTGCACCTGGCTGCTATTTAAACCTTCCATGTGCTCGCTGATGGCCATACACTGGCACAGCTGGAGGTGTCCCGTACATTTTTGAGAGGCATTCTTCATCTGAAGCCTCCCATCCACAGTCCAGTCCTGCATTGGGACTTAAATTTTGTGTTGGAGAAACTTACTTTGGCTCCTTTTGAGCCAGCTGTAACATGCAAGTTATGCTTTCTGTCATGGAAAGCGTTATTTTTAGTTGATATTACTTCTGCTCGACTGATTGCTGAGCTTCAGGCTCTGATGTGTGAGTCGCCTTATTTGGTTTTCCACAAAGACAGGGTGTCTTTGCGTACCAACCCTACGTTTTTACTGAAGGTGTTGTCTGGATTTACCCTGAATCAAACCATCCACCTGCATGTTTATTTCCCAGAGCATACCAGTCAAGGGGAAGCATTACTCCATACATTAGATGTAAATAAAATACTCAGATATTATGTTCCTCTTATGAGAGACTGCAGGAAGTCCTCACAGCTGTTTGTTTCTTTCACCCCTGGGTAAGAGGGCATACCAGTTTCAAAACAGTGCCTGTCCAAATGGCTGGCCAAGTGCATTGTTTTCTGTCCTAGGAAGTACGATATGGAACTTCTGGGGTTGTGCGTGGCCATTCAGCCAGAGGCATGTCCACCTCTGCTGCCTGTTTTAGGAATGTGTCAGCCTCTGAAATCTGTGCTGCTGCCACTTGGAGTATTGTCCACTTAAATGAAACACTACAGTCTGGACATTGCCTCTAGGAGAAGGGCAGACTTCGACCTGGCAGTGCTTCAAAGCCTTCTGTCTTAGGCCTGTAGCCTCCAGCCACCCAGACTGCCTCTCTGTCTGTACTGCTTGAGATTCATTCCATCGGTGTGGCCTGATGCAAGAGATATCCTTGAAGAAGATAATTATACTAAGAACTTATCGTAACAGTAGATCTTCGAGAGACTCTTGCATCAGGCCATGCTGTTCCACCTTCCATCCCCTTGGCCTTAGGGCCTCTCTTCCTCCAGGATGATTTCCCTCTGTTTCAACTTGCTTAGTGGTGGGAACCTCTGGCTCTCCCTCAGCTCCCCAGGAGGAGATCCTCTGCATATGGTCTCTGGCGGGGAAACTTAGAGTGTGCGGGGCTGCCCACGTTTATATAGGAAGGATGTCATCGGCTGATGTCGCCGACGTGGTTGGCCCCTAGTGGACTGCTAGCTAAAAAGTTTCCATGTGGTCCTAGTGCGTGACGTCTATAGTTCCATAGGTGTATCCTGATGCAAGAGATTCTCTCGAAGATCTACTATTATGGTAAGTTCTTATGTATCTGAACTTTTTGTATTAACTAGCCACCAGGAGGTTTAGAAAATGATTTATGAATTAAATAAAAAAAGATACTGGTTTGGTAGAAAACAAATTTACCTCTAGTTTCCAGCGCTGTCAGCAAGCTGATAAACCATACTGCAAATCGTGCAGGCACTGCCATGACTGCTGCCACCAAAAATCCCTCTCACTCACCCAGTAAGTAACATCCAGCGATTCACACACACAGAAGTAGCTAACAAAAAAAAAAATGAATCAGAACTTTGTAGAAATGAAGTAACTATAATGAAACCAACTAAATTGGTGATTAATTTGTTTTATGACTGGTATGAAGAAAACATTCACACTGATTTGAAAACTGCACCAGTAGCTAAGATAACTGAAGCACTTAGAATGTTCTGCAGTGCAGTCTGAAACACCTCTAGCTATGAGTATGGAAGTAGTTTTGTCAGCCTTCAGTTCCAATTTACCAGATATATTTATGACCCCGTGTAACCAGATCAGTAAATCTAATGAATGGCACTTGTTTTACAACAGTAAATAATGTCTTCACAGGCGACGTAAAACGAATCCGCCGTGAAGAAAAAGACAAAGCCGCACATCATCCCCCTTTAACAATGGCTGAACTACAGTTCCTGAGAGAATCGCCAGCTTTGAGTCCCAATACTGCAGTGGGCCTAGTCAGAAAAGTCTGGTTAGAAATTCAGTTAAACATGGCCCACTGTGGAAACGAAGGCATCCGATCCTTTAAGCCAACATCTTTTGAAATAAAAAACACAGAAAATGGCACACGTTACTTAACAATGGCATTGAACGAAGAGACTGAAAATTATCAGCCACATGACACCACAAAAGAAACAGCTCACGGCTTTCTTTTTGAACAACCAGGAAATCCTCTGTGTCCTTTAGCCAGCTATGTTAAATATATCTCCAAACTGCCCCCAAATGCACCATCTCTTTTTTGCCACCCCCGGCGCCAGCCACAGGAAGTGCTTGATAAAGTACCCACATGGTATACCAATGAACGCATGGGCATAAATTTTCTCAGCAACTTGCTGCCAAAAATTTGCAAAGAGTCTGGATTGCGAACAATTTACAGTAACCATTCCCTACGTGCCACAGCAGCTAAAATGCAATCTGAGGCAGCACTAGAGACCAGACAGACATTGTCGATCACTGGTCAGAAAAATGAAGCTTCCTCACAAAGCTTCTGGAAGCCCAATTTGGAAGACCAGCAGCAGTGGAGTTCAATACTGTCTGGCCCCAGCCAGCCTTCTGAACAGTCCGAATTACCAAGCTCCAGCTTCTTACGGAGTGAAAAACATGATGCCGAAAAGTATGAAAGCAGCAGATCACTTTCACCTAAACCATGGTCTAAAAACCATGCACCAAAAGACAGTTGTACAACTACCTACTGCACCCAGACTCTGCAAGAAAAAAGCTCTACAACCATTGAACTAAAACGTAAAAAACATGCCGAAAAACAAGCAAGCTTCTTTAAAAGCGAAATGTGGAATGAAAGCTTCCCAGATCAAAGAACAACCCTTTCTTGCTCCCAGGTCATCAAAAAGAAACAATCGACTACAGTCGAGTTACAGCACACTTCCAGCAGCCCACCTCATTATGCCTCCAGCACAATTATTTCCAGCCAGAGCCTTCTCCCTGAACTCACAGAAATCCGAAGCAACCTCGAAACGCTACCATCCACAAGCACACTTCATGCACAGTTACAGACAATGTCCACTGCTACAAAAACCTCTCTGCAAAATGAGAATGAGACTCCGACTCCACCCCACATGCCTTACCTCTCCAACTTCATCAACCACGGCACAGTGCAGTTCCATTTCCACACCAAATAGATAACAGGCTGTATGCATTTATAGAGCCAATGATTTTCAGTTTTCAAAAAAATGGTCAGTTCCATTTGGCAAAATCTTAAAATCCATTTTTTTCCGGGGGGGAGGGGGGGTCCCTTAAATTGAGGGCAAATCAACATGTTAAGTGCAAAACTTTGGAATAAAATGGAGGTTTTTGCCCAAAAAGCTGGTGCAGGGTGGAGGTTTTAAAGAAAAACTGACTCCCAAGTGCTGGTTTAAAAATGACCAGTTCTGTTTTTTAACTGCATTTTCCATTCAAAACAGAAAATCATTGGTCCTATATTTACAAAACCAGTTAACTTTTCCAAATGAAGCTACAAGTTGTGTTGTATGATAGCTGTTATGCAAGTTGTGTTATATGAAAAACATTCCAACATATGAAACAAATAAGTTCAAAAAACAACTTTACAGACTTAAAAAGAGCATATTTCAAGTTCCTTATTTTGTTCTCTTATTTATTTAATGCATTGAAACATTCGTTCTAAAAGTTTTAAGAACTTATAAAAAGAATATTCTATTAAAAAGCATATTTAAATTTACTAATACTGTTCTACATTCTCTAGTTTCTTATGAATGTCCTGTTCAATTTACTTTTACTTTTCAATTTACTATAAAACAAAAGAAACTATTTTTTGTGGAATGATCAATTCATGTTTTATTTGGAAAAAAAATTAAAAAAGTGTTTTAGATAATTTTTGGTCTCAGAACACATTATTTCTACTAACTACCAATTGTATAATTGCAGTAAGGCACTACAGGGCATGTGTAATTGGGTGACATAGACACTTCTCGTGTAGTTAAAGTCAAACACCACACGAGGCATGGGTAAATCCCTCAATAACCTATGCCCTATCAAGTCTTATTGTTTGCTTATTTATTGTTTTTTTTAGTAACTGGATAGGCACATTGGAGCAGAAGTCCCTTTTACAGGGGAACCATAATTAGTTACATTAAGGAACATACAAGTATCCTACATCAGTAGTGGCAAGAAGAGCAAGTGAAACAAAATAAGTCAAGCAGATCAGTTATACATGGGTAATACAGGAGAGGAAAATGTGCTGCAGTTGTATAGAGTACAGAGCTTGAATCACTGGACATAAACGTAGAACAGCCGCTGTATGCTGCATTGCTTAAAAATATGTCAGCGTCCAGGTAGAATATAGTTCCACACATAATACCTTGTGCTGTCAGATAGGAAGTCTTCACATGTATTTGGTTTTGGAAAGGTGCAATATAAATAAAGTTTATTATTAGTATTATTATTATTTACATGATCTTACTTCGAGAAACAGCTCTTGCAGCAGGTTACACCATTAGGACTGAAGCCAGCAGGCGCCAGGACCCCACAGAAATTTTCTGGCTAGCAGTATTCAGCGGGGACTGACGTCCTGCCCCCGATGTCGGGCATAGTATATAAGGGGGCGGTCCCCCAGAATCCCCAGTTCTTTTCCCGCCATCGACTTGCCAGCATCGGCCTCTCGGTCTCTACCTAGCGCACAACGACTTAGAACTTCAAGAGTTTCTACCTAACTAATGTGCTCTCCAATTCCTTCATTTGAGGGTCACCTTTCAAAGTGTGCCTGCGGAAAACAGATCCCTTTCAAGGATCCTCATTCTTCCTGCGTGCGTTGCTTAGGCCCGGATCACGATACCAAGGCCTGCACCTTTTGCCAGGGGTTAAACAGCCGCACCAGGATCCACCAGAAGGCACTTCAGGCTTACCTGCTAGAGGAAAAACTTAGTAGGATGGACAAAGAACTTTGCTCAAGGGGCGATAATTCCTCCAAGGTCCACAAACACCAGGACAAGCACCGGGAGAAGGCAAGATCCAGATCCCCGAACCGGGTCTCGGATTCGCGGAGCTGAGGCTCCACCCAGTCGGACCGCTGTCCCTCCAGGGCCAGGTCTCAGCCCCCTCCGGGCTTCCAGCGGTTCTTCGACTCTTCAGCCCATTAAGACTTCCAGGCCCTCAGCTTCCTCTACTCCCTCTCGGGCCTCTTCAAAGTCCTCTGAACGCCACAAGTCTTCCTCTTCCACCCGACGTCGGGACCCCGACTCCCAGTCAGTCTCCCAGCCCCCAGGGGCCTGGATCCTCCACCCAGGAAGACGAAGGACCTGACGTCCCTCAAGCGGACGATGGTCCCGTCGGCCAAGCACCCGACGTTGGCCAAGCACCTGAAGTCGGCCAGGCGTTTGCTGGAGCCGAGAACATCAGCCAAGCACCAGGCGCCGGCCAGGCGTTCGCCAGACCCAAAGTCGTCGGGCAAGCGACCAACGTCGACTTCACTGGGACCGAAGACCGCCCCCCAGTCACCGGTAGACACCGGTCACAGGGATTCCACAGGGACTCCACGGAGGGGACACCGCGTTACCCGAAGACCAGGCAGGCGACACAGAGGATGCTGAACTTCCGAGGGAACCTTCGCCCACCCCAGAGACACCTGAGGACCCGATCCCGGCGACAGACCATCAGCGCCAGGCCCGTTGTCGGGCATGAATATTCAAGAAGTAAAGAAACTCTTTAATTTCTGGTGGGACACTATCCGCAAAGACGTGGTCCCAGTGAAAACTTCTCCTCCCCCTTCACCTCCTACACCCCCTCCTCCACCCCCTCCTCCACCACAGGGGCCAGCAGGATGACCACCAACCCCCAAGTAGCAGACTCCATCTCCTAGGGGTAGATCCCAGGATTGGAGAAGGCCTCCCTCAAGATCTCCATCAGGGTCTCCCAGCCCCAAGTGACCCAGACGTCGGCGGTATACTCCGTCGGGGGAGGACTTCAGATCGGATTACTCCAGATCTCCTTCTCCACTCAGCATTTCATCACTTGACCCACATGACCTTCCCAGGTCTCCGGATGATCCCGCTTTCTCTGAGATCATGAGGCACATCCAGGACAACATGGGGTGGGATGCTGCAGACCTCACCCCGGAAGGCAGCGCCTTGCCCGTTATCTTCGGCAGAAAAACCTAAAGCCTGTGGTAGTGCCACCTTTGCAGACGTCACTAAGGCTGCGTGGAAGCGCCCGCACTCCACTCCTGCGGTGCCGAAGAAAGCTGACCGCCTGTACAAGGCCCCGAGAGAGGACTAGTACCTTGTTCAACAACCTCTGGCAGACTCCCTGGTCATTACGGCCTCTCATGACTGGTCCCAAAGACCGCAACACATGAGCACACAGCCACCGGACCAGGAATCCAAACAATTGGACGCCCTGGGGAGACGCATGTATGCGGCCGCTACATGCTCCATCAGGTCCCTGAACTACCTAACCCACATGGTACGGTTTCAGAACGCCCTATAGGAACAGAGCCAGGACCTAGTTGATAAGCTTCCAGATGGCGCGCAGAAGGTGGAGCTCCTGAACCTTCTCCACACAGGGTCTGATGTGGGGACCTAGGTATTACGAGCCGCATATGATTCCGCGGACTCTTCTGCCAGAGCTGCAGCTTCAGGCGTCTGTCTCCGGTGACACTCTTGGCTCCGTGTCTCCAGCTTCACCCCAGATGTACAGAAGAACATTCTTTACGTTCCCTGCAACAGTGAAGTACTTTTTGGTGAACCCTCCGAGAAGGTGATCACCAAATTTCAGGACGCTGGGAAGGCAGTCAGATCTGTACAGGCCATGTACAGACCCAGGCCCGATTCGTTTCGTAGGAACCAGAGCGGTTTTCGCAGCCAGCGACAAAGGCAGCAGCCACGTTCCGGCCAGCAACAAAGGGGCACCTTTCAGCGGGAAGCCCAGGCTAAGTCGTCCCCAGGCAGAGCCCAACGCTACACTAAACCGGCCCAGCCTGCAGGGACCAGTGCAGCCACAGAATGACTCCTTTCTGGCCCCCCCCCTTCCTCTGGATCAATGGGTGCAAAAGGTCTGGGGTCGCATCGCTCGCCACTTTTCAGGGTGGCAGTCGATTACCACTGACCGGTGGGTTCTCCAGTTGGTCAAGAAGGGCCACTTCATAGAATTTCTCGACCACCCACCGGCAAGACCTCCCCAGCTTTCCTGTTACTCAGGTCAGCATGCCCTACTTATACTGCAGGAGGTGCTCGCGCTCCTCGAAAAAGAAGCGATAGAGCATGTTCCATGGAACCAGAGGGATGCAGAATATTATTCTCACTTCTTTCTGGTTCCCAAGAAAACAGGGGACCTCCATCTGATACTGGACCTCAGCGACCTGAACGAGTCGGTCCTGTACAAACGCTTCCGCATGGTGACCCTCCCAGGTCTGATTCCCGTGCTCAAGCAGGGCGCCTTTCTAGCGTCGTTGGACATGCTGGACGCTTACCTGTATATTCCCATTGCTCAAGCGCACAGGAAGTTTCTGCGCTTCGAGTTTCAGGGCCACCATTATCAGTTCCGAGCCCTCCCCTTTGGACTGTCATCTGCAGCTCTGGTATTCACGAAGTGTATGGCAGTCATAGCGGCGACTCTGAGGAAACAAGGCCACTACGTGCTCCCCTACCTGGACGACTGGTTTCTCATGGCGCCCTCTCGGGAAGCCTTGATGTCCGCCATCCATTATACTCATTCTCTGTTCGAGACGCTGGGCATCATGATCAGTCTAGAGAAGTCACACCTGGTTCCGTCACAGACTCTGCAGTTCATAGGCGCAGTTCTGGACACCGTCCAAGGGAAAGCTTTTCTTCCCCAGGACAGAGCGGAACACATCAGATCCCTCACCAGGGATATTTCGGCGAAGAAGACCGTTACTGCCAGACTGGTCCTTTGACTGCTCGGACATATGGCAGTGGCTGTTGCAACAGTCAGGCTTGCTCATCTCCACATGCGGGTCACCCAGTGGATGTTACGGGTCCAGTGGGATCAAAAGCAAGACTATCTGCAGCTTCCAGTCCGGATCACGAAGACCGTAATCTGGGATTGGCAATGGTGGCTAGATCCGAAGAATCTATTGGCAGGGGTCCCCTTCATTGCGCCGTCTCCGATTGTGACACTCTCCACAGACGCCTCAGGGCTCAGATGGGGAGCACACCTCGATGGTGTCCAGTCTCAGGGCCTGTGGATGGCCCAAGAGACTCATCCCCACATAAACATCCTGGAAATGAGAGCAGTTCTTTATGCCCTGCAGGCCTTCCAGTCAGAGATTCCACTGGGTACTCTTCTGTTACAAACAGACAATTTCGCAGTGATGCATTACCTCAACAAACAAGGAGGTGCCCATTCCTACCCGCTTTGCAGGGAGGCCATGAGGGTGTGGGATTGGGCTTTGCAACACGGCACAAACCTCATTGCTGTTCATGTCCCAGGAGTGGACAACATCATCGCAGATGGCCTGAGCCGCTCTCAGGCCAGAGTCCATGAGTGGAAACTACTCCAGGAGGTAGTAGAGGATCTGTTTCACAGATGGGGTACACCAGAGTTAGACCTTTTCGTGTTCCCATCCAACGCAAAACTGCCCAATTTTTGCTCGCTAGATCCAGGGCCTGGTGTTTTCTGGCGAGACGTGCTGTCCCTCTCCTGGGCGGGCAGAATCCTCTATGCCTTCCCCCCCTTTCCGTTGATCCAGAGGGTTCTTCTGAAACTTCGCAGAGAGCAAGCGACGCTGATACTCATCGCGCCGTTCTGGCCCAGGCAGATCTGGTTCCCTCTACTACACGAGCTATCCCGGGAACCTCCGGTGCCTCTGCCAATCAGCTCTCACTTGTTGTCTCAGGAGGAGGGCTCCTTGGTCCATCTGGACCTTCGTTCGCTGAGCCTGCACGCTTGGCTCCTAGAGACATAACCATTTTGCGACACGGGGTCTCGCAAGAGGTAGCTGATGTTCTGGTGGCTGCAAGAAAACCAGCCACTCATGCTACTTACACCATGAAATGGTGCCATTTTTGCCTATGGGCTCAAGCGTGGGGGTTTTCGCCTCTAGATTGTCCAGAAAAGTCGGTCTTGGACTGCCTCCTGTCTCTCTTTCAGACAGGCTTGGCCTATTCCTCGATCAAAGTACACCTCTGTGCCATCTTGGCCTATCATTGCCCTATAGGCCAACGCACCATATCTCAGTTGGACATGGCACGAGCCTTCCTGAGAGGTATTCTCCACCTTAGGCCTCCGATTAAGGATCCGATTCCACCATGGGATCTACCCTTTGTCCTGGAGCAGCTTACGCTGCCACCCTTTGAACTAGCCGCGGATTGCGAGCTACGTCTTCTTACTTGGAAGACGTTGTTTTTAGCTGCCGTTACCTCGGCCCGAAGAATTTCTGAACTTCATGCACTCATGTGCAAAGAGCCTTATTTGTTTTTTCACCAAGACAGGGTATCCCTACGAACTAATCCTAAGTTTCTGCCTAAGGTGGTCTCCGCTCTTACCCTTAATCAAGATATTGATCTACCAGTGTACTTTCCTAAATATTCAAATCGAGGAGAGGCCCTGTTGCACACCCTGGATGTGCATAGGTGTCCTCGATACTACCTGACCAGAACCAAACACCACCAAAACTCGGACCAGCTTTTTGTCTCCTTTGCCCACAGGATGTTGGGAGCTCCTGTTTCCAAACAGTCGCTATCCAGGTGGCTCATTCAGTGTATTACGTTCTGTTACCAGAAGCGCAACAAACTCTTACCGGGTGCGGTCAAGGGTCATTCCACAAGGGGGGTGGCTACCTCCTTTGCGGCCCTTAAGAATGTGTCCACCTTGGCCATCTGTGCTGCAGCTACTTGGAGCTCCGTGCACACTTTCATCAGACATTATATCCTGGATATTGCATCGAGGTGAAGAGCAGGTTTTGGTCTAGCAGTCCTTCAAGGACTTCTGTCCTAGGCTGTGGTTTCATTAAGAATTTCTACCTTCCCTCCTCCCAATGGTGTGGGATTTCCATTATTGCTTGGGAATCTGTCCTAATGGTGTAACCTGCTGCAAGAGCTGTTTCTCGAAGTAAGATAGTACAGTTACGTAAGAACTTACCATAACAGTAGATCTTCGAGAACAGCTCTTGCAGCAGGTACTTTCCCTCTCACCATCCCCGCTGGAGGTAGATTCTAGTTTCAACATCCTTCTCCAAGGATCAGGTGTCTCAGCATCTCTCTGACTGCCATTTGATGGCTGATCCTCAGTCTCCTCTTCTGATGTCATCCAGTGGCTGGGAGTCTCCAGCGGGAGAACTGGAGATTCTGGGAGACCGCCCCCTTATATACGATGCCTGACGTCGGGGGTGGTCCCCGCTGAATACTGCTAGCTAGAAAATTTCCGTGGGGTCCTGGCGCCTGCCGGCTTCAGTCCTAATGGTGTAACCTGCTGCAAGAGCTGTTCTCGAAGATCTACTGTTACGGTAAGTTCTCACGTAACTGTACTTTCAGCAGGGAGAGCATACTGAGCTGGTACCAGCTCGTTTCCAGATGCATCCTGGGGAAAGGGGATGGGGAGCAATGGAATGCAATAATCATGTCAGTGGATACAGTGCAATACAAAAGAGGATAGCATTAAAATGCATATATAATGGCTAAGCAAAAGAGAAACTAAAAATTACTTCAGATATGTGTATATTGCAGATATGTATATACTGGTAGAAAGAACTATAAAACAGACTACTGGACAGGAGAGATAAAGGGGGTACAAACAACTGAGGAGAGAGACCCAGGGATCATCATTAGTGGCAGTCACGAGTACTCTGCTTGGTGTAACAAAGCATATGGAAAGGCAGAAGGGATGCTGGGGTGTATAGGAAGGGGATTTAATAGTAGGAGGGAGGAGGTTATACTGCTCCTGTGCAGGTCCTTGGTAAGGCCACCCCTAGAATATCGTGTGCAGTTCTGGAGTCCACAGCTCATAAAATACAGGGGCAGCAGGGGAGGTCATATGAGATTAGGTTGGTAGATCTTAACATGTATTCATAGGAGGGGAAAAGGGGATATAATTGTGGCATACAAGTGTTTTCAAGGAATCAGTGGGGTAGATTGTAAGGTCTTTCTCATGAGGAATGAGGGTGCAGTGTGTCTAGAGGGCACAGGTGGAGACTGGTGGAGAGGAGGTTCATGGGTGATGTGAGCAATTTCTTCAGTGAGCAGGTGGTGGGTGAATAAAACAGACTACGTTGAGAGGTGGTTGAAGCCAGGACTGTGGCAGAAACTGGCCCATGGGTATGTGGCTAGGGTTCGAAAGCAAACCCTTGTCACTGGGGTGGGAGGATCATGCATCCCAGGGGACGCTCTCCTCTCCTAGGGAGGGTGGGGAGCCATCCTCATTGCAGTCTGTGTGACCACTGGTGGCAGTGCGGCTGATGATGCCTGGGAGGGAGCGATGCAAGGCCTAGGACAGGCGCAGTGCACACTTTACGTGCCAACATGCCTTGGTCCTCCTGGGTGAGCAAGAAGAAACTAAGGAAAAACAACCAACCTTGCAGGGTGACTCATCACCTGCATCGCAGGCCCCATACGCTTGACTGCGGCTCCTCCTAGCTCCAAGAAAAATACTGGCTTGAGGTTGCCTCAGGTGGGTCCCATTGCCCACCCAGGACCCAGGTGAAAGAGCCCTGCTGTGGGGGATGAATTACGGGTGTACCCCGGGTGGAGAGGTAAATCCCCAGAGACTGCGAGAACTGGGACTGGGGGCTTGGCAGGTAGAGTAAGGGAGCCAGTTGGAGAGAAGGGGATCAACATCTTAAAAAAAAAAAAAAAATGGTGGGATTTAAACTTGGACAGATATAAGGGAATAGCAGGACGCACAAGCAAAAAAGAGAACGGGACACCTGGGGAGGGGTGGTGACCTGCAGCAGATCCCATTGGAGATGGGGCAGTTCAGGAAAGAAAGCAGGGCTGACTTCCGCTCACTTGAGCAGCACTTTGATGATTCGGAGCAGCAGATTGCCGAGATTGAGGAGCGCAGTGATCGTAGATAACAACTACTACTCGCTGTTCTTGTCATGTACCAAAAACTACAGAACAGATGTACAGATCTGAAAGTCTGTGGGAGGTACAAGGGCTTGCCTAAGGACACAAAGGACCCTGCATCTCTGACTTCCTTGATGCTTTCCTTTAAAGAGTTGTTGGGATTCCTAGAGGGGTATGCCCTGCAAATAGAATGGGTTCATAGAGCAACAATCAAGAGAGCAGTGAGTCCTGCAGCTTGCGTTTGCTCTATTGTGATAGTTTTTTTTTTTTTAAGCTACTCAATTAATCAGGACCTGCTACAGGAGTCTGGAAAGCTAAAGATCTTGTGTACTAGAGCTAGCCAATTTATTTTGGTTGTGGTTATGCGACTGAGGTCTTTGAAAATCACAGAGCAAATGGCCCTTAAAAAAAAAAAAAAAGTTCCCTAGCAACAAAATATAAAATTTCAGATGCCGCTTCCTGCTAGTCTTAATAGTGAGCTTACTTGGTAGGATTCAGCAGTACTCTTCCTTTGGGGAGGCAGACCTAATGCAACTGTGAGATCCATATCCACTCCAGCCTATGCTGCAGTGATGCAAAGGCAAGGAGCGTACTGCTGCATGGAGCTCAACAGAGTCAACCAAGAAAGCAAGGAAACAGCAGGCAGTGACCACACTGGCTGATATCAGCATTACTGCAGTCTTTCTGTGGGATGTCGCATCAAAAATGGGATCTTCCCCCGTATACAGAGACAGAGGGCCATGAACTACCCATGGCTGATTGGGAGGTAACCGTAGACTGAGCTGCCAGACAGGGTAAGGGCTACCTTTTACTTTCATTAACTGTTGTTTCTGTATTTCCTTAATTAAGGGGCTCTAAGAGGATTTGCATTTTACCTTGGGCTTGAGACTGATTGAATTTAGGGGTTGGGACTCGTATACTTGAGAACCCTATAAGATCTGCACCTGAATCCCCAAGAAATCTTTGTGGGAGATGACTTGAGACGATGACTGATGTGGTCGCTGGGGTCTCCTTGTACTGTTTGGTTTGATTCCAGCCACTTCAATCAATCAGTCAATAGCTTTATTTTACCAGGCATAGACACCATTGAGCAAGCTAATTTTCAGGGTGGTCCTGGACAGATAACAATACAAAGCAAAACAAGCAGTACAGTAAGTACAAGGCATGGAAGGAGCAGAATTTTACAGCATATACACAAATGTCCAGTAAATAACTGACCTGGCAGGAATTACAAACAGTGCCAATACAGGTATAAAAATTGTACAAGGTGAGGAGGGTCATCAATCCTAATCAACATCTGCTGTTGGAAATAGACAGACAAGGTAAGGACGGATGCAGCTGCATGAAGGAAAGGAGGGAGAAGATGTGAAAGACAGAGGTATCTAAACGTGTACAAGGAGCTGTAGGTCACTTATGAGGAAGGGACTTGGTAGGTGTTCAGATTGCCGGAGGGGAAAGTAAATAGGGAAGATCATTTTTGTCTGAAGCAGTTGCAGTTTTCTCTCAAGAAGTCTGCTAGCGTCTTTTTGAATGTGGATGGGTTTGGAAGTGATGACAGTTTTAGTATGCTTTGCATGGAGTTCCAAAGGGATGGCAGGGAGAAGTTAATTGCCGCCAAGCCAAAGGAGGTATTTGCTCTAGGAGTCTGAAAGCAAAGTATTGAGAAACATCTCAGACCGTAGAGACCCTTAGCATGCACAAATAAATTACAGATATATTCTGGGAGCTTGTTTGAGAGAGCCCTATGTAACCAAAGTAGAGCATTTCTTTTCCTCCTAGCTGATAGGGAAGGCCAGCCCGATTCCTGGTAGAGTAGACAATGATGGGTACGTAAGGGTAGATTAAGGATGAATCTAAGGGCCCGGTGGTATAGTATGTCAAGTTTACAGAGCAGCTTTCTCGGAAAGTGAGAGTACATAAGGTCAGCGTAATCCAGTAAGGGTAAGAATGTAGATTGTACTATTCTCATTCTAGCATCTAGGGTTAGTAGGCGTCTAATCCGGTAGAATATGCCACTTCATGCAGGCTCAACCATGGAACTTTAAGTTGGTCCCCAACATGCTACATTTTTCGGCCACATTCTGATTCCAGACAGAACACATTTCATGTATGAATTTCAACATTGTTCCAGTATGGGTGATGCATGTCCCTGACCTTGACATAGCATTGGGGGGGGGGGCTATCGAAATAATATCATGAAAGTAAAATATCCTTACTGACTTGGTACTGCCATGAGCGGGACAAAAAGTAATGTTTAACTACATCATGCACCCTACAAGGTTTGAGCTTCCCTATATTGACATCATCAGGAATAATGTAAAATAAAAATGCAACTCATGTTGTTCCATAGGCTAAAACTTACTTCTAGGGACATGGATATGTTGTTCATCCACACTCATTGGCAGTATCCTTGCCGCTTTAAATCTTGCCGGAAGGTCTTCAAGCTTGCTCCTCCCACCCACCCGGGTGGTATAACTCTCGGCTCCGCCCCATGACGCTAGATCTTCCTTACCGCTTGGAAGCTCAGGTTCCTCCTTAACGCTCTGCGTTTGTGACTGGTTCCTATTTCTCCGTTTGCGGATTTAAAAATAATATTTTGCAAAAGACTTCAGTCTTGATCCCTCAGCGGCTCGCGTGGATCATCGACTCAGTTCCAGGAGATGCCTATGCGAGACAGAAGATGTCTCAGACGGATCCACACTCACGTGTGTCTACTGCTTAGGCCTTGAAACACGACCCGCGAGCTTGCGACCTGTGCTCATCTTTCCTCGGCCTACGTCCTCGAAGACCGTGCTGCCCGATTGCAACTGGGCCGTCGAAGCGTTCCCTCGGTGAAGTCCAAGGAGGCCGGTTGGCGGTGTCAGCGGCGGGCTCGGCGGATCAGCTCGGCGGATGGTAGCCCTCGAAGGAGGCGCGGGCCGTATCTTCCTCGGCGGCATTTATCCGCTCTCTCTGGGTTCTTCCTCACGGCTTCCTTTAAGGAGCTTTGTCTGTCCCTCTCCACTAAAGGAGAAGGGCCTGCGTCTGCTGGACCTTTTCTCGGTCAAAAAGAAGGACAAGGAGTAAGTCCCTCACGGCGGCTCTTGGGAGGCGGGAAAGGTCCCTCTCCCGGGCCGTCGACCGTCGGCTTCGGTCGACCGCTCGGCTTCGGCCACTGGCCTCACGGTGTCCCCGTCAGGTCAGTTGACCGAGACTCCCACTGATGAAGTCGAGATTTTTCTCGACCCATTGGACGGGCTGTCGCCTTTAGCAGCCGAGATTCCCCTCTCCCCGGTTCCCCCGGGAGGAGTTGAGGATCCCGTGGGCTCGCCTGTGCCTCCGGTTCCGGAGCCCTCGGATGGACCTTCCGAGCCGAAGGGAGTGTCGGTTCCGGCCGACACCTCCCTGCACCGACCCCGGAAATTCCGGGACTCTCGGTCTCGGTCTCGGACCTCTTCGCGGTCCAGCCGTTCCCACCGTCATAGGCGGTCTCGGTCTCGGCACCGCGGTAAGCGGCGTCGCCGCTCGTCCTCGTCCTCCTCCTCGGATGAGGGGAGGCTTCGGCGTAAATTACGTCGACGGTACGAGGACCTTATGTTGCAACAGCTCCTCCTGGCGGGAATAAGCCGACTCCGGCGCCCCGGCCATTAAGTAACTGTCACGGGCGACCCGACACAACCCTCGACTTGCCGAGAGCCTATACCCAGGCGGTTGTTCGGCCAAAACCAGCTACTCCACCGATTGCGGTGGAACCTCCGCCTCCACAGCCACCAATTGGGGCTCCGACCAGGATTCTCGATCGGCTAAGGGTTTACCCATCGGCTGTCAGTTACCCTCACTCCCGACCGACCTCGGCAGGTGAAGGGTGGCTCAGGCCAGAGGCAGCTCTTCGAGGACTCTTCCGAGTCCGAAGATGATTCCTCCTTCTTCTCCAGCGACTGGACTTGGGTCTTCAGGAAGGTCAGCCAATGGGCGATAGCCGTCGTCCTTCCCTAGGACTGCTTGGCTCATCTCGGAGTCTACGGGATGGAGCTCGAACCCGTTCCAAAGCAGGCGGTATCCCCTCACGGAGATTCTGGACCGAGGGATTCTCCGGCGGAGGCCTTTCGGTGGCGAGGCCATAGTGGGTCCAGCACTGGAACTTTGGCGCCCTGCTTCCTGCCCTGCGCCTTGGCCAGGATGGCCAGGAAGTATCACGGTCCTACGGTTCCTTGTCCGGTTTTTGGAACACCCCTCTGCTGAGGGGTTGGTTACCGACAGCGTTTTCGACGCGCCCGGCGCGCCAGGGATGTGGACAAACCTCCTGACAAGGGTCAAGAGGTGGACTATGTCGAGGCGAAAAGTCTCGCTCGTCCTCTCTCGGCCCGTCAGGCCAGTTCGGCCGTCCTCATGGCACATTTTTCTCATGCCCTGTTGGGCTCCCTGGATGAGGTCATCCCTCATCTTCCGCCCGATCTGCAGACTACGGTTAAGCAGGTGCGGGACCAGGAGCAGGGCAGTGGCCAAACAGCAGCTCCAGACTGCTTTGGATGTAGGGGACTCATGTGCCAGATCGGTGGCGGCCGCAGTGGCTATCGTCGTCGGCGGGCTTGGCTGAGGATATCCACCTTTACTCGGATACCCAGCACAAGTTGGCGGATGTTCCCTTTTGGGGACTGACCTCTTGACCCTGGGGTGGAAGGTCACCTGCAGAGGATCGAAGTCAATGCCACCTTGGACTCGGTCTCTTCCGCTCAGAAGGACAAAGGCCACAAACCACAGCCTAAGCCCTTTCGTCCTTCATGTGCCCGGCCCAGCAAGCGTCAGGGCCAGCAGGCTCGACCTTGGCATCCCAAACCCAAGCCGCGGCTTCCTCTAACAGGAGGCAGGGAGGAAAGGGCCCAGGAGGTCCCTCGGCGGTCCCTCCTCCAAGCCTGCCCAGTGGCCAGGCTGAGGGGTGTCGCCCCATCCCGTCACCTGCCCTGGGTCCCCCGTGGGGGGACGGCTCCGGCACTTCCGTTCCGCCTGGTCCGCTGTTACCACGGACAGGTGGGTCTTGGAGGTGGTGGGAAGAGGCCTGCCTCTGGAATTCGAGCAGGCACCACCCTTCAGAGCCGTCGCCCCTCGGGGGGCTCCGGGATCCCCAGCCTCACTGGCGGCTCGTCGAGCCGACATCACTCTCCTCCTCCAGAAGGAGGTGGTAAGAGAGGTGGTGGACCCTCCTTCAGACCCAGGGTTTGTGTCCAGGTACTTCCTGGTTCCGAAACGGACGGGGGGCTGGCGCCCCATTCTCGACCTACACGACCTAAACAAGTTCCTAAGGTCTCGAGCCTTCAGGATGGTCACTCTGGCTCAGATAATACCATCCTTGGAACACGGCGTGTGGTTCTGCTCTCTGGACCTGCAGGACGCGTTCTTTCACGTCCCTATCCGTCCGTCTCACAGAGATTCCTTAGGCTTCCGGCGGAAGGATCTCTCTTGATTCAAGCCATGCCCTTGACTGTCTCCAGCTCCAGGGTCTTCAC
Organism: Neoceratodus forsteri; assembly: GCA_016271365.2. NCBI lineage: Eukaryota > Metazoa > Chordata > Ceratodontiformes > Ceratodontidae > Neoceratodus > Neoceratodus forsteri. The sequence continues at coordinate 252,689,494 of JADMNL010000028.1, read as the reverse complement.
CAAATGCATGGCAGTGGTGACAGCATTCCCTCTCGGCGCGAGGGTCGGGTGTACCCTCACCTGGGCGACTGGCTGATAGCAGCTCCCTCCAGGAAGGAGGCGGGTGGTCCAGATCTGGCCCTCCAGGTCTGCTCTCAACTGGGCCTCCTTATCAACGAGGCCAAGTCGAACTCGAGCCAAAGCAGGTGATTTTATTCATCGGGCGCAGCTCGACTCTCTTGAGCCAGGCGGCCCCGCGGACAGGGCGAGGTTCTTTCCTCCTTTGCCCGATCATTTCTGGTTGGGCAATGCGCCCTGCCGGGACTTCCTGCGCCTCCTGGGTCTCATGGCGGCCTGTACCAGCGTGGTCCGTTGGGCCGGCTGGAACATCGTCCTTCAGTGGGACTGGCCAGCCAGTGGTCCTGGCAGCTGCGATCCCTTGGACCAGCTTGTAGCCGGTGACACAGGGGATGTGGAATGCTCTCCAGTGGTGGGCCGTTCCAGATCATTTGCAGGAAGGCATCCCGTTCATCCGCCCGAGCAGCGGTCTCTCTGTCGACCGATGCCTCTCTGATGGGTTGGGGTGCCCATCTGGGGAACACCGGGCTCATGGCCTCTGGTCCCGGGAGTCGATGCCACATCAACCTGCTGGAGCTCCGGCGGTCCGCCTAGCTCTCACCGCCTTTGCTCCGTTCCTCCGGGGTCAAGTGGTCCGAGTCCAGGCGGACAATACCACGACCATGTACTATCTAAACCGCCAGGGGCGGGGCGCTCCATGCTTCTATGCAAGAAGCTCTCCGCATTTGGTCACTCGTCGCGCAGCCTGGAGGCGGATCTCCTAGCCATTCACGTGGCAGGGCCTCCAACACCCTGGCCGATGCCCTGGGCGGATGGGGCTGCATCCACAGTGGTCTCTCCTGCAGAGTAGTACAGCATCTGTTCTCCCTTTGGGGCACACCTCAGGTGGACCTGTTTGCCTCCATGGAGGCAGCGAGCTGAGTCTGTTCCATGCCGCCCCCTCAGCGGGGCTCGCTGCAGGGGATGCCTTCTCGAGGCAATGGACCCGGGCCTCTTTTCGCCTTTCCCCATTTCCCTTGATCCACAAGGTGCTTCTCAAGGCGAGGAGGGACAAGGCGCAGGTGATTCTGATAGCCCCAGACTGGCCTCGCCAGTTCTGGTACCCAGATCTCCTCAGTCTCAGCTCCAGGACTCGGCAGCTTCCAGCTCGCCCGGACCTGCTCTCAGTCAATCAGGGAAGGTGTTCCATCGGACCTTCAATCCCTGCACCTGACGCCTGGTTCCTGGCGGCTAGGTTCCAGGCTTTGGGTCTTTCGGCGAGGTCCTCAATGTAGTTGAGGCGTCCCGTGAGTCGACCAGAAAATGCTATGCCTTCAAATGGAAAGGTTTCCATTTGGTGTCAGAACAAGGGCTTGGACCCTTCCTCCTGTTCCTTGGCAAGCATCTTGGACTATTTATGGTCCCTTTCTAGTCAAGGGCTTAGGTCGGCGACCCTAAGGGTGCACCTGGCAGCCATCTCTGCTTACCGGGCGCGGGCGGGAAGCAGTCGATGGCGCAGGAGAAGGTGGTCTGGCGCTTTTTCAAGGCCTTGATCACATTTCCCCTCAGTATGGGAACCCCCACCTCCGTGGGATCTACTGCTGGTACTGGCAAAGCTCATGGGCAAGCCATTCGAACCTATGCACAGGTGTGCTCTCTCTCACCTGTCGTGGAAGACCGCCTTCTTGGTGGCTATCCGTCAGCCAGAAGGATGGGAGAGCCCAGGCGCTCCATCGAGTCTCCTTACCTGGTCTTCCACAGGGACAAGGTTGTCCTGCGCCCCACCGAAATTCCTTCCAGGTGGTGTCGGAGTTTCACCTTAACCAGGTGTTGACTCTGCGGTGTTCTACCCAATCACACCTCGGAGGCAGATATGGGCTCCATACTCTGGATCCTAGAGGCTAGCTTATTATAAGGCGCACGGCTGAGAAATTCGGGGAGAGTTCGCCAGCTGTTTGTCACCTACGCTGAAGCCGTGATCTGGCAGACCTGCAGCCAAGCGGACGATAAGCAGGTGGGTAACCTCCTGCATAGATCTCTGCTATAAGTTAGCGGGCATGGAGCCTCCCAGAGGGATAAGAGCTCATTCTACCGCCATACTGCTGCAGCGGTGGCTGCTTCCAGGGCGTCCCTATCCAGGAAATCTGCAGGGCTGCTACCTGGAAGTCAGCAAACACCTTCATTACCCACTACCACATCGACCTTGAGTCACGCCGGGATGCTGGTTTTGGGGCCTCGGTTCTCAGTCTCTCTTTCCCAAGTAAGTATATGGGGTGTCGTCTTGCCTCCCTCCTCCCGGAGAACTGCTAGGAGTCTGCCAATGAGTGTGGATGAACAACATATCCATGTCCTGGAAATACAGGTTACTCACCTGTAACAGGAGTTCTAGGAATGGTATATGTTGTTCATCCTGTTCCTACCTCCGGCTTGAGCACAACCTGAGCTTCCAGCGGGCAGATCTGGCGTCATGGGGCGGGCCGAGGAGTTATACCACCGGTGGGTGGGAGGAGCAAGCTTGAAGACCTTCCGGCAAGATTTAAAGCGGCAAGGATACTGCCAATGAGTGTGGATGAACAACATATACCATTCCTAGAACTCCTGTTACAGGTGAGTAACCTGTATTTCTTTGGTAGACTTCATTTGTTGCAGTCCTTATAGTGTACTTAAATTCCTGATTGAGAAATTCCACATTCCAACTGATATTTAAAGCACATTGTAAAAAACAATATTAGTAGATCAGCATTTTGAAAAATTGGTAATAGAAATCACTTTTTTGTTTTGTTATTTTTTTAGAAGAAGCTTTAGGGATTCAAAGTCCCCAAGTTCGATTCTGTAAAACGGACTTTCAAACAGTAATGGATGAATTTTGCTGGACGTAAACAATGCCCTACTTTCGAGCACACAGTTCAGTGGCTGTCTCTGATTGACCTATTGACGCTAAAAAATCCAGGGGGGGAAAAGGACACCAAAACAGTAAGTAGAAGAGGAGGAGTTCAAGGCTGTATTATCAAGTGCGCCACTTCAGTGCCATTTTGCAACCCCTCGTTCAGATGCCCAGAATAGGCACTGTAACAAAGTTCAAATATCAAGAGGTGAATCGTGAACAGTCAAATGCCAAATTACAGACCCTTCTGTACCTTCTCCATCTCCAAGTCATATATTAATACAGTACCTCATTGCTGTTCTTCCCCTTCTGTTCTGGACTCTCTCATTCGGGGCCTGAACTCTGTTTTTGCCAGCAACTTCTGTGCCACGGTGGGGTCTAAAAATTGAAACGCTTTCCCACCATACAGGATTTTCAGGCTTGCTGTAGGAACATTAATTATATGTTGGACTCCTAGATGTCGTAGCTTAGGGCAAACTGTGTCAAAGCTTGTGGCCTTTGACTGGTGGCAAAGTGCAACTCAGGAAAGATGTGCACTGGGTTGCCTGCCAGATGACTAGACTTCTCTGCTTGGCATCCCTGAGGACTTTATCCCTCTCAAGAACTGAACCCATCACTACCAACAGGGTTCTGGCTGTTTACCTGTTGCTTCCTGACTCCACGTGCCAAGTGGCGTGATGGTGTAAGTTTTTAAAATGGTAATCATTGCATTCCATTTGTAAAAATATAATTAAGCCATTGCTTCATGAATTCGATTTATTCTCTGCTCCTCCTTTCACCCCAGTATTCAAATATGGGACACCCATGCGCCATTTTCTAGATTTTCTAGGTGTTCCTGAAGCACCACATTCTCCTTGGCAAGACCCATTGTAATTGTGAGGCCCTTAACAGCAGTCTTTGTCGCCCTTTTTGTCTCTGCTTTTAATGTGCTGACTTTTGTGTCCAGTAGCTGAACTTTTGAGTTATACTCTTCAAGTTTGCGGTCAATGGCTTGAATGGCTTTATGTAAAGCCGCATTTCTGGGCTATATCCAGCTCACAAGCCTTACCTGCTGTGTTTTTTGCCGCAGTTTGGGGGGGGCTCTTTCAGCCTCCTTCCTTCCCTTTCTGCAGCAGATTTACTTGCCCCCACCTTGTCGCTGCCTCTGCTTACAGAAATGCCTCAGTATCATTTTCAGAATTCTTTGCTTTCTTTCATAGGATAAGTTGTGAAGTAAGTTGTTATATAAAAAAAATCTGATTTTTCTCAGTTCATGTTGAAGTCTAATGGTTCTGCGGAAAGTTGCTACAGATAGCTTAGCAGTTGGCCATACCCGCTCCCCCGAGATGCATAGAATTTGTCTGCAAATAAAAGACCCAGTCTTCCACCCAGTCTGCCCATTACCTTCCTGATTCTGTGTTCAGTCTTAACGCCAGACTGGATTTACCGAGCATGTTGCCCTGATGGCATCTTTGTTTCCCCAACCCAGATGTTTATATTCTCCTTTTCTGGTGACCTCACTGTCCCCTTGTGTCTGCCCCATCTATGCTGGAAGCCTGTCACTGACTTGACCTTAACCACTTGCTTGGGTAAACTGGTCCATTCATATAACACCCACTCCATGAAAAAGAACTTCGTTGCATCCCTTCTGAATCCTCCCCTCCCCCCATCACCAACAACAACTTCCGTCCTTGCCCCCGGTCTTGCTGATTTTTTACTTTGTGAATCGATGATTGTAGTCTATGTTGTTGATTCACCTCAAGAACTTGCAAGTCTGTTGTTATTCTCCTCCTTCCCTCTCATGTCCTCCAGAGAGTACATGTTGAGACACTATAGCCTCTCATATGTCTTCCTTTGCTGCCCCTTGATCATTTTTATAGCCCTTCTCTGGACCATCTTGAAGTGGCCACTGTCGTTCTTTAGGTGGGGCTCCAGACCTGTGCACAGTATTCCATATGTGACCTCACCAAGGACCTGTACAGGGACCATTTCACTTCTTTCCTTTTGCTAGTGAACACCCTACCGATACACCCCCGCATCCTACATGCCTTCCTGTATGTCGTATTGTAGTGGACCACAGTCTTGAAGTTGTCATTGACAATGACTCCCATGTCCCTTTCCTCAGAGGTTTATACCACTCTTACTCTCCCCCTCCCCCAATCCAGTAGTCTGTTCTAGTTTGTTTTGTCAGTGTGCATAACCTTACACTTCTTGGCATTAAATTCAAGCTGCCAAACCTTGGACCACCTCTCAACTTTTCTAGATTCCTTTTCTCCCCCTTCTGTGTCCACTCTCCATCAGATCGTGATGTAATCTGCAAAGCGACAGATCTTACTCTGGAGACTCTCCCCTGTGTAACAAAGGTCCCAGAACCGATCCTTGTGGTACCCACTCATGAGTTATCTGACCCCAGAGAATTTGCCATCAGTTAACACCCTCTGTGTCTTGTCCCCAACCAGTTCCCTGTCCATCTGGTGAGTTTGTCCCCTTCCCCTAAGTTCTGGCCTTGCTGAAGTTCAGACACAGCATATTTACTGCCTGGCACCTGTCCACTGCCTTTGTAACCCAATCTAAAAGTCGATCAGGTTAGTCTGACACAGTGTGCCTATCACAAATCCATGCTGTCTCTTGTCCTGTAGCCCATTAACCCCCAGAAACTGTACTAGGTGCTTCTTTATGATGGTTTGCAGCAGTTTCCTTAAAATCTAGATCAGACTGATCGGCCTGTAGGTACCAAAATTGTCTTTGTCTCCACGTTTTTGGAATGGCACTACATTATCGACCCTCCAGTCTGCTGGCAGCACCACTGTTATTTCTAGGGAGCAATACACAATCATCCAGTGGGCACACCTCCCTCAGCACACGAGGATACATGCCATCAGGGCCTGGTTATTTATTCCATTTTAGGATCTTGAGTATCCTCTCCTCTCCTCTCTGCCAACCCCACCTCCAGACTTTGCCCCTTCGCTTCTGGGTCCTGAACCCCACAGTTTCCTGGGACTGCCCCCAACTCCATTTCATTTTGACCCCTGCTATTGCTGCTGTCATCATTGACCACTGCAAGTCATTGGGATCCTAGGACAGCAGAGGAAGGAGTGGAGGCATGACCTAGGAGTAGATGTTCGGGTGGGGGTTGCAGATTCAGAATCTTTGGCTGAATGGATGCCCTAAGTCAAGAAAGGGATGGAGAGAGAGGTCCTCCGTATCACATTCTGATCCCAAGGGAGCCCCCTGGTAATGGCATAGGTAGCCAGTGAACTGTCTAGCCCTCCCTCCCTCCCGTTCGGGAGAAAAAACTGCAGTGACACCAGATTTTATCAACCGGTTCCTCCGAAGATCTGGTGTGCCTCTCCAAGACCTTGCTTGTTGATGACTGCAGGCCTATCTTAGAGGCAGCTGTCCCAGCAAGATTCTCAGTGGCATACTGCTTGAGGTGGGAACATGGAGAAGGGGCAGCTGTTTTTAGGTCCTGCCTGAGACTTATGGCATACTCATGGAGTGAGATGAAATCATTTGACTACATCCATAAAAAGAGATGCAGGTGTAAGGTGTCGGATTCTCATGATTAACTGCTTCCTAGGGCAGGAACAGGAGTTCTTACAAGAACTTGTGGATTTTATTGTCACTTTGGCCTTGGACTTCCCTAACTTAATTGTGTTGGGCACTTTGCTGCGTGGGTTGACAATGAAAACTTGCAAATTGCAGCCGTCCCGGTGGCGCTGAGGGCAGAGGCACTGGTCGCCACACCTTGCGTCGTGCCGGCGACCCAGGTTCAGGAGCGAGCACGGGTCGCCGGGTCTCGCAGGGGAGGAGAGGATCGAGTGTCTGATGAACTGCTCTCCCTCTCTGGGGAGGGGGGTTCATGACGGTCGGCACCCAGCTGCCCCCTGGTGGAGGATGGAAGTCAGGGATGCACGCCGTACACTGGGGAGAAGTCAGGGACACGTGCACGCTCCCTGCCGCTGGCGTCATTGCACGCCCACTGACTCAGGGAAATTGTGAACGGGAAAAAGTGGCACCTCCCACATGGATTGTTGGGCGCTGGCACCCGAGCTGGATCCGTGAAGGGTGGGAAGATAGGGGGCTCCCTACAGGAGTTATAGGGTGCCAGCGGTCCCAATTGAGACGGACAGCGGACAGATCCCTGGCAGGATGCGAGGAAAATAATGGTGGTGCAGAGAGGTATCCAGAGGAGGATGAATCACAATAAAAAAAAAAAAAAAAAATTGCAACTTGCTCAGCAGTTCTTCAAGTTAATGAATTCACTGAGCCTCACACAGGTAGTTTCCATAGTTAGCCAAGAACTCCGCCACCCATTTCGTCTATCTTCCCTCGGGTTAAACATCAGAGATCTCGTTGGTGGTCAGATCACTGCATTATACAGTTTCTTGAAGGGGTTCCTAGATGGATACATTTTCCCTCTGGGAAGATGGTCTGGTACTGTCTGAAATGTAATCTTGAGCCACATAAGTTCAAGGCGGTACTGGATATTTTGGATATGTTGTCAGTATGCGAGATAGGTACTGTAGCAGTCATTCTAGGAGCGTGGATATGTTGTTCACCCACACTCTCTGGCATTTCCCTTTCCCCTTTAAATCTCGCCGGAAAGTCTTCAAGCTGGCTCCTCCCACCCACCTGGGTGGTAAATACCTCGGCTCCGCCCCATGACGCCAGATCTTCCTTTCCACTGGAAGTTTCAAGTTCTCTCGTGCTACCCTAGCAGTACGTAGGCGCTGGATTCTCAATGTCGGTTTTCACCGCAAACATTTTCTTTAAAACTCATTAGCGTTTACAACTCCGATCCTAGCGCATCGGACATGGAGGACAAATCGTCCCCCAGATTTCGTCGGTGTCCCTGCGTCCAGAAAACGTCGCGCACCGATCCCCACCTCTCATTTTTCTGTTGCTTAGGTGTCGTACATGACACTACCGCTTGCACCATCTGTCTGGCCTTCCATCCCAACATCCTGGAAGACCGCATGGTGCGCCTAAAATTGGGGAGACTGGAGCTTCGCAATCCACCGGTGAAATCGAAGGAGGCAAGGTGGACGGTTTCCACGGCCGCGAGAACGCCGAACAACTCGATCAGATGGCGGCTTTCGAGGAGGAAGCTGCTCAATCTTCGGCCAGTTGAAGCTTTTTCGTACCTTTCAACCTTGGCTCTACTTTTACTGGGTCCTTTCGGGAGTTATGCCAGTCTCTCCCCACCAGGGGTGCAGCGCCCTCGGGCTTGCACTCCTCCCGCCCTCAGAAAAGGGACAAGGATCCCAAGTCTTCTTCCTCCAGAAGGAGGCGTTCCTGGGACCGAGAGAGGTCCGACTCACAGGAACTTGCAGTCTCGACCTCAGTTGAGATCGCTTCCTCGGCCGTCGGCTTTTTACATAGAAACATAGAATTTGACGGCAGATAAGGACCGCTTGGCCCACCCAGTCTGCCCATTTCCCTACTTACTGGATAAGCTGCAGATCCTAGTTTACCAGCAGCCTTACTTCTTCCTACCCCCACCCCCCAGAATTGCCTTATGACTATCCCATGCATGCTTGAATTCCACCACTGATTTTGACTCCACAACCTCCTCCTCCTTTTGGACCTTCTGTCAGGCCTAGGCACCGAGACCGAGGAAATGGCTGAACCGGCCAAGATCATTCTCGACAAAGTCGAGCGTTTGTCGCCGACTCCGGTCGCCAACTCCTTAGAAAGGACACCTGTCCTTTCCTTCCCCGACGAGGAAACCCTGCCCTCGGGTGTCCCGATCGAGGGAACGGTGCCAGAACCTCAGTTCTGTCTGACTCCGGCATCTCCCGATCGAACAAGCTGACGCTTTCGGTCTCCATCGAGGGCCAAGACCCCTTCGGTCGAAAAACCGAAGAAAGGTCACAAGCACTTCAGAAAGAGGCGTCGCCATCGATCCTCATCCTCCTCAGATGAGGAGAGACTTCAACGGAAGCTCCGTCAACATTATGAGGATCTCATGTGGCTACAGCTGATTCTGACCGGTCAAAAGCCGGCTCCACCAGCAACACCGGCCATTACTTGGCCCCCGCCATCCCCTCTGGAACCGAAGGCCTCGGTTCTCCCACCTGTGGGGCCGGCACATATTCCAGCTCGGCCTGTTTCGATCTCCCCAACGATATTGGTGGAACCACCACCTAAGCAGCCTCAGGGAGGGGCTCCCTCAAAAGAGGACCGGACTGCCCCGTCATCTGTCCTTCACTGTTGTCCCCGATCGCCCTCGGCGTATCGAGGGAGACATAGGTGGGAGACCATTATACCCTGACTCTTCAGACTCGGATGTCACTGGTTTGCACTCTCATCGGGGGATGACGAGTCATCAGTGGCAGGCTTGGAGGAAGGTCCTTCCTCTTTTCAGGGCATCCTCTGCCAGATTTCCGAATCTACCGGAATGCCCTTGGAACGTATCCAAAAGAAGGCGGAATACCCCTTTATGGATATCCTCAAGAGGGGGGATACCCCGACAGAGGCCTTTCCAGTGGCTAAAGCCATTGTTGACCCAACCCTTGAGCTATGGCAGCGCCCTGCCTCATGTCCAGCTCCGTCTGCCTGCAAGTATACAGTACACATGACATGGGGTCCCTGGCGGGGTTCACGGACCATCTCTCGGCCGAAAGCCTTGTGACAACTTCTGTGTTTAGACACACTGGTAGCTCAGCCAACACTGACCGCCTTCTGGACAAGGAGTTCAAGAATATGGACCATTCTGCCAGGAAGGTCTGTGCGGCTGCATCCTTAGGCCTTCATCAGGCCAGCTCGGCTGTGATCATGACACACTTCTCTCATGCCCTCTTAGGGTCATTAGATGAAGTCCTCCCTCATCTCCCAGTGGACATGCAGACCACAGTGAAGCAAGTCCGTGACCAGGGCCGTGCTGTTGCGAAACAGCAGCTCCAGACGGCCCTAGACATTGGAGATTCCTGTGCACGCTCCTTAGCAGCCGCAGTGCCACTTGCCGCAGGGCCTGGCTGAGGTTATCCTGCTTTCCGGCAGATACTTGGCACAAGTTAGGTGACGTTCCCTTCCTAGGCACCGATCTCTTCGGTCCAGGAGTGGCTGGTCACCTCCAGTGCATAGAGCAGTCCAGTGCCACCTTGGATGCTACCTCTGCGAAGGGTTCTTTGGGCAAGAACCAGCAGAAGTACAAGAAGAAGCCTTTTCAGCACTCTTCCCCTGCGGTTAGGCAGCCCTCCTTTCAAGGAGGTCAGCAGCAGCAGCAGGCTCAAGCTTGGCGCCCCAGGCCCAAGCAGGGTCCCCAATAGCCCTGTAAAGGAGGACTAGGTGCTAGTCCCGGAGCCGCCTCCTCCTCCTCCTCCTCCTCCTCTAAGCCTTCTCAGTGACGGGTCGGGGGTTGCCACCCCTGCACCCGTCAAACCAGCTCTGGGTCCTCGCGTGGGGGGGCGGCTCAGTCACTTTGTTTCCGCCTAGTCCTGTATCACTCCGGACAGGTGGGTTCTGGAAGTGGTCGGCCAGGGACTGCCTCTGGAATTCGAGCAGTACCCTCCCAGCCAAGCCTGCACCCCTCGGGAGGAAAGGATCTCAGCTTGCACTCAGTCGGCCCTTTGGGATGACATTGCTCAGCTCCTCCACAAGGAAGCGGTAGCTCCAGTGCCAGATCCTCCTTCAGACCCAGGCTTCATGTCCAGGCACTTCCTGGTGCCCAAGCAGATGGAGGGTTGGCGCCCCATCCTAGATCTCCACGACCTGAATCAATATCTCAGGTCTCGCACCTTCCGGATGGTAACTCTGAAACAGATCATACCACCTCTGGAGCAAAACATGTGGTTCTGTTCACTAGATCTGCGGGACGCGTTCTTTCACGTCCCAATCCGTCCGTCTCACCAGCGGTTCCTTCGCTTCAGGGTTGAGGGGACCCTGTACGAGTTCTGAGCCATGCTGTTCGGCCTGTCATCAGCCCCACGGGTCTTCACCAAGTGCATTGCAGTGGTGGTGGCCCATCTTCGGCATCAAGGAGTTCGGATATACCCTTAATCTCGACAACTGGCTCTTGGCAGGTTCCTCCCTTCAAGAGGTGGAGAGGTCTAGGGATCTGGCCCTCTGGACCTGCTCTAAACTTGGCCTCCTTATCAACGAGGCCAAGTCAGAACTCGTGCCCTCTCAGGTGATGGGCTTCGTCAGGGCAGAGCTCGACTCTCATCAAGCCAGAGCTTAGCTCCCGGCGGACAGGGCGGAGGTTCTTTCCTCCTTTGCCCGATCATTTCTGGTTGGGCTCTTGCCCCCTGCCTGGGACGTTCTGCGCCTCCTGGGTTACATGGCGGCGTGCACCTCTGTGGTCTGTTGGGCCAGGTGGCACATGCGCCCCTTCAATGGGAGCTGGCTGCCCAGTGGACTCAGCGTCATAGTCATTTCGACCAGCTGATCACTGTAACCCAGAAGATGTGGTACACTCCAGTGGTGGACCACCCCAGAACGGTTACAGGAAGGGAACCCGTTTGTCTGCACAGAGTATCTCTCATGAGCTGGGGAGCCCACATGGGGGAACAACAGGGCCCACGGGTTTTGGACTCCTGAGGAGTCCCAATGCCTCATCAACCTGTTGGAATTCAGAGCAGTCAGACTGGCATTGTCAGCTTTCGCTCCTCAGCTCTGGGGTCAAGTGGTTCAAGTCCAGACGGACAATACCACGACCATGTACTACCTCAACAAACAGGGCGGCACACACTCCCGTCTGCTGTGCAAGGAGACGCTCCGAATCTGGACCCTCGTCAGCCGGTTGGAGGTGGATCTCCTAGCCATCCATGTGGCAGGAGTCTCAAACCAACTGGCGGATGCTCTCAGCCACTTAGACCAGACATCCCATGAGTGGTCTCTCCATCCAGAGGTAGCTTACAATCTGTTCTCCCATTGGGGCAAACCATTGGTGGACCTGTTTGCCTCCAGGGAGAACACCAAGCTGACTTTGTCCCATTCCCGGCCCCCTCAGCAGGGCTTGCTGCAGGGGGATGCCTTCTCGAGGCCATGGACCCCAGGCCTCCTCTACGCCTTCCCTCCATTTCCCTTGATCTACCAGGTGTTACTCAAGGTGAGGAGGGACAAGGCGAAGGTGATTCTGGTAGCCCCAGATTGGCTCCGCCAGTTCTGGTATCCAGAGCTCCTCAGCTGCAGGGTCCCAGAGCGGCTTTGTACATGCCCGGACCTGATATCATTGAACCAGGGGAAGGTTTTCCATCCGGACCTTCAATCCCTGTACCTCACAGCCTGGTACCTGAGTGGCTAGAGTTCCGGGCTGTGGGTCTTTCCGAAGATGTCTACACCGTGGTGGAGGCATCTCGTAAGGAATCAACCAGGAAGTGTTATGCCTTCAAATGGAAAAGGTTTTCCATTTGGTAGCAGGGTAAGAGTCTGGACCCCTTATCCTGCTCTGTGGCTAGCATTCTAGACTACCTTTGGTCTCTCTCCAAAGGGGGGGTCTGTGATCATCGACCCTTAGGGTGCACCTGGCAGCCATTTCTGCTTACCGGGCCGGGGCCGGTCAGACGACTTTGGCTCACGAGACTGTGGTCGGGCACTTCTTCAAAGGCCTGGATCACATATCCCCTCCGGTGCGTGAACCTCCACCTCCGTGGGATCTCTTGCTGGTTTTGGCAAAGCTCATGGGCAAACCATTTGAACCCATGCACAAGTGTGAGCTCTCACATTTGTCGTGGAAGACGGCCTTCCTGATGGCTATCACGTCCGCTAGAAGGACAGGGGAACTCCAGGCGCTTTTGGTGGACTCCCCTTATTTGGTCTTCCACAGGGACAAGGTTGTCCTGTGCCCCCGCCCAAAATTACTTCCAAAGGTGGTTTCAGAGTTTCACCTTAACCAGGTGTTGGCTCTGCCAGTATACTACCCTAACTATACCTCGGACGCTGAGTACAGGCTCCATACTCTGGACCTGAGACGTACAGTCTCCTATTATAAGGAAAGAAGGAAAGGACGGCAGAAATTCGGGGAGAGGTTCGCCAGCTGTTTGTCACCTACACTGAAGCCGCTTCTGGCACACCTGCAGCCAAACGGACCATTGCGAGATGGATTACATCATGCATAGGTCTGTGCTATGAGTTGGCGGGCAAGGAGCCTCCCAGAGGGATAAGAGCTCATTCTACCCACCATACTGCTGCATCGGTGGCTGCTTCCAGGGACATCCCTATCCAGGATTTCTGCAGGGCTGCTACCTGGAAGTCTGCTAACACCTTCATTACCCATTACCACATTGACCTTGAGTCACGCCGGCATGCTGGTTTTGGGGCCTCAGTTCTCCAGTCTCTGTTCCCTAAGTAGGGGGTGTGTGCCTTGACTCCCTCCTTCCGGAGAACTGCTAGGAGTCTGCCAGAGAGTGTGGATGAACAGCATATCCACGCTAATAGAAGAATAGGTTGCTCACTTGTAACAGTAGTTCTAGGATTGGTATTTGTTGTTCATCCACGTGCACCCACCTGACCTCCCCGGCTTTAGGCGTACCACCTTGCTTCCAGTGGGCTAAGATCTGGCGTCATAGGGCGGAGTTGAGGTAGTTACCACTCAGGTGGGTGGGAGGAGTCAGCTTGAAGACTTTCTGGCGAGATTTAAAGGGGAAAGGGACATGCCAGAGAGTGTGGATGAACAACATATACCACTCCTAGAACTACTGTTACAGGTGAGTAACCTGTTCTTAAGGGCTACAATATGGCCAACAAGGCTGCTTTGGACTTGCTTGCACCACTTTGTGTCCGCTCACTGACCTTCCATCATAGCGTGGTATAATGATGAGCAGAGGTTGAAGCCTTCCTGAAGAGATCTGTCTGCATGGTTGACAGGATGGCTCTTAGACTGTTAGAGAGCAGTCTCCCTGAAAAAGGCAGAGTTCCTGTCTTGGGTGATTACATCAGGTAAGAAGAGACTGGCTTAGCCCTTCTGCACTGTGAAAAGGTTCATTTATCCCCCCTGTGTGCAGTCTAGAGGTGTTTTTACTGCAGAAAGGTGCAAGGAATTTTGGAGCGGGTGCAGTTATGGGTCCTGTCAAAATGGTGGAGGAGATTTCCACAGATCGGAGGAGCTGTGCTTCCAACCCCACATATATCCAATCATTTAGTTTTGGGTGGCAAAGTCCCCAAGCCCCCTCCACCACAAGCAGTATATTATGTGTGCTCCGACTACTAATTGTATATAAGGATGTCGCTGTTTAAAATCTCAGTAGCTGAAATCTCTGCCGCCATTTTGGGAACCATATACTGCATATGAGCCGAAATGTTGTCAGTTCTTCCTGAACCAAGTGTCCTCCATTAGAGCAAGAATCTTGCCAGATGGCTTATTAGCTGGCAGTGTCTGAGATCAAAAACAAGGGGCCTTCAGTGTCCTGGAGTGCATCAAGTAGAAACATAGGTGTTGACAGCCTGCCCAGTAGCTGCCTGCATCTGCACCCAGCCTAGTGTATCATCAGAGCTAGTCTACCAGTGATCTTGACTGCATTTTGACAACATGCTTCCTAGTCCACCCACCCCCTTCTCTCAACTGCACACCATCTCCTCTGGTGTGGATTAGCCTCCTATGCTTATCCCACCTATGTTTGAAGCAAACAGTGGACCCCAGTGACCACTTCTGGCTTCACCACATCCCTTTCTGTAAAGAACTTCCATGCATCCCTCCTGAAGCTCTACCACCAGTTTCTATCTATATTCTAGTACTCCTTATGGTTTTTGTCATGTCCCCCTCTCCCTCCTGGCCTCTTGTGTGTAGTAGTTGTCCTCTGAAGAACTTACAAGAGGTTTCTTTCCATCTTTAGGTGAGGGCTTCAGAATTGGGCACAGTACTGCAGGTGGCATCTCACCAGGGATTTGTTTGTCTCACTCCTCCCAACCAGTAGTCTGTTTTATGGATTGTTTTTGTTAGTATGCATGACTTTACACTTTTTGGCATTAATTCTGAGTTGCCATATCTTGGATCATTTTCTCAGTCTGTCCAGGTCTGTTTCCATTCCCCATATGTCCTCTGCTGTATCCACCCTGCCTGCCATTTTAGTATCATCTGCAAAGAAACTGGATGCGTATGTTGAAAAGGAATGGCCCCAGAACCTCCCCCCTCGTGATAGCCCACTAGTGACCTCTGTAACCACGTAGTAGTTGCCACTGACAATGACCCTCTGAGTCGTGTCCCCCCCGGTTACTAATCTGCTTACTTAGTTTGTCTCTCATCCCCAGATCTCTCTGTTTTTTCACAAGTCTCTTATGAGGAGCAGAGTCGAAGGCCTTCCTAAATTATAGCTACATTGTCTACTGCTTGGCCCTCAGACTGCCTTTCTGGCCCAATCAGAGAAGTCTATTAGGTATGTTTGGTGTGAGCTTCCTGACACAAACCCTTGCTGCCTCTTGTCCTTGAGCTTGTTGCCTTCAGCCATTGCACTTCTTTTGTAATTGTTAGTAGCAGTTTCCCCAGGATCAAGGTTAGACTGACTGGTCTGTAGTTCCGAGTCCTCTCTACTTCCACTCATGTTTAGTGAGCCCACATTGGCCTCATTTGAATCTGCTGGAATCATCTCTGTTTCTGTGGAGCAGTTAAAGAGATTAGGCACTGGTTCCACTAGAACCGGGAAACCTCCCTTTGCACCTTAGGGGTGCAGACCATCTGGGCCTAGTGACATGTCCTTCAGATATCTGTGCCCCTTGAAGTACTCTGTCTACTACGATCATTCCCATCCCTCTCTCCCCACACCAAATACCACACTCTAGGAGCGGTCCTTCCTTCTCCTTTGTGAAGACCAAGCAGAAGTATTCATTTAGATTATTGGTGTTCTCGTGTGTTTCAGTCAGTCTCGGTGGGAAGAGGTGCCTGGGGTGATCTCCAGGCTGTGCCCCACTTTCTGTCATCTTGCCCTGGAGTCTGTGTGGCTGTTGGTGGACTGCCACGTGTCCCTGGGTCTGTTTTTTTCCCAGCATTGTCTGATGTTCCCTCAAGGAGGGGGTGCTTTCCAGAGGCCCTTAAGATAGCTGTGGTAAAATCCCTTTTGAAGAAGCATCATTGGACCCCTGCTGATGAATTACAGGACATGACTTTGCCAGAACTGGTGAAGTTGAAGGCATAACTAAATGAACAAGTTATTTTAAGACAGAGCAAGCTTTACAATTTTTATGTTAATGATACTGTGACAGATAGAGGAAATCGTTAAAGCTGCTGGCCTGTCGATTGCAGTAACAAAAGCAGAGGACATTAGTGTTTCAAATTTTTGACCCCCTCTAAGAAATGTAAAGTTCAGCAGTTGAACCAGACTGCTGAAGTTTTCTGAAACTATTAGCAGCAGCTTTATAGTAAATAGCCAGCCAGCAACCAGACAGCTGAAGAAGCCTTTTTAAGAGCACTGTAGCTTCCAAAGGTTACAAAAGAGGAAACCAGTTCACAACAGCCCCAGTCCAGGCAGCTGAAGTGGATTCAGTTATACAGAACCTAAAAGCTTATAAATGCCCAGGCACTGATGATTACCAGGTTAGTTTTATAATAGCTTCTGAGATGTTATTTCGCTCCACTCTTGAGAGTTTTTAGTGATACTGTGATCGCAATCTGACTGGCGAGCACTTGACAGAGAGAGATTATTTCAGTGATGCTAACAGAGAGGAAGGATAATACAAAAGCTGAATCACACTGCCCTGTCTTTAAATACAGACTATAATAGGTATGTATACAACCATTTTAACTAAACAGCTGGAGACAATATTGCCACATATGATCCACCTGGATCAAACAAAGTTGTCATGGGCGACCAGGTGCATATTATATTAGAAGATCTTTGTATCTTATGAATTATCTCCATAGAACAAAGGAACAAGCTTTGGTGGTTAGCACTGATGCAGAAAAAAAAAAAAATTTTTAGCGTGGCCTGGACTTTCTTACAGCAGACCCTGTCACGTTTTGGATTCCACTCTGCCTTCATTGAGTGTATTTAGACATTATACTCGTGCCCACAGGCCACAGTCCAAATCAGTGGTCGTTAATCCAGCATATTCTACCTGCCCAGGTGAATGAGGCAAGGCTGACTGTAATCCCTGAGCCTGTCTGCTATTTACATTGAAATTCTGACACAGCGTATCAGACAACGAGAGAAGATACATTGATTGATTTCAAAAGGCTCACCAGGAAAGGCATGCCGAGCTTTTAACAGCTCATTTCCAGATGCGTCCTAGGGGGATGGGGTGGGGAGTGTACAATACAGGAAGGGCAAGTAAAAGTACATAACACGAGGCGCAGTAGAAGTAAAAATTAACGTCAAAATACATAATAGTGTGCAGTCACTAATTACAGTCAGTCAGTGTAACATGAAATAAAGAGGGACACAATGCAAAACTAGGATACAAGTGCAATACAGTACTGAGGTACCATAACGAGGGGTTGCATCCATTCTCAGGCGCACAGTGTAACTGTGTATATGGATAATGTCCCTCTGTATATTACACACCCAGACACAGTGTACCTAGGAGTCTTAGTTAGATGCCTTGGGGACCTTTGGCAGCTTATTAGGGTATAAGTTGAACACAGCAAAAATACAGGTGCAGTCATTAAACTACCCCATTTTCTGCATTTTTACCCAAGAGTATTGGATTAAATGGAACTTGCAGTCAATAAAATATTTCAGTGCCCAGCTAACAAAACACATTGCAGACCTGTATAAAGTGAACAGCGCCTTTATTAAGGTACAACTAAAGCAAGATTTAGTGAAGTGGGCAGCTGTTTCACTGTCTTTAATTTGTAGAGTCCTGTCTGCACAAATAACTTTATTCCAAAATTACTACATCTGTTTAAGACATTATCAGTACCAGTGCTATCTAAAGATTTTGAAAAATGGAATGCATTTTTTTTTTTTAGATCAACACCTAGAGCAAAGTACCAATCGATACCAAAGGTTAACCAAGGACAGGTGAGGGCTTGCAGTGCCAGACTTGGAGGTATTATTGGTCTGCACAGCTTTGTGTTTTTTTTTTTTATGCTCCCCCTCTCCTCGCGGCTCTCCCCTTCTTCAGGAGACAACTATGGCCTTTTAAGCCCTCACATACCTACCAGGTGACCGGAGCAGTCTGTCCCCCATGGAGCGTGGCTGTACCCCCCAGGCCCGGGTAAGGCAGAGGGCTTCTCACCCAAACATCTGCATTCATCAGGCCTGTCTCCGGACCTGGTAGGGGCATTGAGGGTCGGGGCCTGGTGCTCCGTGTACCGGCAGGCCGTGAGGCATTTTCCCATTTTCTCCTGACGTGCCATGTCCCCCAACGTCAAGGCACTGAGGCGCCAACGTCTGGCACGTCGCCCCTATGTTCTGCATCGGACTTGCTGTACGCAGGTCTCCACCAGGGCCAGGCAAGAGCCGAGCTCTGGCACCAACTCTCGGAGAGGACGCCCAGCCCCAGACGCCAAGTCCTTCCCCGCCGACCCTCCAGCTTCCCAGGCTCGCTCCCGAACCCGGTTCACTGGCACGCAAGCTGAAATTCAACCGCTCGCGCCGGCGGGCTGGACAGCTTTGTGTTCTGGTTCACTGGTGCTCTCCAGATTACTGGGCGATTTTAGAAAATATGAAATGAAGATTCTAGATTGCTCAGACTTGCCAGAGTTGATTTTTAATGAAACCCCGAGACGGGAGATTACATTGGCAGGAGAACCCTGGATCCACTTACCTTTAACAGTTTGGAACAAGATGGTACCTATAACCTGAAAAAGCATGCAGTGCTCTTTTAGCAAATCTCTTTGGCCTGATTTTCTTGCCAGCAAAACTGCACATGGGATATCGGGCAGAAGAGAGCTTGACTGCAGTCAGTGTGACAGTTTCAGCAGGACTGCATACTCCTAGTATTTCAAGAACTAAAGGAGCAGCATAACTTAACCCAGATGGATTTTTATCACTTCATGCAAGTGAAACAGTACTTGAAACAAACTGTGAATTGGTAAAAAAAAAAAAAAAAATTCAGAGAAATATAGTCTCATCAGTTTATTGGAAAACATAAAATTTGAATGCCATCCAGCGCATATCATCACACAAATATAAGGCTTTACAGAAAATGAATGAACACAATACAAGGTACATGAAATTGAAACAGGAATCAAAGTTGTAGGTGGTAATCATAGATGAACAATTGCACTCCTTTTTCACCAATGAGCTTCAACCCACGAGTGCCCTGATGTTGCATAAATTTGCCTGGAAGCATTTGATCCATGTTTTTATTTCACCAGTGCAGAAAGTAAAGGATATGACATTAATCACCTTGGAGTGTTGGAGGGGCTACGAAGGGGGCAGAGCCACACATGCACATTTTTTTGTGGTATTGCCCAGGTTTAGTTAGTTTCTGGTCATGAATTGTGCTTGCCATTGAACAGATGTTAGGGATTTAGTTTCCAGAGGACCCAGCGGCACTCTAGCATATTGTAGTGAAAACTGAATGATGAAAAAGAACAGTTACGTAAGAACTTACTGTAACAATAGATCTTTGAAGGGATCTTAGTCATCAGCTCACACTGTAGGAACTTCACCATCAGTGAAGCAGGGTC
Organism: Neoceratodus forsteri; assembly: GCA_016271365.2. NCBI lineage: Eukaryota > Metazoa > Chordata > Ceratodontiformes > Ceratodontidae > Neoceratodus > Neoceratodus forsteri. Next base: position 252,670,082 of record JADMNL010000028.1, on the reverse strand, counting down.
CACACGGAAGATTTTCAGCAGTACAAGTGGGGCCGCCCACGCTGTCGACGTCATCAACCCTGTAAAGGTGTGAGCGGCCCCACTCCCATCTCAGTTCTTTCCCCCGGAGACACAGGGAGCATAACTGTAGCCATGGGGGACCGAAGAGAGAGAGAGGTGCCCAGGCCTAAATGAAAGGCTGGATATACCAGAAAGCCAGTTCCAGAAATGAGCTCCAAGAAAGGGGATGGTGGGAGGGAAAGCAGACTGATGACTGAGATCCCCTCGAAGATCTACTGTTACGGTAAGTTCTTACATAACTGTTCTATCTTCTTTGGTGGTATCTCAGTCATTAGGTCACACGGTAGGAATGAGTCCCAAGCAGTTACAGGTGCAGAAAAATGGTCTGGGAGGAAGGCCAACCGTAAACCTAAGACAGGAGTCCCTGCAGCACAGCCCTGCCAAAATGTGCACAGGCTCTTGAGGCAATGTCCAGACTGTAGTGCTTGGTGAAAGTATGGACGGTACTCCAGGTGGCAGCCACACAGATGTCAGTGGCTGAGACCCCTTGGAAACAAGCTACAGAGGTAGCCATGCCTCTTGTGGAATGAACTTTAAACCACCTCAGGCAATTCCTTGCCATACTTGTTGTAGCAGAACACAATGCAATTTACCAACCATTTGGATAAACATTGCTTAGAAACCGAAGTGACCTCTCTGCCTGGGGTGAAGGAAACAAACTACTTCGACTTTCTACATTCCTTGGTGAGAAGCAGGTAGTACTTCAAAGTTCTGTGCACATCTAACATATGGAGCAGTGCTTCCCTTGGATTGGCACACTCAGGAAAATAAACAGGAAGGTGGATAGATTGGTTCAGTGTAAACTCATACACCACCTTAGGGAGAAACTTAGGTTTCATATGCAAAGACACCCTTTGTTTGTGAAAAATAAGGTTTCTTGCACCAGAAGGTCTGAAGCTTGGAAATTCTTCGAGCAGAAGTAATAGCAACTAAAAATAACGCTTTCCAAGAGAGAAAGCGTAGCTCGCAAGATGCAGCTGGCTCAAAAAGAGACATGGTCAACTTTTCCAAAACAAAATTCAGATCCCAAGGTGGGACAGGAGAGCAGATTGAGGGTTTCAGATGCAGAATGCCCCTTAAAAAGGTATAGGAGACATCCAACTGAGCTATCATGTGATCACCCACAAGCTCATGAAAGGCCGAAATAGCCGAAAGGTGCACCTTGAGGGAGGAGTACTGGAGATCTGAGTCTGACAGAGAGATCAGGTAGTCCAGAATCTGGCTCAGCAGCCTGGATAGCAAACCATTTCCACTTCATGGCATACGTGGCTCAAGTGGAAGGCTTCTGGGTGGCCACAAGTATATTTGCCACTCTATTGGAGGCTCCAGACCTGGCGATGGCTATGTCCTCAGGAGCAAAGCATGCAGATGGAAGGACCTGAGGCTGGGATGGACCATGGTCCCCTGATCCTGGGTCAGCAGATTCCTGCAGAGGGGGAGAGCGACCGGAGGTTCCTCCACCAGCAGCTGTAGCAGGGAAAACCATATCTGACCGGGCCAGAATGGAGCTATCAGAATCATGCTGGCCCCCTCCGTCTGCAGTTTGTTGAGTACCCTCTGAATTAGAGGGAACAGGAAATGCATAAAGAAACCTCCTGCTCCAGGAGCGGGACAACATGTCTCTCGAGAAAACTTTAGGCCCTTGATCGAGCGAGCAAAAATTGGACAGTTTTGCTTTGAGTAGGGATGCAAAAAGTCCAACTCTGGATGACCCCATCTGTCAAACAACTCTTCTGCAGTGGATGAGAGGAGTTCCCACTCGTGCATGCGGGGCTAAGTTCAGCTGAGTCTGTCCACCAGAATGTTTAGTACGCCTGAGACATGGATCACCGAGAGTGTCACCCCCCCGTGATCTAACGCCCAATACCACACTCTTATGGCTTCGCTGCATGGGGGTATGAATAAGTCATTTCCTCCCCGTCCTCCGCTTGTTGATGTAGTACACTACACTGAGGTTTTCTGACTGCACCAGCAGCTGACCCAGAACAAGGTGGTTCTGAAAGGCCTGCGGGTGGTGCTGTACGCCATGCATCTCCAGGAGCTTGATATGTGGGGAGGTCTTGACCTGAGACCAGGAGCCTTGGGTTTGAAAGGGACCTAGGTGAGCTCCCCAACCCAAGACGGAAGCATCTGTGGTGAGGATCTGCTGCGGAGAAGAGATCTGGAATGGAACTTGAAGCAGATTCAGGGGGTCCATCCACCACTGGAGCACTTTGCGGACTGAGGAGGAGACAAGCACCAACTAATCTGACTTGTCCACTTGTTGGTCCCATTGCACTCAGAGAGTCCACTAGGGGATGCTCATATGGAGTCTGGCCAGTGGAACATTGGGTATGGCAGCCGCCATTAGACCCATCAGTCTCAGGTACACCCTGGCAGGAATAAAACTGCTCTGGGCCACCTCCTGAGCCTGGGCTATAAGGTACTCTGCCCTGTTCAGAGGCAGGAAAGCCTTCCCCTGCACAGAGTCTAGAACTACCCCTATGTATCGCAGTCTTTGGGACAGCACCAGAACTGAGTTGGGCAGGTTGACAGTAATGTCCAAAGAGAGGAACAGCTGGAGAGTTCTCTCCAGAGTCCGCAGGAGCAGCTGCATGGATGGGGCCTTTAGGAGCCAATCGTCCAGGTAAGGGAAACTGTACAGTCCCTCCCTTCTGAGTGCTGCAGCTACTGCTACTAAGCACTTGGTAAAGACCTGTGGCACAAAGGAAAAGCCAGAGGGCAGCACCTTGAATTGATAATGCTCGGCCTGAAACAGAAAACAGAGAAACCTCCTGTGAGGAGAGAAGACCGAGATGTGCAGGTATGTGTCCTGCATGTCCAGTGAACAGAGCCAATCGCTTGTCTTGAGAAGAGGCATCTGGCCTGGCAAAGTTAACATCCGGAACTTTCGGTACTAGATGTACAGACTGATGTCCTTTAGATCCAAAATGGCCTCAGATCTCCAGTCTTTGGGGACCAGGAAAAACCCAGAATAGAATCCCTTGTTTCTGTGGCGCCGGGGTACTGGCTCAATGGCCTGCTTTCGCAGAAGGGACTGTACCTCTTCCCGGAGAACAGACAAGTGAGCTGGGGGTTAAGTGGAGGGCAAGGGAGCGTTTCTGGGGGCTGTTCGAGGAGCTCCAGCGTTAGACCTCTTTCTGTGATTTGCAGAATCCAGGCATCCAAAGTTATGGTTCTCCATTGATTTAGATGGAGGGAGAACCGACCTCTGACCACCACTTCTTGGTCGTGGACTGGAAGAGGGGGGTCTGGCAAGGAGTCAGGCAGAGGTGGGGCCAGCTGTTGGGGCTGATCCGTCACTTCTTGGGCACTTGGCCACAGCTCCTACATTGGAGGGGGTAGACAAAGCAGAGGAGGCTCTTCATTTGCCTTGGGGCCAAGAAGCTGCATCGGGCCTATTGGTTGCCTTGCAAAAGGGAGGGCCCTGTCTACCCTTAGGCTGTGTATGGCAGAGGGAGTGGACAGGTTTTATAGCCCTGCCAGATGCCTGCAAATCATTAATGATGTCATGGACATCAGGCCCAAAGAGTTTAGTACCATTGAAAGGGGCATTAAGCACTTTCTGCTGAACAGCAGCGAAGCCAGAGACCCTCAGCCAGGAGTGCCTATGTAAGCAGATGCCGGTTGCAACAGCCCTGGCAGTAGTGTCCGAGATGATATAGAGAGCCCTGAGGAGGTGCTTGCTAACATCCTCAGTAGACTGCAAGCACTTGAGAACCCCCTGCTTCTGTGTGCCATCTGGGAGGCACTGAGCAGCAGCTTTGCCCTTCCTCCAGTTGGGAGTTCTGGTATTTCACCATATGAGACAGGTACTTGGCAATCCTCAGCCCAAGGGTAGAGGAGGCATAAACTCTCTTGCCCCAAAGGTCAATTCTGCGAGACTCTTTGTCAGTGAGAAGAGAGCTAATGTGCTTAGGTGCCTTAGACTTGTCATGGGTTGCTTTGATGACCACTTAATTGGTTTCTGGCTGGGCAGCATAGTAAGGAAACCCCTAAAGAGGGCATGGTAAAGCTGCTCTGCCCTGCGGGGCATAGCTGGCACCATATCTGGCCTGTGCCAGGCTACAGTAGCAGCATTCCTCAAGGCAGGCAAAATAGGAGAAATAATCCTGATTCTGGGGTCTCCAGAAAGTCCATCAGATCCTTTCTGGTGACAGCCTCCACCTCCTCAGTGTGAAAACCCATGACTGAGGATAATTGTTTCATCACATTGAAAAATGTGGGGTCCTTAGGAGGAAACCTAGGGGTGTGCTTAACAGAATCCTCACTAACAAAGGAGGCTGTGGACCTGTCTGAGGTAAAGACCTCCTCTTCCTCATCAGGAAGAATGAGGTCAGGGTGGTACTCCTCTTCTACATCGGCCTCTTTTAAGTCCAGGTCTGACGCTGGAGGCACCCGATGACAACTTTCGGGGAGCTTCCCGCGACCCACAAGGAATCGTCGACGACGAAGCTGCTGTCATCCATGCTGGTGATATGGGCCTATAAGCGCCCAATTGATGAATGATCACCGGGGTAAACTTGGTGAGTATTTTGTTCAGGTGGATGACCATCGAAGACTGCGTTGATGGGAGGGAGGGGGTGTCGATGGTGCAGGGATCGACGACCCGCTTGACGGATCCTGTGAACCCGAAGAGCCTGTAGCCTGGGTAGAAGGGGGTCAGGCCTCGATGGGAGGTTCATCAGCAACGTGCCCATCATTGATGGAGGAGGGGCCGACGACCCTGTGAATCGGGCAGATGCGCTGTCAGTATGGGTCTAGGGGGCACAGAGACACGGACAGTGACTTTATGCATCAGTGCAGACGCAGCCAACGACGAACCCCTGGACAAAGGAGGAGTGGCCATTGAGGGAATGAGACCACCTCCAGGGGGAGCTGTCCTGATCTTGGTCCTTTTTCTGACTTTTCCCTGAGGACTTGTCTCGGGCCTTAGAGGCCTGGGAGCTGGACAACCCTGCCAGCAATTGAGAGGCTGGAACCCCAGAGGACCCCTGCCCATAACTGGCTACCTGTTTGTCCATTAGGAAATGTTTTAAAGCCTTTTTGCCTCACCTGAGGGTTGTTTCATTAAACTTCTGGCAGAGTTCACAGTCAGAGACTTCATGGTCAGGCCCAAGACAGCAGACACACAGAGAGTGTTTGTCTGTGGAGGCAATCTTCTTTCTGCACCGGCAGCAACAGAAGAGAGAGGTTGAAGAATTAACTCTCGACATAAAATAAATGACCCTCTTGTAAAAAAGATTCTAAAAGTAATAAGTAAGAAAAAGCTGTAGAGGAAAATGTTGCAAAATTGCATTGAAGCTTCCGCAGAGACCCATGCGAACAAGCCGACGGCAGGAAAGAACTGAGGAGGGAGCAGGGCTGCTTACACCTTTATAGGGTTGATGATGTCGACGGCGTGGGTGGCCCCAGTTGTACTGCTGAAAATCTTCTGTGTGGATCTCGCTTCAGCGACAGTGAAGTTCCTGCAGTGTGACCTGATGACTGAGATACCCCCGAAGAAGATCAAGACATACCTATGCAGAAACATAGAAGCTGTCAGCAGATAAGGACCTCCTGGCCCACCTAGTCTTACCTATTTTCCCTACCTGTAGTGACTTTGCAGACCCTACTACAGTCTCCAGTCCCCCCTCCCCCCTCACACTTTTAAGATCCCTCTGTGTCTATCCCATGCATTCTTGAATCCTCTGTTTCGGCCCCTACCACCAACTCGGGAAGGCTGTTTCATGTGTCGACCACCCTTTCCGTAAAGAAGTATTTCCTCACATTACCTCAGAGCCTCCTGCCTTCTATCTTCATATTGTGACCCCTTGTCCTTGAGCATCTTTTTCTATGGAAAAAGCTTCCCTCTTGTACCTAGTTATTACCTGTGATGTATTTGAATGTTTCTATCATGTCCCTCCAGCCCTCCTCTCCTCCAGGGAATGCATATTTAATTCTTTAGGCTTTCCCCATAGGACTTTTGATGCAGGCCACACACCATTTTGGTTGCCCTCCTATGTACCGTCTCCACCCTCTCTATGTCCTTGCAGAGATGGGGCCCCAGAACTGTACGTAGTACTTGAGGTGCGGCCTCATCAGTGATCTATACAGGGATATTATCATCTCCCTCCTTCTGCTCGTGATTCCTCTGTCTATGCATCCCAGCATTCTGCCAGTCTTCCACACTGCCTTGTCACACTGTTTAGCTACCTTCAGGTCATCAGAAATAATCACTCCCAGGTCCCATTACTGCTTTGTGACTGTTAATACCTCTCCTCCCAGTTGGTATGTTGCCCCCGGGTTTCTGTGCCCCATGTGCATGATTTTGCACTTTTTTGCATTACAACCCAGCTGCCAAACCCGTGTCCATTCTTATAGTTTTTTTAGATCGTCCCTCATTCTTTCTACCCCTCCAGAGTGTCTACTCTGTTGCAGCAACAGAGAGTGATGCAGAGTAGTGCTAACATTATCTGCCAAGAAGGCAATCAGAAAGAAATGGCTTCAGAGGATACCACCCGACTTAGAAGAGTGGCATAAACTTATTGATTCATATTTATGGAATGGAAATGATTACGCACTTAAAGAGATGTCAGACTTCACTGTTTCAGACTAGATAGACAACCTGGGTATTATGCGTTGGGGAACACCACACCACGTTTGTCCCATAATGTTGCCTTTTGCCCTTCTGAAAGGTTTTACAAATACATGTAAGGGAAAGGGGAAATTGTTTAACCAGGAAAGGCACACTAAGCTGAAGCTTGTTTGCAGGTGCGACCTGGGAGCACAAGGAAGTTAAGTGACTTGCTCAGGATCACACAGTATACAAGTGGGGACTGTGGGATTCAAACCAACCGGATTGTAGATGGCAGCATGATTATTTCTGTGTTTACTCAGCCCCAGAACTCACGTGAGTTGAAATGTTCTATGCTCAACCTTTTTCAAAATGGCCGCCTGGGGCTGAATGAGATTTGGTACGGTATTTTGTGAAATTTCACAACCAAAGTGAGTTAAGCCAGATGTATTTCAGTGTAAAATATTCTGGGCCCCCCCCCCCCATGTGTCTGTATTTGGTGGGGTGGGGCAGATGTACACTGCATGTTGTTCTCCTGAAAATCAGTCCGTAAATATAAAAAGATTTACATTGGGCTACTTTAAAAAATGAATAATAATGTTAGGTACTGCAAATTTCATGAACACCAGATTCTGACTATCTGCATCCAGTGATTATTCCTAGCTAAGATCATAATACTTAGCTTGTGATTGTCACAGTCTTTACCACAGCTACGTATTATGATGTAACCTTTTTTTTTTCCATCCCTGCCCAACATTCCTCTCCCACCCACTCCCCAGCAATTGAGGTTGCTTTGGCTGCCCTTTTCCTCCATCCCATTGAGTGACTTCCAGGATTGTGTGGGAGGGTGCAAATGTCAGGTGCCTGGAACCCTCTCTTTCCTGAGCGTCAAGGGCCTCACCTGAGTGGATCACTCAGTCCCAGCAAGGGCCTTATTTCTTTCTCAGTTTCGTCTGTACTCCATATATATGCACATTGTACCCTTGTGGATTAAACAGAATTAACATGTGTGTACCTCCAGATTGTGCATGAGAGAGAAAGAATTGGTTTATCTGGGAGTCCCAGGTTTTCAGATGTCCTGGTTGTGCAGCTCATAGCACAGTGAAATGGTACTCCAAGCAGCCTGGGTTCAAATCCTAGCTTGGGCACTTGTTTTTATCTCATTGTTTTCCATTTCTATCCATCCAGTCCCTGAAATGATGCCAAACACTAGAGATGTGTTGTGTAAAGTACATAAGTGCATTTTGTGTACAAATAAGCATGAATGTTTTTTTAAATAGGAATGAATACAGTTAGTAAAGCCTTTTCAAAGAAGAAGGATTCAGAAGTCATATAAAACAATAATAGTGTCATGATTAGTACAGTTATAAGAAATCCTTAAGATATTTTCATAAATTCATACTATAAACTTGTTACTGTATAAAGATTCTATGTAAAAAAGTGCTTAGTCACTGTGGATCAGAGATAGAGTCAATATCTGTGGAAATGTACACTGTACCTTTAACTGAACCAGGAAGTTCCCTGAAACAAACCCCTCCCCCCTTGGTTTTGAAACAACATGTTCAGTCATGAAACAACATGTCCAGACTTAGTCAGATGACCAACACCAAAAGATATAAAGAGCCTCTTCACTAAGTTCACTTCAGTTCAGCCCAGAGGGGCTCAGCCCTAGGAGAGGGAGAAGAGAGGCAGGCAAGCTGTTGAATGCAGATGAGAAGGGGTTTAGGCGCTTTAAGATCCAGGACTGCATTTTGTGAGAAACTACTGATGTTAACTTGTGATTTTCTTTGCAATTTTTGTTGTTCCATTTATTATTTTTCTAACCTTTGAAAAATAAATATCACACCATGGTGTGTTAAACCTGTAAATTTGCCTTGTCTGAAGTTTATTCCCACACGCGGTCACAAACCTGGTGTCAGCAGTGGGATAATACTGGTTGTCCAGAGAAACGGGGGAGACCAATACCCAGATACCAGCCCTGGTATCCAGACATAGGGGCAAAGAGCAGGATGGTGTACCTCCAGGATTTCGTGGATGGTAAGGATCTGTTGAAGGAGGAGGGGCTTACTGGTGTGTGTACTAGAGCCCAGGTGAGGAGGATTGGAGGGGAATTACTAACCGGATTGGAGTTCGATGGAACGCGGAGGTGGACTAGCGCCGGAGAGAGGCGGAGCATTGCTGCCAGGTGCTGATGGAGGGTTCCCAACCTAAAAATTTCGTGGCAGAGGACCAGGATCCATGGGCTCTAGAGGAGGAGGACCCCCTGATGGAACCTTTGTTGCCAGCCACTTTTGAGATCCCGTTGCCCGTTTTTCTGGGCTGCTGCTACTTGGAGGATGATGAAATGAAGGCCCCAGGTAAGACTGTTTCAGGACATTTGCATACTGGCGTCAAGACTACAAGCAACAGGGAAGACACCATGGTGGTTGAATGGACTTTCCCATGTTTTAAACCCCCATGTGATAAGATGTGAAATGTATGAAACATATGTTTAAAATGAATATAGCATTAAGGCTGGTGCTGAGTACAGTCAGTTGAGGGTACCAAAATGGTGTAAGGGTTGAAAGGAAACTCCTGGTATGTTACAAATAAGGGTTGAAAGGAAACCCCAAAGGTTTTGGAGTTAGGAACTGGCTAGTTGATGTTCAGCATGAGAAGGTTCCTTGTCTACCAGAAAATATATGAAGGGGAAATGGATAAATGAAATGTATGAAATGATTACAAGAAATGTATAACATGAAAGAAATGTCTACACTGTATGATATAAAATGAGGAACCTAGGGTCATGGAGGATCTAGGTATGGAGTGGAACCTATGGTTGGACCCCTGAGTGAAAATAACGTGTTGGAATGGAGTTAGAGCTGGGCACAACTCACCCTGGAAAAGTTGTGGTATAAGCATGTACGGCCGCTCTGATAGCTAATGGGTATAGAAGAAGCTCAAAGTCAGCATAAAACTGCTGTGTATTACTTCATCTTTTTTTTTTTAAATGTAATGATGGAGGTACGATAGTGGGTGTGCAGGGCTGAAATGATGCCAAGTGATGGGTATGAAGGAAGCTCGAAGTCAGCATAAAACTGCTGTGTATTGCTTCCTTTTTTTTAATGTACTGATGAAGGTACGATAGTTGGTGCACAGGATTTTGAAATGATGCCAAGTGGTGGATTCTGAAACGATGTCAAGTGATGGGTATGGAGGAAGCTCGAAGTCAGCATAAAACTGCTGTGTATTACTTCCTTCTTTAATGTACAGGTGAAGCTTTCATAGTGGGTGAGAGAAAGTTTCAACCAACCCCCATTCTACTGTTTTGGTAGAACATTTATGACTGAGAGGAAAGGTTCTTGAGAAACAGTATAGTTTTGAGAACTGTATTTTTCTTGAGGAGGGAGGTGTGTGGTGGAGTTAGGCTGCACCCTCGGCTGTGACTGATGGGCCACTTTTCTATCTCCTTATTTCCGAGCGACAGTTAACGCTTTTCTCTTTGCTTTTCTCCCCCACCCAAAAAAAAAAACCTAGGTTGGCACCTAGTGTAACTCTTTACTGTCCCTACTAAACTTCCTACTAGTTCTCTCTTTTCATTCTTTTTCCATTTCCATCCATCCAGTCCCTGGAATGATGCCAGCCACCAGAGAGGTATTGTGTAAAGTGCATTTTGTGTATAAATAAGAATGAATGTTATTTTAAATAGGAATGAATACAGTTAGTAAAGCCTTTTTAAAGAAAAAAGATTCAGAAGTCATATAAAACAATAATAGTGCCATGATTAGTGCAGTTATAAGAAATCCGTGATATTTCGATAAATTCACACTATAAACCTCTTACTGTATAAATATTCTATGTATAAAAATGCTTAGTCACTGTGGATCAGAGAAGTCAATATCTGTGGAAATATACACTGTACCTTTAACTGAACCAGGAAGTTCCTTGAAACAAACCCCTCCCCCCCCTTGGGTTTGAAACAACATGTTCAGACATGAAACAACATGCCCAGACTTGTAAATATAAAAAGGGCTTAGTCAGATGACCCCCACCAAAAGATATAAAGAGCCTCTTCACTAAGTTCACTTCAGTTCAGCCCAGAGGCGTTCAGCCCTAGGAGAGGGAGAAGAGAGGCAGACAAGCCGTTGAATGCAGATGAGAAGGGGCTTAGGAGCTCTAAGATCCAGGACAGTATTTTGTGAGAAACTACTGATGTTAAGTAGTGATTTTCTTTGCAATTTTTGTTGTTTTCATTTATTGTTTTTCTAACTTTTGAAAAATAAATATCACACCATGGCATGTTAAACCTGTAAATTTGCCTCGTCTGAAGTTTATTCCCACACACTGTGACACTGGTGCCAGCCACCTGAGTTTAGAAGTGGGCTCGTTTTGGGGCTCGGTCAGGGGAACGAGGATTGAGCATCTCAAGATCAGCACTCCTTTGGTGAGAGTGGATTATGCAACCCACCATCTGACTGTCACCTAATGTAGACTGGGTCCACCATGTGACTTCCACCTAATGTTGGCTGGGAGGCAGCACAGCTGGGGCTCTGCAGAACGTGGGAGGGACAGGATGCTACTAGTGTTGCTCATGCATGTGTAGGTGTGCACCTAGGAGTCTCACAGCATGGTGGTGTCCTGGAGAAGAAAAATCAATAGAAAAAATGATGACTGGCTGAGCTGATGTTGTCCTGCCTGCCCCCCCATGTGCACAGTCAGCTCACTCCTCCTGGCTCCCGTCACACTGCCTGGCTTCTCCTGCACCTTGGGAGGCTGGATTTTGGGGGGGGGGGTTAAGGCATACAGAAGTTAAAGGCCGGCTTGCCTTGGGGAGGCTCAGTCTGAGGATAAAAAGTAAATCGTGGGTGGCCTCTGGAGTCCCAGGTGAGATGGGAGGTGGCGCTGGCAGTGACCGAAGAATGTCCTAATCAGGAGTTCCAGGGAAAAATATAACAGAAAAAAAGTAAGAGTTATACGTTTTGTGTTTAATGGCTAAAGGGATCTGCAGTTTCTCTAACAAAGGCTTTTCAGGGTTTAAAGAGTGCCAGCAGTTTTGCAGCACTGCCACACATATTGTTCAGTCTGGGATTAATTCAGGAAAAATGCAATTGGATGATCTTCAGACAGCCTAATAGTCTTCAGGTGAAGCTACCTCTGGCTGGAAGCTGCAACACTGGACTTAAGATTTGCAAGAAAGCGAGTTGTGCTCACAACAGAGGGAGGTGAACCTTACAATTTACAATTGTCTTTGGTTTGAAGCAGATTCCTTAGGAAAGTTAATGTTCTTCAGGTGGAGGATACTTCTAACTGAAGGGTGAAATAAGGAACTTAGAATTATCAGAAAAGGCAGTCTTTCAACCAACAGAGGGAGGTGGACCTTGGTTTACTTTTGTTACAATTGTTAAGATTTTCAGTGCAGGAAGAGTTTAAACCCACAGGAACTGAATACTGTTTTCTGCGTCTGCCCTTCTGCACATCTGACTTGTTTGGAGTTAGTGATTGACTATTTGCATTGCAATATTTGTAATACTGTGAGTTACTCACTGGGCTAAGAATTTGCCATAAGTCCTGAATTGAGAGCAGGTTACAGGCTGTATATTGGACCCAGACAGTGCCTAGGGGGTTGAAACTGGTTTTTCTTTTGTTTATCTCTGTGAGCCTTAAAAGGCTAGGCCAGACTGTGTCAGGAAGTGCTTACATCACAGCTACTTATTAGCCAATAGCTCTGGAAGAATCTTACTGACCTTGATAAGAGTACTACTTTTAGCAGGCTCATCAGACAACCTGATAGTCTTCATGTGAAGCTACCTCTGGCTGGAAGCTGCAACACTGGACTTAAGATTTGCAAGAAAGTGAGTTGTGCTCACAACAGAGGGAGGTGAACCTTACAGTTTACAATTGTCTTTGGTTTGAAGCAGATTCCTTAGGAAAGTTAATATTCTTCAGGTGGAGGATACTTCTAACTGAAGGGTGAAATAAGGAACTTAGAATTATCAGAAAAGGCAGTCTTTCAATCAACAGAGGGAGGTGGACCTTGGTTTAATTTTGGTTTACTTTTGTTACAATTGTTAAGATTTTCAGTGCAGGAAGAGTTTAAACCCACAGGAACTGAATACTGTTTTGTGTGTGTGTCCTTCTGCACAGCTGACGTGTTTTGGGGCTAACTGCTTTCAGAGCACAAGTCACCAGGCTGTTTTGGGGCTGGGGAGGTTTACCTGTGTCTGACTTGGATGTTTGGATTTTTCTCTGCTTTATTAGCAGGGTATTTTCTCTGTCAGATTGTCGTGTAGGGCATCTTGCTGACAGGAAGGCACTCATTGCAGCGGTAGGTCAGAGCTTTTAGCGGATTATTTCGTGAGGGCACAGTTTAGGCCAAACCCTTCCCACCACTCACCCCACCCACCCACCCCTGGAAATAGTTCCTTTATACCTGGGGTTCTGACATCATTTCCTCAAGAGGAGAAGGTGCATATCACTGTCATATCCTCTCTATCACACTGCACTGACAATATAAGCATACACGTTATATAATACATATAGTTCTATATAACAAACCAATCACACAAAAAAAAACACAAGATAGACAGCCATGTGAGGAGTAGTGCAATGTAATGGCTGTGGGGCAGCAGTCTTCCTGGAGTCTTTCTGGAGGCTGAGATCCTGCCCTGTTTGCAGACAACTATCTGCCCTGAGGGAGGAAGTTGCCCATCTTCAGGCCACACTGGACGGTAGTAAGGGAACCTCCCCCATCCAGGGAGCACCAGAACCGCCACCACTACCTCAGAGGTTGTGAAGAAAGCACAGCAGTTGGACCACAGTGGGCTCAGGGAGGGTAAAGGTGGTGGAACAGAGGCACACCCAGTCAGTTGTTCCACTCCACAATCCATACACCATTCTGGGGGAGTATAGTTCCCCTATGGATGCACCCGCAGAGGAGACTAAGGAGGGTGCAGACAGCTGTCACAAGGGAGGCCCTCAGGAAGGAGGTAGAGGGCACCACAGGGAAAGGAAGCAGCTCCTGGTGGTCGACTCAGTTATTAGGGGAATATAACTGGGGGGAGCAGGGAAAACTGAAGTAAAGTGCCTGCCTGGTGCCATGGCTTGGAGGGACAGGAAGCACATCCATAGAATCACGAGAACAGTTGCAGGGGAGTCTGAGCTGCACGTCATTGTCCACCTAGGGACAAATGACTTGGCTCATCATGAGATTAGAGCAGTGCAGAAGGACTTTGTAGAGTTGGGGAGGGGCCTAAGACAAGTAGCACACACAGTATCCTTCTCAGAGGTGCTGCCTGTCAGTGGCATGGGTGAGGCGAGGGTACTTTGCACATGCAGTTTAACGAATGGTTGAAAAAATGGTGTGGAGCACAGGGGTTTGGCTTCATTGGGGACTGGGGTTCCACCTGAAGGGACACCAGCCTATACTGGCAGGATGGTCTGCATCTGTCCAGAAGGAACAAGTCTTTTGGGCAATTGGTTTAAATGCTTCATTGTGAAGCTTTTAAACTAGTCAAAGGGGGAGGCAATGATAAACAGCAGGAAAATCCCAGCCTCCCCCTACAAAAACAGGGTACTAAATGAGAAAAAGACCAAGGTAGAAAGGTCAGTGGGGGATGCTGCTACAGAAGGTTAAGCCATCAAAAAATGGAGAGCAATGAGTACCAATGCCTGTATTCTGGGTAACAAGCTTCCTGAATTAGTGGTCTTGATGGAGGAGGAACATCTGGATATCATGGCAGTCGCAGAAACATGGCACACACAGAACCATGACTGGGACGTAAACATACCAGGATACACTATCTACAGGAGGGACAGGGAGGGTAAAAGAGGAGGAGGAGTAACACTCTACATAAGGGAAGGAATCAAAGCAACAGAACAAAAGGGTAAACAGGGAGGAGAAGAAGCACTGTGGGTCAATTTAGAGGCGGGCAATGGCACCACAATCCGCACAGGGGTTGTATACAGACCCCCCCCCCGGGGGAGAAAATGGACAAGGAAATGATAGAAAGTATACTTAGAATGGCAGATAAAGGGGAGATATTGCTGATGGGTGATCTGAATATGCCAGATGTTAACTGGAGTGCAGTTGCAGCAGCCACTTCTAAGAGTGGGGTTATTCTAGATGCCCTGCAGGGCATGCCTTAGACAACTAGTATTGGAACCCACTCGAGAGGGAGCAATCTTAGACCTGGTTCTCTCAAATGGAGATGGAGAGAGGATCACAGATGTAGAAGTGGGTAGCCATCTGGGAACTAGCGACCATCGAACAGTATGGTTCACAATAAACACAGCAGTAGAGTCAAGCCATACAAAGGCAAAAGTAGTGGACTTCAGGAGGGCTGACTTTGTCAAAAGGGGTGAGTGCCTAAGGAAAGCACTAGCAAATGGGCAGGAAGGAGGGGTGGAAGAACAATGGGGAATAATAAAAACTGCCATCACAGCGATAACAAGCCTTTGTGTGAAGCAAATAAACAAAATAAAATGATGTAAGAAACCACTATGGTTCTCAAAGGAGGTGGCAGTGAAGGTTCAAGAGAAAAAGAAAGCATTCAGAAAGTACAAGGAATCACAGAAGGCGCAGGACAGAGAATTGTATCAGTTAAAGCAAAAGGAAGCTGGGAAGGCAGTCAGAACAGCAAAGGCCCAAACTGAGGAAAACATAGCCAACTCAGTTAAGAAGGGGATAAAACCTTTTTAGGTACATCAGGAGCGAAGGAAGACTAAGGGAGGATAATGAGGCTTAATAAAGGGAGGGGTGGGCAGAGGGTGACGGTGAAAAGGCAGAGATACTAAACAAATATTTTGCTCAGTATTTACAAATGAAGAGGAGGTACCTAAAACAAACAATAGAAACACTCTGGATACAGAAGTTGATACCAGCCCATTTACAGAAGAAAGGGTTCTGAAAGAACTCTTAAAACTGAAGGTGGACAAAGCAATGGGGCCTGATGGGATTCATCCCAGAATTCTAAAAGAACTAAGGGTAGAACTAGTGACACCACTGACTACACTCTTTAACAAATCATGGGAGGATGGGGTGGTACCTGAGGACTGGAGGAGGGCAGATGTGATTCCCCTTCACAAAAGTCGGAGCAGGGCAGAAGCAGGAAACTACAGACCAGTTAGTTTAACCTCAGTGATAGGGAAAATGATGGAATCACTTCTGAAGGAAATAATTGTCGAGTACCTAGAGGCCAGTGGGGCACAGGACCCAAGGCAGCATGGATTCACAGCGGGAAGGTCATGCCAGACAAATCTAATAGATTTCTTTTGACTGGGTGACCAAAGTAGTAGATCAGGGAGGGTCTGTGGACATGGCCTACCTAGACTTTAGCAAGGCATTTGACTCAGTCCCACACAAAAGATTAATATACAAGTTAGCCAGCCTGGAAGTGGGTCCCAAGATGATAGCCTGGGTAAAGAATTGGCTGGAGAATAGGACACAGAAGGTAATACTAAATGGAGTCCACTCTGAAGAAAGGGGGCTTACCAGTGGGGTACCGCAGGGTTCAGTATTAGGACCGGTTCTCTTTAATGTCTTTATAAGCGACATTGCAGAGGGACTGGAAGGAAAAGTATGTCTCTTTGCAGATGACACAAAGATCTGCAACAGAGTTGATGCACAAGGTGGGGTGGAAAGGATGAGAAGGGACTTGGCAAGGTTAGAGGAATGGTCAAATGTATGGAAGCTTAGATTCAATGCTAAGAAGTGCAAGGTAATGCACCTGGGAAACAAAAACCCAGGGGAAGAGTACACAATGGGGGTGAGATACTAACAACAACAAAATGGAAAGGGACCGGGGTAGTCATATCAGATGACTTAAAGGTGGGCAAGCAATGTGAGAGGGCAGTAAGGAGGGCTGGGGGGATACTGGGATGCTTAGGGAGAGGCATCACCAATAGAAAACAGGAAGTTGTTATCCCTCTTTACAAACAACTGGTGAGACCCCATCTGGAGTACTGTGTGCAGTTCTGGAGACCCAGTCTCTGCAAGGACATAGACAAGATGGAAGCTGCCCAGAGGAGGGCAACTAAAATGGTGCAGGGTCTACACCAGAAGACATTTGAAGAGAGACTAAAGGAGCTAATATGTATAGCCTCGAGGAAAGGAGGGAGAGGGGGGACATGATAGAAACTTTAAAGTACCTCAAGGGAATCAACAAAGTCCAAGAGGGTAGCATCTTTCAAAAAAAGAGGTGTGCAAGAACAAGGGGGCACAATTTGAAGATGGGGGGTGGCGGCTCAGAGGTAATGTAAGGAAGTATTTTTTCACAGAGGGGGTTGTGGATGCATGGAACGGCCTTCTAGAGGAGGTTGTGGAGTCAAAAACAGTGGTTGAATTCAAGCATGCATGGGACAGCCATAAGGCAATTCTAGGGGGTGGGGGTAGAAAGAAGTAGGCTGCTGGTTAACTAGGATCTGCAGCTTATCCATTAGGTAGGGAAATGGGCAGACTGGGTGGGCCAAGCGGTCCTTATCTGCCGTCAAATTCTATGTTTCTATGAGGATATCTCTATCATCAGGCCACACCTATGGAACTATAGCTGTCAGGAGCCACACGGAAACCTTTTTGCTAGCAGTCCACTAAGGGCTGCCCACGACAATGTCTTACGTTAGTGTCCTCTCTATATAAACATTGGCAACCTCTCTCCCTCCTCAGCTCTTTTACCGCTGTCGACCATACTTGCCGGAATCCACAGAGACAGCGCCTCTACAGTCGACTGCTAAATCTTTGATTTTTCTTTTTTTTATTATTATTCTCTCCCTAGTAGCCATCACTTTATTTTAAAGTGATTGCAGTCGTGCTTGTCAATGAAAGATGACGATAAACTCTTTTTTCTTTTTTTTTTACCCTGTATTTATGCGCCTTACTGCCCCCTCTCTCCACGCTCTCAGAGTGCCTCTTCTGCATGGACCTCTCTTGTCGGGGTCTGCCCCTAGAGTACATGGTTCCACTAACCTAGGTGCCCAGATAACCCTCCGGGTAGGGTGAGGAGGAACTCCCTGCTTTTTACCTCCCCAGAGCCATGCTTACTGTGACGTGGATCGGTACAGTGGAGTCTGCCCCGACGAACCGAGGATATGCAGTCAGGAGTCATCGCCTAGGGGAGACTGAGGTGGTTTTCCCTTGTTCATCCCAGACGTTGGCGTGCAATGAGGGCCAATGAGCTAGGAGACATGCTGAGTCCTGCCTCCTGCTCCATCCCTCTGCCGACATCTGCCCTATCCCTTACTGCTTCCTCCTTCTACTGCACCCTCCGTCCAGGCTCTCCCAGGTGGCGGTATTGCAGCGGGAGCATGCAGGTAACCCCCCCAGAGAAGGAGAGCAGCCGCTAGGTGCTCCATCCTTCTCCCTGGCTGACCCCCAGCAGCCTGTGCTCGTTTCCGAACACAGGTCACCGGCGTGGTACGAGGTAAGGTGTCCAGTGCCTCAGCGCCACCGGGCCGGTGATAAACTCTTCTGTTACTACAAGTGTGGTGGAAAAATCTACTCAAAGCAATGATCATGACGTCTGCGTGTGCGGTCTCGGAGAGGTCCACAACATTAAGGCCTGAGAGATCTGCCTGAAATTTAATCAAGCTACCTGGCAATGCCGTCAAAATGCCCTACATACTTTTCTTCTCGAGCAGCAGGTAGCCAGAATAGAGAGAGAGCTCCACCGTGTCTCCAGCCCATTCCACGGACTCCTAGTCCTTCAGGGCCTGAGAAAAGACTTCAGAAAAGCACAGGCACCAGGAGAGGGACGGAGTAAGGATAACTCCCCCCCCCCCCATGCACTCCCAGTTGCTGCTACTCTTGGCACTGAACGCCTCCTGCTGCTTGGACCTTAGAACCCACAAGGTTGGCTCTGGCAGTGAGTTCTGCTGGACCTCCCATGGCCAGCGAAGGCCCATTGATGTCGGAGCTGCTGACACCCCCGTCAGCATTACAGGTCATGCTGTTCAGACCTCAGAACCGTCAAGGTCAGCTGGCAGTGAGTTCTGCCAGACCTACTGTGCCCGGCGATGGCACGTCAGCATCAGGACTCCAGTCACCCCCGTTGACATCGCAAGGTCACCATCGACATTCAGACGGTGCTGTCCTCCTTTGCAGAGATAATACATCACCTTATATCTTCTCTTCCTACACCAGGCACAACAATTGTGGGGCCTCTCAGACCAGCCCCCGCATCAACGTCTTCTCCTTCGACGCACCCTGCAAAATCCAGAGCATCGATGTCCTTGCTTCCTTCCTTGTGGCCTTCAGGGCCCATCAGCAAGGATCAGGAATACAACCCAGACCACCTGTTACAAGAGGAGGAAGATATGGATGGGAGCCCCTCTGATAAGTCTGGCACCACCATTTCCACCAGGAGTGAGGACTGTACATTTTATACTCGGATGTCCCCTTCTGAAGACCCCCTCCTTCATTTCTATGATGAAGCAACTCCAAACTGCAGTGGAGTTTGATGTTGAGGAAGAAGACATCACTAGGAGAAGCTTGGTAGAGTTTCTAGTGCTACCAGATTCTCCACCTCTTATCATTCTTCTTCTGTTGGCTGCACTAGAGGATGCCACCCTGGCTGCCTGGCACAGACCAAGCTTGATCCCTGCCATGCCCAGAAAGGCAGACGAGCTGTACCAGACCCCCCCTTAGGAAAGCCTTTTTTTTGCAGGCCAACCTGAAGCTGATTCGGTTGTGATAAACACAACCCATGATGGATCTCAGTTCTCTCCCCCTGGATAAAGAGTTGACAAAATTGGACCTCATGGGAAAGAGAACCTTTGCCTCTGCCACAGTGAGCCTCAGAACAGCAAATTATCGGGCCCGTATGGTCAAATACCAGAATACCCTCAGGAAAAAGGCTAAAGCAGCAGCCCAGTCCCTCCCAGTGGGTCCCCAGAATCGGGAGATGGTCAAGGCTGTCCAGACTAGGGCTGATGTGGGTAAACACGCCTTAAGGTCTGCCTGTGATATTTCGGATGCCTCAGCCAGAGCAGCTGCGGCTGGCATCTGTCTAAGAAGGTGTTCTTGGTTGAGGGTCTAGCAGTATAGCCTAGAGGTTAGAGTAGCGAGCTGTGAACGAGCTTGGTACATCCCGCAGACTAGACCTTGGTTTGATTCTCACAACCTCCACTTGCATACTGTGTGACTCTGAGGAAGCCACATAACCACCCAGTGCTCCCAGGCCACCCCTGAAAACAGGCACTTGTGCCCAGTGGGCCTTACCTGGTTACCAAAGACTAAAATAAATAAAGGGTGTCAGGATTCACTAATGAAGTGGAAGTGGTTTGCTTTGTGGGTCGCTTCTCTTCACTGGGATCCCTTCACTTGTCCAGTGAATTTAAGGAAGTATTTTTTCACAGAGAGGGTTGTGGATGCATGGAACGGCCTTCCGGAGGAGGTTGTGGAGTCAAAAACAGTGGTGGAATTCAAGCATGCATGGGACAGTCATAAGGCAATTCTAGGGGGTTGGGGTAGGAAGAAGTAGGCTGCTGGTTAACTAGAATCTGCAGCTTATCCATTAGGTAGGGAAATGGGCAGACTGGGTGGGCCAAGCGGTCCTTGTCTGCCGTCAAAATCTATGTTTCTTTGAATCAGGTTCTGGAATATTTATTGTCCTTGTCAGATGCAGGACTGCAGTACTCTTCTATCAGAGTGCATTTGGCTGCTATTTCAGCTTTCCACGTGCCTATCAATGGCCATACGGTGGCTCAGATAGAGGTGACCTGTATCTTTTTGAGAGGTAGCTTGCGCTTGAAGCCTTCCATCTGCAATCCAGTCCTGGCCAGGGACTTGAGTTTTGTGCTGGAGAAACTCACTTTGGTTCCCTTTGAGCCAACCACGACTTGTGGCTTATGCTTCCTTTCTTGGAAGCATTATTTTTAGTTGCTATTGCTTCTGCTTGAAGGATTTCTGTGCTTCAGGCTCTTATGTGCGAGACTTCTTCTTTGATTTTCCATAAAGACAGGGTGTCTTTATGGACCAACCCGAAGTTTCTTCCTAAGGTAATGTCGGAGTTTGCTTTGAATCAAACTATCCACCTACCAGAAGGAAAAGGACTCTGCGATCTCAGTCATGAAATAATCATGAACCACAAGTCTCTTCATTCACAATTTATTGTTGGCAATGTCAGCAGTGCAACTGGTGTAGCCTGGGGAGACCACAGCAGACCAACGTTTCACACTCAGACCAAGTGCTTTGTCAAGGTGTAGTGCACCCCCTTGTGTACATATTTTATACATAACATTTAATTGGCTTTAATTACTAAAAACATGAGGAATGCCTACAGATCATCATAGTATGATCCACCTCACCTGTACCCTCATTCTTTTGCCCTAATCCAGTCTTTAAACTGGCACATTTAACATGTCTAATTTATGTTATAACTTTTTGAAAAGCCAGTTAATCAAAGACATAAATGATACAATATACATTTCCAAAACTATTGCAGAGAAAGCCAATCTAAAGTACTTACTAGGAGATTCTTTTCTAACTAAAATAAGGGAACACTAGAACATCTAGTTAACAGCATAGCAGTGCGTGTGGAAAAAGGGGGACCAAGTTTTGGTTTACTTGCGGTTTACAAGCTCACCCTTGTAAAGGGACATTATCACTTTACAGATTAAGGCACCCTGTTATATACAGTGCATAGGAATTCTCTATCCACCATGTACAAACATTTATGCAGTTAATATAAAATCAGTTCAATCTGATTGTTAATGTCTGGCCATTCCATGGTACCAAGTTTATAAATCCAAAAAGCCTCTCTTCTGGCTAACTTAGATTCAGTATCCCCTCTCCTTACACCTGTCATTATTTTATCAATGCCTATAAATGTTGGCACGTGTTGAGATGTATCTCTAGAACTGTTAATGTGCGTAGTCAGTGCATACCTTTCATTCTTATTTATAGTAGCACGCATATGTTCCCCAATGTGCTCTTTAATTTGGGCTTTGTTCTGCCTACGTTATATATGCCCCTCAAGTACACGTAGCCAAATGTATCACATGTGATAAAACTGCATATTTTTGTCATCTTTACCATCCTTTGGTCCATTAAAGGAACATGTTTTGTCAAGGACGTTGCAGTACTTGCAAGTCCACACCTGGTGCAACCTGGGTTAGGGGGAGGCCAAAAGGAGGGTTTTTCCTCTGCAGGCTAAACACTATGTATTGTGTGGTCTCTGATGCTGCGTTTCCTTCTGTAGGTGACTAGGCTTTAATTATATCCCAGTTTTTTAGAACAATGTTTCTTATTGCTACTGCATCACATGAATATGTTGTTACAAAATTCAAAGTGTTTTTCTCTTCATTAGGTCGCACCTTCTCCTATAGTAAAGTATCCCTATCCATTCTCTCCACGTCATCTCTTGCACTCTTCACATTTACAGCACTATAACCGCTTTCCAGCAAACAAGCTGAGAGTGCATTTGCAGGCTCAGTAAAATCCTCATTGAGGCTACAGTTACATTTAAGCCTCATAAATTGCCCCTTGGGGATGTTTGTAATAGTATGCCAAGGCTGACTGCTATCAGCCTGTAACAAAGTGATCTTCCCTGTGTCAGTCTTCACCATTCATCACTGGTGGGTGGTTGGTTGGCCGGAGACAAGCACCCCGCGGGAGCTTTTTTTTTTTTTTGTAGGAGGGAGGAGTCTGTGCCGCCCACAAGGCCGATGCACTGTGGGCAAGACTTCAAGTCCAAAGTCATGGGGGGATATTAGTATATAGGCTTGTGAAGTCCAAAGTCACCAGTAACCTGCCCTCCCCCGCATACATCTGTGACGTCAAATTGATGATGTCTCTCGTGTCTTTCAAGTAAGATCTGAGGTTCACCACCAGGGGCTTTATGTGAAAATCTATAAACAGACATTGTTTCTGTTAGTGACCCCTGCCCCGATAAAATGGGTCTTCCTGAGGGGTTAATCAAGGTTTTATGAATTTTTTGGGGTAGATAAAAAACTGGACGGGTGGGATGTTTAACTTTAAAAAAAAAAAAATGTATTTTTCTGTAATATCACCACTCAGATATGCTCCCTCTATTAATTTATCAACCTTCAGTTTATTTGCCATTGTAGGATCACTTGCTA
This sequence comes from Neoceratodus forsteri, assembly GCA_016271365.2. Lineage (NCBI taxonomy): Eukaryota > Metazoa > Chordata > Ceratodontiformes > Ceratodontidae > Neoceratodus > Neoceratodus forsteri. The sequence goes on along the minus strand of JADMNL010000028.1, from coordinate 252,647,416 downwards.
AAGGCATGTATGTAGTACAGTCCTGAAGTTGTCTCTTGGCTTCTGCTATGTAATCTTCTGTATTCAGAAGTACAACCCCCCCAACCCCTTTGTGAACAGGTTTTACTGTGACATTTGTATTTTTGCTCAGTTTGTCCAGAGCCTCCTTCTCCTGAGATGACATATTCCAGAAAACATTTCTGTGTTCATTTCTCTTATAGTATTTTTCAAGGTCATACTTACATGCCTTGTAAAACACATTAACTGTGGGTTCATGAGGGGTATAAACATGGAGGGTCTTCTCAGGCACCTCTCTCCATTATGTATACCAATGGGAAGTGCCTGGCTATCTGAAACCTCACTAGCATCTTCAGCTTGTAATGCATCAGTTTGTACTGCATTTGGCTGAAAAAAAGCATTTCAGATTCAGCAGCCTCGTAAGTCTATTCATGTCTGTAAAAGTTTCAAACTTGTTAGCCCTGTTAGTAGGTACAAAACGCAGACCTTTATTCAAAACTTTGAGTTCAGTATCACTTAAGACATAATTGGATAGATAAATAACATTATTCACACACTGTGTTTTCAGATATTGCAGTCGATACTTGTTTGTATAGTATTTTCCATATTAATGTCCTGAAACTGTGTATCCTCTCTAAAAAAGAAAGTTCAGTTCTGATGCCAAGTCATCTTGTAACTCACTACCGTCAGTTAGTATGGATCCTGGAAGCATACATGCTTCTGTTGATAATACCCTCGGACCCTTCTCCCTCCTCGTACCCCTCCTGTCCCTCTTTGTCCTCTGAAGCTTCTTGGGACTCCTGTTTGTGGCACAAGATTGCATGGACTTCTCCTAGGGGTCGGGGCACCGGGGGTGGGGCACTGTTGTATAGTCTCTCTCTTGGGCACAACATCCTCTTTGGAAAAAAACATAATAAGAATCAACAGAGCTGCCTTCACTGTGGAGCTCGCCCTCTTCCCAGTTCCTTATGATACCTTTTGGGATTGCCCAAACACACGATTGTTTGCATAATCTTGTTCATCTCTGATGAATTTTTTGAGTTTCTTAGCCTTAGTAATAAATTCACATTTCTCTATAGCATCTTTTAGACATTTGTTACAGTGTTCATATTCAAGAGATTCTGAAAACTGAGACAGTACCTATTCCTTTTCCCTCAGTTGGATGGTTAATTCCTCCTGCAGGCGCTTGTTGTCACGGGTAATGCAGCTAACCAAGCCTGATGACCCCTTCTGCAGCTCTTCCTTCCATTCCTTTAATGAAAATGCGTTAGTGTTGGCCAGTGGCTGGGCTCTTTCATATCCTTAGACCCCTGGGGACCCCCTGGACATTCAGTATGTCTGCATGATTTTAAGTTACCAAAACAGCCTCCATGCTTTCAATGCTAACTTTTCGTAGCTCTGAAACACTTTTCTAATTGTTGGCGATTCTGTCCTTTGTATATTCACTGTCATTTGTTCCAGGTTAGCACCAGATGATCCTGCACGGGCATCTAGTTTAAAGATATCTTCAGTCTCTGCCGTACTGGAAAACATTGTGGCGGAAAAACTGAAAGTAGTCTCCCCAGAAGGTGATGTACTACTAGCTACCGGTATTTCTGGCATATTGTCTTCCACCACACACAACTCACTGCAGCTGCAGAAAGTAGTTGACTGCCTTCTGAGCGCTTAACCCTTAAACCTGAATCAGAAACAGCAAGGGTTGCTACCAGGAGGGTGGTGCTCGCAAGTCCAAGAAATTCAATCAGAAAGAAAAGGACTCGACACTCAGTCATGAAATGATCATAAACAATAAGTCTCTTCATTCATAATTTATTGATGGCAAAACCAGCAGTGCAACCGGTGTAGCCTGGGGAGACCACAGCAGACCAACGTTTCACACTCAAACTGAGTGCTTTGTCAAGATGTAGTGCACCCCCTTGTGTACATATTTATACATAACATTTAATTTATTTAATGTATACATTTTGGTATTGAGTTTCATCAGTTCATGGTCAATTGGGTGCTGCCTTTGGTTCAGGACAAATGCAGGGACACTAACTGAAGTTCAGGAGTAGTAGTTCCTTTTGCCGCTTTGTATGTCCCGACATGAACATGCCCGGTGTGGGCGATGAAAGCCCAGAATGGGGTGTGAAAGTGCCATCCTGGAGATAAAAAAATGAAAATGAGCCTTTTATTCTGCAGTTGGAGGTCGGAGGCAGAGAGTGAACATCTTCCTGTTATGTGTCGACACCCTGGGAGATTAGTGAGAGCTGAAGCAGAACAGTCTGCTAGTTGTAGCAGTTTTGGTGCTGTAAAGCATTTTTTTCTTCTTTAACAGGTATGCCATCTGCTGCCTAGGGCAAGGGAGCTGAGTTAATGTTATTTTGTGCCCAAGTTTCTGCGCTAAGAGAAGCGCTCTTTATTATATATTTACAGGTGCACTTGAAGTGGTGTACTGGAGTGTTCAAAGTCCTAAAGAGTCATGTGTATGAAAGGAGTTGAATAGATCCTTTAACAGAAATTGGTGGCTAAATAATGGATCCAGGAGGGCGAGCTGAATGGCCTGAGATTTCATATAGACTCCTGGATGGAGCGGGATCTTGCAGTGAAATATGAAAGAGATGTGGCCAGTGTTTCTAAATGACAAAAAGGGGCTATTACCCCAGGAATTGATGAACCCTAAACGTGGGGAAAGAAAGTTGAATTTTGGGTAACAATTGTTGAATCTATTCCTCCCGTTGTAGTGGCCTTTTCCGGTAATGGAGGGTGCTGTTTCAGCGACAGGTATTTGCTGATTTCAAGGTAATCTTGTCGAAGGATTGTTACAGGAGATGAATCACTCCCTAGTTTAAAAAACTCTGTGCCAAAGTATTTTATATTTCGACCAGTACTACTGATTATTAGAGATCATAGACTCCCTTGTTTAGAATTTCTCACAAAAGTGTTTTATTTTTGGTCCATGGTAATAATCACTGCAATTAGCACTGAGGGGAAATTTAATGCATATGTTTCTGACCATTCAGTATTTCCCCGTCTGTTAAAATACACAGAGCTTCAACTCTGGTTGCTGTAAGGAGCCTGTTCAAGAATGCAGGGGTGTTGCAGACTTGTAGTGCCTGCTGTTAAGTAGTCCTGCCTTATTTCTGTTTGTTGCTAAAATATGTTTTCTTTTTCAGTGAATTGTTGCTGCCATTTCTACCTAGAACTCTTATTATAGTTTAACTGCTGCTTTTAGTTTTTATCAGTGTGTTATTGTTATAGTTATTTATGACTGTTTTATGTTTGTGTTTTTGTTTTAAACTCTGTTAGGCGCCCAGAGCCTCCAGGATTGGGCACCCTACAAATGAAATTGCCTTGCCTTATTAGAGTCCATGGAAACAAAGTAATTTATAAGAGAAACTACTGTAGCTGCAATGAACAAATACAGCTGAGCGGGATCTAGGTACATGATCTCTGTCAACAAATATGTGGACTCCTGAGAATATAGGAGACAGCTAGGTTATTATGTAAGCAGTAACACATGACGGTGTGCATGAAACATATTGTACCGCATGGCCAGGGGCGTAATAAGGCAAGAGGCTGCAGGCCGAGTGACTTTAGCCACTGGCCATGCAGTAAAATATGTTCCACGCACACCGTGGAGTGTCTTATTGCACTTATAAAATGGTCTTTTTTTAACTTTGTACAGTTAAATCATGCTTATATGTAGAAAATTCTGCTAATATATGATAAAATAGTCCTTCCACCTACATTAATATTGATGAGCTCATTTGCATACAGCGGTTTAGTAAAATAGTACACACTTACTCAGGGAACAGTGGTCCCATCTCAAGGCAGCACGTCATCACAGCAGAAGCGGGGAATTTGAGAAGTGGCAGCATGAGGCAGCAGCTTTTTTCTTTTTTTTTTTTTTTTACAGGCAGCCCCAGTGGCAACGACGGGAGCGGGCATAACAGTGGGAGGCAGACAGCATTTGAGAGCCTGTTTACTGCACAGACTGACACTGTACTCTTCGGTAAGCTCCTGTGTGTTTGTTTGCCGTACACTGGACTTCTTTGGGCAATAACATCCCCTGTAATGTCGGCAAAGTCAGGTGGCTGATGGAGACTGGGAAAGAAGCCGCGGTACAGTGACTGCACTTGTTTGTTTGCTGTATACCAGGCTTCTTTAGGCAGTAACATCCCCTGTAACATTGATCGTCGGCAAAGTCAGCTGGCCGACAGAGACAACCATCGGCAAAGTCAGGTGACCGACGGAGAAAGGGAAAGAAGCCACAGTACAATGACTGCACTTAGATTTTCTCCATGATGGGCAAATAGAAAGATGGCTGACAGTAAAAATGCCAGCGTTCTATAACTTATGGATATTGGCCTTTTCACTGCCAGCACTTTTTTTTTTTTTTACCCATGCATGGGTAAGTAGCCAATCAGATTGTTGGATTTAACCTGTCCATTTTATAATCATGCTTACAAAGTACTGGACTCCTAGAAACAAATGGAGCCTAGCAAGAACCTTATTTATAGAGACCCGTGAGATTATTTTTATTTTTTTATAATGTTTATTTTTATTTTTCTGGAATTTCTTATTTTTCTTTATTAATTGAAAATTGAGTTTTATTTCTCATTATCACATTTACATTCATGAACTACCTCAAAATGACCTTATACACTAGAAATTACATTCCTAGGATACTACATTGTATTTCACTTAATCATGCTATTCTCTTAAAAGGTTTTGCGAATTAAAAAATTCTGCTGTTGTTTCCTTGTAGACCGTCTTCGTAGTAACAACAAAGCCTAAACAACTGCCGCAAGCATTGATTTAGTTTTTTTCCCCCAAAAAAGCAATTGTTTCACTTCAGTCATGTGTTTGTTTTCATTTTATTCTTTTATACTTTGAATTTCTTGTTATTTATTATTTAAGAAAAACACGGGTCTCTACTTATTTATCTTTGGCTTAGCAGTTTCACTGGTTACAATATTATGGCTGCTGATTTATGGTACCCGATATGTATTCTAAAATGCTGAATTCACTCCTTTTATTGAATCTTTTTATATGCTCTGGTTTTATAGTATAGGGTATAACCTTATATTTTTGAAATTTATGTACTGTATATGTGTTGTTCATTTTGTAATGGCCTTTGTGCCGAACAAATAAACCTTTTTGACTTTGACTAAGGAAATTATTGGCAAGAGCCAGCTCTGAAGCATCACTGAGCCAAGTCTGAGCCCTGGAATATAGGAGAGTTGTCTTCTCAAGCTTCTCCTTTGGCTGACTTTTTTAAACATAAAAACATGGAAGTTGTCATCTGAGAAAGGCCACTAGACCCAGCGTGTCAGCCCCATCCTGCCTGTCTAATGTGGAATGTGAGCCCAAGCCAGGTCAGCATGGCTCCAATGACACTTGCCATTTGCAAACTGGCTCAGGCAACTCTAGTTCAAAATCTGGAAAAGAAATCAGATTCGTTCAGAGAATTGTGATGGTAGAAACCCAGGTGGGTGCTTACTAAGACAAGCAGAGGGATGTCCCTAAACAGACCAAATCGATTTAGTCTGCTACAGCCTTCATGGTGAGGGATAACACACATGTCAGAATGCAAATGAACATGATGGAGATTGATGGAGGAGCTGATGTCCAAACATAAAAAGGCCCATTAGGACTTGAGGGCGTACTGAGTAAAAACAACAGTACAGCAAGTCAAGAGAGCCAGGCACTTACCAAAGTGGAGTGAGATACACTTTTGAAATGAGAAACTCCAAACCACGTTTAAAGGTGAACACCCTGCTTCATTCAGTTTTAGGTGCTAAAAAGGTAAAAGACAGTGGACTAAACCAGTGTGATGTTTTGAGGAAGCAAACACAGTTGCTGTTTCTCAGTGGGCCTAATTAGATCATATGGTGGTGGTGGTGGAATTTTTGTTGACCCGGTAAGCCCACTGGGCCTAGAAGTCCCTTTTTCAGGGGCGACCAGGAGGGAGGGGGGATACAGATGGTAAGCAACTGAATTTGAACCAGATTAAGCTGTTGGTGGTATTTTTAGTGAATGAGGGAAATTTGGCCAGGACACCTGGGAAATTTTCCTACTCTTTTCGATAAGTGCCATGGAATCTTTAACATCCACCTGAACTACCACCAATCCGGGCAGTTGGGACCTCGGTTTAATGTCTCATCTGAAAGACGGCACCTCAGAAATGCAGCACCCCTCTCATGCTGCACTACAGTGTCAGTACTGGGATATTATCTCAAGTGCCAGATGTGGGAACTGAACCCACAACCCTCTGATCTCCCGGCCTCAGAGGCGAGTGTGCTACCTACTGAGCCACTGACACTGACATGGTAGTGCTTAAAGGGGAGCAGTCAGTGCTAAAAGCTTCACACCCATGTGGGTCTGGTCCCAATTTGCACTTTGTGTGCAAAACATTTTTTTTTACTTGTAGTATAACAGCAAGAGACACTTTTCTTAATTTGTATCAGACCAATTCTGCTGACTTCCAAGCCACTATTTTCTGTAACTACAATTTCCGGAATCCCCTGCAGCTGACATGAAAGCAGGGCTGCAGTAGTGGCAGACTCAGTAGCGTGCAGTGCATGTTAGAGCTTTTAGAAGCTCAGATCTGATGTGTGCGGGTCCTGCTGTTCTCCTGGGGCTATGTATAGTCCTCTGTGACTGTACTTGGCCCCGGGAGGACAGTGGGACCAGCATGCAAAAGATCAGCGCTTATGAAAACTCTTACCATGCACTGCAGGCCGTTGAGTCTCCCACTGCTGCAGCCCTGCTTTGATGTCAAGTGTTTTTGCACACAAAATGCATATTTGGACCAGACCCACACTTGGGTATGAGACTGATAGTGCTGACTATTCCCCTTAAAAGCTCCCTTCTTAAAGAGCTGCTGATGCTTCTGGGGGAACTTTGAGAAACATAATATTTCAACTCAGAGCAGCTTATATTTCTCATTAGATCTGTATTTTGTATCCCCATTATTTATTACTGAAGTCATATGTGTGAAAACAGGGTATTTGTTCCTAGAGGGTCATCAGCTCCTATTTTCTTCCCAGCCTGATGTCATAATACTCTGCTTGTGACATCACAATTATTCCCATGACAACAGACTCTGATGCCGCAACAGAGCATTATGATTTCAAGTAGGGAGGGAGGCAGTATAGTGCAGTGGTTTAAGGCTCTGAGCTGCAAATCTGGAGACCTGGGTTTGAATCCCACAGCCCCCACTTGTATACTGTGTGACCCTGAGCAAGTCACTTAACTTTCCTGTGCTCCCAGGTTGCACCTGTAAACAAGCTTTCAGCTTAGTGTGTCTCTCCTGGTTAAATAATTAAAAAAAAAAAAGTAGGGAATAGGCTATAGAGGCAGATGAACACTAAGGCATACAGGTATTGTTTTTGTGGTAATTTCTTCAGTAATAAATAACAGAGGAGAAATCTATAGAAGTTATATGAAACACAAGCTGAATTGTGTCTAAATATTATGTTTTTCGTTTTCCCAAAGGCGGCAGCCGCTCTTTAAAGGAAAACAGTCCAAAACAGTGGAGGGCAATCACCAGGGCTGCAAAAACTCCCAATTAAAACAACATATATGGTTTAAAATAAACGCAGCTAACCTTTCTCGGGTTATTTAATGTTTTATTGTTGGTCCTGGATGCGCCATGTCAAAAGTGCCGCCGCACCGGAAGATGGAGTGTGCCCCTGGCATCCTGTCCTGTGCCGGAAGGCTCGTAAAAATGATGAGCGAGGCACATCTACACCGGAGAAAAAGAAACATTGTGGCATGTAGAGGTATGTTAACTGAACCTCTACAACCAATTCCCGGTGAAAACGGAGCCGTGTATTGTACTTAAAATCATTATTAAAGTAAAATTTTGCTGCCCTGGTGATTGCCCCCACTGTTTTGGACTGTTTTCTTTTAAAGCTACAGTTTTCATATATACAATAAAGCTAAAACTGCTTATGTTTTTATTTATTTATTTTGTTTAGATTTTGTTGACCGGGTAAGTGCACTAGACAAATCCTGCCTATTTTCAGGCACAACCCAGGGGAAGGGGATACAGATGAATGGCAACTGACCTTGAACCAGATTAAGCTGTTGGTGGTATTTTGAGTGAGTTTTATTGAGCAGGAGAGCTGGAGCCAGTAATTCTATGTGTGAAGCTGCAGTGCAGCATTTTAACATAAACCATCATAATGATAAAAATGTTTAAAAACACATGAAAAGCTTTCTGATGACTCATCAGTTTTACGGGGAAGACATTGCTTGTTCAAAATTGCTATATTGCCTGGAATATAAAATAAATATGGCATTTATTCCTTTTTCAATAGAATATTATATCAGCCGTAGGAACCTATAAAGCAAGGCTGAAGCAGTACTGAGAAATAGTGAGGTTGTGTGTGGGGGTTGTTGGGGGTTGCAGGGATGGCATGCATACCAAGGAAGGGAATGATGGAAACCAACAACAAAGGGAGGGGAGGAGCAGGGTTGTTATAGCTGCCTGTTGAGGCTTGGACGAAAATGTGCCCCGAAGTTGAAAATCCTGGCAGCTTTTCTTTTCCTCAGCAGATCATCAACATCCACCCACCCACCACCACCACCCTTTGTGGGGGGGGGGCCTTCATTCTTTTCTAGTCCACTGAATTTGAAAAGGTGCCTGTCTGGATTGCTGGGGGCCCTAGAAATTTGCAGCAGTGTCATATTCTGAGTTGCCATCACGAAATGCATGCATATGTTCTCCAAATCTTATGCTTAATTGTCAGGAGATCTTGTCGAAATAAAGGGCTCCAAAGTTGTAAATTACCCCCCATCAGTCCTGTGTAATCATGGATCCAATCTGCGTCACTTTACCTGTTTTAGGAAGATAGATCAGTTGCAGTGGTTTTAAAATATAGCATTTACTACCATGAGGACAGCCAGGCGTTATTATAAATAAAGTGCAGGAACTGATATTCCCAGGTATGTTATTTTATTGTCTGTCTTATTTAATGGTTTCACAGACAATCCCTCAGATTTTTTTTTTTATTTATTAGACCAGCTGGTGAAATCTTGGGTGTGTGCTAATGTCGTCTAAACAAGAATAGCATCACTTTCCTCAAGGTCCTGTCAGCTCAGTAAACACACATTACATCTGATTGTACAATGGCAAAATTTATTTTAGTATAGTAGTTTATTTGGTATGGCACCCTTACCCAGAGGAGCAGGGCATCTTACAAGCATACAGCAAGCATCAGCAGAACTTACAAGTAACGACTTGGATGAATAACTACATTATAAAAGCAATACATACAACACCAGGCAGCAGCAGATAAATGTGTAGATATCAGAAGCATTCAGATATTATCAAATGCCTACTTAAAGAGGTAAAATTCAGGCTCTTTTTAAAGGTGTCCACTGATGGACCTCTGTAAGGACTCTTGGGAGGAAATTCCACAACACTGAAGCAGCTACCTTGAACGTCTGATCTCCCAAGGATTTCAACCTAGTCCTTGGTATCATTAAGACATTCACATCAGTGGTACAGAGAGAGCAGGAGGACAAGTGAGGGGTTAGGAACTCTATCAGGTAGCCCGGGCCCATACCATGTAGGGCTTTGTAGGTTAGCTGCCCAGTCTTGAAGGTTATACTCCACTTCACCAGCAGCCAGTACAGCTTATGCAGGACTGGGGTCACATGATATGACGTAGGAAGGCCTATCTGCAACCTGGCTGCTGCATTCTGCACCAGCTGCAAGCGTTGCAGAATACGTCCACTTACCCCGAGGCATAGGACATTGCAGTAGTTGAGTCTGGACATCACAAAGATATGCACCAGCATAACCAAGTTATGGAGGAGATAAGGGATTTAATCCAGTTGACATTCCTCAGATAATAAAAGCCCATCAGAGCTTCATACATTAGCCTGTCATCCAGAATGACCCCAGGATTTTTTCACCTTTTCAACGGCCCCCAGGTGTCAAGAACTCATATCAGAATCCCATAACGCCACTCTCCACTTGCTCAGGAAGATACAGGAAACCAAAACTTTGAGAAGTACAAAAACCTTCTTTTTAATTCATACCAGTGAAAAACAGCAATCAGATGTTCAGAACAAAGCTCCTGATTGGCTGGAGTGAAACATTAGGTTAGCGGACCCTTCAGCACGTCCCCATTTCCCCATCACTGCCCTCTGTGTCTTGTCCCTGAGGTATGACTCAAACCAGCTGATTACCAGTTATTCCTCCACTTCAGCTGGTCCAGCAGCAACCTGTGGTCCAGATGTGTCAAATGCTGATGAGAGATTGAGCAGGTTGAGAATTGACTGGTTTTTTTTTTTCCCTCCCCCTGAGGAGGTCATTATGCACCCTGACCAGCGCAGTTGTAGTGCTGTGTCTAGACCTAAAACTGGACTGGAGAGGCTTGACAATGTTAAAGTCTGTAATGCGTGTCTCAGACTGTAATGCCACCACTTTCTTGATAACTTTACCCAAAAGGGGCAGGTTAGAAGCAGGTCTGTAATTTGCAGGATGTCTGAGTCCAGTGATGGCTTCTTCAGAAGGGGCCTCACCAAATGCAGTTCTCAACACACTCAGAAAGACCCCCTCTGATAAGGAGCACCAGACAATCCCAGCAAACACCGGGCCCGGATACCCCGTACAACTTACTAGTAGTTGCGTCAGACTTAGGTCCAGTTTATAAAAGGTAGGTTGCAGCTCCAAAATCACCTGGCAAACCTCTTCCATCATAACTGACCTAAACCCCCCCCCCCCACAAGCCTAATGCCTCCGTGATGTGCAGACTCCATACCACTAGGTTGCCACACCCTGCTAGGGGAGATAACTGGCTTGGGTGGAGGACACACTGTTCGAGAAAAATCAAGTAAATTCCTTGTGTTTGGCCAGTGAAAAGGCTTAAGGTTCTAATGGACTCCAGACTTTGCTTCCAATTTCTCATGGGGGAATTCATAAAATAGTATTATACCAGTAAAATTACATGTGTAAATATCTTGACAAGATCTTCAGGAATCAGTCTTCACCATTGATTCACACTACTGGGTCTTTGAGCTGGAGACATTAGGACCCTGCGGGAGGCAGAAATTTCAGGAGGGCTAGCGCCAAGGTAAGCTGCCCACACGAGCAGTATCAAGAGACTGACTTGTGCTGCATTGCTTACCTTGACACAAGCCCTCAACTGCCTCAGTACTTTTTTTTCCTGCCGTCAAGTGCACTGCAGTGATGACATCGCTTGCTTGCCGGGAGTCAGAACTTCATGTCTGTCTGACAGTAACGTTCAGTTCTTCTCAGTTTTTAGTGTTTAAAGTTAGAATTTGTTATTTCAAACAACATGAAGTCTTGCTATATTATGACATATGCAGTATAACCCCAGGTTAGAACTGCTCCGGAGGTGAAAGAGTTAACTTTCCATGCAGGGCATGGAATCTTGAGCGCGAGCTCGGTTGAACACTCTGTCTGTTGTAGCTCAAACTTAAACTGTCAGATTCTTTACTCCGCCTCACTGAACAGTCGCTCTGGAGATTCCTCCTGCTGCTCGGTTCGTTTGTCGGTTTTAAAGTGTAATTCTCAGTTTATTTTACCGAAATTTAACCGCAATCGTCGGTTCAAGCTCTGTCTGTGGTATTGTAAGTAATAGATAGGCTTTTGTTTATTTTCTTCTGTGTGGAACTTGTAAACGTCTTTTCGGTTTGTTTGAACCGATCAGATTGGGTTTAAAATTACTTTCTAGTCCTTTAGATTGCGGTTTCCGGTTCTTATCGGTTCTAAAAAAAACGGATTTTATTACGTTTTTTTCCACGACCCGTGACACGGTTGGGAACCGATAAGAGAGTCTTGCTTGGCGGATTGCCATTAACGGGCAAGTTTTGGTTAGGCTGGCACTATGTCTGAGAAACCCAAAAGAAAAACCCGACCCACTGGGTTTCAGCACTGTGGCCTCTGTGGGGAAGCCTTTGCTAAGGCTGACCCACACACCACTTGTGTATATTGTCTGGGGTTTGACCACCTCAGTGCAGACTGCCAGATTTGTAAGAATTTTCCTGCTGCCACCGTGGAAAAGAGAGTTGGTAGGCTCAGGGAAAGGGAGGCCAAAAAGTCCGCTGACCCGGATGGCCAGCCCGGTTTGGTTCCAACCGAACCTGAGGGAGTGCCCTCTGACCAGGGCGATACTTCCTTGGGCAAACAAAGAGCCAGCTCTGAGGAGCCGGTTCCAACTAAAAGGACTAGAAAGTCAGCTAGTTTGGGGCCAAAAGTTCTTTCTCCAACCGCTGAGGAAATAGCCAAAGCTATTCAAATTGTCCAGTCTCTTTCCCCAGTTCCATCCGAACCGACACCATTAGGGAAGCGCTCGGTTCGGACAGTTCCCGGTTCAAGATTATGATTTTGAGGATTTTATGAACCGGAGGAAGGGGAGGAGGGGTATGAGGAGAGTGAGTGTGATTTTGAAAGTCTGGATGTGCCCATTGAACCGGACATCTCTCCAGACAGACCCTCAGAAGTGTCCCCTCCCAGGCTATCTGAGTCCCCCTCTCATTTTTTGTTTTACAAGAAAGTTGCTGAGACTCTGCAACTCCCTGTTGAGGAAGCTGTTGATGATCAAGAAGAGCCTGATTTTGTGGAAATGATGGATATTCCAGAGTCTAGGAGACTGTCTATTCCCTTGCACAAATCTTTTAGGAAACAGACAGTAAAAATTCTAAAAACTCCTCATTCTATCCTCCCTGTGATAAAAGGATGGACAAGAGGTATGCTTTATCAGGCTCTGATACGGAGTTCCTCTCCCAGCAGTGCAGCCATGTGGGGGTAGTGCAGGCTGCAGCCTGTGACAAGGCTAATATTCCTCTAGCCTCTCACCCTCCTGAAAAGGATTCCAGGAGGATGGATGCCATGGCAAAGAAACAGTACATGGCAGCATCTTTGGGACTCAGACAGGCAAATTATATGGCTTATGCAGCTAGGTACCAGAAATCCAGGTGGGATACTGTCCTGGCCCTAGCAAAACAGGCCCCTGACCAGCTTGCCAGGGAGCTGGAGCAGGTGACTGCAGATGGTATTGAGGCATCCAAGGTGCAATTTCATGCTGCAGTAGACTTTAATGATGTTTCATCAAGAGTCATGGCTACATATGTGTCTCTTCGCAGAATGGCCTGGCTCAGATGTACTGCCCTGTCACAGGATACTCAGTCTAAGGCTATGGATTTTCCTGTTGTGGGCAATTCTCTGTTTGGGGAGCAGACAGAGAATTATATGAAGAAAATGGATGAGTATAGGACCACCTATAGGAGTGCACAGGCCAAAGAAAGGCAAGTCACTCCTCAAAGGCAGCATGTCAGGGGCAGGGGCAGGCCTTTTCATAGGCCTTTTTACCAAGCCCAGGCCTCCTCTTCTGCTTATGCCCAGAGGGGGTTCTTTAGAGGAAGGGGCAGAAGGGGTTCTAGTAAGCCTGCTTCTACCCCTCAACCCAAAGCCCCTGCAAAACAGGCTCCCTGATGGGGTGGCCAGGGCTGATTCTCCACTACCGGTAGGGGGCAGGCTGGCTTACTTTGTCCAGGACTGGAAGTCTTTAACATCAGACAAGTGGGTCCTGGAAGTAGTAAGCCAGGGACTGGTTCTCAGCTTCAAAAAATTTCCGAAGATGAGAGCCAGGTCTTTTCCACCTGCAAACCCATCAGAGGCACTTGCCCTAGAAGCATAAGTTTCTTCCCTCCTGGCTCTCAGAGCCGTGGAAAGGGTTCCACCCATACACCAGGGCAAAGGGTTGTACTCCAGGTACTTCTTTACCCCAAAAAAGACAGGAGAGTGGCGGTCCATCCTGGATCTCAGGTATCTAAACAAGCACCTTTTAAAACCAAAGTTCAAAATGGTGACCCTGGGGACTATTTTACCCTCTCTAAGGCCAGGGGACTGGCTAGCCTCCCTGGACCTCAAGGATGCCTACTTCCATGTTCTCATCAGAAGTCCATCGAAAGTACCTCAGACTGAACTGCCCTCAGGCCATTACCAGTTCAGAGCAATGCCCTTCGGCCTCACCTCGGCCCCGAGGGTGTTCACAAAATGCCTGGCAGTAGCAGGTGCTCATTTAAGAAGGCAAAAGATTGCCATCTTTCCTTATCTGGACGACTGGCTCATTGTAGACCAGTCTCCAGAACAGGTCAAACTACACTTACAAGTAACCCAGCAACTGCTTACATCTCTAGGTTTCCTTCTCAATCTTCCAAAGTCAGTTCTGGAGCCTGTCCAGCTTCTCACCTTCATAGGCGCAGAACTGAACACAAAAGAAGCCAGAGCCTTCCTTCCTCTGGAAAGAGCAAGGACCCTGGTGTCTCTGGCCTCTTCTTTCACCCTGCAGGTCTCTCAACCAGCAAGGCATTTTCTACAGCTCCTGGGGCACATGGCTGCTTCTACAGCAGTAGTGCAGGGAGCGAGATTTCAGATGAGGGCATACAGTTCCATTTGAGAGCCTTTTGGTCTCAAAGGACAGATCCTCTAACCAAATTGATTCCAGTGATTCGAACCCTGATCCAGGTCCTTCAGTGGTGGCAGGATCAGAACAATCTGAGACAGGGGGTTCCCTTCACTCCCCAGTCTCATTCCTTGACCCTTACTACAGATGCATCCCTCTTGGGGTGGAGAGCTCACATGGGCGACCTTTCCACCCAGGGGCTGTGGTCTCCTCAGGAATCTCTGCTCCACATCAATTTGCTGGAACTCAGAGCAGTTTTTCTAGCACTCCAGGTTTTTTGCACATCTGTTCAGAACAAGGTTGTTCAGGTCAGAACAGACAATACCACTACAATGTGGTACATCAACAAGCAAGGGGGCACTCGGTCTACGGCCTTGTGCACCGAAGCAATGAAGTTGTGGTCTCTGGCTTATTCTCTGAACGCCTCCCTTACGGCAGTTCACCTCCCAGGCAAGGACAATGTCCTAGCGGATGCTCTCAGCAGGATTTCCCAGGGCCATCACGAATGGGCACTGGACCCCCTAGTACTGGAGGTAGTATTTGCCAGATGGGGCACCCCGCAAATAGATCTCTTTGCAGCCCCAGACAGTCACCAACTTCCCTTTTTGCTGCAGGCCCCAGTGTTGGGCTCAGTCCCTCTGGATGCCTTCCTCCTCAGTTGGGAAGGGAAGTTTCTCTATGCTTTTCCCCCTTCCCCCTTCTTTTCAAAGTGCTAGTCAGAATCAGATCTCAATCCTGCAAGATGATCCTGATTGCTCCAGATTGGGCCAGGCAGCCCTGGTACCCACTCCTCATGTCCTTAGCAGTCCACTCTTCCCTGTGTCTTCCCAGGAATCACAACCTGTTAACCTGTGCCCAGGGGAGAGTTTGGTATCCGAACCTCAAATCTCTCAATCTCAAGGCTTGGCTCTTGAAGAGTTAGAGTTTGCTGACCTACACCTTTCCCAAGGTGTATTGGATATATTGAAGGCCTCTAGGAAGCCTTCCACCAGGGTTACCTATAATTCAAAAAGGAAGAGATTTTCAATATGGTGTGCTGGTAAACATATTTCCCCAGAATCTGCTGGCGTGCCCATGATCCTGGATTATTTGGTGCATTTGAATTCCTTGGGGCTGAGACCAGCTACCCTAAAAGTGCACTTGGCAGCTGTGTCTGCCTTCTTATCAGCAGGTAAGCCCTCTTCTTTTTCAGCTCACCCTGTGTTCTCCAAGTTTTTTAAAGGGTTGCTTCACACCAACCCCCCGTTCAGGGACCCTGCCCCTGCTTGGGATCTTAATATTTGCATCGCTCAGCTTATGCAACCCCCTTTTGAGCCATTGTCTTCAGCAGAGCTTAAGTACTTGACTTGGAAAACTGTGTTTCTGGTAGTCATCACCTCAGCCAGGCGCATAAGTGAGCTACAAGCATTGTCAGTGGAGCCTGATTTTATCTCCTTTCATAGGGATAAGGTGGTCCTCAGGACTAACAGGAAGTTTTTGCCTAAGGTGGTTTCAGACTTTCACCTTAATCAATCCATGTCTCTTCCTGTGTGCTTAACCAACCATTCCTCCTCTGGTGAGAGGAGATTGCACAGTTTAGATGTCAAAAGAGCCCTTAGTTACTATATAGACGTACCAAGAGTCAGGTTGAATCCTCAATTGTTCCTCACTTGTGAGGTTGGTAAGGGAAACCTGCCACTGAAAGATCCATTGCCAGGTGGATTGTCTCTTGTATCCAATTCTGCTATGAAAACTGGGTAGGTTCCTCCCTCAGGCCTGAGGGCTCACTCTACCAGAGGTACAGCTGCGTCTCTGGCTGCTGCCAGGGACATCCCTATCCTAGAGATATGTCAAGCAGCTACCTGAAAACAGTTCACACTTTTACTAAGCATTACTCCCTGGATATCCAGGCTAGGAGTGATGCTCGATTTAGCACAGCTGTGCTTCAGAGCCTATTCCCAAGTAGGTTCTGTCCTCCTCCATGGAGGTACTGCTGTGTAGTTGCATATTATATAATAGCAAGACTTCATGTTGTTTGAAGAAAAAATTACTCACCTTAGTAATGTTGTTTCTTCAAATGGAGTCTTGCTATATTATGACCCCCCAGCCTGCCCTCTCAGAACCTCTATTTTGGGATGTGGGTGGCAGTGCAATGTTGGCACTTCATTGATGCCCACTTTATTTTCACCCTTTCTAGGGTGCTTAGGTGTTGCTTATTTTTTCTTTCTTGAATCCTCCGACTTGAGTCTTTGTTTGGGGATCAAGATCAAAAAATGTGTTTTTGTAGTTAGTAGCCAGTGGCTAGTGTAGGTTTACGGCTTCCACACAGAACCTTAGTGAGTTTTTGCTCGTAAAGATCTGACAGTTTAAGTTTGAGCTACAACAGACAGAGTGTTCAACCGAGCTCGCGCTCAAGATTCCATGCCCTGCATGGAAAGTTAACTCTTTCACCTCTGGAGCAGTTCTAACCTGGGGTTATACTGCATATGTCATAATATAGCAAGACTCCATTAGAAGAAACAACATTACTAAGGTGAGTAATTTTTTCTTTTGTGTCAGTGTAGTGAATTTACAAAAATACTTTTCTCAGTCTCTCATAGCACTCTTGCGTCAATGGTCGACAGCCATAAACGACAATGGTAGGGAGCCTCCTCAGGCAAGCTTCTCCAGCAGCATGGCTGTGTCTGATCCGTGTCCTCATCTGGGGGGAGAGTTCTGACGATGGGTGGTCCTGTGGCCAGGAGAGAGGGCAGATCTTCTAGAAGTACAAAAAGAAGCGGCCCTGTTTCCGATCCCAGTTGGGGTTGCAGCTCTGCTGGGCCTCGAGTTCTTCCTTTTCCTGCAGGAAGGGGAAGAAATGGTACCACTCAGTGTCACCCTCTGCAAGGTCTGCCGAGAGATCCTTGACATCCCATAGCAGAATGTCATCACCAGCACCATCAGCATCACTGGGGGCTTCCGTTCACAAGAGGTGAAAGTCTCAGACCCAGAGTCCTCCTTCTCTATTAGTGGAGACTCCAATGGGCAGTTCCATCAGTGCGCAGCTCTTATGGACCAGTAGGTGCAGTGTCTGGTTCATATGCCTCTGCCTGCCCAACCGGCCTCTGGCCCTTCAGGACTGGTGGCACTGGACCCGTGGGTGAGGCCTTCAAGCCGGGTAGAGCATTTATCTCTGACAGCAGCCCCAGGGCTCTTGTTGGTGACTGCACTGCTGACTCCTATGCCACTGGCCGCACCTCCATTCAGTGTCACTGTGATGGGACCAGCTACGGTGCCTTTGCCAGTCACTTCAGTGCCAGCTGGGTTGTCGGTGTTGGTTTTAGTCTTCTCGGGGGGCTTTTCAGTGCCACTGCCACCCTCAGTGCTGGGAGACCTTTCAGCACTAGATTCAGTTCTGGCCGCAGCGCCAGCTCTGACTCCAGCACCTCAGCCTGTGTCACTGGTGTTGACTAGGCCTTGTTCTGGATTGGGGAACTTGAGATTCACTGCCCTGCTTGATCCTCCTCCTTCGGCCGGGGGGGGGATGGAAGTGGATGAGTGTGATCCCGAACTCATTGTTTCTGAGGGCAGTGATGATGACTCTGAAGCTCCAGCCCTGGTCCTGCCTCAGCTGGCCAAGGCGGACTTCTCCTGTCCAGTAGGAGGGTACCTGATCCAGTTTTACTGTCACTGGGAGTCCATCACGATGGACAAATGGGTCCTCAGGATCATCTGATAGGGATACTCTCTGAATGTTACAGAAATCCCTAACGGACTATCCACCCAGAAAACAACCCCTCTTATCAGCTCACATGTCAGGGCTTCTGGCACAGGAGATCGCAGGCCTTCAGAGCAGCAGGTCAGTGGAGGTAGAGTCAGAGGACAGCACTGGCTTCTACTCCCACTGCTTCCTCCTACCAAAGAAATCGGGGGGGGGGGCATACGCCCCATTCTTGACCTCAGAAATTAGAACAAATTCATAGATCGAGAGAAACTCAAGATGGCTTCTCTGGGATCTCTGTTTCCCTTCCTGAAGCCTCAGGACTGGTTAGCCTCCCTAGATATGCAGGATGCTTATCAGCATTTTCTAGTGCACCTCAGCCACCACAGATACCTCTTCTGATTCGTTCTGCTGGGACATCATTATTTAATTCAGAGTACTGCTCGTGGGGCAATCCTCAGCACCACAAGTCTTTACCAAGTACTTCACCATACTCACAGCGCTCCTGAGAATACTAAGACTGTTAAGTTTACCTTTATCTGCACAAGTGGCCGATAGCCAGTTCATCCAAACAAGAGATGGAACTAGCAGTGGCCACAGCCTCTCACTTCCTTACATCCATGGGAGTTATGCTGTACCTAGAGAAGTCATAGTTTCAGCTTCTTAGCAACTCCTGTACATAGGAGCTCTTCTGGATACTACCGAGGCCCAGGCCTTTCTTCCAGAGAGCAGGAGAGGCAGGCAGCCCTACAGATGGCATGCTACATAATAGAGTACAGACCTGTTCAAGCACACTCCATGCAACACCTGCTAGGTCTGATAGCCTTCTCAGTGTTCACAGTGCCCCTGGCATGGTTACATAAGGACTCTGGATGCTCAGTGCACAGCGGTCACAAGCATCCCATTCTGGTGACCAGGCCCCTGGTTTGGTCACTTGCATGGTGGACAGAGGAGGACAACCTCCTCCAGGGCTTTCTCTTCTCCCAACAAGAGTCTCAGGTGAATATCACCACGGGTGCCTCCTTAATGGGATGGGTCGCCCACTATCCGGGTCACCAAACACAAGGTGTCTGAAACCCATCCGAGACTCGTCTCCCTATCAGTGTGCTGGAGATGCGAGCTGTTTTGTAAAGTCTGAGAGCCCTAGTGAACCCAGTCAGGCACAAATCGGTCCTCATTCAGACAGACAAGTCTGTCATGTACTACATCAGTAAACAAGGAGGAGCACTGTCTACCCTTGTTAGTCAATCGGTGGTCCTTATTAATCTCTAAGTCATCATCACAATGTATTAAAACATAAGGAAAAATCTGTCCTATTCATTTCAGTGGGGCTCAGATTAGTCCCATTAATTTCAAGGGGGCTTGTCCCCACGCTCAGGCACGTAGTGACGTTGAGGAAGGAAGTGGACGTGTAGTTGAATCAGGAAGTGAAAAGGATCAACTGGTCACCTTGTCGGGTCCAAAATACGATCCCTTACCACTTGAAAAAGCTGCACATAAAATATTAAAAATTACACAAACTATCACGGACTTAAGGTACCACATACTGAACGTGGTACCTTAAGTCCACAGAATAATTTTAAAGAGAAGCAGCCATGGTCTCCTTTGCAATTTTGTATGCAGTCCAGTCTCCAGTTGAAATGCAAGCTCCCAGCAGGCTAGCACTGGGGTCGTATTGTGGTGGTCAGGCTCACCCAGGAAACTGCTGGAGTTGCCTTAATGTGATGCAAAGCTTGACCATTTGCTTTCATTTGTACTTGTGGAACCAGAAACTCATGAAATGACTTGAGGTTTGTTGTTGTGGGTATCATGCATTATTCCTTGTGTTTTGTATTAGAAAATGTGTTACTTTTTCTGTATAAAAACAGTGACTTTGAACAAATTTCCTTTTTACTGCGCCCTTTTGAACTTCAGCTCCCCCCCCCGCCATCCCACTTTGCCCCATGTTCCAACACCCATACATAGGAGGAAAAATATTTAATTTTCTTTACGTACCATTACAAACACACCAAAGTGTGTACTAGTGCTCACAAGAAAATATTAAAATGAAGGTTAGGTGCCGGCCTGATGGCGCTGAGGGTTGAGGTGTTGGATGCCACACCTTGCGCCGTGCCAGCGAGCCGAGGTCGGGAGAAACCTTGGGTGCTGGAGGGTCTGCTGGGGTGGGGAGGATCAAGCATCCCAGGGACTGCTGTCCTCCAGAGGGGTTGGAAGGAGTACGTAGGCAGCACTGGCTCTAACAGTGGCTAAGGAGTCCAGTACATACCATGGTTAGCTATAGAATTCGACGTGTGCCGACGTCTGACGTGCCTTGTGTGGACGCGCAAACGGCAGTATCCTTGGCATCACTGCATGCCTGCGCCGTGAAGGGAGTTCAAGTACAGAAAGCCTCCACATGCACAGTGAAGGTGGATCCGGCTTTGTCGCGTCAGACACACCAAGTTAGCTCTCCTGGTGTCCACTCCCTGGCCTTTCACAGTGTGCAGGGTAAGAATCCACTGTGATGTGGCTGGGAGGGACAGGACATAGGGGTTGAGATCTCTGGCTGCAGAGGGGACAGAGCCGAGGAGACAGCTAGATGGGGGGGGGGACCATAGGTACAGCCGAGGAGAATAAATGAAGGAAAAAAAATGGAGATTAGGAAGAGGACAAACAGATGAGTAGAGATAAAAATATTAAAGAGATAGATAGGTAGATCTTATTTCGACGGTATTTCTTGCAGCCGGCCATCAACGACTGGACTAAGCCATCAGGCGCCAGGACCGCACAGAAATCTTTCTGGCTAGCAGTCTACAAGCGGGGGCTGCCCACCTCCGACGTCAGTGCCTGACGACAGCCAATCCTATATAAGGCAGACAGGCCCCACGCCCTTCCCAGTTCTTTCCCACCATTGACCAATGCATGTTATACCTCTGCTACCACCGCTACAGTGGACCGCCATTTTCTCGCATTTTGCCACGCTTTGTTATTTTTACCTTTTCTCAGTTTAACATTGAATTTTTGGTGTGCATACCGGACAGTTTGTCTTCACAACCTTCCTATTCTTCTGACTGATTCCTATTCTGACTGCATGTTCTGCCTAGTCCAGGCCACAACATCCAGACCTGCAAGACATGCCAAAAGTTCAACCCGGTCACCCGCAGTCGTTGCCAGAAGATCCTGGAGAATCGCCTCCTCAAGCAGATGGTCACCTCCATGGAACAGGAGCTGCAGGCCAGGAGCTCATCTGCTTCCCCTGCCCAGTCGTTGGGCACTTCTTCACTGAAGTCCTGATACAAATCTTCTGGGAAGCATAAACATAGGGACAAAGACCGGGACCGACCTCGGTCTGCCTCCTGCTTGCAGTCCCCACACAAGAATTCTTCGGCTGTGAAATGGTCCTCCCCCTTGGGGGGGTCGACCTCCTCATCCCCACACTCCCTAACCTCCACAGGGCCACCGGTGGCCCCACTGCCCACCTGGGTGTCCCTTGCAGGCAGCACCTCCTCAGGATAGGGTATATCCTGCCCCCAGCCCCTGCTGTTCCAGACTTTGTTCTCCACGGGCTCTCAATCAGGCAGTTTGGCCAGGGTCTCTTTGGCCAGCATGGGTGCTGCTGGCGCCGTCCTCCCAGCTGCCGCCCCCCCCTTACCCATGCGGCTGACACCGGTCTCCTCTATTGGGACAGCAGCTGGTTTCGCCCCTCTTTTACAGGGACAGATGCTGCAGGACACCAGCGTATCCCAGAGCCCAGTTTCTCCTCAGCCGTCGCCTGGGGTCACTTTCCACCCCAACGCCTGTCTCCTTGCAACCGGTGCCCATGGACACCCCTCCTGCATTGCCTCAACCAGCACCCGCAGGGCCTGCCCCATCCTTCCTCTGCTGCAGCCTGTGGGTCCGGCGCCGGCCCTGCTACCTCAGCCGGCACCTGTGGGCCCATTGTCCATTCTCCTACCACCCACTCCAGTGGGTCTGTTGCCTGTCCTGCCACAAATCACAAGTGCAGGACCTGCGCCTGGGTACCCAGTGTCTGCTCCTGCAGGTCTGGCATTGGTGTACTCCTATATGATGCCAGCGGGACCTGCCCCGGGCTACCCCTGTCTGGTTCTTATGGGATCATCACCAGTCCCCACTTGCCCGTCACCTGTGGGACCGACACCGGCCCCTTTGGATTATCATGGACTCATTTCTGCCCTCTGGTCCTTCATACAGATTCAGGTCCCAACCTCAAGAGTTCCGACCCCAACCTCCCCTGACGGGCCTGTCTTGGGACTCACCTCCCTCCTGTTCAGCCTGGCTCTAGTGCCCCTCGCACAACCCGGGATAGGCCTGACATCAGGTCAGCTGGGCGCCTGGACGATCGTCAGTCCGAGGAGGGCAGGGACGAGGATGCTGACCAGAGCTTCGGTAGCGAGTCCTCCTCCTTGGGGCCAGATTCCTCAGAAGGGGAGGAGACACCCAGCAACATCCCTAAGCTCCCCTTCCGGATGACCCCACATTTATGACCATGAGGAACAAGCCCCAGAGTGGCGTCAGCTTGCCATTTACTTACGTCAGCCAGACGCACCTCCACTGGTGGTCCCACCCATGATTGACTCCTACGAAGACATTACCCGGGCTGCTTGGAACCACCCTCATATGGTGCTGGCCATATCCAAGAAGGCTGACAAGCTTTACCATGCCCTGGCTGGTAAGCCCTACTTCAGTGAATAACCCAAGACTGATTCGGTTGTTGTCAATGCAGCCCACAACCACACCAAAGAACTGAATCACCTTAGCTCCCTTCCCCCCCCGACAGGGAGTTCCACCAGATGGGCAAGCAGGCCATCGTTTCTGCCATTCTAGCTATCCAGCCCATCAGTTATCTGGGCCATGTGGTACAGTACCAGAACCTGCTCTGGGATCAGGCTAGGGAGGCTGTCCTAGCCATACCAAACAATCCCTCCAAGCAGCAGGCCCTCAGAATGGGCTCAGATGCTGATACCAATGTCCTCAGGGCTGTCTGTGATGCAGTGATGCCTCTGGCCGGGCAGCAGCCGTCAGCATCTGTATGAGGTGCCACTCCTGACTTCAGGTCTCTGGCTTTGCACAGGATGTCCAGTCTATCATTATGGATGCACCCTTCGTGGGGTTCAGACTTTGAGGAGATGTCCAGGATAGCATCTCTGATTTCCAGACATCAGGATGAGCTCTCAAATCCATCCATTCTATGTACCATACCCAGTCAAAGTCAGGGCAGTGGGCTTCTTTCGTCGCTTCTCCCACAGACAGGCCCAACCCCTTCCCAAAGCCCAGAGGAAGCGCAAAGCAGGGGTAGCTCTCCCCACTCCCTGTGCCACCACCCATATTGCCCAAAGTGCAGCAGCAGCCCCAACTGTGGCTGCACCAATCTCCTGACTTCTTGCCAGACTCCCCCAGTCATTCCACAGGAGACAGTCATCGTTGGGTCGCTCACCCCACACCGCGGAGGGAAATCACCACAGACAGCTGGGTGCTGGAGCTCATCGAGCACGACCACACTCTTGAGTTCATAAAATGGCCCCCAGAAAACCCTCTGAGCAATTCCTCATATCCTCCTGGCCACTCCCCTCTCATCCTGGAGGAAATCCAGGCCTTACTTCGAAAAAAGGCACTAGAGCCAGTCCCTCGGTGTCAGCAGGGAAGGGGGTTCTGTTCCCACTTCCTCCTGGCCCCCAAGCATACAGGAGACCTTTGGCCCATCCTGGACCTAAGCCAACTGAACCTGTTTATAGAGTACAACGGTTCAGGATTTTCACCCTTCAGGGTTTGCTACCCCTGCTTCATAAGGGGGACTGGCTTTGTTCCCTGTATATGCAGGATGCCTATCTGCAAATCAAGGTTTTTGTCTCCCATTGGCACTTCCTCCACTTCCAGGGAGTGTACTACCGGTTCAGAGCTCTGCCCTTTGGCTTGTCCTCAGCCCCCAGGGTCTTAAATGCCTGGTGGTGGTGGCAGCTGCCTTGAGACGACAATTTTTTCCTACCTGGACAATTGGTTGTTAGCTCTATCCAGGTACCATCTCCTTCAAACTCTTTCTCACACCTTTAGCCTGTTCAAAGCTTTCGGCATTACTGTCAACCCCCCTGAGTCTTTCTTAACCCCTTCCAGTGCCTCCTGTACATGGGGCAGTGCTGGACACTACCCATGGGAATGGCTTCTTACCCCGAGACAGAGCAGAGTGCCTGATAGACCAGGCCCGTCTCCTTTACTCCAGCCATCACGTTCCGGTGCGTGTCTTTTATGAGGCTTCTAGGCCTCATGGCCGCAGCCATTGCCACAGTTCGCCTGGCCAGGCTGCATATGCGAATCCCTCAGTGGACACTGTGGGTCCAGTGGGACCAGCGCATGGACGCCCTGGACCAACCAATGCTGATGTTGGGTCCAGCCAAGAAGGTACTGTTGTGGTGGCTGGAGCCCAGCAACCTATTTAGAGGAGTTCCCTTTTCTGTTGCTCCCCCTCAACAGAACCTTATGACAGATGACTCTGGCCTCAGTTGGGGGCCCCACATGGGGACCCACCAAACTCACTTAGAAACATAGAAGCTGACGGCAGATAAAGGACCGCAAGGCCCATCCAGTCTGCCCATTTCTTTTTCTACCTTATGAATGTGCCATTGGCCTTTGCTCTGTCAATGGCCTATCTATTCATACTCATCTGTATTGCTCCCTTATGTCTATCCCATGCCTGTTTGAAGCCCTGCACTGTATTCATATCCACCACTTCCTGAGGTAGGCCGTTCCATGCATCCACCACCCTTTCTATGACAAAGAACTTCCTCACATTACCCCTTAATCAGCCTCATTCTAATCTCATGCTGTGTCCTCTTGTCTTGCTATTTTTCTTATATTGAAACATGTTAAACTCTTTCACCTTGTTAATGCCCTTAAGGTGTTTGAATGTTTCAATCATTTCACCTCTCTCCCTTCTTTTCTCTAGGGTATACATATTGAGCTCAGTTAATCTGTCCTCATATGTTTTCTGATGCAGTCCCTGCACCATTTTGGTTGCCCTTCTCTGGACTGCCTCAGTTTGGTTAATGTCCTTGTGAAGGTGTGGCCTCCAGTACTGCACACAGTACTCCAGATGGGGCCTAACCAGTGTCTTGTAAAGAGGGATTATTACCTCCCTCTTCCAACTTGTGATACCCCTGCTAATACACCCCAACATTCCTCTAGCCTTACCTACTGCTTTAGTGGTCTGCTTGGATGATTTCAGGTCATCTGTGATGATGACGCCCAAGTCTCTTTCTTCCCTTGTGACTGCCAGCAACTCCCCTCCCAGCCTATAGGTGGCTTCAGGGTTTCTGTTCCCTGTGTGCATGATCTTGCACTTCTTTGCGTTAAACACCAGTTGCTACTCTTCCAACCATTTTGCTAGTTTATCCAGATCTCTTCTCATTCTGCCCACCCCATCTGGATCATCTACTCTGTTGCAGATCTTGGTGTCATCTGCAAACAGACAAACCTTACCCTTCAGTCCATCTGCAATGTCACTGATGAAGATATTGAAGAGGACTGGCCCCAGGACTGATCCCTGAGGTACCCCACTTGTGACTTGCATCTCTTCTGACTGTATACCGTTTACCACCACTCTCTGTTTTCTGCCCGTCAACCGGTTTGCCACCCAGTTGACCAACGTCTGACCCACCCCGAGCCTACCCAGTTTATTAATCAGTCTTCTGTGTGGAACAGTATAGAAAGCTTTGCTGAAGTCAAGGTAGGCAACATCAACTGCTCCCCCTTGGTCCACCACTCTGGTTACCCAGCCAAAGAAATCTATGAGATTAGTTTGACAGGACCTTCCTTTTGTAAACCCATGCTGTCTTGGACCCTGTGCTCCTGTGGATTCCAGGTGTTGCACTATCCTTTCCTTAAGGAGTGTCTCCATAATCTTACCCACTACTGAGGTAAGACTGACTGGTCTGTAGTTCCCTTCCTCCTCCCAGCTACCACTCTTGTGGAGCGGGATCACATGAGCCCTTCTCCAGTCTTCTGGGACCTCTCCTGTGCTCAGAGACTCACTAAACAGTTCTGATAATGGTTCTGCTAGTTCCACCCTTGGTACCCTGGGATGCATGTCATCAGGTCTCATTGCCTTGTCCACCCTGAGCTTATCGAGCTCTTGTAGGACCCTTTCTTTTGTGAAGGGACTAGTGCACACCTCTCTCCCTCCTGTGTCCGTGGTGTTGAGCTGTGGGCCCTGCCCTACCTTCTCTTCAGTAAATACTGAGCAGAAGTATCTATTTAGGATAGATGCCTTTACAGGGTCCTCCTCCTCACATGCTCCCTTTTCTCCATTAAGCTTAGCAATACCCCCTCTGGACTTTCTCCTTTCACTAATGTATCTATAGAAAGTCTTGTCACCTTTTACTGTTCGTGCTAGTGTTTCCTCGGTTTGGGCCTTTGCCTGCCTTACTGCCTTCCCTGCTTCCCTTAGGGAAGTTTGGTATGCCTCCCTATCTTCATCCTGCTGCATTCCCTTATATTTCCTGAAGGCCAGCCTTTAGACTCTGATCTTTTCTACTACTGTGTTTGAGAACCAAAGTGGTTTCCTTCTTCTTTTGCACTTCCTTTTCTCACTAACACATGGGATGTTGCTTCAGGTATTGCATCTTTAATGCTTGCCCACTTTGCCTGTACCCCCTCACCTGTATTTCTTTTTGCCAGGGCTAGCTTAATGCTGTTGGCCATCTTATCAAAGTCAGCTCCTCTGAAGTCCCATATTTTTGCCTTGGAATGGGATGATTTTGTTCTAGTGGCCAAATTGAACCATACCATGTGATGGTCACTGGCACCCATGTGACATTCTACCTGGAGATCTGTGATCCTTTCCCTATTAGTCAGTACTAGATCTAGGATAGCCCTGTCTCTTGTGGGTTGTTGTACCAGTTGTTTGAGGCCCTCCCCCTGCAGGGAATCCGCCATGTGTCTAGTTCTGGCAGATGTCCCTGCTGGTATTGACCAATCTGTATCTGGCATTCTGAAGTCTCCCATTATCAGAACCTCACCTTTAACTGTCATGTTTTGTATATCTTCTAACAGTAATGTGTCTGTGTCCTCCCCCTGGTCTGGAGGCCTGTACACAACCCCAGTTCATATGGCTGTCCCATTTCCAGGGTGACCCACAGTTCTTCTGGCTCCTTATGTGTATTCTGAATTTCTGTAGCTTTGATATTTTCATTGACATAAAGGGCCACTCCACCCCCCCTTTTTGCACCTCGGTCTCTTCTGAACAGTACATAGCCAGGTACTGAAGTCTTCCAAGTGTGGTTACTGGTAAACCGTGTCTCGCTAATGGCTACTATATCCAGTTTAGCTTCTATCATTATTGCTTGCAGATCTGGGATCTTGTTTCCCAGACTGTGAGCATTTGTGCACATGATTTTCCATTGGCCAGATTTCGGTGTGTTAGTTGTTGGGCAAGGTCCAGCTCTTCTCCTGTGTGTCGTATGGGGAGCTGGACCTTTTTCTTTACCTGGTTTTGCAAATGAACTACAAACATGCTGAACTCCTATTCAACCACTAGCTGAGGGGGAGGGCTGTTCTTCCCATTCGATGTATGGGGTGCTGCACCCCTCTCACCATTTGCTAGTTTAAATATTCTGCAAAGACGTCAAACTTCTGTCCCAATGCACTGACTCCCTCCTTAGATGCAGTGCATCAAATTTAAAGAACTTTCACTCCCAAAACTGTTGCCAGTTCCCTACAGATTTGTGTCCTTTTTCCTGGCACCAGCCCTTGAGCCACATGTTTAGCTCCCCTATCTCCCCTTCTCTGACCTTCCTTCCATCTGTCCCCCTCTCCCAGACTGGCAGGATCTCACAGAAGGAGATGCCGGACGAAATGGGTGATAAGTTGGTCACCCAGCCTGGTCAGGTGTTCCTTGGTCTCCACAACTGACCGGCTGGCGAGATCGTTAGTCCCTATGTGTACCAGGACATCAACGTTTTCTCCTGCTTCCTGAACAATTTTAGCAATGTGGTCAGTGTCTTTCCACGCTGATGTACCTGGGAGACATCTGAACATTACCACTGGCTGGAGATACGTATCAACTCCCCGAGTCAAGGAGTCTTCTGTGATCAGAAGTTTTTGGATTTCCTTTTTGCTTTTTTTGTTTTGGTTCCTGTTTTGGGCAAGTTTTGTTGTGCTAGCTCCTGTTCTGCAGTGCCCTCTGCCCCTTTGATTTGAGAGCTAGAGGCAGATACCTATTTGTAATTTTTATATGGTTTGTGGAGGTGATATGTTGGAGAACACCGGGTGATGGGGCACCCGATTTGCCCCTTCTAACCTCCTGCCAACCTCTTGGACCAACTACCCTCTGCGGTCGAGGTGCTTCTGTTGGATGTTGGGGAAATGGCGGGTGGTTCTTATAATATATTTCCTCTTGAATATGCAATTTGAGGGGCGCAATCTCTGCTCTCAAAGGACATAGTCCGAGATGGGGAGGGATCTCCACACAAATGTCCTGGAGATGCGGGCAGTTCTGTACGCCCTGCAGGCCTTCCAAACTCTGCTTCTTCTGGGTCTGCTATTGGTATAGATGGACAATATGTGTGTGGTTTATTATATAAACAAGTAGGGGGAGACTGATTCCTATCTCCTGTGCAGGGAAGCAATGAGAGTCTGGTATTGGGCCATCAAGCACGGCCTGGAACTCTCAGCCATCCAGGTGACCAAAACGTCCTAGTGGACAGCCTAAGTCGCTCACAGTCCAGAGCCCATGAGTGGGAACTTCTCACCTTAGTGGTAGAAGACCTCTTCAACAGATGGGGTTGGCCCGGAGTTGGACCTTTTTTGCATCCCCACACAATGCAAAACTGCCACTTTTCTGCTCGCTAGATTCAGGGCCTGGAGTTTTCTGGTGAGAAACATTGCCCCTCTCCTGGACAGGGAAATTTCTATATGCCTTCCCTCCCTTCCCACTCCTTCAACGAGTTTCGGTCAAACTCCAGATGGAGGGGGCTACAGTGATCCTCATCAGCCCCTTCTGGCCTTGTCAAATATGGTTCCCCTTGCTGTAGCAACTGGCCGTGGAACCTCTGTTGTCCCTGCCCCTGTGCACAGGCTTGCTGTCCCAGGAACAGAGCACCCTGGTCCATCCAGACCTCAAGTCTGTCCATCTCCATGCATGGCTGCTGAGGACATAGCCATCACCAGATTTGGAATCTCTACCAAAGTGGCGGATGTCTTGGTGGTGGCCAGGACGCTTTCCACCAGGGACACTTGCTCTATAAAATTGAAGCGCTTTGCTCCTTGGGCTGCATCCCACCACTTCGATCCCTTTCGCCTATCCAGTGGATCAGGCTTTAGAGTACCTTCTGTCCCTCTCAGACTCAGGTTTGTGGTACTCCTCTACTAAGGTACATCTCTCTGCCATCTCTGTGTATCATGTGGATTGGCACTTAGTGGCCCAACTTGATGTCTCCCGCTCATTCGTGCAGGGCATCCTGCATTTGAAACCCCCAATCAGGGACGTCCCAAACCTTAATTTTGTGTTGGAAAACCTTACGCTGCCTCCTTTTGATCCGGCCACGTCTTGTGAGCTACATTTTCTGTCATGGAGGCATTATTTTTAGTTGCCATTACTTCTGCTCGAAGGATTTCCAAGCTTCAGGCCTTTGTGTAAGGAGCCTTGTTTTTTCACAAAGACAGGGTGCATTTGCGTACAGATTCTAAGTTTCTTACTAAGGTGGTGTGTGAGTTTACCCTGAATCAGTCCATCCACCTGCCTGTTTATTATCTGGTGCATTCCAATCAAGGGGAGGCATTGCTCCATACCTTAGATGTCCATGGAATCCTGAGGTACTATACACACTGTTCTAAGGACTACCGGAAGGCCAATGAGTTGTTCATTTCATTCGCCCCTGGGAAAGAGGGTGCCCCGGTGTCCAAACAATGTTTTTCTAAATAGTTAGCCAATCGCATTGTCTGTTGTTACCAGAAGTATGGCAAGGAACTTCCTGGAGGGGTTAAAGGTCATTCCACAAGCGGTATGGCCGCATTTGTGGCTTGCTTCCGTAATGTGTCAGCTGTTGACATTTGCGCTGCTGCCACGTGGAGCACTGTCCACACTTTATTAAGCATTACAGTCTGGACATCGCCTTACTCTAGGCGTAGGGCCAACCGAGGCGTGGCTGTCCTACAAGAGCCTCTTTTCTTGGGCTATTATTTCTTTGCCCTGCCACCGGACAGTCTGTCTGTAGGGGTGAGTACTGCTTGGGACTCAGTCCTTTGGTGATGGCCTGCTGCAAGAGATACTCAAGTAAGATAGTACAGTTACGTAAGAACTTACCATAACAGTAGATCTTTGAGAGGATCTCTTGCAGCAGACCTGCTTTCTCTCCTCCTTCCCCTTATCCTTTATCTCTCTCACCTTCATTAGGGCTGAGCCTTCTGCCTTTTACTTTTACATAGACAGTGTCGCGAGATAAGAGCCATGGCCCACCCAGTCTGCCCATTTAAGCTTGTAAGTTCAGTTTATGTTTTCCTAGAAGTCTGTTGCCCTTTCGCTTCGACCTCCAGAATTCCTTTATGTCTATCCCATGCATTCTTAAATCCGTGATTGTTTCAGCTCCACCACTTCCTCTGGCAGTGTGTTCCACTTGTCCACCACCCATTCTGTGAAGAAATTCTTCCTCACGTTTCCTCTGAATTGTCCTCCCTCCAACTTCATCCCATGCCCTCTAGTCCTGGAACATCTTTTTCACTTAAAAATAGTGTATTCCTGCACCCTGTTCCTCCCTGTAAGATACTTGTATGTCCCTATCATGTCCCGTCTCTCCCTCCTCTCCTCCAGGGAGCACATATTCAATTCTTTCAACCTGTCCTCATAGGACTTGTGATGCAATCCATGTACCATCTTTGTTGCCCGCCTCTGAACCTCCTCTACCCCATGTCCTTACGTAGATAAGGTCTCCAGAACTGTACACTGTACTCCAGGTGGGGCCTCACTAGTGTCTTGTATAGTGGATTATGACCTCCCTTTTTCTGCTGGTGATGCCCCTGCCTATGCATCCCAGCATCCTATTTGCTTTACCTGCTGCCTTGTCACACTGTTTCCCTACCTTGAGGTCATCAGAGATGATAACCCCAAGATCCCTTTCCTGCTTGGTGCATGCTATATCCTCACCCCCCAACTGCTATATTGTGCCAGGGTTTTTGTGCCCCATATACACTATCTTGCACTTCTTTGCATTGAATTTCAACTGCCAAACCCCTGACCATTCTTTAAGTTTCTGCAGGTCCCTTCTCATTCTGTCTACACCCTCTGGTGTGTCTACTCTGTTACAGAACTGTATGTCATCAGCGAACAGTGAAATTCTGCCTGCTAGGTCCTGCGCAATGTCACTGATGAAGATGTTGAATAGGACCGGTCCCAGCACTGATCCCTGTGGTACCCCACTTGTCACTCTTCCCTCTGTGGTGTGACAGCCATTTACCACCACCCTCTGTGTCTTGCCGCCCAGCCAGTTACCTACCCACCACACTACTGTCCTGCCCACACCCATATTCCCCAGTTTGTGTAACAGTCTTCTATTTGGCACAGTGTCAAAGGCCTTGCTGAAGTCCAGATAGGCCATGTCCACTGCCCTCCCCTGATCCACCTCCCTAGTCACCCAGTCAAAAAATTCAATGAGGTTGGTCTGACATGACCTCCCCCTGCTGAAACCATGCTGCCTTGGGTCCTGTAGTCAAGGGTGCCGGAAGATGGTAAAAGCTGAGGGCTGAGAATCAAAGGGCACTTATGAGGGTACAAAGGGCACTTTTCTGTACTAGTTTTGCCATACAGAGGCAAAAATAGAGCTGCAGCCCTTTGCTCCCCGGTTCCGGCACCTATGCCTGTAGTCTATTGACAATCAGATGTTCCACCAATCTCTCCTTCAGTAGTGCTTGCATGATCTTCCCCACTACTGAGGTGAGGCTGACTGGTCTGTAGTTTCCCATTTCCTCTTTGTTCCCACTTTTGTATAAGGAGACTACATCTGCTGTCCTCCAGTCTTTGGGTACCTCCCCTGTTTCCAGTGATCGGCTAAACATGACAGCCAGAGGTTCAGCCACCACCTCTTTTAGTTCTTTAAGGACCCTGGGGTGCACCCCATCTGGCCCCATTGCTTTATCAACTCTTACTTCTTCCAGTTCCTTCAGGAGTCCTTCAGGACCCTTTCTCGTGTAAAGGGGCTTGTGTCCATTTCTGCTCCATTCTCACCCCTTGTACTCCCTTCAGACCCATTACCCTTCTCTTCCTCAGTAAAGACTGAGCAGAAATACCTGTTCAGTATGTCAGCTTTACTGTTGTCATCCTCCACACGGCCCCATCCTCCCCCTTCAGTCTCACTATCCTCCTTGCCTTTCTTTTTTCACTTATGTACCTGTAAAGGTTTTGTCCCTCTACACACTGATTTTGCAATGTGTTCTTCTGTCTGAGCTTTGGCTTCCTTACTGACCTCCCTGCCTCCCTTTGCTTCTCCTGGTACTTCTCCCTATCCCCTTCTGCCTGTGTCTTTTTGTATTGCCTGAATGCAGTCTTTTTGGCTTTCACTTTCTTTGCCACCTCTTTGGAAAACCATAATGGTCTCCTCTTCCTTTTCCTCTTGCTAACCTACTTAATGCATAATTCTGTTGCTCTTGTAATCCCCATTTTAAATACTGCCCATTGTTGCTCAACCTCTGATTCCTGCCCCATTCCCCTTAATGCCTCTTTCAAGTATCTCCCCATTTTCCCAAAGTCTGCCCCCCTAAAATCCAGGATACGTGTTTTTGTGTGGTTTGGTTCTGCTCCTTCTGTGATTTCAAACCACAATGACTGGTGGTCATTGTTCCCCAGGTGCTCCCCCACTGTTACCCCCATAATACTGTCCCTGTTTGTGAGCACAAGGTCCAGTATTGCCTTCTGCGAGTTGGTTCCATGACCAGTTGCTTGAGGAAGGCACCCGAAGGACTCAGGATAAATCTGCTCTAGTTGATGCTGCTGCTGGGATGCTCAGTCACGTCTGGAATATTGAGGGTCTCCAACCAGTACTACCTCACCCTTGTCTGCCATCCTTTGGATGGCTAGCATCAACTCCCTATCTGTTTCTTCCTCCTGGGCTGGTGGTCTATAGACCACACCTGTGTGGATGGCTGGCCCCATTTTCCTTTCCAGCTTAACCCACAGTATCTCTCCCCCAATTTGTTCCTCCTGGCTTTCTGTGGCCCTTATGTCATTTTTCACATACAGTGCCACTCCTCCTCCCTTCCTACCTGCCCTGTCTCTTCTGAATATGTTGTAGCCAGGTATGGCCATCTCCCAGTCGTGGTTATCATTACCCCAGGTTTCAGTGATGGCCACAGTGTCCAGGTCTGACTTGCACCATGACAACCTCCAGATCTTCCATCTTGTTGCTAAGGCTCCTGGCATTGGCACACATGGCTTTCCATGATTTGACCTCCCTAGACCGTTTAGCTGTTCTACTCCAGCCCCTTCCCTGGTTGTCCTTTATCCCTGGTTCTCCTTGCTGTCTGCCCTTCTGCTGAATTTTGACCCTTTTCTGCCTATCCACTTCTTGGTTGCTAATCTCCATCTTTTGCACACTGCTTTGTAGAGATATCCACTCCTCCGGTTCACTGGTTCCACTGCTAGCTGTGGGGGGTGAGCAAGTGGGTACCCTCCTTGCTGGCCTGCCACCCCCCTTGGCTAGTTTAAATGCTTGTCAGTGTAGCATTTAAACTTATCATTGAGTGCTTGGATTCCCCTCCAGGATGGATGCAGGCCATCAGGCTTGAACAAACCTCCATCCCTCCAGGTGGGTCTCCAGTCACCAGTGAATCCAAACCCTTCCTCACAGCACCAGTTCTTCAACCATTGAGTTAAAGTTCCTGATGCATGCACCCGTATGCCCTCCCTTACCTCTCGCAGGTAGTACTTCTGAGAAGGTGACTGAAGTAGCTACTTGCTTGAGACCCCTCCCCAATTTCCTAAACTCTTTCTGAATTTCCTTTAGCTCCCCATTTGCCAGGTCATTAGTACATAGGTGGATAATGACATCCAGCTCACCCTCCCGTCTTGCCTTCCAGCGATCCCCAGGATCTTTCTTCCATCCCTCCATGCCGTGGCACCTGGTAGGCACCTCACCTCCCTGTCCTCCCCCTCCTGTGTTCCTAGCTGGATCCCTCCTATGATGGAGTCCCCCACCAGGATTCGCTTCCTCCTCCTCTGGGGTCCACTGCTCTTCCCGCTGAGGTCACCTCCTTGGTTAACCTCCACATCCTTTCCTTCCACTTCTCTGGGTACCTCTATTTGGTTGTCCCCGTTTGCCAGTGTGGCATATGAGTTCTTGAGTGGAATAGGATCTGGGATGTGCCTCTGCCTTACCACCCTAACCCTCCCTGAGCCCACTGTCATCCAAGTGCTCCTCGTTCTCGGCATCCTTTGAGGCAGCGGCATTGGACTGGGTGGTCTCTAGATAGGGGTGATGGTACTCCTAACCCAGTTTACTTCCGCTCTGAGTCTGGCTACCTCATCCCACAGTCCAGAGAAATCCATTCAGATAGGGCAGCACCTCAGTCTCCAGAAGGTCTGCCTGAATATGGCTGCCCCGCAGCCACTGCATTGCACCACTCCCCACACTGTACTGCAGTTATTGGTTATTGGGATACCTCGGAGTCCTTCTCAGTCCCCCCCTTCCGGGATCCTGCTTATGGTCTCTGGCGATAGAACCGAGGAGGGTGAGGGGGCAGCCCACTTTGTATAGGATTGGCTGACGTCAGAAGTGAATGGCCTCCTCTGGTAGACTGCTAGCTAGAAATGTTTCTGTGTGGTCCTGGTGCCTGATGGCTTAGTCCAGCCATTGATGGCCTGCTGCAAGAGATCCTCTCGAAGATCTGCTGTTATGGTAAGTTCTTACGTAACAACTGTACTGTAGGTAGACAGATAGATAGAGTTTTCGAACCGTCAGCCCACCACAGCTACCTACTCATTTCTGTTGTAATCCTGCTAGTGCACTTGGTTGCATATCTCAAGTGTGTTGCCCTTTTTTTAACCTCAGATGTGTTGCCCTTTTCTAGTAGAGTCACTGCCATCTTTCGAACTGGTAAGCCATTTCAGCTCTTTCGTTGTATTAGTAGTAAGCAGTTTCATACTACAGTTCACCGCAATATATCCAAGGCACACTGCCTTAAGGGTAGCTGGTCCATTCCACTGGGGTGTCAAACAGACGAGGCATACTGATGAGTCCTGGTAGGACGAAACACGTGTCTATGTCTTCTGTTAGCACCCTTTGCAAACTGTGTGAGAGGCCTTTCGGCACCATGCAATTCTGCTTAAAGTTGGACCAGCATAACATTCTATGGTGATTTGTATATGCAGCCCATGATGCTTTGTATTGTGGGGCATGTGATTTTGTATTTTCTTGAAACTTGGCTTTCCAGCCAAATGCCCTTTGGGTAACCCCTTGCCTCAGTGTTTGCGCACAGAGGTTCTTTGTCTTTTAAATAGTTTTTATTTTAATGGGTTCACCACAATATATCAAGGCACACTGCCTTAAGGGTAGCTGGTCCATTCCACTGGGGTGTCAAACAGATGAGGCATACTGATGAGTCTTGGTAGGACGAAACATGTGTCTATGTCTTCTGTTAGCACCCTTTGCAAACTGTGTGAGAGGCCTTTCGGCACCATGCAATTCTGTTTAAAGTTGGACCAGCATAACATTCTATGGTGATTTGCATATGCAGCCTATGAAGCTTTGCATTGTGGGGGCATGTGTGATTTTGTATTTTCTTGAAACTTGGCTTCCCAGCCAAATGCCCTTTGGGGTAATCCTTGCCTCAGTGTTTGCGCACAGAGGTTCTTTGTCTTTAAATAGTTTTTCATTTTAATGGGTTCACCACAATATATCCAAGGCACACTGCCTTAAGGGTAGCTGGTCCATTCCACTGGGGTGTCAAACAGACGAGGCATACTGATGAGTCCTGGTAGGACGAAACACGTGTCTATGTTTTCTGTTAGCACCCTTTGCAAACTGTGTGAGAGGCCTTTCGGCACCATGCAATTCTGCTTTAAAGTTGGACCAGCATAACATTCTGTGGTGATTTGCATATGCAGCCCATGATGCTTTGCATTGTGGGGGCATGTGTGATTTTGTATTTTCTTGAAACTTGGCTTCCAGCTAAATGCCCTTTGGGGTAACCCTTGCTTCAGTGTTTCGAGAGAGGTTCTTTGTCTTTTAAATAGTTTTCATTTTAATGGGTTCACCACAATATATCCAAAGCACACTGCCTTAAGAGGGTAGCTAGTCCATTCCACTGGGGTGTCAAACAGGCAGAGGCATACTGATGAGTCCTGGTAGGACGAAACACATGTCTATGTCTTCTGTTAGCACCCTTTGCAAACTGTGTGAGAGGCCTTTCGGCACCATGCAATTCTGCTTAAAGTTGGACCAGCATAACATTCTATGGTGATTTGCATATGCAGCCCATGATGCTTTGCATTGTGGGGGCATGTGTGATTTTGTATTTTCTTCATACTACAGTCACGCAATAAAGCACTTGTGTTCTTGGTATTTATTACAATAAATACTCGAATGTTGGGGGGCTGAGACTTCAGCAAAACAAGCAATCCCAGATAAAATTCTAAAACTTGATGGATTTGTGTTTCATAGAAAGGGTAGAGAGGAAAAAAGGAGGAGGGGCAATATGTTAGGTAAAGGATTATTTTTAAAGGCAGAACATTAGGGATTATTTAGAACGAGAGAGTGGAGTCCGTGTGGTTAAAGATGATTCTTGAAAAGTGTCCAAGGTTATACTAGCCCTTTTACTTGCTGGGACTGTATAACCCGACCACACACACACAGTCAGTTGTAAGTAACAGATGACCCATCACCTGAGTTTCCTAGACCTTATTAAATATAGACACCCATACTCAGGAGTGCCCTGATAGGGGAATTTAATGAAGTGCCACTGGTTGATCTTCCCTGTGTCAGTCTTCACCATTCATTACTGGTGGGTGTCAGGCGGAGGCGCAGCACCCCGCGGGATTTTTGCATTTGCCTCAAAGGGAGGAGGCCGGCCGCCCATGAGGGTGGACGTCCGGCATTGCACTTGCAGGTTGGCTGTAACTGTCGCTGGCTCCTCCCCCACCTCAGTTCTGCTTCTTCCACCGTTAAGAGTGCAGCACCTCGCCAGCTCGTGCTCCAAGTGCATCATCGTAGTCTAGTGCGGCCTATCTGTTCTCGACGCCGAACTTCGACAACGCCGTCTCAGTTCTGCCATCTACCGAACTACTCTGCGCCGTTTTATGGATTACCGGCAATATCTTTCCTTTTATTTTAAAGCACCACCAGATCTTTTCTGTATTTTGTGTTTAGTTGCCATTGGTCATGTCCGGTCCATCCAGGGACAAGAAGAAGTGCTCTAAAGCAGGTCAGGCCCCTTTGCATCGGTGTCCCTGCAGCCAACAGATGTCTGCTATGGATCGACATGACCATTGCCTAACCTGCCTGGGTCCCCAACACGACATAGACCAGTGCAACACGTGCTTCTCGATGGACCGTATAGTTTTAGAGCACCATGCATTCAAAGTCCGCTGCCTGCCGCCGATTTTTGGAGGATGCCATTGCACCTGGGAAGTCAAGTGCAGGTCCCTTTGCCCTTCCTTTGGGTCCCCCTCCTCCACAGCTTGGCTCTATATGGGCCATTGAGGAGGGGGGCCTCTGCCCTTTCCAGCCTTGCTATGGTGGGGGCTCCTTCTGCGGTGCCAGAAGGTCAGTCTGGCCCCGTTCGGGGCCGGGCCGAGAGCACTGCATCAGCAGTTGCTTCCTCGGAGGCGAAGGCTCCACTGGTGTCATGGCCCACGGCTGCTGGGCCCTGCACAGGTGGCTCCTCAGTTCCACCTGCTGGTGCCATTTCTGATCCTAGTGTGATTTCCAGCACCGGTGATCAAGACGGTGCCACAAGCGGCACCGGATCTGCCTATGACGCCGCTTGCGGTGCCGTGGGTGGGAGGGCCCCTGGGGTTGCCAGGGTTGAGGTCTACTTCATCTCCAGCTCTCCAGAGCCAGTTGATCGGGAGGCAGACCCCGACTGGCAGCCTTGACTCTTCGGAGTCAGAGGGCCCTCCCGTGCTCGATGCCACCGCACCCTCCCAGGTTCCCCCCCCTCCCCAGCGGCCCCGGCTGTTGCAGTTGGCTCCAGGCCCGGCACAGGGGTAGGTGCCATGACTCCGGGGGCCAGCAGCAACTCCAGGGCTGTAGGGGTGGTGGTCCTAGCCTTACAGTCCCAGGTGGATGCCGACTCTGGTGTTGGCACCGCCTGGGGTCCCCGAGGTGAGGACAGGGGCAGGGGTCTCCTCTCCTTTGGCCCCTTTCAGGGGGCCTGAGGGATTGGAAGTGCCCCCATCCCTGGGAGTGAGGAAGAGGTCGGCCTCTGAGTAGACAGGGTTGAGGGAGCGGGGTGACGGTTCCTCCATGGGGCCGCTTGGGGCAGAGCCAAAGCATTGAGCCCAGTTGCTCTCCCTCATCTCCTTCGGGGGGACCTCATTGGGTGGAGCTGGGGCCAGCCCTTCTGGACCGATTTCAGACCCGGTTTCATCACAGGGGAGCTTCCCCTTCAGGGCTCAGCCCCGACCGCTTCGAGCTGGTTGGGCGGCCAGCAGCTGTGCAGACCCGTGGACCTCCAGGAGGTGTGAGGTCACCTGTTAGGTCTCCAAGCCCTGGCAGAGGTCTTGTGCAGAGATGCCTTCCCCCTTGTCTCTGTATCATCCTCCTTAGCTCCCAGGTCACGTTGGCCCTATGGGGCCTTTAACTTGGGAACAGTTCAGGGCCACTGCTGCTGCCTTTCCCCGTTATGTGCATGCCATGGATGGGAGGGTCTTTTGCTTGTCTCCCCCACAGCAGTTGGACTCTGAATCTTCGGGCTCATCTGCCTCCTCGCCTTCCTCCCCCGAGGAACAGGAATCTACAGTCCATCTGTCCTCTGACACTGACCAGATGGGGTATCAGCGCTTCCTTGTGAGGCTAGTGGATGAGCTTCACCTATCCCATCTAGCAAGACGCAATCCTGAGTGGATGACTCGGGCATTCCGCCGCAAATTCAGCGTGGACCACCTGTGGTCCCCCCTTGGCCAGTGCCTTTCCGGGAAGAGTCGTTCCGTACCTGGCAGTGTCCTTCCTTCCCAGATTCTGCCCACAGAGACTGCCAGTGCAGGTATTGCGCACTTCAGGGATTTCCAGGAACTATGTCTCACCCTCCGTCAGGGGTTGAGATCCTGGACACTCCCTCTGGGCATAGACACCCAATGCACAACCAACCCTCGGATACGGACTCTGTGTAGTCCAACCACTGGAGATGGAGAGTCTTCTTCTCGGTGCACATTTTGCTGTGCATCTCCTCACATCAGGCACACCACACTACCTATAACAGGCTTTTGTGGTCGCTGCTCGGCCAGGTGCTGGCGCAGCTGCCTGATTCGGAGGCGACCAGACAAGCCATTACTCTCTCTGCTCAGGGTCTGGAGCTTGCAATGCTCGATGCAAGGGCATCTCACGATGCCAGTGAGGTAGCCTTCAGACTTGCAGGGACAGCGATCTGCATCAGGCAGACAGTGTGGCTTTGTCTATCATGGTTGTCACCCTTGGCCCAGCATAGGGTGTTTGCCTCCATGTTCCGGAGGACCCACCTATTTTCCCGCAAGGTGAGGAGGGCACTTCAGGGGCATCTTCCTTTTCCCAGCCATCGGGAGAGCCCTCCTCACCTTGACCAATTGCAGGCCTAAATGGCCTGTGCGGATCCTCTCCCCACTGTAGTCTTCCCCTACAGGCAGCTGAGGGACTTGCGTCCCTCAGGGAAATGCTGGGCCCCCTTTTGGGGGGGGGGGGCTCAGTACTCACCCATCAGTGATGAATGGTGAAGATTGACACAGGAAAGATATGAAAATTATGTACCTACTGTAATTCTTGATCTTCCTGTGTATCTTCACCATTCATCACTGATTCCCGCCCTCCTACCCCTCAAGGCCTCAGTCCCTGGGGCAGTCCTTCTCCCCGCTTGCCCTCCTCCCTTCCCGCTGGGCTGGGCTAGGTCTCTCTGGTTTATGGCCCTTCCAGAAAGATGAAGGGCTCATGCTGGGAGGAGGGTGAGTGAGGTCTGTGCCCTGGCCTGGGGGGGGGCTCATCCTGTAACCCCCCTTCCCACTTTTCCCCTGCTTCATGGTGGGATCCCCCCTCCCCAGGCTCGACCCGGATGCACTGGGCTAGGGCCGACCCCTGGGGGGAGCTCTGCTGGAACAGGTCAGGGGGTGCATGGGGAGTCTTCTGTATCTGTCCTTTCTTCATCTCTTTTTCCCTCTTCCCGGTGGGGGGGGGGGACAGAGGCGTGGTCCGTTGGATGGGGCCCTGTTCCTCTTCTCCCTTGAGTCTCGGGAGGCAGCAGCCAGGGGAACCTTGGCCAGGGTGTCTTCTCCTCACCATGTTGGGGGGGGACCCTGGCCGTGCCTAAAATCCTGATCCAGCTGCAACTGATCTGCTGTCTGGAGCTCCTAAAAGGGTCTGCGGCTCACACCACCGGTGTGGTTGGGTCAGATACACTGTGTCAGACAACTTGGCCTGGATCTCCTTGACTTCCCTGAGCAGGAGGGGCAGGGCACTGTGCTGGGGTCTCCCCCTTGGCTCCTCTCTCTTTCTCTTCTTTCTTCTCTCTTTTCTCTTCTCTCCTTTCAGTCCTCCTCTGCCTCTGTCCTCTGGTCGGCATATTCCTTTTTGAGTTCATTCCTTTCCTCCTTCTGTCCCTTGGGCTCTCTTGCCCCAGCCTTCACTTTCTCTGTCACTTTTTTCCTCTCACTGGTGTGCAGAACTGAGGCGGGGAGGAGCCAGTGCCAGTTATAGTCAACCCGCAAGCATGATGCCATGCATCCGCCTCATGGGTGGCACCATGGTGCCAACTCCTCCCACTTGAGGCGAATGAAAAAAAAAAAGCTCCCACAGGGTGCTGCGCCTCCAGCTGACACCCACAAGTGATGAATGGTGAATATACACAGGAAGATCAAGAATTACGGTAGGTATGTAATTTTCATTTTTAAGTCATCTTACCAGCTACAGTACAGTTCAGCATTAAACTTGCATTGTGGTGAGTTGCTAACTCATTGTTTAATGAGTTGCTTTTTGATTGTTTATGTATGTTTTTGTAGCTTGAATTTGTGTATTATTATTTAATGTATGAATGTCAGTATATTAAAAGTATATCGGAAAATAGTTTGCTGCAAACAAGCTGACGATTGCCTTTTGGCTAGAAAAAAAAATCACTGAACATCATAGTTTAAATTGAATTCAGACAATTGACTATTGACTCAGTAGCAATGATGTTGCTTTAAAGGAAGACTACTGAACGTTAAAGTAATTGTTTTCTCAGTAGAAGCTGTTTTAAATAATAGTTCCTCTGTTATTGTTCTATCTATACTGGCCTCTGAAATCAATGCACTGGGTCCTCCTCCCTACTGGATTTGGTCTTCACCAACCACCCCCACAAAATCACAAACACCACCGTGCTCCCAAATGTGCTTAATGACCATTCTCCTGTTCTTTGCTCCTGGTCCTACAAAACCCCAAAGACCCCTCCCAAACTAATCCTCCAACGCAAGCTTGGCCCTGGCAAACGTGCTCTGCTAAAATCTCACCTCAGAGTGATTGACTGGTCCTTCATAACTAATACCCTCGACCCTGACTGTGCCCTTGACCTCTTCATTCTCACCTTTAATACTATCTGTGATAAATTTGCCCCCCTTACTAAAAGAATGGTCAAAGGCAACCCTGCCCCCTGGATTACTGACCACCTCCTGGGCTTCATGCAAACTCGTGACTCCCTATGGCACCTGTCCAATGATTCTGGCAGACTAGCTGATAGGCAAAGCTATAGAGAAGCCCATAACAGATGCGCCTGGGGCTCTCATGAAAGCTAAAGCCAGTACTAAATCCCCCCCCTCACCTCTACCTGGAGCTGAGGGCACAAATTCTGGAAAAATATAAAGAAATCTGTGGCAAGGGCCAGATCCCTCCCCTAATCAGATTGCTGTCGACGGGTGCCTGTCCTCTGACCCCTCTCGCATAGCCACAGCCTTTAATCAGACCTTCACGAACCTCAGTCACTGCGCTGCAACACCCCCAAGAATGCCGAGCCTTACCTCAAAAAAGCCCTAAGCCACTCCCTTAAC
Organism: Neoceratodus forsteri; assembly: GCA_016271365.2. Lineage (NCBI taxonomy): Eukaryota > Metazoa > Chordata > Ceratodontiformes > Ceratodontidae > Neoceratodus > Neoceratodus forsteri. The sequence goes on along the minus strand of JADMNL010000028.1, from coordinate 252,605,133 downwards.
AGTAGTGACTCCTTAGACCTGAGACTTCTCAGGCTCACACTTCAGGAGGTCCTCAGCCTCCTCGCCCACATTCTCAATCGCTCTCTCTGCCAAGAAAAATTCCCTACCCGTTGGAAATCTGCTTCCATTACCCCCATATTTAAGAGCAGAGACTGCGCGTCCACTAACAACTACCGCCCCATCTCAATCCCCCCCCCCCAAGCTAAGGCACTAGAGCACATCGTCTCTGATCAGCTCACTGACCACCTTAACAAACATGACCTACTCTGTAAACAGCAACATGGCTTCCGCAAAGGCCATAGCACTACTACTGCCTTCCTGGAGTTCACCACCCATGTCCATTCTGCATTAGATGGAGGCCATATCACTGGCGCTGTCTTTGTTGACCACTCTAAGGCGTTTGACACCGTTAACCACTCCCTTTTACTGGCCACTCTCTCCAACTTTGGTTTCTCACGGGACCCCTTGGGCTGGTTCACTGACTGCTTGTTAGGTTGGTACCAACAGGTTGAAACTGGTACTGTGTTGTCCAACAGGCTCCCAGTTCGCTCAGGAGTCCCACAAGGGTCCATCCTTGGTTCCCTGCTCTTCAGTCTCTACCTTAACGCCCTCCCCTCCTCCTGTTTCTGGCAAGATTCTACTCTGTGTGGATGACGCTGTCCTATACTCATCTAATCCTGACCCCATGCAACTCCACCTATCCCTCCAATCCTCCTTCAGTGAATCTGAGAACTGGTTCTCCACCCAGCGCCTTATACTAAACTACAAGAAGACCAAGGTCATGATGTTCTCGCACCCACTGAACTCCTGTAAGGAGCTATGCGCCCAAGTTCTAACTGCCAACAGGTCTCCCCTCCAGCAAGTGGACTCCTTCAAATATCTGGGTGTCACCCTTGACCCAGCCCTAAACTTCAACCAACACATCCATCCACTGTCCACCGACCTTAATGTCCGTCTCGGCATACTCTACCGGTTCAAGCACTGCCTTACTCCAGACGCCTTCTGTCTTGCAGTCTCATCCTCGGTTCTCTCCCTCCTAGATTACAGAATACTTATATATAGCGCTGCAGCTCCCTCGGCCCTCTTCAGGCTCCATCTCTCCCTAAACAAAACCTGTCGCCTCGTCCGTGACCGTCTCACCCACACCTGCTCACTCTATAGATCTACCAACTGGCTTTACCTTGACAACAGAATCAGATTCCACACCTGCCTTATGGCCAAAAAGATCACTCTCGAATCTCCCCAGGACTCACACCAATAATACGCGGCTCCGGCGCGCAAAACCACTCGCAGCTCTGGTAAGCAGCTCCTGTTGGTTTCCCGCTGTCGAACCTCCCAATTTCAAAGATCCTTCTGCTGTAAAGCCCCATCCTGCATGAATGGCCTGCCTAACTCACTCGCAAACGAAAATAGAATTGGTCTCTTCAAAACTCAAAATCTCAGGGCCCACCTCCAGTCCTCTAACCCCTGTGATTGTTACTAATCCCTCCCTGACTCCCTCTCACTCCCTTGACTATAGCCTCTGGCCTGCTTGCCTCCTTTTAAAGTCTCCTTTAAGCCTACTTCTAACACCCCTCCCTATGACCGAGACATAGGCATTGAACGGGAGTGGCCCCAGTACCGAACCCTGGGGGACCCCGATGATGACCCTTCTTGGGGAGGAGACTATCCCACCAACCACAACTGTCTGTATTCGCCCTGTTAGCCAATTTTCTACCCACCTGATCACTGCTCCCCACCCCCCAACTTTGTTAGCAGGCCATTGTGGGTGCCGAATCAAACGGCTTGCAGTAGTCCAGGTAGAGGACGTCCACCGGCCTTTGCTGGTCCAGGGCACCAGTCACCCTGTTGTAAAACTCTACAAGGTTGGTCTGGCACGATCTCCCTGGGACAAAACCATACTGCTTGTCATCCAGGTGCCCCAACCTTTCCAGCTGCCCCCGAAGCCTCTCCTTGATAATGCCCTCCATTATTTTGCCTACCACAGACGTTAGGCTGACAGACCTGTAATTCCCCTTCTCATCTCTGGACCCCCCCCCCTTTGTGGATAGGCACCACATGGGCCTCCCTCCAGTCTTGAGGTGCCCATCTAGTCTACAGGGAAATGTTGAAGAGTGTAGCCAGTGGAGCTGCCAGCACATCCGCCAGTTCCTTCATAACCCTCGGATGCAACCCATCCGGTCCTAGCACCTTCTCAATCTTTAGCGACCGGAGGGCCTCCCTCACCCTGTCCACTGTGATTTCTCCCTCCTAGCCCACCTCCTCATGCAGCCGCTCCTCCCCCTCTAGATTTGGCCCATCCCCTACCCTAGCCTCTTCCGGTCCTCCAAAATCCAACTGACCTCCCAATTCTGTGGGGTCCCTTTCCTCAGAATGGAAGGATCCCCCTCCTACCTTGATAAAGATCGAGGCAAAGTACTCATTTAGTACCTCTGCTTGCTCCTCCTGCTTCCTGAGCCCATCCCTCCCCAGTCCTTATCCTGCTTATCTGTGCCCTTGCTTTTCTTTTCTCCCCTATGTATCTATAGAACCCCTTTCCCTCCCTCCAGATATCCCTGGCCAGGTTTTGCTCCATCCTCGCCTTGGCCCCTCTCACTACTCTGGTGACCTTCTTAGCTAGTAACTCATACTCTGCCTGCTCCCTCCCCCCCCCTCCTGAGCACTTAAAGCACGCGTAGGCAGCCTTTTTTTCCCTCACCGCCTCCTGCACCTCCCTGGTCCACCAGCATGGCTTACTGGCCCTACATTGCTTTCTCCTTACTTTTGTGCAGGACCTAGTAGCCACCTGCACCCCCTTTTTAATGGTCTCCCACAAGCTTCCAGCATCCATGTCTGGCCTGATCTCGTCCAAGCACCCCCGTAGAATCCTACCCATGCCCTCAAAGTCCGCTCCCCTGAAATCTATTACTGCTGTATTAGTGCTGCTATCTTCCCCCTAGGTACAGCAGAAACCAGACCATGGCGTGGTCTCCACTTGCCAGCGGGCTGCTCACCTCCAGGCCCCTTATCTGGTCACTGTCTGCTAGAACAACGTCCAATATCCGGCCCTCCCTAGTAGGCTCCCCCACCTGCTGGACTAGGAAGGCATCCCGGAAGACATCCATCAGTCTCTGCTCCCTGGCCAGAGAGGATGTTATAGTGTCCCAGTCTGCCCCCGGCATATTAAGGTCTCCCATGACCACCACCCTCCCTTTTCCAAGGTCACAGTGACCCCTATTGTCCTTATTTGAATGTAAATGTGTCTGAGTTGTGCTTTTCACATATTTTGTGTGTGTATATTTTTATAGTCACTGGGTCCCCTTGAAAATTGAGTTTGCTCTTGGGTTCTTACCCAGTTTAACAAATTTGTAAATAGAATAAATCAGCCATGGGTAATGTTAATGAAGAAATCTTTTATGAGAAACCAGAGGAATCTGCCCCAGTTGGTTTGTCAGACCACAGTGTAGTCACTTGGAAACTGCTCCCAGCTTACAAGGTGTATAAACCTTGTGTTGATTTCAAGAATAGATATAAAAGCTGTAGTGGGCAGCAGTAATTCCACTCATTAGTATTTGTGTAATGTGCGTACTAGTAAAGAAATGCACTCTGTAACTAGAAACTTGGAAAATTAGGTTTGATGAGTCTGGGTCACCACTGGGTTTAAAATGTTAATTGCTTACCGGCAAAAGGTTCTTAAACAGCGTCACTTTTTTTTTCTTTTTTGAATAAAATTGTATTGATTTTCATATAAAAGATAATACCGGTAGAGTAAGATGCATGCAGTCAGGATGTTACACCTGATATAGATATGGTGTCCAGTGATAATAGGCAACAGTATAAGCTGGTATCTATGCAGTGGACTTTGCTGGCTGTACAACCCACAGCCAGTGAGTACAGGCATGTTCCACTGAGGTGTTGATTCCTGTAGGGGATTGTTTTTATTGGTTTGTCTTTTTTCAGTATGTAGGGTTCAAACACTTGGGGAGGGAGTAATACTTGCCAGTGTAAGAATAATTGGAGGGAAGGTGGAGGGAAGAAATAACAGTATGTTGTGCCCTGCAGTGGCGCACTGTCCAATTCCCAAAAGGGTCTGGCAGTATAGCCTACAGGTTAGAGTAACAAGCTGTGAATGAGCTTGGTATATCCAGCAGACAGACCTGGGTTTGATTCCCACAACCTCCACTTGCATACTGTGCGACTCTGAGCAAGTCATTTAACCTCCCCAGTGCTCCTGGGTCACCTCTGAAAACAGGCACCTGTACCTAGTGGGCCTTATCCGATTACCAAAGAATTAAAAAATAAATAAATAAAAGGTTGTGGGAGGTTCCACCCCTTGGCACAACTGCCACTTGTATGGTAATTTATAAAATGGTCAACGTTAACACCACTAGAGTCAATACTGAACAGTGTATTGCAGGTTATCAACTGAGTGTGCTGAGAACAGGTAGAGCAAGTCCTAGAGTTAAAAGGGGAGGAGAGATCTACTAGCTTGTTCTTCATGAAAGTTCATATGTTAGAGGGTGTTAATCTTTTTTTTTTTTTTCTTTCACATAAAGGTGTATATCCTCCTGGACTGACTGGGTGGCTGTTTCAGCCTGTTCCCAGGTGTTGTCAGCCTGCCATACTGCCTGTCTCTGTCTGGGGGTTACATCCCCTGCAGAGGAGAGAGGGCCGTGCCCCCCCCCCGAGACTCTCATCCAGAAGTCCCCCAGGATGGGCTGTAGCGCCTTGGGCAGGGCTTCATGTAGTCCACTCCCCTTCAGTTGTTTTCCTACATTTCGTCCCCACCCCCAGGCTATGGCAGATGCGGAGGGTGTGTGTGTGTGTGTGTGTGTGTGTGTGTGTGTGTGTGTGTATAGGCGCACATGCACTCCAGAACCGCTAGCCCCTTCCACCCACCCGACTTTCATCAGCCACCCGAGCGTCTACACTACCACCAGGTGGCAGCCAAGAGCTTGGATGACTTGCCACCCCAGTCTGAGACAGGAGAGCAGCCAGGTGGCTGCTCAGTCCTCTCAGAGCCCTCCCACCTCCAGCTGACTCCCATTATCTTGAACTCGTTCCTGAACACCTTGTCACCAGCATGAGTTTACAGCGCCTTTTCCCACTGCACCACCAGGCCAGCTCAGCTCTATTAAAGGGTCTTTCTTCAGCATTTTGGTCTTCTATATTGGGGCATCATCTGGTCTAGTCAGTGAGGCATCTTGAGTTTCCAAATTTCCTTGGGTAATCATTCCTGGCCCCACAGAGGTCATGTGCTAAACCTTCAAGTCTTAGTACTTCTGACGTATCTGAAAGCCACTTATGATGGGTTGGAGACCATTTATCTAGCCATAATTTTTAAGATTTGCTTTTTGGCTACTGCCACCATCAGGGTTATGGCATGTCTGAGGCTAGTCACAACCATAGGTTGAATAATATTGCCAACTATACAGATTGCCGAAGTGAAGAGGTGTCCAGACCTAGTAAAGAATTAAGGGAATTTTTTATCGAGGACCAGAAGTTTGCTATTCCCAGGTATTCCCGCATGACGTGTTTGAGGATTCCTTCCAAATAACCACATTTGTAACAACTCGGGGTTGGTATGGCACCTATACTGTGTAGTTTTTCTGGATTGTAATACAGGTTGTTTACTACCTAAACTGCTTCGGTGTACAGTATGTAGCTAGTATACATTTGGATGTAGGAAGGTAGGGACTGGGCAGATGTGATGGCCTAAGAATCTTTTTCTTTCTGTAAAGTTTTGTTTCTGTGTATACTGAATACTAAAAAACATGGCAGAAGCTGGCTGCCCCAGAGGCAGACCTTCAGTTGCTCACTGTAAACAGGAGAGGTGCAAATGGATTGGAGTGCGGCTGTTGTAGTACCCCTGCACAAAAACAGCAGCAGAGATGAACCTGCAAACTGTAGACTAGTTAGTCTGATGTCTATGGTGGTAAAATTACCTGAGGCCATTATTAAGGAGAAGACGGTGCAGTTTCTGGATGCCAGTGGATTCCAGGATGAAAACAAGATGGATTTACAGTGGGAGGTTATGTCAAACAAATCTGATCAACTTCTTTGACTGAGCCACAAATGCAGTGACAAAGGACAGGCAGATAAATTACTGTATCTGGACATTAGTAAAGCTTTTAACTCAGTCCCATGTGGGAGAATGGTTCAGAAATGAGAGGACTTGAGATGGGGTACAGGATTACGGGAAGGGGTCAGGAACTGGCTGGGTTGGAGAAAAGTCTTGAATGATAAATTCTTGGAGGTAAAGGAAGTCACCAAATGGGTTTCCCAGGGATCAGTACTTTGTAACATCTTTTTCTGGGGACAGGGATATAGTTCACTTATCCACAAGAATGATCTCATTGGCTAGACATGTTTAAGCTGAACCCCTCCCACTACCCAGGCAATATATCCCCTGACTCCGCCACATGACATCAGATCTTTCTTTCCACTGAAAGATCAAGTCACCTCCTTCACGGCTCCCACTTTGGTTTACTGGGCCATAGGCAGACTTTATCCTCAAACTTTTCAATACTTTTATCAAATTCTTCTCTGGTTCCTTCGACTCCCTTCACTGATTGATGATGGAGCAACAGAAGCCAGAATTAACATTTTCTGTGCGGTGACAGCGAAGACACCAACCCGCACGACATGTGCGTGTACTGCCTGGGCGAGCAAAATGACATGGCTGCATGCAGCTTTAGCAAAAGTATGCTTCCAGAGTCCCTTGAGGACAGGGAGCTTCAGCTCTTGCTGGGTTGGCAGAACGGGATCCGAAGGACCACCCTAAGGGCCACAAGAAGGCCTCGATTCTGGTCAGATTGGCTGAATAGCCTGTGTCCCTGGAGGCGGTGGTGGCTGCCACGGTGGGCACCACCTCTTGGTGCTGTTCCCTGGGTCAGGCATCGGAGGGTCATTCACCGGGGAGTTCCAGGAGATGTGCCTGGCCCTCCATATCTAGGGGGAGAGACCTGCCCAATGTGATGCTAATAGCATGCGGTGCCGGTCATAGGACTAGGAGTCATCAAGTTCCTCCCAGGCCCTCGACTCGCCCGACCACTCGACAGCTATCAAGCGCTCCTTGGCTGGGGAGCAGGTTGAGTGCTCCTCAGTTCCCTGTTGAGCCAGTCGACTTCAACTCTGGTCGAGCAGGCTGCTGAGATATTTCCTGAGCCTGTCAAACAGCTGTTAGACAAGGTCAAGGATTTGATCTTGCAGTCCCTGGTGCTCCCAATACTCACCCAGGAGGATGTAGTTCAGTTGGTGTCCCTATCCAGCTCTTGATGGGAGCAGCCTCCGTCAGAGGTCGGATTTTCACGACTGTGTTGCAGAATGTGGGCAGGCATGTTGTTTTCAGCTACCCTCCAGAAGGCACTTCTCACTGTCAATTGGTCAGTCAGCAGTCGAGGTCACAGACGAGACATTCCTGCTCTCGATCCCACTTGACTAGGAGGTGTTGGCGTTGCCTTTTCTCTACATTCTCATCTACAGATGAGAAGAGGCACCGCCGTAAGATGTGCTAGTGCTATAAGGAGCTCTTCTGGCAACAGTGGGCCATTGTGGGGCAGAGTAGGACTCTACCCCTGGACCTTTGGTCTCCTGGTCGCTGCCAGTGGCAGCTCCACTGGTCCACACCACGAAGGTGCACATTACAGCTGCTTCTCCACCTCTTTGGGTGGAGTCTCCACTAACGCAGCTGAAGGGTGGGTGCTCTGTCTAAGGAGGTTGTTGGTTAGAATTAGTCCAGGGGAGGATTCCCAGGAGGTCCATGGTGAGAAATGTCCAAGGGCCTTTTTTTAAAGAGTCAATCTTTTGACTCATATCATGAGTCCATGGGTTCCTCCGAGACACTTCTCTTCAACCACAGCTTGGTCAAGGAACTTACCACTGAGCATGGCCTGGTACCCTTCAGAGTGCTTCCCCAACTTATTGCAGAATCCATGTCGCTCCTGCTTGAGCCAGGCCAAAAGAGGGCTAAGTATACCTTCACAGACATTTTGGACTGGGTTGAATACCCTAGGGTGGCCTTCCCTGTGGCAGAGGCCATTTTGGAACCAGCCCTGGAGCTTTGGCAGCATCCAGCATCTTGCCCAGCACCTTCTTCCAGTATTGTCTGCAAGTATACGGTCCCCACAGGTTTTCTTTCAGGGTTTTTGGACCACCCTTCTGCGGAGTGGTTGGTCAAGGATTTGGTGTTCCACAAATCCAGACACCAGGGGTACATGGACAAGCCTCTGAACAAGTTGTCTCGCAAGACTGACCACACCACTGAAAGGGTGTTCACTGCAGCATCTCAGTCAGGTTAGCTGAGCTGTGAAGATGGCCAGCTTTGGTCACTCCCTCGTGGGAGTTTATAATGTAGTCCTCCCTCACTTCCCTGTTGAACAACAGTTGGCAGTGCAGCGCATCAGAAACCAGGATCAATTGTTGGCTAAACACTAGCACCAGACAGCCTTGGATGTGGGTGACTCCTGTGCCCGTGCTGTGGCAGCGGCTTTCTGTTTGTATTGCAGACCGTGGCTGCATCTGTCCACCTTCACAGCAGACACCAACACAAGCTGGTTGATGTCCTCTCTTGGGCATGACCTATTTGGCCCGGTGGTGGAAGGACATCACACCAACATCAAGAAGTCCAGCGCCACCCTAGATTCTGTGACATTGTCCCAGAATGACCAGAAAAAGAAGCCTATGAAACAGGCTTTCCAGTGCCAGTCCTTTCAGTCACAGCCTCCTGGGCAGTAGTTGCAGCACCAGGCCTGGCGCCCCAAGCCTAAGTCAGGGGGGCAGGCATAGTGGTGCCTCTCCAGCAGCAGCAGCTGCCGGTGCCCCAGGGACTGCAAGATCAAAAGCTGCCCAGTAACGGGTAGGAGGGTCGTCGTCCCTCCACTCATCCTGCCCCTGCCTGCTGTCCTGGTTGGAGGCCAGCTACATCACTTCTTACCATGTTAGTTCACTATCATAGTGGGCAGTGGTTTGCCTCTGGACTTCAAGGCTCTCCCACCTTACTGGCTCCATGCCTCTCGAGAGTCCAGGGTGTCTCAGGACATGCTCTCTGCCGTATGGGTGGACATTGCTTATCTCTTTGCAAAAGGAGTAATAGCCTGTGTCCAGGTACTTCCTGGTCCCGAAATAGACAGCAGCTGGCGCCCCATACTGGATCTCCACAATTGGAACCAGTTGATGCAGAAACACAAGTTCTGGATTGTCACTCTTGAGATTATTCCACCCTTGGAGCAGAATATGTGGTTCTGCTCCCTAGACCTCCAGGAAGCATTTTTCTGCACTGTCGTCCGTCCATCCCACTGCCGTGTCTTTGCTTCCGAGCGAAAGGGGTCCTGTACTAGTTCCTGGTCATGCCCTTTGGCTTCTTCTCAGCACTCAGAGTCTTCAGCAAATGCGTGGCAGGTGTGGTGGCACATCTGCAGTGCCTCATGGTCAGAGTGTACCCCTGCCAGGAAAACTGGCCATTAGTTGATCCAAACAGGCCATGGAGCGGTCCAGAGATCTGACTCTCCAGACTTGCCAAGACTTGGGCCTGTTGGTCAACATGGATAAGTTCGAACTGGTACCGAAGAAGGTGATCAAGTTCATCAGGGCAGAACGAGACTCCCTGCAGGCCATGGCCTGCCTCCCTGCAGACCTGGCACTGGATCTTACCTCCTTCGCCCAATCATGTCAGGTTGGGCTCTTACATCCTACCTTGATTTCCTGAGACTGCTGGGGTACACAGCGTCCTGCATCAGCATGGTCTGTTAGACCCACTTGTGGGTACGCCACCTCCAGCAGAAGTTTGGCCGTCAATGGTCCAAACTCTTAGGCTACTTGGACCAGCTGGTCACAGTGAACCAGCCGATGTGGGATGCCATCCAGTGGGCTGATCCAGAGCACTTGGAGGAAGGAATCCTGTTTGTCCTCCCAGAACCAGCCGTCATGCTCATGATGGGTGGTCTTGGACACCAGTCAGGGCAAGGCCTTTCTGCCTGAAGAAAGAGCGGAGTGACTGATGATGCAGGCCTGTCTAGTTTCCACCAGTCAACAGGTCTCAGCCAGTGTTTTCCTAGTCCTTCTGGGCCACATGGCGACGGCAGTTGCCACGGTCCCATTTTCCTGGCTGCATATGCGAGTTCCTCAGTGGACCTTGAGGGTGAAGTGGACCAGTATACCGATTACCTGGACCAATTGGTCCTGGTCTGCAACCCGGTTCAGAGGACTCTGTTGTGGTTGCTGGATCCAGCCAACCTCCTTCAGGGAGTCTTCTTTCAGCTCCTGACCTTCCCCCCTCCCCCCGCCAAGTTCTCACGACAGATGCATCTGGTCTGGGAAACTCATCTGGCCGACCATCAGACCCAGGGTACCTGGTCACAAGTGGAGCAGGGTCTTCACATCAAGCGTTCTGGAGATGTGGGTAGTTCTTTATGCCCTGCAAGCCTTTCAGACTCATCTCCTCCCCAGTCAACTGCTGGTGCAGATGGACAGCATGTGTGTGGTGTACTACATTAAAAAATGGTGGGGACCCATTCTTACCCCCGTGTCAGAGGTGATGAGAGTTAGGTTCTGGGCCATCGAGCACAGTCTAGAGATCTCGGCCATGCACGTACCAGGTGTTCGAAACATCTTGGCCAACAGTCTCAGCTGCTCCTGGTCATGGACTCACAAGTGGGAACTTCTGACCTCTGTGGTCGAAGATCTCTTCGACAGGTGGGGCCGTCCAGAGTTGGACCTCTTTGCATCCACACTCAATGCAAAATTGCCACTTTTTTGCTCACTGGATCCCGGGCCTGGAGTTTTCTGGCAAGACGCATTGTCCCTTTCTTGGAAGGGGAGGTTTCTGTATGCCTTTCCTCCCTTCCCGCTCGTGCAGAGGGTTCACCTCAAGCTCCAGTTGGAAGGAGCAGAGATGATTCTCATAGCTCCCTTCTGGCCACGCTAGATTTGGTTTCCCCTGCTATGGCAGTTGGCAGCGAAACCTCCAGTACCCTTGCCCTTGTGCACCAGCCTGCTCTCCCAGGACCAGGGCACCTTGGTCCATCCGGACCTCAAGTCCCTGCATCTCCATGCATGGCTCCTGCAGACCTAGCTATTGCCCACTTTGGGGTATCCTTTAGGGTCGCTGACATCCTGGTGGCAGCCAGCAAGCCCTCCACCAGGGCCATTTATGCTGTGAAATGGAAGCACTTCTCCAGTTGGGCAGCTGCACGCCATTTGGATCCTTTCATCTGCCCAGTGAATCAGGTGTTGGAGTACCTCTTTACCCTTTCGGATTCAGGCTTGGGGTACTCCTTCCTTAAGGTGCACCTTTCTGCCATGTCTGTGTACCATGCACATAGAGAGGGCAAAGCTGTTGATCAGCTTGAGGTGTCCTGCATGTTCCTGTGGGTCATTTTGCATCTGAAACCTCCCATTCAGGACCTGTTCCCTCCATGGAACCTCAACTTTATGTTGGAGAAACTCACTTTACCTTCCTTTGAACCAGCTGCGAGTTGAGAGCTGCATTTTCTGTCATGGAAAGCACTATTTTTAGTTGCTGTTACTTCTGTTCGAAGGATTTCTTAGCTACAGTCTCGTATGTGTAAGGAGCCTTATTTGATTTTTCACAAAGATGAGGTGTCTTTGGATACTAATCCTAGGTTTTTACCTAAGTTGTTGTTGGAGTTTACTTTAAATCAATCCATTCACCTGCCAGTTTATTTTCCTGAGTATTCTAATTAGGGGGAGGCATTGCTCCATACTTTGGGTGTTCACAGAATGTTGCGATATTACACAAACCGCACCAAGTCTTTGAGGAAACCTGACCAATTGTTTGTTTCATTCACCTCCAAGAGAGAGGGCGCTCCTGTTTCCAAACAGTGTTTGTCTAAGTGGTTAGCTAATTGCATTGTTTATTGCTACCGCAAGTAACAACAAACCCCTTCCGGGGGTGGTCATGGGCCATTCCACCAGGGATGTGGCTGCCACTACAGCTTGCTTCAGAAATGTGTCTGTTGCTGACATCTGTGCAGCTGCCACCTGGAGTTCTGTCCACACCTTCACCAAGCATTACAGTCTGGACATCGCCTCTAGGCGCAGGGCCAATTTCGGCCTGGCAGTTCTTCAGGGCCTTCCATCATGAGCTCTTGGCTGCTGACTTGTCCTCCTCCTGATGGTGTCACCCTGGTGAGACTTGGTACTACTTGGGACTCAGTCCTGTCAGTGTGACCTGCTGCAAGAGCCTTCCTCAAAGTAAGTACAGTTACGTAAGAACTTCCTGTAACGGTAGATCTTCAAGAGAAGCTCTTGCAGCAGGTCCTGCTTTCCCTCCCTCCTTCCCCCTGCTACTCTTTTTCTCTCACACTGCTTCTGCCTTTTTTCTTGGCTCTCGGGGAAACCTCCTCAGTTCTCCTTTAGCTGCTCATGCAGGGTCTTCAGCAGGAGAACTGAGGTAGGTGTGGGGGACCGCCCACCTATTTAGGCTGACGCCGACGGTGGGCGGTCTCCCATGGTAGACTGCTAGCTAGACTTTTCCACGTGGTCCTGGCACCTGGTAACTTAGTCCTATCGGTGTGGCCTGCTGCAAGAGCTTCTCTCGAAGATCTACTGTTACAGTAGGTTCTTATGTAACTACTTTTCTATGATATGTGTCAGGCATTTGAGACCTTTTGGGGGGGGCCTGCCCACCACGGTAAGAAGCACAAGAGTGCAAAACACTGCTGTCAGTTGTGGGACGGATGGAGAGCATGCTTCTCCTGCTCCCTCAACAGTTGTCAAATCCTTGGCTTCCGCCAAGCCCCTTTTGGCTGGGGGACAGGTTGCTAGCTCCACGGTACCCCTGTAAGGCTTGCTGACTTTGACACCAGTTGATCAGGCAGTCAAGATTTTTCTCAACCCTGTCAACCTGTTGTCAGATGGAGTCAACGAAGAGTTGATCTCCAAGACCTCAGTCATCCCAGTCCTCTCCTACAAGGACGTGGAGTAGTTGGTATCCTTGGTCATCCCTGCTCTGGATCAGCCTCCACCAGTGACTGTGCAGCTGAATCTAATGCCTGTGTATTACACAGCACCCTTGGTTAAGTCTCCTTAACATCAGCCATCAGGTCGATGAGCAAGGTCATGGGGCTCCTCCAGTTCTCACTCTCGCTCGACCGGGAGGCGTTGCCATCGACGCTCCTCTTCCAGTTAATCTTCAGATGAGGGGAGGCTCCACCAGCAGATATGGTGGTACTACGAGGAGCTCCTGTGGCAGCAGTGGGACTTGGCAGGGCCAGGTAGGGCTCTGCCCCGACCCTTACGGTTGACTAGCTGGTGCCAGTCAAGCCTATGCCAGTCCACCGAAGACAGTTGTCCTCGACACACACCTCTCCACCATGTTGGTGGAACCGCCTCCACAGCAGCTCATGTGAGGGGGCTCCTACAAAGAACTTCCGTCCAGGCACCGGCTTGCCAGGCCGGTTATCAGTGGAAATTACCCATTCTGATGATTCCAGGGTGGTCCATGGCAGTAAATGGCCGTGGGCCATCTTTAAAGAGTCCTCGGACAACTCCAGTGAATCTTTCATGCAGTCTTCGAGGATGCATACGTTCAGCCGTGTATCAGTCGAGAAACTGACCACCGACCACAGGTCGATGTCTTTGGGTTCTTCTCCAACTTATGTCGGAGTCCATGGACGTTCTTTTAGAGCCAGTTCAGAAGAGGGCTAAGTACCCCTTCAGTGACATCCTGGATAAGGACGAATCCCCGTGGGATGCTTTTCCCATGGCTGATGCCATTCTGGGATCAGCTCTGGAGCTTTGCAGCATCCAGCCTCCTGCCCCTGGTAAGGCCCCGTCTGGAGTACTGTGTCCAGTTTTGGAGTCCACATCTAAAAAAAGGATATAAACAGGTTGGAGGCTGTTCAGAGAAGAGCATCCAAAATGGTCCAGGGCTTTTAGGGGCACTCATACGAGGAGCATCTGGAAGCATTAAATATATTCTCACTGGAGACAAGGAGGGAGAGGGGAGATATGATTGAAACAAGCTCCTGAGAAGAATAAATAAGGTGTCATCCTTAAACTTGTTCAACAGAGTCTCCGACTCTGACACTAGAGGGCACGAGTGGAAGTTGAGGAGGGGGGAGCTTCAGGAGGGAACACAGGAAACACTATTTTACAGAAAGAGTCATGGCACCATGGAATAAACTGCCAGCTGGGGTAGTGGAAGCAAAGTTCCTGACATCATTCAAGCTGGGGTGGGACAAGACTAAAGCACGATCAGAAGCAACAGGAGCAGTTGGAGGCATTAGGCAGAATGGGGGTTAGGTCCTGGGATCTGAGAAGCTCCAAGGAACATATTGACAAACTAGATGGACCCTTGGTCTCCTGCTACCATCTTTTTTTTCTATGTTTCTATGCCCAGCACCCTCAGTCCAAATGGTTTACGAGTACGCAGTCCCTACTCACACCTTGCCTGGATTTTCTGACCACCCTTCGGCTGAGGGCTGGTCTCTGATTCTGTTTTCCAGAGATCCGACAATACTGGGTATGTGGACAAGCCCCCCCAACAAGAAGTCAAAGAAGCTTGTGCCATGCGGCTAAGAAAGTCTACACTGTGTCCTCCCATGGTCTTTCAGGTGAGCTACGCCTTGATGGTGACCTATTTTGGTCACTACCTGCTGGAGTACTCGATAATGTCCTCCCCTACCTGCCTGCCAACAAGCAGTTTCTGGTAAAGGTCATATGCAACCAAGGTCAAGCGCTTGCTAAACACCAGCTCCAGACGACTTTGGATATTGGCGACTCCGTCCATGCCATGGCAGTGGCTGTTGCGATGTGTCGCAGGGCCTGGCCAGGGATCTCCACCTTCACAGCAGACACTCAGCACAAGTTGTCCAGTGTCCCCTTCTTGGGCACCGACCTCTTTGGCCTGGGAGTGGATGGGCCTCTCACCAACATTGAGAATATAATGCCACCCTGGATTCTGTGACTTCATCCCAGAAGGACCAGAAAGGCCAGAAACAAATGAAGAAGGCATTCCAGTTTCGGCCCTTTCAGACACAACAGTTTGGGCAGCAACAGCCCCAGGCAATTCCAAGCCTGGTGCCCCAAGGCCAAGTTCTCCTGCAAGGGGCTCAAAAAGGTGGGGGTAGGGGAAGTGGTGCCCCCTCCAAAGCAGCCCAGTGATGGGTCAAGGCACCTCCTCCTGTCCAGTCCCTGACTTGCCTTCCAGTGGGAAATTGGCTTTGCCATTTCTGGCCTCACTGGTCCATCATTACTACAGACAAGTGGGTTCTCAAGGTGGTTAGCAGAGGGTTGTCTCTTGATTTCAAGACCCTTCTGCCCTACCGATCTCACACTCCAAGGGAGTCCTTGGTGTCGCAGGATATGCTGTCTGCCCTCAGGGAGGACATTGTTCAGCTCCTTGCAAAATCTTGTGTTTCAGATGCTCTGGCAAGCAGGGGATACACGCCGGGTGCTTCCTGGTCCCAAAACGGACAGGGAGGGACTGGCGCCCCATACTTATCTTCACAGTCTGAACCAGATTCTAAGGAAGTGGAAGTTCAGAATGGTCACGCTGATCCTGATTATATCATTTCAGAAGCAGGGCATGTGGTTTGGCTCTCTGGACCTCCAAGACGTTTTCTTCCATATCCCAATCTGTCCAGCCCACTGGCAGTACCTCCGGTTCCATGCAGAAGGGGTGCTTTGTGAGTTTCAGGTCATGCCATTTGGCCTCTCATCGGTACCCAGGGTCCTCACCAAGTGCATCGCAGTGGTGGCAGCCTTCCTGCGGTGTCAAGGCATCGTGGTTTGTCCCTACCTGGACAACTGGCTGATAGTTGAGCAGTCCAGAGAGGCAGTGATGCGGTTCAGGGACCTGGTCCTCCAGACATGCAGAGTCTTAGGCCTCTTGGACAACCTGGCCAAGTCTGAACTGATCCCCTTAGGAGATTCATTTAATTGGGCCAGAGCTAGACTCCCTACAGGCCAAGGCCCACTTCCCTGCAGACCAGGCATAGGATCTTGCCTCCTTTGCCCGATCATTTCAGATTATGTGTTTGCTCCCTACCCGGGACTTCCTGAGACTGCTAGGGTACATAGTATGTTGCACCAGCGTGGTCCAATTGGTTCACTGGCAGATGTAGAACCTGCAGTGGGAGTTGGGCCGTCAGTAGTCCCAGTGCCTAGGACACCTAGATTAGCGGTCACAGTGACCTTGTCGATGTGGGATGCCATTCATTGGTGGCTGATCCCAGAGCATCTGGAGGAAGGAGTCCCATTTGTCCACCCAGAACTGATCATCACCCTCACAACAGATGTGTCTATGGTGGGATGGGGAGCGCACCTTGGAGACCACAGGACCCACAGGTTACTGGTCACCCTGGGGGTCCCGTCACCATATCAGCCTGCTGAAGTTCTGTGCAGTGTTGCTAGCTCTGATGGAATTTGCTGCTCTACTCAGGGGTCAGGTCACGCAAATTCAGACTGACAACACCACAACCATGTTCTACTTGGAACAGGCAGGGCAGAACTCACTCCCTTCCACTATGTTGGGAGGCCCTCCACACCTGGACCCTTGTGCACAGCCTGAGTGCAGATCTCCTGGTGATTCATGTCACAGGAGCAGAAAGTTAATTGGCAGGTGCCCTCAGACAGGTGGGTGAGATGTGGCATGAGTGATCCCTACATCAGGAAGTGGTGAACCACCCGTTCCCTCTGTGGGGTACCCCTCAGGTGCACCTGTTTGCCTCCTGGAAGAACACAAAACTGAGGCTGTCCTGCATCCACCCCCCACAGTCTGGGACACTGGTAGGAGATGCATTTGCGAGGCCCTGGACCCTGAGCCTCCTGTATGCCTTTCTTCCCTTTCCACAAGGTAGTGGTCAAGTTGTGGAGGGACAAGGTACAGATGATCCCCATAGTTCCAGACTGGCCTTGCCAATTCGGGTTACCAGGATCTCCTCGACCTCAGCAGCAGGCTTCTGTGATGGTTGCCTCTTCACTCAGATCTGCTGAGCAGACAACAAGAGAAGGTCCTGCACCTAGCCCTTAAATCCCTGCACCTCACAGCCTGGTTTCTGAGTTATTAGAGTTCCAGTTGTGGAGGCGTCTTGAAAAAAGACAATTCACCAGTGTTGTGCCTTCAAATGGAAGCAGTTTTCCATTTGGTATCAAGGCCAGGAGCTTGATCCCCTGGCCTACCCTGTGGTTAACATCTTGAAATACCTTTGGCACTTGTCCGAGCTGGCACTGCATTTGATGACCCTTAAGGTGCACCTGGCAGCCATCTCTACATAGTGTGTGCTGGTATGCTGACAGTGACACAGGAGAAAGTAGTTAGCCGCTTCTTTAAGGGCCTTGAACACTTCTCCCCCTGGTGCGTGAGCCACCACCACCTTACTGGCAATGCTGATGTGCAAGTATTTCAAGCCTATGCACAGGTGCGAGATGTTATACCTATTGTCGAAGACAGCCATCTTGGTGGCCATCACTTCAGCCAGGAGGATTAGTGAGCTGCAGGTGCTCTCGTTGGAGTCTAATTATCTGGTCTTCCACATGGACAAGGTGGTCCTTTGGCCCCACCCAAAGTTCATCCCGAAGGTTGTCTCAGAGTTCCATCTTAACCAGGTGATGAACCTTCTGGTTTACTTTACAATCCATTCTCTGGACCTGCGGTGAGTGCTCTCCTACTATGTGGAGCGTACAACTGGAGTTCAGGGTGAGGCTCACCAGCTCTCCGTTACATATGCTGAAGCCTCCTGGTCAATAAGGCCAAGTCGGAACTTGTGCCCTCGCAGGTGATCAGTTTCATCAGGGCGGAGCTCGATTCATGCCGGGCCAGAGCTCGGGTCCCGGCGGACAGGGCGGAGGTTTTCTCCTCCTTTGCCCAATAATTTCTGGTTGGGCACTTGCGCCTTGCCCGGGACTTCCTGCACCTTCTGGGTTACACAGCGGCCTGCACCAGCATGGTCCGATGGATCTGTTGGCATATGTACTCCCTCCAGTGGGAGCTGGCCAGCCAGTGGTCTCAGTGCAAAGTTCACTTCGACCAGCTGGTCACGGTGACCCAGAGAATGTGGGACACCTTCCAGTGGTGGCTCGTCCCAGAAAATCTGCAGGAAAGAATCCAGTTTGTCCGCCCTGAGCCGACAGTCATCCTGACGACCGACGCCTCTCCTGATGGGCTGGGGTGCCCACTTTGGGGTGGGGGACACAGAGTCCATGGGCTCTGGATCCCCCGGGAGTCCCAATGCCACATCAACCTGCTGGAGCTCTGAGCAGTTCGGCTAGCCCTGACCGCATTTGCTCTGTTTGTGCAGTGTCAAGTGGTCCAGGTCCAGATGGACAATACCATGACCATATACTACCTCAGCAAGCAGAGCAGGATGCACTCCTTGCCTCTGTGCAAGGAAGCTTTCCACATCTGGACCCTCGTGCGTAGCCTGGAGGCAGATCTCCTCACAATCCATGTGGCAGGAGCCTCAAATCAACTGGCGGATGCCCTCAGACGGATGGGCGAGGCATCTCACGACTGGTCCCTCCACCCGGAGGTAGTTTACAGTCTGTTCTCCCAGTGGGGCACCCCTCAGGTGGACCTCTTCGCCTCCAGGGAGAACGCAAAGTTGAGGCTGTTTTGTGCCCGCCCCCTCAGCAATGCTCGCTGCAGGGGGATGCCTTCTTGAGGCCGTGGTCCCCAGGCCTCCTTTATGCCTTCCCTCCTCTTCCCTTGATCCACAAAGTGCTACTCAAGGTCAGGAGGGACAAGGCATAGGTGATCCTGGTGGCTCCGGACTGGCCTCACCAGTTTTGGTACCCCGATCTCCTCAGGCTCAGCAACAGGCTCCCGGGGTGTCTTCCAGCATGCCCGGACCTGCTTTCCATCAATCAGGGGGAGGTACTCCACCCGGACCTTCAATCCCTGCACCTGACAGCCTGGCTCCTGAGTGGCTAGAGTTCCAGGCTTTGGATCTCGCCGAAGATGTCCTCACCGTGGTGGAGGCATCTTGCAAGGAGTCGACCAGAAAATGCTATGCCTTCAAATAGAATACATTTTCCATTTGGTGTCAGGGCAAGGGTTGGCCCCTTTGACTTGTCCGGTGGCTAGCATTTTGGATTACCTGTGGTCTCTCCCCCAAGGGGGACTTTGGTTGATGACCTTTAAGGTGCACCTGGCAGCCTTTCTCTGCTTACTGGGCACGGGCTGGTCAGCAGTCGTGGCACAGGAGAAGGTGGTCTGGCACTTCTTCAAGGGCCTTGACCACATTTCCTCCCGGTGCGTGAACCACCACCGCCATGGGACTTGTTTCTGGTTTTGGTAAAGCTCATGGGCAAAGCCATTCGAACAGATGCACAGGTGCGACATGTCTCACCTGTCGTGGATGATCGCCTTCGGGGTGTCCATCACATTAGCCAGAAGGATCAGTGAGTGCCAGGTGCTGTTGGTGGAGTCTCCTTACCTGGTCTTCCACAGGGACAAGGTTGTCCTTTGCCCCAACCCAAAGTTCCTCCTGAAGGTTGTGTCCGAGTTTCACCTGAACCAGGTGATGACTCTACCGGTCTTCTTCACCAATCACACCTTGGAGGCTGAACAGAGGCTCAATACTTTGGACCTGAGGCGAGCGCTCACGTATCACAAGGAGCACATGGCTGGAGTTTGGAGAGAGGTTCAGCAGCTGTTTGTCACCTACACTGAAGCCGCATCTGGCAGACCTGCAGCCAAGCAGACAGTTGGATCACATCCTGCATTGATCTCTGCTATAGGCTGGCAGGTAGGGAGCCTCCCAGAGGGCTAAGGGCTCATTCTACTTACTCTACTGCTGCGCCGGTGGCTGCTTCTAGGGATGTCCCTATCCAGAAAATCCACAGGGCTGCTACCTGGAAGTCAGCACACACCTTCTTTTCCCATTACCACATTGACCTTGAGTCACACAGGGATGCTGGTTTTGGGACCTCAGTTCTCCAGTCTCTGTTCCCGAAGTAGGAGGTGTGCGCCTTGCCTCCCTCCTCCCAGAGAACTGCTAGGAATCTGCCAGGCAGCGTGGATAGAACATCATATCCACATCCCTAGAAAAACAGGTTACTCACCTATAACAGTAGTTCTAGGAGTGGCATATGATGTTCATCCACATGGACCCACCCGACCTCCCCAGCTTCAGTGCACAAACTCTGCTACCAGCAGGCAAGATCTGGTGTCATGGGGCGCTGCCGAGGGAATTACCACCCGAGTGGGTGGGAGGAGCCAGCTTGAAGATGTTTCCAGCCAAGTCTTAAAGGGAAAGGCAACTGCCAGACAGTGTGGATGAGCATCATATACCACTCCTGGAACTACTGTTACAGGTGAGTAACCTGTTTTTTGTGCCCACCCCCCACTGTCAGGGGCACTGTTTGTGGATGCCTTCACGAGGCCCTGGACTCTGGGTCTCATGTGCACCTTTCAGTGGTCAAGGCTGGGAAGGACAAGGCACGGATTATCCTGATAACTCCAAACTGGCCATGGCAGTTCTGATACCCGGATCTCCTCAGCCTCAGCAGCAGGTCTCCATGGAGACTGCCTCTCCATCCTGATCTGCCGACCAGACATCATGGGGCGGTCCTGCACCCTGAACTTCAGTCCCTGCACCTCACAGCCTAGTTCTTGAGGGGCTAGAGTTCCAGGCCTTCGGCTTGTCAGAGGCTGTACTCCACACTGTGGAGGCCTCCAGGAAAGAGTCGACTTGCAGATGCTACGCCTTCAGATGAAAGAGATTTTCCATTTGTTTTGTTGTCAAGGGAAGGGGCTTGATCCCCTTGCTTGCCTATGGCTAGTGTCCTGGTCTACCACTGGTCCCTTTCTCTGCTGGGGCTGTGGGCAGCGAACCTTAAAATGCATCTGGTGGCCATCTCTGCTTACTTGGCATAAGCTGACCCCGGAGAAAGTGGTTGGGTGCTTTTTCAAGGGCCTGGACCACCTGCCCCCCCCCCCGGCATGAACCACCTCACAGTGAGACTTACTGCTGGTTTTGGCAGTGCTCATGGGCAGGCCTTTTGAGCCAGTGCAGAGGTGTGAGATGTCACACCTGTTGTTGAAGACCGCCTTTCTGGTGGCCATTATGTCAGCCAGAAAGATTGGGAAACTCCAGGCGCTTTCGGCAGAGTCTCCTTATCTGGTCTTCCACAGGGACAAAGTCATCCTTCACCCCACCCATAAGTTATTCCTTCTCACTGAAGCGGTCAGGAAGTGTAGGAAAACCAAAAGTTGTAAACTTCGCAAGTAGTGTTGTATTATTATTATTATCAATAACAATAAAATAAATAATTAAATTGTGCAGGATATCTCTTGATAGAGGCAGTTCAAACAAACAGAAGTCCTTCATCTGAGAGTCTCTTTAAAATCTCGATCTCTCTGTGTCTCCAAACAAAATGTTACTTTTTTTATAAGATGTTTTCACCTGCCAGTTAAATTCTGCATCTTGTTCTCATTAAGCTGTATCTCCAGTTTTCACACAATGTACTAAATTTTGTCAATTTCTTTCCTGTGACCAGTACATCCAGTTTTCTCAACAGGTGCAGCCAATTAAGACATTCTGGCCAGAGCTGGTTTTCCTACTGACAGCTCTGCAAACAAGCTTGTGGAAGATCAAAAGGTTTCTCAAGGTCAACCCCGTGTTCCAGCTTGCTATCTTTTCTAACAAACCCCAAACAGCTTTTTGCAATTCTTTTCAACAATATAACTATATACAAATACAAACCAATGGATCCCAGTTTCGCATACATTTTTAACCGTGAGGAAGGAAAGAACAGCAAGTGCTATCTGTAACAACTCAGTTCTGTGCTTCTTTAGTATAATTTATCTCACTTCGAGGGTGCTCTTGCAGCAGGTTACACCATAAGGACTGAAGTCGGCAGGTGCCAGGACCCGACCGAAAACTTCTAGCTAGCAGTCTATAGCGGGGACCACCCCTTGATGTCAGTCCGCCCCCGATGTCTGCTTATGGTATAAAAGGGGCGATCCCCCAGCACCGCCTCAGTTCTTTTCCCGCCGACAACCTGTGCAAGTTGGATTTCCATGGACGCCTTCTGTTCAAGTCAACTGCCATTTTCACTGTGTTACCCACGCTTTATTATTGTTCTTCTCTTTCAGCACAATCCATGCACCTGAAACCTCCTATATGGGACCCTGTCCCTCCTTGTGATCTGTTCATCTTAGAGAAGCTTGCGTTGCCTCCCTTTGAGCCTGCCGCAAGTTGCGAGCTTCACTTTCTGCCATGGAAAGCGTTATTTTTAGTTGCTATTTCTTCTCGAAAGATTTCTGAGCTCCAGGCTCTGATGTGTAAAGAGCCTTATTTTGTTTTTCACAAGAACAGGGTGTCCTTGAGAACCAGTCCTAAGTTCCTTCCTAAGGTGGTGTCCGAGTTTACTCTGAATCAGAACCTCAACCTTCGTGTGTATTACGCAGAGCATTCTAACTCAGGGAGGCCTTACTACAAACCCTGGATGTCCACTAGGTGCTTCTTTATTATCTGGACCGCACCCGGGCCATCAGAAAAACTGATCAGTTTGTTTCTTTCGCTCTGAGAAAAGAAGGGGCTTCAGTTTCTAAACAGTGCTTGTCCAAATGGTTAGTTAATTGCATTGTTTATTACTACCGTAGATACAAGCCTTTACCAGGCCCGGTTAAAGGCCATTCTACCAGGGGTGTATCTGCTTTGTTTGCCCTTTTTTGGAACATGTCCATTGCTGACATCTGTGCAGTGGCCACTTGGAGTTTGGTTCACACTTTCGAGGGCAGGGTTTGGACTAGCTGTCCTGCAGGGCCTGCTCTTTTGAGATCTTTACTCTGACCTCTGCCTCCTTCCAGCTGACCAGGGTCAGTCCTGTCACTGCTTGGGACTCCGTCCTTATGGTGTAACCTGCTGCAAGAGCCCCCTCGAAATTAGATAGTACAGTCACGTAAGAACTCACCATTACAGTAGATCTTTGAGAGGAGCTCTTGCAACAGGTTCTGCTTTTCCTCCCACCATCCCCCTGGTGACTGCGTTTCCATCCTTTTCCTCAGTTTCAGAAGAACGCCTTGGATCTCCATTTTCAGTGTTTGCCAGGGTCTCCGTCGGGAGAACTGAGGTGGTGCTGGGAACCGCCCCTTTTGTACCATAGGCGGACATCGGTGGTGGGCCGACATCAAGGGTCAGTCCCCCTCTATAGACTATAGCTAAAAGTTTTCTGAGGGGTCCTGGCACCTGCCGGCTTCAGTCCTTATGGTGTAACCTGCTGCAAGAGCTCCTCTCAAAGATCTACTGTTAAGGTAAGTTTTTAAGTAACTGTACTTACTGTTTGTTCCTGCATCTGAAGATTAACCCAAACTCTGTTCAGTAGCCTATTATATTTTTTAAACATTGGTTCACCCAATTTGTGTTTCACTCCAGCTGGTTAAAATAACCTTGGAGAGAAGCATTGTTAGTTGGCTTAGAAACAAAATTGCAATCAGTTGTCAGTTTAGTTTCATCATTTTCATATATTAACCTATTAGCTCCATCAGTCTTTTGTTTCCACTGTTTTTTAGGTGTCTTCTTTCTTTCCTGGACTTGCGGATCTTCGACCTGTATCCAAACAAGTGTGAATCAAAATCACCAACAGGAAAAGAGCTCCCAACATCTAAAAGTTTATTTGCCTGTGCTGTTATCACAGCTGCTGACACAGCAAGATTTACTGCTGTGATTGTTAGCAAATCCTGGAAAGTCATTTCCATAATCATGGGTTTCATAGGTTTCATAGGTTTTCCAAGCTAGAGGACATAGTCCATAATGCTTGCCTCATATTTTTGTATATTAGGTATATTTGTCAACATCTGTCATTACCGAATCCAAATTTGTTTTAAATGCATCCATGTTAGTACTTTCTACAACAATTGTAGGAAGATTATTCCATATTGAGATCGATCTTATGCTAAACCATTTTTTCTCCTTAATGTATTCCATTTCCCAATCAGTAATTGTTTACTATGTTCACTTATTACTTTGTCTATGTTTAGACAAAATAAACCTGTTCCATTTAGAAGTATAGAATCCTGTAATAAACCATATATTAGACATAAGTCTCCCCTAAGCCTTCTATATTTTAAGGAATACAATTTTAGTTCCTTTAGCCTATCCTAATAGTCCTTTCCCTTCATTCCTGTTATTGTCCTGCTAAATCATCTCTGGACTCTTTCAATATTACTAATTTCTTTCTTTGTATATGGGGACCACACCTGGACACACTACTCAAGGTGAGGTCTCACCAGAGCATTATACAATGGCTGCATAACCTCTCTAGTCCTACTTGCCACATGTCTAAATATACAATTTAGGTTTTGGTTTGCCCTTTTGATTTGTTTGTTACAATGTAATTTAAGTTTCATATCAGGGGTAATAGTAAGCCCAAGATCCTTTTCTTCAATGGTCTGATGTAATGTTTGGTTCGCTAGTTTATATATGAATTTAGAATTATGTTTGCCCAAATGCATCACCTTACACTTGTCATTGTTTAACACCAATTTCTTCTTTTGGGCCCAGTTAGAAATTTCATCTAAGAAGTTTTACAGGATATTGCTTTCCTTACTATTATTAATAATAGACCCTATACGGCAATCATCTGCAAATTTGAGTAGCCAAATATCGTTTATATTCGATTCTAGGTAACTTAGGTACTACCACCACTTTCATTTGGTGCGACACCCCCATTAATGTTCAGAGTCGCTTGGATAGTGGGATAGTATCGAGTGTCCCCATGGATGCAGATGACCCCAGTACCTGGTCCTTTTGCACAGTCTTTTCTCAGAACTTCAGCATGCACCAGGGTCTGTCCTCCTGAATTTCTAAGTCTCTTTACAGTCTTATTCCCCACCTTGAAATCTATTAAATACATGCCCCAATTTGCTAAGGCCAAATTTGCCCCAGTGTGTACCCCACCAAAGTTTTTATCTGATCTGGAATTTAATAAATTGGGGAAAAGAGGGTGTTACTGTTCTTTGGGTGTTACTTCACTGCTGCAAT
Source organism: Neoceratodus forsteri (assembly GCA_016271365.2). NCBI lineage: Eukaryota > Metazoa > Chordata > Ceratodontiformes > Ceratodontidae > Neoceratodus > Neoceratodus forsteri. Next base: position 252,580,201 of record JADMNL010000028.1, on the reverse strand, counting down.
GTCTGCCATCTGATAGCAGCCAAAGAAACACCCTATTCCCCATTTTCTGGTAGTGTTCTTTTACCCAAAGCTGCATGTCTGTGAGAAGGATGTTGATGAATTGTTCCATTGCAGATATGTTGATAATCTGTGGGACTGTTTTGCCCTCTGGTTGGAGCCATTTAATGAGGAGTTCTCTGAATCGGGTGAAGTCTTCTCGAGGATTGTCGACTGATTCGTACTTCAGGGACTGGAATCTCTGCCTGTAGGTCTCTCCTGAGGTGTCATATCTTTTAAGGATTTCTTTTTTCACTAGGTCATAGTTTTCTAACTGTGCAGTGTCCATATTGCTGTAAGCAAGTTGGGCTTTACCCGACAGATAAGGTACAAGCCTGATTGCTCATTGCTGTTTTGGCCATTGGGAGGCTCTGGTAACCCTTTCAAAAGTTGTCAGGTATGCTTCAGTATCATCTGAGGGACACAGTTTTGTAAGTTTAGTGTCTTTTAGGTGGTTTGTGTTTCATGGATCTGCTGAACCTTTACCAGATCCTCCTGCTTTGATAGCTTGCAAGGCATCTAACCATTGCTGCATCTCTTCTTTTCTCTGTTGCCCATTGCACCTCTTTTCTTCTCTGCTGCTCCTGCCACTGCATTTCTTTTCTTTTGCTCCTGTTGCTGCACCTCTTCTCTGCTGCTGCTTCTCTTCTTTTCTTTGCTTCTCCGTCTCTCTGTTTTATAGTCCACCATTTGAAGACGACAGACATTCTTTCAGGTTCTGTCCCTGCATGTTGTTTTTCCGTCACTGGTTCCAGCTGTACAGTCTCAATTTGAACTTTTGTTTCTACTTCTAGTTTGGCTGCCATTCTTTTGGTAATCGCCTTCGGACTTGCTGTTGCAAGTTTCATACCTTTCTTCTGTGCTTCCCTGGTACAAGGTCTATTACTCGTACACAAAATGTGTGTCTTAGAAGTGCTTCATCTGAGAGTCTCTTTAAAATCTCCAGATCTCTCTCTATCTCTAAACAAAACATTCCTCTCTTTTTATAAGATGCTTTCACCCTGCAGTTAAACTCTACATCCTGTTCTCATTAAGCTGCATCTCCTGTTTTCACACAATGTACCAAAGTTTGTCACTTTTTTTTTCCCCTGTGACCAGTACATCCAGTCTTCTCAACAGGTGCAGCCAATTAAGACATTCTGGCCAGAGATGGTTTTCCTCCTGACAGCTCTGCAAACAAGCTTGTGGAAAATCAAAGGGTTTCTCAAGGTCAACCCTCTGTGTTCCAGCTTGCTACCTTTTCTAACAACCCCCAAACAGCTTTCTACAATTCTTTTCAACAATACATTTTCAAACCAAGGGATCCCAGTTTCACGAACAGCTCACATATATATTTTTTAACCAGAGAGAAGCAAGGAGAGAAAGAGCAGGTGAAGGGAGATAACAGGTAAAAATTGTGGGGCCATCGGAGTGGCCAGTTCCGAGGTTCTGCAAGGAAAGTTTGATTGCACAGTTAGACAGACAAGAAAAAGACAAGTGACAGAACAGGAGAGGTCAGAAAAATAGATTCTTGCTTTCAAAACTCTCTGTATAACAAATGGGACAGGGTCTTGTACAACCCTGTCACACTGCAGAAGGCAGTTTCGGAGTTTCACCTTAACCAGGTTATTAACTTTTCATAGTATTTCACCATCCCATCTTAGGAGGCCGACTGCAGGCTCTATACCCTGGACCCGCAGAGTGTGCTGTCTTATGTGGAGCACATGGCTGGAGTTCCTGGACAAGTTTGCCAGCTGCTTGCCACTTACACTAAAACCACGTCTGGTTAACCGGCAGCAAGGTGGATGATTGCAAGGTGGATTACATCCTGCATCAGCCTCCGCTATAGGTTGTCCTGTAGGGAGCTTCCCATAGGTCTTAAGGCTCATTCCACCAGACAAACCACTGCCTCAGTGACTGCTTTCAGGGGCATCCCTATCCAGGAGATCAGCAGGGCTGCAACCTGGAAGTCAGTAAGCGCCTTCATTTCCCACTACCGCATCGAGCTTGAGTCACACCAGGATGCTGGTTTTGGGACTTCGGTTCTCCAGTCTTTGTTCATCAAGAAGGGGTATGTGCCTTGTCCCTCCTCCTGAATAACTTTTAGGAGTCTGCCAGAGTGTTGATAAATGTACCATATCACATCCCTAGAAAAACAGGATCTTCTTTGAGGAGATCTCTTTCATCAGGCCACACCTATGGAACTATAGCCGACAGGCACTGGGACCACACAGAAACTTTTGTAGCTAGCAGTCTACTGGGGCCATTCACAACGATGTTGGCTGATGACATTCCTCACATATAAATGAGGATGGCATCATGCCCTCCTCAGTTCTTTTCTCAAAGTAGACCATCACAGGTCGAACTCCACAGAAACACCACTGCTTCAGTCAACCACCAAATCTTTGATTTCTAACTTTATTTTCTTTTCTCACCCTAGTTAGTTAATCACTTTATTTTTTAAAGTGATTTACGCTTTTGTTTATGTCAGCTGACCCCAAAACACTCTTCAGATACAGCAGATGTGGTAAGAAGATCTACAAGGATGAACACGATACCTGTGTCCACTGTCTTGATGTAGACCACAGTGTTAAGGCCTGCAAGGTCTGCTGCAGATTCAACCAGGCTACCTGGCAGCGCCATCAGAAGGCCCTAGAATCTGTCCTCATGGAACAGAAGATAGCCAGAATGGAGAAGGAGCTCCAGGTGAGAAGCTCCTCTGCATTGCCGGCTCTCTCCATGGGCTCCCACTCCTCCAATGCCTGGGAAAACACAAGCACCAGGAGAGGGATGGGGCAAGGAGAAATCCTCCTCGGCTTGCTGTCAGTCAACGCTCCAGGCATCGGACACTGTTGGGTCATTATCCACTTCAGCAGCAACCCCCACTGCCATCCACGCCCTCTTTTCCACAGGGTCAGCTCTGGCAGTGTTTCCCACCAGTTCTTCTTTGGCTAATGATGACTTGTCAACGTTGGGCCTTCTGACACCCCCACCGATGTTCCAGCCTTTCCAGCCCCTGCTGTTCAAGACTCTTCTTATTCAGGGGCAACAGACAGGGAGTTCCACAGGACCTGCTTCAGTCGGTGATGGGCCTGTCAACATTGAGGTTTCTTCCCCCCAACCGCCGACGCCTTTGGCCATTTCTTCAACGCCAGGGATTCGGCATTCCCCCGTCAATGCCCCAGGCTGTCATATTGATGTCGTGGCCTCAGCCCCCCTCATCGACACTTCAGGCTGTACCACTGATGCCGGGGATCCAACCTCCCCCTTCAGCACCACAAGGCACTCTGGTGAAGCGAGTCACCATTGACATCCAGACTATGTTCTCCTCTTTTTGGGAGTTCATGTACCGCCTTGCTCCTCCTCTGGGCCTGTCAACACCAGAGCCTATTAGGCCAGCTCCCATGCCAACACCTTCAACATCAATGCGCCCTGCTTGCTGTCAGACATCATCATCTTCTTTGCCGTATTCAGAGCCTGCTGATAAAGATGAGTACAGTCCTGACCTCCTCCTACATGAGGAGGAAGAGGTGGGTAAGAGCCCCTCCAGGTTTTCCAGGTCTATCTCCACTGTTTCCTGAGGGGGTGAAAACTTCACTAAATATACCCTGAGGGCCCCCACCCCACCCCAATGACCCCGCCTTCATTTCAGTGATGAAGCAGTTGCAAACAGCTATGGGATTTGACGCTGAGGAGCAGGATATTACCAGGAGAAATCTGGTTGAATTTCTGGAATTGCCAGATTCTCCCCGTCCGAGTATTCCTCCCCTGCTGGCTGCATTAGAGGATGCTACCATGGCTGCCTGGTATAGGCCAAATATGATCCCTGCTATGCCCAGAAAGGCAGACAATTTGTGCCAGGCTCCTTCAGGGAAGCTTTTTTTTGCAGGGCAGATTCAGTGGTGATAAATGCTGCCCATGGTAGGTCCAAGAGACCTCAACACCTCAGCTCTTTTCCCCCAGGTAAGGAGTCCAGGAAGCTGGATGTTATGGGCAAGAGGGCCTTTGCCTCAGACACTCTGGCCCTCAGAATTATCAGTTACCAGGCCCATATGGTCAAGTGGTAATTAGCCTCCACCACCTCTGCTGGGAGGCTGTTCCATGCATCCACCACCCTTTCCGTCATCACATTTCAGATTTATGATGAGTAAAGAACTGTATGAAAGCTCAGGAGACTTGGAAAACAATTTTTTAAATCTTTTACTTTGCTTTGAGATACCCACATAAGGGTTCAGGACTACTGTGTGTGGGGAAGAGTTGTGCACCTAAGTGTTCATAGGTACTCTCCCCACATGTTCTTTTAACCAGCTGTTCTTTTGGGGACTGCTATAGGACTTGACAAGTGTTTAGCACACCTAAACAAGGGATATTTGTGTGCTAAACGCTATTTTAACTTGAATTTTGTTTACTTTTGTTTCACGAGGGAACCGGAGGTGCCCGTGACATCACTTCTGGTTCTTCGTGATAAAAGTTGCTGCCCTAGCGAGTGGAGGCAACAAAGAGCTGTATGAAAGCTCAGGAGACTTGGGATACTATTTTTTAAATCTTTTACTGTGCTTTGAGATACCCGAATAAGGGTTCAGGCCTACTGTGTGTGGGGAAGAGTTGTGCACCTAAGAGGACACACTGAGTGTTGACAAGTGTTTAGCACACCTAAACAAGGGATATTTGTGTGCTAAATGCTATTTTAACTTGAATTTTTTTACTTTTGTTTCACGAGGGAACTGGAGGTGCCTGTGATGCCACTTCCGGTTCTTCGTGATAAAAAGTTGCTGCCCTAGCGAGCGGAGGTGTTGCTGGCAGAGGCAAGCAGCGTCTGCCTGCATCCACCTATGAAGGTGAGAAAGGAGATTAAAAAAGCTTTAGGAATATTTAGCAGAAAATATATTGGAATGCATACAGAATGGGGTCTGAGAATAGACAAGAAGCTACATTGAAAGAGTGGAGCAAGTGTATGACATGTACCATGTACGTAGCACTGGAAAATCAGACAAACTATACTTGTGGGAAATGTTTACTCATACTAGAGCAACAAAAAGAAATTGATGAATTGAAACTGCCACCAGCACTTAATCCTCACCTTGGGCTGTGCTGGATTGCCCAACCACAGCACTTCTAATAACACCCTACCTCCTCCTGGGTACAGCCCCCTTGCTTCTGTCCTCTGTTCCTTTTCTGCTTCTCAATCTGTTCTGTGTGCACTGCCCCTGCATTCCTCCCTCTCCCTATGTCCCTACTCTGTCTGTTTTTCATACTGATGCAGGCATAAGTTGTACAATGTCTCAGTATAGCTTTCCCATTGCTTTATGTCTGGAAACTTGTACCTACTATGTGTATTGTCCCCAGTCCTTTGTACCTTGCTCCCCTATGTAACTGATGTGGAACCTGTGAACGAGCATCCATTCACAGGTGTTATCCAAGATCACAATAAATAAAAATAAACATAGACTGGATCAGTATGGGGCACTAACCGGAAACAGAGGAGTAAATAATGTTAAAAGTAATACAGGAAGCCGGCCCAGTGGCGCTGAGGCACTAGACGCCTTACCTTGTGCTATGCTGGCGACCTGTGTTCAGGAATAAGCATGGACTGCTGCGGGTTGGCAGGGGAGGAGAAGGATTGAGCGTCCAATGGACTGTTCTCCTTCTCCAGGGAGGGGGGTCCTAAGTGGTCGGCGCTCTCCTGCTTCCTAGTGGAGGCTGGGGGACAAGGCGCCGCGCTGTGGCAGAGGGAGAAGCTGGGGCAGACGCTTGGAGGGAGCACATGTGGATGCGTGCACGCTCTCCTCCGCTGGCGTCATTGCACACCCCAGTTCCTGTGGAAACAGAACAAGGAAAAGCACAGTCACATGGCTTGATGGCTGTCCCGGGATGCATCTCCTGGCTCCAAGGGTGTCACCCCAGTGTACTGGATCCATCTCCTGGCGGTGAGTGAGGGGACCTCGCCACCTCCCCGCCATGGGGGAGGGAGCTGTGGGAACATCGCTGGAGTGAGGGCCTCGATTGGAGCCAGGGGTGCACCAGGATGGCGGCCGGATGTGGGCCAACCATGGGGGGGGGGGTAAAGAAATAACCAAAAAAAAAAAAAAGTAATATAGGCTGCAGTAAGGAAATACAAAAATTTGAAAATTTCATAGATGAAACAGTATATTCAGTAGAACAAGTGGTATTTACAAATGAAGAATATGTTAGTCAAGAAGTAGTATACGATAACAGGTAACATGAACATCTCAGCTCAGTGCAGGAAGGTGGCAGCTAAGACCAGCAAGATGCTGGAGTGTATTGTGAGAGGAATCTCATCCAGAAATAGGAATGTGGTCCTGCCGTTTTACGAGTCTCTAGTCAGGCCACATTTGGAATACTGCATGCAGTTCTGGCATCCCTTTCTGAAGAAGGATATCAGATTGCTGGAGGGGGTGCAGCGTAGGGCAACTAAGATGATCCAGGGGCTGGAGGGCAAAAGCTGTGAGGACAGGCTGACTGAGTTGAATACGTACACCCTGGAGGAGAGGAGGAATCGGGGGGGGGGAGGATATGAGACCTTCAAATATTTGAAGGGGATTAACAAAACGGGCACAGAAGGAATACTTAAGCTGAAGCGAGGAAGGGACACCAGAGGGCATGGTCTCAGATTGGAGGGTGGAAGATATCGGAGAGAGATGAGGAGGCATTTTTTCACAGAGAGGATGGTGGAGAAATGGAAAACACTACCCGAGGAGGTGGTATCCTGCAGCACAGTGGACAGTTTTAAAAGGGCATGGGACTGGGTGCGGGGGGGGGAGAGGAGGAGGGCAGCTGCAATATAGGGGTGCTAGCTGCACATTTGAGCGGACTAACTTGATAGACCGTAAGGCCTGTTTCTGCTGGCAGATTCGTATGTTCGTATAAAAGAAAGAGAGAAGGTTATAACAGGACTGAGGACTCTTGAGGAGGGAAGACTGGTAAAAGGAGGAAGGAAGCAAGGAAGAAAGGTATTTTATGGCAGATATGGATATAACATTAAGAAACAGGTTTTCAGTATTAACAGACAACACGAACACATGTAATTAGGCAAACAATAACTTTAAAGAGAGGGGAGAGGAAGGAAGTAATGACAATGGCATGAACACTGATACTGCTGAGAGTAATAATATTAGCGTGCCAAATAGAACAACTTCCTTGCCTGAATTTGTGGACCCAGTTTCTGGCATTGGAAGTACTCATGCAATAACAATATATGAACTAGCAAATATAGCTAGAAACAATTCCAGTATCAACCCCCCAGAAGCAAACAGCACTACCCCAACTAGTATACAGCAAGAGCAGGAAATGCAACAGACAGAGAGTATGGGCATACAAGAGGAGCAAAGCTTAACTCCCCCCTCAGAGGATGACAGGGACACTATAATAATTGGAGATTCAATGCTTAACTGGTTAACTGACGCAATAATATGTGAAGGCAGAAAAGCCAATACCCATTGTTGCTTCCCTCTCAGGAGCTAAAGTATCCGATATCAAAAATACAATCCTCGGATCAGGGACAGCGCTAACATGCACCAAAAGGGCAAAAGTTGCATCTTGACCAAAACTGACCCCTCTTTCCTTTGCCAGTGGGTCCAATTTGATGCACCTACTCTGTAACAGTATCTAAAGGAAGGGAACGCAGACTGTTCAAAATCTGCCACTGGTTATGTTTTGACCCAGTAGGTTCCTCTTTAGACCCACATTTTTTATACCAGTGGGTCCAGTTCGACTCATGTTTTAAACTGCCCAATGCGGTCACTGCCTTGAATATGTAAATAGTTCCACAAATCCACTAGTAGTAGTGCATACTGGAACAAATGATGTGGGGAAAAAGATTTGAGGACGTAACCAGAGATTTCCAGGAATTAGGTAACATGTGGAAAGAGAAATCCTGTACAGTAATCATATCTGAAATACTGCCAGTGCCTAGAGCCAAAAAAAGGCAAGGATAGGGTATCTCTAATTTAAATGTCTGGCTTAGGCACTGGTGTGTAAAAGAAAAAATTACCTTCCTTAGAAATTGGGCAACATTCAGAAACAGTGACCTTTTTTGGTTCAGATGGGCTATACCTAAATAAATATGGGACACGACTGCTGGCTAACAGAATTAGGAAAAGTGTCAGTGATCATTTAAACTGAAGATGCTGGGGGGAAGGGAAGGGTCTGTGCATTTACTAGCCTATCCAAACATCCTGAAACAAGTACTTCTTTAAAAAGAAAAGCATCTCGGAGACAAAACAGAACAATATCCGTGACTGGAAGTGTTTTCTCATAAATGCAATAAGTTTAGTTAAGAAAAAAGATGAGCTTGAATCAATACTAGACACAAAGAATATAGCAGTATGTGCTATATCAGAAACATGGTGGCAAACAGGAGCTGAGTGGGATATAAATATTCCTGGCTATAACCGCTTTAGCAAAAATAGAGGTATCAGAATTAGGAGTGGAGTGGCTGTTTCTGTGGATGAAAACATAAAAGTGGAGATCATTGACGTCTCTGAGGAGTTTAATGAGCTCGAGACTATATGGCTAAAAATAATAACCAGTAAAGGAAAACACACATCCATTTGGGATTGATTTATAGACAACGTTCTCATATGCCTGAGCAAAACTTTAAACTATTGATCTATTAAATGAGATAGACATGGAAAAGAGGATATTACTGCTGGAAGATTTCGATTCCCAACAATAGACTGGGATAAGGGTACTGCAGGATCAAATACAGAAAATGAATTTATCAATATTATAGGGGAACTAGGTTTAGAACAACATGTAACAATGCCTACAAGGGGATAACATATATTGGATCTGGTAATAAGTAATATGGGTGACAAAATACAAAATTGCTATAATACATGTCCATTGGCTAATAGTGATCATGAAATAGTCAACTTTAGCATAAGAAATCAAACAACCACCACCAAAGGAATCTCGACATATAAAAGTTTCAAAAATGCAGATTTTGCATCCATGATAAAGGAACTGAAACAGTGGAATTGGGAAACATCATTTGCTAGTAAGACTTGGGCAGAAATGTGAGATATACTACTTGACAAGCTAGACACCCTGATTGATATGTATGCGCCAGCGAGGAACAAGTATAATAAAAAGGGCAGAATACCACCATGGTATAATAGAAAAATGATTAGAATTAACAATAAAAAGAAGAAACTATATAACAAAGTTAAAATAGCCAAATCAGTGAAGGACCGGGAGAATTATTTACATATAGCTAAAAAATGCAAGAAAACAACAGTGGAGAAAAAAAAATTCAAACTCAATTTAGTCACTAAAATAAAAGTTAATTCCATAGAGAATAAAGGATGGGGGAGTGTGTGTTATGAGAATTTAATGCACACCCAAGGTGTAGGATGCTACATAAACCCCGAGGGGTTTATGTAACATCCCACACCGAGGGTGTGTATTAAATTCTCATAGACACACACTTCCCATTTTTATTTTATATAATTTGCTGAGAGCAATTTTTCCAACCCTAGTGCTGTGATCACTCACACACACACACACACACACACACACACACACACACACACACCACTCACTCACTCACACTCTCTCTCCACACACACACATATATATATATATATATATATATATATATACACACACACACACACACACACTTTGAAAACAAGAAATCCCCATGGCAGCCTTACTGTAGTTCTCTGGGGCACCAAATGCAGTAGCTCCCTTTCTCCCCCCAGCTCCCACTCTAAATTACCCAGCTGAGCTGTGCAGCAGTCCCCAGTCCCTCTCCCTCTTGCCCCACATCACCCTCCAGCTCACTGTACACTCAGATTCAGAAAATATTTTTTTAAATGTACCAAAACCGCGATCGCGACACGCTGGCGCCTACCTGTGTCAGCTACAGACTCATTCCCACCAACGGTGTGTGTCGACAAAGTTAGCGAAATGCAGGATCAACCAGATAGTTTGAAAAATAGGAGCAATAAAATAAATAAAAAGATCGATTATGTGAAGATGTAACCGTGGCGGCTCCGTATCTTGCAGAGCCGCCATGTTTTCAGAACTGTTTAGCACGCGCACACAGAAAATAGGAGCCAATGAGGGAGCGCTCCCTTTTGATAGATGGAGCGCGTGAATGCCGTAATAACCAACTGGTTATTACGGCAAATATCAACTTGGTGATCCAATTAAAAAAATTGATCACCAGTAATTATAAGTCCTTTTATACATACGTAAATACGAAAAGGGGAGGCAACTTGAATATTGGCCCTTTATTGGATAATGATAGAGTCCCAGCAGAAGGAGATAAAGAAGCAGCTGAGCTATTGAACACCTATTTTGCTTCAGTGTTTAATAGAAGCACTGAGACCCTTACGGAAATCAGTGTAAATAATGATGAATATAGGTTGCTACTGAATACTTCCAATGTTAGGGACAGACTTCAAAGTTAGCTGGAAATAAATCTCCCAGTCCGGATGGATTACATCCTAGGATATTGATAGAACTGGCGGATGAAATAGCAGGACCCATTACAAGAATCTTTAATCAATCACTTCAGTCGGGTGAGGTGCTGCAGGCCTGGAAGGAAGCTATAGTGGTTCCTATATATAACAAGCATTTGTCAATGCCGAATGTTTGCTTGCTGGCATTGGGAGCGGTAGTGTAGAAGTTACAGAGCTGCATAATAGGAATGGCAGTGAAGTATTGAACTGAAGCCAACCCCACCACCACCCTGCAGAGAGTGACAGGCATTGGGGTGTGCGTTTGGGTCGTCAGGCATAACGGCCACGCCATTTCACCACACCCCACCCTGCAGACACTGACAAGTGTCACGGTGTTCCTTGGGGTCTTTGGCCCTTATGCACACCCCATTTCATTAGGAAATATGGTGAGATGGGTGTGATATAGGAGAATGGGGTGAAGTTTGGGGCCGAAGAGTCCAAGGCATACCTCGATGCCTCTCACTGGCTGCAGGGTGTGGAATGGTATGAGCGTCACAGGCAAGAATCCCAAGTCACACCCCTGATGCCTGTCATTCTCTACAGGGTTGGGCGTTATAGTTGGAAACCCTAATACCTCAGGCATTCGTTGGTATTTTCACTCTAAATTTTCAACATGTTTGTTTTGTGACCCCACCTCATGAACAGGGGGAATATCAGTTTGTTAGCCGAAAGCTGCTTATGCACAGTGACTATGGCATTTAGCACCACAGGTGCAAAAACATTCCAAACAATGTAAAAAATGACAGCTGTACTGTTCATGGGGAGGTGTAAAAAATGGCAATGTTGCAAATCTGTAGTAAAAATATTTAAAAAAATGGTGAAGTCACGAGCTTACATAGAAACTGTGCAACGCACACCCATATTATAATTAGGTTGGGGATTTTTTACAGCAGATTGTCAACTCAGGCATTTTGGTGCCTCCGATCATGAACAGTGTCACTGTGATTTTCTTTATCTGTGCCGAACAATGATTTCCCACATGGACCACACATCTCTGTGCTGAAAGTGTGAAAACACACTTCAGCCATGTTGTGAAAAATGACAGCTGTACTGTTCATAAGGAAGTGTGGAAAAATCTCACTGGTGAAAATCTGGACTGAAAATATTACAGTCATGAACTAACGAGGGTGCGGAAACTGCGCAATGCTCACTCATAACACAGTCATTTTATGGACTTCTGTCACCAAATTTTCAACATAGTCATTTTAAGACCTCTGCTCATGAACAGTGTAACTGTGATTTTCTTAATCTGTCCTAAATATTGCTTTCGCACACCAACAGCACCATTGTGCGCTACATGTGCGAAAACACATTTTGGGTGACATATGAAAATTGCAGCTGTACTGTTCATAAGGAAGTGTAATAAAATGGCAATGTTGAAAATCTGAGTGAAAATATTAAATTTGCAAACTTACTTAGCATGCATAGGAACTGTGCAACGACCGTAGAAAAAGTCATTTTTAGGAATTTTTCACCAAATTTCAACATAGCCATTTTAAGACCTCTGCTTATGAACAGTGTCACTGTGATTTTCTTAATTTGTCCCATACATTGATTTCAAGATACGACTGCCCATTGTGCGCTACATGGGCGGAAACACATTTTGGTGAGATGTGAAATGACAGCTGTACTGCTCACAAGAAGGTGTGGTAAAATGGCAATGTTGAAAAATCTGGAGTGAAAATATTAGTGCTCATAACTTACCTAGCCGCGGCGAACTGCATACAACGCATCAGAAACAGTCATTTTTTGGAATTTTTTCACCAAATTTCAACATAGCCATTTTAAGACCTTTGCTCATGAACAGTGTCACTGTGATTTTCTTAATTTATCCTCAGACATTGATTTCAAGATAATCATCATGCCCATTGTGCGCCATATGGCAGAAACACGCTTTTGGGTGAAATGTGAAAAATGACAGCTGTACTACTCCTAAGAAGGTGTGGCAAAATGGCAATGTTGGAAATCTGGAGTGAAAATATTGAAAATTCGCGAACTTACGAGCATGCGTAGGAACTGTACAACGCATGCTCGTAAAACAGTCATTTTTTGGAATTTTTTCACCAAATTTTCAACATTTTTTTTTTTTTTTTATTTTTAGACAAATATCGGATTTACAACCTTTGAGTCAGAGACTCATTTACAAAGGCACCTCGTCACAGGGAGGGGAACAATCTAAATGTGTGGTAAGACAGAGGAGAACAGTACAGGTGAATTACATGCAACATACAATACAGAATCATTAAAATCCTCAAAGTGCCATTTAAGTATTTGGGTTTCATGGGATCCCACAAGAGGTCACTGCGTTCCCAAGGGGAACATAGCCATTTTAAGACCTTTGCTCATGAACAGTGTCACTGTGATTTTCTTAATTTATCCCGTACATTGATTTCGCACACCGACTGCGCCATTGTGCGCTACATGGGCTGAAACACGTTTTGGGTGAGATGTGAAAAATGGCAGCTGTACTGCTCATAAGAAGGTGTGGTAAAATGGCAATGTTGAAAATCTGGAGTGAAAATATTGAAAATTTGCAACCTTACGAGTATACGTAGGAACTGCGCAACGCACGCTCGAAAAACAGTAATTTTTAGGAATTTTTTCACCAAATTTTCAACATAGCCATTTTAAGACCTCTGCTCATGAACAGTGTCACTGTGATTTTCTTAATTTATCCCGCACATTGATTTCAAACACCGACTGCGCCATTGTGCGCTACATGGGCGGAAACACGTTTTGGGTGAGATGTGAAAAATGACAGCTGTACTACTCATAAGAAGGTGTGGCAAAATGGCAATGTTGGAAATCTGGAGTGAAAATATTGAAAATTCGCGAACTTACGAGCCTGCGTAGGAACTGCGCAACACATGCTCGTAAAACAGTCATTTTTTGGAATTGTGGCACCAAATTTTCAACATGGGGTTTTTGGGACCCTTCTCATGAATGATCACACTGTCATGGCATTATTCAGGCCCAAAGGGTGATTTCGTGCAGTGACTGCGAAATCACACTTCGGGCCCGAATAACGCCATGACAGTGACATCGTTCATGAGAAGGGGTCCCAAAAACCCCATGTTGAAAATCTGGTGCAAAAATTCCAAAAAATGCCTGAGATATGCAATAAAGTTGAAAATACCCTATCTAGCCCATTATACAGCTTACCGGCATTTCCTCAGTTTGTGGTCGGCTTTGAAGAGTGCAGACGTGTTCCCGGTCCACCGAAGATCGTCGTGCCGAGGTCCGGAGGTAAGTATGGGTGGGGAGGCAGGGTGCGCAGTGGGTGAGTGCGGTTGTGGGAGGGGCCAGGAGATTGATGGGACCGCTTTTTCTTTACAGGTAAAAAACAAAAAGAGCAGCGTGGGACGTTTGCCACACTGGGGTGGGCTCCCAGCGTGGCACAAGGAACGGTTGGGGGCGCTCAGCCGACCAGATTGGGCACCCTTCTGCCTATGATCGATTGCCACGCCAGTGGGCTCCCCAGCGTGGCACTTACTACTGGGGGGTGAGGACAGTGGAGCTGACGGGGATTGGGCACCCCGCCGGCTATATTAGTTGCCACGCTGGGGTGGGCACCAGCGTGGCATTTTGGGAGGCGGGGGAACGCAGCACAGCCGACGGGATTGGGCACCCCCGGTCTATACAGTGTGGGCGGGATGACACGCCCGCGCATGCAGTGGTGTGGGGAGTTGCGCATGAGCAGGCGATATCTTATCGCTGCTCACTCAGCGTAGCTCCCCCTTTGAACTGTATGCCACTTCATTTTGGAGCTTGTCATAGACAGCTCCAGCATGCATTGGCTTACAGGGGCCCCGCCTGCCAACACACTGACTGAATTGGAGGAGGTGGAGGTGACACACCTCTGAAATCTCCGATGATGGCACTATGTTTCTTGCACATGCGTGCAAGCAAACATAAAAAGGGGAATAAAGTGGACTGTGCCAACTATAGACCTGTGAGGCTAACTTCAGTGTTGCGTAAGGTGTTGGAGGGCTTTGTTAAAGAGGCTATTGAAAGGCACTTACCAATATAATGGATGGATGGGATCAAACACAACATGGCTTTAAATCAGGCAAATCCTGTCAAGCCAACTCAGTACAGTTTTATGAAGCTGTGAGCCAACAGCTGGATAGGGGCCACTCAGTGGACATAGTATTTTTAGATTTAAGCAAAGCATTTAATAAGGTACCTCATAAAGAACTTATTGAAGAAATACAAAAGATCAATTTAAAATGAGAACCTTGTAAAATGGATAAGATCATGGCTGGTAGACAGATGGCAGAAGGTTAAATTCAGGGGTACACAGTCAGGATAGATGGACAAGGTAAACTTCATAATTTTTGCAAAATAAACATCAAGCACTCAGATGCAACTTCAGCTCCTCGGTTCCTCTTTTTTTGTTAGCATTTAAGCTCATTAATGCAGAGAGGTGATTACATCCCCTCCACTATCAAGTGGCACAAGACTCCCTTAAACCTTGTTTTTTTAAACTACTAAGCACTAAACAACTACTTTCAAGTTTGTACCATACCTGGAACTGGTCTGCGCAGCACAGTTGCGGTGCTGTGTTTGACTCGGTTCTCTGAATGAAACCACTCGCTCCCAGCAGCAAGTCAGTCTTCAGCTGGAGAAGTCAGGGACACGGTGTCAGGGAGGATGGGCTCATAGATCCAAAATGGCATATTTTTGTAAGTATTATGTGGTCGACGCTGTGAAAATTGGAGTCGAATCTGTGGTACTGGTAATGGCTAGGACCAAGGGTCTGTGGCAGCACGTCAATTGAGCGTGGGAATATGGGTGACTGCATTTGAGTGACCCCCAAATGGGCGACTGTGCAGTTACAGTGACCCATACATTAGAGCAACTGCACATTTCAGCGAACATTGAAATCGTCTACCCCCTGTGTCCAGGTGCGGCGTGGAGTAGGAATCCTAGAGATGGGGGGATCCGGGGCGCACAGAAGGGCAAAGCTCCCCTGCAAAAACAGAGAAGTGCACCATTGATGTGATGCACCTGTTGCTGTCTCCCCCCACGACCATCATTCCCATGCTCTCTCCATATGTTTCCCCATGTTTGTCCATCTTGGCCCCCAGCTCCCAATCCATCCACTAACCCCATTTCCACTACGGTGTACCTGTGAGCCCTGCACATGCGACTTCAGCAATCTCTCTGTATGTCCGCGGTCCAGCCTGTAATCGGACACATGTGTATGTTTGTTGCTGTATTGTGCGTTGCTGTAGTGTACCATCACCTGAATGATGGTCGCCGTAATTCTATCATTCAAATTGTGATCACGCAACTATTCTCGCCCAGTTGACATGGAACTAGGTCTCTGGGCAGGCCGGGGGGTGGGGTCCTCAGTACCTGGGCAGCTTGCAGCAGGAAAACAGCCTATCATAGAAACATAGACTCTGTCAGCAAATAAGGACTATATGGCCCACCTAATCTGCCCATTTCCCTACTCACTGCTGCAGCCCCAGATCCTGTTTGATCTGCGGCTCTCCTGCTCTGCATATTTCCAGGGTACCCTTATGTCTATCCCATGCACTCTTGAACCCTTGTATTGTTTTCACGCCCACCACTTCTGCTGGAAGGCTGTTTCATGGCTCCACCACCCTCTCTGTGAAAAAGTACTTCCTAACATTACCCCTGTGCCCTCCACCCTTCAGCCTCATATCATGCCCCCTTGTTCTTGTGCAGAGTTTTCTCTGAAATATGCTTTCCACCTGTACCCTGTTTATTTCACTAGGGTACTTGAAAGTCTCTATCATATCTCCCCTCTTTCCTCCAGCAAATAGATATTAAGGTCCTTAAGTCTTTCCTTGTAGGGCTTCTGGTGCAGTCCATGTACCATTTTCGTTCCCCTTCTCTGGACTGCCTCTATCTTGTCAATGTCCTTCCGGAGATGTGGTCTCCAAAACTGGACACAGTACTCCAGCTGAGGCCTCACCAGTGATCTGTACAGTGCCATCACCACCTCTTTCCTCCTGCTTGTTATGCCCCTCCCTATGCACCTCAACATTCTGTTTGCTCTTCCCACCGCATTTTCACACTGTTTGGTCACCTTCAGGTCGTCAGATGTAACCCCCAGGTCTCTCTCCTGACTTGTGGTGACCAGAATTTCCCTACCTATCCTGTACTCCTCCTCCCTTAGATTCCTGTGACCCAGGTGCATGATCTTGCACTTTTTAGCATTGAAACTCAACTGCCAGACACCCGACCACTCCTCTAATAGGCTTAGGTCCTTTCTCATTTTTTTCCACCCCTCCGGTGTGTCCACGCTGTTGCAGATCTTGGTGTCATCTGCGAAGAGACACACCTTTTCCTCCAGACGCTGTGCAGTGTCGCTAATGAAGATGTTGAATAGGACTGGCCCCAGCACCGACCCCTGGGGCACCCCGTGGGTCACCTTCCTCTCCCTCAGATTTCATGTCATTTGCCACCACCCTCTGAGTCCTATCCCTTAGCCAGTTCCCAACCTACTTTACCATTGTAGGACCCACTCCCAGGCTCCCCAATTTATTTAGCAATCTCCTGTGTGGGAAGGTGTTGAAGGCCTTGCTGAAATCCAGGTAGACTACATCCACTGCCCCTTCCTGATCTACCACCCTGGTTGCCCAGTCAAAGAAATCTGTAAGATTTGTCTGACAGGACCTACCCGCTGAGAATCCATGCTGCCTTGGGTCATGTGCCCCACTATCCTCCAGAAACTTCACAGTCCTCTCCATTAAGGACTCCATTAGTTTCCCCACTACTGAGGTCAGGCTCACAGGCCTGTAATTGCCTGCCTTATCTCTGCTTCCACTCTTGTGGAGAGGGACCACATCTGCCCTCCTCCAGTCCTCGGGTACCTCTCCTATCTCTAGTGATGAGTTGAAAAGGGCAGCCAGTCGTTCCACCAGCACTTCCCTGAGTTCCTTTAGTACTCTGGGGTGGATCCCATCTGGCCCCATTGCCTTACCTGCTTTTATTTTCCAGAGTTCTTCTAGGTCTCTTTCCACTGTGAGTGGGCTGGTGTCTACCTCCCTCCCCTGAATACCTCTCTTACTGAATCTCGGTCCCTCACCCTCCCCTTCCCTGGTGAACACTGAGCAAAAGTACTTGTTCAGTATCTCAGCTTTTTCTAGGTCATCCTCCACCCTTTCTCCTCTTTCCTTGTTCAGCCTAATGATCCCATTTCTGGTCTTTTTCCTCTCACTAATGTACCTGAAGAAGGTCTTGTCGCCTTTCTTAATAGTCTGGGCTATACCTTCCTCTGTCTGTGCTTTATCCCTTCTAATTATTTTCCCAGATTCCCTCTGCTTCTCCAGATATTGTTCTCTGTCCTCATCCTTTTGTGTTTCCTTGTATCTTCTAAAGGCTCTTTTCTTTTCCCTTACTTTCTCGGCCACTACCTTCAAGAACCATAATGGCCCTTTCTTTCTTTTGCTCTTGCTATGCATTTTGACACAGTGACCTGTTACTTCTGTTATGGCTTCCTTGAGTCTAGACCACTGTTTCTCCACATCTCCCCCTGTACCTTCTGTTGCTAGGGCTCTTTTAAGACTTCTACCCATCTCTTTAAAGTTAGCTTTCCTTAAATCTAGGACCTTTATCCTTGTGTGGCTTGCCTCCTCCACTGTGGTTACCTTAAACCACACTGTCCTGTGGTTGCTGGTACCAAGGGGGACTGCCCACCTCCACATCTGTGATCCTGTCCCCATCGGTCAGGACCAAATCCAGTACAGCCTCGAATGAATGAACTGAATGAATGAATGAATTGAATGGATTTGAAGTTTGCGCATGAATGCATACAGCAATGCTGAGTGCATCAGATTTGCTTTTGGTGCACTCTGAAGATATCAGATGCCAATTGGCACCTCAAATGCTGAAGTACAGTCTACAACTCCCAGTGCGCATGCTGGCAGCACTGCCGCCGTGTCAACCTGAAGGGAAGAAAAGACCCTTTGGCTACCAAGGTTGGGTGATGCTCCAAAATTCGGGAAGAAGCACAGAGACTCAGTACCTCGGGACGGGGGGCTAAATTTGGGAAATCACAAAAAAATCGGGGCACTTGAGAGCTATGCATGGAACACCAAAAACTGCCCTCTGATAACCTGCACTGTGTACTAGTTTGTGATTCCCTAGTTCGACTGCCTGCCGTTATAGTAGGTTTCACTTCCACTTTGCAGCAGATCTGGCAAGTGCTGTTGGTGCTTCCACAACCCCATACCCCAAACACTAACATATGCCTAGTGAAGTGAAAACACAAAAGCTGTAAATCCCAGGAAAACAGACCTTTGTGTGCAGCACATGCCTAGTGAAGTGAAAAACTGCCATAAATCCCAGGAAATAGATCTCTGCACGCAGCACATGCCTAGTGAAGGGGGAAAAAAAAAACATAAATCCCGGGAAAACTGACCTCTGCGTGCAGCTGGCACCATGCTGCATTTTGCTGAAGTTTAACGCCCAGGCATTTTGCTCCATTTACTTTGTAAAACACAGTAAGCCACAAAAGAAAGCAATTGGGAAGAACACTACTGGGGAAAAAGGAAAATCCTCAAGGAGGAATGGTCTCTGTTTACAACTTGTGGCCCATCAGGATCGGTGAGACGTCTTAAGTAATGTTTTGTTTGTAGGCAGTCTGCTGTGGGAAATATCTAGAAGGCTCACTGTTTTGCAAGTGATGCTGCTTTAGAAATAGGCAACCAAGGTACTACTGTCTGTATTAACAAAATAAAAATATGGCACTGTTTAACAGTGCTTTGCAGTTTACAGCATAAAGGAAGGTTAAAATACGAGCTGTGTCCAGGCTGAAAGGAGTCAGAAGTAAACTTAACTGCTGCACCATTAAGAATTGTGTGCTGTCTATAATGACTGAACTGTATCTCGATAACAAGCTGTTAAATTAAAAACTGGTTTTCAGGGCTATCTATATTGAAACATAAGAGATAAGTAAATTTAATTAGCCAGGGTCAAAGCTGTGGAAGTTGATATTCACTGGACAGATTTGGATGCAACTTAGAAACAAGAACTGTGTCCAGTGGACTGCCAAAAAAATAAACTAAAAATAATTCCAGAATTGTTGGACCATTTAGATGAAAACTACTACTGATTGCTGACGAGACAGGTTTTTCAAGACAAACAGATTGACCTGCCATCCAAAGCAGATCATGTCTACATGCACGGAGTTTCTTGTTGGGGGTTGGGGAGATACTAGCCCCTTTTACACGACAGGCTCTGCACTGCAACAAGCGGTGCAGAGCGACTGGAGCATTACCTCTGTTGTTGTGTAGAGGTTCCCGGTACCGCATCCAAAGCGAGCGTTCACTGAAACGGCATTCCGTTTTTCTGGGTTTGCCATTTCAGCGTATCATTCTGCGCCGCATCCAGTGGCCATGTAATCATCTGGGAGCACTCACATCGGTCCCTAGTGCTTTCCCAGGTGCTGCACATGCCCATACCCCTCTCGAGGCTCATGCATGGGATCTTAAACCCGAGTTCAGCTAACTGTATCTTATGTTACTAGAAAGAACACTGAACTTGGGGAAACTAGTTCATTTTCAGTATTGGGGGCTAAAAGGTACTTAAAAAGTGCTCCGAAAGTGGGGCCGCCATACTGGGCATGTGCCTATGATATACATAGTCCAAGGGCTATGAATACGCATCAATGCATGCATTCTTTCTAGTATCTTAAGATAACCATTAGCTGAACTCGGGTTAAAAATGCAAATTTCGGACATCTCGGGCTCTCTTGGCTATCCGGAAACACGGCTAATACAAAGGAAGGGCCAAGAGAGTGATGCAGGGGTCAGCACGTAAAGCCGGTATGTAGCGCTGCATGAGAAGCGGCGTGGAACACTAACTGACCATAGCATTTCAGGTAGGCACTGTGTAAAAGTGGCTGCTGTGAGTGAGAGATTCCTGCCTAGTGTGTCATTTGCTTTAATACCTATGTAAAAACATCATAATACTGCTGGTGTCTCATAATACAAAAGGAAAAACTGGTATACAGAAAAATGGGGTTGTTAACCAAATGTTCAAACAAAATATCAAAACCTGTAACCTGGTATTCTGTGAAGTATACCAGATTTTTTTTATTAGTAGTATTATTGCTAGCCCTGTAAAATTGGAATCCATTTTCAGTGTTGATCAGACCTTAAATAGGTTCAGTCTTCTTTTCAGTGAAATACGTGACAAACTAACTCATAAAAGAAAGATGAGGATTAGGTTCCATAAAAAAAGAATGTGTTAAACCCAAATTGTTGAATCTTACAAAGGCCGGGAATAAAGCATGGAAAAGGTTCAAGGCTGCCAGGAACCTGGAGGTACTCCAGGAGTACATGCAAATAAGAAACAAGTGCAAAGCAACAGACTAGCTCAAATACATTTCTTCAGAGTCTCTCAGACCAGAGATGTTGGAGACCCTAAGAGGTCATGGCAGACCTTGTATTATTTTTGGGAAGAAAAAGCAATTCCAGCTCAGTTAACCTACATAGTGAGTCTAGATTAGTTGAAAATCCAAAAAAGGGTAGCCAAGGTATTCGTTGATTACTTCCAGGACCTAAAAAAATCACAGGGTTCATTCTGCATGTTCCCTTCCCCGGGTTAATCAAGATGTGGATCTCTAGCAAAACTGTCCTAGTTTTATTTCTGCAGTGGTACCCTAGAAGTATGGGATTATATCCTGAAAAACACCCCCGCTTTTGCACTGAACCCGATAATGTGGGTTACAGCATCCTAAAGCTGGTAATTGCTGAGTTTGCGAAACCCCTGGCTTCCATGTTTAACTACTCACCACGCCATGGGGTTTTCCCCAAACTTTGGAAAGTGGCCACTGACTGTCATGCCTGTTCATAAGACTAGGAGCGGGGAAGTTGTTTCAAAATACCGTCTGATACTGGCCCCTGTTTAAAAAATCCTAGAAAGAATTGTCCTTGATCAGATGACATATTTTAATGTGTTAAACTCGCAACACAGTTTTCAAGCCTACCACAATACTGAGACAGCCTTGGTGAGGTTCACCAGCTGCCTGATAGAGGGCAGTGTGCCACAGCTGTATTTGTGGACCTCTCCAAGGTTTTTGATCTCGTGGATCACAGTCTTCTGATGGCATAATTGGCGAAAACCTATTTTTGGCCTGATGTAGTTAGTTGGCTCTCCAACTACCTAGGTGAGAGGACAGGACATGAATTTCGGTCATTTATCAGTTCCATCCTGTCCAGTGTGGGGTGCCCCGAGGTTCCATTTGGGGACCCTTTCTATTTTCCTTATTTTGAACTCTGTTCCTCAGTCTTGTAAGTCCTCGAAGTTATTTTATATGCTGATGACACAGTTCTTTTTAGTAGTGGTTCCATGTTGAATGAGGTTGTGAAAAAAATTCAGGATGATTTTAAACTCTTCTAAGAAAATAAGTACAGTAGAAGCCACTTAATCAGGATGCGGATAATAGGGATGTCCGCTTTATTGGGACATCCCACCGGGTACCAGTTAATTGGCTATGTTATCCTATGGGTCTTGTAGGTGTTTAAATTGAATGCCCCAGCCGCCTAAATGGGATGATTTCTGGCCAGCTGCTTATCTCTATTCACACATAATTATGTTTGAAAAGGGATTAGCGGCTCCTGTTCCTCTCACTCAACTTGTCACCTCTTAACTGCTTAATTTAAACCAATGCTCTAATGTTTTTTTTAATGCCTGGGTATGGGGTGGGGGGGAAATGTGATGGCATCACTAAGGATTCACTACCTGTTCGGCTCTCCAGTTTGAGAGAGAGAGAGAGAGAGAAATACCAAAAGTACCACATTTATGCTCTTTTCAGTTTCCAGGAAAGAAAAAGATGCTGAAATGATTATAACTGATTTAAAGGTTGAACCGATTGATTATGTTGAAAGTTTTAGGTACCCAAGAGTGGTCCTGGATAGCGCCCTTTCATTTGAACCCCGTGTTTCACAAGTGATTAGGACTGCACACCAGTAGATGGGCTTGTTATTCAGACTATGTGATTTTCCACTACCAGAGTCTCGGAAGTTGCTAACTCATATCCTTTTTTTGTTTAAATTACGCATTCTAGATTATGGGCAACCTGTTAATGCTGGGGCTAGTGAAAGGGTGCTGTCTAGGTTAAGGGTTACTTGTAACGGCTTATGCCATTTTATAACAAATCTTCCCAGGATGCCCCACCACTCTTTCTTGTACCAGGCGGTAGGTTGCCTGTCTCTTTTAATCAAGCTGTTTGGTCCATGGAGCCATCGCCTACTCCTTATTTGTTAGGATCCTATCACTCCCCAGCCCTGTCATCCACTCCCTATGCCATCAAACTGGTGGGGATCCGCACAGTGCAGAGCGTGGGGAACCAGCAATGGTCATTCAGACAGCTCATGCATACTTTTTTACATTATCACCCCTTCGAGTCTACCCCCAACATGGAGTGATTCCTCTGGTGACCTTGGCTGCAGCAGTGCTTGCTGGGCTGACGCCGTCCCCACAAGGGAGCAAGCCCCCGGCTTACCACAGAGGATTGCAGCTGCACCGGAGCCTGGACTTCACCCTCTCCAGGCTGGCTTGCACTGCCCAGCTGTGGCAGCACTGATCCTGGCTCACCGGGCTCGCTTCTGAACCTGGATCACCAGCACAGATGTGCACGACACTTCCACTGAGCCATCAAGTAGCTTTAGGTTGCTGGTCTCTTGAAGATAGGATTAAGAAGGAAAGAGATTTGGGTGTAATAATCAATAGTGACCAAAAATTCAAGAGCCAGTATCGATCAAGTGCCATGACTGCAACCAAAATATTAAATTGTATCAGAAGAGATATTAGTAGCAGAGATAGACAGGTGGTTTTGCCACCATATACGTCTCTTGTGAGGCCCCACCTGGAGTATTGTGCCTAACTGTGGTCACCCGGCACTAAGGCTGAGATAAAAATTCTTGAAAGAATGCTGAGAAATGCAACTAGGATGGTTACTGGAGTTCAGGGATTTGATTTGTGAAGACGCGTTAAGAACCTTGGGTTTATATTCATTAGAGTGTAGGAGACTAAGGGGATACCTTTGTTTGCTCTTTGGTTCACTTACCAACAGCGACCTTTGGGACTGCTTGGGTCTTGAGTTAAAAGAACAAAGTCACAAGAGCCCACGGTTTACAGCTTAGAGGAGAAAGTAATACCATGCAAAGAGCTAAGTGGTTCAACCAGAGGGTGGTTACAATCTGGAATGGTCTTCTGTTTGATGTGGTGAGTAGCAAGGCTATGTCCACCTTTAAGAACAGGATCGATAACTATTTTGTATCCTACACTTCAGGATTCCCCCTTGAGAAAAGGGGTGAGCATTAAATTGCTTGTAACAGTCTATGAGAACTATGAGAACCTATGTTTGGGAGTGTTGCTTCATAAGGCCATGCTAAGGTAATTCCCACCTACAATTGCCTTCTTATTCTCCAGGGCTCAGAACCCTCAAAGTACCAGAACTCAGAGCAGAAGGCTTTTAAAAACACCCTTCTTTAGAAAGACCGGTGGACAAAGATACCTTTTATTCAAAGCCCCAACCTTCTATAACTCTTGCCTAGCAATACTGTTAACTGGTCACAGCTAGGTTGCTTTAAAGATGGGAGGAGGCAATGGGGACCAAAAAAACTTTAAAAAAAAAACAAAAAAAACTCAGATTTAAAGTCTACCTCAAATCCTTAGTGATGAAATTTGAAGTGCAAAGTTTTTACAAAGGCAGGTGAAAATCTTGGTTCTTGGTAATGTAGAAGAATTCTTGAAGAAAGTGTCTCTGCTCTCCTAAGCAGACAGAGAGGGTCCCAAATGCAACAATGGCAAGGCTTCAAGCAATAAGGCAAACACTAAAAGGCTCCGATACCTCTCTGCATCCTGGTTTTAAGGGGTTTCCAAAGAGCAGGTCCAGTGGTTAGTCAGTGGATAGTGGCTCCCCTGTGACTGGCTAGCATTCTGTTTCCATGGTCACCCAGCCAATCCGAGTTTAGTATTTTATTACAATATCACAAATATGAGATTCTTAGTATCAGAAAAAAAAGACTCAGGTCAGCCAGATCAAACCAGATTTCTAGGGGAGCATTCCAGCCTTCCTGCTGGGAGACGGCTGAAGTTAAACTGTACTCAGTACAGTCGTTTACTTAAATGGTAGCCCATTTATTGGTAATGAGATTAGTTGAGAGTAGACCTCTGAAAACAAAGGAAAGGTAGACAAAGAGGCACAAGATGATGCTGTGGTCCATTGAGAAACAAATGGACCTGCCTGCTGGTTAGCTCTGCTTAATTAGTCTTTTGTCTCCTTGTAGATAATTTAATTAACTCTAGTCTCTGCTAGCAGAAAACAGTTTTTTTTTCTGTAGTAACAAGAAAATCACATCAGTCTACATGGCCCATGATATGTACCCATGATCCCCTTGCACTTACATTGAGCCACTGTGGCATTCTGTGATGCATTTCTCACATAAAAATCATATAAAACATGACCAGAACAATAAGGCATGACCTTATCTCACCACAGGTACATTATGAAGATCTTCAGAGACAGCACTCACTCCCGCTGTGTGCATTTTTTGGACCAGTCGCATAATGTAAAGAACAATGCCGTTTGACAGGGCTTTAACCAATTAATGAGGAGATGGCACAGATGAGCTTTAGAAAATTTTCTACAGAAGATGGAAAACTCTAAACAGCCCACACTGTCAACTACCCGGCTATTGCCTTCTCGACCTTGCAATTCAGTTCCCAGCTAACCCTGACGGTGTCCTTGTGATGGCCACAATGTCACCCTCCAAGGAACCTACAGTGTAGAAGCTAAAGAAGGCTTCATCATCGTACCGTCATCGGAGTAAGCATTCTAAGGATAGACCTCCCCCTAGGTCTTGGTTGTTGCTGCAGTCTGGTCAAGATAGCAAGTCTAAGAGTGCATCAGCCACATCCGTTAACCCTAAAACCCCTGATGATTGTTACGACACCAAGGTTGGGCTCTGGCTGTCCTGCTTACAGTGGTGTGCAGCCATCGATGAGTGTCACAGTGCTGTTGAATGTTTCTTCGATTCCTGTAGGTGCCATCAACTCACAGCTCATGGTTCCAGCTACTGTGTCTGAACTATTTAAGCACCAGCTGCCATCTCTGTCGTCGACGATTACTGCATCCCTGGTTCTACCTTCCCACTAGTCGATACCTTCGACATCAGATGTTGGCTCCTCTGTACTTGTTCCTGCCGTTGACCCTATGCCTTCTCTGTTGATGCCTCGTCAGCATGGGACTTTATGGTTCCTCTTCCTCATCCATGGGAGGGGGTGAAGAAGAGGAATACAGTCCTGACTTCCTCGATATTGAGGGTGATTATGAGGATAAGGAAAGTGATATGGAGCAACCTATAGGCTTTGGCTCTAGCCCCACTGAATCCCCCTGTAGTGATCCTGTGGTCTAAATCCTGTGGCTGCCTGTTTTTCAGATATTCATGTGCCTCCTGCAGGAAAACCTGGGCTTTACCACTAAGCAGGAAAATTACACAAGCAGATTCTATGACTTCTTAGAGGTGTCTACCATGCTTTCTGTGGTTATTCCTCCCATTTACTTTGCAGTGGATCATGCCTTTATGTCTGTTTGGCACAGGTCCGGTAATTTGCCAGCTGCCCCTTGCAAGACAGACAATTTCCTGCCCCTACTGCAAAGGCTTTGTATGCCACCTAACCTGAAACTGACTCAGTAGATCTTCTTCAGGGGTATCTCAGTCATCATCAGGTCTCACCGTTGGTGGAATTGGGATCCACATGGAAGATTTTCAACAGTACAACTGGGGCCGCCCATGCCAAAGTCATGTGACAACGTCACCAGCCCTGTAAAGGTGTGAGTGGCCCCACTCCCTCCTCAGTTCTTTCCCACCGTCAACTTGCTTGCACAGGTCTCTGAGGAAGCTCCGTCACAGTTTTGCAGCTTCAGCCTACAGCTTTTTCTTTTCATTTCCCTTAGAATCTCTTTTTAAAAAGAGATTCTTGTCTTTTGTTTATGTCAAGAGTTAGTCCTTTGACTTCTCTTTTCCATCGCTGCAACTGCGGAAAGAAGATTGCTTCCACAGATGAACACTCTCTCTGTGTCTGCTGTCTTGGGCCTGACCACGAAGTCTCTGACTGTGAGCTTTGCCAGAAGTTTAATCAAACAACCCTCAGGCAATGCCAAAAGGCTCTCAAAAAGTTTCTAATGGAGCAACAGGTAGCCAGTTCTGGACGGGGTCCTCCAGGGTCCCAGCCTCTCCATTGCCAGCAGGGTCGTCAAGCACCCAGGCCTCTAAGGCTTGAGACAAGTCTTTGGGGGGGTCAGAAAAAGGACCAAGATCTGGACCGCTCCTTAAGCGGTGGTCCCGCTGTCCGATGGCCTTCTCTCCTTTGTCTGGGGGTTCGTCAGCTGCAGCTGCACCATCGCATAGGTCTGCTGTCCAGGTCTCTATGCCCACCAGACCCATACTGACAGCGCCTCCGCCCGATACCCAGGGGAGCTGGCCATTGACCTCTGGGTCATCGGCTTCTTCTTCATCGACAACAGGTTTGTCGATGGCTCTCCCGAGGAGGCCTGATCCCAGTACAGGCTCTCTGATTACAGCTTCTTTGGATCCTCAGGGTCCCTCCAATGGGTCGTTACTTCCTGCAGCGTCAACCCAGTCTTCGACAGTCGACGACCTTGACGAGATCTTGACTAAATTCACTTCGATGATTGTTCACCAGCTTGGCGCCTTTAGTGCCATTGATGGCAGCTTAATTGTCAACTCCTCCTAGATGGCTGCGAGCAGTCCCTTGCAGACTGTCGTCGGCCCCTTACACGTCAAACCTGGACTTCGAAGAGGTCATTGTCGAGGTGGAGTACCATCCTGATCTCATTTCTCCTGATGAGGAAGAGGAGGAGGGAGGCCTCCTTTCTTCTGACAGGTCCACTGCTTCTTCTTTCAGCAAGGACTCTGTCAAGCACACCCCTAGGTCTTCTCCAGAGGACCACACCTTCTTTAATATTATGAAGCAGCTGTTCTCAGCTGTGGGTTTCCACACTGAGGAAGAGGATATCACCGGGAAGGATTTAGTGGACTTGCTGGAGATCCCAGAGTCTCCTCCCAAGAATATTCCTCCTATTTTGCGTGCTATGAGAAATGACACTACAGCAGTCTGGCACAGGCCGACATGACGCCAGTCATGCCCCATAGGGCAGATACACTTTATCATGCCTCCCAGGACTTTCCTCATTATGCTGCCTAGCCTGAAACTGATTTGGTGGTTATTAATGCAGCTCATGACATACCTAAGCACCATAACTCCCTCCCCCCTGACAAGGAGTCAAGCAGGATTGACCTTTGGGGTAAGGGGGTTTATGTCTCCTGCACGCTAGGGCTGAGGATTGCCAATTACCTGCCCCATATGGTAAAGTACCAAAATACTAACTGGAAGAAGGGAAAAGCTGCTGCCCAAGCCCTTCTGGAAGGTACACAGAAGAAGGAGACTCTCAAATCCTTGCAGGCTGCTGAGGATGTCAGCAAGCACCTCCTGTGGGCCCTCTGATATATTTTGGACACTATTGCCAGGGCTGCTGCCACTGGCATTTGCCTGTGTAGGCACTCCTGGCTGAGGGTCTCTGGATTTTCTGCTGATGTTCCACAGAAGGTGCTTAATACCCCCTTTAATGGCTCTAAGCTTTTTTGGTCCAGATGTCCAGGGCATCATCATCAGTGACCTACAGGCATGTGTTAGGTCTATGAAATCTGTTCACTTGCTCTACCATACACAACCTAAAAGCAGGCAGCGTCCTCATTTTTGTAAGGCACCCAATAGACCAGAAGCGGCCTCTCGGCCTCAAGACAAATGCAGAGCTTCTGCTGCCTTGCCCACTTCCTCTACTACTGGAGCTGCAGCCAAGCATCCCAGAAGTGATGGACCAGCCCCAGCAGCTGGATCCGCCTTCACTTGACTCCTTGCCAGACCCCCCTCTTCTGGTCCCCAACCAAGAGGTGGTGGTCGGAGGTCAGTTCTCTCTCCCATCTCTTATCAGTGGAGAACCATTACAGTGGATGCCTGGATTCTGCAAATCATAGAAAGGGGTCACACTCTGGAACTCACAGAGCAACCACTGGAAACTCCCCCTCTGCCCTCCAACTACCTCCCCCCCAGCCCACCTAGCTGTTCTCCGGGAGGAGGTACAGTCTCTTCTACGCAAGCAGACCATAGAGCCAGTGCCCAGGTGCCAGAGGAAGAAGGGGTTTTGTTCCAGGTTTTTTCTGGTCCTCAAAAAGACCGGAGATCTGAGTCCCATCTTATACTTAAAGGACCTCAGTCTGTATGTCCAGAACAAAAAGTTTCAAATGGTAACTTTGCCAAGTCTAATGCCCCCTTCTCAAAGAAGGTGACTGACTGTGTTCTCTGGACATGCAGGATGCATACTTGCACATCTCAGTGTTTCCTCCACACAGGAGATTCCTCTGGTTCCTTTTTCAGGGGGCGAGCATTACCAGTTCAAGGTGCTGCCCTTTGGCTTGTCCTCTGCACTGCAGGTCTTTACCAAGTGCTTAGCAGCAGTGGCTGTAGCCCTCAGAAGGGAGGGAATGTATATTTCCCGTACCTGGACAATTGGCTTCTAAAGGCCCCATCTAGAGAATTGCTTCTGGAGACCTTAGGGAGAATTCCCGTTGTTTTTTCTCCCTGGGCATTACCGTCAGTCTGCCCATGTTGGTCATGGTGCCATCCCAAAGACTGCAGTACATGGGGCGATTCTAGATCCAGTGCAGGGAAAGGCTTTTCTGCCTAAGGCCAGGGCAGAATGCTTTATTGCTCAGGCTCAGGAGGGGGCCCAGAGCGGTTACATCCTGGCCAGGGTGTACTTGAGACTGTTGGGTCTGATGGTGGCAGTCATACCCACTGTTCCACTGGCCAGGCTCCATATGCGCATTTTGCAGTGGACTCTCCGAGTACAGACGGACCAGTGTACAGGTGATCTAGATCTGTTAGTGTGATCTCTTCCACAGTCCGCAAAGTGCTCCAGTGGTGGATGGATCCCCTGAATCTTCTGCAGCGAGTTCCATTCCAGATTTCATCACCACATCAGATCCTCACCATGGATGCCTCTGGTTTGTGCTGGGGGGATCACCTGGGTCCCTTTCAAACTCAGGATTCTTGGTCACAGATTGAAGCCTCCCTGTATATCAATGTCGTGGAGATGCAGACAGTTCTATATGGCATGCAGGCCTTTCAGAACCACCTTCTCCTGGGCCAGTTGCTGATTCAATCAGACAACCTCAGTGTAGTGTACTACATCAACAAGCGGGGGAACGCATTCCTATCCCCTGTGCAGAGAGCCCATGAGAGTGTGGTATTGGGCATTGAACCACAGCCTGACTCTTTCAGCGGTCCACATTCCAGGAGTGCTAAACACTTTGGGGGACAGCCTCAGCCGGACTCAGTTCAGCATGCATGAGTGGGAACTCTTCTCATCCATCGCAGAACAGCTATTCGACAGATGGGGTTGTCCAAAGTTGGACCGTTTTGTGTCCCCACTCAATGCAAAACTGCCCAACTTCTGCTTGCTAGGTCCAGGGCCTGGAGTTTTCTGGTGAGACACGTTGTCCCTCTCCTGGAGCGGGAGGTTCCTCTACACCTTCTTCTCATTTCCTCTAATTCTGAAGGTGCTAAGCTGCAGATGGAGGGGGCCACCATGATCCTGGTAGCCCCATTCTGGCCCTGCCAGATATGATTTCCTCTTCTACAGCAGCTGGCAGAAGAACCTCCAGTCCCTCTCCCCCTCTGTAGGAATCTGCTGACCCAGGATCAAGGGACCCTGGTCCATCCCAACCTCAGGTCCCTCCATCTGCATGTTTGGCTCCTGAGGATGTAGCTATCGCCAGATTTGGGGTTTCCAACAGAGTGGCGGATATCCTAGTGGCCGCCCGAAAGCCCTCCACCCGAGCCACTTATGCCATGAAGTGGAAGTGGTTTGCCATATCGGCTGCCAAGTGTAATCTGTACCCTTTCACCTGTCCGGTGAACCAGATCCTGGACTACCTGATCTTTCTGTCTGACTCAGGTCTCCAGTACTCCTCCCTCAAGGTGCACCTTTCGGCTGTCTCGGCCTTTCATGAGCCCATGGGTGATGGTACCATAGCTCAGCTGGATGTCTCCCATACCTTTTTGAGGGGCATCCTACATATGAAACCTCCAATCTGTTCCCCAGTCCTGGCTTGGGATTTGAGTTTTATTTTGGAGAAGTTGACCCTGTCTTCTTTTGAGCCAGCCGCAACTTGCGAGATATGCTTTCTTTCCTGGAAAGCGTTATTTTTAATTGCTATTACTTCTGCTTGAAGAATTTCAGAGCTTCAGGCCCTCTGGTGTGAGGAGCCTTATTTGATTTTCCACAAAGACATGGCGTCTTTGCGCACAAATCCTAAGTTTCTTCCTAACGTGGTGTCTTGAGTTTACACTGAACCAATCTATCCACCTTCCTGTTTTTTTTCCCTGAGCATGCCAATCCAGGGGAAGCACTGCTCCATACACTAGATGTGTGCAGAACTTTGAAATACTACCTGCTCCAAACCAAGGAATATAGAAGGTTGAAGCAGTTGTTTGTTTCTTTCGCCCCAGGTAGAAAAGGCATTCAGGTTTCCAAACAGTGTTTGTCCAAATGGTTGGCTAACTGCATTGTGTTCTGCTATAACAAGTACAGCAAAAAAATGTCTGGAGCTGTCAAAGCTCATTCCACACGAGGCATGGCTACCTCTGTGGCTTGTTTCTGAGGGTCTCAGCTGCTGACATTTGTGTGGCTGCCAGCTGGAGTACTCTCCATACATTTACTAAGCACTGCAGTCTGGACATTGCCTCTAGAGCCCGTGCAGGATTTGGCAGGGCTGTGTTGCAGGGCCTCTGGCCTTCCTCCCAGACTGTTTGTTTGCACCTGTAACTGCTTGGGACACGTTCCTGTGGTGAGACCTGATGACTGAGATACCCCTGAAGAAAATAGAACAGCTATGTAAGAACTTAACATAACAGTAGATCTTTGAGGGGAGCTCAGTCATCGGGTCTATTTCCCTCCCACATCCCCCTTTTTTGGGGGGCTCTTTTCTGGAACTGGCTAGTTGGTGTATCCAGCCTCTCTTTTTGGGCCTGTATGTATGTATGTCTCTCTCTCTTTCTCCATCTCCCCCCCTCACTCCCTCCCTCCTTCTAATGCACGACCTCTTTACCTCCTGACAAAATACAGAAAGTTGAATGTTTTGGGGAAACTGACATCTACCTCTGCTTTATTGGGTATCTATATTGCAAATTACCAGGCATATGTGATCAAATACCAGAATAGACTTTGGAAGCTGCTTTCTACCGCATTTGATAAGCTGCCTGAAGGATCCATCAAAAATGAGATCAAGCACACTTTTCATCTTGATCTGGATGCTGGGAAGCATTTATTGCATTTTGTCTATGACACCTCTAATGCTTCTGCCTGTACTGCCACATCCAGAATCTTCCTAGGTCAATACTTTTGGCTGTGGGTAGCTGGTTTTGCAACCAGTGTGCAACAGTCATTTCTTAACTCACCTTTTTGTGGCCAGAAATTTTTGGTTACGATGTGGAGCGGACTTCTCGGGACCTACAGTCCTCAAAAATTGCACTCTACTTCCTAAATTCTCTTACATCCCAGCTCACATGAAGGTGTGGTCGTGGTTCTTTTGGTAGGGGTTCCTGCACCTCCCATGAACATGCTTCTGGTCGGGGGCCCCTCAAACCCCACACCTCCACCTCTGCTTTTGTGTGCCCACATCAAGGCTCCAAAGGGTCCAAGTGCCAGCAGTGCCCCTGCTGTCCCTGTACTTCCGGAGTCCTTTCCATACAGCCGTCGCCAACCGCTCAAGAAAATATGAGGATTCAGGTAGAGAGCCAGGTCTCCCTGTTTCTACCAAAATAACAGGAGATCGTGTCAGACGCATGGGTCCTAGAGATGACTCGAACAGGTCATGCACTGCAACTATTTAAACCCCTCCAGTGCATCCTCTAGTCACTTGTAATTACCTTCTGAGCCACTGACAGAAGTTCATACCCCCTTAGACATGGAGGCTATTCAGCCCATGCCCTTGACTGAACAAAACCAGGGCTTCTATTCCAGATATTTCCTGGTTTCCAGGAAGACAGATGATTTATGTCCCATCTTGGACTTCAGGGACCCTGGATGAATACATTGAGTACAAAAAGTTCCGGACAGTCTCTCTTCACTCCCTGCTCCTTCTGCTTCTGCAGGGGGATTGGCTATGGGCCCTGGATATGCAGGATGCATATTTGCATTTCAAAATTTAGAACCCCCAATCCACCTATCAGGTCCAACTGATGGAAGTTCATACCCTTGTAGACAAGCAAGTTGTTCATCCCGTGCTCTTGACTATATGGAATCATGGCTTCTATTCCAGATATGTCCTGCTTCCCAAGAAGATGGATGATTTACATCCTGTCTTAAACTTCAGGGACCTGAATGAGTACATTGAGTACTAAAAGTTATGGTTGGTCTCCCATCAGTCCCAGAGGGTTTGGCTGTGTGCCCTGGAAATTCAGGATGCAGGTTAAGTACCTGCACTTCCTTTTAGACAGCAGGCACAATCAGTTTTGTATCTTACCATTTGGTTTATCTTCAGTGCTGCGGGTATTCATTAAAGGCTTAGCTGCGACCCTTCACCAAGCGACCATGTATGTATCCCTGTACCTAGACAATTGGCTTTTAAAATTGCCATCCCGGGATGAAGTGTTACAGACATGGTCTTGGACTCACCATGTTGTTCGATCAGCTGGGTCTTTTGGTTAACTAGTCCAGACCGATTCTGACTCGGTGCCTGCAATTCGTAGGTATCATGGTTCTGAACACAACAGTGGTGAGGCTTTCTTACAGAGCCCCGTGCAGAGACTATCCAGGTGACGTTGACTGCCTCCATCTCCTGTCTCATGGCCTGATGTATGCTTAGACTGCCAAGCCTGATGGTGGCCACCTTTGTAACAATTCCTGTGGCCTGTTGCCCACCTTCATATGTGCATCCATTAGTGGATGCTTCGTGCTCAGTGGGCCCAAGCATTTAGTGCCCTGCATCACGAGATTCTGATCACAGACCCCTTGTGCACAGTCCTGTCTGGTGGTGGGATCATTCCTATCTGCTTCCTGGGGGCCCTTTCTTTTGACTGACCAGGGAAGGGTAGGGGGCCACATTTAAGGGACCTGCAGACACAAGGTGTCGAGTCCTCCATCGAATGCTCTCTCCATATCAACATTCTGAAGAGTAATGCTGTTTTTCTTGGCCTCCGGGCTTTCACCTCTCACATTTAGGGCCATTTGCTTCTAGTCTGGATGGCCAAAATTTGTGTCAAGCAGTACTTCAGCAAATAAGGAGGTGCCCACTCTTACTCCCTCTGCAGAGAAGACATGGATGTTTGGAGGTGGGCTTTAGCCAGGGCTTCATGTTTTCTGCTGTTGTGGCACCCACCACAGAAACAATCCTCGGCTGCAGAAACAGCATGATTTGCTAAAATAGCTGTGCAAAAGTCTACAGTGGCATTAGTGTGTATTTGCTGGCAGCTCCATTCCCCCCCAGGGAGTTAGGTTCCATTGTAGTGATCAGTAGGGTGACCTCTTTCCAAACCACCGACACAGCCCTAAAGCTGATGGTTATTGTGCCTTCT
Organism: Neoceratodus forsteri; assembly: GCA_016271365.2. Taxonomy (NCBI): domain Eukaryota; kingdom Metazoa; phylum Chordata; order Ceratodontiformes; family Ceratodontidae; genus Neoceratodus; species Neoceratodus forsteri. The sequence goes on along the minus strand of JADMNL010000028.1, from coordinate 252,546,047 downwards.
ACACTGAGGAGATCTCAGAAGTCTGTAGCATTGAAATAAAAAAGGTGGTTCTATTTAACGATTGCACAATTGTGAAATTAAGAAGGATTCATAATTATTAGAAACACAAAACAGGAGGCTTTTTGGACCTGTGTCTATCTAAATGGTCCAACTGCTCTTTAATGCAATAAATCCTCACAGGGTGGGAGAGAGGAAGTTGCGGATAAGCCATTGATGCAAATGGCACCAAGTGGTTCAAGTGGGTGAGCAGGAGGGAGCAACTGGAGCATTATTTATTTATTTATTTATTAGAACATCAGTTTAACAACCTTTGAGCCAGAGGCTCATTTAGAAAGCACAAGCTGTCCCTGTCAGGCTTCAAGCAAGTGTGTGTGTTGGGGAGGGCGCAGTTTGAGCATCATTGCTTTGTAACCAGGCAGTAGTGGTCATCAAGCAAGTGAGAAGGCATGGGGGAGTAATCCCCAGGAGTTTCACTACAGTAATGCAACACTGGGCAGCTGGGAGATAGCCATGGGAAGATAAAACAGATTGCATTAAAAAATAACCCTTCAATCCCCCCATACCCTAACTCCAAATCATGGTGCCAGAACTGCTTGGCATTGCCCAGCCTGTGCACCTGCTGAACAACCCCAGACTGCATTTCTGTGCGTTCTTTCAGGGAAACTAGATTTATTTTGGAGCTCATTTAATTTGCCAAGGAATGTAAAAACCCATCACAGAATTGCTGCATAATTGCTCAGGTCTGGCCTCGGCAAGCATGAGATCCAGGCTTTGGCTCAAGATGTATATGCCATGGCAGCATTTCTGCCCAACTCGATGAAAGTTCTAATGGACTGTCTTAGCATTTCTGTTACTTAGTCCCACGACTAGGAACTCCAAGATGACATGGATGTAGACCTCATCGACCCTTGTGGTCATCTCGAGTTGGATCTTTTTGCATCCCTACTCAGTGCAAAACTGTCACATTTGTGCTCACTCGCTCTGGGACCTGGAGTTTTCTGGTAAGACACGTCCCTCTCCTGGAAGAGGAGGCTTCTGTATGCTTTTCCTCCAGTCCCTTTGATCTGGTGGGCATTGATCAAGTTACATGTAGAGGGGTGACACAAATACTGGTGGCCTCTTCTGGCCCAGACATGTTTGGTTCCATCTGCTTTGGCAGTTGTCAGTGTCCCCTTTTGTCCCACTTCCTCCATGAGCAGGAGTCTTGTCCCAGGAGCAGGGCTGTCTGTTGCATCCGGACCCTTGGACCCTGAACTTTAATGCCCAACTCCTGATGACAGAGTTTGCTACTTCAGGGACTCCCATACAGTTTCTGATGCATTGCGTGTGGCTCCTAAGCCATCTCTGAGGCACAGCTATTCCCTGAAATGGGAATGTTTCAGAGTTTGGCGTGCTTCTTGCTCCCTGGACCCTTTGTTTTGTGCAGTGCAGTTAAGTGTGTTGGTTGGTTGTTGGTTTTTGGTAACCTGGAAGGACAGTAGGCAAGAAGTTTTCAGAATTCTTAATGGTCTTGCTTCTCTCTCAGACCTCGTCACTGTGTCTGCTTTCCATTCCTCTAACTCTAGACTTCTTACTGTCCCTGATATATCCAGCTTGACCTTCAATGGGTGGTTCTTCAGCATCTCTTCCCTACTGTGAGGAACAGACACACAATTAGGAGCTCAGTCCTTGCTCATTCACAAACATTTAGTCTATTTTCTCCTTGGGGGCAACTGATTATGGTACAAATCAATTAAGACAGAGGTTTCAGTGCAGACCCTCCTACCATGGCAAATCTTTCAAATATTACAATTTCCTTCGTGCCTGAATTGGCTACTACAAAGTGCATCTTATTTAAAAGGAGCCAACTTGGGCAGTTACATTTTAGAATGGGGACCTGGGTCCACTACGGTGGTCCACCATGACGTTTGGTGACAGAGTGTCAAATTCACAGCAGAACTCGGAAATGGACATTAAGAGACCACCCAGTCTCCTTTGAGATAAACTAATTAAGTACCCAATTCAGGCAGAAAGAAAATGTGTAATATTTGGAAGATTTGCCATGGGGGGTGTGCACTGAATTCTCTGTCTTAATTGATTTGCACTATCTGGAAAAGCCTTCCTCCCTCTCTTAGTACAGACAGATTGCATTGTAACCTTAATGCTGCAGCAGGATTGTGGGTAGAACAGTGGATTATGGGTAACTGATGCAGTACACTCTGATCAAAGTGTCAAAAAAAATTCAAAATATCAACAAATGCCATGTCGGGGGGCAGGCCAGACTGCAGCAGCTTCTGCTCAACAGTGCTGCAATCTGCAGGGATGGCACGTGGCAACTGGTGACACAGTGACCCTTGCAGTGGTCCAGGGAAGCTTGCTCCCACCATAGGACATTGCTGCATGCAGATGAGCCACTGCAGAGCGCTGACCATGGTGAGGGGGGAAGAGAAAAGCCAAAGGGAAAAAAAAACAAGTACTGTCTATATGACAGCCTAGGTTCCTGGACTCCCTGGGGTCCTAGTGCCCACTACCTGAGTATCCTAATCCACATAGTTGACCCCCCCCAGCACCCTTGACACAGTGGGGGACTTTGGGGTGGCACTGGACCCAGTGGAGGATGGGGGGGGGTCAGTGGGCCAGAATTGGGTATATCCCTGGGACCAGGGTATATTCCTGAGAAATGAGTGTGGCCAAAAGAAAAAGCCTTATAGAAAAAGGGGGGAAAAAGCATTTATTAAAAGCATAAAACTATTAGATTTACATCAGTTAAGGATTGTTTTGTGCGTTTGGGCTTTCTCCTTTTCTCCTGTTGCAGTACTCATTTCATTGTCTTTCAAAAACCATCTGACTGTCCCCAGCTGACCTTTTGCTGCTTGTGACACCTCAGTCCATTGTTGTAGTGAGCACTATGATGTCATATAAACACTATGAGGTCAGATAGGGTCGGGCAAATGCTTTTTTTTTTCCTTTTTTGACATTTCTATTTCTCCTCCCCCGGGCCTCCTACACTCCGCTTCCTCGGGAGTTGGCAAGGCATCTTGTCCCCCTCTTACCTCTAGTACACCCCATCCAGCCATGGTTCTCTCCAGCGGGACGAGGTGGGGCCATACACCCCGAATCTTCAGTGTTTTGTTGGGCTGCTGTGAGGCAGAGGTTGGGGATCAGTGCCAGCGCTCTGTCTTCCTGGCACGTAGGAGGCTGATTTTTCCCATTTTCTGTGGAACGTGACTTACGCCCGGACGGCAAGGCGTAAGCGCCAACGTCCATCACGCTTCTCCCCTCTCTCTTATAGCTGGTGCTGGCTGTACTTATGGCTTCCACCAGAGGCCAGTCATGCGCCGAGCCTTGTCCTCCTCCCTCCCGGAGAAAGCGAGCAGCCCTGTAGGTGCTTAGACCTCTTCCCCCCAGCCGTCCCTCTAGCTTCCCAATCTCATTCCCGAACCTGGGTCACCAGCGTCACGTGGGCATATGCTTTTTATGCATACTTTATGGATGGACTACCAAGATGTGTTGAAAACCAAGGAAAGGAAAAACAGAAAATTAAAAAATTTATTCTTCATTAAATTTTAATAACTGAAGCATCATGGGGCCGATTTTCAAAAGGTGACATAGGGTTTGCATCAGGTGCACATGTGGGGATTGTGCAACGAGGCCAGAAGATGTTAGTGAAGGTCCTGCAGAAAGTATCGTAGGCAAGGTTTAGGTCAGTGATGTTGTCAAGGAAGCACCAGTCTGCAGAGTTGAGGCTGTGCAGGTAGAGGTCACCATTTAGTTTCTTCACATTTCTGGTCTGGATGTAGACTGGATGGGGATGGGGCTTCTTGGCAGATCAGCAGCAGAAAATGGGGCATTGATCACTAAGATGGTCAGGGAAGGTGGGTGCCTGCCAAGTGGATCCTGGATGAATTGGAGACTACCAGCCAGTCCAGGGTTGTCTGAGAGCCTGTTTAGTAGTTGATACGGGTAGGGGTGTCAATGAACTGACGTAATCCAAGTTCTTGAAAAATGGGCATGAAGATATTGCTTGATTTCGTGGAAAATTTGAGCTGAAATCACCCAGGAAGATCCACGCTCTGAGACAGGAAGTTGACAAAGTCCATTTCTCACAAAAGGGATTCTGTAATATTTCATAAAGTGAAACATTTTGATTTTAAGTTCAAATGTCATTATTTGACCAAAGGTGTTTAACACTATTTATGATATGTTTATATGTACAGTTCCTGTGTCACTTATGGTCATAAAAGATACTTCTCAAGTCATTTTTGTGCCAGAACTGCTCAACTTCAGGTTGTAGCTTTCTCACACAAAGAACTCGAAAATGCACTCTTATCACCATAAAAGTCACAGTGACTGTACCTACAAACATAAAAAGCTGTGCCGATTAAGTGGAGTGTACTGCACCATCAGTAAAATAAAGAATAACGGATAGGAAACTCTGTGTTATGGATTTTTTTTTTTACCCGAGGTGTGTGATGACCCATAAACCTCAAGAGAGAGAGAGAGAAGTTTGAGAGATAGATAGATACATAGAACGTGATGGCAGAAGGGGGCAAGATCCATCTAGTCTTCCCATGTCCCTACTCCCCTCCCTTAACTGCTACTCAGTGTCATGATGTCTTTGTAATTATCCCAAGCATTCTTAGAAGCTCCAACTGTTTTCGCCTCCACCACTCCCTGTGGAAGGCTGTTCCATGCATCAGCCACCCTCTCCGTGGAAAAGAACTTATGTGTGTTGCCCCTGAACTTGCCCCCCTCCCAATTTTATATCATGACCTCTTGTTCTTGTATAACTCTTGACCTGAAACAGGTCTTGAACCTGTACCGTTTATTCCCTTCATATACGTGAAGGTTTCACAGTTCTTTTTTACAGAAAAGGTGGTGGATGCGTGGAAGAGCCTGCCCCAGGAGGTGGTGGATGTGTGGAAGAGCCTGCCCCTGGAGGTGGTGGATGCGTGGAAGAGCCTGCCCCAGGAGGTGGTGGATGCGTGGAAGAGCCTGCCCCAGGAGGTGGTGGATGCATGAAAGAGCCTGCCCCAGGAGGTGGTGGATGCATGGAAGTGCCTGCCCCAGGAGGTGGTGGATGTGTGGAAGAGCCTGCCCCAGGAGGTGGTGGATGCATGAAAGAGCCTGCCCCAGGAGGTGGTGGATGCGTGGAAGAGCCTGCCCCAGGAGGTGGTGGATGCGTGGAAGAGCCTGCCCCAGGAGGTGGTGGTGGATGCGTGGAAGAGTCTGCCCCAGGAGGTGGTGGATGCATGGAAGAGCCTGCCCCAGGAGGTGGTGGATGCATGGAAGAGCCTGCCCCAGGAGGTGGTGGATGCATGAAATAGCCTGCCCCAGGAGGCGGTGGCAGCCTGTACAGTGGTGGGCTTCAAACATGCATGGGACAGACACAAAGGAATAATAGAGATAGGAAGAAAAAGCTAAAGCCAGTAACCAGATAGGATCATTGGTTAGGCAGCTTAAAAGGGCAGACTTGATGGGCCTAGCAGCCTTTATCTGCTGACAGCATCTATGTACGTCTCCCTTCTTTCTCCTTTGTTCCAAGGAATACATGTTGATATCCTGCAACCGTTCCTCATATGGTTTCAGATGCCGTCTCTGTACCATCTTTGTAGCTTTCCTTTGCACCACCTCCAATCTATCCACATCTTTTCTAAGATGTGGACGTCGGAACTGTATGCAGTATTCAAGGTGCAGTCTTATGAGTGACCTATAGAGTGGCACCACGACTTCCCTTTTTCTACTGGTGATTCCCCTTCCTGTACATCCCAGCATACCATCTGCCTTTAACGCCGCCTTCTCGCATTGCTTGGTCTTTTTGAGGTCATCCGTTATAATCCCCCCCAGATCCCTTTCTTGCTTTGTGGCCTCTAGTTTCACACCCCCATGTGGTATTCTTCTACAGGGCTGCCCTTCCCTATGTGAATGACCTTACACTTCTTTGCGTTGAATTGTAGTTGCCATGTTTTTGACCATAATTCCAACTTCCTGAGATCTGGTCTCATCCTATCTGCCCCACCTGGAATGTCGACCCTATTGCATATCTTCATGTTGTCAGCAAACAGGCTCACCCTGGCTTCCAAGCCTTTAGATATGTCTATAATGAAGATATTAAAGAGGATGGGTCCCAATACCACCCCTTCTGGCACACCACTAGTCACACCTCTTTCTTATGAGAGGTTTATGAGGTCATCACACACTGAGACTGTGTAAAAAAAAAAAAAAAAAAATCCAGACCACAGTTTCCTATCCCTTATTTGTTTTATAATTACTGGTGCAGGGAGTGAATGCCAAACTTAATGAAGCAGTTCTGTCAGACACACACATTGTCTGTCTCTCTAGTAAAACATTCTTTTTTTTCTTTTAATTTTTTTTGTTTAAGTTACACTGTGAAACCACCCCGTGGTCCATTCCCGATCAGAGCCCCAACTGAAGTGTACCAACAGCAGGATCAACCAGATAGTTGTTTTTTATGTTGTAAAGGCAGGATCAATCAGGTTAATACTCAAATAAATTAACAAGTTACCTGTAAGGAGAGTGAGAGGCAAACGATCAGTGCGGGTCCTCGGTAACGAACAAATGGAGCCACCATATTTGTTGAGGTGTTCGGCCTGCCCACACACAGACTAAGAACTAATGAGATGGTGTGCTACAAATGAGTGACACAGAATGCCGTAATTACCAATTAACCTGGTTCTTACAGCGTTTGAAACATGGATCAACTCCGTGTATTAAAGGGGGTCACCAGTAATTATAAATTATTACTAACTGAGCACTATTACACATGGATAACCGTAGTTTAATTGGCAGTTATAACCAGCTGGTTATAACAGCGAGTGCCAGACAACTGAGAGTTGTCAGTCAAAGTAAATGAATGAAAGCACACTCTAAAAAAAAAAAAAAAAAAAAACAGCTGAAATCTCCAAGACACTGAAAATGCCACCTATTGCTTTCCTGGGTTCAGGACTCCAAGACAGACAGTGGAACCGAAACTGAAATTCAGAGTGCACCATTGGGCACACGATAAAGTCTTTCCCAGCAGCAGGGCCAGGAAACAAGACGATGTCTCTCAGTGCCAGGACAGCACCACACAGCATGCGTGCATGAAAACTGAGGCTTTTCTTCTTACTTTAATTTTTTTTTGTACAGTAAGTAATCATAAAAAAAAAATATGGGTAGGGGTTGTACAATGTGATTTTACTCTCACCCTCCGTGTGTTGCACTTTATTATACAATGGGCTATGAAAATCCTGTAACCTCATTGGTCAAAACAGATCACATGACTGTGGTAAATCCTCCAGTATACCCACTGTAAAAGTTTTATATCACTATAAAAACCAAAAAAAACAAGCTGAACATTGTATAATAGCAATATACCATGTCAGGAAGTGGGTATATGGGTGAATTTACCACTTTTGGGGTGGTTAAGTCACTCGGCTGCGCCTCATGACTGAACCACACCAGGTGTGGTAAATCCACCAATACACCCATTCCCTGTCATGGTATATTGCTTAATTATATCATGGACATAAGTGAACAGCCAATGAAATGGTCAGACTGGCAGTTTACCACCGGTGTAAATCCTCTGATAACCACTGGCTGTTGAGCAAATAATAATGATACAAAAAGGCCATCTACATCTACATCCTCTGCAGCCCAGGAATAAATACAATAACAATAAACACACACAGCAACCTCTTTAAAAGTTGTATTTTATTATAGTAAAAAAATGAACCTGAGAGATCAAGAAATACTGAGGATGTGGGTTATCGGATTTACCATGGCTGGCGAGGATTTACCCACTCGGCTGCGCCTTGTGGGCAAACCACTCCAGCCGTGATAAATCCCCCGATAACCCACACCTCCTCGTGACTTACTGCTTAAATAAAGAGCTTGAGCTTCACCCTCAGGATTTATGAAGCATTGCACACCTTGAGTGTGTGTGTAAAATCTCATTACACATTCCTACCCATGTATTTTTTTATTTCTGTCTCCAATAACTGAACGGCAGTTGACCCTTTTATGGATAAGAAGTGGCCAGCAAGGTGCATCGTGGAGTTGAAGTATTTTGAGTCTCCTTTCTGTGTAGTTTCTGAGAAGGATTTTAAAAGAAGTAGCTTTTACATGAGATAATTACATGACCTAGTAGCTGCCTATATGTCCTTTGATGTGGGCACTGAAGATAGAGGCTGCATTACAGTGCAGTTAAGAGGGGAAGGTAAAGAACAGTGACTCTACCATGCTGTTTCTAATGCATCAGCCTGCTGCAGAACCCATGTAGTGCCTTATGATCTGCAATGCATTGTGTCCACCTGACCCCTTTTATGCTCTGCTAAAGATGTACAGTATCCTTGATGTACTTTCTTAAAAAGACGAGTTTCAGCTCTTATTCTGGCAAAAGACATGTAGGTGTTTCATTTCATTTTCATTTAAGTCATTGTTCCCCCTGTTTGTCCCAAACTTACTTGACCATCATGTTGCAGCTTAACTCACATCCATGACTCGTGTAAAAGTTGTTGGTGGTGGTCGGGTGCCTGCTATCCACTCTACCATGGCGTGGGGGGGGCCTACCGAGGGAGATGGGAGGGAGAAAATGAGGAAATATCTAGGGAGTCCGTACTATCTGGCATCATGCTTCTGAACTGCTTAGGTGGTTGCATTGTCTGAGGTCAGGACTTGGAGGCGGCAGGGAGAAAAACCCAAGTGGGAGTGGCTGACTCACAAGTGGATAAGTATAGGTTGCAAGACCTAGAAAAATTGATTGTTCTGTTGGGTGGATGCTATGTATATCTTCAGTGTAGCCAACTTCTTTACTAATGTGCACTTATTTTTTTATTTTTTTTTTTTAACAGATCCAGCGGCCAGTCCGACCCAAACAAAAAGAAGAAAATCCAAGCAAAATTAGTTGCGACAACCTGTGAATAGTAAATGTCGGCGATTATTTTTAGTGATATTTACCCTTTTTTTTTTTTTTTATGGAATTTTGTGCAACTGATCCTGTAACAATATAATGACACCCCTATGAAATGTGACTTATTCTAAAGCAGGTTTCCTTGTGATACCACCGACAATGAAAGGTGACGTTATGAGTTTAGTTGGAGTATTTCTGATAATACTGTACAGTTTTTGGACAAAGCTGAAGCTACTTTGGTTACCATCTGTTTTTGGTTTTGTTTTTAAATGAAAGTTAGTGTAGTCCTTGTTTACATTGGTATTAAAGTGGTTTATTGTGGGGCTGGCCCAGGGGAGTGGATGCAGTGCTCCATACTGCCTCCTCGGGGGAACCGGGTTCAAGTGCAGACTCCAAGGGAGGGCAGGCACAACCCGACACTGGCATTGGCTGTACAGACAGCCACTCATGCACCCTCTTGGGTAGAGCACATGGTGCAATTGTTGTGACCCTGATGTCAGGGAGAACAGGGGAAATATGTGGGAGGGATGGTGTCCCCCCAAAAAAAAAGATTCTGTATTGTGCATTTTTTGTCAAGTACTGTATGTGAATAGTAGCAAAGGTTGTAATGAAATTCTTTGAATTGCTGTAAATAATTTTATATAGTATTTCCAGTAGCCTTGTAGAAAATGGACCAGTGAACGTGAAATGACTTACTAATATACTGGTTATGAAACAAAAATGATAGGGTTTGTACCTTGTGGCATTGCCGTTGTTCAGAATAAAATATTTACAGTCCTGTAAGCAGAGTGGACTTTTATTTTCTTCCTTTTATTCCCAGTGATTCCTGTAACTTGTGATCTTACTTCGAGAGGGCTCTTGCAGTAGGTAGTTACATATAGGACTGACGCCGGCAGGTGGCAGGACCCCATGGAAAAATTTCTAGCTAGCAGTCCCTGACGGGGACCGCCCACACGTCAGGTGACCGGCATCAGACGAAGTCGGTATAAAGGTGCGGTTCCAGACGCCTGCCTTCCAGTTCTTTCCCGCCGTCAGCTCGTGCAGCAGCCTCGCAGTGGAGTTCATATCGCTCAGTCCTGTTACTTCATCGGTTTTTCCGAAAAGTTTCGGTATTTGTATTTTCTATTGTCAGGTGGCAATCAATATATGCGTCCCCTTCAAAAATAAAATTACCTTTCGTGCGGCGCCTAACTGCCTCACAAAGACGGTCACTCCCTCTGCCTTTTCTGTTTAGGCCCTGACCACGCGGTCGACAAGTGTCCGCACTGCCTTCATTTCAACGCGGCCACCCGCAGACGACACCAGCAGTCTCTCGAAGCCCATCTCCTCAAGAAGAAGATGTCCGCGATGGAGAAGGAGTTGAAGAAACTTCGGCAGGCATCGACCTCCCCTGAAGGGCACAAGAAGCGGGACAAGGAAAGGCACCAGGAGAAGGCCTTCTCCTCTGCGACTCCAGCCGGAGTCATGGGCAAGGTAACATCCCCTCCAGGGGATCGCCCGATGGCAGCCTCCAAGGTTTTGGAGGAGGCATCGGCCCGCCCGTCGGGTTCGCTTTTGAGCCCGCTGGGCGCCTCCAGGCAAAAGGAGGCATTAGCCCCCAGTACCACTGCAGGCTTGCAGCCTACTGGTGCGGGCGCCTCCCATAAGCCGGACGCCGGCTCCTCCGACGTCCGCCGAGAACGCAAGACGCCCGACCCTTCGGGCGGCGTGACGGTCAGAGTTCCCTGACCGGCCTTCCCATCCTTCTTGGCCCGCCTGACGAGGGACCCCCAGTCGGACACTGGCCTCCCGACGTCTCGGCCGGGCCTCAGAGACTATGGCAGACCCTGCTCTGCCTGTCATCCCAGGCTCCCCGCAGCTTTCGCTGCCGTCCGGGGAGCCCGAGTCCCCCCTGCCTGAACCTGGGGACTTTTCCCCTCCTTCCCCGGGCGAGGTTCGGGATGCTGCTCCGCCGTCTGATCCCCTGCCTACAGAGCCATGTCTGATGCCGGCCTCCCAGACGCCGGCGCCGATGCCAGTTCCGACGTCGGCCCCTCCAACGCCGGCGGGGGATATAACTCTCCCATCGGGCCCTCTCCTCCATGGGCCTATCACGGTTGATCCGCCCGTGGAGTTGCCTACTGGGCCGTCTGCTTAGGCAGCTCCTCAGGTACCTGGGTATCCGCCGTCTTATCCGACGCCGGCTTACCCGGGTCCTCAGTATCCTGCGTTGCAGTATCCGGCGCCGACTCCACCGACGCCGCAGTACCCAGCTCTGGTATTCCTGCAGCCAGGTTACAGATACTTTCCTTACGGATTTCATCCGTACAACTATCCTCCTCCTCCTCCTTCACTGCCCTCTAGGCCGGCGGTGGATCTCCAGGAGATTCTGGTCTCCTGGTGGGCTGAGGCCAGGGCTAGCTCACCAAGGAAGTCGAGAGCCGTCTTTCGGCGACGGTGCCACCTCTGGCTCCCGTACGCCCCAGACGGCACACTCCCTCTCCACCTCTGGACTCCCGGGCTCTGCCCTCGGGATCCCGAGAGGGGCAGGATACGCGTCCAGGGATCCTCCCAAAGGAACCCGTTCCCCCCCTAGACAAGCTAGGAAGTCCTTCTCTGCTTCAAATTCCTCTTCTTCCTCTCTCTCGGACTCCTCGGATTCCTCCGAGGGTTGCTCCGAGAAAGACAACGAGCCTCGCTCTCCATCCAAGCCCTGGCCGAGCACTCCTCCGAAGTCTCCTCCGGAGGATCCTTCCTTCACGGAGTTGCTCAGGAAGATCCAGGAAGTACATCAGTGGCGTTCCTTAGAACCAGATCCTCAGCGGGTTAAACTGGCCGAACATCTGGACTTGCCCTTCATGGCCCCTACTCTAGTGCCACCCTGGATCGAGCCTCACACCCACCTTGTTTCCACCATTTGGAAACAACCGTTGGCTTTAGCCCCACTTCCACGGAAGTCCAACAGGCTATACCAGGCTCCTGAGGGTGTAGACTTTTTAGACTCTCACCCCCGTGCAGACTCGGTTGTAATTAGCGCCACTCACGGCCGGGCAGCACATCCAAAACATTTGAGCTCGTCTCCCCCGGATAAGGAATCTCGCCTTCTGGATCAGTATGGAAGGAAGATTTACACTTCTTCCACACTGGGAATTAGGGCCCTTAATTATGTAGCTCATATGGGGGATTACCAGAAAGCTGTCCTTATCCAGGCGGAATCCAAGATTGACTCCTTGCCTGACTCCCAAGTCAAGCAGGAGTTAGCCGACCTGGTCCGTTCTGCTCGTTCGGCCAGTCGTCACATTCTGAGGATGACCTACAATGCAGTGGACACCGCAGGATGGAGCTCTGCATTCGCCATAGGTCTTCGGCGTCCCGCATGGCTCCATGTGTCAGGTCTGGTCCCGGAGGTGCAGTCATCAATCCAGGAGGCACCTTTCAGAGGTTCTGTGCTTTTCGGTGGTGATGTCAAGGACATCATCACTGACTTGCAGGAGAAGGGGACGGCCCTTAAATCTGTTGACTCCATGTACCGTCCCCATCCCCACAGCGCCGTCCCTTTCACAGACGCAGCCGGCATCAAGCGAAACCTCAGGGAAGGCGGGCCACTAAACGTCGGGCCCCCACAGCTGCCAGGTCCCGCGCCCAAAAGCAGCGGGTGCCCCAGCTGCGGCGCTGCCTACACCACCTGACTCTTCCCTCTCCCATCGCCTCGGACTCCCCGGAGTAACCGATGGGAGGGAGATTCTCCTCCACCTTCCGGATTGGGAGAGGATAACATCGGATTCATGGGTGCTTCAGATCATAGCAGAGGGGCACTCCATAGAGTTTCTGCAGAAACCTCCACATCACCCCTCTCTGATCTCCTCTTACTCAAGGGACCATCTTCCTTTGGTCAAGGAAGAAATTTCTGCTCTCCTCGTGAAGCAGGCCATAGAACCCGTCCCCCCTCATCTTTTCGGGATGGGTTGTTATTCCCATTTCTTCCTTGTTCCAAAGAAGACGGGAGATCTCAGACCCATTCTCAATCTCAGCTCCCTGAACCTATATGTGGAATACAAGAGGTTCAGGATGCTCTCCCTTCAAACCCTCTTGCCCCTGCTTCGGCCGGGCCAATAGCTTTGTGCCCTGGATATGCAGGATGCCTACCTGCACATCCCCATTCACCCTTCGCACCAGTACATGAGGTTTCGTTCAAGGGGACCATACCAATTCGGGCACTCCTTTTGGTCTTTCCTTGGCTCCCGAGTCTTTACCAAATGCCTGGTGGTGGTAATGGCCCACCTGCGTACTTTGGGAGTTCAGGTTTTTCCCTACCTGGACAACTGGCTCCTGGTGGCCCCATCCAGGGAGGAACTCCTGCATTTTCTCTCCCTCACCCAGCAGGTTTTTGCTGGCCTGGGTATTACCATCAACCATTCCAAGTCTCACCTGGATCCTTCCCAGAGACTTCAGTTCATCGGGGCAGTCCTCGATACCACAAGGTGCAGGGCCTTCCTGCCTCCGGACAGGGGGGGCCTCCCTCCAGTCCCAGATCTCTCTTCTATCGGAACACAGGAGGGTTCTGGAGAGATCGGTGCTCCGTCTCTTGGGGCTTATGACGGCTGCCATCCCGACGGTCCCGCACGTGCGCCTCCACATGAGGATCTCTCAGTGGACTCTCCGCTCTCAGTGGGAGCAACTCGTAGACGACCTAGATCATCTGGTACTGATCTCCTCGCCGATGATAAGAGACCTGCAATGGTGGATGGTCCCAGAGAACCAATTCCGGGGGGTCCCCTTTTTCATCCTCCCCCCATTCAGACTCTTACAACGGATGCTTCAGGCGAAGGTTGGGGAGCCCATCTGGGTCCTCACCGAACCCAGAGCCTATGGTCAAAATTGGAGTTAGCTCTCCACATCAATGTGCTTGAGCTTCGAGCAGTGCTGTATGCTCTCCAGGCCCTTCACCAATACATCCTTCCCGGTCACCTAGCCGTCCAAACAGACAACATGTGTGTGGTCTGGTACATCAACAAGCAGGGAGGGACTCGGTCCTACCCGCTGTGCAGGGAAGCGATGAGGGTTTGGGAATGGGCAACTCTTCACAACCTTCACCTCACGGCGATCCATGTTCCAGGAGTCGACAATATCCTGGCAGACAGGTTTAGTCATTCTTCGGCTCTGCCACACAAGTGGGAACTGGACCAAAAAGTTCTAAAAAGCATCTTCCAGATTTGGGGGACTCCACAGATAGACCTGTTCGCCTCCTCCCAAAATGCAAAGCTTCCAACCTATTGCTCGCTCACTCTACAGCGAGGCGCTTTCTGGAGCGACGCTCTGTCTCTAAACTGGAAGGGCAGATTCGTCTATGCTTTTTCCCCCAATTCCTCTGGTCCCTCATGTGTTGCAGAAACTGGCTTTGGAAGGAGCGAGAATGATTCTGATCGCTCTTTTCTGGCCCAGGCAAATCTGGTTCTCTCTTCTACAACAATACTCAGAGGTTCCTCCTCTTCCTCTTCCTTTATCTCGAGGATTGCTGACCCAGGATCAGGGGACTCTGGTCCATCCAGGACTCAAGTCTCTTCAACTTCATGCATGGCTCCTGCAGACCTAGCCCAATCTCGCTTTGGCATCTCCCCTAAGGTGGCCGAGATTCTGGTGGAGGCTAGAAAACCCTCCACTAGGTCCACCTACGCCATGAAATGGAAAAGGTTTTCCATTTGGGCTGCTTCCAAGAATGTGGAGCCCTTCTCCTGTCCTGTAGCCATTCTGCTTGATTACCTGCGTCATCTTTTCGACCTGGGTCTCAGTCACTCCTCTCTGAAAGTCCATATGGTGGCTATTTCAGCCTATCATGTTCCTTTCGCTGATAAGGCATTTGCCCAACTGGAGGTATCCAAGACCTTTCTCAGAGGGGTCCTTCACCTCAGACCCCCTGTGCGGACTCCTGCTCCCCCCGTGACTTGAATTTTGTTCTCGAGAAACTTACCCTTCCCCCTTTTGAGCCTGCAGCTTCCGCAGACTTGAAGTTCTTATCGTGGAAGACGCTCTTCTTGGTGGCCATTACTTCTGCTCGCAGAATTTCCGAGCTCCAGGCCCTTATGTGCAAAATCCCTTATCTGATCTTTCGCATAGAAAGAGTAGCTCTTCGCACAAATCCTAAGTTTCTCCCAAAAGTGGTAGCAGAGTCTACTTTAAATCAGTCTATTGAATTACCTGCCTTTTTCATGCAGTATTCCAACCAAGGAGAATACTTACTCCATACCATGGATGTCCACAAGATTCTGAGATACTACACCGATAGGACGAAGAATCTTAGAAAGACTGATCAGTTGTTCGTCTCTTTTGCTCCCAAAAGGGAAGGCAATGCTGTCTCCAAACAATGCCTATCAAAGTGGTTGGCTCTTTGCATCATTTTCTGTTATGACAAATACAACAAGACCCTCCCGGGTCAAGTCAGAGGCCACTCTACACGAGGAGTAGCAGCCTCTGTGGCTTGTTTTAAGAATGTGTCTGCAGCAGACATCTGTGCTGCCTCCACTTGGACTTCCGTCCATACTTTTACTAAACATTACAGTTTGGACATTGCCTCTCGCCGTAGAGCAGGCTTCGGGTTGGCAGTCTTGCAAGGCCTTCTATCCTGAGGTTTGCAAGGTTGTTTGCTACTTTTTGGAGTAGTTCCTCCTCCCGGTGCCTTTTTATTTGTTCCAGACTGTTTGGGATTCTGTCCTATATGTAATTACCTACTGCAAGAGCCCTCTTGAAGTAAGATAGTACAGTTACGTAAGAACTTACCGTAACAGTAGATCTTGAGAGGCTCTGCAGTAGTATCCATCCCTCCATCCCCTAGGCTTTTTCAGCTCCTTTTCCATCGAGGGAAATATCTGCTCTCTCTCGTCCAGGCCTTCCGGGCCTGTGGCGGGAAAGAACTGGAAAGGTAGGCGTCTGGGACACGCCTTTATACGCTGTCTGGCGGTCACCTGACATGGGGACAGTCCCGCGAGGACTGCTATGCTGAAATTTTTCCGTGGAGTCCTGCCGCCTGCCGGCGTCAGTCCTATATGTAATTACCTACTGCAAGAGCCTCTCTCGAAGATCTACTGTTACGGTAAGTTCTTACGTAACTGTACTTTTAGAAGGGTTAATGGTAGTAGGGATGTTTATTTTATTTATTTAGTTAGTTTTTGTTAACCGAGAAAGGAGGACTAGACAATTCTGCCTATTTTAAGCCTCGTCCTGGGGGAGGGGGGATACAGGTGGATGCCAACTGACATTGAACCAGATTAAGCTGTTCGTGGTATTTTTAGTGAATGTTACATTATCATGGTTTCATGTTCTACCACAGCATTGGAAGTCATGGTACTGATACTCTTAAGTAATTTCCGAACTACAGTAACAGTGTTTCATGGTATTCAGTACCAAGTTTTTTGATCCAGATACAGTACTTGTAAATTCCACCTGATGCAGTGTCCACCCTCCTTCCAGTGTAGACCCAGTCCCAAATTCCACAGCCCACAGCTTGGAATGACTGATGTAATACAGGCGTTATAGATAATAATCATAATATTACCTTTTATTGTAATCGTACTGTGGCATCCCTAGTGGATTATGCCACTACAAACCTTTCTGTAACAGTATGCTGGTAGTGCAAGTCAGAATCCAGGGACTGGAACAGTGTCTTGGCAGTGCTGTAAAATCCTCCTACCCGCCAGCACACATATATAAACACACACACACACACACAGTTGTATAAAGGTTTGGAAGCCCACGTTGTCCAAGGTTCTCATTTAGATTTAACAGCCAGCTGTGATATTTTTTTCCAATTAAAAGTTTTATTATAGGGGACCAGTCAGTACTAAGAGCCCGTACCCAAGTGTGG
This sequence comes from Neoceratodus forsteri, assembly GCA_016271365.2. NCBI lineage: Eukaryota > Metazoa > Chordata > Ceratodontiformes > Ceratodontidae > Neoceratodus > Neoceratodus forsteri. The sequence continues at coordinate 252,529,320 of JADMNL010000028.1, read as the reverse complement.
GGCTGGTTCCAGTTTTCAGTTTGTGTGCAAAAGTGTGTGTTTGGTTTTACCTGCTGTTTACTACAGTTTAGTAGATTGTACCAGACTGATTCTTTTGATTTTCATGCTGACATTTTCTGTTAACTACAAATCCCAGAATCCACTGCAGCTGTCATCAGAGGAGGGCTGCAGCAGTAGCAGAGTCAGTAGTCTCCAGTGCATGTTAAGAGTTTTTTTAAGATCTGATCAGATGTTTGCCAGTCCCACTGTTATTCTGGAGTTACGTACGGTCCTCTGGAACTGTACTTAGCCCAGGGAGGACAGCCAAACCAGCAAACAAAAGTTCAGAGCTTGTAAAATCTCTTAACATGCACTGCAAGATATTGAATCTCTTGGAAAATACAGGTGCTATTTATTAAAATGCATACACACAGATGGACTATGTGTATGTACTTTAATGAAAGACACTTGCATTTTCTAGTTATGCTTTTTGCTGATTTTTGGGTTTGGATTCATGGACTTGCTGCAAACACCATCTGCACTGCATTAAAAAGTTAGTGAGTGCACCCGCTTTTGGAGAAGATATTTAATCTCCTGTACTACTGCAGCCCTGCTCTGATGTCAGCCACAGTGAATTTTGGCATTTATAGTTACAGATGTCAGCTTGCAAGTCAGCAGCAAGTCTGATACAATCTACTATACTAATAATAAAAAAATTGAAAAAAAGGTTTCCCGCATTAGTGTACAGAAGTGAGTTATAAAGGATGGCCCCAGTCACAGGACTCTAGAATATCACTGTGACATTTAACAGCATCTGAAGGTTCACACACTGGGATGTGACAAAAATGCACAGCACTGTATGCTACGCAGTGGCTTCGGCCTCCTCCCTCCGGAAGAAGAGTCATGGCTTAAAGTGATTTACCTTCATATATAAATGTGCACGTGGTTTCTACTCAGCATATCTCAGCAATCTGCTGACCAAGCCTTCTTAGCCCTACTCTTGGCAATCACAGTGCAGCAGCCTACAACACATACCAAGAGCTTGGTAATCCATAGGGATCAAAGCCTTCACTGTGGCTGCACCTGCTACCTGGAATTAGAGACGGGTGAAATTGACAAATTTTGTTCCATGAAAAATTTCACGGAAGCAAAATTCCACCCTAATGTAAACTGAATTTCACCATGAAATGCAAAATTCTGCCCAATAACGGCGGAATTTCGCCCGCAAAATGCAAAGTTATGCTCACCAATTAAATTTTTTTAAATGTTTGATGTGAAGGTGGAACCCGGGAGGAGTCACTGGCTACAGTGAATATAATGCTGCAACAGTTGTGCCACTCAGTGCAGGTCTTTTGCAAAAAGCTTGACTCAGAATAAGATTGAAAACATGGTATTGAAACGAGTGGACATTACAGATTGGACAGATAGTAAAATGAGTCACGTTTTAAACTGTCTGAAACAAGCTGTGCCAGCAGTGGAGAGTCTAGTAAGCAAGAATGCCCTGCTGTGTCTGAGCATGGAGAATATAAAAAACCTACAGAGGGCCATTAACATTTGCATATGAGGTCTCCCTGAACAGGCAGAAAGTGAGGACCTTGTTAATTACAAATAACTACAAAACTTCAGCTAGGCTAGGCAAGTCACCTTCTGCTTCTGACTTTCCCACCAGTGGAATACCCCCCCCCCCACACACACACACACTCCTTCCTCATCTTGTTCCCTTAATGTCCAGCTGCATGAGCTCACTTCCCACTGTTCCTGTAATTAATTTATCCCCTTCTGTGTGCCCCTCAACTGCTTTTCTGTTGCTTTTCCCCTATGCTTAATGTTGCACTCCTTGCCAGTATCTGTGTACCCCACGAGCCCTCCTGAAGCCTGTTACAGTTTAATGTTGTTGAAGTTGTGTGTTAATGTATCGTTTGGTTTTACTTTTGTTGTACTTGTATCACTGTATTTAATTTTTTTTATAAATATCCCTGGTGGTCTAGTGGCCCCCCCCAACCCCAGCAAGTACTGTCCCACCCCGCCCCCTCACCCCAAACAGAGCAGGCCACTGGCTCGGCTCTCTGCTCTCCTTCATGACTGGCAGCCTGCTCAAATGTGAATTAATGAATAAATGGGCGCGTGCGCTCATTCATTAAAATTTCAGTGAGCTGCTGGCCGTGGAGGGCTGTGCCGGTGGCCCGCTCTGTTTCGGGATGGGGAGGGAGGTGTGGACCACTAGCTGCTGGGGTGGGGTGCCACTAGACCACCAGGTAATGTAAAAACATACTGGGGAAGGGGCTCTGTTGGGGATAGGGAGGAGTGGGGTTCACTAGACCACCAGGGATAATATATATGGGAAATTGATGGGTTGGGCATTACTGAGGGTTGTTTGGGTTGGGGGGACTACAAGCATAAGATGGTGGGGGCAAACCACTAGCCACCAGAGAAGGACATGGTTGGGAAGGGAACTTGTTTAAAGTGTTTTTTAATTGTTTTCAGGCAGATTCTTCCATGGAATTATGGCATTTCACTCCCGCAAAATATTTCGTGGAACGCTCCAATTTCGTGAAATATTTCACATGGCCAAATTGCCGATTTTGTGGGAATTTCGACCGCAAAATTTTCTTCGGCCCGTCTCTACCTGGAATTTCCCAAACAACATCAAGGACTCTCCAACCATTTAGGCCTTCAAATGAGTAATGTTGATTCACTTACATATTCCCGACACTTGACTTCCAGTGACGTCAGTGTCCAGGATGGTGGCTTGATCTCGATCAGGAGAGTCCCCGGCGAATCTGATTTAATCCTCCCAAAAAGAATCTCCCAAATCTGGAAAAAGAGCAGAATTATAAATTAAAATTGCCCCTCGAATGCGCAGTAGTCGAAAGTACAGTCGCAATACCCCCAGTGGTAATAGAATGCCGCAAACTAAACCAAGGCCGCGCTATACTAGTCCGGCAGCCTCACAGGCCTCCACATATTCAGCCAGGTCGAGCGACAAAGGCGAGGATGGCAGCTGTGACACAGGCCCAGGTAAGGGGGATACCCTGCCATTATGAAAATGCTGCACAAAATAGATGGAAAGATCACAGGGATACAAAAAGACATCAAAAAACTAGAGCAATGAACAACTTCTGTGGAATCACATATGGAGAGTATCCAGACAGAACACATGGCAATGGGTTATCCCCTGTGCTATCTATACAAAAGAGAATGAGAACTATCAGCAACGGCAGATGACGCGGAGGCTCGTTCCAGAAGAAATAACATAAAGAGTATTTGGAATCCTTGAAGGGTCACAGCAAGAGGACATGCCCAGATTCCTAAAGTGCTAGTTGCAGAAGGAGTTAGAGTTATCGGCAGATTCAGAGCTGGACATCGAGCGGGTGAATCGTGCTATTGCTCCCAAACCAAAACCAGGAGCATCAGCGCGTTCGATCGTCATTAAATTCCTCAGCTTCCCCATAAAAGAAAAGACTTTATGGCTTGCCTGGGGTAAGAGGGACTTAAACTTTGAGGGCCAGAAAGTGTACGTAGATTAGGATTACCCCCACAGCTCTTAGCCAAGAGGAAAAAGGTCCTTCAAGTCGTGAAACAGCTTAGAGAAAAAGGTTTAAAGGCACAGGTTCGCTACCCAGCACGGCTCTGGATTCAAGATGGGAGCACCACTAAACCATTCGACTCACTCTTTAACTGCTGCATCCTTCCTGAAGAATGCTAACATCCAGCTGACAGATTTACAAGAAGAGTTGGCTGAAGCAGAAATCGTGGAGTTATTACGGGGCGTGGCATCATCCAAAAAGGCCAGAGGAAGACAACGAGCTCAAGGAATTCTACCCCTGCACTCAGATCTAATTGCATGGCTGAAAAAAAACCTCAACTACCTGATTGGAAAAGCATAACTCAACTTGATTGAACTTAATTCTGGTTTTCGGCAGTAGCTGAAGATGAAGGACAACCGGAGACTGGAGGGGTAAGTTGTGTTTTTGTTTCCCCTCGGACTCCTGGTCCTCTTGGTAACCCAACGATCCATGGGGCAAACCTCATGTGCAGGGGCTACTTTGCTACTTTGGAATGGAGTACTACGAGAAAAGAGTGGCACAGAGCCGAGCGTACATTATCACCTTTCTTTTGTTTATATGCAATTTACTTTCCGCATTATGCATATGGCTCAGAAAGTGAGCAGAAACGCCCTCTAGTGGTAACTTTTATTTAAGTCCCAAACTAGGAAGAGAGAGGGGAGAATTCATGTAACTGAACTATCTAATGGACAAAAGAGACTTCAAAATCTCCTCCCTCAGATTTTAAATGGGGGCCAATGGACATAAGCCCAGAAGACTAGCGGGGCATAATGGTTGTATTTGTTTTATACTTGTTCTCCCTTTGGGCTGAAGCTAAGCCTGACAAGAGTTATGTTTTTTCTTGTTTTTTTCTATTTGTGCTCAAATTATGGTAGGAAGCTCGCTGTGGGAATGACAGGCTTGAATATGGGTATTTGGGAGTGCGCTATAGTGAGTGAAACACAAACCTCACATTATCCCTAAAATAAATCCAAATAGGAGTTTTTTCCTTTATTAAACAGATTCAAACCATTAATTTAGCCGTGGGCAACCCACTTTGGAGCCCAGGAGTCCAAGGCAGAAGGAGGAGTAGTGTGGTCATTGGCATACACTCTAAGCCCCATTTCACGGGGTGTACCTTCCCACGCTACACTGAGAAAGGGGCACCATCAAACGCCCCAGGGGAACGTTTGTTCTCCAACACGAAAGTTCTTTGGTCTCTCTGCACTGTTTTTTTTGTTTTGTTTGTTTTTTGTAGACTTTATTTCTGCACCCTTACCACATTGGCCTCTCTCCAGTGTGGTCCCTCGATAACTGTCTGCTCCCGTCCTCCTGTAGCCTGTCCACTCCTCCTGGATGGTTCCTCTCTTTTGCCGTGTCACCAGCCCCCCGGGCTATGTCCCCCAGGAGCAAGGACCGCCACTACTTCACGACACTCTATCTACAGTGTCAGGCAGAACCGATGAGAGGGAGACAGAAGGGCTTCAAGGCCCGGAATTGGACATGGTGCCGGCACACTAGACTCGCCTTCGCCTACCAATGGGAAGGGTTTTTTTCCTTGTCCCCCCCCCCCATTTGCCTGGACATGTAATGCATTCCAGCGTGATGCATGAGCGCTCATGCCCACAGGAGCATCACCGGGGCTCGAAGACCACTCGCCTTCTCCAGAGAGGGAGGGGGGATGCAACCCTGTGCTTGGCTGCCCTCAGGCAGAGGCCTGAGGTGCAGCAGGCACCCTGCTGGAAGGAGGGAGGTATGTGGGTGGAGGTTTGCACAAAATTCCACCTTAATACTCATATGGGGATAGACACTCCCATCAGAGCTTGCCTGGATTTCTTTCCACTTAAACTAATGGGAGGATTAACTAGATGGATTAAAAAAGGAATCTTTCAACCATAGGGCAATTCTGGGATGGCAGAAGGTTAAAATCCTTTACCCAAATGAATCAGGAATTCCAATTCTCTCCAGAGGATTTTTTTCGATTCCTACAATATAGGCACTATTTACTAAAACCCCAGAGGGAGGCCCAGTTACACAAGGATCCCAACCCTCTTAAACAACTATTGCTAGAGCTAGCAAGGGCTGGAAGTACCAAAGGAGTGGTCTGATCTCAGAGTTATCAGTTCTTAACAGGACTAAAAACAGACAAGGTAAAACACATTAAAGACAGATGGCAGGCAGAGATTCAGATGGAGATATCAGAGGAGAAGTGGGGGAAAATATGGTTGGGAATTTATGAGACGATGGCCTCTCCTTTATGGAGGGACTTTTGGTGGAGGGTGGCCATCAGGCACTTCCACACACCAGTCATCAGAAAACATCTAGGAGCCAATTATTCTGACACTCGTTGGAAGGGTTGCCAAGAACTGGATACTCATACTCACATTTTTTGGTTGTGTCCATTGATAAAGGAATATTGGGAAAAGGTGAAGGAGGAGGTTGAGGACATATTTGCAGTCTCAATCCCACTTGAATTACAATTTTGGATTTTGGGTCTGACCCCACCAGGAATAAACTCTAAATCCCAGAAATACTTATATCGTGGTAGCTGTAGCTATCAAAGCAGTAACACAAAATTGGCATACCCCCACAACCCACAGTAGAATCCTGGATCCTAGTTAAGCAATTGTAACCGTATATTAATCACGGAAAAGTTGACGGCACAAATTCGGCTACAGAAGGAAAAATTTACTAGCAGATGAATGCCGTTCTTTCATTATTTAGCTGACAGACAGGGAAAAGACATCATTGATATTTTAGCCAAACAGGACCAGTAATGGTCACAGGGAATTATAAAGGCTGAATTTGCGCTCCCCCTCTTTTGTTCCCGGCCCTTCTTCACACCTCGCTTCCATACTTAGCAGGGCTTAAGTTCCCTGCCCTAAGAAGTGAAGTCGAGAAAATAGATTTCCCAGGTTGACGTAGTGTGTTTTCGTTTAAGTTGTGTTTGTCTAGGTCTGTCTGTTTTATAGGATTTTGTAAATAATTGATGCCATTTTTGCCACAGAAATAAGGAATATCAATTTGTTTAATGAGGCCAAATGGCAAAGGTGGGATCTAAAAGTCAATGTGGTTGATGTATTGTCTTATTTAAGTTCAGGTAAAATGTGCGTGAGGCTGCTCTATGGATTCCTGCCACACGCACTCAAATGGGGGACAGAGATTTCACCGTGTGTGCCCCCAGACTATGGAATTCACTTCCTGCCCAGGTTCACACCTCCCCCTCCCAGGCTTGCCTCCGATCCTCCCTATGGAGACACTTGAAGCTCTTATCTGTGTGGTTGTCCCAAGCCTCCGTAATCTCACCTGGCCCCCTGCACCAAACATCCCTCTTTATGCTCCTTATGTTCTGCCTGTCTGCATGGATTCAGTTACACACCCTAGCTATGGGGTACTGCTCTTATGGTGCCACCCACCCCCTTTCTGGGGACTGTTTAGAATTTTGTATATAATGGACTCTCTCTCTTTGTATAATGACTTGTATATAATGCGCTGCTGCTCGCTGCTCTGGTGTTTCGATGTACTTGTTATGACCTTTGTTCCTACTGATGTTATGTTGCTGTTTTTTCTATGTAACAGCCTAAAATGTATCTTGTAGTACCATGTCGTATTTCCTGTACTCTCCCAGGTCGTACCTGAAAATAGGCATGTGTGTTGTCTAGTGTACCTACCTGGTTAACAAAAGCTTAATAAATAAATAAATTGTGTTTAAGTGTATGTTGTCATTAATGAAAATTCTCAATAAACTTTAATTTAAAAATATATATATATATATATATATATATTCCCTGCACTCGCCACTAGTCCTTGGCACTGACGAACACAGCATTGTTGCACACTAACGTCTCCCACTAAATGAAGACTACTACTGCCCCCTGCTTTTGTCTGTCTAGATTTTGTCTACCTACTGACACAGTATCTTTCTAATGGCTCTTAAGCAGAGACGGCCATTGTAAGTTTTTGTACATAATGTTTTGTATTATATGGTAAACTTATGTTTTTATAAGTCATGTTTAGTCATCAGCTATTTCTTTCCTGCTGCTGCTGCTGTAACTGCACACACGCACACACACACACCATTTTTAATCTTGGCACCTGCCTAGATGTTTATCCTGGAGAACAAACATTACATAGAAACAGAATTAGATGGCAGAAGGAATCCAATGGTCCATCAAGCCTGCCCTTGCTATATGACGCCACCCCACCTATTGTACTGGTGGTTTGTCTTCCACATTCCCACTCCCTCTCCCCTTAGCCCCCTGTTGCCCCTCCCCAAGACTGTAAGCCCCTTTGCCCTGTCCCAGCTGTGTTCAAACCCATTTAGTGTGCCTTCCCCTACCACTTCCACCAGCAGTCTGTTCCACGGCTCCACTGCCCTCTCCATGAAGTGAAACTTCTTCGCACCACTCCTGTACTTGCCCCCCACCAGTGTTCAATCATGCCCACTTGTGACTTCGTCCCTATTTCTAACAAACAGGTTCATACTATTCACCCTGTTGGTTATACCCCTCAGAAATGTATGTTTCTGCCATGTCCCCCCCCTTACACCTGGCCTTCACGTATATATTCGGACCACCACCCATTTCTTGTAGGGTCGGTCTTGCTAGCCCTGGATCATTTTGAGGATCCTTCTGTGCACCAGCTGCAGTCCGTGTCCTTTCTCAGATGAGGCCTCCAGAACTGAGAGCAGTACTCCAGATGAGACCTCACCAGAGATCTGTAAAGGGGCACAATGTTTGTTTGTAAAATTTTATTTTTATACAGGAATACATTTGTTGGGACATCAGTCCCGTTTTCAACAAAGTCCTGGTAATAAATAACATACAATTATACAAGACATCACTTCACAGTACATTTAAATTTTTTACTTAAAACAGGTACATGGTGATTGCAAATATGCCCTTAATTTTTTATTGAATATGGATGAGTTTGTAATTACCTTCAATCTATGGGGCAATTTATTCCAATAATAAGCTACTGTATTCTGGAGCATTTCATTTCCATACCTATTCTGAGATCTAGTCATGGGGATTTCTTTACCAAAGGATCTTGTCTGCATAGTTAATATCCTATCATCTTTAAATATAATATGGTCAACCAAACAATGCCTAGGTTCATCTTTCAAAATTTGATAACACTGTTTATACCAAATATAGACCCTTCTCTGTTTTGGGTCTAACCAATTTAATTTTTCATATAAATCACAATGATGCACACCATGCCTACTTCTTGTTATAAATTTACTCATTTTATAATAAACCTGTTTTACTTTATTTAATACTGTAGTGCCAGAATGCATATATAATATGGACCCATATTCTAAAACTGGGATTAATAGCTGCCCAACCACTTTCTCCGTTAACTTCTTTGTCAGGCTCCCTGCTAGTCTTCTTAATACCCCTAATTTTTGAATTACCTTTCTCACTTGTATACTAACATGTTCTGAATACTGTAAACCACAATCAATCTGTACCCCCAGATATCTATAAGTATCAACTACTGTAATCTGTTTATTCCCTGCCAAATTAATATTGAGTTCAAATTTCCCTCTATTTTTCAAACCTCCAAATACCATACTTTGAGGTTTTTTTTGGATTCAATAACAGACCATGGTTATTAAACCAGGTCTGTAATAAATTTATATCCTGTTCACTTCACTTTTATCAAAAAACCCTCCCTTCATACCCCAACATCCTCAACGTTTTACTTTGTGCTTTGTAACTGAATCTTTTGCTTGAGGGAGTCACTGATGACGATCTCCAGATCTCTCTCTGTAGTGAGTGGCCAGCTTAATGCCACCCATCCAGTATCCTGTGCATGGGTTCCATTTTCCTGGGTGCATTACCTCTCATTTCTTGGCATTGAATCTCAACTGCCAGATCTTAGACCACCTCTCCATCTTTTCTACATCCATTTGGAGCTCCCTCACTCCTTCATTGTCTCTTCTGCCACATAGCTTTGTGTCGTTAGTTAAGAGACACATCTTGCCCTAGATACCGTACCCAATAGGACAGGTCCAGGACCGACCCCTGCGGCACCCTACTTGTGATCCCTCTGTCCCATGACTTGGCCTCTTTCACTGCTACCTTCCATTACCTCCCTCCTAGCCAGATCTTCTTTGAGGATATCTCCTGCATCAGGTCACACCTGTGGAACTATAGCTGCCAGGCAGTAGGACCAGACAGAAACCTTTTAGCTAGGAGTCTAGCAGGGGCTGCCCACGATGACATCACTTAAACATGGCCCTGTGCTCTCCTCAGTTCTTTTCCCGCCATTGATTATTGCATGTCGGACTCTTCAGAGATACCACTGCTTCAGTCAACCACCAAAATCTACCAACTTCTCCCTGTATTATTTTTCTCACCCTAGTTACCCATCACTACTTTTTAAAGTGATTTTCATCACCGTTTATGTCAACCGACCCCAAGAAACTCTTCAGATACTGTGGGTGCAGTAAAAAGATCTACGACAAGGACAACCATGACGCCTGCGTCCGCTGTCTCGGTGAGGCCCATGATGTTAAGGCCTACGAGATCTGCCATGGCTTCAACAAGGCTACCCGGTGGTGCTGTCTGAAAGCCCTAGAGTCCTTCCTTCTGGAACAGAAGGTAGCCAGAGTGGAGAGGGGGCTGCAGGCAGAAACCTCCTCCATGTCACCGGATCCGTCCATTGGCTCTCATTCCTCCAAGGCCTGGGACAAATCAGCTGGAAAGCACAAGCACCAGGACAGAGACAGAAGCAAGGAAAAATCCTCCCTGGTAAGCTCTCGGTCGCCGCTTTGAGCACTGACTGCTGCAGCATCGTCATCCTCTTCAGCGGCGATCTCTCCTGCCGTGCACACCCTCACCTCCACAGGGTCGGCACTGGCAGTGATTCCTGCTGGACCTTCCATGGCTAGTGATGGCTCATCAATATCAGGCCTTTTAATGCTCCCACTGATGCTGCAACCCCTGCTGCTTAGACCCCTGTTCTCTCAGGGGCATCAGGCAGTGGGTTCTGCTGGACCTGCTTCGGCCAGTGATGGCCAGTTGATGTTGGGGCTCCTGCCTTCCCCATCGATGCCTCAGGCCATCCTGTTAATGCCGGGAATCCAGCCTCCCCCATCGATACCACAAGGTGCTCTGGCGATGCCGACACCTGTCAACATTCAGACCATGTTCTCCTCCTTTATGGAGGTTCTTCAGCTCCTTATTCCATCTCCGGGCCCAGCAACACCAGGGCTGACTAGGCTGGCCCCCGCAGCTCCACCTACCATGTCGACATGCCCTACTCATTCCAGGGCGTCAGCATCTTCATTGCCTTCTCTCCACCACTTGGAGCCCATCGACAAGGATCAGGAGTATGTTCCTGACCTCATCCCACAAGAGGAGGAATAGGAGGAGGAGGAGGAGGAGGAGGAAGATGGGGATAGGAGTTCATCTAGGTCTTCCTCCACTGTTTCCTCAGGGAGAGGACCTTACCAGATACACTCCGAGGTCCCTTCCTGATGACCCCTCCTTCATCTCAGTGATGAAGCAGTTGCAAATAGCTATGAGTTTTGATGCTGAGGAGCAGGTCATTACCAGGAGAAACCTGGTTAAATTTCTGGAACCTCCAGATTCACCTCCTTTGATTAGTCCTCCTCTGCTGGCTGCCTTGGTGGATGCCACCATGGCTACATGGTACATGCTGAGTATAATTCTTGCTATGCTCCAGAAAGCAGATAAACTGTACCAGGCTCCCTCAGGGACACCTTTTTTCACTGGGCCACCCAGCACCTCAGTTCTCTTCCTCCAGACAAGGAGTCAAGGGAACTGGATGTTAATGGGCAAGTGGGCATTTGCCTCTGCTATTCTGGATCTCAGGATAGACAGCTACCAGGCCCATATGGTAAAATTCAGGAACACTCTCTGGAAAAAATGCCAGAGCAGCAGCTCAGGCCCTTCCAGAGGGTTCCCAGAAGCAGGAGATGCTTAAGGCCCTCCGGACTGGGGCAGACATAGGGAAGCACCTCTTGAGGTCTACCTATGATATTTCAGATGCCTCAGCCAGAGCAGCCATGGCTGGTATCTGCTTCAGGAGACACTCTTGGCTTACGGTGTCTGGCTTCAATAGTGATGTCCTGCAGTCTTTTGAATCCCTCCTTCAGAGGCTATACACTCTTTTTGGCAGATGTGCAGGATATCCTGTCTGACCTGTAGGCCTCTGGAAGGACCCTGTAGTCGATCCGCTCCCTTTACCACACCCAACCAAAAAGCAGGCTGCAGGTGCCACAAATCCAAGTCAGGGGCCCGCCAGCAGGGCAAATGCTGAACAGGTGCTACCTTGCCAACCCTCTACCTCCACCATGGGAAAAACCTCTAAAGGTGGAGAAACGGCCCCGGCCACAGGCAGTGCCTCAGCATAACTCCTTGCAAGACCCACACCCTCCTGTATTCCAGGTGGTGGCAGTAGGGGATCACTTCTCCCTCCACTTGGACGGGTGGAGGGAAATCATCTCAGATGCTTGGGTCCTGCAGCTCATAGAACAACGCTACACTATGGAACTTCTAGAGTGGCCTACAGAACTCCCACTTATTCATTCAAGTTACCCTCTAGACCACAAACCAGTATTACTGGAGAAAATCCACACACTGCTGTAGAAGAGAGCCAGTTTCCTGAGATCAGAGAAACACACGGTTCTATTCCCATTTCCTTCTAGTCCCCAAATCCACAGGGGATTTGCAGCTCATCCTGGATGTGAGAAATCTGAACTTCTGTATTCAGTACAAATGGTTCCAGATGGTCACTTTGCAAGGTCTGCTGCCCCTGCTGTAAAAGGGATACTGGATTTGCTTCCTGGACATGCAGGATGCATACCTGCACATCAAGGTCTGCTCTCCTCACAGTAGGTACATTAGGTTCCTGTTTCAGGGGGAGTACTACCAGTTCAGGGTATTGCCCTTTGGCTTGTCATCTGTGCCACAGGTACTCACCAAATGCTTAGCAGCATTGGCAGCAGCCCTCAGGAGGGAGGGAGGGACTGCACATCTTCCCCTGTCTTGACAACTGGTTGCTCAAGGCGCAGCCCACAGAGCAGCTGTCTTACACCATAATGCATACCAGACAGCTGTTCCATGCTCTGGGAATCATGGTCAATCTGCCCAAGTCAGTCTTGATCCCTTGCCAGTGCCTCCAGTACATAGTAGCCATACTGGACATGGTTCAGGGATCTACCTTCCTGCCCCAGGACAGGACAGAGCACCTCATTGCAAAGGCCCAAGAGCTTTATGGCAACAGGTATGTCACAGCCAGGACATTCCTTTGGTCACTGGGCCTGATGGCTGCAGCCATTGCCATGGTTCCCCTTGCACGACTATATGTGCACATTCCCTTTTGGACATTAAGGGTCCAGTGGGATAAGTGCACCAACAATCTAGAACAAAGGGTTATAATGCCCCCTGCCAGTAAAGAAGGTGCTTCAGTAGTGGATGGAACCCAGCAATTTGCTGAGAGGGGTTCCTTTCCTGATCCCTTCCCCTCATTAGATCCTCACCATGGACGCTTCAGGGATGGGCTGAGGGGGACACACCTGGGGCCATGCCACACCCAAGGTACATGGACCTGAGTGGAGAATTCCCTCCACATAAATGCCTGTGAGATGAGGGTCATTCTATATGACCTGCAGGCCTTCCAGACATACCTGTCCTCAGGGCTTCAGCTGGTGCAGATGGACAGTATCAGTGTAGTGCACTATATAAACAAGCTAGGTGGCACCCATTCATACCCCTGTGCAGGGAAGCGATGAGGGTTTGGTATTGGGCTCTAGACCATGGTCTAGAACTGTCGGCAATCCATGTTCCAGGAGCCCAAAACGTCTTGGCAGACAGACTGAGCCGGTCACAGTCCAGAATGCATGAGTGGGAACTGCTGACCTTGATAGCAGAAGACCTGTTCGACAGGTGGGGTCATCCATAGTTGGGCCTTTTTGTGTCCCCACTCAATGCAAAACTGCCATGTTTCTGCTCCCTTGCTGCAGGGCCTGGAGTTTTCTGGTGAGATGCGTTGTCTCTCTCTCTTGGAAAGGGAGGTTCCTTTATGCCTTTCCTCCCTTCCCTCTAATTCAGAGGGTGCGGATCAAGCTTCAGATGGAAGAAACAACTCTAATTCTCGTTGCTTCCTTCTGGCCTTGTCAGATCTGGTTCCTCTTACTGTAGCAGTTGGCGGTGGAACCTCCATTATCCCTCCCCGTGCCAAGGCTAGCTATCCCAGGAGCAGGGCTCCCTGGTCCATCCGGACCTCAAGTTACTCCATCTTCATGCCTGGCTCCTGAAGATATAACTAGGACTAGATTTGGGGTAGCCCAAAAGGTGGCTGATGTCCTGGTGGCTGCTAGGAAGCCCTCCACCAGGGCAACTTATTCTGTGAAATTGAAGCACTTTACCCTGTAGGCTGCTTCCCATCACTTAGATCCTTTCACTTGTCCAGTCAATCAGATTCTGGAGTACTTGCTGTCCCTCTCAGACACTGGACTGCAAAACTCTTCCATGAAAGTGCACCTGGCTGCCATTCCTGCATTCCATGTGCCCACTGATGGCCGTACGGTGGCACAACTGGACGTGTCCTATACATTTTTGAGAGGCATCCTTAATTTGAAGCCTCCAATCTGAAATCCAGTCCCACTTTGGGATTTAAATTTTGTGTTAGAGAGACCTACTTTGGTTCCTTTCGAGCCGGCCGGAAGTTGCAAGCTGCCCTGTCATGGAAAGCATTATTTTTTGTTGCCATTACTTCTGCTCAGAGGATTACCAAGCTTCAGGCTCTGATGTGTGAGCCTTCTTATTTGGTTTTCCACAAAGACAGGGTGTCTTTGCGTACCAACCCTAAGTTCTGGCTGAAGGTGGTGTCTGAGTTTACACTGAATCAAACCATCCACCTGCCTGTTTATTTTCCAGAGCATTCCAGTCCAGGGAAAGCATTGTTCCAGATCTTAATGTACATAGAATACTCAGGTATTATGTTCACTGCACAAGGGACTGCAGGAAATCCTTGCAGCTTTTTGTTTCCTTCACCCCTGGGAAAGGGAGCATACCAGTTTCAAAACACTGCCTGTCCAAATGGTTGGTCAGCTGTATTACTTTTTGTTATAGGAAGTACGATAAGGAGCTTCCTGGGATTGTTTGTGACCATTTCACCAGTGGTATGGCCACTTCCATTGCCTGTTTCAGGAATGTGTCAGCTGCAGAAATCTGTGCTGCTGCAGCTTGGAGTATTGTCCACACTTTCACTAAGCACTACATTCTGGACATTGCCTTTAGAAGAAAGGCAGCCTTTGGCCTGGCTGTGCTTCAAGGCCTCCTTTCATCGACCTATAGCCTCCAGCCACCAAAACTGGTTCTCTGTCAGAACAGCTTGGGACCCGTTTCATAGTTGTGGCCTGATGCAAGAGGTATCCTCTAAGAAGATAGTAGTTATGTGAGAACTTACCATTACAGTAGATCTTTGAGAGACTCTCTTGCATCAGGCCATGCTGTCCCACCCTCCGTCCTCCTTAACCTCAGGACTTCTCCATTCCTGTCTCTGTCCAGGACATTCTATCTTCTGTTTCACCTTGCCTAGTGGCAGGAACCTTTTGCTCCCTATTTGGTTCCCCAAGAGGAGGCCTTCTGTGTATGGTTTCCAGCGTGGGAACTGAGGAGGGCGTGGTGCCGCCCATGTTTATATGATTGAAGACATCGGCATCTGACGTCATCGTGGGCAACCCCTAATAGACTACTAGCTAAAAAGATTTTGCGTGGTTCTAGTGCCTGGTGGCTATAGTTCCATAGGTGTAGCCAGATGCAAGAGATTCTCTGGAAGATCTACTGTTACAGTAAGTTCTTACGTAACTCTACTTTTCCTATCCACCTGACCAAATCCTGCTCCACTCCCAAGTCTTCCAACTTGCTCAGCAGCCTTCATGTGGTACTGAACTGAAGGCCTTGTTAATATCAAAGTAGAGCAAACCTACTACCTGTCCTCTATCTTTTGCCATAGTTACCCAGTTAAAACAAAACTGTATCAGGTTGGTCTGGCATGACCGTCCTGAGACAAATTCATGCTGCTTGCTGTCCTGCAGTCTGTTGTCCTCTTAAGTAGGCCACTAGACTTTCCTTGACTATGGTCTCTATCAACTTACCTACAGCAGAGTTAAGACTGACAGGCCAATAGTTGTTTATAGTTTTCTCCACCTTTTACACCCTCATCAATCCACAACTTCTTGTCTGCTTTTGCCATCCTGACCTCCTCCCGTTCCTCTTTGAGTCTGCTCAGGTAATCTTGCCATTCTTCAGCCCCCTTCCCCTTGTAGCTAATGAAGGCCCTTCTTTTTGTCCTCACAGCCCCCTGACTACCTTTGAAAACCAGATTAGCCATCTGTGCTTGTGTCCTTTGGTGACCCTCCATGCACAAGATACAGTTGCCGCCTTAAATGTCCCTTTGTTCCTACCCCACTTTTTCATTACTTATGGTACATTCTCTGGTCGTACCCTCCGATCTTTCTCTAAGTAGCTGACACATCTGAACAAAATCTGGTTTGAGATTCAGAACCACTGCCATGGAGGGGGAGATTAGTGTTCCCCACCACCAGTTCAACCACACAGTATTATGATGACTGAACCCTAGAGGTTCCCTGACTGTCACCCTGACCATCACTTCCAAATTGTTGAGTAGAAAGTTGAAAATGATGTCCTGCTGTGGGGGATCCCTGATCAGATACACCAGTAAGCAATCCTGTAAAGTATCTAGCAGACCCTGGCACCTGGTGCTTTTTGTCACAGAGATATCTCAGTCTGTGTCTGGCAAGTTTAGGACCCCCACTAGTGCTAGATCCCCTTTTGTTGCTTCCCTTCAGATTTCCTCCCTCAATTCCTAATACCCCTCTTCTTTTTGCCCTGGCAGTCTGTAGATTATCCCTAACCTAAACTTATTTCCAACAGATGAAGTCGGCTGCACCCAGATCAACTTGCCCCCCCCTTTTGATGGTCCAATCCTCTGTAGGCTCAATACCTTCACTAGGGCTACTCCCTCCCACTGTATTCTTGCCCCTGCCTGCCTCTCCTAAACAAGATGTACCCCAGAACTGACAGAACCCAGTCATTGTTTCCATTGGTCATCTCTGTCATGGCAACTAAGTCTAACTTTGCCTCTGCCACCATCGCCTTTAGCTTGCTAATCCTATTGTTCAAGCTTCTGACATTAAGGCAGACCACCACACACCCACCTTATTCTCGCTCCCCTTATCTGGTCCCCAAATCCTTCACAGATTCTGGTAAGCAGTCCACCTTCCAAGCTTGGAGAGGATAGCAGTCCTTTTAATTCTACCATTTTCTCCAGGGCTTCAGACAACATGTGACAAGAACCTGCCTTGCCAACCATGGTAAAGTGGAAAGCTCCCTGCCTCCTTCACTGCAGCTACCCCGGACAGTCATGTAGAGGTGAGTGGGAAGAACAGATGGACAATACCAGCAAAAGTCAGGTTTTAACATGTCAAATGTGGTTTTATTAATAAAAATAAAAAAATAAAAACTTAAAAAAAAACAGCAATGTGCTGTTTTAACAATACTTTTCAGGAATCACAAATTTCTTCAGCAGGAGCAAGGTACAATCCACATTCCAGATACAGGTATGAGTTACCTCTCTCAAAAGCCATGGAAGGCAAGCATGTCCTTCTCTTTCTTAGGTCAGAACACCACTGACCAGGTTATCTCTCTCTAACACGGGAGAATAGAGCTTTGTATACCCCTCTTCTCTAGTCATGTGATTCTAAGCTCCTCCCATTCTTTTAAAAATGGGAATTATCAATTTTTATATAAGTCTTGAAATAGATACAATAACATATTTAATTACCATTATGCCTAAGATTCCTAAGTTATACATTTATTATACAAAAATGTATGACAAAGACAAGAAACACATAAATACATATGAAAGGAGCTTAGCTCCACCCACTTTAGCTAGGTCATTGTCTGGCAACTACTATAAGGATGTTTGGTTGGTGGCCGACTGGCTCCTATAGGAGTCTCATTCTGCTTGTGGACAGGTAAGCCTCTGTTATATTACTGGAGACAATGAGAAGAAAAAAACTGTTGTAGTTCTGCACTTTCATGGTGGAAAATGTAACTTTTTATAGGGCTAACCTCTTTTCTTGTAAGAGTGTTAAGCCATTTTGTAACTTTTGTTGCTTACCATTTCAGATGCCGAAGAAGGAGAGAGCAAGAGCACACTTTTCTCCTCTCACTCCCCTCGGCAAGCTGAAAGTTTAGTAAACATTTTGGCATGGTTCTTTGAGGGGAAAAAAACAAAACAATGTCAGTATTAAGAAACAAAGCTGTGCTTTCTGTTGTAAGCACTATAATACTCTGACAGAGTGCACCAAAGCAGAAAGCTGCAAGCAGGAGTTTTATTACAGACCACTCCCTCTCTCTCTTTTCAGTCTGCACTGTTGCTCTGTGGCCACTTCTGACAAATTGAAAGGAAATAAACCAGACATTTTTAGGAGGAAATAAAAACAAATTTTTTTTTTTAAATAAATATATGCACCTTAACAGTGCCAGAGGTGCAGTGAAAAGGAAGCGGAGTGGAGTAGCTGAATGCGGGCAGCAAAAGAAACTACAGTTCTCCCCGAACTGTCAGGCTGCACTCCCAGACTGCGCTATTAATTATTATGTAATTTAGAATTTTTTTTCCAAGCTAGACTGGAGCTTGGAGTGGGAATGTGTACGTTAACTTTTGTCTCGCTCCCGAGCTCCAAGTGTTACTCTGTGTTATATAAAAATAGCAAGCTCCATCTGCTTATAATACATATTTAAATGTATTAAATGCCCCGTGCTACATCAAGAAGCATTTACAATCATTAGGGACCAGAGAATGAAGAATGAAAGAGGAGAGAGAGAGAGAAACAAAGGACAGAGAAAGAAGGCAACAACATAAAAAAAACTGCAGGTGGCCAGTCTACATAGAAAAAATAAAAGACAGAATAGACAAAGCATAGAAACAAGATGCTCTTGCAACAGACTTAAAAGGGAAGGTCCCTCATAATTCTGCAAAGTTGGTTGGGGTTCACCCTATCACACACCTCCCTGATTAAGAGAAAACTAGCTTGTTTGGTTTTCTGAACCAATTCTCAGATTTCAGATTTCTTCTGTAAGAAGAAATGGAGCTGCCACCCACCCTCACCAGAAGCACCACCTCAGGGTCCCATTTAACTACAAAATTAAACAACATCAAGCAGCATCCTGCCTTTAACAAAACCTGTTTGGTAGTTCTCTGTGAAATGTGGGATAACCTTTTCCAGTCTCTAGACAAGTGCCTTAGCCAGGATTTTGATATCCACAGTTAACTAGGATATGGGACAGTAGTTAGCTGGTATTAAGTGGTCTTTGAGGGGTTTAGGTATCAGGGTGATGAGGGTTTCAGACATGGATAGGGGTAAGTGCCCTGTAGAGGCTGCAGCAGTGTGTCAAAATGTTTCTGATCAAGCTGGGGAAGGAAGGTCTGGTAAAACTCCACCAGGAGACCATCCACACCTGGAGTTTTTCTTTTTGCTGTTTTACTGCCCAGTGGATCTTTTGTTCCAGGAGAGGAGCCTCTAGAGCCTGCACTTTTGTGGTGTTAAGGCTGTGAGAGGTGTTTCCTCCAATAAATCTTTGATCTCAGGTGCAGATGGGTTTCACTGATACTTAAACAGTGTGGCACAAAACTCCATGAAGGTTTTGTTTATGCCTGCCTGTGAGGT
Source organism: Neoceratodus forsteri (assembly GCA_016271365.2). Classification (NCBI taxonomy): domain Eukaryota; kingdom Metazoa; phylum Chordata; order Ceratodontiformes; family Ceratodontidae; genus Neoceratodus; species Neoceratodus forsteri. The sequence continues at coordinate 252,510,063 of JADMNL010000028.1, read as the reverse complement.
AATGAGCTGTTTGGAGGTCTTTTTCAGGCTGGTGATATGTTGTGTCACTTGTTGCACCTTTGCGTGGTAAGGAAGCAGTCTGCTAACCTTTTTTTCCCAGACTCCCAATATATGTGACTGTCCTTTGGATCACTTTTTGCACTGCAGATTGGGACAGACTGTTCATTGTGTAGTCCATTTGCAGAATGTCCCAGTACAACTCCTGTGAAGGGTTGTCAGTTGTGTTGTAGGTCTTGTCTTTCTATTTAATGTACACTTTTAACTGGGCTATCTGAGCTAGCCATTGCCGTTTGGAGTGGGTCAAACAACTAATCATTCTTCCACAAATATAAACTTTAAAAGCATCCCAGAGCATGGCATGTGAAATCTCTGTGGTGGTATTGAGGCCAAAATAGAGTTTAATTTCTGTTTCTATCCATTTTCTAAAGTCTGCATCTCATAGAAGAATGGTGTTGAGCCTCCACCTTTGTGCGACAGGTGATGGGGGACCCAGAATGAGGGATAGATAGACACAGGCATGGTCTGATATTATGATTAGTCCAATTCTGGAGTTCAGGACTGTGGGGATCATGGGGGCTGAGAGGCGGGGGAAAAAATAAATCTTACAGCTCATGTGGTGTCTGGCTGAATGGTGAGTAAAGTCTCTACCTGTGGGATTTCTTGCTGTCCAAGGGTCCCTTAGCTGGAATTCCTGGGCAAATAAGTTAAGGGCTTGGTGAGACTTAGTGGGAGAAGTATTTGAGCTTCTCAGCTTATCTAAGACTAGATCCCATACTTGTTTGAAGTCTCCCTCTATTATGAGGGAATCTTCAGGGATTATCAGTTGTGATAGTGCCTGTGCTGCTTCTGGGAAAAAAGCACTGGTGTCCTCATTCGGGGCATAGACATTATATAGGACCAGGTGATGGTTATCTAGCTGCACCCGTAGTATGGTATCCCATTAGGAGCATGACATAAATGTGTCGCTGCAATTAGAATGACTCCTGACTGCTGACCCTGAGAGGGGCAACCATGATTTCAGGTCACCCGTTCTTAGTGTTGGCTTTTGCTGCAAGGTCATGCCCCCCCCCGGAGTTAGTTATTAAAAGTCTGTGGGGGGCAGATCCCCCAGCATGGGGGGTGAGGGGGGAAGCCCCTCTTAAAAAACAACTGTTTCCCAGGAGGGTGCTTTGGCGCTGTACCTCCTGGGAGAGAAATGCCTGGTGCTGTAATGCCAGGTGGCATTTTGCGGTCACCATAGTCAACACTGGTGAACGACCAGAGGCTGCTCTCCTCCTCTGGGTGGGGTAGGGTGGGATGCTGGTCCCGCTGCGATACCACCACCTGGGTGACCACGGGTAGAGGTGCAGCTAAAAGGACAGCATGTAGTAGGGAGGGAGGACATCTACCGGGGGTTGGAGCATCGGCACATTGCGACGTGCGTTGCTCCTAGGCTCTCCATGCGTGCGGATGTCCTGTGGGCCTGTCAAAACAGGAAAAAGACCCCGCGGTGCTTCCTGTAGATAGAGCTTCAGGCCCCAATCCCAGGACCCCTGTCAGTGAAGGTAACGGATCCCCGATGAAACACAGACGCTCAGGGCGGAGGAAGGGGAGCCCTGCCTCATACCCGCCTGGGGGTTAAACTAAGGCAGCATGGGGGGATGACTGCACCTGAAACTGGCAGACGAGCAGGGATGTATAAAGGCCACAGGAGACTGCTGAAGGTAAGGAAGCACCGTGGAGAGAGAAGGGGGCATAAAAATAGAATATAAAAAAAAAAATTGGCAAAATGTTTTTCGCCGTGATATGGTGGAACCCCTGTACAGTCACCCATCTACCTGCATTACATTTGGCTGAGCTAATGACTCAAACTGTGAGTTTTTTTTATGCATTAAGATTGCAACTCCTCTAGCTTAAGAGGTATAGCAGCTGGCCTCTCCAAAACCTACCCCATTCCCGTTTAAAGTTTTTGTGCTTCCATGTGAAGGAGATGTATCTCCTGCAAAAACGCTATGTCGCAGTGTGCCTTTTGAAGATGTGAAAGCATCTGTTTGTACTTGACTGGGGAGTGGATGCCCTAGATGTTCCAGGATGCTAGTTTCAAACTGGCTAGTGAGTTGGAAGTCATTTGCTTTGGCTTTCCTTTTTGGGAGTTCTCCTATCACTGTAATTCACCTGCTGCTTTCTGCCTCACCCAATCCTACGTTTCAGACTCGCATCTCATTTCCTCATGGGGAGTGGATGCCCTAGATGTTCCAGGATGCTAGTTTCAAACTGGCTAGTGAGTTGGAAGTCATTTGCTTTGGGGCGGGTGAAGATGACTAAATGGGTGCTGACATACATGTTGAGCCACCCAACAATGTAAATGGGTCATCATTGGGATCACAGATCACAGATTTTGTATGAGCCAAGACAGGCATGGGCCCATTGTACAGCTCGCTCTTTACTCAAACGGTGTAACCTTTAATTGACTATAAAGAGCACTAGTTATCTAATCAACTTTCAAATGTAGCCATATTCTTACTATTAACCACTTCTGGTGGAAAGTGATTCCACATTCTCACAACTCTTTGACTAAAATATCCGGCTCTCTTTTTGGTTTTGTTTTATTTGCCCACATAACTGCATGTCATGTGATCGTGTGACTTGTTTAGTGTCATTGCACATGAGCCCTGAAATTTCCCAAAAGCACCATAGACAAAACACATCTCCCCTTAATCTCCTATATTCCAGGGTGTGCAGATCAAGAGCCCTCAATCTGTCGTATGTATATTCCCTGAGCATTCGCATCATTCTTGTTGCCCTCCTTTGGATCCCCTTCAAACTTTTAATATCGTTTTCATTAACTGGTGTAGTAAATTGTGAGCAATACTCAAGATCTGGTCTCACAAGTGATTTATACAAGGGAAGAATCACCTCCTTTCTTCTATTAGTAATATGTCTAGCTATGCAGTTCACTATACTTCTAGCCTGGTTGGTCTTTATTTGCCAGTTTCTTCTGTTTTTAAGGTCTTCTGTGATTATGACTCCCAGGTCTTTCTCTTCTTCTGTGACTCTGAGCATCTTGCCCCCTAAAGAGTATGTTGCCTTGATGTTTGAATGTCCCAAGTGCATAACTGCACACCTATCCAAATTGAAGGAAAGCTTATATTCTAGTGCCCATGTGTCTGTTCTATCAAGTTTCTTCTGTAGTTTGGATCTAGTTCATTTTCAACTATTAAACCAAGCTTGCTGTTGTCTGTGAATTTAGACAAGCAAACTTGGATTCCACTATTCATTGAGGCAATACAATAGGAGGGCTTTAAGCCCGAGGTTCGATGGGCGGAGCAACAATGTCATTTCCCCATCAGGCTTAAAAGGTCACCAATCCTGGGCCTCACCAGGATTCATTTTTTGTTGTGGCTGGAGGCGCGGTTGTTCCTCCCCTTCCCCTCATTTGGGCTTTTGTACATGTCTCCTCTGCACCTCCAGCCACCGGCTCGTTCTCCTCGACCCTCCCCTTTCACAGTACTTCATTCTACCTTTTCCTTGCTCCCTTTCTGCATTCCCCTCGGGCTCCTGGCTCCCCTCTCCTCCTCATCTCCTCGTTGGCACTTTGGGTCTGCAGTCATCTGCATGTGCCTGGCTCCCAGTTGCTGTGCTTATCTTTTCTCTCACCTGTAGCTGATTCTGTGCTCTCGCCCTTTCACTTGATAGTCCCCTTTTGCTGTGGTTGCTCCAGGTTCACCCGCTCACTTTCCTTCTCCTCTCTCTCTCTGCCTGTACCTCTCTTGCTCTACCTCACTAGACACCTTCCTAGCAGGGGTGTAGCCAGGGATTTCAGATCTGCACACCAAGTGGACTCACTGCTACCCCATCCCCTCTTACTAGAGTGAGCTACCCCCCCCCCAAGGTGTAGCCAGACAATACAAATGTACATCAGGACCATGTTTGTTGCCTCATTTGGCACAATAAATACAACTTTTGTATCTCATGACAGTGGTTGTTGCCATGCATGGGTAAATAAAAATGCCATGCATTGTTCTCTAAGACACCCACATACAAGCCCAGAGCCTGTAAAGTTATATTGTCCTTAGGATGCAAAGAGAGTATTACTTACCAATCCTTCTAGTTTCAACTCCTATGAATAAAATTACAGAAAGGTTCAGTATTTTCTTTGTTAGTTTTCATGGAAAAAGGAAGCAGTTTAGAGCCTATTTGCTACCCCCCCTTAAATAAAATTGCACACCATGGAGTGCTTGGAGTATGCTTGCCTACACCCATGCTTCCTAGCAGCCAGCGCCTGCCTTCCATTCGGCTGTTCATCCTGCTGCTTGCCTTTGGGCCTGCTTCTCCCCTGTTCTGACTTTCGTTCTGTGCCCCTGCATGCAGCTTGCCCCGTGGTGTTTGCTTGTTCTCTTCACCACTCCCTTGCAGCCCTTCATTGGTTTCCTTGCCTTGCTCCCTCCCATCTCTTCCTGTCCTCTTTTCTGTCCCTCGTTTCTGTATTCCGCATCTCCTCCCGCTCCTTGCTTCATCGCATCCGCCGCTCACTGCAGCTGCTTTGTCCTGTCTCTCGTTTTCTTAGTTCATCTCCCTCTACTGCTTGCTGTGTGCACTGGGCTTGGGCTTGGTTTTTCCTGCCCCCTGCCAGGTCCTCCCCTGTGCTCTGCAGTGTAATCCGACTGCTGTGCCACTGCTTTGGACCCTCTCCTTTTGTTTGTTCTGCCTTCCCCTTTAGTGTGCTGCTCTGCTGTTGTGGATCTACCAACCCATGCTCCGGGCCTGCCTTCATTCTTGGCTTTCCTTTTTGGGAGTTCTCCTATCGCTGCAATTTACCTGCTCCTTTCTGCCTCACCCAATCCTACATTTCGGACTCGCATCTTGTTTCCTTATTTGTCATTACCATCCAGTCTGTTGTATTGGCATTAGTGGGAACTGTCAGCCATGGTATTTTCACCACAGTTTATATTATCTCTCTGGCTGCGTCCCTCAGTCCCTTCTTTATCAGCTGTTTCCTTCACTCATTTTTTCCATCACATATCTACCTAGTCTCAACTGTTGGTCCTTCATCACCTTCAATTCTCTCACTAGCTTCCTTATTATCGCTCTTGTCAGTACCCCCCAGCTCATTTCCTGATTTTCTTCCTTCCTCTCTTTTCCTATTCCTTACAAAAAAAATTTAGACGGTCATCACTCCGCATCTTGGACTATTTCCTTTAGGCTCGTCACTCCTTGCTCTTGGTTTCTCTGTGTTGCACTTTCATCCTGGCTGTGCTTCACTTTGGTGGGCTCTTGCCCGGTGTGTGCCCTGTCGACTGCTTCTTGCCCTCCTCCTCCCATTCCTTCTCTGACCTGTGCTTTCTTTTCGGGGTTTTTCCCCTGTCCTGCCCTCACTTTCCCTACTCATATCCTCCTATTGCTTTAGCCCATATGTGTCCTGATTCATAAGTCTGGTTCTCATTCCCTCATTCTGACCTCATGGTTCATCTATTTCCTTCGCTCAATCCGTATACCTCTCATCGAATCCTATGCTTCCTCATCAAACCGCTGCTCTCCTGCAGTTCTCATCACCTTCAGTCTTCTCATGCCCACCTCTGGGTATCCCTCGCTCATCTAACCCCTCGCTCATCCAGCCTCCAGGTAGGTCTTTTCATCTGCTTCTCAATAGGTCTTTTTATTCACATCGCCGCTCCTCCCTTAGTTATGCTCCTTCTCTGATGCTCGTTCCCACCATAAAGTATTCCCTCCAATCAAGGCTGCCCTCAATCACCCTGCCATCAATGAATTTCTCCTGTCTCCTCTTTCTCATACTCACATCGATCGATCAGGCCGCATGTATCAGTTCCTGAGGCCTACCTATCGTGACTCATAACCATCTCTAGCTTATTTCAGCCCCAACCTCGTATTTCTCCATTGCTTCCCTCTCTTTGACCTCCTCCTGTCTCTGCTACCTCGAACCGCCTAGATCTCCATGTACCGGCTGGGTCCTGTGCTACCCATTGATCTCTCTACCATCCTTCATCCTTCCTACCTCGCTTTCCAGTACTAGCCTCCATGGCTTCACTGCATCATTGTACCTCCTCCGTTTCTTATTTTTACCTTCCTCGTCCTGGTGCCTTTTCTCATCCCAACCGACGCCATCTGACAGGCCATCGTGGCTTCATTCCCATCTAGGCATCTCTGTCTGCCTCTGCTGCCTTGGCCTTCTGGGCTTCCCTCCCTCTTGGCCATTTTGCTGCATTGCGGACTCTCGGCTTGTTCGATCTGCCACTCCGAGTCCCTTCATTCATGCCTCCCTCTTGTGGGTGATCTCCCTCCTTCCTTGTCCGGTACTTTCTTTTGGGGTTTCCCCATCCTGCCTCTGGCCCTATCCTGCCATCACCTTCCTATTCGTATTCTCCTTCCCCTTCAGAGTTTACCTCCTTTCGAGAAGCCTACCTACTCCATGTCGTCTGTCATCGATCCCTCCATCAGAGATCCTTCGACTCCATAGCCCTCTCAAATCCTTGATACCTCGCCTCGACCTGCTCATCTAATTTAATTGCTCATTCAGTATGCCTCTGCTGACTCCATCTAGCCTGCAATCATTGTTTCTTTTGGACATACCTATCATTAGTCACATGCCACCTCATCAACCCGCAGCCCTCCTGCCGCATGTATCAGGTTCATGACTCTGGTCATCATTCACCACTTATTATCTTGTACCAGCCGTCAAGAATTCACCCCATCCTGGCTTCACTGTATCATCGACTGGCAGCCATCCTCCCACGTGTATCGAGTTCATTACTCCAGTCATAATTCATTCATCCTTGCCTCAAGGTTTATCTATTTACATCGCTTACTCGAGCATTCCATCATTGACTCCGATGCTATTCATTGACCACAACATTAGGATCTAATTGTTCACTTCACATAATCATGCCATATCAGTCTCAGTGTCTACTTACTCACCTCGCTCAATCAATCATACCTCTCATCGGATCTTATGCTACCTCATCGACCTGCTGCCCTACTGCGGTGATCATTACCATCAGTATTCATTGTTGCCACATGCTCCTTCTTCAATCTGCATGCAGCCTCATGTTCCCTCTTCGATCTGTGCTTTCTTTTGGGGATTTTTCCCTATTCCATCGTCATCCGTTACTTCTTTGGAGTTTTTTCCCCGTCATCCTCCCTACTTATATCCCTCATTAATTAATTTTTCTCTTTACCGACATATGTCCTCAAATCAAACGTCATCAGCCTGGAGGGAAGGCGACCTAGGCCTTGGATCCCCAGAGGTTTCCTCCTCAAAGGGGGGTTTTCCTCTCCTCTGTGCCAGTGGTCATAATATTAGTTAGAGTTAGTGCTTTCTTCAGGTTAGTTAGGTTCCACTGTTGGATGGAGGCGGATGGTGGCCCCGGCTTTCCCCTCTCTCCTTAGGAAGTCAGCCCTTATCTTCTCAGAATTCTTTCATCATCCTCACCTCTTCAAAGCTTGACATCTTTGGGTATTCTTTTTGGGCTTCTTCCTAACCTAACTTTAGCCGACGTATTCATTCCCACGGCACCTGTAAGGGGGGAACCCTCCTCTAGGGTTCCTTGAGTCGTACCCCTACAGGGTGGTATATCCCATAGATAGACAGAAAGCCACAAAGCAAATCAAGTTACATAAGCATCATCTCATATCATCTCATCTGGTTGCGTAAGCACATTGAAAAGGAGGACTTTAAGCCCGAGGTTCGATGGGTGGAGCAACAACGTCGCTCCCCCATCGGGCTTAAAAGGTCACCAATCCTGGGCCTCGCCAGGATTCATTTTTCATTGCCCACCATCCACCCCTCCTCCTCCAGTGACTTGTCTGTCTTACTCATGGGCTTCTTCCTAACCTACCTTTAGCCGATGCATTCATTCCCATGGCACCTGTAAGGGAGGAACCCTCCTCTAGGGTTCCTTGCATTGTACCTCTACAGGGTGGTATATCCCACAGATAAGAGAGGTGGAAAGCCACAAAGCAAATCAAGTTACACAAGCATCATCTCATATAGTCTCATCCAGTTGCGTAAGCACATCAAACTGTTGAATAATACTGGCCCCAGCACCGATCCCTGCGGCACCCCACTGACCACCTCTTGCCATCCCGACATTGTGCCTCTAATAATAACTCTCTGTCTTCTGTCAGCAAAGAGCAGCAAGAAACTGCACCACTCAGAGTAAACTTCAAATAAAGCAGCTTTTAATTAAAAATTGTATAAAATAACACCACCAATAGTGCAAGGTGCATCAGAGACGCAGCTGCAACCCTCTACTGGTTTTGCATTCAAACATGCCTCATCAGGAGGATAGCAAATCAAACATATGGATCCTTTTAAAGCAGAACAAGCAAGGTGAATTTAAAGTAACAGTGTAAGAAAGAAATACATACATCTCACATAGGAAAACAGAATCCATACCCATATAACCCCATATAACGAGACTGTGTGAGTTTTTGAGAAGGCATGTGAAAAGGGATTTCAATCAATGTTTGAAACTTTTTCAGCAGCATGCTATGTAAACATTACTGGTGAAGAAGCAGCTGCTTTGAGGAAATTGGAAAATAATCACAATATTGTTGTTAAGCCAGTTGACAAGAGGGGGTTCAGTGGTAATGATGTCCAGAAAGAGGTATATAAAAGGGATTAATAGACAACTTAGCGATGCAGATTTTTACATCCCCTTAAAAAGTGACCCTACTGCTACGTTTAAACAAGAGATAGACATATTCCTTAATGCTGCTCTACTTTCAGGGGTTATCATTACATCTGAAACAGGTTTTCTGACTGTCTCCAATCCTGTTAGGACGAGTATTTACACAATGCCCCAAATCCACAAAGACCACTATAATCCACTTGGGAGACCAACTGTTGCAGGTATTGGCTCACTTACTGAGCCTTTGTCAAAATTTGTGGATGCACATATTAAACCTTATGTTATGGCATTACCATCATACATCAGGGATACTACCCAGATGTTAGGTATATTACAGGAGATGTAGACCGAGATGGAGTGGTACCTTGTCTCCATGGACATTACGTCCCTCTATACTAATGTCCCCCATTTGGGAGGTATTTCAGCCCTTGGTTATTAGTTGTCCCTGGATGAAAGTATAGAGGAACCAAAAAAGCAATTTCTTCTAACATGTAGTGAACATGTATCGTCTAAGAATGTTTTTATGTTTGGTAAGGAGATGTACATGCAAATTAAAAGTATGGCCATGGGAGCTACTTTTGCCCCCAATGATGTCAATCTTTATCTGGGCAGGTGGGAGACAATATCTGTCTATGATGCCCAGAACAATCCTTTTCATGATAGGATTGATATCTGGCGTCGCTTTATTGATAACATATTCATGGTATGGACAGGCACACTGGATGAACTGGGAGAATTTGTTAAGTATCTTGAATCTACTGATCAAAACCTTAAATTCACAGTACAAAGTGACCAAAAGAGTGTTTCTTTTTTGGACTTAAGGATTTCTAAACTTTCTGATGGGACTCTAAAAACTGATTTGTTTCATAAAGAAACTGACCGTAATTCCCTTCTCCATGCATCCAGTTGCCATCCACGCCATTTGATTAATAATATTCCCAAGGCCCTGTTATTAAGAGCATGCAGGAATTGTTCGGAAGTCAGTGATTTCATTCTAAATGGCAACGATATATGTAATAGATTCATTGAGAGGGGTTATTCTACTAAGCTTGTAGAACAGGCTTTCTTAGATACCCTGGATACTCAGAGAGAGACCTTATTAACTGCAAAACCTAAGAAAGAGGGACCACCCAGAGTTAATTGTATCATTAATTACAATAGGCATACACATGCAGTACAAGCTATTGTAAAAATAGTTGGCACATTTTGGAAAATGAACAACTTTTGATTCAAGATGTTAAGGAGAAACCATGGTTTGTTTTCTGTAGGGGCAGAAACTTGCAGGACAAATTGGTGCATAGCTACCTACATGATAAAGAAGAGACCACACCAGGTAACACTTAGTTTCCGCCTTTACCTATTGGTAATTTCAGTTGTGGCAATTGCAAGTTTTGCCCTTACATTCTTAGAACTGACACGTTCACTACATGTAACAACACCAAATTGTTTAAGATTAGGGAATTTTTTTTAATTGTAGTAGTGGGAATGTTGTTTATCTTGCCACATGTGAATGTGGTTCTTTTTATATAGGTAAGACCAGCAGACCTATGAAGATCAGAATAGGAGAACATCTTCGTTCAATTGCAAATAAAGATGCCAAAAATGCACTACCATTTCATCTAAACAGCAACAGAGGTGGTAGATATTCTTTTAAGTTTTGTGCTCTTGAGAGGGTAACATTAGGACCTCGCGGTGGTAATCGTGATGACAAATTACTCCATCGTGAGTCATTTTGGATTTTTACACTAGGGGGACTTGAACCTCCAGGACTCAATGGCAGAACTGAACTGTTACCCTGCATTAAGAGAAAGACATAATTATTTTTGTTTTTGTTTAGTTAAACTTGTTTCCTCCTTACTAATGGGTCATTCAGATTTTTTCTTTGTTTGTTTTCCAGGTTGCAGGATTAATTGTTATCTGCATACATGCAATACCATATTCTCTAATTGAAAGAACATAGCGTTCATGTTGAAAGTGTAGTGGTAACGTTAAACATTAAGTATATTTTTCAAAAAGTTGGAGCTTTTCCAAATGATATAGCATAAATGTACATACTGTATATAGGTTCTAAATGATGTCGTATGCCTATGCTTTATATGTTTAGGCAATGTATTCTGCTAATGCTGTGCTATATTTTCAGATCTGTTAGTAAATCCTGGCAAAAATTCTCCTGCAGTATATATGAGATTTATCACTGTTTTTAAATGGGTATGGATTCTGTTTTCTTATGTGAGATGTATGTATTTCTTTCTTACACTGTTCCTTTAAATTCACTACGCTTGTTCTGCTTAAAAGGGATCCATATGTTTGATTTGCTATCCTCCTGATGACACATGTTTGAATGTGAAACTGGAAGAGGGTTGTAGCTGTGTCTCTGATGCACCTTCCACTATTGGCAGTGTTATTTTATACTATTTTTCATTAAAAGTTGCTTTATTTGAAGTTTACTCTGAGTGGTGCAGTTTCTTGCTGCTCTTTGCTTGATATTTTTGTTACCACACACTCTGTACCCTGCTGAGCTGTTTTGCCTTGCAGACTTCTGTCAGCAAGCCTTGCTGTGATCCATTTTATCATGTTAATATTTAATTTGATCGTATGTAATTCATCAATCAGCCCTTTGTGTGGTACTTTATAGAACACTTTGCTCAGATCTAAAAATAACACATCCACTGAGCGGCCCCTATCTAATTGTTTACTCACTTTCTCATAGAACTGGAGCAGGTTAGTTTGACAGGACCTACCTATTCTAAACCCATGCTGTGTTGGATCCCAACCATTTGTTAAATTCAGATGCTCCTCTATTGTCTCTTTAATACATCCCTCCAACAGTTTACACAAGACCGAAGTCAAACTACCTGGTCTATGGTTGGAGCAGTTCTCTTTGTTTTCCTCTTTATATATAGGGACAATGTTGGCATCCCTCCAAGCCTGCAACACCTCACCTGTTAGTAATAATTCATTAAAAATCCTTGTGATTGGTCCTGCTACCTCATCTGCTATTTCCCCCCAATATTTTAGAATGTAGTTCATCCGGGCCGGGTTATTTATTTCTATCAAACTTTTACAGTCTTTCTCTTACATCAGTAATATTTAATACCAGCCCTTCTGTATCCATATCTGCATTGATTTCTGTGGGAGTTACATTACTTCCATCAAATACTGAGGCAAAATTCATGTTTAGTAAGTCAGCTGTTTCTCTCTCCTCCTTTGTTGAATCACCATTTTCATCTATTAATGGCCCAACAGTCAAGGTACCTCCTCTCTTAGCATTAACATAGATATAGAAGGACTTGTAATTATCCTTAAATTTAGTAAACAGGTTCAGTTTGAATTTACTTTTCTCCTTTACTGTTGATGTAACCCCCTTATTCTCAGGGGTTACAAGAATCCCATTTAGAATCAGTGGTAGGCAGGGAAGGCAGCTAGTGATTTTCCAGTAAATGGATTTCACTCTGTCCCTCTCTGCTTCTGGTCTCAGCTGGGAGCTGGAGAGGTGATGTCACCTTAGAAGTCTCACAGCAGCATAAGCTACAGCATTTGCTGTGAGTGGGACTGTAGAATTCTAGAGGCAGTTCTGCACTAGAGTCTGTAGAGTGCAGAGTTCAGTGCCGGAGCTCAGAGTGAGCAGTGTGGGCTCTGATGAATGTTCCAGTTTTTCTCACCCTAGTGGAATACAGCATTTTGCAGCTTTAGTGAAGTGGTGGAAACCGCCTCCAGGGTTTTCCTGTTCTTCATCCCAGGTGGGATGGAGCAGGCTGCCAGGACATTATAGGCAATCCTCTGATCCTAACAGGACATTGTGAAGCTGCCTTGTGTGACAACTTCTTGTGAGTACTTCTGTTTTTTCTAAGTCTGCCCACGAGTACCTGCATTTAAGGTAAATTTCTCTGACAAAGGGACCCTGTCACCTAAGAAATTTAAAAGTTGGCTGACCATAGTGGAGTCCAGTATGTGACCATCCACTGTGAGCAGAACTTTTACCTTTCACATCCCTGAGGTGTTTTGCTGATGTTAATTGTGAAATACATTTCTAGAAAGCATCAACAGTAACTTTTGGTACAATGTGAGGTGTTTTTCTGGAGGGATGGCCGAGTATGAACTTGGAAACAAAAGGTGGGAAACCCCCTTTCTGGAGTGACCAGTTTAGCACTCCAGGTTCTGAAGGGCACCTGAGTTTTCTGTCAGTGCATGGGGCCAATGTCTGAAGAAACTTCTACCCCAGTGAGTGGGTTTTTCTCCATTCTGAGCCTTTAGTGCTCCGACATGGTCAGTGTGCCACAATTAATCCTATGCTGTATGGGAAGTGTCCAAGTACTGGCCGTGTGTGCCAAGTCCAGAAGAATGTGTGTGTTCACCTGTGGCTAGTTCCACATTTTCTACAGTAATCCTATGCCATATGGGACTTCCAAGTACTGGCCGCATGTGCCTAGTCGAGGGAATTGGCTTAGTGTATTTTACTGGTGGCTAGTTCCACAATTTCTACAGTCATCCTATGCTGTATGGGAAATTTGGAGTTCTGTACCTCAGATGTCTGAATTTACCATGTGTGTAAACCCTTGGGGGTCCATCTTTGTTTTGTGTGTTCCTACTTTGTTACAGAATAAAGCCACACTCTGGAATCCCAACCTGGTATGGACATTTATGTTATTGCTTCCCACGTGTAGTTACTTGGGTAGCCCTGTCCAGAAGCGCAAACCTAGCATATCACTGAGCAAATGTTTTCTTCCCAGGACCTGGGTTTTGGCCATGGCATTGGTCCCATCAAGTGTGTGCCTAGTAGCCACACTTGGTTTGTTTCTGTAATGTATACTCCATTTGCATATCCCGTCTTGTCTATGGTGGCACTGTGTAACTCCCCACCCCTCTCTGTTTCCCTAGACTGGGAGAGATGTGCCATCTCATTAAATAAGTGGCTGTTGTGGGAGTTACGGTACTTTCCTTCATTCTCTTGCTACACATATATTCATCCACATCTTTCACCGATTTTGTGTTTTTGGGTGACAAAGTCAGAGGGTTATCACTGTGGATTTCACTTGCATAACATAAAATTCTTGCTGTCCAAGGCACAAAACATTAATATAGCAAAATAGATAGTGTTTCTAGAAACCCACCAATTAATTTCAGAGGATGTAGCCTCAAGCATTCCTCTCAACCTTTTGTCCCCCAAATGTGGAACATTGCCTCTCAAAATGTGGAACAAACGAGCAAAATGTGGAACACTTAATCAACTCTTTACCTAGGAGGCTCAGAACACTGTTAAAATGTTTGTGTTTATGTTCAGAAAGTCTATTATTAATTGAATAATATTTTTTTTGCATCATTTACTATAGATTTTTGCTTCAAAACATTGATACTGAATGTGGAACAAGTCCTCACAATGTGGAACAGGGAGCTTTTGTGAAGTAAAATGAGGAACGTTCCTCATAATGTGGTACCGTTGAGAGGTATGGCCTCAAGTATTGTGAGAAATGTTCCTGAAACAAGATAACACAGCTTCTATTTAGCCATACAACTGAGATGAATCCAGTCTATGTAGAATGAAAAACTATAACAGAGAGTACATAAAATTCAAAACTCAGGTAAGATAAACTGTGCTAGGAACAGTATAGCCAGAGTGGCAAGAGGTAAACGCCACCAGTGCTTCAGAGAAGTACACAACTTCATGAAGCTGTCAGTCTGAAAGCTGGCTGTCATATCACCACAGTAGAGATGGTGCAACTTTCCTGGGGCAGGGAAGGGAATGGTAGTTGCAAAGTGCAAGATATAAGCTGTTATTGGACTTCATTCATTGGTCATGATAACAAACCTGTTGGGGGGGGGGACTGTGCAGAGGGGAACATTCCAGCTGGTATGCTTATACTCTATCTGCCTTAGGGGGTCAGCTGGGGGCAGTGCAGGTTAAACAAAGCTTCCTTGAAAAAAAGAAAGGTAGCGCACGGAGGAGACCTACAGAGGGTAGAAAGAGACACTAGGAAGTGAAAGATAAAGGGGAAGGTGTATAGACTTTGTAGGAATATCATACAGAGAAAATAGGTTCCAAATCATTGTGCTAGCTGCTGTTGAGTGAGTTGGATTGCCCACCCTCCTCATTTGCTTGTAATACTCACCCTACACTAATGATGGCAGTTCCTGTGGCAGGTAATTCAAGGTGTATGTGAAGGGGGGCATCTCTCCAAGCCTCCCCACAATTTGGAGATGGAGCCAGCTTCACTCATGCAGAAATCCTGTGGGGTCTCCCTATTTCTGCATGTACACAACCCCCAGGCACCCCTGGGTCTTGTAAGCAGAGGCGGAACCATAAATATGCAGAGGTAAAAGGACAAGGGCTCTTCTTGATGTAACACCTGTGTGCCTCAGCTATGGTGGGCATCCTGTAGACAGTTGAATGAGCCACTGCCTGGGCAGCGTTCAGTGGCACATGGTCAGTGAGGTCAGTGGTTAAAGGAGTAAGCCAAAAAAATCTTTTTCACAGCATTCGCGTCGTGATAGGCTGCGTGAAGTGCATGCCTGTAGTAGGCAAGCACCATGTGTGTGCTACACTTTGAGGAGAGGGGGGAAATACTGCATACATTTCAAGGTGGATCATTTGAGAGGGCGATATCCTGGGTACTTTGTGGACTGAGTTCAGGGCTGTACAGAAGTCTGAACGTTAAGGAAATGCTAGAAAATTGGCACAACTACCCCTTTTCTTATTTTAAACATGCAGTGGAACTTCCAGGGTGTGGATAGTGAACCATATCCACACCCCCAGAATGCAGGTTTTGACAGGGGCTATGGCGGGATTTGTACCAAACTCCTTTTGTTTTAAAGTTGGCCCTTTAAAGCCTCACTGCACTGGGTGCTCAACCTGTTGGCTATCTCTCAGCAGGACAGGGAGTGTTAACCAGAAACACCTGAGCCCAATAAAGGGAGGATGGGTGAACAAGCAGAAGGAGGTTTGTGTTTCCATGAGTTGCAAGTGGAGACAGCAAGGGACTGAACTGCAAAAAGTTTCTGTTAAGCTGAATACAAGCTGTTTGTTTCTTTTTCCTATCAATGGAAAGTAAAGCAGATTTCAAAGTGGTGTCTGGAGTGTTCTCTTTAAGGGTGTTCCCCAGAAGCTGCCTGATTTGCTACCCTCAGACATAGCAGTACTGGGATCAAACTCCCCCTTGTCTAAATAGAGGTATGAGGGACTCAGAAAATGTACTGGCATTGTGGCAGAAGCTGACCTGCCACTGTCTCCATTACCGAGTCATGGTGCAATGAGAACCATGACTGGGATATAGCCAAGCCATACCAGGTTATACTCTGTTCAGGAAGGAAAGGGTGGGTAGCATATAAAAGCTACAGGAAATACACTGGAGGCACTGGGGGTCACCCTAGAGATGGGAATGAAGCCGCTATTTGCACTGGTGTGATCTACAGCCCACCAGCATTGGGGGGGGCCGGGATGGATAAGGTTCTGGTTGAAGCCATCCAAAAGATGGCAAATAAGGTGGAAGGTGCTGCTAGTGGGGGACTTCAATCTGCTGGATGTAGACTGGAGCATCCCAGCTGCAGCTGCAGCTTCAGCTAGGAGCAGGGACATCCTGGACTCCCTGCATGGGGCATTCCCCAAGCAACTAGTAAGAGCGCCCACTCGCAAGGGAGCAAATTGGACCTTGTACTCACCAATGGGGACAGTGTTACAGACGTCACAGTGGATGGCCTCCTGGGGACTAGTGATTACCATACAGTGTGGTTCAATATCAGTACTGTGGCAGAATCTAATCACACATAGGCAAGGATCCTGGATTTCAGGAGGACCAACTTTACAAAGATGGTGGAATGCTTCAGGGATGCCCTGGTCGGGGGCGGGGCTTGGGTGGATTGGAGGAACAGTGTGCAAAACTAAAAGGGGCCATAGTGAAGGTGACAAACCTTTGCATCAGGCAAGTGAGTAAATGTAAGAGGAAAAAGACTGAGACTGCTATGGTTCTCAAAAGAGGTGTCTGGGAAGGTAATGGCAAAAAAGTTAGCATTCAGGAGGTACACAGAGACTCAGAGGGAGGAGGATAGGGAGGTGTATCAGGAGAAGCGGTGGGAGGCAGGGAAAGCAATCAGGCATGTAAAGGCACAAATGGAGGAAAAAATAGCTCAGGCAGTGAAGAAAGGGGACAAGACATTTTTCAGGTATGTAAGTGAAAGGAAAAGGACAAGGGGAGGGACTGTAAGGCTAAGGAGGGAAGGGAGAGTGTGTGGAGGAGAACAAGGAAAAAGCAGACATCCTGAACAAGTGTTTTTGTCCAGTGTTCACAGAAGAAGGGGAAGGTGAGGGACCACAGATAAGTGACGAGTATTGAAGGAAGGGAGGCAAACACTAGTCTGTTTACAGAGGAGAGAGTCCTGAAGGAACTCACAAATCTGAAAGTGGACAAGGCAGTGGGGTCAGATGATACATCCAAGGATATTGAAGAAGCTCAGAGAGGTGCTGGCAGTACCTCTGACAGTCCTATTCAAACATTCACTGGACATAGAAGTGTTTCAGAGGACTGGAGGAGGGCAGATGTAGTCCCATTTCACAAAAGTGGTAGTAGGGCGGAGGCTTGCAGTTACAGGCCAGTCAGCCTGACTTCGGTGGTGGGGAAATTAATGGAATCACTACTGAAGGAAAGGATTGTGGAATACCTTGAATGCAGCGGCTTACAGGATCCAAGGCAGCATGGATTCACTGTGGGGAGATCATATCAAGCAAATCTGACAGATTTCTTTGACTGGATGATCAGGGAATTAGATCTGGATGGAGCAGTGGATGTTGCCTACCTAGATTTCAGTAAGGCCTTTGACACTGCCCCACATGGGAGACTCACAAACACACTGAGCAGCCTGGGAGTGGGTCCAAAGGTGATAAACTGGGTATAGAATTGGTTGGGGGATAGGCGACAGAGGGTGGTGATAAACGGAGTTCATTCTGAGGAGGGGGGGGTGACCAGTGGGGTGCCACAAGGATCAGTACTGGGACTGGTCCTCTTTAATGTCTTTAGTAGTGACACTGTAGAGGGGCTGGAAGGGAAGGTCTGCATTTTTGCAACTGTCACAAAAATCTGCAATAGAGTAGACACTCAAGGGGTGTGTGTGTGTGTGTGTGTGTGTGTGTGTGTGTGGAAAAATGAATAGGGATCTAAGAAAGCTTGAGGAGTGGTCACGAGTGTGGCAACCAAGTTTCAGTGCAAAGAAGTGCAAAATCATGGACTTGTGGCACAGAAACCCAGGAGTGGAGTACAAGATGGGAGGATTGGTACTGATAACCACCAAGCAGGAAAGAGACTTGGGGATAATCATATCTGATGACCTAAAGGTGGTCAAACAGTCCCCCCAGGTTGCATCTGGAATCGAGCAGCACTGCTCAGTATGCCTTCCTGGTTAAACTCGTAAATAAATAAATAAATACATAAATAAATAAACAGTGTGACAAAGCAGTGGGGGAGAGCCCGTGGGATACTAAGGTGCAAAGGGAGGGGTATCACCAGCAGAAAGAGGGAGGCGGTGATACCTCTGTATAAATCATTGGTGAGACCTCATCTAGAGTACTGTGTCCAGTTCTGGAGACCATATATCTGGAAGGACATAGGGCAGAGGTGGTCCAGAGGAGGGCAACTAAAATGGTGTAAGGCCTGCACTAAAAGCCCTAAGGGGAGGGACTAAAGAACCTCAAAATATACACCCTGGAGGAAAGGAGGGATATAATAGAGACTTTCAAATACCTTACAGGTATAAAGGTACAGGAGAGAAGCACTTTTCAGAAAAAAGATGCTCAAGAATAAGGGGGCATGCTATGGAGATGGGGGGTAGACTCAGAAAACATGAGGAACTACTTCTTCACAGAAAGAGTGGTGGATGCCTGAAACAGCCTCCCAGCAGAGGAGGTGGTGGGGGCAAAAACTAACGGGATTCAAGAATGCATGGGATAGGCATAAGGGACCTTAGTGGTTAGGAAAGGGAAGGTAAAGCCGGAGATCAAGTAGGGTCTGTGGTATTACAGTAGGCAGGGAAAATGGGCAGACTAGGTGGTCCAAGCCATCCTTATCTGCTATCAAGTTCTATGCTTCTGTGCAGAACAGGAGGCACACTATGCCCAGATGCAGAGATTGGATGGCTCCTAAGCACAATTGCAGGCACAGAGAGACCAGCAGTGGCAGTTTATGAAGCAGGTGCTGCAAACATAGAAAGAAACTGTGCCGCAGCTCCAGGTCACAGGGAATACAGTCACTGTAGGACCCTACCCCAATCCAACAACAACCAAAAAAAGGTCTTGAGGATGGCCCAGAGGCCTACCTTATGACTTTTGAAAGAGCCGACAGTACCAGTGCCTGACCATTAGAAAGATAGGCTACTCATATTGCACTATACCTGACTGGATGCCCAAGCTGTATACAGAAGCCTAACTGACACAGCCACCAGAGACTATGATCAGGTAAAGGCAGTTATTGTAGACAAGGTTGGAATAAGTCAAAGAGAGTTGCCAACAGAACTTTTGCACCCTGGGTTTCAAGGCTAGAACATGGCCTAGAGCACTAGCACAACAATTACAAGACTTAGCTACTTGGTGGTTAAAACCAGAGGTATGCACTAAGATGAGATTAAGGATTTGTGGGGTCTGCAAGATTATGGATTGGTGCAGGGTCTGTAAGAGAAGCCATATGAGGAGAAACTAAAGGAGCTTAATATGTACACCCTTGAGGGAGAGGGGGGACATGATAGAAACTTTTAAGTACCTCAGTGGAATCAACAAAGTCCAAGAGGGTAGCATCTTTCAGAAAAAGAGATGTGCAAAAACAAGGGGACACAATTCAAAGATAGAGGGGGGCCGTTCAGGGACAATGTGAGGAAGTACTTTTTCACAGAGGGTGGTGGATGCATAGAACAGCCTTCCTGAGGAGGTTGTGTGGTCTAAAACTCTGGGAGAATTAAAGAATACATGGGACAGACATAAGTCAATTCTTGTGAGGGGTAAGAAGAAATAGGCTGTTGGTCAACTAGAATCTATAGCTTATCCTGTAGGTAGGGAAATGGGAAGACTATGTGGGCCAAGTGGTACTTATCTGCTGTCAAAGTCTATGTTTCTATGATTCTATGATTTGATTGTACTGGAGCAGTACCGGAACATTTTACCAGATCAAGTCTGTGACTGGGTATCCAACATGAACAGACCGCTCTAGCTGCAGCAGTGAAAATTACAGAGGTTTACCTGGAATCTGAAAGACCAGAGGCTGCTAAGAAGAGTGGAACCGCTGAACCTCAGGCGACAACCTCCGGAGAAGATCCCTGCAGAAGAGGAGAGAAAGCACTTTGGGGGGTTGGGAACAAATGTGCTGGTATGGGTAAGTGGTGAAATATTGCTTACCCCTCCACTTCAAAAAGGTATAACCCCTGGGACTGGTAATTCCCCCAGTTCCAAGACCCTGCTCTCTGGTGGCCGGGGGGGGGGGTTGCAGATCATAGATCTGATAGTAAACATTGTATGTTTTCATTGTGGTAAAGCGAGGCATATCAGTGAGTTTTGTGACTGCATGGACTGTGACTGCAGAATGTATAACTACCATACACACAGTCCAATAACCCAATTTCCATACCAGTGCAAGTGGTGAACAAAACAGTTACAGTTCTGGTGGATATGGGCTGTGGACACATTGTTAAAGAATCTATGTTAGGACCCAACCTGGGTCAGTAGGGAGGTTCCATAAATATTGCCTATGTGCCTGGGGATATCCATAAATACTCTATGTCACCATTATGGATAACAGTAGGCAACTAGGCAGGAATAACAAAGATGGGAATTTCTAGAACCACATCCTGGTCAGTAGTTTTGTGCGGGGACTGGGAACTGTTCTGTTCCATGCACAGTAGCTGTGGTAAATGGTAAAGTGGTAGATGAACATAAAGCATGATGCTTTTCAAGGTTTGAACTGAAAAATGATGTTTTGTTCCAGGTAGAACCTGAGAAACAAACTGGAACTTTGCATTACCAGTTAGTGGTTTCCCAGGTCTGCAAGAAGTGGGTACTGAGGCTGGCCCATACTATACCTATTGCAGGTCATTTGGGCAGGGAGAAAACCCAAGGCACGCATACTTGCATGCTTTTTCTGGTCAGGTATATGGAAGGATATGGCATACATTTGTACTTCCTGACCGAAGGGTCAGTTGGTGGCTCCCAGAAGTATAAAAAACACCCTTTTGGTCCCAATGCAGGCATGCCTGTACATGCAAACGTGCCACGCAGACATGCAAGCAATTACTGTCGTCTGTCTTTTTTTACACCCACCTGTCATATCTTTGCTTGCATGTGTGGGTATGCCTGCACACACTTCCAGCCTGTGTGTGTGTGTTTGGGGGGGTGGGGTTGGCATATTCACATGGGCATCCCAACTATGTGTGTACTTCTTTTTTCATTTTCCACAGATGTCTCATCTCTGTCTCGTTCCCCATTTGTTACCTTTCAGCCTTCTTACTAAGCCCTGTAAATTATTCCCCACTTTAGGACTTCTCAGCTCATTCACTCCTACTATGCTTTCCTACGGTGTGACAGTAGGTAGGGAATAAGGGCAGACTAGATAGGCCAAACGTCCTTATCTGCTGTTAAATTCAATGTTTCCATTTTTCATACCCATCATCACCTTTTTGTTTTTCAGATTATTTTCTTACCTTGCCTATTATCATTTTTTCTTCTTGACCCTCCATTTTCTTTCCTCACATACATGTCCCTCATTTCTGCTTCTCTCTCCACTAACTTTGCATTTTTATCTTTCAGGTAATTCCTGAAGAAGACCTATGGTCATAACATCAATTTCATTTTCTATTTTTAGTGTGCATTTAATATTACCATTTTGTTTCATTTCTACCCCAGATAGGGAGTAGCAGCTGATGCAGATTTACACTGCCCTCCTATAACCACAGTTGGACCTGCCTCAGATGAAGAGGAGCTGCTTCCTTGCTCTGCAGTTTCTGATGTCCCATTACAGGAACTTATCTAAACACTTCGGTTCTCCTGGGCAGAATTCCCTGTGGAAAAGTGCATTCCCTGTAGATCACCCTGCAGACTCCTACATTATCCTGTGTTGTGTTATTCTCATGGCAGTGTTGCTTGGCCCTATGTGAATTTTAAAATGGACTGCAGCTGCATGGTTCTCGACTGTGGCCACATGGACTGCCCCCCTTACCAAAGGCACTCTGATCTGCTACTGTATCGCCTGCCCCAAACCCCCCCCACTTATCCCTGCCTCCCTCTTCCCTCCTCCCTTTCATCAGCACAGTCCCAACATGTGTAGCACAGTATCCCCTTTTCAACCCCCCACAACAAATTGTACAATTTAGCTCACAGCCTGACCAGCAGTAAGGTGACTGCTTTCTCCTACGCTACAAACCCCTGTGGAAGGAAAAAAAGCCCTACACCAGCTTAAATATGGTCAGACTGTAGCTGAGCAGTTCGGCTGCAGCAACGCGGTCTGCCTGACTGCCCCCTGCTCAATGGTGCTGTGATCTGCCGTTGGTTTACACACCCCTAACCCCAATTAGTCCCTGTCTCCTCCCCCCTTCACCAGCCCAGTCCCAGCATCAATGCAGCATAGCACCCCCTTTTTTAAAAAAAAAATTCAAATTGTACAATTTAACTCACAGCCTGACCTGCAGTATGGCGAGGGCCTTCTCTGGCACTCCGAACCTCTGTGGAAGGAAAAAAGCCCTATGCCTGTTTAAGTAAGGACCAACAAGAGTCACACAGTTTGCCAGCTGCAGCCACATGGTCTGACCCATTGCCCAATTGCGCCACAATCACCACCTTTTCACCCACCCATCATCTCCCTGCTAGTTGCTGCCTTCCCCTTCCTTTCACCAACACAGTCCCACAATCAGTGTAGCATAGTTTCCCAGTATCCTCATGGAGACAAATGTACAAGTTTCACTGGGCTGTTTTAATGCTTGTAGTTTGAATAGATGACTTTTTGAAATAGCATTGCTGAGGAAGGTACTCCTTCATGGTCTGATGAAGGTGAATCAAAGACGGAGACGTGGTTTTAAATATACCTTTTTTATTTCTCATGTTTTTCTTATATTAGTTTTTTTTCTTATGTCCAAGGATAACAAGCACAGACAGACAATCAGTGATATTGTTCATACAAACACACACAATGTCCAATGTCATACTGTCTCCCGCCATTTGTGTCCTTCAGCCCTTTACACAGTGCAAGCTGTAACAGGCTCTTAGAAGCAGTACCCCCTTCCCCCAGTCTTCATAATTGCTTTGCATAAGATGGAGAAAGATTCATCTTGCAAAAAGTGCTTCTGAATTCCACTCTGTGTACTGTATGGCTAGATATCGCAGTTAAATGTACAACAGAATCTTACGCTGTGTGTAGGGGTGTCACAATAACTGTATTCCATATGTGTCACTGGTGCTAATGATATCACATCTGTTTTTCTATATAAATTTAGTACAGTGCCATCCCCTCCCCAAAAAATGGGGGTGCTGTGGGTCTCCCCCACAAACCTCAAACTTGATGGCATAATATTGTGACATCACAATAACCATTACAATGTCTTCAATGTTATCCTACAAATACTCATACTGTGACACCCGTTGCTATAGGGATCATACAGGTGAGTGGTGTGTTTTGTTTCCCAGAGGAGGGGGGACTGTCACTTTAGTTCTGAAAGATGTAACATCTCTCTTTTGGAAATCGACAGAGAAATCTCACACCTGACCCTGCTGCTGTAGGCTTCAGGTTTGACCCGGAGGGGGGAGATTAGTTTCATGTGAACATACTGTACCATAACTTAATAGCTTCATTCGCTCCATTGCCCCAAAAAGGGAGAATACAAGTTCAATAATTTTGTTCACTCATTCCAGAATTCAAGAGATGCACAGAGCAACACAACCAGGCCTTTTCCTGGTTTTATTCTTCTGTTTTTTGTTTTTTTTTTCCCCCACCTAGATGGGGTTAACATGATCTGTTTTGGCAAAGTGCTGGTACAGTATGGTTGACAGACATAAAACAAGCAAACTTTTTTTTTCAGTAAGCCGTATTCACACCTAGAACATATTCATTCACACTTCTGCTACTTTTTTTAAACCAACCAAAACAGCATACAAGCACAGTAGTTCATCAAGAAACAGTGTTGCCTTTTCTTGCATAGGACTTCAACTATTGTTACCTAATGTTTCAAGTTATGTCGTTTTTTTGTTTTTTTTTTGTTACATACACACACACACACCAAACCATGCATAACAGGGTGAAAGGCACATACACTGTTAGTATGTTATGAAAAAGATAATAACTTATACAGATGAGTAATACATGTGGAATAAATCTATTATTTTTGACTGCTTTCATATCTACCTATGGATCTTACCACACATACACTATATTTTTCATACACAAAAGGGAATAGCTATGCTATTTTTTTATAGATACAGTCTGACCCCTTGTTCTCATTCTTGCAATCTCCAACAGTTCATTGTAATACAGCTTGTTCTGCCATCTGGGCCACAGCATTTGCTCAAGAACTGAAGTAACACCTGTGCTTTTATTTATTTAAATATTTTAAAATATCGGGAGTTGTTTATTGGAAGATAGAAAAATCTTCATTAAATACATTAAAAAGGGTCCACTGTGTACAGTTAAGACCAGTAACATGTTCTGGCTTTCAGATCCAAAGGGGAGAAACATTTTAATATAGATGTTATAAAAAGAAAGAACGCGTTTTATTTATTTATTGAAATGTTTCACCAGGAGGGCACGCTGAACAAGTTGCTTATCTCTAGGTGTGATCTGGATGCCCAATTGCTGTACTGTATTGACAGGCATGCTCTAAAAATGAGAATAATATTTTCCTAATATATTTGGAAAAAAAACAAGACTTTTGCACCATGCCTTTTTTGGTGCTTGGGTAAAGATATTCCTTGCACAGCCCAAGATGTAATGGTTATAACATAAGGAACTGCCCAAGGAGTACATGAAGATCCAGACCACAAAATG
The DNA here is from genome assembly GCA_016271365.2 of Neoceratodus forsteri. Lineage (NCBI taxonomy): Eukaryota > Metazoa > Chordata > Ceratodontiformes > Ceratodontidae > Neoceratodus > Neoceratodus forsteri. Next base: position 252,485,444 of record JADMNL010000028.1, on the reverse strand, counting down.
TAAAATGAAAAGTTATTCTACATCACTGATGATCAAACTTACATTTCAGTCTGTGGTGTTGCGGGGTCGCAGTGGTAGTGGTAAAACACATTCTGTCCTGTTACTGACAAGCTTTTAAGCTGATGAGAACTCGAGTACATCAGCATGTGGACTCATTTGGACCTGGTTAATCCAACTCATCACAAGTGCAGCTTTAGCAGAGGCATGAGATAGCAGACAATCAGTGCTCAAGTAAGGGAAGGGGGAGTCAAACCTAACAGCAGAGCCACATGCATTTAAAGAGTATTGCTCTGAAAATGGGTATCAGAACAGGGACGTCACTTGGTGGAGGGGGGCGGGGGTAAAGCACAAGCAAGGAGCAGGCCACAAAAAAAATCTTGTGGGGTGCACGGGCCCTGGCAAGATCAAGTAAACATCAATGGGATGAAAGACAAGGAACAACAGATCAGTTCAACTGCAAAAAAAACAAGAGAGCCCCATCCTTTTTAAGCAAGCATGGTGCTACTACAGATCTACAAGTTCAAATGACCTTGGCCACTCTAGGGCCAGAAAACAAAATGACATAAATCAAGCCTGAAATGAATACCTAAGTGCAAAGAGATTTTTCTAAAACTTGCTATGTTGTCTACTTTCTGAGTAATGTCAATGGGACTTTCTCATTCCAACAAGCCCTATTTACTGTGCTTCAATACACCCTCCGAGAACACTTTTTGTACCCCCTGCACCCATGTATTGAGAGTGGTGTTGGCTACAGTGTCTAAATGATACTTCCAGAGCCAGTTTCAGGAAGTGACATCACAAGAACCCCAGGAATGTCCCAGCACACAGTACATGGAAGTCAACAGAACAAGATACCATAACATTGTGCTTAGGAGCCACTGTCTGACAGATTCATTGCTATAAACCAAATAGAATGCTAAATCACACACACGCGCCTCTAGTTTTAGTATCTCATTTAGAATCTTTGACAACTGTCATCATGTAACCATTTTTTTAAGGTAATGACTCACAGTAATGCCTTTTTTAATGAGAAAATACTGAATACGATAAAAACAATGCCCATCATCAGAGCTGGGTGGCATTTGGATTTTGCTGGTGAAATTCTGTGAAACAAAATAGAAAAACCTTTACATTTTTAAGTGTGAAATGCTTGGCATTTCCCCTGCAGATTGGTCAGTTTGTGTGTATTCAGGTGGGGGATTCTGAGAGTTCTGCCTGTAAATTGGAGGGTGCAATTTTCAAAAGCAATTTCCCCACAAAAGTACTATAATTATAGGAAATGCAGGATGTTATTTCCCTGCAAATAAGAGATTGCGAGAAAAAAAACCCTCACAATTCCAGTACTTAGCATTTTGTCAATAAATTCATTAATTTCTTTGCTACATTTTGCAAAACATGCACATGGGGAGTCCATAAAGCTCACTAGCCCAAGTCAATGATATTCTGTGTCTTCCATCTCTTTGCTATACCCTGTTGAAAGCATCAGCTGCAGAACAGCAACTGAAGTTTAATATACATTTTGGAGGTGGAAATTCCTTTAAAAAATCTGCACTTTCCTAAAGATACAAAGTCAACCCTTTTGGACCAGCAAAGTATGTTTAAAAGCTAAAATAGAGATTACACTTTATTTAAATTCAATATGTTTTTTCTGAAAAAAAAAAAAAAAAGTATATTTTCAAAGACTTACTGAAAAGAATATAGCAGTTCCCCTTTTGTAAGATTTCACAGACCTGCAGGCCATAATGTTTTAAAATGTGTCTTTATGTGAGTAATAACTTTCCCAAATAGAACAAAAAGAAGTACATATTATATTCAAGACTTCACACTTGTTAAAAAAAATCCTTTTTTAGGCCTTAAAAGGGTTGAACTTTTCCCCAAGAAACATTTTTAGTTAGTATATGTTCTTTCTTTATTCCCTTTTGGCAATAGTTTTTTTTCTGGGATTCAACATGCTGATGGCACTGGGTACATTTCCAAGCTACTATAGCTTCATTTTTTTTTTCCCAACCAGAAGTCAGCTGGCCTTGCAAGTACAGTCAACCACCAGTTATTAGCATGCTAGACATAGCAATCGTGTCTTAGTAATGGGTAACATAAAACAGGATGTTTGGTTATAAAGGAATAATGCACACCTTGGGTGGTTGTTATGCATGAGGCATAGCCGAGTGTCATAACTACCCTAGAAGTGCATTATTCCCTTATGACCACACACCCTGGAATGTGTTATCCCACTTATAAAATGGGTTATTTGTTGAAAAAAAATACATAGTTCATATGAGGCATACAGTGTCAGAAAATAATCTGTGGTAATGTGACATGTTTCGTCCAATGAGGGTACAGGATTTTTATGGCCCATTTTATAAAGCAAGAACAAATACTGGTGCATTCCTTGAGTTCCAAAGCAGTTCTGGACTGCCCTTTAAAAAAAAATTTTAAACTCCATAAAGAAGTTTACGTTTCACAAACATGGTTACTTTGAATTTCCCAGACAATGTTTCTCCATTCCCCATAGCTTTTAAATTAGCCATTGAAAAGTGAATTATAAATCCCCTCCCTCTGTGTTTACTTCATACAGAAAGGTATTCCTGGGCAATTCTGTATTACCTGTAAGTTAATTGTTATTGCCACCTTGCAAATACTTTTCACCTTTTAATAGGCTACCACCCACAGGCAATAAAACGGACCAACAATTTTAATATTTGTGATGGCAAAATGAAGTGCATTTAATGATGCCCAGACAGCAACATTGGAGTCACCATCTGAACGTAGAATATTTACTAATTTCCCATAGGCAGAAGTGATCACAATCTGACTGATCCAATCTGACACAATGTTTCAGTTTACAAAGTTTAAGGGCCATCCTTGCCCCACCCCTCCTCTGTTGTTGCCAGAATTATACTCCCACTTTCCCATACTAAATTAATCCGCAATGCTCTAAATGTTTATAGGTACAGTAATAATGTAGTTGCCCATACACTCCCAAAGGCAAGGAGTTAGTCTTTTCTGAAAAGGTATACTAAGCCTTTCAAACAGTAGTGCAACTTAGATTTTTCAAAGTTAATTTCCCACTACAATTAAAAAAAACAGTATACTTGTTACATTTGCTTTCCTATGTGCTTCTTAAGCAGTATAAAGATAAACAAGGCAGGGAATAGGCTGGGCATTTTTTGAAATCCTTTACTGTGAAAATACAAGGTTCAACCCCCCCCCCCCCAACACACACACACACACACACACTAAGTTGCACCATTGCTTTCAGAAAATCATCACATTCACATGAATGAGTTAAGTCTAATACCACAATAGTTGAAAACATGAACTTCTAGCAATGCCATGGCATTGTGTAGGAGTACTGTAAGTCTCTATTGGTGAAGTACTTTATAGGGTAAAATTGAGATTACATCACTCATTTCTACTGGAGTATGTAGGCAGGGTTCTGAAATAATTAGTTGTCACCTAAAGATCATGTGATGCCACTTTCTGTCCTTAGGATTTAAAGATGGAGGATGGATGCCAAGTGCCATTTTTGCCATGCAACGTATACTGTCATCAGACGGCAGCCATTGCCAGGAACATCTTTTCTTTCAGTCAGCTCAACTTGAGGTTTAAAAAAGTTGCCCCGTCCAATGTTTTGGGTTGCATTATTTAAGTACCAATAACTGTTTAAAACACTTTGAAAGCCAGTAGCTTCTGAAATGAATGGATATTGTTTCTGCTCACTGTGTTGTCCCTGAGAGTCCTTGCTGGCGTTTCCCAGCACCAACAGACTCCAGCATCAGTCTAGTCTTAGAATAAAAGGACATCTGCACAGCACGCTCACATTCAGGCCTGCAGCGCTCTATCACGAGTGGCAATATCACACACAGCTTATCACACCTTTAAAATACTGTATGCAAACTTACATCCATTCTTGTAGTGTATATATAGATACATAATTTACAAAAAAAAAGCTATATATTTTCTAATTCAGCACCTCTCTTTTTCATTTATGTTTTTGTAGAAAAAAGGAATAGGGATGTTCCCTAGAAATGTAGTATGGAACCAAGCAAACAGATGAAGCAAACTGCCGGCATTACTTCTGGTTGCGCGCTGGAGGACAGGGGAGAGCCATAGTAGATTTCCCAGTCTCTACAGTCACATTCCTTGGAAAGATCCTCCCCACCCAATCATTTTCAGTCTGAGGCTCGATTACGGATTTGTGCCATGGGGTTATTTTCCACAGGGCCAGGACATGGGACAGTGTAAGGCCAGGAGTCTTACTGAAGCTAAACTAGGTACTATGTGCCTTAGGGTTGACTTCAGAAAATATCCCTACTCAGAATAACCTGGCTGGACAGCAAATGTGTCTTTTTGTGAGGAAATAATGGTTGGGGGGTTACTTTCCACAAGTTCAGAATAACAAAAAGGCCAGTGATTTTAACATTACATCAGTTTCTTGATGTCTTTTTCAGGAGTCTGTCTCTCACAATACAGATACATACATAAACTAGAGTTAGCCGAAATAAACAGGTAGATAGATAGAGATAGAGATAGAGATAGAGATAGAGATAGATAGATAGATAGACAGAGATAGAGAGAGATAGATAGATAGAGATAGAGAGAGATAGATAGAGATAGATAGATAGATAGATAGATAGATAGAGATAGAGATAGAGATAGAGATAGAGATAGAGATAGAGATAGAGATAGAGATAGATGGATGGATGGATGGATGACCAGCTTATAGATGCAGCAGAAGAGGTGCTCCAGTTACACTAGTCTAAAAGGGTAGTTGGATATTGCCCTACACTATTGAGTATGCAAATTGGAAACTTGTCTAGCAGCTGTAGGGCTGCTACTGGAAAGCCCATTGAACTCCTTAAAAAAAAAATATTCTATTGCTTTTTTGATCAAATCTTCTTTCAGTTGTCTTTGATCTAGTACAACTGTCATACAATCGGCAGCTGGACACTTTTCAACTGCAGCTCATTAGATGGGGTGTCTCTACTGCCCTGTGCAATCCCTTTATTTCTAGTTTACCTCCAGCTGATCACTAAGGTTTGATAACATGCTTTGCATATGGTTAGATGCTCTCGCATTCTGCTGAGGTGTATCTCTGTGTCTTTTATCTGGTGCCCTGAGGACATTATGAATTTGAATGTGGAAACTGTATGAATAAACTAAAACATCACAAAACACTGACCAAAGCTGAAGGTGGGAATAGCGGTGGTGGGGTTCTTTTATTTTGTAGGTACCTGGTGTACCCAGCCATTTCACAGCACCCTCTTCAGTAGAGGCCAAGTTTGCCACAGAAAATATTCTCTTCTCCTCAGTTTCACTATTACTAGGGCAAGTAGTTAACAGATGGATCTGTGTCTCCTGAATTAGGTAACCGGTGCACATACCGAACAGGCTGCACCGCCTATGGAACACAGGAGGGACCCCATCTGGATGACAGCAAGCTGCCCATCAACTCTGGCACTAATGAGATGCTTTTTTTGACCTAATTAACAGAGCAGACAGCAATTTCAGTTAGCATTTCCATCTCTCACAGTTGGGACAGGCCTGTCATGGAGAGTACAGCCCCCATTGTTCACATGAACAGCTGCTGTTTTACTGTCACAGGGTTAAAAGTCCTATTCAAATGAGCTGCACAAAAATGAGACTCAATTTGGTCATTATATGAGGAATGTCTCTAAGACAGGGTTCATCAGACAGCTTTGCAGCATTCTGGGTCACGATAGTAAAAGTTCACGTATGAATGCTTGGAGCAGGTTATGAGAGCTGCTCTACTCCGAGTCCCAAAGCGTTCTGAGAAAGAATACTTGGAAGTCCAAGGACTTCCACGTTTTGTGTCCTGTGACCTTCCAAAGTGAAAGCTACTTCATTTCCCTGAGTGGGCAGATCTGCGCACATTGCTAGAAATGCTGCAGTGACTTATTGGTCAACTGCATGGCCTGAACCCTATTTTTACCTTAACTGATCCATAACCATGACTGTAGGTCACTGCACTAGCAGGTTAGATAATTTTGTATCCCTATCTATGTTTATACCACACCAGTGGTAATACACCTGACAAGATACAGGATATTATTTTGGTTAATGACAAGTCTACTCTGAAAATAACACATGCACTATATAAAATGGCAGACAGAAAAGGACCAATAAGGCTGGGTTGTTTGATTTTTCTTATCACAAGGTTGGCTTTCAGTCAAATTAGTAGTAGCTTTTTAACCTTAAACATATCTCATTCAGACACCTTTCTGAAGAAATCAGCCAGTTTGTAGTAGAATGACCCAGTACAGGGTGCATGGTAAGACCCGTTTTACCACATCTGCCAGGTGGCCGAAGACACTCGGCAAACAAAGTACCCAGAGCATGCTGTAAGACTTGTTTTACCATACACTGTGTTATGGGTTATTGCTTACCTATTTCCCCAGTAAACCCATCGGCAACATGAACATCCACAGTAGCTCCACATCCACACTTAACCAATGGGGAAACGGATTTAACAGCGCTGATAAGATCACCAGCACCATGAGCTGCATGACAACATAAGTCAAGAAGGTGAACTTAGACACCGCTAAATCTTCAAATAAAGATCTAATTAAAAATGTTACACCTTTTAAAACTATAAGGAATAAATAGCACATGTCATGAGCTGTGGTCGGGCAACCATGTTCATAAAAATAGGCATGATATCCTGCTGCCTGAGCAATTAAACCATGGTCACACAGGGTGGGGTAATGTAGCATAACCCTTTCAACAAAACTAGTCAAACTTTTTCAGCAAGACTAACACCATTTCATGAATGAAATAAGATACTCCAGAGTTCATGGATATGTTAAATACCACCCTCGCTAGTTGAATTCACTGGAGATGCCTAATAAAGCTTTACCTTACTCATCACCTACCCCCTATTTGTTATCCCCAGCAGTTTTACAGATTTCTCTCCTGATGGTGAGGGCTAGGATTAGCCTAGATGTGATTCTAAAGAAAAAGAAAGGAAGAAAGGTAGACAATGAAAGATAGCAACCATAGAAAATGCAAGTAACAAAGTTTATTTTAATAGTTCTTTCTCTCTTTTCTTTTCATTTGTTCTGTTGTTTGTAGATTTTAGCCATGTATTATTGTTTATTTTAGCCATGTATTATGATTACTGCTGTTATGTTTCTATGTTTTAATTTTGATATACTCAATAAAATTTAAATGTAAAACCTTAAAGAGCAGTTTCTTAGTATATTAATAGCTGCTCCCCCAAGCGTAGTTGATAACTGACCAGACCAGGAGTTGTTTGCAGCAATCAGTCCATGAAATGTTCCAGTTTTTAAAAAGTTATATCCCTCATAATTTCAGTTTTGTGCCGTGCTGAGAAAAACAGACCTACTTCCCGATACCAAAGCATGCCCCCACGCTGGCCCACGCTGCCCCGTTTTGTGATGTCACAAAATGAAAGCTGCATGTGCGCATTCCACTGAGTTCTATGGGGTGATATTTATATACATTTTTATACCACTTACAGGTGCAATTTTAATAAATCAAAGCAACCGATCAACTAATAGGGTCCCTATTGGTTGATGAGTTGCTGTTCAATAAAATCGCTACTGAAGTGGTATAACTAATACAGAAATATCACCCCCATAGAACTCAGTAAATCTATGTACACATAACCTTCATTTTGTGACATCAGAAAACAAGGCTCATGACAATGGGTAGCTTGGTATCGGAAGTAGGTCTGTTTTTCCAGCATGGTACAAAACTGAAATTATGAGAGATAACTTTTACTGCAAACAACTCCTGGCCAGGTCAGTTATCAACTTACGCTCAAGGGAGCAGCTACTAGAAAGCTGCTCTTTAACAACAAAAGCCTTAACCATCTCTCTCTTGACTTATTCCCTAGTTATCCCCCACTGCTGGGTTTAAGACCTTCATAACATGTTTATAGCTTTTCCACTTGCAAGTAATGTTTTTTGTCCTCATGTGTAATAAAAAATGACATGGTGGAGGTTAAGCTATGCTAAACACACACCTGGCGGGTTACTGCCATGGAACTGCAACAACCAGAGGATGAGTTTAATTTACATAACATAAGCCACAAACTCTGGAGCATCTTATTCCATTTATAAAATTTATTTTAGATTTTCTGAAGAAAATTAGGCTTCATAGTTGTGTTCAAAGCATTTAAGTGGGTTAGCCCACCCATCTGTGACTATATTTTAACCACTCAGGAAGCAGCCCAATTGTGTCATGCCCATTTTGAAAAAATATGGTTATCCCACTACAACCCATCATGTATTGGTTATATCTTTATATATACAAAATGAAAGATTAAAGCCATTTGAATATCTTCAAACTCTTATTCATTCGCTTTGAATTTACCTCCCCTTGTCTTCTTTCCCTATGTTTCTGCTCCGGCTCTCCTCTTTTCCTTCCATATCATTCTTCCACTACTCTCTTCAACATCCTAAGTCCTTCTCATGTAAAATTACAACCTCGATTATCCAAATGCTCTGAGAGGCATCAGATTTGTTCATATAATTAAGAGTTCAGATAATCAGGGATCCATAACATCAGACAAACCAGAGTCAGAGGACAGTGTCATCGTTCAGATAATCGGGCAATCTGGATAATCAGAGTTCGGATAATCAAGGTTGTACTATACCGTATTCTTACCAAACAAAAACAGAACAACCAAAACAAACTAGACAGAAACCCAAGCCCCCTCTCCAAATTTGTGGAACAGTAATCCCACCCCAAATTTATGCTGGCAGACAAGGCAAGATAAGTATTTTTACTGTCAAGATTATTTTTTTTCCTTTCATACTAGTATTGCAATGGAAACCCTGCAAGGGAGCACCCAAATCCACTGGAGGTATACCAAGTATTGTTGAACGTGATTGGTTAGTGCCTTCACAGAACAGGGTGCACATACGGCTATTGCTCTTGTTGGTCACTCAGTGCCCAACTTCCAGTGGTCAATATTGTAGAAAGCCCCTGGGTGGTGTAAACAAGTCTGGTCAAAGGAAGCCATGGCAGCTAAACTATTTGCCCCCCCCCCAAAAATATTTTGTCTTTTTATCTTCTTTTTCGATCGGGGGTGGGTGAAAGGTGCTTGACTGACAAAAGAAACCACTCTGCAGTGAGGCAGTGTAGCCTGTAGGTTAAAAGCACCATCTTGGGATCAGGAGATTGTAGGTTTAATGTCCTCTAGAGCAAAATACTCACTGCGTAACTTTAGGCACGCACATAACCTCTCAGTGCTCCAGTCCACCCAGCTGTGGGAATGTTGAGGAGCAGAACCTGATTGGAAACAAGATGTTGCATCTCAGCTGGGCTGTCCTGTCCTGGGTGAATGAATGGTACAATCATTAAATACACTGGTTTTTAGCAGCCATTGTCTAGGTTATCTTTTCCCAGTTACATACGAAAATTACAAAGACACATGCTGTGCATTTGTTTTTTGTTTCTCTGATTTGCCCTAGTATTCTGTCACTAATGTCTGTAGCAAGGTTTTTTTTTTTTTTTTTAATTTTCTCTGCAAGTTTTATGGCCCCTTGGGGTAGCCATTTAGGCTTATTTTATTGTCTTTGGTCTCTTGGCATTTTCCTAGAATGCTTCTGGAAATGATATGAATTAGACCTTGCATTAAAACATAAGGCACTCAGGATCCTAGTAATCCTAGATCCCAGTTACACCATCGAACTGCAACTGCTTGTGAAAGTTAACAGCCTTGAAAAAGCATCTGCCCTCCCCAGCCAAACTCAGATTTTTCTAAGTGCCATCTGTTGTTATTCTGAATATATGGCAATTTTCTTTGTAAAATGCAGTCACTGGTGATAATAAAACCAATACACATTTGAAGGATTTAGGTCTAAGCCACATCATTCCTAGAGGCATTCTGGGAAAAATCCAACAGATCGAAGGCAATAAAAGAAGCCTGACCCTGGGGCCATAAAACTGGCAGGGATAAATAAAAAAAAATGTCACAGTTGTTATGTGTACCTTTTTTACAGAGTAAATATTCCCATATTTAGAGCATTTTAATTAGTTTATATAGAATACTTAGAGGAACAGCGTCCCTGTGGCATCCTACAACGAAAAGTTGTACCTAAAAGTTTGAGAATTTATCAATAAAATGTTAGAAATATTTAAATTGATTTCTGGAGTTTTTCTTGTGGCTTGGATTTGAAAAGCCCTTTTCTGAGTACCTTCTTTAAATAAAGTTCTAAAATATTTTACTGTCTTGCACAATGTTTCATTATTATTTATGCTGATTTCTCCTTGTTACTTTGTATTGACTCATTCAACTACTTTTGTATCTGTTACTAGTTTTACCCCTGACATTGTATATTTTAATGTTTCTCTGTTCTACTGTTTGTTTCATGATTGTTTTAGGACTTGTACTGTCCCGGGTTGTGCCTGAGAATAGGCATATTAAATGTCTAATGCACCTACCTGGTCATCAGAAACCAAATAAATAAATGTGAGTGCAAGTAACATCTTATGCTGTTACTAATTTTTGTTCAAAATACAAGATACTGACCTGATGAAAAAGCTAGTACTTTTGTGTAAATTATTTTGTCTTTGTCCAATAAATGTTCACCCTGAAAAATAAATGTTTTTGTTGTTTTGGACTGTGTGCACTTGACGGAGTGGGAAAGGGGGTTCAATACTCTAGGATTACAATTCATTCTATAGTATGTTAAATGTAGGTTGGATTGCTTTTAGAATCTGCACCAGTGTTTCAATGACATCAAGGGAAACCACAGTGTGACTGTGTTAACCATCATCCTCACTCCTCAGGGATACTGAATATAATGAGGGTACCCCTGTGGCTAATGGAAGTGACAGTGTCATGACCTGCTCCTTCGTTCTCCTCTGCAACATATGACTTGGAGCAGATCAAGGAGAGGGAATGGTGCCACACAGTTAATTTCAGGGCTCCCAGTTCTACAGGGATTCCTGTATTTTACAGGGAAATTGAGACATTTACAGGGAAATTGTTCCCATAGACTTGCACTAGTCATATAGAAAAACACAGTGATTTGGCTTCCGTAGGAATAATGTAATCTACTGGAAAACACAGGAAAACTGCACTGAAGTTACAGGGAAAATGCAAAATCAATCTAGGAGCACTGTAATTTCACATTCAGAAAAGCGCAGCATCCTCACTTGGCATGGGGCACTCTGTAGCTCAGGTTGTCTCTTCTACTCTGACACAGAAGAAGCATTGTGTAGCACTAGAAAAGAACTGAAAATAGAATTAAAATTCCTAAGAGAGACAAACTCAGATCCAGGGGATCTAAATGGTTGAATGCCCACCGGGCATCCTGAGACAGCCAGGTGATGTTACATACCTGGACAGGGTATAGTTACCTTCAACTAAATCTCTGGCCTTCAGAGGAGAGACTGGTGGTGTTTTATATGGGATGACTGTATAGAGGTTGGGAATAAGGAGCAGTTTAGACTTGGTATTAAAAACTGGCTGGTGCAGAATTTATGAACACTGTACAGACTCAAAGGGAGAAATTCAAATCAGACTAAGCCAGCCAGAATCCTAAGCCATCTGGCCAATGATTGACAGATAAGAGTTACACTTCTAGCCTTAGTTTGGGGGAGGGACAGTCCATTGAAGGTGACTGGAATGAGCAGGATTTTAGCACGGTTCCAACCTGTTACATTTAAATGGAGCATGGAATTTACACCTGAGACCTGGGTTCAAATCCACTACATGCTAACTAAAACCATACAGTCTACAGTTTTTTTTTCCTGTTTCTAACATTTTAAAGACAAGTGTGGGGGCAGCATTGAGGAAAATGGACACACCCTTCCTACTGGAAAACATGAACAGAACGAGAGAAAAGAAAAAGGTTGTGACAGTCTAGCACAGGAGCAACTTTATTTAAAAACACTAAAACGCACTAGGTTTTGAAAAAAAGTGCACCAGAAAAAAGGAGGGTGGGATACAGTTTGCCCAAGCTCATGGCTAAGAATAATGCCTCCTTATGAACTTCCTGAAGTAGGTTAGTGGTTGTACACGCGCTGGCATGGCTGATAGACAAAGCTGCCGTGGTGTGGGACCCTGCGTGGGCGGCACTCTCTGGCGAGGTTCTGGCGTTGGATGCGGTTCTGGCTGAGCTTGCGTCTCTCGACCCACAGCTTCACCCTCTGGATCCGGCGGACCTCACTGACCTTTTGCAAGACCCCAGCATGAGCATTGATGGATGCTGTGTGTCTTGGAGCATGGCGTTCCACCCGGTTCTGGGGCACATCCCTGGAACATAACAAAACAAGGGGGCTAGTTTTAGATGAGCTGTTTTAAGTGGCTTCCAGGTGCATTTCTTCAGTGCTGTTTAACAGAGCTGTAAACCTTCCTTTGCAAGAAAGGTGCAATTTTGTGGCATGGAAATAAACATAAAATGAACTGTTCAGTTCCTGTCAAACAAATGTAGAATGGAGAACAGGGCTTCAGTTAACTGTTGGAAGTCTCCGACTCCAAAAAGGAATAATAAATTAGGTGACATCTGATTCTTCAGACATGGACGTTGAAAATTAATGTTTTTTCCTAATAGAAAGGGCATTTTACCAGTAATATTTTATATTAAATATCAAAAAATTGATCTTGTATGCTGACTTCTAAATGAGGGTCCATGGAAGTATTGACTTCCGTCACTTCAAACCTTAGCTGAAGCCCTGATGGAATGCTGCTAGAAGGAATGCCCTCACTGCCAAGTGCAACTTTTACAGCAGGAATGCTCTGATGAGAGGACATCATGAATAATAGCAAAATGACATGTTAAATCAACAGTCAACATGTGATCAGACCAGGCAAACTTCAACTATTTCTTGTAGAAAACCCATTTATAACAGTACAGGAAAGGTTTTCTTTTTTTTTTTAAAGATTTTTTTTCCTCTTTTAAGATTTTTTTTCATCCAGACAAGACTGTTATTGATAACTTCATTCCAGCTTCAAAGCTAGCTGATAAAAGAACATTTTCAAAAATTCAGTAAAACCAAATAATTCTTATATTGAGGGATGTTCTGATATCTGAGGAAAAAAGTTTACTCACTGTAGCAACAGTGCTTCTTCTAATGAAAGCAACATGAGAGTCTTTCAAATTGCAGCCATCTTGTGCTGCGTGGTTGGCCTAGAGACAGAATTGGATTAGAACTCAATTCAACCACTCTGTGTGGCAATCACATGCCCCTTGCAGCCTAACTGTCAGATCTATGGCTGAAGGGACAACAGTGTAGTGACCACCACTGGGAATAAAAATGTTACAAAAATTCCTAACCAAGTACAGAAATTTCAAATGTGATAACTATTTCAGAGATACTCTTTAAAATGCTCATCCACCATACGTAACCTAACTATGCTGAAGAACCTTTATTCTTATATTTCAGGAGGGGAGGTAGGGCTGGGTTTATGAGGGTCACATTTTCTCCATTAGAAAAAAAAAACACAGTTACTATGGTGAGTAACCTTTTCTTCAAACAACATGAATGAAACACATGAACCCTCACAAACTGCAGCTCCTAGTTTTACCTGGAAGGAGAGTTTTCTTAGAACTAGTCAGAGAAAAGATTCTGAAAGACAGATGTCCCAAACCAACCATCTCTTCTTCAGTGGACATCCAGATTGTAGTGGGATGTAAATATGTGAGTAGAGGACTTTGTGGCCGCTCTATAAACTTCCAGTAATAGAACCTCCTTAACTGCAACCACTAGAGTTGTGGTGCCTTATGCAAATGAGGTCTTCTTCCTGCTGGAGACTCCTTTCTAAAAGAAATAAAAAGAATTACTTACCTTAGTAATTATGTTTCTTCTAATGGGTCCAATAGGGAGCCAATAAAAGAACTGCATCATCTCCAGCTAGAGATGTTGTCTCGGAGATAGAATGGTGATGATAGAATCAGAATTCCATTCAAATGCTGCTGTGTACTGTTGCTCCCTCTAGTGTTCTAACATCAGATATGGGCTGAAGAGCAGATAGAAGCAGTGCTAATTTGTCTCAAATACCAAGCTTTGAGTAAAAAAAGCTTAATAGCTATAACAACAGACTTATGTTAGAAATTTTAAGTTAAGTAACAGCAAATTCTTAAAAGAATTACTCAAAACATGAGCTGCATAAACATAATGCTTCGGCAGAAATGAGTATATAAAAACTATTAGGTAGCAAACATTTTACTGATTAGGTTCTAGAAGGGGAGATAGGGATGGGATTGTACTGACTGACTATTGGACCCATTAGAAGAATCATTACTATGGTGAGTAATGTTTTTATGTCCACCATGCGTGCACGTGCAGCAAACATTTTGTTAGGAGAGTGGATTTTGAGGGGTGTGACACTGTCAGTCCAATGCATAGTGGTCTGCAAGGGGCTCATCAGTGTCACATCAATCATCAACCAGGCTGATCATGACAGTATTCTGGCTTGCTAGGTGGAAACTTCATGTATTTCAAAGGAAAGAGCCAACCCAATCATAGATCAGCTCTTTCCTTTGATCTACGCTGCCCAGCAAGCACAGCTGATCTGTCATGATCAGCCTGCTGAGGAATTACAACCTGTAACAAAGAAAACCATCCATCAATGTCTGGTGCTGCCCCACCCCTACTGTCCCCCCACCTGACCCTCCCACTCAGCAACCCCTCACAAACATAACACCAACACTGGGAGTGCCCAATCCTCCAGTGTCGCCTCCTGAAATAAAGGAAACTGTCCCTTGAAGTTTGTTTTTTTTTATAGACCCTGCAAAAGAGAAAAATGTCTATCGATGTCTGTTGCAGCCACCGCTGTAACTGCCATCCCCCACCCAAGTCCAACACAAGCACAACGCTAACATTGGGGGTGCCCAATCCACCAGTGTCAACCCCTGAAATAAAGGAAACCATCCCACAAAGTTTTTTCTAAACAGACCCTGCAAAAGAGAACCATCCATTGATATCTGTTGCAGATGCCGACATAACTGCAATCCCCCCAAGCCCAACACAAGCATAACACTAACACTGGGGGTGCCCAATCCTCCAGTGTTGCCACCTGAAATAAAACCATCCCTCGTCATTTTTTTAACCCTGTAAAAAAGAAAACCATCCATCGATGTCTGTTGTGCCATTAGCCCCCCACCTGACCCTCGCACTCAGCACCCCCCCAAGCCCTTACTTACTCACTGGTGGTCCAATTCCATAATCCTGTCTGGACCACAGACATGTCTTCACTCTTCAAAGCCGGATCGTGACCTGAGGAAATCAGGTATGTGGTTCAATGTATTTCAAGGGGTTTTGAACTTAGTGGCATAACTTGGCCATTTTTTGAACATTTTTGGCCCCAGATTTTCAACATGCCTTTTTTGAGATCCCAACTCATGAACAATGACAAATTAAGCAAATCTGTCCCAAGCGGTGATTTCATAGTCGCTGTGTGAAATCACCTTTCGGGCAGGACTGGAAAATTTTCTCTGCCCTTGTTCATGAGGTGGGGTCATAAGAAGGCTATGTTGAAAATCTGGTGTAAAAATATTAACAAACAACATTATGAGCCAATTGAAATTTGTGAACGCAGGCTCATAACTTTGGTTATTTTCAATATTTTGGCTCTAGATTTTCAATATAGCCATTTCTTCACAGCACCTCATGAAAGTGATAGCTGTCATTTTTCAAATCCTGGCCAAAATGTATTTTGGCATCCCAAAAGGTGATTTCACAGTTGTGTTGCAGAAAAATCACCTTTTGGGAAGGAGTTGAACATTTTATCTGCCCTTGTTCCTGAGATGGGGTCATAAGAAGGCTATGTTGAAAATTTGGGGTTAAAATATTAAAAAACAACAAAGTTATGAGCCTACATTGAAATTTACAGACACAGGCTTGTAACTTTGGTAATTTTCAATATTTTGACTCCAAATTTTCAACATAGCCATTTCTTCACACTACCTCATGAACGTGACAGCTGTCATTATTCAAATATTGGCCAAAATGTGTTTTCGCACTTGTGGTACAAAATCACCTTTTGGGCAGAATTTGAAAATGTTCTCTGCCCATGTTCATGAGGTGGGCTCATAAGAAGGCTATGTGAGGTCATAAGAAGGCTATGTTGAAAATTTGCGGTAAAAATATGAGAAAAAATTATGAGTCTACATTGCAATTTTTCAATGCATGTTGATAACTGTGGTCATTTTCAATATTTTGACTCCAACATTTCAGCATAGCCATTTTTTCACACCACCTCATGAATGTGACAGCTGTCATTTCTCAAATCCTACCCAAAATGTGTTTTAACACTTGTGGCACAAAATTATATTTCAACCATTGTTTTATAAATGACACCTGTCATGCTCAGAAGGAGTGGTCATAAAAAGATTATGCTGAAAATTTGGGATACAAATGTGAAAAACCAACTAAGTGATGAGGAAATGAATTGTTCCAACATTTACTCATAACTTTATTTTTTGAAGATTTTAGCCCCTAATGTTCAATATCTCCCCTGTGTTACCCCATCTTCTGAACATAGCAGGTGTAATTTTTCAAATCCCCTCTAAAATTTGTTTCCACAGTCGGACAGCAAAATCACCTTTCGGATGGGATTTTAAAAACTCCACCTGTCTTAACCATAATATCAGGTCATAAAAAGACTGTTGGACATTTGGGGTCAAAATGTGGGAGCCCACTTAAAAGTAGATACTGCCTCTCAGCTGCCCTATCCTGGGTAATTACGTTCTAACAATGTGTCAAAGCAGGAAATCACTGAAAATGAGATACTGCATCTCATCTGCTCTATCCTGGGTAAATATATAATAAAAATGTGTACAAACAAGACCCGGTGCAACAGCAATACCAGCGGCGAACATTCGGCATTGACAAATGCTTGTTTCTTCTAGCAACATGAGTCCAACACTGATACCATACAAAAACTGCAGACTACATTGCAGTACATTGGGAGGCTAGGTAAGGGAAGTGATTGGAACATATTTAGGGAAAAGGGTCTGTCAGACTGCAGTCACAAACTTTGCATCTCTTCTGGACAGACTGTCCAGATAGTAATCCGTTGTATAAGTTTCAACAGTTTTCCAAGTAGCTGCTTAGCAGATGTCTGCTAATGGGACGCCCCAGGAGGCAGCCATTGATGCTGCAGTGCCCCTTGTGAAATGTGATCTAAGACCTATGGGTGGGGGGACTGCTTACCATCCATCTCAGAACTGGATGCAAGAGACCAGCCATCCAGAGGCTACCTTTCTAGCTGCAGTTTTGCCCTTAACCAACCTCATTATAGCGATAAACAGCTGTCTGCTGTCTGTCCTGAGGTTCATTGTTCTGTCAAGGGAATCATAGTGGAAAGGAAGGGGGGGGGGGGAGAAGAGCTACAGATTGAGCGTGTCTGTGGTAATGGTGTAGGTAGAAAGAAATGGGCAGAATGGATGGGCCAAGCGGTCCTTACCTGCTGTCAAATACTGTTATGTTTCTAAGATAGTAGCTGAGTGCTTTGTTGACATCCAAGCAATTCAATTTCTATTCTCCTAAACCAGAATGTGCTTGGAATACTACAGGTAATGTTCAGATGAAATTCTGATACAACTTTTGGAAGGAATTCTCTGTGAGTTCACAGAATCACCTTATCCCTGTGCATAATGATGTAATTTGTTTCTGTGCACAGGGCTTCTACTAGTGCCATTAGATTTTGCTAGTAGACTGTACCAACCAGGACATTTAGGTCCTGTCCACACTGGCATAAAATTAAAAAAAGTTTTTAAAGCTGTTTTAATTTCCATGCACAAGCACAATTGTTGGAGAGTCCACATTACACTATGACATCATGCTTGACTGCTTGTGTTACCAGGCATGACTGCAGCAATACCACAAAGCATTGCAGGTGCTGCAATGCATGCCACCATACTTGCAACCAGATGCAGTAACAGATTCAGCAGAAAATTATATCATTTTGTTCAGGAGCTCACTGCGAGATCAAGGATGTAAGTAAATCCTCCCCTTTTTGTTGTGGCAGCATTTAAAAAGCTACAGAAGTGCAACGGAGGTTGCCTTAAACCGCATCACAGCACGGTTTGAATCCACACTACTGTTAACATGATTAAAGGTATCCTTGTTGGTTCAAAGCCATGCTAAAGCCCTGCTCAGAACAGGGTTTTAGCATGTTTTCTAAACACGATTTGCAGCACGGTTTTACCATGCTACAATGTGGACGAAAGACTTTTAAATGATTTTAACAGTTAAAATGGTTTAAAACTCAATAAAAAGTACTAGTGTGGATAGGGCCCCAATAATGCAATCACCCCTTCTATCTTTAACTTGCTGATTTCAACTTGGCCATTTACAGCACTTTATGGGCCTTTACACTGGGGTGCATGAGTCAATTATAATTTATGCTCATGCTGCCACATTGACCCACCTTCCTCTTTTTATAATTAAAAGTGTCAAAGTGCCCAGCAACTGTGATTTTGTTCACTCTGTTAGATTATTTTTAAATAATTTTATGTCTCTGTTAAACATATATGAAATAACCTGCATTTTTAGCACAGTCTGACGCTATAACTTTAACTGCATTGTATAAATAAAATTATACAATGGCTCAAAAAATACTTGTTCCTGATTGGCTGGCTGGCATGATTTACAATGTGTAAATCCTGCTATCACCCAACAGGAAAAAGTGCCAGCTGTCAGTCAGCCGCATCAGGAACCCCCTTTTTCAAATTACTCTGAACCTCCCCAAAGATCAAACAGGAAAACCGGAAAATGCGAAATTCAAACACAATACTCTCTTCAAATAATAATCACTGGTCTCCCAAAACAACTTAATGGGGAAAAAGTTAAGTTCCCATAACACTCGGGCAAGCAGCCTGGGACAAACAGTATTTTATCAGTCGTTCCACTCAACAGCTTCCACTTGGCTCACCTGAGAATTCAGACTGGTTCCACTGCCTTGCCATGCTGATCACCACATCCCCAGATTATAAACTGCTCACTTCAATTACCGTGCCCTTTCAAAAAAATAAAAGCACGATAACCCCCTTTCATAAAATTTGATTATTTCCAGAACTCCACAGCAAAATTCAAAAGCAGTCACACAACGTAGAAGGACGGCGCGGTCAGTGTGATGGAAACAGTCAGTTCTCACTCCTGAGCTCTCTTAAAAAAACTGTAAAAAAGCGCCGGCCTGGTGGTGCTGGAGGTTGAGGCACTGGATGCTACACCTTATGCCACGCTGGCGACATGGGTTCGAGAATGAGCCTGGGAGTCGGCAGGGGCAAGAGAGGATTGAGCATTCAGAGGACTGCTCTCCTTTCTTGGGGGAGGGAGGATCTGCCATCCTGCTCTCTGATTGCCCTCTAGTGGTAAGCTGGAGGGTGAGACAGGTTGGGAGGCATGTAGGTGGCGCATGTGACATACGAGGGGGGGTTGGGCAGAAAAGTAAAAACAGAGCTGGCAGGATCCATGATGGCCCTGGCTGCGCCTGTGCTGTGCCCCCCCCCCAAGAATCTGAATGCTGGCTTTACAGGGGAAGGGAGGGGAGAAAGTTGACGCTCCTCGCTTCCAGCCCTGTAATGCGGGGCAACCCATCGGGGATTTCCCGGGGAGGTTCAGTGCAGGGATGCCGGGGCCGAGAGATGAGCTCCTCTGAGAGAGGAGCCATAGCCACCTGCCAGCTCCCCCAAATGGGGGGAAAAAAACTGTTAAAAAAAAAAAAAAATAACTCACAACTTCCACACTGATAAAAATTAAAAAAGGAAAAAAAGAAACAGGACAGCATTTCATTATGTGAATGCACCTGTATTAAAAACTGCCAGTGCATATGTGTGTGTGTGTTGGTTGGGCGGGGGGGAACAACTGGATTACAAGCTGTGCAGTAGGTTAAAGGGACTATTTCTTCTCGCAGCAGCAAATGTCAATAAAATAATAATAAATGGAAAAAAAACCTTTCCCTTTATTTTTTTCTCCCAGAAATAAAGAAGACCATTGTAGAATAGCAATATCCCACTCGAGGTGTGGTGATGCCAGATTTACCCACTTCTGGTGTGGTTTCCTCACTTGGCCTGTGGCCTCGTGATCAAATCATACCAGACATGGGTAAATCCTGGCATCACCCACCCCCTTCAGTGGTATATTGCTTAATTTAACAGCAGAGAGTGATCGTCCTTTGACATAGCACGCGCCTGCGCAAACGAAAGTTAAGGAGTTTATTTGGCTTGAATGTATCTGTACCTTGCTGTGACTGAATTTTGCACTATGTGGCATGGAATAAAATTGTTTTTTCATGTTTGTGGTCAGCTTAAGACTTCCTGGTATGGTTGCTTTTATGTGCCCAGTGTGTTGTTTTCTGATAGTACATGCTGTTTAGTGAGTGCACCGACCACCTCTGAGGACTCCCTGCTTGCTCCTGTACTGTACTTTGTAAATATCCTTGGAGCCGAGGTCAGACCAAAAGGCAATGCTACAAAAGGGATTCTGTGCAGTGTGTCTTTTCAGCATCACTTTCGCTCACCTTCTCCATTTTTTCTCTGGGGAAACCACGTTTTAACTATGAAGGTGAACTCTAGTGAGACTTAGGTTGATGCAGAAGCAGTTTTTCTCTTTTTTTCTGCTCTTATTTACAGAAATGTTTACAATAATCTCAGTTTCCTAAATTGTGATCAGAAACCAGGCAGTTAATGCAAAGTGAGCACCTATCTGCTTTCAGGCAACCACTTTTTGTGGCCTCATATTGTTTGACCACTGACTCTGTCCTCCATTTTGGCATATGGAGGGAAAAATCTTAATATTGCTAGTTCTACTATTTTTAGAAAACTTCCCAGTTTCACTGAATGGAACTGATGCAATTTACAGTGCTCCTGGTTCTTATATGCAAGCAATAACACACAACGAGGTGTGGGTTATCTCCTGATAAGAGCACGCCAGGTGCGTTGTTAGGCATGAGGCGCTTGCGCCGAGTGCCTTATGCACTTGGGCGTGCTCTTATCAGGAGATAACCCACACCTCGGAGTGTGTTATTGCGCTTATAAAATGGGCCCTCCAAGTAATGGGTATTCAACTAAAAAATATGAATAAAAAAGTGAAAAAAAGAAATTTGAATAGGTCAAAATAGTGAAAAATAGTCCCATTTGGCAAGTGTTTCATCAGCAGTAGAGGGCTACCTATGTATTTATTACTATATAATTATGTTGGTTTTACTACCATTAGACTCCCCACACATACACATTATTTATTTTTCTATACTGTCTAGTACAAGTGCTCAGAGCCTCCGTTTGCTTCAGAGTGACTGCAGGTTTTAGTGACAGGCATCCTCCCGTAACAGAACGCTGACGTTTGCCAGTTTTGTGAAGGTGCCACTCGCTCAGTTGGAATTGTTTAAAGAAATTGTATTTTGGGTTACTTTTACTTCGTTTTGTGAAAAATAACGTGCTGAGAGTCCAAATTGTCCAGGGGCAGAGTCCTCAGTTGAGACGTGGGGAGAGATCCGAGCGAGCGTTGCCATGGCAACGCTCACTGACGTTTGCTGGTAATTTTGTGAAGGTGCGACTCGGTAAGTTTATAATCTTTTTTGTAGTGCTGACAGACTTTCTTAAAATACACAGAAGGTCAGAAGAAGACAGAATTCAGTCTGCTCGAGCAAATAAATTCTGCTGTGTGAGCGAGAACATCTGTTGGCGGCCGCCGTAATCTCCGTTTTTTTCTTTCGGTTTTATGAAAGCTCTACATTGATGGCAAGGGGCAGTGAAAAGAAAAAAAAACACTTACAAAGTAGGAAGATCATTTTGGCGTTTGGAAAGTGGGGGATGTTGTATAGATGGCTATTTCTTTTTAGTTGGTGGCACTGCTTTCCTGGTTGGAGATGTGCTAAGGTTGGAACGGAGCTGTACATTTGTTTTTTCAGAGGATGTTGTCGAGCACAGTGATATTTTTGTGTGTTGTGGCTGACCTTGGCAGAATTAGTGCCGGTTGGCATGATACATGCTGGTAAGGACACGGCTAAAACTAGGTTTTAGTCAGTCAGGAGTCTGGAATATTTTAGCCCATTTTATAAAGATGGGTAATGATCGAAACACAGGACAAATAAAAAACAATATTAAATGTAGTTAACTACATAGAAACATATTTTGCCAGCAGAAAAGGATCTTTAGGTCCATCTAGTTTGCCACTTGTCCCTGCCTATTCTGCCACCACTGAGCTTAGATGGTCATAGGTGTCATTTCTTCTACTCTATTTCTCTACCTACTGTGCCCCTGTGCCTATCCCACGCATGTTTGAAAATCCCCCCAGTCATTGCCCCCACTACCTCCTCTGGCAGGCTGTTTTGGTCCTCTATTACCCTTTCCGTGAAGAAGTATTTCCGCACATCTCTCCTAAACTTCCTCCTCTTAGCTTCACTGCATGCCCCCTTGTTCTAGTTCCTTCCTTTCTCTGAAGTAGACCCTCCAGCTGCAGCTTGTTCACTCCAGTGAGGTACATGTAGGTTTTAGTCACGTCCCCTCTCGCTGTTCTCTCTTCCGGGGAGTGCATGTTGAGTTCCTGCAGCCTTTCCTCGTATGGCTTCTCGTGCAACCCCCTCACCATTTTGGATGCCTTCCTCTGTGCCACCTCCACCCTTTCAATGTCCCTGTACAGGTGCAGCCTCTAGAACTAGACACAGTACTCCAGGTGGGGTCTCACCAGCGAGCGATACAATGGCAGCACCACCTACCTTGTTCTGCTAGAAATCCCTCTCCCAATGCACTGCAGCAGCCTGCTACCCCTTCCCACTGCTTTGTCATGCTGCCTAGCTACCTTGAGGTCATCCGATATGATGACCCCTCGGTCTGTTTCTTGCTTGGTGACTGTAAGCTCCACTCCCCCCATCTTATATACAACCCCTGCATTCCATGGCCCTAGGTTCATAACCTTACACTTTTTGGCACGGAAACCCAGCTGCCATCCCCTAGACCATTCTTCTAGTTTCTTCAGATCCCTTTGCATTCTCTCCATCCCTTCCTGTCAACCCTGTTGCTGATTTTTGTATCGTCTGAAAAGAGAGACACCTTATCCTCAAGCTCCTCTACAATGTCGCTTTTGAAGACATCGGACAGAACTAGTCCCAGCACTGAATCCTGAGGCACCGCATCCCACTAGTCATTGTCCTATCACCTAAGTGGCTACCATGTACCACAACCCTTTGCCTCCTATCCTTTAACCAGTTCAATACCCAGCTAGTCACTTTCTCCTCCATCGCAGACTGCTTAGTTTCTTAACTAGCTTCCTGTGTGGCACAGTGTTGAAAGCCTTACTGAAACCTAGATAGACCACGTCCACTGCTCTCCCTTGATCCACCTCCCTGGTAACCCACTCAAAGAAATCTATGAGATATTTTGACATGACCTCCACCCGTGAAATGATGCTGCTGTTGGTCCTGCAGCCCTTTTGCCTCCAGGTGCTCCTTAAGCCTCCCCTTCAGTAGTTTCTCTATTAACTTTCCCACCGCTGATGTAAGACTGACTCACCTGTAGTTGCTAGCATCTTCCTACTGCCGCTTTTGTGTAGAGGGACTACATCATCCCTGCTCCAGTCCTTTGGGACTTCCTCCATCTCTACTTGAGGTGTTAAAAAGTGCTGCCAGTGGGCAACCAGCACCATACTCAGTTTCTTTAGGACCCTTGGATGACTCCCATCCGACCCCATCACCTTATTCTCTTTAAAGACTTCCAATCCCTTTTGGACACTGTCCACTGAGAATAAACATTTGTCCACTCTCCCCTCCACCTGACATTTACTGCAGCATGCTGGTCTGCCTCCCGCCACCCTCTACTGTGAAGACTGAGCAGAAGTAATTGTTTAGTATTTCCATTTTCTCTTTATCTTCCTCTATGTAGTCCCCCCCTCCTGATTCTCACTATCCCTCACCTTGCCTTCTCCATGACCTCCAGTATGCTAACTGGCAGAAATTTGACCTCCCATCTTCTGTGGAAGAGGCGCATGAGGTACTTCAAGAAATACTCACCGAAACCCTAGACCTCCATGCCCCAGTTACCAAAAGCAGAACCAAAAGAAAATCCTGTCCCTGGTTCACGGATAACCTAAAGACTGCCTTATGGCATAGGGATGCTCTTTGGAAAAGAGCTAGAAAGTCTAAATTGGCCCGCTTTCTGAACCGCAAGAAATGTCTGCACGAAAACTATCAGAGATGCGAAGTCTAGTTATTTCCACTCTGAACTTTATGCATCCACTAACTCTGCTACTAAGTTTTGGAAAACTTTAAGGGAGGTAGAAGGCCATAACAGCGCTGGCACACTTTCCCACAAAATTTCAACTGGTGGTACCCACACTACAGATAAATATAAGATCCTTGACTTCCTTAACAATCACTTTGCCACAGCAGGGATGGCTTTTGATACCTCCCCAGCAAATGCCATCAGGGCACAGTTCCTTAGTCAGTCATCTGATTGCCACGATCTAGAATCTATTGACCCTTACCACTCTTTCTCCTTCTGTCCGGTCACCGTCAAACAGATTGAGGATCTCCTTCTTCAACTTGATACTAAGAAAAGTGTAGGCGCAGGTATGATTGAACCTTTCTTCCTAAAGCTGGCCTACTATTCTTTGGCTCCCCCTATTACCCACCTTTTCAATTTGTCTCTCAACCAGGGCTCCTTCCCCAAGGTCTGGAAGATGGCCCAGGTCATCCCTCTATTCAAATCAGGGGACCCCTGTGACCTAAATAATTACCGCCCAATCTCCTTGCTCCAAGTCTTGTCAAAACTATTGGAGAAGGTAGTAAATGAACAGCTCAGATCTCATCTGGAAAGCTTTAATCTACTAAACCCAATTCAATCCAGTTTCCATCCCATGCATAGTACCTCCACTGCCCTTGCTAAGATTATAAATGACTGGCAGTCTGCACTTGATAACAAACAATACATATGCGCCCAGTTCTGGACCTTAGCAAGACTTTCGACATGGTGGACCATGATTTGCTCCTGGTGACCCTGAAGAAAGTTGGGGTGGACAACCTGGCCCTAAGTTGGTTTGCAAACTATCTTGTGGACAGAGAGCAGCAGATCAAGGCTGAAGGAGACCTATCGCCAAAAACAAATATTCTTAGAGGTGTCCCCAAGGATCCATACTTGGTCCACTTCTCTTTGCCATTTATATTAATCAAATTGACACTGGCCTAAAGTCATCTAGTATCCATCTCTTCGCTGATGATACAGTGCTATACATTGATAGATCAACTCCAGATCAAGCCATTTTGGACCTCCAGAACGATTTTGACATCCTCCAAAAAAATCTACTCAACTTGAAACTCCTGCTCAATGCCAAAAAAACTAAGGCCATGATTTTCTCTCCACTGGCCCCTCATCTCAAAAAAAAAAACCCAGATAAGGTTCCACATAAGCACCCTTTTGGGAGAAGTCCTGGAGTTCATGGAACAATTCAAATACCTGCGGGTCTGGATTGACTACAAAGTGTCCTTCATTGATCACACCGAAGAACTCACTAAGAAACTGCATCAAAGGCTCTGTATTTTCTACAGGATCAAGCACTCACCAACCCAGGAGGCTAGAAAACTCCTAGTCCAAGCTACCTTCTTACCTCTCCTAGACTATGCGGACTTTCTATATGGCCATAGTACTAATACAGCTCTCTCCAAGATTGATACCCTATACCACAGAGCCCTTCGGTTTATTTCAGATGCCCTTTATGACACGCACCACTGCATTCTCTATTTTTCTGCAGGCTGGAGCTCCCTTAGCTTCAGGAGGCAAAAGAATGCTATTCTATGGACATATAAGGCAATCACTCATAAATTACCTCAGTACCTCACAAGCTGCCTAACTCCCTGCATCCCTAGTGCCTGTTCTCTCAGAAGTCTTACCATCTTATCTCTGGCTATCCCTAAAGTTAAAACGTGCTTTGGTAGAGCCTCAATAAGCTTCACTCTTCCTATACTCTGGAATAAGAGCCAGAAAACCTTAAGGCTTGCTTCCCCTGTCATATTCTCCCTCTTCAAATCCTTGTTCCTGAGGACCTTCTCCAAGGTCTGTTATTGCTTCAGGTCAAGGTCTTAACATCACGATTTGTTACCGCTTTAAATTCTGGACATAAACCTCAACCATTGTCTGAGGTGTCATTTGAGTCCTTTCTTCGGTCATTGTCCAAATCAAGGTCCCAACATCACGATCTGTCTTTGCTTCAAATATTGGACTTAAACCCCAAACACTGCCTGTGGCATTTGTCGTGTTTCACCCTTAGTACAGTCCTTCCTCCCTAGGCCATCATGTCCAACCTTCTCCTATCTCATCTGACCTTCCCTCCCCACTCCCTATACACCCTTCCCTCCCTTTCCCACCCCACTTGCCAGGCCATGCCTACAGTACTTATCAAAGGACTCTTACATCTCAATCTTCTTCGCACTTTGACGCTAGAGGAACTGCCACTCCTGCTCACTATGACTCCTCCAATGATGTTTACTGTTTAAACTTTAGCTCATTACCTTACGTCCATACATCTGTATCTATGCAATTGTATTTAAATGCCACTACCTCCTGTTGAACCTACTACTATGTTCTGGTGGACGTATCTTGTTACATGTGATGGTTATATGTTATTATGTTTTTATTATTACTATGTAATTGTTACAGTATGTGCGTTTACTCAACCTGTTATGTCCCTGTTGGCAATTGTTTTGCCCCAGGTCCATCTTGTAAATGAGCTTGTCTCAATGATGTTCCGCCTGGCAAAGTAAAGATTTTGATTGATTGTCTTCCTCTTTTCCCCCACATACCTGAATAAGGTCTTATCCCCTTTTTTGATCTCCAAAATTATCTGCTGCATTGGCTGAGAATCAAACCTGGGTCAACTGTTTGGAAGGCAGTTATTCTAGCCACTATACCACCAATGCACTTTCAAAAACTGCTACAATGTTAAACTTCCTTTAAAAACAATAAAAACCAAAATACTTTAACTTTTTCTAAGACAAGGAGCATCTCCAAGGGACTGGTCTTTTCAGTGGAGAAACAGATCCAAGCAGCAGGGGGCACGTAATCACCTTGCAGAATGCTTGAATTCCAATCCAGTTCTGTCTATGGGGCAGCCAAGTGGCATGATATGGTTGCAGTTTGTGAGAATCCTTATATTTCAATCTTGTTAAAAGAAAGGGTTACTCACTGTAGTGACCATTTCATGTGAACATACGAAATTGCCAGCAGATACATGCCATAAAGGTTTATCGAGTCTGCTCGAGTGCGTAGCTAGTTATACTATGTATCTGCCCTTTCCCCCAATCCTCCTGGAGTTGCCCCCACCCTTCACTGCGGCCCATCTTCCCTGTGGGTCCTGCTGGTCTAATCTTCTTCTTTATCCTATCCCAACCTCTCTTATAGAAGGTCACTGACCTTGCCACTACCACCACCTCTGGCAACTCGTTCCACCCTTTCACCACCCTTTCTGTGAAGAAGTGCCTTCTCATCTCTCTCTCTCTCTCGTGAAACTGCCCCCTACCAACTTCAGGCTATGACCCCTTGTTGTACCTTCCTTCCTTAAGATGCTGGTCTTGTTTATTCCCTTCAAGTATTTGAAGGTTTCAATCATGTCCCCCCTCTCCCTCCTATCCTCCAGAGAATACATGTTCAGCTGCTTCAGTCTGTCCTCATATGATCTGTCCCCCATGCCCTGTATCATTTTGGTTGCTCTCCACTGTACTGCCTCCAGTAATTTGATATCTTTCTTGAGGTAGGGGCACCAGTACTGGACAAAATACTGCAGGTGTGATCTCACTAGTGACCTGTATAATGGCAGGATAACCTCCTCCTTCCCAGAGGTGATGCCCCTGGTTATGCAACCTAGCATTCTGTTTGCTTTGGCCGCTGCCTTATGGCATTGTGCCGTGTGTTCATGTCACCATGCACCATAACCCCCAGGTCTTTCTCCTCTTCTGATACTGTCACCTGAACTCCCCCTAGCCAGTACCTCGCTTTTGGATTTTTGGCTCTCATGTGCATCACCTTGCATTTTTTGGCATTAAAACCCAGCTGCCAGATGCTAGACTATTCATCCAGCTTTTCTAAGTCCTGCCTTAGATCCTTCCTCCCTTCCTCTGTGTCCACCCTCCCACAAAGCTTAGTATTGTCTGCGAAGAGGCAGATTTGTCTCTTGACCCTTCTGCTATGTTGCCAGTGAATACACTGAACAATGCAGGTCCCAGCACATATCCCTGAGGGACACCACTGGACACGGGCCTGGGTTTGGACAGCTTGCCTGCTACCACTACTCTCTGGTTCCTGTCTGTCAGCCAGCTCTTTACCCAACTCAGCAGTTTGTCCCTAACCCCCAGGTCCCCCAGCTTGCTGACCAGCCTGCCATTGGGGACAGAGTCAAATGCCTTGCTTAAGTCCAGATAAAGTATGTCGACTGCCTGCCCTTTGTCCAAGGTCCGCATGACCCAGTCGAAGAAGTCCACCACGTTGGTTTGACACGACCTCCCCCTAACAAACCCATGCTGCCTGTCATCCTAGAAACCATTATCAGGAAGGACATGAGATATTCCTTCAACATGGTCTACATTAACTTGCCCACTATGGAGGTCAAGCTGACTGGCCTGTAGTTTCCTGGCTCATCTCTAGGGCCACTCCTGTGGATTGGCATCACATGAGCGATCCTCCAGTCCTGAGGGACACACCCCTTCCCGAGTGAGGTGTTGAATAGGTCTGTCTGTGGTGCTACCAATATCTCTGCCAATTCCCTCAGAACCCTCGGGTGCACCTCATCTGGAACAGGAGCCTTGTCCACCCCACAGTTCTTTATGTCCTCTCAAGACTCTGTCTTCCTCAATCTCCTTCTCATACTCCTACTGCTCCTTAATGTGCTTCCTGACATCCCTTTCGGCATGTGCCCGCTGTCCTCTCTGATGAAGACAGAGCAGAAATACTCATTAAGTGTCTCTGCTTGCTCCACTCTCTTCTACCCACCCTCCCTTCCTCTTAATCCTGACTATCCCATCCTTCCTGCTTCTTTTCTCCTCAATGTATCAGAAGAAGTCCTTCTCCCCGTTCTTAATCCCCTGAGACGATCTTAGTTCTTTCTCTGCCATGGCTGCCCGGACCTCCCTTCCTGTCTCCCTGGATTTCTCAGAGTAAATTTCCCTGTCTTCTTCCCTTGTGGTACGCTTGTACCTCGGGAAGGCTGCCCCCTTGTCCCTTACCTTTTCTGCCACCTTGCTATTAAACCAGCTTGGCTTCCTAGTTCTGATATTCTTTTTCCTAGCCTTTATACAAGTGCTGGTAGCCTCAAATCGATCCCATCTTGATGACGGTCCATTTTTGGTCCGTATTCATCCCTGGTTTGATCTTTGCTAGATGCTCCCTTACTATGCTCCCCATCTTGTTGAAGTCTGACTTCCTAAAGTCTACCACCTTTGTTTTAGTCCTGGTGGCCTCCTTTCCCCATGCAGATTGAAAACCACACTACTTTGTGGTCACTACCTGCAAGAGGTTCCCTCACCTCCACATCCTGGACTTGTTCTCCATTTGACACCACCAGATCTAATATGGCATCCTCCCTTGTTGGATCCTTGACACCCTGCATTAGAAAACAGTCCTGGATAGCACCCAGGAGGACCTGTTCTCTGCTGCAGGTGGCATCTGGGATGCTCCATTCTACTCTTGGCAGATTGAAATCACCCAGAATTACGTTTCCTCTGCCCTTCTGATCTGTTCCACCAACTCCTTTTCTAAATCTGTTCCCTGTGAAGGTGGTCTGTACACCACCCCCATTCAAACTCTTCTGCCATCGGTATTCTGCAGTACTGCTCAAAGAGCTTCTGTCGTACCCTCCTCCTCCTCCCTACAATTTATCACTTCTCTTATATACAAAGCCACCCCCCTCCCTTAGCCCTGTCCTTCCTCTGCAGTTAGTAACCTGGGATTTCTTTTTTTTTTTTTATCATATCACAGTTTGTCCGCCTGCTGTGGTGACTTACCAGTGGGGGCATCCAGTCGCTGGCCCTGCCCTCCAGGAGAGCAGCAGCCTCACTCGCATAATGGGGGGTCCAGTACAGCCAACAGTGACTCACTGGGGGCTTCCCTATGCCCTGCCTAGTCAAGCCAACCCAGACCCCCTCCCCCCAGCGTTATTCTACGACAGTCCTCCCAGCACCGCAGGGCGCGACCATCAAGCTGCTTCAGTCATGCCCAGCCATTTTGCTCCAGTAGGTCCCCGATGGAGCACAGACGTGCAATGATGTCCATGCACTGATGTACAGATGTCCGCTGTGCTCCCCCTTTGCTGACACCTGTGTCTGCAGTGCCTAGGGGCGTCCCCAGGGGCCACTGCACACAGTGTGCTTCCCCAATCCACCCCAGGACTAGGACGGCTGTCTACAGACACTTAATCCTAGTACTCCTCTGCCAACTCCCGACGACCTGGGCTCATTCCCTAACCCGGGTCACTAGCGTGGTGCAAGGTGTGGCATCCAACGCCTCAACCCTCAGTACCACCAGGCCGGTGTAACCTGGGATTTCTAGATCCCAGTCATGGAATGGTGTTGCCCATGTTTTTGTAATGGCAGTTATATCCACCTCATCTTCTGCTAGTAGGTCTGGTATCTTGTTTCCCAGACTTCCAGCATTCAGGGTCACTACTTTCCAGGGCATCCCTTGGCCCTCTTTGTCTCTGTTTGCATTCTTCCTCAACCCCCCTTCCCTTCTGCACCCTCCCTCCTGTACTCCCCTGCCTTTTGTTATTCTTCCGGGGGCCTTGGGTCTCCCATGCCTGGTGTTGAGCTCCTTGCTCCCTGCTGCCCCCCCATTCAGTTTAAATGTATCCTGTCCCTTCCATGCTTAGGTGCAGCCTGTCAGTTGCATAGAGTTCTTTGTTCTCCCATGTCGTTCCCCACTCTCCTACAAGGCCAAAACCTTCTTCTTCACACCACCCCCTAAGCCACGTGCTGAACTCAGTAATCCTCTCTTTTCTAACTGTGCTTGCCTTAGAGACTGGCATCACTTCTGAGAAGGTCACTGATTTGGCCAATCCTCTACAGATCTTACCCAGCTCAGAGAACCTTTCCTGAGTTACCTTCACCTCACTGCCTGCCAGGTCATTGGTACCCAAGTGAACTATGATGTGTGGCCTCCTCTGCCCCAGACAGTTGGGTAATATCACTCCCACACTGCCTGCTGTCATGTCTGGCATGCATTCCACCCTCTTGTTGCTACTGCCAGAGTTCCCATTACCCCATCTTATTCCCTTCAGGATGGAGTCACCTATTATTACAACTTGCTCCTCTCCTTTCATCCTCTTGCCCACAGAGTGCCTTCTATGCTGTCCATCCTTATCCCTGGTGTCCGCCCCATCCTTGGTTACTCTCTGGTTTGTCCCCCCTCACAGGCTTTTCTTCTCCTCCCATGGGCTCCTCACCTGGAGCTGTCATTACCTTATTCTGACCTCTTTCAACCCTGACGCCCTTGTTTGTTCTTGCTGTGCTGTCCTCTGCAGCTGTCCTCCCAGCCTCCCTGCTCTTGGTCTCTCCCTGGATCGCCCCCCTTCCCAGCCTTTTCTTCTTCCACTCTGTGGGCTCCTCCCCTGGAGGTGCCACTGCCTTTGTTCTGCCTCCTTCATTTGTGTCCCCCTTGTTCATTCTTACTGTTTTGTCATCTGCTCCTGGTTTCCTAGCCTCCCTACCCTCGGTAGTCCTCATGCCCTGGGTCATACTCCTTTTCTACTGGTTTCCCCTACTTTGATCAGTCTGTGCTTCACCCCAATTTTCCAGCTCACTGCTGGTCCCCTGCCCATCCAAACCCTGCAGGATAATGAGCCTGTTTGAGGTCTTTCCCCCATGCCTGTGGTGCCTTTAGTAGTGTACTCTTACCCCATTCCCCCTTGTTACTTTCTATGCCCATCATCTTCTCTCAATTGCCTCACCTCTTCACCACCAAGTTTCCCCCTTCTGCCCCTCTTGGAAGCTGCACTTTCCCTTCCTGGTCCTGTAGCTTGTATGGATTCTTCCTTTGCTACTGGCTCCATGCTGTGGTTTCAGCCCCATCTGACCTGTCTACAGCTGGAAATAGTTCAATCCTCTCTGGAACTCCACCTCTAAAGGTGGACCACCCAGGGGAAGGTGGATTGAGCCTAACCCCCTCGCCTCTATGACGAGAAAACAATCAGGCACAGTACTTTATTTCTCCATTCCTGCCACTCCCGCTCAAAGTCCCCCAGAAGCAGATATGGCCAAAGACAAAAGTACACTGCTCCGCTACTTTGCAGCACTAATCTCTGACCCCTAGTCCCAATTCAGGCAAAATTACACTGCTCCACTATTTTGGAGCACTAATCTCTGATCCCTATCCCCGATCCAGCTAACCTGTGCAGGAAAGCCGTGCAGCACCATTGTTTAGGAATCTCCCCGAATCACCGTGTACACAATCTGAATTTAATCAAACAAAACCACTTCCCTTCATCCTCCGTCAGCTCCGCTAAGCTGCTCCTGGTCCTTCCATTCCCTTTGCAACTGAAATCCCTCCCTGGTCCTGGTGGTGAAATCACTGACTTCTAGGCCTCAGAACTGCAGGCCCCTTTTTAAAGCCCCATTTCTTCTATTTGCATCAAGTGTATGCCTGTGTGATGCCCCAGAATCATAGGCCATTTCAAAGCATGCCCTCTCCTGTGCTGGTCAAAAGGTCCTCTACCCTTCCAGTGGTGGATCTTTTAGCTGACGAGACATGAAGTTTCAGTACCTTGAACGGAAGTAATTGTTTTAGAATAATGGTTAGTGATGATTATCAGCCTTGGGCAAAACTGTCAAACTCCATTATACACGACTGTATAACAACCTATGTATAATGGAGTGTGATTAAACATCTTTTCCAAAAGTTCTAAATTCAGTTTCATGCTAGTGCTACTGGCTCCTTGCACTGTCAAGTTGATCGTGGTAGTCTCACAGAAACAGTCGAACAGAAATCTGAATGCGCCGCTTAAATAAACAAAAAATTCACACAAATCTTAGCAGTGGACTAATAAACTGTTTCAAGTAACATAGAAATGGCACATTCATGAACATTTCAGTACATTTGTGTTCCCCGCTCTACTCCCCACCCCCAACCCCGGCACCCATACTAACCTCAAGCATGTCTCATGGAACTTCAAACCTCAGAGACAGAAGGGAAAAAAAGAAACGAGCAATCGGAAAAAAAATGTTTTCCAGATTTCAAAAGGACTGTTCTTCTTTACAGACTAGTTCATTCTGATATTTAATACAGTTCTTTTAAGCAGTTAAAGAAATTTTTCCTAGTTGCCGAAATTGACTTGATGTTAGTACGGGTGTCGGGGGTGTAGAGCGGGGAACACACTGCACAGTCAACAAAAAAAAAACATAAAATGCTAAAACTGTAGAAGTGTACATGTTTTACTTGTTTCGATGACAAAATGTTAAATAATTAATCTTTCACAGTCACAGTAATAAAATTGCTTCAAAATGGCACTCTCCTCATGTTCTGTTTCATTGATTAAAATACATAAAGGAACAATTTATCATAAGAAATAAAACAAGGGAAAGCCTGGTAACTTGGAGTTTATGCACATCTTTGGTATGTAATGCCTTAATAAACCCCTTGAGCTTCACTCTTGGGGTTTACGCGGCATCGCACATCTCAGGTGTGCATAATATCCTCGTAACACACACTTCCCCATGCATTATTCTATATAAAACTATTTTTTAGATTAAAAATATGTAATAATGTAAAAGAAAAAACCTTTTTAAGTGCTCAAACATATTTAAAAAAACTTAAAGGGGACAGGGAATATGTGCTATTCAGTAGCATTAAGTAATGTTCTTATTTACAGAGATGAAATTCATACCTGCAAGTGATCCCTATTTAACTGTATCTAAACAAACACTGATTTAAAAAAAAAAACAGTGTTTTCATTTGGTTTCTTTCTGTGGACAGCATTCTGCACAGTACTCTTCATGGAACCAGTATTTGGAGTTTTACTGTGTTGCTGTTGTTGTACAGAATGTTAAGCACAAGCTGTTGACCTATCAGAACCATGCTTAGAGGTCTGTACACAAACTGTGACAGTGAAAACTCAAATGTATTGGTTCCATAAAGAGAACTGTAACAGGAAGCTGTGCATAAAAGCAAAAAATTGCAAAATGCAGTTATATACATCACTTTTTATTCAAGTATGGTTAAATATGGATCATTTAGGGGTATAAATTTCATTTTTGAAAACAGGGACATTATAAAGAGCTGCCAAGGAGAAATACTTTCCTGTCCTCTTTAATTTGAAGTCAAGCAAGAATGCAGAAGTGGATATGACATTTAGAGGGTAAGCTGGGTGCAGACAGGGCATGTGGGCCATGGTATTGAGTGAATGGAATGGGGAAGGGGTACTTATGCAATAAGACATGACAGGGTGTGGGTAATAATGCGATCACCACATGCCCCGGAGAGTGGTTTATTGCCCCAGAAAGTGCGGTGATCACACTACTATCCCCACCCTGACATGTCTTATTGCACTTATCATATGGCATTTTGTAATAAAAATAACTTTTCAGACATAAAATACGCATTTTAAAAGTCAAATTAGTTAACTTTTGGCCTCTGTATCATTATGCTGAAAAAGTAGTCCCACAACTTGAGGCGGTGGAC
The DNA here is from genome assembly GCA_016271365.2 of Neoceratodus forsteri. Taxonomy (NCBI): domain Eukaryota; kingdom Metazoa; phylum Chordata; order Ceratodontiformes; family Ceratodontidae; genus Neoceratodus; species Neoceratodus forsteri. Next base: position 252,450,852 of record JADMNL010000028.1, on the reverse strand, counting down.
TACAGAACAGAGTAGTATTATGTGGCAGATTTTCATTTTTTGAAATGGTTGGAGAGCTTCTGTTATGACAGGCACACTTTTTTTAGGCACTGGCATTACTGGCCATAGTAAAGCCATCCTGGCTTTCAATCATGGATTCAGTGTTTCTTTGCAGGATGATAGTACAGACAGCCCATCTGTGGGCTTCCCAAGCTGCTCCTGTGGCCTTGGCTCTCTCCGAGCAGGCCACAGCTAACAGACCACCCGACTGACCCCCGGACAGATTCAGACAGCCCATCTGTGGGCTTCCCAAGCTGCTCCTGTGGCCTTGGCTCTCTCCGAGCAGGCCACAGCTAACAGACCACCCGACTGACCCCCGGACAGATTCAGACAGCCCATCTGTGGGCTTTCCAAGCTGCTCCTATGGCCTTGGCTCTCTCCAAGCAGGCCACAGCTAACAGACCACCCGACTGACCCCCGGACAGATTCAGACAGCCCATCTGTGGGCTTCCCAAGCTGCTCCTGTGGCCTTGGCTCTCTCCAAGCAGGCCACAGCTAACAGACCACCCGACTGACCCCGGACAGATTCAGACAGCCCATCTGTGGGCTTCCCAAGCTGCTCCTGTGGCCTTGGCTCTCTCCGAGCAGGCCACAGCTAACAGACCACCCGACTGACCCCCGGACAGATTCAGGTACGCACCGGACCTCCGAAACTCATGGTTTTGAATGCCACTGTTTTGACTGGATGCCCAGTGGAGGAACCAGGCACTGACTGGCAGCTGTACTCCTTGGCTGATTTTCCAACGCCTGGTGCTTCCTGGTCTCAGGGAAATCTCTTTCTGTGCTTTGTTCTGGACTGAATTTTTGTTAATGTAATCTACACATGTTATGCATCAATTGGTCTTACTTTACCTGCCAGCTTAGCTAGTCTATTACAAGCCACTAGTCTAGCCTCTCAGTGTCACTTAGTGCTGGACAAACTGCATTGTATAGTAGCCGATGTTTGACTGCTTGACCTAGCTACTGAGCAAGACTGCTGCAGTTTTCCATTTCTGCCCTACTGACGAACTCTGCCCCTTCCCCACACTGGTCACTCTGCCAGTTATTAATTTCTCTGCCCCACTTGTAATGCTGTCTCTCCAAACACCTTACTTTCTTCTCTGCCTTACCTACAAACCCTTCTCACACCCCCTGCTGCTGCTGCTGCTGTCCTCCTCAGACATCCCAGTGCCAAAGCACAGACTAATTCCATTAACCTCTTCTAGCTCCAAATAATTGCCCTTATTTACCACCTCTTTACCTCATGCTTTGTCTTTCCCATTGCCTGCCCCACTGAGCTTGCTATTGTACTCTAGCTGTATTTAATCCTCTGTGTTTCCTTCTTGTTCCACAGACAGCCCATCTGTGGGCTTCCCAGCTGCTCCTGTGGCCTTGGCTCTCTCCGAGCAGGCCACAGCTAACAGACCACCCGACTGACCCCCAGACAGATTCAGGTACGCACCGGACCTCTGAAACTCGTGGTTTTGAATGCCACTGTTTTGACTGGATGCCCAGTGGAGGAACCAGGCACTGACTGGCAGCTGTACTCCTTGGCTGATTTTCCAACGCCTGGTGCTTCCTGGTCTCAGGAAATCTCTTTCTGTGCTTTGTTCTGGACTGAATTTTTGCCCACCTCCTCCCTCCTCCTCCTCACAGTATTAAATAGACCCTTACTCCACCCTTCCTCAGCCTAGCAGCAGATTGGTCACTCCACTGCTGCACATTTTCATGCTACTGGCCTCCCTGTCTTCAATACCTGACTTGACCCACTTTCTTCTACTCTTTTTAAAGCAGTCCCACCCACAGGATCCCACATTTCCTCTCAACCTTTTCTCCAGCCACTCCATCTAACTCCTCTCAATTACTGCTCTACCTGCCCTATTGTTAGGGACCTCACCCTAATTCGACTATATACCCTTTCAACTATAAACCAGCTTGCAGTTAAGCAGGCCAGCAACACCACACTACCTTGGGGTGCAACCACCTACTACTACTCGTCACTACCTCTTTTGGCATTGCTGGTACCATACACATCCTTTTGTTCTGCAAATTTTGGACTCCCCGCTGTTCTGTCTAACCCTTTATGTGAATCCACTTTATTAACCCTCACTCTCCTTCTCTCCCTCAGCCGAGAAACTGTCGCCCAGGCTCCCAGCTCCTAAGCCGCGGGATTCCCGGCTACTGGGCGGTCGGCGCCCCTCTAGCCGATGCTCAAGACCACAGACACGGACCCAAGGCCCTTCAAGGTACGGCAACTGCCGCAACTTTTTCGACCGCCCCCCTCCCCCATCTCCGCTGCTTATTAAATACAGTAGCTCCTGCCAAAATATTAGTCCACGCCCTGGCGCAGTGCCCCACCAATAGAGACTTAGCTCGTGATCCCCCTCTTCTCTATCCAGCCTACGGGATCCAACTCTCAGGGCCTCGCCTTACTAAAACACATAGGCTCTCCTTGGCTGTGCCTTCACCACTAAATATCTTTAATGCTATCAAATTGGGTCGACCTGGATCGGAAAGCTACTGATAAGCTGCATTAATCCAGCAACCCCACTGGCCCCTGGGCTAAGTGAGTGGCTCCTTTTTGAGGTACCATCATGTCGGGCCCTATATGGCTCCTTTCACTGCCCCTTCTTCTGCTGATACCAGCTGCCCAGCATTGGACACCTGAACTACCATCATGTTTCACTACGCACCTTGTGCTGTATACCACATGGCAACTTATCCTTTAATTGCCTCCACGATTCCAAGTACCAATACCTCGAACCCTGCTCTTGGACCACACATACCAGTAGTATTTATAACACTCCCCCACAACAAGGCCCACCTCCCACCACACAGACTTCTACCTCCTCCCCGCCTATTGTGGTAGTGGTACTAGCTCTTGCTACAACAGATCAGCTCTTCTATGGTGGCTACTTTCCAGTCCCTAAAAACATCAGATCTACTAGATGGGAGAAAGGCAGGAATTACAAGCTTATAATTAGCGCTCTTAGAAAAATCCTACTTATCCTCCTGCTTTGTTCAGGCAACGTAGAACTCAACCCTGGCCCCCCAGAAGCTATTGCTTTGCCAGCAGCAAAACTAGCAAATTTAAAAGGAATAAGCTTCTTGCATATTAACGTATGTAGCCTCCTTAAAAAGATAACCTTAATACAAACCTGGGTAAATCATACCTCTCCTGACATACTTGTGATTTCCGAAACTTGGCTTAGACCCAGCACCACTGATAGAGAAGTAAACATACCCAACTATGCCTTGTTCAGAGCTGATAGGCATGCCAGAGGAGGAGGGGTAGCTATCTACGTTAACAACAAATTTTCTGCCTCCTGCTTATCCTCGGCATCTGTCGCCAGTGAATTTGAATGCCTAATTCTCAAAGTGGAAATTACACAGACTACTGCACTCTGCGTAATAGGATGCTGCAGACCACCGTCTGCTGGCCTACAGCTTGTGTCATATCTAAGTGACAAGTTGGGACAGGGGCTGCCAGAAACTATTATTTTAGGAGACCTCAACTTTGACTGACTCTCTAACACAGCTGCCCCCCTTGCATCCTTCTGTGATGAACATGGGCTGACGCAACTTATTACTGAACCAACACACCCAAACGTGAAGAACCCCAGTAAAAGTACACTTTTGGATGTGCTAATGGTGAGCAAACCTGATCTCTTCTCAGATGCCAGCGACCATTGTTTTATTGCGGGAGTAAGATCCACCAACAACCCAGCACCCATCAGCAAGTTCTCTATGCAGAGATCCAGGCACAACTTCAATGAACATGCCTACCTAAACGAGCTTAAGTACTCCCCTGAGTGGCAAGATTTCTACCTGGCCAAAGGATTCACGTCAGCTTACAATATCTTCCACAACATTCTATCAAGGGCCCTTAATAAGTATGCTCCCCTTTATTAAAGTTCGAACTAGGGACCAAAACCTGTAAATGGTTCACCCTCAGATCAAGTCCTTGCTTCTAGAAAGAGATAAGCTCTGGAAAAAGCACAGACTGAACACTGCAGAGGATTGGAACCAGTTCAGGAGACTACTAAATTTATGTACCAAAACAATCAGAGAATCGAAGGCCACCTTCTTCAAATACTTAACTCGACTCTGCCACAAAGAGCCCAATCAAGCTCTGGAACACAATCAGTGATCTGCTAGGCCACTCCCAGAAATTCACTCCCGACCAAGATTACCTCTGGCAACTTGACTATAACCGAAAAGATGGATATACTTGGCGCATTCAACCACTTTGCTACTGCAGGCATGGCATTTGATAACTCCTGCAAACATACTTGCCTCCCAGACTGCCAGCCAACTGCCTGAAACTCCAATAGCTACCGCCTTTCTCACTTCAACCTGCCACACTGAAAGAGGTAGAGACCTCTTGCTTCAGTTGGATACTAGAAAAAGTGGGGCCGACTCCTGACCCTTACTTCCTAAAATTGCCTGCCACGACACTAGTACCGTCACCCACCTTTTAACTTATCCCTGTCTCAGGGCACCTTCCACCTACATGGAAGACAGCACATGTCATACCACTGTTCAAATCAGGTGAGCGTGGCGATCTCAATAACTACAGACCAATTTCCCTCCTTCCGGTCCTGTCCAAGCTCCTACAGAAAATTGTAAATGCACAGCTGAGGACTCACCTTGAGTCTAGGAACTGCTAAATCCTATGCAGTCCGATTCAGAGTTAAACATAGCACTATCTCAGCCCTGCCAAAGTTACTAATGACTGGCAGCGTAATCTTGAGAGCAAAAACTTTATTTGTGCTGTTTTCCTTGATCTAAGCAAGGCTTTGGACACCGTCAACCATAGTCTGCTCCTCTCCGCCCTTCAAACCATAGGTGTGGACCCCTCCTCTCTGCGTTGGTTCACTGACTATCTTACAGGGCGCCTTCAACAAGTTAAAGCTGAAGGAGGCCTGTCCCCCTTAAAAACTCTGCAAAGAGGGGTACCTCAAGGTTCTATATTAGGGCCCTTACTTTTTGCAATCTACATTAATAACATCGACTACTGTATAAAGAAGCCAACATCCATCTGTTTGCAGATGATACAGTTCTCACGTGAGTGCCCAACACCTGAAGCTGCCTGCAATGACCTACAGTCAAATTCAACCTTTTGCAAAGCCAACTCCTCCAAAAAAGCTACTCCTTAATGCCAAAAAACTAAAGCGATGGTCCTCTCTCCTTTTATCCATTACAGCTAACCCTGTGTCCAGTGGGACAGTTCCCAAATTACCACAGTTCTAGGTGAAAACTAGAATTTGTTACAAAATTCAAGTATCTGGGAGTTTGGATAGACCAAAGACTCTCCTTCATTGAACATATCGAGGACTTGCTAAAATGACTTCAAAGGCTTGGACTGTTTTTAGAATCAGCCAATTTCTCACCAGAGATGCCAAGAAACAACTGGTCCAATCCATTTTCCTATCATTGGTTGATTACGCTGACTTCCTCTACAGCCAATGCCCCAACTCTTACATGGCTAAACTGGACACACTCTACCATCGAGCACTGAGGTTTATAACGGGACTCCTTCAACATCACTGCACCTATATGTGGCAGTGGGATGGACATCACTAAAGTTCAGGCGCCACGAAGCGCCGCCTCTCTGGACCTATAGAGCCATCTCTAATAAGCTACCTTACTATATCTCCTGCTGTCTTCCCTGGTATAATTAGGAAATACGCGTTAAGAAGTTACTCAGCTATTACACTTAAAGTACCCAAAGCAAAATCCCGCTTCGGCAGGGCAGCCATAAGCTTCGTGCTACCTACCTTATGGAACGATCTACAAAAAACCCTCAAATTAAGCACTCTAATCGGTATAAATGCTTTCAAGATGCTTTATTTCCATACAATCAGAGAAGTATGTAACTGCTTCACCCACTCAGACCCAGTACCGGTGTCTGCACTGGTATATAGCCACGCCTAGACCCAATTTTAAGTACTGACCCCCCCAGCTTGCTCCTCACCAGCCTAATTGTTCTCTCTCTTATCCCCCTGTCTTATCAACACTAGGACCATCATCCCCTTATTCTTCCTTTCCCAACCTCGGATAGGAGCTCACTACCCTGGGTTGTGACATCCTACCATGCCCGACTTTATAGTATTCAATCCCGGGCTCACATACTCCTTTCTCCATCCACCTTCTCTACATCCAGCTTTATAACTCCTTTCTGACCTTTTGTGCCCTCTAGCCTTTCTCCCCCCTACTTCCTCCCTCTCTTCCCCTACCTTCACCTCTACCTGGTGTATATTTTTTATTTTTATTTTTTTCTTCCGTTACTTCCTCCTGCAACCTTAGATAACCTGCTTTATCTTCCTATAGACACTTCTATGTATGTAAATACCGTGTAATCTGTACAATATCTGTATATTTCTATGTACATATGAACTTTTTTTTCTTCCTCTCTGTAAAGAGTATTATCTGTATGGCCTTGTAAATACCTGTAGGTATTATCTGTATTGCCTTGTAAATACCTGTGTTGACCTGTATATACAATTGTTCATGCTCCACCCAGGTCCATCTTGCAAATGAGCTTCTGCTCAACGATGAACGCCTGGTTAAATAAAGACTTGATTGATTGATTGATTGATTGAGTTTGGGCAACTTCCAGTTCATGAGTTGCATCTCCAGAAGCCCAGTTGAATGTTTTAATTTTTAGGGGCACAATTCTCTTGGATACTTCCCTGTGCAATATTTATTTTAAGAGGGACACTCAGTAATGTGATCATCGAGACACAGCAGCTCTGCATGGTCAGTTTAAGTTATGCTGCCATCATCACAGATACAGTTTGCTGCTCAGTTTGTTAGTTTCATGTAGCAGCACTGTGAAAACAGCAGTGTCAGTTTCAATATTTCCCTATTTCTCTGTAAACGTAAGCACAGCACCACTGTCACTAAGGGGACAGTGCGATCGCTGACTGGGACTAACTAGTTGATTGAGGAAGCAATCATTTTGGGAAGAGCCCACGCTTCAACAAAAGGTGATTTGTCAGGCAGATTTAAAATACCGTGCTTGTTAATAACTGTATGATCATTTTATCTATGCATGGCAACAGGTTTGCATGAAAAAACAAAATATTAGTAAAATTTGGAAAAACTGCTACTTTTGTCGACCTGACTGCTGCCCGCTGCCAGCCGCTGATGGACAGTCATGAAAGCCTATGGCGTGGAGGGACCGGTACAATCGTTCATAAACGACTTCATTATTTTTTAACGGATTTATTGAAAGAATGTAGTGTCCTAAGCTTAGCAAAGCTGATCTGAAATGAAAATGAGCATTTTATTATTGTTAAATTAGGCTTTGAAAAGTAAAGATGTGACTCTGCACATGCCCACAGTCAATAGATGGGTATCGAAGGGATGGATCAGGGGGACCACTAGAATACCGGGGACGGTGGGATTAAATACCTCTATGGACCTCAACACAAGACCAGAAATTGACACCACAGTAAATCTTTAACCTTGGTTTTTGCAAGCCAGTTAAAAATATCGACCATGGTCATCGTGAGCCAACTAGATTTCTCAATACTTCGACCACAGTTGCTGTAAGCTGAAAAACAGCCTGATGTACTGTAGAAAGGTAGGCAGAAGCACCTTCTTGTTTTTTTGTTTTTTTTCATCAAAGCTGATTCATTAAAAAGGAACCACAAGGCTGTTAAACTAAAGTGCAAACTTCATCACATGCATTGTGAGCAGTGTGTAGTTTGTGGTTTAGGCCACAGTTTCATGAAACATTTGGGAATCGTGAAAAAGAAGAAAAAAAATTACTTTTTGCACTAAAACACAGTAAGAGCAACTGAAAACTAAAAAAAAAAACCCACAACAACTAATACTTTATAAAAGTAACAAAACTTTCAGACTCTGTCAAATCAGCTGGCAGCAGTGTCCGGGGTGACTGCTGTTTTCAGCAGAAAAGAACAGTTACGTAAGAACTTACTGTAACAGTAGATCTTTGAGGGGATCTCAGTCATCAGGTCACACCATAGGAACTTCACTGTTGATAAAGGGGAATCTACACGGAAGATTTTCAGCAGTACAACTGGGGCCGCCCATGCCATTGACATCTGTCGACGTCATCAACCCTATAAAGGCGTGAGCAGCCCCACTCTCTCCTCAGTGCTTTCCCCCTGGAGATAAAGGGAGCATAGCCCTAGCCATGGGGGACTGAGAAGAGAGACAGAGGTGCCCAGACCTATGTGAAAAGCTTCTTTAGTCACAAACCATAATTCCAAACCAATCGTGACCGTGGCACCCACTTCAACTCCAGGCAGGGGTACAAACCCAACAGGCAGAACAGAGGATTCCAGCAATTAGAATTCCCAGGTCCAGGACAATGCAGACGCAGTGGGAGGAAGACTTCAACACTTCACCACAACCTGGACCAAGTCAGTCAAGGACAGATGGGTCAAAGAAATAATCAAACACGGTTACGCCAGAGAATTCAACTCCATGCCAAGGCGGGAGAGATACATAGAGTCATACGTCACATGAGACAAGATGACCTCACAACAGGTCAGATCAATACTGCACCTACTGCTGAACAGCAAGGCCATAAAGTCTGTTCCAAGTTAGGAGCGATACTTAGGCATCTACTCTGTGTTCTTTCTGGTACCAAAAAAGACAGGAGACCTACGCCCAATCCTGGATCTCAAGTTTGTGAACAATTTTGTGAGGTATCAGAAGTTCAGAATGGAAATACTACGGTCCATCATTGCCGCAGTCTGCAAGTGAGACCTACTGACCTCTATAGACCTGAAGGACGCCTACCTCCACATACCAATCAGACCATCCCACCAGAAATTTCCCCAGTTCAGCATTCTGGGGTACCACTTCCAGTACCAGCGCCTGCCCTTTGGCCTGGCATCAGCACCCCGAGTATTCACCAAAGTCATGGCACCACTAGCAGTGACACTCCACACAATGAGAGTCCATGTAATCCCTTACCTCGATGACTGGCTAATACGGGCAAGATCTCAGGAGGAGTCTCAAGCAGCAACCCACAGAGCTCAACAGTTGCTCACCCAACATGGGTGGATTATCAACAAAGCCACCTGTCACCCACGACAACAATAGAACACCTGGGGGCGGTGTTCAACACAGCCACTGGTACAGTCAAACCATTGGAAACCCGCATCACCACGCTAGTGACACACTGCAGGTGAATACTACACTGCAAAACAACAACGCTGTGGCACCTAATGCAATTGTTGGGACTAATGGCTACATGCATAGACCTACACGACTGGGCCAGATCGCACATGAGACAGCTGCAATGCCTACTTCTCGACAACTTGAACTACAATCTGCAGAACTACAACCAAAGGGTGACCATACCGGTGAAGGTGCAAAGGTCATTGAGATGGTGGGCAGACCCACACAATCTGAATCAGGGGGCGAGATTGGAAAAATGTTCAACAAGAACCCTAGAAACAGATGCAAGCCTGCTAGGCTGGGATGCTGTTCTGGACAGGCTATCAGTCCAAGGAAAGTGGACAGAGCCAGAAACAAAATTACCGATCAATATTCTGGAGACCAGAGCAATTCAGCCAGCTCTCTAACACTTCAAAACACAAGTATCAAGGCACCATGTAAAGGTGCGCACAGACAGCAGAGTGACAATGTCATATATAAACAAACAGGGAGGCACAAAAAGCAGAGTCATGGCTCGGGAAACAGAAATCCTAACGCTGTGGGCAGAAAGGCACCTTCTCAGCCTTACAGTGGTACATCTGGCAGGCGTCCAAAATACCAGGGCAGACTGGTTGAGCAGGCAATACTTATAACAGGGAGAGTGGCAACTCAACCCAGTCATCTTCAACAAACTTCAAAGGAGATGGAGTCCCTTTCAAGTGGATCTCATGGCATCAGCAGCAAACACTCAACTACCAGTGTATATCTCTAGATACAAGGACAAGAAAGCTGCAGGGGTGGATGTACTCTCAACCCCTTGGGACTACCAGAAAGCATACACATTTCCTCCAATACCCATGATACCGGCGATACTAGAAGAAATCAGGGACACTGGCACCATGGTGCTACTAATCGCCCCAGACTGGCCCAGATGGACATGGTATGCACTCATCAGAAAGATGTTAATAGACAGTCTCATGACACTCACCACGTACCCGGACTTTGTTCAGACAAGGGCCGATCTGGCACGAGGATCCATGATCACTGAGGCTGACGGCATGGCCACTCAGAGGGTTAGACTGTTGAACCCAGGGGTGTCGGATAAGGTAGCGAACACACTACTACAGGCCAGAAGGGAATCCACTAACAAGACTTATAACAGACACTGGGGAGCATTTGTCTCTTGGTATGACACTAGACGCCTTAAGGCTTCAAGTTGCAGTATTTTACACGTCTTAGAGTTCCTGCAGGATGGTTTGGACAAAGGGTTGACAGTGGCATCCTTACTGGTGCAAACAGCTGCAATAGGGAAAATAAGGGGACAAAAAGATGGACATTCTGCCCAGGGCACACCCTTTGGTGCAGTCCTTCCTAAAGGCAGCCACCAATATTACACATTCCCCCAAGGCCAAGTATAGCCCCTTGGCAGTTTAACTTAGTGTTAGATGCCCTGACTGAGGAGCCCTTCGAGACCCTAGACTCGGTCCCATTACCAGTCTTGACTATGAAAACAGTATTTCTGGTAGCCATATCTTCAGTTAGGAGAACCAGCGAGATACAGGCCCTCTCATGTAGAGAGCCATTTCTCACGTTCTTCACAGATAGAGTAGTCTTATGACCCATACCATCCTTCATACTGAAGGTGGCAATGGCATTTCACTCAGGTAAGGAAATCACAGTGCCAAACATTTGCCCAACTAAGGGGGACCCTAACAGGGACACTCTCACCAGCCTGGACCCAGCTAGAGCCTTCTGCATCTACCTAGCCAAGACAGGCTCATTCAGAGTCAGATAGACTATTCGTCCTTCATCAAGGACACAAGCGGGGCCTAGCGGCCTCAAGGGCCACTGTCGCCAGATGGCTGAGAGATACCATTTCACAAGCATACAAGGCAGGGGGTATTGACCCACTGCCCAATATCAAGGCCCACTCCACTAGAGCAGTAGCCACTTCCTGGGCGGAAAGAAACTTCGCTTCTGTGAGGGAGATCTGCCAGGCAGTTACTTGGTCATCTCCTCACACTTTCACCAGATTCTACCAGTTGGATACCGGGTTGACAGGTAATTCAGAGTTTGGTCACAAAGTGATTCAAACAGCATTAAGTCAGGTTCCTCCTCCCGCCCGTAACAAGTCCAATACTGCTGTATAATCACCCATGTGTTGAGACTCGGAGTGCTGTAAAAAGGTGCGATAGATAATGGTAGTTTACTCACCTGGTAAAGGTGATTATAAGAGCACCTTTTTACAGCACTCCGTATCCCAACCATTGCGGAGGAACACACCTTGAATGATAATTATAAAGAATGCTGTGATGCAAGGCTGTATACTAGACACAGATGTCAGTTACATAGACAGTACTGATGTAACGTTGTACGTACGGAGGTTTCCACAGAAAGAGTAAATGATGGGTTTTTTTTTGCATAAAAAAAACTGTGTGGTGTGTCTTTCTACAGGGTAGCCCTCCTAACTGAGGCCACCAAGCAACTTTACTGCCAGTTTATATATCATTTTCAGAAGTTCCATAAGCTCTGGAAGATCTCGTACTGAGGAGTCTGGGAGCTACAGGGGAGGAGACAGACGCAGGGGAGGAGAAGGATCAGATTTCAATTCTGAAATTTCATTGTGCATCAGTCTGAGAAGAGAGTCAGAGATTACCCATGTGTTGAGACTCGGAGTGCTGTAAAAAGGTGCTCTTATAATCACCTTTACCAGGTGAGTAAACTGCCATTTCTTCATTTCACATGTAATAAATAAGGCCTAGTTGTCCTTATGTTATGGAAAAGGAGTACAGTTTATAACATGTTTATAATATAGCTGCAGTTGATCTTTAAGGACACTGCACGAGTCAAAACTCTGGCAGCAGGGTCATTAGTGTCCACTGCAGTGTAGAAATATTTTGTAGCATCCAGTGTTGATATTGTTGTGACAATCAGGTCTTGTGCAAAACCACCATCTGCTCTTTCTGAGAGAGCCAGAACTGTGTTCCTAAGTGTTTTCTGGTATTGTGCTATATATGTGGTGAATAAGATACCTGTCTGATAAGCCGGGAAGCTGTTGTATAAACCGTTTTTGCCGTAGTATCCAATGGTTTTAGAGTCTTTTGTAGGGGGCTGTGCAGATAGAGTGATTTTTGCTTTCACAAGCAGCAAAGCCTGGCCTACTCCGCGATGATCAGGATGGACATACAGATATTCCACTCCTTGCTTGTCCACCTAATATTTTCTCTCAATTTTTTGTCAATGGCTGCAGCTGAAGTGGGTGCAGACATGATTTTTGCTATGGCCTTTTTAGGTGGTTTATGTATGGGAAGTAACATCCTTCTTGGTGGAGCTACTCCCAACATGTTCATAAAATCAGCATCCTCTTCATCCTCCTGTTCCCAGTGGGGGATGTTGATGGAATTAACCATTTGTCTGACAAATGAGAAAGATGAGTAGTCCTTAATTTGCCTTGGAGGATGCTCGAAACCTTGCGCAGCAGTGCCTTCTAATTCCATGGGATCACCTTCCTCCATTTGCATATAATATTCTTCTTCTTCCTCCTCCTTCTCTGCAGTCAGACAGGTTGGAGCCTGAGCCTGGGGAGGGAGGATGGCAGGTATCTTATTCAAATTTCCCATGGCCTGGACTGCCTGGTAAAAATTGCCACATTTTTGATATGTCCTCTGATGAGGGCATTTTTTCTGTGCCACCTGCCTGCTCCTTCCTCCATGCAGGAGGAGTGGCAGTGACATTATTTTCTTTACATTTCTTTTCAGCAGACACTGTTTCCAGTGCCTGCTCTAAGACTTTTTTGGTTTTATTTTTGCCATCACTGGATTCAGGGTTCCCGCTTTTGGACACCCTGATATCCGAGCCATCTTTACGAAGCCTTTCTGTTGGCTGTGCAGCTTCATCTTTTATCTTGCCAGTTTTTACATTATTTGCTGCTGCACATGAAGAGATGGACCCTTTGGATGCGTGCGTTCCACCATCACTGGGAACATCCTCAGAGCCTTTTTTATTATTGTTATGAGACGCAGAGGCAGACTGAGAAGGCGTGCTTCTTTTTTAAATTTTTACCCTTTTAAATGAAGTTTTTGGGTAAAAAATATGACAGAAATTTACAATTTATAAAGCTGTGTTCAAGTTATGTTGTGGACCTAAACACTTTAAACATTACTCACAACACTTTGCCCTCGCCAGGAGCTGGAAACTATTTGCACAGTTTTTTGGTGGTCCACAAGGTTTCTCTGACATACCAATTTGAGGGAACTTTGGAATACTAACAACATTCCCAAAAATGATGCAGTACAAGAGCCCAATAGTAAAAACTGGCTCTTATACCAAGGAAACTGTGCCGATGGTAAAATTGCAGCTTCTGCAACACAAACCGTTTAGTTAAGGTGAAAGGGCACAGACAGAAATGGAAAGTGAAAACACTCCATTCTTTGTAAACTGGATAGTTTAAAAGTAGTAAACCACTGCTAACAGCAATAGAAAAATGTGATTTAATAGCCCAATAGCCAAAAATAAAAATGGTAGCCATGTAGGATATTCTCCAGTTCTTGGGACTCAATCGAGAACTGGAAAAAACATAATTTACTGAAAATCCTAACAAAATGCAGAGTAATTGAAAAAACTAACCAAATTTCACTTTTCAAAATAAACTACAAAATAAAAACCCAAGTGAAGAACCAGCTGTTACCAGAGTTCACTATGAGGCAACTGATCTCTTTAGGTGGAGAAAAAGATCTGAGCAATGGCCAGAGTGGCGAGCAGATGCAGAGTTTGAACCTACATTCCAAATTCTAAAATTTGCATACGCTCTATCTCCAGGCTGTCACTCTCAGCTGAGATGACTGCATAAAATGTAAACATTAAGCGAGTGATTCCTGGGGTTAGAAAACCTTCTGAAGGACACTGCATGAGCCAGAACTCTAGCATCCATGGCATTAGTGTCCACTGTAGCATGGACATATTTTCTGGCATCCACAGCTGATCTTACTGTGGTAATCAGATTCAGCACCAAATCATCTGCTTTCTGCCAGTGCAAAAATTATGTTCTGAAGCGCTTTCTGGTACTGTGCTATTTGGTGCTGAATAAGCTTCCTGCCTGATAAGCAGAGAAGCTGTTGCATAAACCATTTTAGCCATGGTATCCAATTTTTAGAGTCTTTCTCAGGGGGCTGCACAAACAGAGTAATTTCTGCTCTCTCACAAGCAGCTGCCTGGACTACTTCGTAATGATCAGGGTGGGCATACAGATATTCCACTCCCTGCTTTTCCAGCTGATATTTTCTCTCTGTTTTCTTGTTGTTGGCTGCAGCTGAAGTGGGTGCAACCATGACTTTTGCTATAGTCTTTTTAAGTGGCATGTGTATAGCTGGCCCAGTGGAGCTGAGGTTTGAGGCACTGGATGCCACTCCTTGCACCACACCAGTGACCCAGGTTCAGGAATGAGCCAGGGCCACTGGAGGTCAGCAGGGGAAGGAAGGGATCGAGTGTGCAGAGGACAGCTCTCCCTTCCCTGGAGAGGGTTCCAGGGCTGCGCCGCTCTGTAGTGGCACCTGGTGATAGTCAGGTGCAGCACAGACCCTGCGGTGCTACGTGCAGTGGGAGAGGAACTTGGTGGATGGCAACACATAGTGCCCAGCCGCCATTACACGACCAAGCTCTTTGGAGACAAAGTACCAGAAAAAGCCTTTGGTGCTCTGGTGAGATGACAGAGACCCCAGTGGCATGCCCACATCCCAACACTGGCCCAGCATACCCAAGGCTCCCCCAAACTGATCCGGCAATGAGGTAGGTCCCTCTAATTTCAGAAAGTGCAGCCAAGGGAGGGCAGGCCCTCCCCCAGAGGATGATCTGGGGGGCTGGACCTGCCAAGTTGTTCAGGGGGGTACCTGGGGAATAGCGGGGATTCAGGCAGGGAGTGAGAGGCACAGCTGAGTGGGTACTCCTGAAGAATGCCAGAAGCCCAGAAAGAGAAATAAAGTTAAAAAAATAATGTGGTTTGTGTATGGGAAGTAACATCCTTCTTGGTGCAGCTTCTCCCAATATGTTCATAAAATCAGCATCTTCTTCATCCTCCTCTGTTTCTAGTTGGGGGATGCTGAGAGTATCAACTATTTGTCGGACAAGTGAGGAAAAAGATGAGAAGTTCTCAATTTGCCTGGAAATCCTGCTCAGGTGCATCTCCATTTTCACATATTCTTCCTTCTCCTCCTCTGCAGGGCAGATACGTTAGAGCCTGAGCTGGGGATGGGGTGGGGTGGCAGGTATCTTATTCAAATTTCCCATGACCTGGATAAACTGCTACACTTTTGATATGTCCTCTGATGAGGGCAGTTTATCTGTGCCATCTGCCTGATCCTTTCTCTGTGCATGAGGATCGGCAGTGACATTATTTTCTTTTTAATTTCTTTTTGGCAGACACTGTTTCCAGTGCTTACTCTGAAGCTGTTTTATTTTTATTTTTGCCATCACTGCATTCAGGGTCCCCCCTTTCGGACACCCTGATTTCTGAACCATCTTTAGCAAGCCTTTCTGATGGCTGTGCAGCTTTATCTTTTTTCTTGTCACCTTTTACATTATTTGATACTTTACATGAGATGGACTCTTCTGATACATGCTTTCTCAGAGCCTTTTTAATTATTTTTAATGACACAGAGGCAGACTGAGAAGGCATGCTTCTTTTTAAAATTGTTACCATTTTCAATGACGATTTTGCACCAAAAATATGACAGGACTTATAACTGATAAAGTTGTGTTGTGGACCTAAACATTTAAACAAAGCTTGTGAAAGGCTGCCCTTGTCAGGAAATGGAAACAATTTCTACAATTTTTTGAAGGTTCATAAAGTTTCTCTGACATACTAATATGGCAGAACCTTAAATAATTCCAAACAATTCCCCAAAACAGTGCAGTATAAGAGAACAGTAGTAAAAAATGGCTCTTGTACTAAGGAAGCTATGCCAAAGGTCAAATTGTGGCTCCCGAAACAGGAGCCGATTAATTAAGGTGAAAGGACACAGAAATGGAAAGTGAAAGCACTCCGTTCTCTGTGAATGGATTAATCTGAAGTTACTAAATCACTGCTAATTTCGATAAAAAGGGGGTTAGTAGCTAAAAATAGATTAAAAAAATTGAATCAGTAACCAGGCAGGATATTCTATGGGGCCTGGGAATCAAACAGGAACTGGAAAAATCATACATTACTGAAACCATAGCTAAATGCAGAATAATTGAGAATACTAACTAAGATACACTTTTAGAATAAATTACAAAGCAAAACACCGGACTGGAGAATTAGCCAGCCCATTACCAGAGTTCACTACAAGTAGACTGCTCTTTTCAGGCAGTGAAAACAGATCTAGACAAAATGGCCAGAGTAAAGCGTGGATGCAGAGTTTGAACCTACATTCCAAATTCTAATAATTTGCATCGGTTCTGTCTCCAGGGTGTCACTCTCAGCCGAGATGACTGCATGAAGTGTAAAAGATTTGCCCTGCTTGTTGCGATTAGAACACGCACCTGCCAAATATTAACAACCGGCATACTTTTTCATTTGCTTTTGCCAGATCGTGTTAGATTTTTTTTTTTTAATTTCTGCCGTAACCTGGAAGTCATTGCTGTCGAGTGCTTCAGCCTGCAGACCATGTTAGGTCTCGCAAGACTGAACGCATGACGTCCTACCAGGGAGAGCGCGGGGGCATGCCCCATTAAATCCTAGGGAGAAGATTTTTAAAACATTATTATGCATCCTTAAGCTACCTTTGACATAAATGAAAGCCACCACTCAACTAGTAAGGGCCCTATTAGTTGAGCGGTGGCTTTCATTTGTGTTGAAGGTAGCTTAAAAGATGCACAATAATGTTTTGAAAATCTCCCACACAGTATTTAATTGGGCTTGCCCCCGTGCTCTCCTTGGTAGGACGTCACAAAATTTCTGAGCTTGGGGACATCGTCAATAGACTGAGAAGTGGAAGGGACTGACTGACCGGCAGTTCAGCCAGAGTTATGATCCTTTCCCTCTCTTACAGGACAGCATAAAAATTTATAATTTTGACACAGAGGGACTATCGCCATAGCAGCGTAACAGGCTATGAAACCCAAACCTGAAATTCAGAAAGTCACACCTTAACTTTAAGTGAGTGGTTCCTGGGGTTAGAAGGGAGTGAATTACCTTTCAGAATTTAGCTGGGGCATTAAGGTTGTTCTGGAGATTGACCATGAAATAGTAGGATTTTGCATCCCAGACAGCCTTTGTACAAGAATTTCTTTGTGCCCTGTAAGAGAGGAGGTTGGGGAGGGAGTGGGATAATTTGTAGCAGACCCAGGTGAGATTATGTGACTTGCACTGGTCTATAAGTTCGAATCCAGGGGTGGTGGAAAGATTCGACCTTGTGCTTTAAGAGGGAGGCATGTTGGTCCCAGACTGAGGAACATTTGGAGTGAAACAGGGAGAGGGCCACATCAATATTAGAGGCAGAGAGGGTGGTTGACCAATCTGTTGCAGTAAGGTTGCTCAGGAGAAAATGGACATTAAGCAACTGGAGGTACCTGGACCAGATGTATTTAGGGGCAGAAGTGGGATGCTGGCTTTTCCTGAAGCAGAACGATATGCAGTGGTCACTGAATGTGTCCAGCAGACTACCTCCTGCAACAATGTGGGGGTGGGTGGGAGGAGAGACCCCAGTCCAAAAGGGTGTAGTTGGGGGAGTGGAGACTAAGCCTTGTGGGTTAAGAAATAATCTAGGAGAGATTAATGGACTCAGTCTTGTGGGAGATCGGCCTGGGGGCTGGGGAGAGTTAATTAATACTGAAATCCCCAAGGAGGATGAGTTCACCTGCAGAGAAGTATGAGGTACTGGTAGAGAGAGATTCAGCCAGAGAAGAGGGGGAGATTTTGGGTGAGGCATAGGAAATCCCAATGAAGATGGGTACAGCGGAGAGAAATGAAAGCCTGACAAAGAGAAACTTGTGTGAGGAGGAAGGTACAGCCTCTCTGACAGCAGTAGTACAGGGAGGCTCTGGCAGACATAGATGGCAACACCACCACCATGTTTTTCCCCTGTCTAGCTTGAAGAGATGGAAGTCAGGAAGGAACAGGCTAGAGTCAGGAGTCAGGGAGGACAGCCAAGATTTGGAGTACAGAAGATGTCAGGAGAGTGCAGTGAAACCCAAACAGATAGGAGGTTGAGTTTTGCAAGAAGGCTCCTAGCATTGAGATGAAAGGTACTAAGGTCTTTGGCAGCTGGAGAGGCAGAGGCAGAGGGAGAAGGAGGGGAGGGACCAGGGTTGGTTTCCACATCACCAGACAGGAGAAGGCGCAGGAGTATGGAGTGGGACTTCCGTTCCTTGGAACAGGGAGGAGGCGGGTGGGGAAAGGAGAGGAGGGCACAATGGAGAAACTTCAGGCTAAGGGAGGGGGAAGGGAGGAGCCCAGGGTGGAAAGGAAGGGAGGAAGGGAGAGGGACAAAATTAACAGGAAAGGGAAAGCGTAACATAAATATATACATGCATACATGCTATACATAATATATGCTAGAAAAAGAATAACAGTCCTTCTAATCTGCCCTGCTGTTTTTACCCAGAATACCTCCATATTTCCGGTGCTCCAAGAGCCCCTGCCCTTCCTTTTGCTTATAATTACCCCCTTGTATACATCCAGTTGGGTTTTGACTCCCCAAATAATTCTGACATTAATCACAGTACTGGGTAGATTGTTTCATCTAGCCACCACCCTCTCTGTAAAGAAGAGTTTCCCCTATGTCCTTCTTGAAGATTCCCCCCACTAGTTTGAGTTTGTGGTCCTTGGTGGTTGTGTAAATCCAGAGAGTCTTCTATGGTGTGTCACTGCATGTATTTGAAGGTTTCTATCATGCCACCCCTCCCTCCGGTATTCTAGAATGTTTCTATCATCTCCCCATCATGTTCTGGACAGCACATTTTTTTTTACTTTGTTTATCCTTCCTGCTATGGGCCAGGTTGGGACCGCCTTCTTCCTGCTGCCATCGCTCGTATACCATCCAGCCAAGATCCTGCCAGCCACCCAGCGGGACCACCAGCCCACCCATGATACACCAGTGTGCTTCCCCCTTGACTTACCCCCCTCCCCAGGGCTGGGTATGCCTTTAGCTCCTTTGGCATTTCATCTCCACAGACATCTGACCACCCACGGCAGATGTGAAGACTGGTGGTATACCCGCAAGATGGTCATGCAGATCCGGTGGTGGATGTGGTGGGCTTGCAGAGGCTCAATCTGCCTGAACCTGCACCTCAATTTTCCTTGTCATCAAGGTCCCACCCCCCTGCCGGAAGCATGCAGTGGAATAAGCTGCCTGCAAGCCTGATGCAGCCAATCTGAGACTGTGCTCCCAAGGCCCATCCCATAAGCTATGGATCCCCTGCACCCACCAGTGGTTACCCAGGTGGTGGTAAAGCAGCGGGACGTGGCACCCTCCCTCCCTGGAGAAGAAGAGCATTATGTGGGATGCTCTACCTTCCTCCCCTTTGACGGCCCAGGTTTGTTCCCGAACCCGGGTTGGCGGCTTTGTGAATGGTAGTTCTACCGCTGTGCCTGCGGGGCCGGCTGAGAATACATGTTTATGCTGTCCAGTCATTCATGGTAGGGCCTAACTGCATACTTTTGTTGTCCCCCCCAAATAGTTTCTATGTCTCCTTATCCTTTTTCAGATGAGGGTTCCAAAACTGCAAGAATTCATACATGTGTCCTTATAAATAAAGAAAATAACAGCTCAAAATTCGGTAACCGGGGTCTATTGATGCAAACTGAGATTTGGTTAAGCATTAAGCATTACGAGCAAGTGGGTTACCATATGTTACCTAAATTGTCGGGGGGGGGGGACAAGACATGAGGTGCAGTCAAGTGCTTTATGCCCGTGGTTAGGGTGACAAAGATAATCCAGCCCCGGGGCGTCTTAATGCTGTTAATAAACTAAGATATTTTCGAATTAAGGCTTTTATTGTTACAATTCTAATTGTTTTATTGTACGTGAAGGTTTCCAGTCATTATAAAAAAGGGTCTCAGGATTTCAACAGCCTTACATTAATCCCTGTACAGACTAATCACCATGGCACATGGATTCTTCCTGTTAGCATTCCTTCCCCTAGTACTGCTGAATGACTGGAATGCTGCATTCTGATTTTGAACCAGCATTCTTAAACTGTTGGTGGAAGAACTATTTAATTAAAAATCTCTCTGTAAATGAGAAAAATATTCAAATAGTATAGTATTGAGTCACCCAAGTCGATGGTCCTGGGTGACTTCAATGCCTGGGTCAATGACAAACTCTTGCAATTTGGACAACACTTCCTCCAAATAATGACATCTTTGGGCCTCACACAAGTGGTTACTTCTGCCACTCATAAGAGTGGTCACTCTTTAGACTTAGTTTTCCTCCTGGGGATTGAAGCCTCTGACGTGGAGGTGGAACCCGTCAGTTGGTCTGATCAATACACTGTGGGTTTCAGTTTTTGCACCCCCCTTATAGGCCTACCCCTGTGGAGATGGTTAGGTATCGCTCTTTGTGAGATGTTAGCTCTACGGGCCTAGCAACGGTGGTTGACCGATCGGAGTTTTCTGGAGTGAGCGATGATCCTGATGCCTTGGTGGTGGCTTATAATAGGACCATCTCCTCGGCTCTTGATCAAATTGCTCCTGACCATGTTCGTCCTCTCCCCCTTCGACCTCGGTCTCCATGGTTTGATGGGACTTTGAGGGAGATGCGGAGACCAGGACAAAGGTTAGAGCATCATCAGCGGAAAACTGCCCTTGATGCCGACCATCTTAGACTGATGGAATATTATCAATTATATCATTCTGCAATCTCTCATAAGAAGGCAGAGTTCCTGTCCAGGGAGATTGCGGCTGCTCAGAACTGACCAGCTCAGCTTTTTTGAACTGTTGGCAGACTGTGCAACCCAGCCTGTCTTCAGGTTCGGAAAGCTTTTTCACAAATAGAGTGTGATGAGCCTGCTCGCTTCTTTGCAGATAAGGTGGCTGACATCAGGGCAGAGCTCCAGCCAGCTTCCTCTATGGGAGAAGCTACTGATCAGCATTTGATCGCATCCTCCGGTCGTTCCTGGAGTTCCTTTGACCGGCCTGAGTTCATTGATGTCATGAGGATCATCCATAGTATGCACCTTACTTGCTGTAGTTTGGATCCAGACCCGACCTCCCTGATAAAGGGTTGTCCTGATATCATTGGCCCTGTCCTAGCACAGACAGTCTGGTGCTCCTTGGATATGGGTGAGTTTCCTAGCTCCCTGAAGGAGGCAGTGGTGACGCCGCTCCTGAAGAAAGCTTTCTTGGACCCAGGCTGCTTTGCTAACTACAGGCTAATCTCTATTCTTCCCTTTGTTGGGAAGATTATTGAGAAAGTAGTGGCTGCACAACTGGAAAACCATTTAACCATCCATGACATCTATGAACCGCTCCAGTCTGGTTTTTGTAAGAGGCATAGTACCGAGACAGTGCTGGTTTGGGTGCTCAATGATCTCCTGTTGGCTAGAGATCAGAAGAATCGTTCCATTCTCATTCTTCTTGATCTCTCATCCGCCTTTGACACTGTGGACCATGGGGTATTTCTTGGGCTCCTGAAGTTCATCTGTGGCCTGTCAGTTACAGTCCTCAGATGGTTTAGATCTTTCCTCACTGACAGAACTCAGAGAGTGGTGTCGGGGATAAATTCTTCCCGCCCAGTCTCTCTGTCATGTGGGGGTTTCCCAGGGCTCAGTGTTGTCCCCCATGTTGTTCGCAGTGTATATGCTACCCCTCCGAGACATTGTAAGAAGGTATGGACTGAGGTTTCACTGCTATGCAGATGATACCCAGCTCTACCTATCTTTTGCACCTGACCAGGATAGAGCTCTCTCGATCTTTAATAGCTGCCTCACTGAAATCCAGTGCTGGATAAATTCAAGCTGGTTGAAGTTGAACTCAGAAAAGATGGAGGTAATGATGGTGGACCCGGGTTGCAGGGTAGAGGGGGCAGGAGTTGGTCTTTCCTCAGGTTTATTTCTGGGAGGGGTCCAGCTTCCCTCCACTGAACGGGTACAAAACCTGGGGGTGATTTTTGACAGTGGGCTGACACTTTGTTTACAAGTGTCAGCAGTTGTCAAACTTTCCTTTTACCATCTTAGGAACATTGCCAGGATTAAGCACCTTGTTCTACCTGCAGATTTGCCAACGTTGGTCCATGCCTTTGTGTCCTCACACCTTGATTACTGCAACTCCCTGTATCTAGGGCTTCCTGGGGTTGATATCCGCCGCTTGCAGCTGGTGCAGAATGCTGCAGCCCAGTTATTGACAGGTACATCTCGTGCCTGTCATATTTCGCCGGTGCTGCGTGATCTGCACTGGCTGCCAATTCAGTGGCGGATCGTCTTTAAAATTGGTCTTTTGAAATATAAAGCCCTACATGGACTGGGTCCGGACTACTTGAAAGAGCTTTTAGTTCCCTACTGCCCTAAGCGATCTCTCCACTCGGTGGATGAGGGGTTGCTAGAGATTCCGAGGGTTTCTTTGAAATCATCGGGTGCCCAAGCTTTTATGTATGTTGCTCTGACCCTCTGGAATTCTCTACCTCGTCCGCTTTGTCAGTGTGCATCCGTGGAGGAATTCGAAAAGGCCCTGAAGACCTATTTATGGTCAAAGATTTATTTTAATTAATATTGTGATTTTAGGTGCTCAGATCATTATGTATTGGCTTTACTTATTATGTTATTGGATATTGTAACATGCCTTGATTTCAGAAAGGAACGATATAAATAAAGTTTTATTATTATTATTATTATACTATTAAAACTTTTCTTTTGGAATAATTTTTTTTATAATAGCAATAAGGCACTCCCAGGAGTTAGATTAACAGTCAGTTAATCACCCCCTAGGGGCAATATGGCACTTGCCTGCGCCTCGCCTGCCACTATTAATCTAACCTCTGGTCATGCCTTATTGCTTAATTAACCTAACCCTGTTAGAATGCTGTCAGCCAATTAGAATGCTTCATTTTCAGCCAATGTTTTAGAATTACTAGCGACCATCTTTAAGCCATCCAGCCCCACCTCCATACATTTATATAATTTAAAAAGCTCCCATCTCCATTTCTGTCCCCCCATTACTGATTCATTTCTTACCCTTCCATGACGTCTTCTGCGGTGGCCTCATTCTCCACAGTGCTCGTGACGTAGACGGACATGCTGGGGTGCTCGATCAGGAGGTTCTCCAAGGGGCTGCTCTCCAGCTTCACCGGTTGTTGGCCTTCTGCAGTAAAACAGGGGGGAGGGGTGACAAACCAACTCTCGTCCATCAAGCATGGGTTGGTAGGCTGAAGGAGCATGGACCTGCAATCACAGTCACTAAGGGTGTCAAGTGAAGAGGCAGGAGATGGGCCGGAGATGCCATCTGCGCTGGGAGTAGAGGCGAAGTCCCCCACATCTGCGTGCTCTCCTTCACTTGAGCTTAAAGTGCAGCTATCTAATGAGAGGCGAGCCACCATCCACAGATGTAAGCAGTTAGCAGCCAAAAATAAACAAGAATTAGATGCCATGCAAGGATGAAAAATTGAGGAGGCACACACATACAATGCAGAGGGCAGGGGAAGGGAAAACAAAAAAACAAACAAACAGAAGTGGTAATTAGTTAGTGGAGTCCACTCCCAGCCCCAGCCCACAGAGCAGCATTAAAACACGCCAGGGTAGCAGTTTATGCTCTTGTGGTTTGCATTCATCTATGACTTCTGGGTGGGAGTCCCAAGTCACTCAAAACATGCAGGTTTCATTCCCTGGCCTCCAGGTTTCTGTCTTGAAAACTGTGTTGTGGATAGTGCCCTCTGGTGCTATCCACTCGACAGCGCACCTCTGGGGTGTACAAAATCAGTGTCAGCAAGAGGCAAGTTTTCTTTCATTGATATTACTTGTACCTGGGGGAGGGGGGGCGAAGAGTCTTTATTTGTGACTGAACCCTGTTGTCTTTGACTGCAGAACCACAACATATTTATGTTTTATATTCATTAATGGGAGATAAAAAGGCCATTGAAACAAGCCTCATTTCCAATGGCATTCCTTTCTGTTAAAATACATTCCATCACATCAAAATTTAGTACAAATAAATTAGATGCATACAGGCAATAAGGACTTTTTTTTTTATACATATACATAAGAGGCTATTAACAAGAAATTATAAAGCTAATGCTTGCACTTTGGATCCTTGGAAACAAGTCATTTGTTTAATCTGATAAGCGGGAAGTGCCATTTATTGACCTAAAATCCACTGGAGTGTGATTCCAGGTCAGAGAACAACAGATCGCAAAGGATCATCCACCTCTAGTGGTATTTAACCATGGGACCTCAAACATCATACCAGCTGATGACTACACACCCAAGTGTGTCTGCCTCTCAGTTACGAGATCCGTAATACAGAGGGGAGCTTCCTAAAGCTTCTGTGGGAACAGACTGTGTGATGTAAACATTAGTCCTACGCTACCTGGGAGCTGTGTTTCTCTACCTGGACTGGCCAGATAGTTTGTCAAAGAGCACCAGCTGATTTGGATGTAGTCTGGACAAGGCACTTTAGGGTTTTCATGAGGCGAGTGCCTTCAAACAAAAGAAATGCCATACCTCACAACATGACGTGCCACACTAATAATAACCCGGCAAAAATCCTAAACATTTCGTTCTTTAATTTACAGCTTATTGTCCCAGGATAGCTTGACTGAGATGCCACATCCTGTTAAAAGTGAGGCCTGCATCTACCCAATATTACAGCTGGGGTGGGCTGAAGCAGTAAGTGTGAGTGGCTTGTTCAAGGGCATACAATTGATAGATGGTTCCAGTAGGATTTGAACCTAGGATCTTCCAGCTCACAGATCTGAACTCTAACCACTGAACTACATGATCTCCCAAATTTGTAGAGGTAGTGCAGTTCAGAGAAAATACAAATGTTTAGAAATTTCCAGCTGCACCCTGGACCTTTCTAACCTTCTCAGTGTTTCCCCAGCTCTGTTCCTTTCTCAGATCTAAAATCTGAAGTCCAGTCCATGAGATGGTACTCATCATTTTCAATGGTCTCCTGCCTTGTACTCAGTTTTACAGCCAGGAGGTTGAGACTTGCTCAAGATCTCACAGTGAATAGGTGGCTACAGTGGGATTTGAACCTAGCTCTCCAGGTACCAAAGCTTGTGCTCTGACCACTAGACCACCCTGCCCTACCTACATGCAGACACACACACACACACAGTTTTTTTGAACTCAACATCGTGCACAGTCCTTGACAATCTTATTAGGAAAGACTGGTTTGAGAAAGCAGCAGAGTAATGGTGGGTGGGGCTGGGGGATTGCACAGCCTCATTTATTGCCACATGCTGAACTGTGGTATTTTTCAATATTTTTAAAACCTATTTTTATTGGTTAACATAAGACTTTAAAATAGTTACTCTGTGCAGGTGTCAGCCTTTGACACTACAGCATCCAACTCGTTTATACATAACTCTTTAAGAACTTTCTAACCAAAAATTACCTGAACAATTTGGACATTGTGGGGTCAGAGGTCAGCATAATTTTTATTGCATATGAAGGAACTATTTTAAATCTAAATTGAAGTAATTAAATAGGTTCTAATGGTAACTTTAAAAAGGGATTGTAAATGTGTGCAGATATGCAGGTACATGTAATGTTTCAATTGTCCAGAGTTACAGTTATGCACCAAAGTGGTCAGTATTTATTAGCTCAGACTGCAAGCTAATGTGAAAATAATTTTGTATTGATTTTTTAGGAGAAAGATTCTATATAGTTGTCTTTACAAAATCATTATTTTAAATTTGATTATAGATCAATGGAGTGCTCTCAACCAATTAGAGAGCTAATTTTCATTATGTGTGAAACACTTTGATTCTGTAAGGAGTGTCTCACTCACAGCAGCCCTGAGAATGGGCATGTTTAGGACACGTTTTTTTTTCCTGGTTTGCAGGTCTCGTACCCAAAGGATGAGCGTGAGCATACCTCTCAACCTCTCGCCTCGTGAATCAGGGACAAAGCTTAAAAAAATCGGGGACAAAGATCCAAAATCAGGGACAAATCTTTAAAATTGGTACTATCCACTGAGAAGGCTGATAGAATAAAGGGATGTGTGTTAAGATGCACTTTCTGAAGAAGAACTCATCTATAATTTTAATGTTTGACATTATTTTGTGATTTTAATCCCCACTGTTCTGTCACAACCATGCAAATTTTAAGCGGGACAGAGAAAAATTTTGAGGCAAAATCAGGGACGTCCCTGAAAATCAGGGACAGTTGAGAGGTATGAGCGTGAGACTACTCTCACAACCGTGTGGTGTCAGCAGAATTATTAACATGAGGTATGTTACTGCTTATGTACAGAATTCTGTACACAAACTGCTGACCTATCAGAGCAATGTACCGAATGTGACACTGTCAAAAATGCCAGAGTCCTGGTTGCATGAAGAGAACTGTACAGAATGTTATCGACAGAAAGAGATAGAAACTCTGGACAGAGAAGATGGACCTCTGGGTCTTTATCTGCCATCATGTCCTATGTTTCTAATACACGACACAAAACACATTTTTTTAATTCTATTTATCCACCCACTGCCCTCTGGCAAGGGCTGTCTCGGAATCCTCCCGTCCCTCGTGGCTCCTCTTACTGATCTCCAGGGATTCCGCAAGCCACCAGTGGCACCCTGCAGCATTTTCCCCTTGGTCCCTCCCTAGTGGCGGGGTCCACCAACAGGTCCTTGGTGATACCCCCACTGCATCAAACCACCCGGAGTAGAGGTGGAGCCCAGAAGTGCCCCAAGGAGTTGGCAGTGGAAACTTAAGAGTAGGCGTGGAAGGCAGGCAGGGTTTTGACTGCCAGCCAGCACCATTTTTCCCCACTTAGAACCCCTCCCATGAAAGTGTGTTAGCGTCACCAGGTGCACCCAATCACATACCCAGGTCCACCTTGCAAATGAGTCAGCCTCAATGGTGTTTCATCTGGTTA
Organism: Neoceratodus forsteri; assembly: GCA_016271365.2. Lineage (NCBI taxonomy): Eukaryota > Metazoa > Chordata > Ceratodontiformes > Ceratodontidae > Neoceratodus > Neoceratodus forsteri. Next base: position 252,423,689 of record JADMNL010000028.1, on the reverse strand, counting down.
AATAAACATGATTGATTGATTGATATGCACTCCCCTCCCAAGCACATGCACGCATTCCCCGATCTGCATCTCCACCTGTGGTCACCCTGGTGGTAGTAGCATAAGGGTGCACATCCTCCTCCCTCCCCAGACGAGAGATTCCAGTGGGATGCACAAATCCCCTTCCCTCCCCTAGCAGGCCCTCCAGTGGCCCTGCATCATTTCCAAACCTAGGTCATCAGCACTGTAGGTGGTAGCGATACCTCTGCATCGACAGGCTGCCATTTTCTTATCAATGGTTATTCAGGTAGTTAAATATGAATCTTCTGGGGTATAACTATCCTTTCTGAAAAGCAGAACATCATAGACAGCTGCAAAATGGTGCAGATATCCTGTCCACCTTAACAGAGGGAATGTTGGCAACAGCACCAGTGTAATCCCATACCCTTCTCAAAAAATGCCAAGGAACTTTAATGTACAGTATATGCAGAAAATTGCCAAATATGGGCAGAAGAGCCCAGCATGTTTTGTCGTGATCTGAAAAAGTTATTCTAAACATGCTTTGAGAAAACCTTTTCAGAACATTTAGATTAGAACAACAAAGAAATGTGAGCCATGCAGTCACTGCAGAACTACAGCTGACTAGAGCATGAGCACGGCTCTTGTTAGTTCAGCAGTGGCTTTGATTTGATCCCAGTGGCCATTTAAAATACATAAAAAAAATCTCTTATAAACCACAGAAACATAGACAATGATGGCAGACCAAGGGTTCATCTAGTCTGCCCGTATTCCCCTATCTGCTGAGGGAACTACCGCCCATACGGGATTCTATCCCTGCCTGTCCACCCCCTTCTCCATTCCCTACTGTTACTAACCTACATAACCACCAAACCTTTCACTCTGTCCCAGCGATGTGGGAACCATTTACGGCCTTGGTGCCCATCACATCCGCTGGCAGACTGCTCCTCAGCTCCACCACCCTTTCCATAAAACAGAACTTCGTCACATTCCTCTTAAACCTCTCCCTGCTAGTTTCCAGTCATGACCTCAGGTTCTGGATTCTTTACTCTTGCTAAATAGTTCCCTGCAGTTCACCTTGTTTATTCCCTTCAGGAACCTGAACGTATCCGTCATATCTGTGTCTCAGCTGGTCTCCAGTGAGTACGTGTTCAGAGCCTTGAGACGATCTTCATAAGATCTGCACTGTTTTGGCCCTGAATCATGTTGGTCACCCTGCACTGCACTGTCTCTACCCTTTCCCTGTGCTTCCTTAGGTGAGGACTCCAGAGCTGGGCACAGTGTTCACAGTGTTCCAGGTAAGACGTTTGAGGTGACCTATATAGAGGCAAAAATTGTTTGTTGCCATATTGGTCCTCGTACAACAAGATACATAACATAGGTGATTTAATACCTTTTATTCAAATCACCTATCTTGCTCATCTCTATACAGAGGTAGTAATACTTCCTTTTTCCGGCTGTCAGTACCCCTTCCAGTACACCCCAGCATCCTATTGGCCTCACTATAGGCCTTGTTATACTGACTTGATTGCTTGAGGGAGTCACTAATGAGGACTCCCGGGTTCCTTTCTTCTGTCACAGAGCTCAGTTTTATCCCTCCCATCTAGGACTCTGTCCTGGGGTTTTTGTTCCCCAAAGGGCATTCACCTTGCACTTCTTGGCATCCACAGTCTGGCCCTTATATACTGATGGATTCCTGGGGTTAAGAATGCATTTTCAGTGCTGCAGTTCTGATATAGAAAATCCATTCTTAGTGCTGCAGCTCTTCTACAGAAAATCCATATTCAGCGCTGCAGTCCTGATACAGAAAATCCATATTCAGCACTGCGGCCCTTACACAGAAAATCCATATTCAGTGCTGCAGTCCTTATACAGAAAATCCATATTCAGCGCTGCAGTTCTGATATAGAAAACCCATTCTTAGCGCTGCAGCCCTCATACAGAAAATCCATATTCAGCGCTGCAGCCCGTATACAGAAAATCCATATTCAGCGCTGCGGTCCTGATACAAAAAATCCATATTCAGCGCTGCAGCCCTTATACAGAAAATCCATATTCAGCGCTGCGGTCCTGATACAGAAAATCCATATTCAGCGCTGTGGCCCTTATACAGAAAATCCATATTCAACGCTGTGGTCCTTATACAGAAAATCCATATTCAGCGCTACAGTCCTTATACAGAAAATCCATATTCAGTGCTGCGGCCCTGATACAGAAAATCCATATTCAGCGCTGCAGTCCTGATACAGAAAATCCATATTCAGCGCTGCGGCCCTTATACAGAAAATCCATATTCAGCACTGCGGCCCTTACACAGAAAATCCATATTCAGCGCTACAGTCCTTATACAGAAAATCCATATTCAGCACTGCGGCCCTTACACAGAAAATCCATATTCAGTGCTGCAGTCCTGATACAGAAAATCCATATTCAGCGCTGCAGCCCTTATACAGAAAATCCATATTCAGCGCTGCAGCCCTTATACAGAAAATCCATATTCAGCTCTGCGGCCCTTACACAGAAAATCCATATTCAGTGCTGCAGTCCTGATACAGAAAATCCATATTCAGCACTGCGGCCCTTATACAGAAAATCCATATTCAGCACTGCGGCCCTTACACAGAAAATCCATATTCAGCGCTGCAGTCCTTACACAGAAAATCCATATTCAGCACTGCAGTCCTTATACAGAAAATCCATATTCAGCGCTGCAGTCCTGATACAGAAAATCCATATTCAGCACTGCAGCCCTTACACAGAAAATCCATATTCAGTGCTGCGGTCCTGATACAGAAAATCTATATTCAGCACTGCAGTCCTTATACAGAAAATCCATATTCAGTGCTGCAGTCCTTACACAGAAAATCCATATTCAGTGCTGCAGTCCTTACACAGAAAATCCATATTCAGCGCTGCAGTCCTTATACAGAAAATCCATATTCAGCACTGCAGTTCTTACACAGAAAATCCATATTCAGCGCTGCAGTTCTTACACAGAAAATCCATATTCAGCGCTGCAGTTCTTATACAGAAAATCCATATTCAGCGCTGCAGTCCTGATACAGAAAATCCATATTCAGCGTTGCAGTCCTGATACAGAAAATCCATATTCAGCGTTGCAGTCCTGATACAGAAAATCCATATTCAGCACTGCGGCCCTTACACAGAAAATCCATATTCAGCACTGCGGCCCTTACACAGAAAATCCATATTCAGCACTGCGGCCCTTACACAGAAAATCCATATTCAGCACTGCGGCCCTTACACAGAAAATCCATATTCAGCACTGCAGTCCTTATACAGAAAATCCATATTCAGCGCTGCAGTCCTTACACAGAAAATCCATATTCAGCGCTGCAGTCCTTACACAGAAAATCCATATTCAGCACTGCAGTCCTTACACAGAAAATCCATATTTAGTGCTGCAGTCCTGATACAGAAAATCCATATTCAGCACTGCAGTCCTTATACAGAAAATCCATATTCAGCGCTGCAGTCCTTACACAGAAAATCCATATTCAGCGCTGCAGTCCTTACACAGAAAATCCATATTCAGCGCTGCAGTCCTTATACAGAAAATCCATATTCAGCGCTGCAGTCCTTACACAGAAAATCCATATTCAGCACTGCAGTCCTTGCACAGAAAATCCATATTCAGTACTGCAGTCCTTACACAGAAAATCCATATTCAGCGCTGCGGCCCTTATACAGAAAATCCATATTCAGCGCTGCGGCCCTGATACAGAAAATCCATATTCCGCGCTGCAGTCCTGATACAGAAAATCCATATTCCGCGCTGCGGTCCTGATACAGAAAATCCATATTCAGCACTGCAGTCCTTACACAGAAAATCCATATTCCGCGCTGCAGTCCTGATACAGAAAATCCATATTCAGCGCTGCGACCCTGATACAGAAAATCCATATTCAGCGCTGCAGTCCTGATACAGAAAATCCATATTCAGCGCTGCGGCCCTGATACAGAAAATCCATATTCAGCGCTGCGGCCCTTATACAGAAAATCCATATTCAGCGCTGCGGCCCTTATACAGAAAATCCATATTCAGCGCTGCAGTCCTGATACAGAAAATCCATATTCAGCACTGCGGCCCTGATACAGAAAATCCATATTCAGCGCTGCAGTCCTGATACAGAAAATCCATATTCAGCGCTGCAGCCCTGATACAGAAAATCCATATTCAGCGCTGCAGTCCTGATACAGAAAATCCATATTCAGCGCTGATACAGAAAAATCCATATTCAGTGCTGCGGCCTGATACAGAAAATCCATATTCAGCGCCATGCGCCATGATACAGAAAATCCATATTCAGTGCTGCAGTCCTGATACAGAAAATCCATATTCAGCGCTGCAGTCCTGATACAGAAAATCCATATTCAGAGCTGCAGTCCTGATACAGAAAATCCATACATTCCATCATTTACATACAATTTTACATTTCCAGGGCTCTCAGATCAGTGGATCTGATAGAGTTGTTAAACATAAGTGAGGGATTCTGGGAGTTAGAGGGTCCTTTTTCACCAGTGACATCAGTTTACCCACTACAGAGGTTAAGGCTGACAGGTTAGTAATTCCCTGGTTGCTCTTTGTCCCCCCCTCTTGTCTAGAGAGACTACATTCGCTACCCTCCAGTCTTTCATGACTAACCCTCTCTGACCTGAAATGTTGAGTAGCCCTGCTAGGAACAGCCTGTTCCACTGCCAGTTCCATTAGCACCCTTGGGTGCATCCCATGTGGACCTGGGGTCTTATTTACCTTTAGGGCTTCTAGCCTCTTCACGATCCTTTCTCTGGTAAATACTGGCAGTCTCATTTCAGGAATGCCCCTTACAGCTGCCTTGATGACACTTTCAGGTAGGAGCTCGTAGTCTTCCCTTGTGAAGACAGAACAGAAGTAATCACTAAGGGTGGCTGCTTTTTGTTCAGTTTCGCCTATAACCCTTTCCCTTCTTGTACCCTAACAATGCCCCCTTCCAGCTTCCTTTTTCCCCTATTATACCCAGAAACATAGAATCTGTCAGTAGAAAAAGACTGCTTGGCCCACCCAGTCTGCCCAGATGGTCCCTGCCTAGTCTGTCTCTACAGACTCTAACTGGTCTCTAGCAACCCTCCCTCCTCCCTGCTGATTTACTAATATTCCCCTATGACTATCCCATGCATGTTTGAAGGCTCTAGTGTTTTCACCTCCACCACTTCTGCTGGCAGTCTGTTCCAGGCATCTACAACTCTTTCAGTGAAGCAATACTTCTTCACATACCCATTAAACTCCCCCCTTCCAGCTTCATCAAATGCCCGCTGCTGCTGGTGCTTCTTCTCATTTGAAAGAGACTCCCCTCCTGCACCCTGTTAATCCCTATGAGGTACCTGTAGGTCTCTATCATGTCCCCTCTCACTCTCTTCTCTTCCAGGGTGTACATGTGGAGATCCCTCAGTGTTTCCTTGTAGGGCTTTTCGTGCAACCCCGGCACTATTTTAGTTGCCTTCCTCTGGACTACCTCCACTCCACTCTATGTCCTTCCTGAGGCACGGCTTCCAGAATTGGGTGCAATAGTTCAGGTGGGATCTCACCAGTGAGCGATATAGTGGCAACACCACCTCCCTCCTCCTGCTGGAGATAACCTCTCCCTATGCATCTCTGCATCCCACTGGCCTTACCCACTGCTCTGCCTCTTTGACATCATCACATAACCCCAGTGTCCCTTTTCTGCTTAGTGGCTACCAGTTCCTCCCACCGTCCTATACTCATCTCCTGGGTTCCTATGTCCTAGATGCATGATTTTGCAATTTTTGGCACTGAACCCCAAATGCTATGCTCTGGATCACTCCTTGAGTTTGCCAAGATCCTTACATATTTTCTCCTCCCCTCTTGAGTGTCCACCCTATTACAGATTTTGATGCCATCTGCAAAAAGGCATTCCTTCCCTTCCAGTTCTTCCACAGTGTCACTTACGAAGACACTGAAGAGAACAGGTTCCAGCACTGTACCCTGCAGCACCCCACTGATCAGTCTCCCGTCATGAGAGTGAGTGAGTGCCATTAACCACCACCCTCTGTCGTCTATCCATTAACCAGTTTCTAACCCAATTCACTGCTTTGAATCACATGCCTAGGTTGCTTTGTTTCTTTGTCAGTCTCCTGTTCAGCGCAGTGTCAAAGGCTTTGCTAAAGTCCAGATAGGCCACGCCCACTGCCCTCCCTTGGTCCGTTTCTGTGGTCACCCAGTCAAGGATATCAATCAACTTCATCTGGCATGACCTGCCTCCTCCCGTGAATTCATGCTGCCTATGGTCTTGCAGCCCACTGGATTCAGGATACTCTACCAACCGTTCCTTTAACAGGGTTTCTATTAATTTCCCCACAACTGAAGTGAGACTGGCCAGCCTATAACTGCTAGCCTCCTTCCTGCTGCCGCTCTTATGTAAAGGGAGCACATCTGATGAATTATTTTTCTCCACCCATTACCCCCTCCACAGTACACAACTCCCTGTCTGCCTTTGTCTGCCTGACTGTCCTCTTAGCATCCCTAGTCCTCATTTGGTTCTCTCTCCCTTCTTCCTCCCCCTGCTTCTCCTTGTCCCTGGTGAAAGCCTTTTTCTTGGCCCCTTTTCCTTGATCCTCTTCTGAGAACCATATTGATTTCTCGTACCTGGTTTGTTTTGTAACAATTCTTGTGCAAGACTTTGTTGCCTTGAGAATGCTCCCCTCTACTGCCCCTCATCCTTCCTCTATACCTCAGATGCTATCCACCCTGGTCAATTTATCATGGACCAACTCCCTCATCTGGCTGAAGTCTGCTCTTCTGAAATCTAGGACTTCAGTTTTTGATAGAGGTATTCTGGTCCCAAGGGCCAGTCTGAACCAAATGGAGTTATGGTCCCCAGTGGCTTTCCTACACTCATTCCACCCACCACCTCTGAGCTGGTGAGCATGAAATTGAGAATGGATGCCTGTTTAGTTGTTTCCTTAACAAGCTGCACCAGCAGGCAGTCCTGCAATGCATCCAACTGGGCCTGACGTCTGGTGCACCTTGCCGCTGGAATGTCCCAGTCAATATCTGGCAGGTTCAGATCACCCACCACCACCACCATTTACTTCCTTCTTCTCTATCTGTGCTAGCTCTTCCCTGAGCTCCCTGTCTCTCTCTCTTCCTCTTGTTCTGGTGGTCTAGCATCTTCCACTACTCCTGTTTGAACCTCAGCCTTATTTTCACCCACCTAACTACTGTACTACCAGTCCCCTGTGTAGGGGGAGCACTAGCTAGGTTTCCCTCCTTCACTCCCTTTACTGTGGTTCTCCTAGCTTCAGTGCCCCCCAAAGTAAGCCCAACTTTCCAATGTAGACATCATATATCTGCCTCATGATTCCACCTTTATCAACAGAATCTGCCCCCATGCTCTACAAACCCCTACATCAAAAAATGTCAGAGCTTTACAGAGTCAGCATAAGAAAGGGAAAGGAATCGGGCAGCCAGCTCTTCCAAGTGAGGATTTAGGATACCTTCCCCTTCAAAAAAGGATAGGATAATTCTACTAACTGGCCTGTTGAACCCTGGCTTAGATAAGCTACTGCTAGGGGCTTAAGGAAATGTCTTTAAATGAGCACGATGGTGCTCTGTAAGTCTAGAATATATTGTCATTCTTCATTTTCCTTGAGAATGAGAAAGTGCTTGGAAAGACCCTTCCTTCCTTCCCCAGCTGTGTAGCAGGAAAACTTTCCATTGCACTTAATTGCAGCAACTCTGCCACCTCCAAATTTAATAGGATTTTCTGCTCTGCAATGTAAGCTAGAAACACTGCCAACTAGCAATGAGTGCAAGGTGACAGAGATGGAATTGTCAGGCATTGGGCTTTGCCTGAGCTGGAGGAGGGGGGGCAGACTTCTGCCTTGCTCCTCTCCTACCTATGTCTCTCCCTGTACCCCTCTGTGTAGGCTACTCATAGTGCGCCTAGGGACTGCAGTAGCAGAACCTTCATATACCTCCCCTTCTATAGGGCCTATAGGAGGAAAAAAGAGAATACTTTTTTGTTGTTAAAGTTTCTAAAGTTGATTTATGTTCATCTATTGTTCTCATATAGGCCTCTGCCCTCTGGCATTTCACCCGTTAGCCAAAACTGTTTTATTCTTCGAGTTTATGGGCACACAATAAGCCAGTGAGGATCATGTGTAAGTCAACTGCATACCAAATGCCAGGCACTGTGTCTGCACTATAATCTGTCGCCAAACTCTACGGGCTGGCAAAAAGATCATTCCCCAGTCCAGCTGCTAACAAAGAAGATTAAAGCATCCATGCATGTAAATATTTTATAAATCATAAGAGCTCTTTCAACCAATCAGTGCTTCAGATTCCTCTGCATAAGACACCCTTCCATAAGCAGCTTCACTCATAAGCTTTTAATTAGTGGAGCATTTCCCTGCAGCTGAGGGAAGGGCAGCACTTTTAAAATAGTAAAGGAAGGAAAGAGCGAAATAGCTTACCATAGTTCTAATTGATGTTTTCATCTGATTATATTTTAAGCAGATAACATGTGCATGCTCTCTGTCCTAGAATATTTTAACAGTTTAATCCAATCACAGCACTGATTACTGCAACCCCAGTGCCTCAACTGTCAGATACTTCAGCAGTAAAGACACAGGGCCGGAGTTTTAAAGGGCAATGCAGGGCTTCTGTCTAGCCTTGTGTAAAGCTTATTTTTGGTGCAGCTGCGCCAAATACCTTTGCCTCAACTGAGCCCGATTTTAGTAGGTCAGGCACCATTGCGATACTTTACCCGATTTATGGCAGCTTGCGCCAAATATTTAGTGCAAGCCCTGAAAAAAAGCATACCTATGATTGCTGCAAGCTAGATCAGAAAATGTTAGTCTAACTTGTGGCATTCGGCGCACAGGATAGAAAATCCCAATCACTGGTCAGGTGAATGCCATATGAAAATCCGACCCATGGATCTCATATTATTGACAAAAAATCGTTGAGACTTACAATTCACTGCAATGCTAATGATAGACTTTTAAACAAACGAAATGTGATGAAGACATTTCTAAGCCATGCAGCATCAACAACATATAACATAAAGACACTTAAATGGCTTTCTCAACCAGAATAATGTTACGCTTGTGCAACTGTAGAAAAAAGTTTATGGCTGTTTGCACTCTCTATTCCAGTAGGAATTACCACCCTGTAGGGGTACTGAAAGCAAGGAACCCTGTAAGAGGGTTCCACCCCTAGAGGTGCTGCGGGAAGGGTTCTTTGGCTAAAGGTTTCATAGGAAGGAACCCCCTGGGAGCAGAGAGGTGAGCTGCTGGAGGAGGAAAAGGAGGGGAGGATGGTGGGGCAAAGAGAAAGTGCTTCAGATGGAGTCTGGGAGGAACTACTTATATAGTTCAGGAAGTAGACGTGGCTGGTTGCTCATCCATTGGACTGCAGGCCAAGCTTTTCAATTCAATGGCTTTCCCAACCAGAATAAAGTTATGCTTGTGCAACTGTAGAACAACGTTTTTGGCCGTTTGCACTCTCTATTCCAGTAGGAATGACTACCCTGTAGGGTAACCCATTATAATAGTGCTTCATTAATAGCAAGTGAACAATCGCGAGTGCATTACCCTGAAAGTAAAGCAGGCGACCTGCACTACACAGCGACTAAACATAAAACAGTGAATTTTCTGCCAAACAGAATACAATAATAGCGCCGTTCCTAAACAGCGCTTTCATCAGAATGGCAAAATTGCGCAAATCGGCTGAAATTACAGGCAATACGGTCATAAAGACATGGCAGGGGATGTAGGTGCTAGAAAACGTCAAAATCGCGACTCCAAATGGGGGAAAAAAAACCAATCACGAGGATTGTGACGACAATCGTCTTTTGGGACACATCTTTATTTGGGTCATTTTTTTATCTCTTACTTCATAAAAAGCAGAAAATACTGGCTCCTCATATCCATGTAACCGCGTCTTACACTTGGAACTGGAAATTATAAGCTAATCCTCTCAGGTAATTATATCTGTTTCTTGTTCCATACTGGCCGACGACTCAATAAGAGCTTACTGAAGAGACCAGGAGCAGGCTAAACTCCATTTTAAATACGTAACATGTGCAATGCATTATGGGGGCTGCAAGAACAGGTAACCAGGACAACATGGAACAATGGCGACCCAGGAAGTTTTCGGTCTGCAGAGGTAACTGATTTAGTTCATAGCCTACATATTTGTTAGCTGAAAAGACGCATACACTATATTTGAAGGCGTTATGATTTAAGGTCACATTACTACCACTCGCCATTAATGAAATACAGATTTCAACATCACAATTTTGTGATCGCGATTTTCACATGGAACCTTCTGTAGGGGTACTGAAAGCAAGGGGCCTGTAAAAAGGTTCCAACCCTAGAGGTGCTGCAGGATGGGTCCCTTGGCTAAAGGTACCTTAGGAAGGAACCCCAAAAGAGTTGTAGCAGCAATCAATGACTAGGAGGTTGAGAAGCACTGATAGCAATAGGCAGCTTAATGAAACATAATTGAGACACACAAGTTAGCAAGATGGCTCCAATAATAGGGCTTGTGCTGATGACAGCAAGGGGCTTTTGTACAGGCAGAATAAGCTTTTTTTTCCATATACATTTTTCCACCTGAGCCCTGGCAGGTGGCTACAGCCCTCCAGGTGGAGGGACTCTCTCTCCAGTCCCGCGGCTCCCGTGCTAGGCAGTCCTGGTGGTTCCCCCATGGATTGCCCCCCACAAAGGGGCAGGAAGAGGTTGCCAGCTTCTCCCTCCCCCTCGGAGACCCAATCCAGAATCTGGGACCACTCCCGGGAGCCGCAGACCATCATTGAGTCTGCCAGGCTTGATTTTTCTCCATTCCACCTGCCCCCCTTCCCTCCAACGCAAAGACATCGGCTCCAAGTCTCCCAACCTGTACTGCCCTCCAGCCACTGCCAGACGGCAGTCAGTGAGCAGGACAATTAGTCTCCCTTCCCCAGAGAGAGAGGAGAGCAGTCCTCCAGACACTCAATCCTCTCTCCCCCTGCCGACCCCCTGCGGCCCAAGCTCGTTCCCAAACCCGGTCGCTGGTGTGGCGCAAGGTGTGGTGTCCAGCGCCTCAACCTTCAGTGCTACTGGGCCAGCTAGAATAAGCTTTTAAACATAAGGAAGGCTGTAGCAAGAAAATCCCCCCCAAAAAAGGAAGGATGGATGCAACCCCCCTGCAAATGGGGGTTCCCAAAAAGTCTTCCTTGAGCTTGCCTAAATGCTCACTGCCAGGCTGGTGTCCTGCGTTTCAGCAGTTTAAATGTGATTACCAGAGCTTGTATAGCCTCTGTGTACTGCCTCTTTAAGAGCTGCCTAATTGCAGCGTAAGTAATCTGAGAGGGAGCCCTGTTGAAAGATGTAACTATTTACTGAAAATCATTTAGAGTGCTAATGATAATGTAGTTTGTCTAACCTGCTTTCTTTGTAGCAAGGACTGTTTTGTTTGTCTCCTCTATCTTGGTCCTGGATGCAAATTGGACCAAACAGTACTGGTGGGACCTAAAATGTAGCTGGACTACAGGAGCTGTCTGAATTCGAAATCTGTAGGAACTTTAGTTTGGAGCTTTTTTTTTGCGCCTTTTTTGCAACTGAAGGGGGAGTTCTTGCTTTGACTGACAGCCAAATCAGCTAACCAAATCTTTTGGATCTTGGGAAAGTCCCGGGCTGCTTGCAGTTTTCAGTTAGAACTAAGCTGGAAGCTGAGCAAGAAGGAGCTGAAGTGTTCCTGAGCAGCAATCCTTAGTGGATTCGCATGGGAGAACTCTGAAAAGGCTATGTTTTTGGCCTGCATGCTGGTGTGCTGCTCCCGAGAGGGAGAGAAGAGAATTATTTTGGACTAAATCCAAGTTTGTGTGACTAAAGTAAGCTACTGAAGTGGGCCAGGCTCAGCCTGAAGAAGACCGAATATTTTTGCTGAATGCGATCGGCCTGTCAGGAGTTCCAGCTACCCCTAAGCTCCCGGTGTGTGCAGAGACTTTGTGATTGTGCCTGGGGAGCGCTTTGCCTGGTACAGTAGAATTCCCATACATGTAAATGTGCTATGAGCTGCTAGTGGGTTGTGAGTTAGTTCCCCACTGCGTGAACTGTGTTCTGTTTGCTGGAAGCTGTATCCAGCCCAAAACGGACTGCTTCTGAACTTGTCTCCATACGGTCTGGGCTTTGCCAGTCTGGCCCAGCCAGACTGCCCATTGCACAGAGAAGCCATCGACGAGAGACCTGCCTGGGGATCAGCCCCCTGCTCCACGCTTGAACAGGAACGATGCCTCTGCGACTTGTGTGGGCCCTGCTTCTCTTGGCATTCCAGATCAACCACCTGCAGTCTCGATTTTCATCCAGCCTGTGTCCAGTCTTGGGTATCGTGAGTAAATACCAGGGTAGGTCCCTACAACAACAGCTTAATCGGAGTGTGTCATCTGATTGTCTTGTTGTTTCGTTTCCTTTACGAACTGAGCCCTCTGGCTCTGGATTACAAATATTGTGTACTGTGCATGTTGTGTTTTCCATCACAGGGCCCCAACCTGCTGCAACCCCGGGCAACTGTCCTGGCTAGCCCACCTCTTCTCTACCTGGGTACCCAGAGGTGGACTGTGTGGGGGAACTCAAAGCGCATGCATTACTGCTTGATTGATATAACCTTTAAGCTAATTAACCTGATTTTGCCCCTCCCTTGTTCAAGTCCCCTGAATAAATCAGATCTAACTTTTTCTGCATGTAAGCTGACTGTGGTTCCAGTTTGTGCTCAAAGTACTGTACTGTTGCCATTTGCTGTGCTTAACCTTGTTTTACAGGGGGTCTCCAGGGTCGAGCCAGTGGAACCAGCCCTGGTGGTAAGTGCAAACAGTGTGGGTACTTGTGTGGTGTACCAGGGGTACTGTGAAAGTGATTATTGTACAGTGTTCAGGCCACTAGAGGGGAAAGAGGGGGGTTACAGTGTCCCAGAGGGCTGTGCCCAGGTTAGCTTGACCACTACTAACCCTGACCTCCAGGTGGAGGCACCAGTTTCAGAACTCAGGCCCCTTAACCTGCTACTAGCCAAGCAGGCAGGGGTAGTAGCCCTTGGGGTAGCACCACCTAGGGGTTACATGGAGCAAAAGCAGCACAATTTACCTGGAGCAGCAACAGGAATTCAGCACTATCTGCTGCCACTCCCTGCAGCTGCTAGCGGAGAGCAAGAGCCTAGACCAGGTGCAGGCCATTAAATGAAAGCAGCAGCAGAGGGTTGGAATGGGAGCTGAAACATTCAACAAATGCAGGAAGCCAGAGGATGCCAGGTACAGTAGCTGGTGAGGAAAGGGAGCCAGAGCACAGCAAATGAGCAACACTGCACAAAGAAAGGGCAACTAGAAACCCCAAAAGAGAACACTAAACCAAAGCACAAATAAAGTAGAACTGAAAAACAGCACACAGGGAAGCACACAGCAGACAGAAGCAAAACAAATACTAACCGAAGCAGGAGAGACACAGGAACACAACTAGCAGAAACCAAGCAGAGTCCAGGGAACAAGACTAACGGGGGCAAGGCCCCAGCAGGCCCAGAGTGAGAAGAGGAACCAACAGAGCCTCTGGATGACACAGAGAAAGTGCTTCAGATGGAGGCTGGGAGGAACTGCTTATATAGTTCAGGAAGTAGGAGTGACTGGTTGCTCACCCACTGAACTGTAGGCGAGGCCTTCCAATATATACTGAGAAACCAATCCATATCTCAGTTAGAAGAACTATAGTTACATGGACAAATCTTTGATTTGAGACAAGCAAATATTCTAGTGACTCTTGTAGCACTTGCTATTTCAGTTGCCATGCCATTCAGATCAACTGAAATGTGTGGCTGTTGTGTGGAGGCTTCAAGACCAGCCCTCACCACATGCATTACAGGAGATAAATCTTGTTGCAATTCTCACACAAGGGCAGAACTGAGGATCAAAGAGAATACTGGTAGTTTGCTACATAACCCACATAGGAGGCCTGCCTTAGTGCTAGGTTTCCAGCAGAAGAATTCTTCTTACCAAAAAAGGATAAATGGGTCTGGAATCTTTGTCTGGAAGAGTTGAAGACAATGCTGTTGTATTTTGCAATGTCTGAACAATGTCTGAACTAACCTCCTAGAGAAGGATGAGTAAATAAATGTTCAGCACCTTTCCCCTGGACAAAACATCTTTTTTCCACGTTCTTGTACACTGATTGCATAGATGCAAGCTGTAATTTTTTATTTATTTATTTTATTTATTTTACAGATAACGGGCCTGATTCTAGAAGGGTTAAGCCAGGCATAACAGCAGTTGCGCCAAGCAGAATGGCGCATGTAGCAACTTACGCCAGCAGTTGCGACATGTGCGATTCTACAAAGTGACCTGCGACATGACGCAGGCCACTGTGCCAAACAGCTGTTACACCGCATAAACCCCCTGCAACATGGCGCTAGGGGGTTTACGGCAACAGTTGCGCCCCATTCTAGAAGGGCAGCCACAAAGTGCCCACATCGGGATTCTACAAGAACCCCCCGGAGGAGATCCAGCAACATAAGTTATACCAGCATTTAGCTGGTATAACTTACGGATGCCCCGGGGGGTCCTGTAGACCCCTCGGCTGTCCAGTGCACAGGTACCCCCCCCATGCCCAGCACAACCCAGCGGGGCCCCACAGGGCTACCCATACCTCCAGCCCCTGAAACAGCTATTGGCAGACACCCGCAGGCGGCACTGCCATCCCCCACCCGTGCTGCTAATCATGAGTCGCCTCAGATATGCGATAAAGCCAGATAGTCTAGTGCCCCCGAACTGTACATTAAGAAAGTAAATGAAAACCCCATTTTCCTGGTAGTCTAGTGCCCAACTGTACAGTAGGAGAATAAAACATATTCCCTGTCTCCCTGGTAGTCTAGTTCCCCCAAAACCATACATTGAGAAAGTAAACATTATCCCATTTCCCTGGTAGTCTAGTGGCCCCCCCACCCAGCCATGCCAGCCCACCCAGCACCCCCACCCGTCCTCAGCTGGCGACTGGCACAGCCCACCTCTCACCTTCATGGCCAGCCACTGACTGAGTGCAGTATTAGTGCTACTGCACAGCTACAGAAACGGGATATTGTTTACTTTCTCAATGTATAGTTTGGGGGCACTAGACTACCAGGGATGACGGGAATTTGTTTATTGTCCTACTGTACAGTTTGGGGGAGCTAGACTACCAAGAGAAAGGGTTTTCGTTTCTTTTCTAATGTACAGTTCGGTGGAGGGGCACTAGACTACCGAAGATGACATGCCGCATTGCGGTGGGTGACCCAGGGTTCGAGGCACGGGTTGGGGGTGCACTTGCGACCTGCAGCAGCAGGTTGCGGCATGCTGGCCAGGTACGCCCGCTGTGCGGCACACCCTGCCGCATATCGCAAATCGCAGGACTTTGTTGCGGAGACCCTGCCCCTTCTAGAATAGGGTGCAGGGTCAATGTCACGGTTGTGGGTGGCGCAGGTTGCGTTCGGTGGCAACTTGCGCCAGCTTTCTAGAATCGGGCCCAACATTTTTAACTCCTGTCTAATAGCGAATGATAACCTTCTAAATGGGGCTGTAATCAAATTTTTCAAAAATGTTTTTGTGCATGGGAGGTTCATGGAAAAGCTCTCCTTCTACCACCATCTGATCAAACATTTTGTTAAGGAATGTATTGCTGGAAGAAAACTCCACCAATGCATGAGAAGGCAAACCAAATTCCGTATCGCCTGTATAATCAGGAATTATGTTGTCAAATTCTGCTCCTGTGCCAAAATCATTATCCTCTTTCCCTTTACCACCTTCTTCAGGTAAAAGGGGTGCAATAACCAAGGCACACACCAAATGCTGAATCTTTTCAGTTTTGACATATAAGTTTTTCTAGTTGCTGCTGGCCCTCTTTAAAACTTCCAGCACCTGACTTCACAGGTTTGGACTAGAGTACTCTAACTTTCCAAAAACCATTCTCTCAAATAAAGTGTTCTGAGATCTTGGTGAGTCATTCTGCCCTGAGACGGATTCAGGAGATCCTGTTTCAAAAGCACAGTCACAGGTAGTTTCTGTGACATTGTCAACATTTTCAATGGTAGGCAGATCTGCCAGGCCAGGCTGGTGCATTCGGAATCACTGCTGCCGCCTCTCTCCTCAGTTTCAACAAGACCTTTAGGATCAATGAGAATGGAGGAAATGCATAAAAGGAATGTGCCCCTCCAGAGCATCCCATGGGATTATCCTCAGTGGGGGGGGCGACAACAAAAGTGTGGTAGGTTTGTGTTCTCCCAAGAGGCAAACAGATCCACCTCTGGAGCATCTCATCTCTGGAACACCAGGTTTAGTACTTGTTGGTTCAAAGGCCATTCTGGGTCACCTAACCCATCCTGCTTAGTGAATCTGCTGTTGTCCTTGTCGTTGTCCTTGTCTACTAGCTGTACTGTAGACATTCTTTCATTTAGAGAATATGCCAAATTCTATATCTTCATCAACTCTGTACAAAGGTTTGAGTATATGTTGCCTACCTACAATAATTGTTTGTTTATGTAATACACTGTAATTGTATTGTCTATCGTCATCAGGACTGTTTGACCCTGTAACAAGGAGGAGAAAGATACCATGAACAGAAGCATGGCCCCGAGTGCCAGAAGGTTTATGTGTTCCTGACTTTCCTGCAGGTCCCAAGACCCTGCTTACTATTTTGTCTTCCAGATGCCCTCCCCAACGAAATATGGAGTCATCTGTAGATAAGGACTGAAGGAAGAGAATACCCTCTCTGAGGTTGTATATCTCCTTCCACCACTCTGTTGCCTGCACTAGGTGCAGAGACTGGTACTGACTTCCCCAAAGGTGTACTCTGGCACCAGTATCTCCTGAGGTGGTACTGGACCACTTTCATTTGCAACCTTGCCCACGGTACTATTGCTGTTGGAGAGGCCATGTGGCCTAGTAGTTGCTTGTGTAACTTACTAGGAATGAGTTTGCATGGTAAAAGGAGCTTCTGCTCTCTGTATGGGCAGATAAGCATTCCCATGTCCTGGGTTTAATTATGTGTCTATGAACTCTTAAATATGATTAAGTTGCAGATGTGACTTTTTCAAGTAGAGGGGAACCCCAATTTGTACAGTGTACTCTTTAAAGGAGATAGGAAGTGATTTTTACATATTTAACTGCCCTTTCATCTTCCTTTCTATGCCAGTTATGTATTCTGATTGCACTGAATAATTTTTGATAAATAAATAATCTAGCTTTGAGGTGCCCTCAGATATACATAGAGTCCCACTCTCCTCACCAAATACTGCTGTTCTTTTTCATTTTTCTAAGACATTCTATGACGTCAATATATAGAATAGTGTATGGGTAAGCATACACAACAAGGCTGTGTTTCCATCAAGGGTTTGTGATGACATCATATGGACCTCAAGAGCGAAGCTCGAGAGATCCCATGATGTCATCACACACCTGAGATTATTTTATATAGTATATGGGAAGCCTCGATTCTCCACTGATTAAATATTAATTAAATACAAGAATACGCTGACACAGATTTGAATGTTTGAAAATTGTATTGAGGGAACAGTTTACAGCTGAGTTTTTTTGTTTTTTTCTCAGCAGAGGAACAGAAATGTTAGTGGTATAACTTTATTGTTTGAACAGTTTAAAGGATACGATGCTCTTCGTGTTTTCTGTGAGAAGTTCCTGTTGGGAGAAACAGAGAAAAAACGAGTGTCAGCGGTTCACTGCGGTGTGCCCCCTCCCCCCGCTCTCAGTGATGGCTGGAAGATTTAGTCAAAATCAGTGGGGGCTTACCTATGCAGAGTCGCTGGAGTCAGAAATCATGGCTACCCATCTACGCTTCACTGACTGTGTGGTATGAGATAAAAATGTGTACTCCTTGCTGAAAAACACAGTGAGAGCCAAAAATTTGAAGAGACAGAGTTGAAGATGGACTGTTATTTCTGTGCTGGATAGGAACTGATGTGGCAGCTGTTGTTGGCCAATCCTGTTCAAGTTCATTAGAGGAAGTACTTCTAGCTTGATTTTCGGCAGTTAGGCTGGAGAAAATGGACGAGTTTCTCTGCTGTTTGGACTCTGAAATGACGCTGTAAGCATTTATACTTTGAATACTGCTGTGCCCAGAGACTTGTGCCACTTCAGTTGGAGGCACGTTATGATCAAACAGGGCTTGGACTGATGTCTTTCATTTGGAGTGATTGGTGATTTTTTTGGTGTCTGGCAAGCCAGAGGACATATTCATTGATTTCAGAAGGTTTCTTATTTTGTTCTCACCTATGGGCATTGATCTGTACCATAGGGATACTCCAGGCTTGTAATTTATATTTGGCACCAGGTAAAAAGGTGATATAGGGGTGTTCATGGTTTGCGTCACTGAGATGCGTATTTTAAATAGGTAGTTCAATGTGGTTACGCAGCCTGATGAGATGATATGAGATGATTTGTGTAACTTGATTTGCTTTGTGGCTTTCCGCCTCTCTATCTGTGGGATACACCATCCTGTAGGGGTACGATGCAAGGAACCCTAGATGAGGGTCCCCCCCCCCCACACGTGCTGAGGGAATGAATGCATTGGCTAATGGTAGGTTAGAAAGAAGCCCTCAGGTAAGAGAGACAAGCTGCTGGAGGAGGAGGAGTGGATGGTGGGCAATGAAAAAATGAATCCTGGTGAGGCCTAGGATGTATGACCTTTTAAGCTCAATGGGGGAGTGACGTTGTTGATCCACCAATTGAACCTTAGGCTTAAAGCTCTCCCATTCAATGTGCTGACGCAACCTGGTGAGATGATATGAGATGATGTTTGTGTAACTTGATTTGCTTTGTGGCTTTCCGCTTCTCTATCCGTGGGATATACCACCCTGTAGGGGTACGATGCAAGGAACTCTAGACGAGGGTCCCCCCCCCCCCACAGGTGCCACTGGAATGAATGTGTCAGCTAAAGATAGGCTAGGAAGAAGCCCAAAAAGAATACCCAAAGATGTCAAGCTTCAAATAGGCAAGGATGATGAATGAATTCTGAGACGATAAGGGCTGACTTCCTAAGGAGAGAGGGGAAAGCAGGGGCCACCATCCGGCTCCATCCAACAGCGGACCCTAACTAACTAACTAACTGAAGAAAGCATTAACTCTAACTAATATTATGACCATTGGCGTGGAGGAGAGGAAAAACCCCCTTTGAGGAGGAAACCACTGGGGATCCAAGGCCTAGGTTGCCTTCCCTCCAGGCTAACGACATTTGATTTGAGGACGTATGTCGGTAAAGAGAATGGTCCATTAATGAGGGATATGAGTACGGAGGAGGAGGATGATGATGGCAGAGGGAACCTCTAGAAGTACAGATTAAAGAAGGAACAGGAGGCAGCAGGGACCTGAGAGGGGTATGCTCGAGTAGTCGATGGGAGGGAGTAGATCCATGTAGAAGTCAGAGCAGCAAGGAGATTCCAGATGTGCTCATAAGGAGACAGAGGATAATGCAGACTGGCTTGATTGATAGATGCGAGTGAGCAGAAACTGAGCTTGATGAGGTATGCTTGATTATGCGATGTGAACGATTAGACCTTGAATGAGTAGACTCTGAGGTTGCAGTCGATGAGGTAGCACTGGAGTCAGTGATAGGAATGCTCGAGTAAGTGATGTAAATAGATAAAAACTGAGGTAAGGCTAAGTGAATGACTGGAATTATGAACCCGATACGTGCGGCAGGATGGCTGCGGGTTGATAAGGTGGCGTAGGAGTCATGATAGGTACGCCTGAAAGAAATATTGATTGCAGGCCTCGAGTGGAGTGAATCCTGGAAAGCCGGTATGGAATTGTAAGAGGAGGGGACATGAAGAAACTTGAAAATGAGCTTGTGTGAAGGTAGTATGAGTAAGTAGGCTCCTCGAAAGGAGGTAGACTCCAAGAAGAAGGCATGAAGGCATGCCTGGAACCAGAGGCGACTCAGGTTGAGCGATCGAGGGAGCAAAATTGGACAATGTATGATGAGGAGTGAAACTAAGAGTGAAGTGAAGACAAGATGGCTGGTACTAGAAAAGGCACTAGGACAACGAAGATAAAATTTAGGAAACTGAGGAGGTAAGATGATGGACTGACGCCATGGAGGCTGGTACAGGAAAGCGAGGTATGAAAGGACAAAGGCCAGTAGGGAGGTCAATGGGGTAGCATAGGACCCAGCCAATACGGGATGAGAACCGCAGTAGGGCGAGCTTGATGAGAAGGCACAAGAGTATGGGAGCCAGATGGAGTCTGCTGAGGCAAGCTGATTGGTCAGCCAAGGTATACAGACTGAGCTATGGAAATAGAGGAGCAGGGTGGTGTGAGCCAGTACATATGATGAAGGATAGCTATGCCCAAAAAGAAATATCAATGAGTAGGCCAGACAGAGACTGCTGAGGTATATGGCAGAGGCGAGGTATCGTGGGAAAGGGACAGAGAACGATGAATCCAGGGCTGGAATAGGTCAGAGATGGGCGGTGGTAGGGAAATGGACCCCGAGGTCAGACTGAGCAAAGTAAACAAAGCAAGGCTAGAGAGAGTGATGAACTGGAGAAGACCCAGCTGGTGATACTGAAGGGTCAGCTGAGGCAGACCGATTGAATGCATGATGGCGGGGATGATAGGGATGCCCAAAAGAATTATCGAGTGCAGGGCAGATGGAGGCAGCCTGCCAGGAGAAGACTGGCAGGAGACCCAGCACCAGACTGGTAGGGAGGGCAGCCAGGGAGGGTAGTACCATGAAACATAGTAAGGAAGCCCAGCAGAGGACACTAGATAACTGGAAAAGCCCCACTGAAATTGGAGAGCAGGAGAAAGAATGTGGGGAAAGGAGCCCTCCCTGAGAGAAAGGAGAGCGGGACTGCCAACAGCAGGAGGTTGAAGCAGCATGGAGAGACTGGAGAGTCAAGAGCACCAGTAAACAGTTTTTTTTCCCGTAAATGGAAAATCAGGAGCAGACTCCCGGAGCTTGCACTGCATGCAGCCCATCTGGAAAAGCATGAAAGCAGCACCGGGAGACTTGGAATGCATGGAACAGAACTAATGTAGATGAAGAAACAACCCCAAAACTGCACATCCAAATTGCTGCACTCCAGAAAAGTGGAGGAGAGAGACAGAAGAAAGTAGCGCCATCAAGAAATGACTACTCAGCAGTCCGAATGGACAGCAGCCATTCCAAGGGATCAGAAATAGAGGCACGGATATCGGGGTTCCGATTCAAGCAGGACACTGAGGATTGGCAATAGGGTAGGAAATCCACGAGGTACAGCACATTCACGGTGCCCAGCACAGGGTCCAGCCAGAGCGGCAGGGAGTGAGCAGCAGTTTGGCGAGAAAAGCAAACAAGGTAAACCTGTAACATGCACAAAGCATGAATGCCAAGAAAGGAGACAGCTGCCAAGGGAAGAAAGGACGCCATCTGCAGCAAAGCATGGGGTAAGACAGCTGTAGAGAGACAAAATGAACACAGAACAGTAATGGGAGGGACTGACACCAGCTCTGGGTAGGGAGCAGGTAAATAGCGAGAAGAAGGGCATTAAAGAGATTGGGTGAATACTGAGCTCTGGGAGAGCCGCATGAAACAGTGGCAAAGCATAGAAGGACGGGGGAGGGGGAGAGAACCAACTGAAGGGGAAGACTGGACCGGACAGCTGAGCGAGCGGCAGGACAGGCCAACAAGAGAGGGGAGAGAACAGGCAGAATAGTGAGATGAGGACGAGGGGCCAGATGTGCGAGGAAACCAGGCAGGTCAGAGAGAAGGAAGGCGGCGCCTCCGGCTACAATGAAAAAACGAATCCTGGCGAGGCTCAGGATGTGTGACCTTTTAAGTTCGATGGAGGAGTGATATTGTTGCTCCGCCCATTGAACCTCGGGCTTAAAGCCCTCCCATTAATCAGGTCTCTGTCCAGATCATGTGCTCATACATCTGAGGTTTGACTGGCCTGATATGCTTTGGATTTTCATCTGCCTTTCATTGTATTCCGGATATTTTTTTCCATTGGTGTCTGTCAGCAGTGTGAGGTCTCCCCATTTTAGTCTATATTGCTCCATTGTGCACAGACCAAAACAGAGTCCAATGTTGAAAAAAAAATCATGTTCAGGAGGCTTGTTGGATTTCCTAGTCCAAGGGTGCCAGAGCTGTATAGCTGGTTGATGTCAGCTTCTGTGACAGCCTCTGCTCTGTTTGGCTTATTCCCTTTCCTCTGTTTTCTCAAATATTTCAGTTTGGCTGTTATTGTTCTCAGAGCTCGTACAAAAGGACTGTTCTTGCCATGATAAATTGAATGGCTATAGTTATGTTTTATTAGGTATCCGTCAACGCTTCCTAATATTCCCCTGATGGTACCCGGTTCGTAATCAGAACCATCTATTCTTTTGACAGAATACACAAAGTCTGCGATGAGAATGTCCAGCTCTTCAACAGGAATGCTATGTGCCAGACGATGCTTGCCTGCTTTCTCCAGGTAAATTCTCATGATTTTCATGTCAGCCAATGTTTTTTGGACTGTGCAAGCGTTTTCTTGGTCTTCTATGAACTGTTGTCTTTCTGTCTGTGGCTTGGAAAACACTGCCACGGCCATTTGTGTTTTTCTGTCAGAAGGTGAAATGCATGAGAGATTGGTTTCTGTGACCGCTGAGGCGACATTGACAGCGCGAGAGGTTTTAAATGTCAGAAATGCTGTTGTGGTATTGATGTTATGTCAGAACGGTAGTTCAACAACATTTCTGACCTTTGAACTGTCCTACAACAACATTTCAGTTGCTGCTGAAATCAGTGGAGAGTCGAGGCTTCCCATATACTGTAATACCTTTTCATGCTGTTCAGCTGAATGGCCTGGAATGGTGTTACTGATGTCATAGAATGTTCAGGCAGTATGAAAAGAGTGAGTAGCAACTGCTGAGGAGGGAAGGATTCAGGGTAGTTACAAAGGCAACAAAATTAGATTGTAGTATATGGGAAGCCTCGATTCTCCACAGATTTCAATAGCTACTGAAATGTTGTTGTGGGACAGTTCAAAGGTCAGCCATCACAGCGATACCACAACAGCATTTCTGACATTTGAAGCGGCTCATGCTGTCAACGTCGCTTCAGCGGTCACAGAAACCAATCTCTCACGCATTTCACCTTCTGACAGAAAAAGAAACACAAATGGCCGCGGCAGTGTTTTCCAAGCCACAGACAGAAAGAGAACAGTTCATAGAAGACCAAGAAAACACTTGCACAGTCCAAAAAACATTGGCTGACATGAAATTAGTGAGAATTTACCTGGAGAAAGGAGGCAAGCACTGTCCGACACACAGCATTCCTGTTGAAGAGCTGGACATCCTATTCGCAGACTTAGTGTATTCTGTCAAAAGAATAGATGGTTCTGATTATGAACCAGGTACTATCGGGAATATTAGGAAGCGTTGACAGATACCTAATAAAACATAACTACAGCCATTCAATTTATCATGGAAAAGAGCAGTCCTTTTGTACGAACACTGAGAACAATGACAGCCAAACTGAAATATTTAAAAAAACCGGAAAGGGACTAAGCCAAACAGAGCAGAGGCTCTCACAGAAGCTGACATCAACCAGCTATACAGGTCTGGCACCCTTGGGCTAGGAAACCCAACCAGCCTCCTGAACATGATTTTTTTCAACATTGGACTCTATTTTGCTCTGCACACAATGGAGCAATATAAACTGAAGTAAGGAGACCTCACACTGCTGACAGACACCAATGAAAAAAAAATAAATATTTGGGCTACAATGAAAGGCAGACAAAAGCCCACACTGGTGAAAATCCAAGGGATATCAGGCTAGTCAAACCTCGGATGTACAAGCACACAAATCTGGACAGAGACCCAATAACTGCCTATTTAAAATACGCATCTCAGCGACCGCAAACCATGAACACCCCTATATCACCTTTTTACTTGGTGCCAAATATAAATTACAAGCCTGGAGTATCCCTATGGTACAGATCAATGACCATAGGCGAGAACAAAATAAGAAACCTGCTGAAATCAATGAAATGTCCTCTGGTTTGCCAGACATCAAAAAAAATCACCAATCACTCCGCACGAAAGACATCGATCCAAGCCCTGTTTGATCACAACGTGCCTCCAACTGAAGTAGCACAAGTCTCTGGGCACAGCAGTATTCAAAGTATAAATGCTTACAGCGTCATTTCAGAGTCCAAACAGCAGAGAAAGTCGTCCATTTTCTCCAGCCTAACTGCCAAAAATCAAGCTAGAAGTACTTCCTCCAATGAACTTGAACAGGATTGGCCAACAACAGCTGCCACATCAGTTCCTATCCAGCACAGAAATAACAGCCCATCTTCAACTCTGCCTCTTCAAATTTTCGGCTCTCACTGTGTTTTCCAGCAAGGAGTACACATTTTTATCTCACACCACGCAAAGCCCATGAAGTGCAGATGGATAGCTGTGATTTCCGACTCCAGCGTCTCCAAATAGGTAAGCCCCCACTGATTTTAATTAAATCTTCCAGCCATCTGCGAGAGCGGGGGAGAAGGTGCATGCCACAGTGAACCGCTGACACTTGTTTTCTTCTCTGTTTCTCCCAACAGGAACTTCTCACAGGAAACACGAAGAGCATCGTATCCTTTAAACTATTCAAACAATAAAGTTATACCGTTAATGTTTCTGTTCCTCTGCTGAGAAAAAACCAAAAAACTCAGCTGTAAACTGTTCCCTCAATACAATTTTCAAACATTCAAATCTGTGTCAGCGTGTTCTTGTATTTAATTAATATTTAATCAGTGGAGAATCAAGGCTTCCCATATACTATATAAAACAGTATATGGGTAAGCATACACAGCAAGGCTGTGTTTCCATCTCAGGTGTGTGATGACATCATGGGACCTCTCGAGCTTCGCTCTCGAGGTCCATATGATGTCATCACAAACCCTTGATGGAAACACAGCCTTGTTGTGTATGCTTATCCATACACTATTCTATATATATAGCGTGTGGTGGAACGCTATTGTTTATGGAAATCCATAGATTGTAGAAAGTCGTTCTGCTGCAGTAGTGATGTCCTCACAAACGCAGAATGACTTTTCATTCTGCATTAGTGAGGACGTTATAATATAAGTGACCTCATCAGCGCTTGTCATTGGTCAGTGGCTGGTGGAGAGTCGCGCACATGTGCTGGTCAAGTGCGGTCGGTGGAGCAGAGCCGAACCAAAAAAAAGATAAGTGATCCTGGGCTATCTTGTGGTTTTAATGAAGACTGCTGTGATTGTGGTCCACCACACACTGTAGAACAGTAGGTAAACACTACTGTTTCTTGCCTGTGAAGATGTACTTCCTCTGCTGACAGACACGTGATAAACACCCTGGGTGCTGAGGTTATACCAACCTGCATTGCTGTGAACTGGAACTGAGCATGGCCTATCCTGAACCTTAGATATTTTCTTAAACTTGGTCTTGCTGGGATATGAAACTAAGCATCCCTCAAATACAGAGAACATAGCCAATTCCATTTCTGTATGGATGGAATCACTGCAGTGTTACCATTCTAAGATGCAAAAAGGTTAAAAAGATACACCCTAGTAATCCTTCACAAATGCTGTTGCAGCTGGGTCAGTTTCTTTTATTCATGACTCCTCCATGCAGCAATTACTACACTGCAGATGACTAGAGAACAGACATAATACAGAAAGTGCTGGGGCATCTTTTTACCTTTTCTTGCTTCTTAGACTGTTTGAGGATAGTACCACCACGGCTGTGGTGTGGCTCCTGACAAGACATTGGATACTGTTACCATTCCGAATTTCTTCAGGTGCCTGTTCAGGAACATATGTTCCAGAATGGGTCACCATTCCCCATTTTCCTAGAGAGTGAGGAAGTATCATGAAAGCGGTGCTTTTCCCAGCTAGAAGACATAACACTTTCCAGAGAATTTAGCTGCAGCAACTTCTTCACTGCCACATCTAGTAGGATTCTTTGCTCTGAAATACGATCTGGACGTACTCTGGTTTGGCTTAACTTTGGAAATTTTACAAACTGAGTATTGGGCCCTGTCCGACTACTGCTAAAACCCAGTGGTCTATGGTGATTGTTATCCACTTCTGGAGACAGTAGGACAAGCACCCTCCTGCTGGCAATGAGTCTATGGTGACATGCGCACAACTATCAGGAGCTGGGTTTAGCCCAGGCGAGTGGAGCTGCGGCAGACCTCTGCTTCGTTTCTCTCCTGCCTCTGCCTCTCCTTGTGCCCCTCTAAATAGGATGCTCATGGCGCACACAGTGTCCCATACTTCCTTTTCTATAGGCCCACAGAAAGTTGATGATCGTTCCATTTGTGCCAGGTCTTTAAAAGTTGTTTTTTCTCATCAAACCTTTTTTTTTTTTTTTTTAAATGTAGGCCTCCGTTTTGTACCCAACTAAAAAGGGATCTTCAGCGAGAAAAATCGACATCCTTATTCTGCATTTCCTGTGCCAATGCTGTTGACTGGAGTTACAGAAGTCTTCTGATTGACACTGCATTTTTTTTTTTTTATTTTTTTTTTATTTTAGTCTTTGGTAACCGGGTAAGGCCCACTAGGCACAAGTGCCTGTTTTCAGGGGTGACCTGGGAGCACTGGGCGGTTAAGTGACTTGCTCAGAGTCACACAGTATGCAAGTGGAGGTTGCGAGAATCAAACTCAGATCTGGTCTGCTGGATGTTATCAAGCTCGTTCACACCTTGTTCCTCTAACCTCTAGGCTATACTGCCAGCCCTAGAAGAAAAAAATACTAATCACAGTAATATTGTTTCTTCTCAGGGATCCATCAGCAAGACAATACAAAAGTGTATCAATCAGCAGGAGTGAGCTGCCCCGAAGATAGAACTTTAAGCTGATTATTGTGTTTGCTTGCACGCATGTGCAAGAAACATAGTGCCACCATACAAGTTTTCGTAGGTGTGCCTCCCCCACCTCCAATGCCCTGCTCCCTTTTGCAGGCACGGCTGTACCACACCAATGAATGCCTGAGCTGTCTATGACAGCCGTTCAGATGCAGTGGCATATAGTTCTAAGGAAAGCACCACTGCGGACAATTTGCATACTGCCATTGGCAGTATGCAAATTGCCTAAGTCGGCACTGCATCTGAACTGACCGACAGTTCTTCCCGCCCACGAACACATACATGCACACTGGGAGCCCAGCCCAGCGTGCTCATGTGCTCCCCCCCATACACCGTATGGCCAATGAGGGTGCCCAATCCCCCGTCAGCTCCACAGCCCCCCCCAAACACACTTCCAGGTGCCACGCTGGGGTGAACGTCCATCTGCTGCCCCCCTAAACACACTTCCAGGTGCCACACTGGGAGCCCACCCCAGCATGGCAAAAGTCAGAATGGTGATGTGGATGCCCAATTCCCCGTTGGCTCCACTGAACTCCCCCAACAAAACAGATTTCCAGTTGCCATGCTGGGAGCCCATCCCAGTGTGGCAAACATCTGTATGGCTGACAGGGGTGCCCAATCCCCTGTTGGCTCCACTGATCCCCCAAAAAAACTTCCAACTGCCATGCTGGGAGCCCACCCCAGCGTGGCAAAAGTCCTGCATCGTCTTCCTAAAAGAAAAAATTACTCACCTTAGTAATGTTGTTTCTTCTAAAGGAGTCTTGCTATATTATGACATATGCAGTGAATCCCAACCTTAGAACTGCTCCGGAGGTGAAAGAGTTAACTTTCCATGCCAGGCATGGAACTTTGAGCACAAGCTCGGTTGAAAACTCTGTTTGTTGTTCTTCAAACTCAAACTGTCAGATCTTTACGAGCAAAACTCACTAAGGTTCTGTGTGGATGCCGTAAACCTACACTAGCCAACTGGCTACTAAATATAAGAACAAATTTTTTGGTCCCAAAACAAAGACTCAAGTAAGGGGATCCAAAAAAATGAAAAACACAACACCCAAACACCCCAAAAAGGAGGGGTGAAAAAAACAAGGTGGGCATCTACTAAGTGCCAACACTGTACTGCCCACCCACATCCCAAAAGCAGAGGTTCTGAGAGGGGCAGGCGGGGGGAGGTCATAATATAGCAAGACTCCATAAGAAGAAACAACATTACTAAGGTGAGTAATTTTTTCTTCAAACAACATAAAGTCTTGCTATATTATGACATATATAACCACAGCAGTACCTCCATGGAGGAGGGACAGAACCTACTTAGAAATAGGCTCTGAAGCACAGCTGTGCCAAACCGAGCATCACTCCTAGCCTGGATGTCCAGGAGTAATGCTTGGTAAAAGTGTGAACTGTTTTCCAGGTAGCTGCTTGACATATCTCTAGGATAGGATGTCCCTGGCAGCAGCCAGAGGCAGCTGTACCTCTGGTAGAGTGAGCCCTCAGGCCTGAGGGAGGAACCTTACCCAGTTTTTCATAGCAAAATTGGATACAAGAGACAATCCACCTGGCAATGGATCTTTTAGTGGCAGGTTTCCCTTTATCAACCTCACCATAAGTGAGGAACAGTTGGAGGGAGTCAAACCTGTGACCCTTGGTACGTTCTATGTAGTAACTAAGGGCTCTTTTGACATCTAAACTGTGCAGTCTCCTCTCGCCAGAGGAGGAATGGTCAGTGAAGGACACAGGAAAGACATAGACTGATTAAGGTGGAAGTCTGAAACCACCTTAGGCAAGAACTTTCTGTTAGTCCTGAGGACCACCTTATCTCTATGAAAGAGATAAAATCAGGCTCCACTGACAATGCCTGTGCAATTCCTATCGCCTGGCAGAAGTGATGGCTACCAAAAACACAGTTTTCCAAGTCAAGTACTTAAGCTCTGCTGAAGACAAGGGCTCAAAGGGGTTGCATAAGCTGGGCAATGCAAATATTAAGATCCCAGGCAGGGGCAGGGTCCCTGAATGGAGGGCTGTGTGAAGCAACCTTGAAAACTTGGAGAATACAGGATGAGCTGAAAGAGAAGAGGGTTTACCTGCTGATAAGAAAGCAGACACGGCTGCCAGGTGCACTTTTAGGGTAGCTGGTCTCAGCCCCAAAGTATTCAAATGCACCATATAATCCAGGACTGTGGGTAAGTCAGCAGATTCTGGGTAAATATGCTTGCCAGAGCACCATATGGAAAATCTCTTCCATTTGGAATTATAAGTAGCCCTGGTGGAAGGCTTCCTAGAAGCCTTCAAGATATCCAATACACCTTGGGAGAGGTGTAGGTCAGCAAACTCTAACTCTTCAAGAGCCAGGCCTTGAGATTGAGAGATTTGAGATTTGGGTACCAAACTCTCCCCTGAGCACAGGTTAACAGGTTGTGATTGCTGGGAAGACACAGGGGAAGGTGGACTGCTAAGGACATAAGGAGTGGGTACCAGGGCTGTCTGGCCCAATCTGGAGCAATCAGGATCATCTTGCAGGGTTGAGATCTGATTTTGACTAGCACCTTGAACAGAAGAGGGAAGGGGGGGAAAGCATAGAGAAACTTCCCTTCCCAACTGATAAGGAAGGCATCCAGAGGGACTGAGCCCAACACTGGGGGCCTGCAGCAAAAAAGGGGAAGTTGGTGATTGTCTGGGGCTGCAAAAAGATCTATCTGCGGGGTGCCCCATCTGGCAAATACTACCTCTAATACTAGGGGATCCAGTGAACATTCGTGATGGCCCTGGGAAATCCTGCTGAGAGCATCTGCCAGGACATTGTCCTTGCCTGGGAGGTGAACAGCCGTAAGGGAGGTGTTCAGGGAATAAGCCAGAGACCACAACTTCATTGCTTCGGTGCACAAGGCCGTAGACCGAGTGCCTCCTTGCTTGTTGATGTACCACATTGTAGTGGTATCTGTTCTGACCTGTACCACTTTGTTCTGAACAGATGTGGAAAAAACTTGAAGTGCTAGAAAAACTGCTCTGAGTTCCAACAGATTGATGTGGAGCAGAGATTCCTGAGGGGACCACAATCCCTAGGTAGTGAGGTCGCCCATGTGAGCTCCCCACCCCAAGAGGGATGCATCTGTAGTAAGGATTAAGGAGTGAGACTGAGGGGTGAAGGGGAACCCCTGTCTCAGATTGCTCTGGTTCTGCCACCGCTGAAGGGCTTGGATCAGGGTTCAAGTCACTGGGATCAATTTGGTTAGAGGGTCTCTCCTTTGAGACCAAAAGGCTCTCAAATGGAACTGGATGTCCCTCATCTGAAATCTTGCTCCCTGCACTACTGCTGTAGAAGCAGCCATGTGCCCCAGGAGCTGCAGAAAATGCCTTGCTGGTCGAGAGACCTGCAGGGTGAAAGAGGAGGCCAGAGAGACCAGGGTCTTTGCTCTTTCCAGAGGAAGGAAGGCTCTGGCCTCTTTTGTGTTCAGTTCTGCACCTATGAAGGTGAGAAGCTGGACAGGCTCTAGAACTGACTTTGGAAGATTGAGAAGGAAACCTAGAGATGTGAGCAGTTGCTGAGTTACCCGAAGGTGTAGTTTGACTTGGTCTGGAGACTGGCCTACTATGAGCCAGTCGTCCAGGCAAGGAAAGATGGCAATCTTTTGCCTTCTTAAGTGGGCAACTGCTACTGCCAGGCATTTTGTGAATACCCTCGGGGCAGAGGTGAGGCAGAAGGGCATTGCTCTGAACTGGTAATGGCCTGAGGGCAGTTCGAATCTGAGGTACTTTTGATGGGAGCTTCTGATAAGAACAGGGAAGTAGGCATCCTTGAGGTCCAGGGACGCTAGCCAGTCCCCTGGCCTTAGAGAGGGTAAAATAATTCTCAGAGTCACCATTTTGAACTTTGGTTTTAAAAGGTGTTGTTTAGGTATCTGAGATCCAGGATGGGCCACCATTCTCCTGTCTTTTTTGGGGGTAAGGAAGTACCTGGAGTACAACCCTTTGCCCTGGTGTAGGGGTGAAACCCTTTCCACAGCTCTGAGAGCCAGGAGGGTAGAAACTTCTGTTTCTAGGGCAAGTGTCTCTGATGGATTTGCAGGTGGAAAGGACCTGGTTCTCATCTTTGAAAATTTTTTGAAGCCGAGAACCAGTCCCTGGCTTACTACTTCCAGGACCCACTTGTCTGATGTTAAAGACTTCCAGTCCTGGACAAAGTAAGCCAGCCTGCCCCCTACAGGAAGTGGAGAATCGGCCCTGGCCACCCCATCAGGGTGCCTGCTGGGCAGGGGCTTTAGGCTGAGGGGTGGAAGCAGGTCTGCTTGTACCCAGTCTGCCTCTCCCTCTAAAGAACCACCTCTGGACATAAGCTGAAGAGGAGGCCTGGGCTTGGTAAAAAAGGCCTATGAAAAGGTCTGCCCCTGCCCCTGGAAAGCTGCCTTTAAGGAGTGGCCTGCCTTTCCTTGGCCTGTGCACTCCTATAGGTGGTACTATACTCATCCATTTTCTTCATGTAATTCTCTGTCTGCTCCCCAAACAGAGAATTACTCACAACAGGAAAATCCATGGCCTTAGTCTGGGTATCCTGTGACAGGCTAGTACATCTGAACCAAGCCATTCTGCGAAGTGCCAAAGATGTAGCCATGACTCTCGATGACACATCATTAGAGTCCACTGCAGCATGGAATTGCACCTTGGATGCCTCAATACCATCAGCAGTCACCTGCTCCAGCTCCTTGGCAAGCTGGCCAGGGACCTGTTTTGCTAGAGCCATAACAGTATCCCATCTGGATTTCTGATATCTAGCAACATAGGCTATATAATTTGCCTGTCTGAGTCCCAAGGATGCTGCCATGTACTGTTTCTTTGCCATGGCATCAATCCTCCTGGAGTTCTTGTCAGGGGGGTGTGAAGCCAAGGGAATATTTGCCTTGTCACAGGCTGCAGCCTGCACTACCCAACATGGCTGCATTGTTGTGTAAGGAACTCCACATCAGAGCCTGACAATGTGTACCTCTTGTCCATTCTTTTATCCACAGGAGGTATAGTGTGAGGAGTTTTAAATTTTTACTGTCTGTTTCCCAAAAGATTTATGCAAAGGAATAGACAGTCTCCTAGACTCTGGGATATCCATCATTTCCACATAGTCAGGCTCCTCTTGATCATCCACAGCTTCCTCCATAGGGAGCTGGAGGGTTTCAGCCACTTTTTTATAAAACATAAAATGAGAGGGGGACTCAGAAAGCCTAGGGGGAGACACTCCTGAAGGTCTGTCTGGGGAGATGTCCGGTTCAATGGGCACATCCAGACATTCAAATCCACATTCACTCTCATACTCCTCTTCCCCCTCCTCCGGTTCATAAAATTCCTCTAAATCATATTCTTGAACCGGTGGAAATGACCGAACCGTACGCTTACCTGATGGTGGTGGTTTGGTCGGAACTGGGGAAAGCGACTGGACAATTTTAATCGCTTTGGCTATTTCTTCAGCGGTTGGAGATGGAAATTTTGGCAGCACACCTGCTGATTTTCTAGTCCTTTTTGCTGGAACTGACTCCTCCGAGTCGGCTCTCCTTTTGCCTGAGGAAGTCTCGCCCTGGTCAGAGGGCACTCCCTCCGGTTCGGTAACAACTGAACCGGGCTGGCCATCCGGGTCAGCGGACTTCTTGGCCTCTCTTTCCCTGAGCCTACCAACTCTTATCCAGGGTAGCTGCAGGAAAATTTTTGCAAATCTGGCAGTCTGCATTGAGGTGGTCAAACCCCACACAATAAACACAGGTGGTGTGGGGGTCAGCCTTGGCAAAGGCTTCCCCACAGACACTGCAGTGTTGAAACCCAGTGGGCCCAGTTTTTCTTTTGGGTTTCTCAGACATAGTGCCAGCCTAACCAAAACTTGCCCGTTTATGGCAATCTGCCAAGCAAGACTCTCTTATTGGTTCCCAACCGTGTCACGGGTCGTGGAAAAAAACGTAATGAAATCCGTTTTTTTTAGAACCGATAAGAGCCGGGAACCGCACTCTAAAAGCACAGATTTAATGTATTTTAGAACAACCTGATCGGTTCAAACTGAACCGATAATATCGTTTACAAGTTCCACACAGAAAATAATGTAAAATCTATCTAGTACTTACGATACCACAGACAGAGCTTGAACCGACCGCTTGCGGTTTAAATTCGGTTAAAAAACCGAAAAATTAATACTTTAACCGATAAAATGAACCGAGCAGAAGGAGAAATCTCCGGAGCGACTGTTCAGTGAGGCGGAGTAAAGAATCTGACAATTTGAGTTTAAAGAACAACAGACAGAGTTTTCAACCGAGCTCGTGCTCAAAGTTCCATGCCTGGCATGGAAAGTTAACTCTTTCACCTCCGGAGCAGTTCAAAGGTTGGGACTCACTGCATATGTCATAATATAGCAAGACTTCATGTTGTTTGAATTAAAAAAAACACCTAAAAACAAAAACGGTCCCTCGTTGATGGTCTTGCCCCACCTCCCCCAACCCGTGCCCACCCTCTGCGCATCCACCTCCCCACATTTACCTCCGGAGTCCAGTGTGACGATCTTTGGTGGACTGGGAACACATCTGCACTCTTCAAAGCCGACCGCGAACTGAAGAAATGCCGGTAAGCTGTATAATGGCATAAATGTTTTTTTTTTTCAACTTGGTGCATATCTTGGCCATTTTGGGGAATTTTTTCACCAAATTTTCAACATGGGGTTCTTGGGGCCCCACCTCATGAACTCAGTCACAGAACCACCTTTTGGGACCCAGTAACGAAACGACAGTGCCCCAATTCATGAGGTAGGCCCCCCAAAACCCTATGTTGAAAATTTGGTGAAAGAATTCCCAAAAATGACTGTTTTACAAGCGTGTATTGCGCAGTTCCTGTCCATGCTCGTAACTTGGCACATTTTTAATATTTTCACTCCAGATTTTCAACATTGCCATTTTACCACACCTCCTTATGAGCAGTATAGCTGTCATTTTTCATATCTTGCCCAAAATGTGTTTTCGCGCATGTAGTGCACAATGATGCAGTCATGTGCGAAATCAATGTTTGGGACAGATTAAGAAAATCACAGTGTCACTGTTCCTGAGCAGAGGTCTTAAAATGGCTATGTTGAAAATTTGGTGAGAAAAGTCCATAAAATGACTGTGTTACGAGAGTGCATTGTGCAGTTTCCACGCACCCTCGTAAGTTCACAAATTTGTAATATTTTCAGTCCAGATTTTCAACACTGGCATTTTTCCACACCTCCTTATGAACAGTACAGCTTTCATTTTTCACACCCTGGCCAAAATGTGTTTTCGTACTTCCGGCGCAGAAATGCGTGGTC
The DNA here is from genome assembly GCA_016271365.2 of Neoceratodus forsteri. NCBI lineage: Eukaryota > Metazoa > Chordata > Ceratodontiformes > Ceratodontidae > Neoceratodus > Neoceratodus forsteri. The sequence continues at coordinate 252,389,515 of JADMNL010000028.1, read as the reverse complement.
ACTGTGGGAAATCAGTGTTCAGGACAGATTAAGAAAATCACAGTGACACTGTTCATGAGCGGAGGTCCCAAAATGCCTGTGTTGACAATCTGCTGTAAAAAATCCCCAAACTAATTACATTACGGGTGTGCATTGTGCAGTTTCTACACATGCCCGTGACTTCACCAGTTTTTTTTATATTTTCACTCCAGATTTTCAGCACTGCCATTTTCTACACCTCCCCATGAACAGTACAGATGTCATTTTTCACATCCTGTTTGAAATGTGTTTTCGCACCAGTGGTGCCAAATGGCATAGTCACTGTGCAAAATCAGCTTTCCGGTAACGGATTGATATTGCCACTGTTCATGAGATGGGGTCACAAAAAAACCCATGTTTAAAATTTGGAGTGAAAATACCAATGAACGCCTGGGACGTTAGGGTTTCTGACCATAACGCCCCACCCTGTAGAGACCGACAGGCATCAGGGGTGTGACTTGGGAGTGTCGCCTGTAATACTCCTGCCATTCCACCCGCACCCACACCCTGCAGCCAGTGACAGGCATCGAGGTGTGCCTTGGACCCTTTGGCCCCAAAGTTCACCCATTCTCCTATACTGCACCCATCTCACCGTATTTCTTACGGAATGGGGTGAGCATAAGCCCAAAGACTCCAAGGCACACTGTGACACTTGTTGGTGTCTGCAGGGTAGGGTAGGGTGTGGTGAAATGGCGTGGCCGTTATGCCTGATGACCCAAAGGCACACCGCAATGCCTGTCAGTCTCTGCAGGGTGGTGGTGGGGTTGGCTTCAGTTCAATACTTCACTGCCTGCCAGCCTGGTGGCGCTGAGGGTTGAGGCGCTGGACACCACACCTCGTACCACACTGGCGACCCAGGTTCGGGAGCGGACTCGGGTTGACGGGGGTCAGCCGGGAGGGAGAAGGATTGAGCCCCCAATGGCTGCTCTCCTTCTCTGGGGAGGGGGGACCATACTCTCCACTGCGATACCGTTACATGTTGGGGGAACCTCAGGGTGGTCGGTGCAGCTGGGAGATGCTCTACGCAAGAGCAGATGTTGGTAGAGGACTGGTTTTGACGTGCATCTCTACGCACGCCGGCAGCCTTGCTCCTCATTGCACGCCAACGTTGGGGGGATCCATCAGAACACTGGAAAAAACCCTGCCCTGATCTAGGCGATGGGCCTCAGTGTTGGTTCCGAGTCAGCAACCGAGAAGCAGACTCCACAGTACGTGCTCCCAACAATGTTCAGGGGGAGATGGAGGGGATCTCCGCCGCCCTGCCCGGACGGTAATCCGAGGCCCTGAAGGTACGAGGATAGCGTTAGCACTGTAGGGGCAGACTCCTTGGGGCTGTAAATTGGGATCAGCGAGGGGAGCTCTGAGAGAGGGATCAGTGGCAGCAGGAGGAGAATAAAGAAATAGTAAAACAAACAAACAAAAAAATACTTCACTGCCATTCCTATTGTGCAGCTCTCTACATCCTACACTACCAATGCCAGCAAGCAAACATTCGGCATTGACAAATGCTTGTTAGAATTTACAATGAAGTTTGAACTCTGCACTGTGGTCCCACTCCCCCTACTGGCTTAATGTCAGACTTATTTCTAAAGCCAGGGAAGCAGCTAAAACTAAGTGACTACTAAAACTATTTCAAAAAACTTTTAGCAGATAAGAACTTTTCAACATGAAATGACCACAACTTTAACATTCTGTGAAACTTCAACAAGTAATGCTCAAGCAACCATATGAGTAAGAACTGATTAGGAGGCAGTATAGTGTAGTGGTTAACGGCACTGAGCTGCAAACCTGGCGACCTGGGTTTGCATCCCATCAGCCCCCACTTGCATACTGTGTGACCCTGAGCAAGTCACTTAACTTCCTTGTGTTCCCAGGTCCACCTGGAAACAATCTCTGGCTTAGTGTGCCTTTCCTAGTTAAACAATTTCCTCTTTCCCTTGATTCTTGTAATAACCTGTTTTCAGGTGCTAGAAGGGGAGGCAGGGTCAGGGTTTGTACAGGCTCACTGATGGAACACTGAGAAGAAACAACACTATCACAGTGAGTAATGTTGTCTTCAAACAACAGGACTCCATCAACGGTGCCTTACAAGAGCAGACTCATTAGCAGTACTTTGGGAAGATGGATCTAGTACCTATTTAGGAAAAAGGTTCTGCAAGGCAGCAGTTCCAAAACTAGCATCCCTTATGGACTCAATGTCCAGGCAGTAGTGCTTTATGAAGGGGTGCACTGTTTTCCAAGTAGCTGCTTTACAAATTTCAAGAAGGGGATGTCCCTTGAAGCTGCTACAAGCAGAGGTGCCCCTTGTGGAATGTTCTCATATGCTTTTTTTTTTTTTGGGGACTTTGCCAGCTTTTTTGTAACAGAAATGTATGCTGACTATCCAATGAGTGACAGTTTTCCAGTTCCTAGCTGCTGACTTACCTTTGCCAACTTTTCCATAGGTAGCAAAAAGCTACGTGCTGTAGGACCTGACATACCATGTAGTGAACTACCATTTTTTTGACATCCAGATAGTGCAGTTTTTTTTTCACCTGTACTGGAATATTCAGGCTAGAGTACAGGAAGGGTAAATGACTGGTTTAAGTGGAATTCTGAAGCCACCTTATGTAGAAGCTTCCTATTGGTCCTAAGGACCACGTTATTCATGTGGAAGATTATGTAGTTTGGATCTGTATAGAGGGCTTGCAGTTTGCGCACCCTCCTGGCAGATGTCATAGCTATCAGGAAAACAGTTTTTCATGTGACATATTTTAAATCCGCAGTAGCCATAGGCTCAAAGGTAGTATCGATCAGCTGGGCAAGGCAGATATTTAAGTTCCACGGAGGAACTGGATCACTTATAGGGAGATACAGATGACTGCGGCCCTCAAAGAACCTTTTTAAAACAGGTTGTGAGGCCAGGGGCTTGTCCTTGCCTGCTACTGTGCAGGCTGACACAGCTACCAGGTGTGCCTTCAAGGCTGAAGGTGCCAGACCTAAAGACTGTGAGTGTACTGAGTAGTAGAGAGCTGTAGGCAGCCCTGCATGCATTGGGATTATGTTCCTGGGGGCATACCAGTATGATAATCTCTTCCACTTGGAGGAGTATGCTTTCCGTGTGGCTGGTTTTCTAGAAGCCTTCAAAACCTTTAGCACTTCCTTGGACAGATTCAAACTAGAGAATTCTAGCTTCTTTAAAAACCAGGCAGATACAGTGTTCTGAGGTCACAGCATGTTAGTCTGCCCTGAGATAGAGTCAGCAGGTTGTATCTCAGTGGCAGGCTGACTGGAATCCTGCTGGGTAGTGTCAGAAGCACTGAGTACTAAGCCTGTCTGGCCCAGTCTGGGACTACCTGGGGGAGAGGAGGGATCGGGGGGGGGATATGATTGGGACCTTCAAATATTTGAAGGGGATTACAAAATGGGCACAGAAGGGATATTTAAGCTGAGGAGAGGAAGGGACACCAGAGGGCATGGTCTCAGGTTGAAGGGTGGAAGATAGCGGAGAGAGATGAGGAGGCATTTTTTCACAGAGAGGGTGGTAGAGAAATAGAACACTCTACCAGAGGAGGTGGTATCCTGTAGCACAGTAGGCAGTTTTAAAAGGGCATGGGACAGGGTGCAAGGTGGTTGGGTGAAAGGTGAGGGGGAGAGATGGGGGGGCAGCTGCAATATAAGGGCGCTAACTGCGCATTCAAGTAGACCAACTTGATAGACCATAAGGCCTGCTTCTGCTGGAAGATTTAATATGTTCATTTCATTGTTGCTGCCCCTTTGCTGAGCTTTATGAGCACTCTTTGTATTAGTGTGACTGGTGGGTAGGCATACAGGAACTCCCTTGTCCATTCCAGAGCTAGGGCATCCTCTGGGACTGTGCTCCATGCTGGTGGCCTGCAATAGAACTTTGGTGGTTGATTATTCTCCCAGGAGGCAAAACAATCTATTTCTGGAGTGCTCCATTTCTGAAAACTGAAGCCAGAACTTGCTAATTCAAACTCCATTTGTGGTTTCCCTGGTTGATTCTGCTTAGGGAGTCTGCCATCACATTGCTGTTGCCTGGCAGATGCACTGCAGAAACCTCTGTGTTCAAGGAATAGGCCAGATCCCAGATCCTTATAGCTTCTGTGCACAGTTTTGAGGCTCTTGTTGCTCCCTGTTTGTTTACATACTACATCACTGTAGTATTATTGGTGTGAATTTGAAAAGACTGATTCTGTAGCTGGCAGGAAAAGGATTGCACTGCCATCAACACTGCCCTGAGCTCATTGAAATTTATGTGCTCACAAGTCTCCTGGGGGCTCCAGATGCCACTTATTGTGAGATCCTCCCGGTGGGCGCCCCACCATAGGAGTGACGCATCTGTTGTGAGAACAATTGTTGGGGATTGATGGAGGAAAGAAATGCCCTCTTAAGGTTGCTTTCCTCCTTCCACCACTCTAGTGCTTTCACAAAGGCCTCTGTGACCGACACTAGCTTGGAATGTGAATCTGAATTTTGGGACCAGTGACCTCTTAGGTGGCACTGAATGCCTCTCATCTGAAATATGGTCCATGGCACCACAGCTGTGGATGAAGCCATGTGACCCAGTAACTGCAGAAAATACCTAGCAGGCCTTTGGCAGCCCAGTATGAAGAATTCTGCAGTAGCAATCAGATTTGATATCCTTTCCTGTAGAAGGAATGCCTTCCGCTGCAGGGTATCTGCTCTACACCTATGAAGTATAGTGCCTGAACTGGTTCTGTCTGAAACTTCTGCAGATTTTTGAGGAATACAAGACGTAGTGTACTCCTTACCTGCTGTATGGAGGACCTTGCCTTTTGTTCTGTTTTTCCTGAGATTAGCCAGTCAGCTAAGTAGAGAAAAAAACATCACATCTTGTCTCCTCAGGTGCACTGTCACAACAGCTAGGCACTTTGTGAGTGCCTCTGGTGCTGAGGTGAGGCCAAAGGGAAGGGTATAAACTGGCACTGGCAGTTTCTCAGCCTGAACCCAAGATATTTTCTGCGGCTGGGTCTGACTGGAATGTGGAAGTAGGCATCCTTAAGATCTAGTGACCTCAACCAGTCTCCTGATTGCAGGGATTGTATCACTGTGCTCAGTGTGACCATCTTGAACTTTTCTCTCTTGATGTGTTTGTTCAGCTATCTTAAGTCTAAAATGGGTCACCACTCCTCCATTTTTCTTGCAGGGCAGGAAGTACCTTGAAAACTGGTCCTTGCCCCCCTGTGAGGTATGGACCTTTTCTACTGCTTTTGCCTTCTGTACTTTCTTTACTTCTAGTTCCAGCAGAAGACATTCTGTTGGTGAAAGAGCTGGAAAGTTTTCTGGCTTCTGTAGTTTTGGGAACCTTCTGAATTGCAGGGCCAATCCCTGACCCACTGTTTCCAGGATCCACTTGTCTGTGGAAACTTTACCCATTCCTGAAATTAGTAGGTTATCTCCCCCCCACCCCACTGGCAATGGTTGACTGGTGACCTGGGTAGACCCCTCAGGGGTTTTGTTTTGGTTGTGGCTTGGGGGCTAGTGCTGCAGCATGACTGAAGCACCTCCTGCCCCTGTCTCTGTGGTAACCTCTTTGAGGTTAGTACTCATAGGGAGCGTAGGGTCTTGGATAGTAGACTCTGCCCGTCTTCCCTTCCATAAGGCCTGTAGGAAGTGGAGGTCTTTCCTTTCTTATTATTTTTAATAGTAGACTTGTATTTGTCCACTTTTTTTCATGTACGCCTCTGTTTTGATATCAAATAGGGAATTTCCCTCAAAAGGGAAATCGATGGCTTTAGCCTGAGTGTCCTGGGTAAGGACAGTAGCCCTTGGCCAGGCAAACCTCCTCAATGCCACTGCAAGAGCCAAGACTCATGAAGCAGTCATTATAATCTACAGCTATGTGGAAGTGGTATTTAGTGGCTTTCAGGGCTGACTTTGCTGTGGTGGCCAGGTATTGTGCCACTTCACCTTCTACCTTATTATTCAGTGCCAGCACTGCATTCCACAACACTTTCTGGTACTGGGCTGTGTATGCCAAATAAACTGCCTGTCTCAGGAGCAGGGAAGCTGTTGTGTACACTTTTTAAGCCACAGTATCCAGTTTACTAGATTCCTTCTCAGGAGGCTGTGTGAAGAGAGGCACAGTGGCTTTCTTGCAAGCAGCTGCCTGTACCACTCCTTCGTCATCAGGGCGGGCATAGAGGTACCCCCCCCAATCTGTCCACAAGCTACTTTTCAACTTTTTTATCAATGCTTGCAGCTGAATTGGGTGCTGATATGATTTTTGATGTAGACGTTTGGAGTGATTTGTGAAATGAGCCTAGTAGTTTCCTTGTGTGGGCTATCCCCATCATATCCATGAACTTAATTTCCTCCTCATTCTCCCCTGTTTCATGAGGGGGGATGTTGAGGCTGTTCACCATCTGCTTCATGAACATGGAGCAATAGGTATTCTCAGTGGGCCTAGTGGAACCAAACTCTCTGTCAGGTGAACCATCAGATTCTATGGTTTCACCTTCCTCCTCCTCCTCCTCCTCTTAATACACTTCCCCCTACTCTACAGGAAAATGGTCTGGAACCAGAGCTTGGGGAAGGGCGTAGGCACATTAAAGAAGTTTATCGTAGCCTGGAAGGCTTGGAATAAAGTGCCACACCTCAGTCATCTCTTCAGTGGAGAGCATTTGTTGCTGTTCCACTGCCTGCTCCTTTTCCCTTGCAGAAGCAGTGGCATGAAAATGTTTTTCTTTTTGTTTTTTTCTTGGCAAGCACTGGTTCCAGTACCTGCGCTGAGGCTCTTTATTTGTATTTTTGACTTCACTGGAATTAGGGTTCCCCCTTTCAGGCACCCTGGCATCGTTATCGTGCGTATCTGACGGCTGAGCAGCTTCATCGTTTTTGTCTGTCCCGTTTGACAAGGACGGTTGCTTATGAGAAACCCCCCTGATGCATGCTGTCCGCCATCATTAGGAACTTCTCACAGACTTTACTGGGATTTGGGGACTTTGAGGAAGACTGAGAAGCCATAAATTCTTCTCTTTTTAAATTTTTTTTCTTTTGGGTTTTGGGGCAAAACTTTTTACAGAGTTCCCAACTCATAAGATCTGGACCCAGGCACTTTAAACAATGCTCATGGTAGTCTGCCTTTGCCAGAAGCTGAAAGCAATTTGTACAATTTTTAAAACCTGTTGGTCCTGTTCTCTTCCTAGGTTTACCAATCATGCCAAATACTGATAAGACTTTGTAAAATCAAATATCCAGTTACCAGACACTCATATATTAAAAATAAATGTTTGTTCTCTGAAATGAGAAAACCATTTAAACGCGGGTGAAAAATAAAAGCAGTTTAAAGATTTTAGTCCAAACATAGTTGGTTCCCTTCAGGCAGGAACTATGTATCTGAAAAGCGTAATAACTGCTTAAAACTTTTAAAACACAAAACAAACACTGTTTGTGCTCTCCCAGTGGGAACTGGGTTACAATGCGGCCTTCTCCAGTTCCTGGGAACCGATTGGGAACCAGAGAGAGGGCAAAACTCAGTAAATTATAAAATAACACACTCCAATGCAGAGTATGGAAAAGCTAACTGTAACACTAAAATCAACAACCAACAGTAATAAAGATTGAAGTTGTTGACCAGAAGACTGGAGCTTACTTCGGGGCGGCTACTCTGGTCAGTGGAAGAAACAAATCTGACGTTAGAACTGCAGGGAAGCATAACCACAGTGCAGAATTTGAACATTGTGGCAGTGTAAACACTACACTGGGAAAAAAAAAGAGGTTAACCTCTTGTTTGATGCTGAGGGAATGCAACATGAACAGGCAAGGGGAGGGGGTGCCTCCTCAGGTGTTGCTAATTAGAGGGATTGCTGAAAGGCAGAAAGAATCTAGCAAGGAGTTAGAAGCTGGAAACTGCTGCAGGGAGCAGAGACTCCTATGCAGAGAACCCTGTAAGATGGAGGGTGGAATGTGAGACAGGAACCAGAGCAGAAAGCCAAGGATAATGATTAAGTATTGGAGAGAGCCTTTGGGAAAAAGTTGAAACCTGCTGCTGAGAAACAGACCATTTCTAGAGCAGAGAGTCCTGAGGTAAAGGATCAGTCTAGCCAGCTGGGCCAAAAACAGAGAGTGGAATGTACTGCAGATAACAGCCTACAAATAAAGCAAAAAGTGAAAACTGTCTGTGTTTTATTTGAGATTGTGCATTCAAAATTACTGGCCCACAAACAGTTTGTTTTGTTTGAGACTGTATATTGAACAAATTGCTGGCCCACATAGGTAGTTCAAAGATTCCTTTGTCAAGTCAGCCTGAAAGAACTGTTTTGTGTTAACCTTTATGTTACCTGACCAGGCTAGAGAAGTTGAACTGACTGATTATGCTTTTCTGGAGCAACAACTTAACATTTGAAGCAATAAAAGTACATTTTATTCTATGAACTTTAAACCCAGCATGTTGCTTCTCTATCTACCATAGGCCAGCTTGTCACACGTGGTTTTAGAAGTGGGATTCGAACCCCTGCTGGAGTGAGCAGGACTAGTTACATTCTAGAAAAATGGATATGGAGAAATTGCTGAAGTTCCTCGCTGAACAACAACAACAGGCTTTCAGGCAGCTGGCACAGCAGCAGCAGGAGGCACAACAGCGGGCGCAACAAGCACAACAGGCGCAGCAACAGCAGGTTCTCACCCAGCTGGCTCAGCAGCAGCAGGAGGCGCAAAAGTGGGCGCAACAAGCACAACAGGCTCAGCAACAACAGGTTCTCACCCAGCTGGCTCAGCAGCAGCAGGAGGTGCAACAGTAGGTGCAATAAGCACAACAGGCTCAGCAACAACAGGTTCTCACCCAGCTGGCTCAGCAGCAGCAGGAGGTGCAACAGTAGGTGCAATAAGCACAACAGGCTCAGCAACAACAGGTTCTCACCCAGCTGGCTCAGCAGCAGCAGGAGGTGCAACAGCATGCGCAACAAGCACAACAGGCTCAGCAACAACAGGTTCTCACCCAGCTGGCTCAGCAGCAGCAGGAGGCGCAACAGTAGGTGCAACAAGCACAACAGGCTCAGCAACAACAGGTCCTCACCCAGCTGGCTCAGCAGCAGCAGGAGGAACAACAGCATGTGCAACAAGCACAACAGGCTCAGCAACAACAGGTTCTCACCCAGCTGGCTCAGCAGCAGCAGGAAGTGCAACAGCAGGTGCAACAAGCACAACAGGCTCAGCAACAACAGGTTCTCACCCAGCTGGTTCAGCAGCAGCAGGAGGTGCAACAGCGGGTGCAACAAGCACAACAGGCTCAGCAACAACAGGTTCTCACCCAGCTGGTTCAGCAGCAGCAGGAGGTGCAACAGCGGGCGCAACAAGCACAACAGGCTCGGCAACAACAGGTTCTCACCCAGCTGGCTCAGCAGCAGCAGAAGGCACAACAACGGGCACAGCAAGCACAACAGGAGGCACAACAGCAGTTTCTTACACAGCTGGGACAACAGCAGCAGCTCCTGCAGTCCTTGGTGCAACAGCTGCAACAAGATCCTACCAGTGAGGCTGGTCCGGCTATCGTGGGGCCAGGGGTTCCTAGGATGAATGCCATGCTGACCAAAATGATGTCTGAGGATGATTCTGAGGCCTTCCTGGTAATGTCTGAGCCAGTGGCGGAAGCTGCTAGAAGGCCAAGACCCCAGTGGGCTGTCAGTCTTGCCCTCTATCTGACCGGGGAAGCCCAAGCAGCCTATCGAGCTATGGACAGTACCACAGCTGGGGAGTACACAGAGGTGAAAGCAGCAATCTTGGACCACCTAGGCATCAAGGCAGAAAGTTACCGACAGAGGTTCCAGAGCTTCAAATTTGCAGCAGGTGCATGACCTAGAGCAGTGGGACAACAACTGCGGGACCTGTGTTGGCACTGGCTAAAACCTGAAGGACGTAGTGGCTCCAAGGTGGCCAAGTTAATCATCTTGGAACAATTTCTGAACATCCTGCCCCCGGGAATTCAGAGCTGGGTCCGCAAACAGAAGATCACCATGCTAGCAGAGGCCATGCAGATCTCAGAACAAGTGTTGGATGCTGAACTCTCCTCCCGCCCCATGATCCAGTTTACAAGGCCACCTGGGAAGATGGGGAATCATCCCAGGAGCCAGACTGAAGGAATATTGGCTGGAAATGTGAAGGGACCTTGGGCATGTAGCGAGGGGGGGTTATGGGCCAAATAAGGGTCAGACTCTGGGAAAGATGGCAACCCAGCAACCCAGGGAGACATTTCCTGAGGGCCCACTGCCTAAACCCGGAGGTTCATCCCATAGCCAAGACACAGGGGCATGTTTCTCATGTGGACAGAAGGGTCACTTTGTGAAGAACTGCCCCCACATGGACTGTACCTTCATAGACTGCATGTTTACAGATGTGTATTCACTGTATAGTGGGGGTGGGGTCTCTGAATCATGAGATTTTGTGATCCCTGTTGAGGTAGAAGAGATAGAGATGGAGGCTCTGGTGGACTCAGGAAGCCCCAAGCCCGTAGTCAGGGCAGCCCTTGTGAACCCCCGACGCTGGCAGGACCAGAACCCCATCCCTATCCGATGTGTGCATGGGGACGTAAAGGCTTACCCTGGTGCTATGGTTACACTTACTCTGGGAGGCCAAACAGACACTATAAAGGTGGGGGTTGCCCTGGGGTTACCCTATCCAGTGTTACTGGGGAGAGATTGGAAATGGTTTGATGACTTTTGGAAAGCAGACTTATCTTTGGTAACTACCTGGTCTCAGGGTCGTGAAGGGAGGGGAGCCAGCCACCTGCAGCTGGGGGAAGTTTTTCCTTTCCTGGACCCAGGGATTTTTAATGCCCAGACAAGAACCTACAAATCTAAGAGAGAATGTAGGGCAGCAAAGGAAAGGGGTCCTGAAGGGGCAGGTGCACAGGAGGGAGGTGAAGCAAAGGCAAAAGTGGGTCCAGTCCCACAGCCCGACCCTAACACTGACTCACCTAACCAAAGTCCCGGAGGGCCATCCCTATCAGAGCAAGATGTGTTAAAGTACTGCCCGGACATTGCCAAAAAACAACGGGCCAATGGTATACTCAGTTGGGTATATATCCAGTTGGCCATCAGGGAAGGGGAAGTGGTAGATGAGAATCGAGTAGCACGCTATCCTCATTTTGAGTTACGAGGGGGTATCCTGTATCAAGTGAGTAAGGAGGCCCAGACGAGGGATACCCGGCATCAGTTGCTAATCCCTCAAGTCTTTCAGGGGGAATTACTCCATCTCGCCAACTCTATTCCTGTGGCAGGGCACTGTGGGGTAGCGAACATATTAGCCTGACTGTTGCCCTGATTCTTTTGGCTGGGCATCTATCAACATGTTAAAGATTATTGAGCATCCTGTCCCGAGTGCCAGTTAGTAGTGCCAAAGAACAATCCCAGGGCCCCTTTAGTGCCCTTACCTGTTATGGAGGCACCATTTGACTGGATTGGGGTTGATATAGTGGGACCTCTAGAAAAGAGTGCAGGGGGGTACCAATAGATTCTGGTGATTGTAGACTATGCTACCCAGTACCCGAGGCCATCCCGTTATGAAGCATTTCAGCCAAAATTGTAGCTGGGGAGCTATTAAAGGTCTTTAGTCATATGGGAATACTGAAGGAAATGTTAACTGACCAGAGAACTAACTTCATGTCCCACCTGACTCAGGAGTTTTGTACTTTATTGGGAATCAGCTCCATAAGGACCTCGATCTACCATCCCTAGATGGATGGCCTCATGGAGCAATTCAACAAAACCCTTAAAACGATGCTTTGAAAGTTCATAACCACTGAGGTCAGGGACTGGGACAAGTTACTTCCCTTACTGATGTTCGCAGTGTGGGAGGTCCCTCAAGCTTCTACAAGGTTTTCTCTTTTTGAACTCCTCTATGGGCACCACCCACGAGGTGTTCTTGATGTAGTAAAGGAGATGTGGGAGAAACCTGACCCCAAGACTGAAAATGTGGTGCAATATGTCCTGCAACTGAAGGAAAGATTAGGTCGCGTGGGGAAATTTGCCCAAGAAAATCTGGTGAAGGCTCAACAAAGACAAGAGTACTACTATAATCAGGGAGCCCAGTTGAGGGAATATAAACCAGGGGATCAGGTACTAGTTTTGTTGCCGAGCAGCCAGAATAAGCTTCTAGCCAAATGGAAGGGGCCTTATGAAGTTACCCGGAGGGTGGGCCCAGTTAACTATGAAGTTTGCCAGCCAGAGAGGTGAAAAGAGACCTAGATCTACCATGTCAATCTGCTGAAATTCTGGAACCAGAGGGATAGCCTATTGATTTCCCCTGAACCAGATATAGTGGATCTGGGAACCCAAGTGCCGGATGACAATCTGGGGATACAAGTCCCAATGGGAGAGTAGCTGTCTCACAAACAGAAACAGCAACTAGGAGAGTTGGTAAGCCAGTTTTTTGGATGTTTTCTCCTTCCTCCTGGGGACAACCCATATGATAGCTCATCATATAGAAACAGAACCAGGGGAGATGGTGTGGCAGCGACCGTATCGCTTGCCAGAAGCCGTACGAGACACTGCTAAGAAGGAGTTACAGAACATGCTAGAGTTAGGGGGTGATTGAGGAATCCAGCAGTGATTGGTGTAGCCCCATAGTGTTAGTACCAAAAGAAAGTGGGGCTACTCGTTTCTGTATTGATTTTCGCAGGGTCAATGCCATCTCAAAGTTCGATGCCTACCCCATGCCCCAAGGTAGATGAACTGTTGGATAGACTAGGGGAAGCCAAGTACATCACGACTTTGGACCTAACGAAAGGGTACTGTCAAATCCCTTTGACCCCAGAGTCTTGGGAAAAGACAGCATTTGCTACCCCCTTTGGGCTATACCAGTTCCATACCATGCCTTTCGGCTTACATGGGGGCACCTGCAACCTTTCAAAGGCTCATGAATCGCTTGCTGTGACCCCATGCCCACTATGCAGCTGCTTACCTAGATGACGTGGTGATTCAGAGCACTGATTGGGAGTCCCATGTATCCAAGGTGGCAGCTATACTACAGTCCTTACGAGAAGCAGGGCTGATGGCCAATCCAGCAAAGTGTGCTTTGGCCAAAGCTGAAACAAAGTATTTAGGGTACAGTATAGGCAATGGACAGGTGAGACCCTTGGTCAGTAAGGTCCAAGCCGTAGCCGAGTGCCCAGTACCCATGACAAAAACCCAAGTGAGGGCCTTCTTAGGATGTCAGGGTATTACCGCCGATTCATACTGCACTTCTCTACCCTTGCCAGCCCCCTTACAGACCTCACCTGGAAATCTGCCCCCAGTAAGGTCCAGTGGTCAGAGGAGTGTAACCAGGCCTTCACACAACTCAAAGTGACACTGTGCAGAGAGCCAGTGTTATGCATTCCTGACTTCGACAGGACCTTTATCCTGCAGACGGATGCCTCTGAAGTCAGGCTAGGAGCCATGCTCTCCCAGGAGTTTGAGGAGGAGGAGCATCCTATCCTCTACCTCAGTCAAAAACTCTTTCCCTGGGAGAAAAACTATACGGTGATAGAGAAAGAGTGTCTCGCAGTCAAGTAGGCTGTGGATGCCCTTCACTACTACCTGCAAGGCTGGCAGTTTATCCTGGTCACAGATCATGCCCCTCTGAGGTGGCTACAGGTGATGAAGGATGACAACCCCTGCATCACCAGGTGGTACTTGGCCCTCCAGACATTTTCCTTTATGTTGCACCACCGGGCCGGGACCCAGAATGGAACCGCGGACTTCCTGTCCCGGGGGGAGGAATGGTTAGGGGCCGAACAACTGTGCCTTCACACAAAGGGGGGAGGTGTGTGACAGTGTAAACACTACACGGGGAAACAAGAGGTTAACCTCTTGTTTGAGGATGAGGAAATGCAGGGAATGCAACATGGACAGGCAAGGGAAGGGGGTGCCTCCTCAGGTGTTGCTAATTAGAGGGATTGCTGAAAGGCAGAGAGAATCCAGAAAGGAGTTAGTTATAAGCTGGAAACTGCTGCAGAGAGCAGAGACTCCTATGCAGAGAACCCTGCAAGATGGAGGGTGGAATGTGAGACAGGAACCAGAGCAGAAAGCCAAGGATAATGATTAAGTATTGGAGAGAGCCTCTGGGGAAAAGTTGAAACATGCTGCTGAGAAACAGACCATTTCTAGAGCAGAGAATCCTGAGGTAAAGGATCAGTCTAGCCAGCTTGGCCAAAAAACAGTGAGTGGAATGTACTGCTGATAACAACTTACAAATAAGGCAAAAAGAGGGAAAACTGTCTGTGTTTTATTTGAGACTGTGCATTCAAAACTACTGGCCCACAAACTGTTTGTTTTGTTTGAGACTGTATATTGAACAAACTGTTGGCCCACATAGGTGGTTCAAATATTCCTTTGTCAAGTCAGCCTGAAAGAACTGTTTTGTGTTAACCTTTATGTTACCTGACCAGGCTGGAGAAGTTGAACTGACTGATTATGCTTTTCTGGAGCAACAACTTACATTTGAAGCAATAAAAGTACATTTTGTTCTATGAACTTTAAACCCAGTGTGTTGCCTCTCCATCTACCATAGGCCAACTTGTCACAAACATATTCTAATTTCTAAAATTAGCATAAAGTTCTGTCTCTGGGGCAGCAAACTCTGGCAGACTAATGCTCTTTTGTAAGGCATCACAGATGAATTCCTGTTGCTCAATGGTACTTTTTTTTGCTTATTCTTACCAGACATTGCGGGCAACAGCTGGTTTGGAGCTCTTCTGTGTTTTTTTCCCCATTATTAGCATCAGGGCTCCCCCTACAGAATGCTGGGGGCATGATTACAGTGCAGAGTTTGAGTTTAAATTTTAACATTCTTTTTTCATACATATTTTATGCCCCATATTTTTCCCCATTTTTCGCCCATCCCCGTTCTCGACCGGGCGTGTGCATGTGGATGCATGCGCATGCTCAAGACACCCTCCAGCGACTTGACACTCCCTCTTGTCTTCACTAGTCACTAGACCTCCACTCGGTGGCAGAACTATGGGAGAGCGATGATCACCCCAAGAGAGGAGAGCTGTCCAACGGCTGCTCAATCCTGCTCTCACCCTTCCCCCCATGCCGGCTCCCTGATGACCCGAGTCTGTATCTGAACCCGGGTTGCCAGTGTGACGAGAGGCAAGGCATCCAGTGCCTCAGCCCTCTGCGCCACCAGGCCGGCCAAATTTTAACATTCTAAAGTTCTGTCTCCAGTGCAACTCAAGGCTGAGATGGTGTAATCTGTATGACATGACTGACAAACTCTCATTGCTAGAATTAAATCTGCTGTTGGGCTGCAGGGGAACACATGACCAGAACAGTGCACAGAGTGTAATTTGAATACTGCAAAGGTTCAGTACCTCACATGTGTGGGGTAGATGTACAGGTTTTAGTTGCACCTCATGCATCACACTCATGTTGTTAGAACAGCTGATTGTGATCAATCAGTACTCGTTCCCAAGCCGCCCCCCCCCCGCAACATACCAGAAAATGATCAGTGATAAGACTGTACAGCTTTATACACCAAAATGGACACTTGAAAAACTAATTGCTTAGGACAACAAAAGAGTTATGCAGAGCGAAGTCCGGGGCATTGCGAGTGGAAATGATCTGGCGGTTGAGGCACTTGAGTTGTGTGATCAATGCTGAGATTGGTTTTAAACAACTTAACTGCTGCAGGGAAGAGAGCAGGAGCAGGCTATCTGCTTAAAGTCACAAGCAGTGAGAAAAAGCTGTGTAACAGTAGATCCTGGGTTTGACTCTCACCACAGAAACTAGCTTACTGTGTGTGCTTGACCAATACTCTTGACCACTTAGAGCTTCATTTCTCTCACGGCCACACTGGAAAGAAGACTAACATCTAAATTCCTAAGTTTCAAACTGAATACATTTTTCAGAAGATTGATGTTTTATCTTTCAAACGGGGAACAAGTATGAACCTGTAATTTGAGCACAGAAAATCCTAGCCCAGTGCTGGACTCTGAGGCCTTGGATAAGTAACTTGACTTTCCTGGGTTTCAGTCCCCCTTGCTGGGTAACTAGAGTTGTAGCACTACATTATTTAAGAATGACATGTGGCATCTCGACTGGGCTATCCAAGGAAAATATGGCTGTTGCTTAGTTTTAACTAAATTATGTCTGCATGTGTAGATGTAAATATATTATAAGAAATGTCTTTCTCACCTGGAAAGTCAATAATTAGCCACCCGTCATCTTCTTTCTCTGAAATGCTGGGTTTGGGGATGGTTGACACTTCAGCACATTCGGGAATACTCTGTCCGAAGAGGAAGCTGGTGAATTGCTGAAACATGGCAGACAGGCTGAAGAAAACAGGAGACTGGGCTTAGTGTGTGGTCTGAATGCCGGCCTCAGGCACGGGGAGGACAGAGTGCACGAGGGGGAGGCAGCTGGTGACGATGTGACGTGGACTTCAGGTTCAGTGTGTGGGACCCTCCCCCCCTTCAGTAATCTCAGCTGAGGCAAGGTGACTGTAGTGCAATCATAAGGTTTCTCTTGGTTTTAGTGCAAAGGCCTGTGGAAAAAAGAAGAGCCAGTTTAGTGATATCTTTAGATCACTGTGCACTATTGTTGTGCAAAGTAGTGCTATTATTTTATTTTTTTTAATTACTGTTCACCTTCTAAACTACCCCAATCTGTCCCCTTCTGTGCACCCCCAGCCCTGTCACCTGCTATCTTAAGGACTTACCTGTTCTGTCTGAGAGGTCCCAAGGATTACTCCACATGGTGGGGCCATCAGGACCCTCAAACACCTCTGGAAACCAAATCCAGTGTTTGAGGGACAGTCCAGTTCACAGGGCGGGGCTTGGGAGTGGTGCACATTATCTTGCCTGCCAAGGTTTGTACTCTGTTTCTGGACCTCCCACAGATGGTGACATAATACGTCCCTGCTCTGTACATGCAATGGGTGTGAGTAGGGGCTTTGGCTATGGTTTCTTGTTCCCTCCTGTCAGCTAAGTCACTGTGCCTCCACTCCAGGAAACTCCAGGGGGTCCTCACACAGTTAACTATAGTCACCTTCTCACCCACAGGAGCTGAGCATCCAATGAGATGTTCAAGTGTCCCCTCCCCACTGGCAGCCTGGGCTCAGTCCCAAGCCCACGTTGCCAGCATTACAGCAGTAGCACTGTCCCTATCATGATAGCTGGTCTGAAAGTAGTTCTGTCATTAGTACTGCAGCAGCTTCATTCAGCAGTGTTACCAGGGCTGTTGTGCCAGTGCCAGTGAAGCGGGAAAGGGGACACATACCTGCAGGTTAAAATCAAAATGAATTGAGCCCCTGCTCTTACCTAAAGGCTTTATAGGAGTTTAACAGCTCTACAGTCTGCTTGCAGTGCTGGTGACCTGGGTTTTGAATGAACCTGGGTCGTCAGAAGCCAACGGGGGGTGGGAGGGGTGGAACTGAACACCCCATAGGAAGTTTTCCTCCTATGTAGAAGAAGGGTTGCAGGCTATGCTGCGCTACCAGGACCTGTGTGACCGCAGTCAGTGGTAAAGATGGAACATGCACAGAAGGGCTGATGCTGGCAGCACAGAGCATGGAGTAAGCCTTGCGTGCACACACACTCACCAGTGCATAGCATGCCGATGTCCAAGGGGAGGAATGAAGAGGATAAGCTCTAGAACTGTGAGCAGTATGATGCTAGCTTCCTTCGGGACCCACTGAGCCAGACTAGCCACAGTCCTCCCACAACTGATGGACTGGATGGGGGTCCACCTTTCCCTGAATGAGCCCACCCTAGTTGCAGAAGCTGTGATAGAGGCCCCATGGTGACTCTGTAAGTGCAAGAGAAGGGTACAAAAGGGGCTGGGGTTTTGCCAAGCAGAGATGGAATATGCCACAGAAAGGGGCACAAAGAATAATAAAAAGTGGCTACGGTACATCTTCCTCCTGATTTTTTGTTTGCATGACAGCCCTGGTGCTGTCTTTAGGAAACCTGATGCGAGGGACTATATAAATATTTAGATGGAGGACTTGCTTTTCGGCACAACTCCCCCCCCCCCCGCCGCCTCATAAATCAGAGACAAGGCTTCAAAATGATTAGGGATACCTGACAAAAATCAGTGGCACATCTTAAAAATTGGCAATATCCACTCAGGAAACTAGTAGAATAAGGGGCTTAGTGTAAAAGCATTTCCTGAAAAGAATAAGCTAATGTTTGATAGCATTTTGTGCTTACAACTCCCTCTGTTCAGTGGTAAAACACCACTTTAAGAGGGGCAGAAAAATGTTTTGATGCACAATTGGGGATGTCCCTAAAAATCAGGGACAGCTGTAAATTGGCTACCACTAGGACCAGTTAATAAAAATCTGGGGGAGATCACTGTATTACTGTTCAGCCCTCCTTGGACTAGCATTCTCTTAAGAGTTGCCAACACTTGCATTCTGTTTTGTTGATCTTTAGATACAGTACTGTCTAAAAACCTCTCTGAATACCCTTTCTCTCTGCTTTACACCTGCCCCACCCTCGGCTTATCTCCTCAGACACTCCAACCCCTGCTTCTTCCGTACCCCTAGATGTTGCTGGTCACCTGGGTAGGGTAGCTTCTCCTGGACACTCCCCACCCTGTGGAACTCCCCTCCAAATCCCCAGCATTTCTCATGGTGGTTACTAAAGAGACATATGCAGTTGCTCCCTCCCCACTTCCTGCGTCTGCTCTCTACGGCTCTTTCGGTTGGCTGCCCCTATGTCTGCTTGGTGTCTTCCCTGCTTTCGGTCCTTGCTTCCAGTTTTGCAGCTCATACTATGTCTTGCACATTTGTGTAATCAGCCTCACTCCTCAGTCGGACTGAGGCAGATTACTAGAGAGCACTTGAATGTTTAAACCAGACTCTGAGAGCTGTTCTCTGAGGGATGGGGCAAACTACCTGGAGACAGAGGGACGGATTTTCAAAGCCCTTCAAAATCCCATAGCAGCAGGAAACACCCGGTGCAAGTGAGTTGGTACTTGTGGAGCTGCAGTTTTCCTGCAGCTACAGTATTCTCAAAAGTGGAGCCAATTTATAACTGGCTCCATGATTTACAGCAACTTGCAGCTGTTTCTTTCACCCACAACTGCGGAAAAATGTTACGGCCGGTGGGACCAGGCGTAACGTCTCTCACAGGTGCTGGGGATTGAAAATACAAATCTCTGCAGCTGCAGAGATTTCAGTCCATAACTGGAGTTGTTGAGTGGGACTTAGTTCCAGAACGTTTGGAAAATACAGCCCAGGATGTCTGGATGTTCATACTGTGAGTGACCTGACTTGGCTAAAATTGGAAAACTACAGCATGAATATGCATAGATCTGCCCTTCCCCAGATATTGTATATAAGAAGGCTCTTGGGTAGTTTAGGCTTTTCTGGGAATAGTGGAAGAGAAGACAGTAGTAGTCCAGCCTCTCTGACTGTGACTGGGCCTTGCAGGCCTGCGGTTCCAGGGATGGTGGCAGGGTCCCTGGGATTGGGTGGCACTGGCCCTTTTGTGCTTGGTCTCCAGAGAAGAACACTGGGAGCAGCTGGAGGGATGGGGGCCCCAGGGACTCACCTTGTGAAGAGTGGAGACATCAGCCCTGAAAGGCAACACTGGGACAGTGGTGGGCCAAAGGCTGCGAAAGTGCCTGAAGATAATATTGTGTTCCCTGTTTTTCCTCCCATGTATTCCCCTTCCCCCAGGTCATAGCTGGAAACAAGTCCTTCTTGGACTCTAATTTAAAATATAAACAGGTGAGCAAGCAGTCAATAAATGACAATAAATACTACTGTTAAAGGGACAGCCTCACTGCCTCTGAGACATACAGTACGGGTGTAGATTACTGAGATAGTCGCATTCATAACATCAGTGGAGACACCTTTTACAAAAGGTTAGATATGGAAAAGTTGGGGCATAATAAATAGAAAAAGAAATATGAAATCGTCAGTAACAAGGCTATAATTCCATCAAGGAATTCTGTAACATTGTATGCTGTTGTGGTTTACGATGTCACCAGAATCCAGAGATAGAATTACAAGCCCTGTTACTGCTGTTTTCTAGCTATAATTTTTTTTATAATAACTGGTGACCCCCTATAACAGCTGGAAAAGCATTCCTGATAAAACACTGTAATAACCCGCAGAATTCTGTAATAACTCAATAGCAGGTTATTACGGCGTATTCCTCCTCGTGCTCCCACTTCACTGTATTTGTGTGAGTATGGCGGTGGCTCAGGGACACGCTCGCTCACACAAATACAAATTACTTTTTCTCTCTATTGAAACATAGAAGTTGATGGTAGATAAGGACCGCAAGGCCCATCCAGTCTGCCCTTTTTTCTGCCTTATGAATGTGCCATCGGCCTTTGCTCTGTCAATGGCCTATCTAGTCATACTCATCTGTATTG
Source organism: Neoceratodus forsteri (assembly GCA_016271365.2). Taxonomy (NCBI): domain Eukaryota; kingdom Metazoa; phylum Chordata; order Ceratodontiformes; family Ceratodontidae; genus Neoceratodus; species Neoceratodus forsteri. Next base: position 252,369,164 of record JADMNL010000028.1, on the reverse strand, counting down.
CTCCATTATGCCTATCCCATGCTTTTTTGAAGCTCTGCACTGTATTCATATCCACCACGTCCTGAGGTAGGCCGTTCCATGCATCCACCACCCTTTCTGTGAAAAATAACTTCCTCACATTACCCCTTAATCAGCCTTCCTCTAATCTCATGCTGTGTCCTATTGTCCTGCTATTTTTTTTATATTGAAACATGTTCGACTCTTTCACCATGTTAATGCCCTTAAGGCATTTGAATGTTTCGATCATATCACCAATCTCAATCCTTTGCTCTAGGGTATACATATTGAGCTCCGTTAATCTGTCCTCATATGTTTTATGATGCAGTCCCTGCACCATTTTGGTTGCCCTTCTCTGGACTGCCTCAATTTGGTTAATGTCCTTGTGAAGGTGTGGCCTCCAGTACTGCACGTAGTACTCCAGATGGGGCCTAACCAGTGTCTTGTAAAGAGGTATTATTACCTCCCTCTTCCAACTTGTGATACCCCTACTAATACACCCCAACATCCCTCTAGCCTTACCTACTGCTTTAGTGGTCTGCTTGGATGATTTCAGGTCATTGTGATGATGACGCCCAAGTCTCTTTCTTCCCTTGTGACTGCCAGCAACTCCCTCCCAGCCTTATCACGCGACTTCAGGATTTCTCTTCCCTATGTGCATGATCTTGCACTTCTTTGCATTAAACTCCAGTTGCCACTCTTCTGACCATTTTTCCAGTTTATTCAGATCTCTTCTCATTCTGCCCACCCCATCTGAATCATCTACTCTGTTGCAGATCTTTGTGTCATCTGCAAACAGACAAACATTACCTTACAGTCCATCTGCAATATCACTGATGAAGATACTGAAGAGGACTGGCCTCAGAACTGATCCTTGAAGTACCCCACTTGTGACTTGCATCTCTTCTGACTGTATACCATTTAACACCACTCTGTTTTCTGCCCATCAACCAGTTTGCCACCCAGCTGACCAACTTCTGACCCACCCCGAGCCTACCCAGCTTATTAATCAATCTTCTATGTGGAACAGTATCGAAAGCTTTGCTGAAGTCAAGGCAGGCGACATCAACTGCTCCCCCTTGGTCCACCACACTAGTTACCCTGTCAAAGAAATCTATGAGATTAGTTTGACAGGACCTTCCTTTTGTAAACCCATGCTGTCTTTGATCCTATGCTCCTATGGATTCCAGGTGTTGCACTATCTTTTCCTTAAGGAGTGCCTCCATAATCTTGCCCACTACTGAGGTAAGACTGACTGGTCTGTAGTTACCTGCCTCCTTCCTTCTACCACTCTTGTGAAGTGGGATCACATGAGCCCTTCTCCAGTCTTCTGGGACTTCTCCTCTGCTCAGAGACTCACTAAACAGTTCTGATAATGGCTCTTCTAGTTCCACCCTTAGCTCCTTTAGTACCCTGGGATGTATGCCATCAGGTCCCATTGCCTCGTCCACCCTAAGCTTATCAAGCTCTTGTAGGATTCTTTCTTTTGTGAAGAGACTAGTGCACACCTCCCTCCCCCCTGTGTCCATGGTGCTGAGCTGTGGGCCCTGCCGTACCTTCTCTTCAGTAAATACTGAGCAGAAGTATCTATTTAGGATAGATGCTTTTAAATGGTCCTCCTCCTCACATGCCCCCCTTAGAAACATACTTTAGAATTTGACGGCAGATAAGGACCACTTGGCCCACCTAGTCTGCCCATTTTCCTACCTAACAGATAAGCTGCAGACCCTAGTTAACCAACAGCTTACTTCCTCCTACCCCCCACAAGTACTGCCTTATGTCTGTCCCATGCATTCTTGAATTCTCCCACTGTACTTGACTCCATGACCTCCTCAGGGAGGCTGTTCCATGCATCCACAACCCTCTCTGTGAAAAAATACTTCCTCACATTACCTCTGAGCTGTCCCCACCCCATCTTCAAATTGTGCCCCCTTGTTCTTGCACATCTCTTTTTCTGAAAGATGCTAACCTCTTGGACTTTGTTGATTCCCTTGAGGTACTTGAAAGTTTCTATCATGTCCCTCTCTCCTTCTTTCCTCAAGGGTATACATATTAAGCTCCTTTAGTCTTTCTTAGTATGTCTTCTGGTGCAGACCCGCACCATTTTGGTTGCCCTCCTCTGGACAGCCTCCACTCTGTTTATGTCTTTGCGGAGATGGGGTCTCCAGAACTGCACACAATACTCCAGATGGGGTCTCACCAACTGTCTGTACAGAGGGATAACAACTTCCTGTTTTCTACTATTGATGCCTCTCCCTATGCATTCCAGTATCCCCCCAGCCTTCCTTACTGCCTTCTCACATTGCTTGCCCACCTTTAGGTCATTTGATATATTTAACCCCAGGTCCCTTTCCAATTTTACTGTTGTCAGTATCTCAATCCCCATTGTGTACCTTTCCCTTGGGATTTTGTTTCCCAGGTACATTGCCTTGCACTTCTTTGCATTGAATCTGAGCTGCCATACATTTGACCATTCCTCCAACCTTGCAAGGTCCCTTCTCATCCTTTCCACTCCATCTTGCGTATCAACCCTGTTGCAGATCTTTGTGTCATCTGCAAAGAGACATACTTTTCCTTCCAGTTCCTCTACAATGTCACTTATAAAGACATTAAAAAGGACTGGTCCCAGTACTGAACCCTGCGGTACCCCACTAGTAACTCTCCTTTCTTCACTGTGGACTCCACTTCCTACTACCTTTTGTGTCCTGTTGCCTAGCCAATTTTTTATCCAGGCTATCACCTTGGGACCCACTCCAAGGCTGGTTAACTTATATATTAATCTTTTGTGTGGGACTGTATCAAATGCCTTGCTAAAATCATTTAGGCCATGTCCACAGCCTCTCCCTGGTCTATTGCTTTGGTCACCCAGTCAAAGAAATCTATTAGATTTGTCAGACATGACCTTCCCATCGTGAATCCATGCTGCCTTGGGTCCTGTGCCTCTAGGTACTCAACAATTCTTTCCTTCAGAAGTGATTCCATCATTTTCCCTACCACTGAGGTCAAACTAACAGGTCTGTAGTTTCCGGCCTCTGTCCTGCACCCACTCTTGTGAAGAGGAATCACATCCGCCCTCCTCCAGTCCTCAGTTACCACCCCATCCTTCCATGATTTGTCAAAGAGAGTAGTCAGTAGTGTCACTAGTTCTACCCTTAGTTCTTTTAGAATTCTTGGGTGAATCCCATCAGGCCCCACTGCTTTGTCCACCTTCTATTTTATTAGTTCTTTCAGAACCCTTATCCCCTTTGATATTAGCAATACCCCCTCTTGACCTTCTCCTTTCACTAATGTATCTATAGAAAGTCCTGTCACCTTCTTTTACTGTTTGTGCTAGTGTTTCTTTGGTTTGGGCCTTTGCCTGCCTTACTGCCTTCCCTGCCTCCCTTAGGGAAGTTTGGTATGCCTCCTTATCTTCATCCTGCTGCATTCCCTTATATTTCCTGAAGGCCAGCCTTTTGGCTCTGACCTTTTCTGCTACTGTTTTTGAGAACCAAAGTGGGTTCCTTCTTCTTTTGCACTTCCTTTTCTCTCTAACACAATAGGATGTTGCTTCAAGTACTGCATCTTTAATGCCTGCCCACTTTGCCTGTACCCCCTCACCTGTATTTCTTTTTGCCAGGGCTAGCTTAACTCAGTTGGCCATCTTATCAAAGTTAGCTCCTCTGAAGTCCCATATTTTTGCCTTGGAATGGGATGATTTAGTTCTAGTGGCCAAACTGAACCATATCATGTGATGGTCACTGGCCCCAGGTGATTTTCTACCTGGAGATCTGTGATCCTTTCCCTGTTAGTCAGTACTAGATCTAGGATAGCCCTGCCTCTTGTGGGTTGTTGTACCAGTTGTTTGAGTCCCTCCCCCTGCAGGGAATCCACTATGTGCCTAGTTCTGGCAGATGTTCCTTCCTGCTGGTATTGACCAATCTGTATCTGGCATGTTGACATCTCCCATTATCAGAATCTCCCCTTTAGCTGTCATGGTTTGTATACCTTCTAACAGTAATGTAACAGTAATGTGTGTATGTCCTCCCCCTAGTCTGGAGGCCTGTACACAACCCCAGTTCATATGGCTGTCCCATTTCCTGTTTCCAGGGTGACCCACAGTTCTTCTGGCTCCTTATGTGCATTCTGAATTTCTATAGCTTGGATATTTTCATTGACATAAAGGACCACTCCACCCCCCCCCCATTTGCACAATGTATTATAAAAAATAATACCTGTACAAAGTTTGTTTTATGAGGAGTTTTTACACACCCTTGGTGTGTGATAATCTCATAAACCCCTTGAGCTTCACTTTCGGGGTTTATGGATTATCATGCATCTTGGGTGTGTGAAAAATCCTTATAACACACTCTTGCACAGGGATTATTCTCTATGTAATATATGGAAGTCTGAACATTCCATCCCACTATGCCATTTAGCTGGGCTGGCCAGTCAGTGCAGCAGTAGTGCTACTGCAACGCTGGTGACCCAGGTTCAGCCGCACGCCTGGGTCATCAGGAGGCAGCCAGGGGGAGGAGAACCATGCTTCCCAAAGGACGTTCTCCTCCACCAGGGAAGGGGGCTACTAATCCCGGAACTCTACTGCCACCTGGGTGACCACAGGTGGCAGTGTGCATGGGGAGGTATAGCAGGAGGGGAAATGGATGCCTGATGTTGAAGTGCTCCGTATGCATGCTTGTGTCGGCTTACGTCACCACCCAGTCGTCATCCCTGGGATAAGAAAACCTGGAGAAAGGCCTGGTTAGTGCATCATGAGGGGTCCAACCATCACAGACCCTGCAACTATGGCAGGCCCTCTTTCAGGCGACACCAGATCTGATTCATCAGTGGTGAAAGGGAAGACCCGCTGACCCCTGCCACAAAGGGACGGGCAAACCATGAAGGAAGATGCCAGGATTGAGGTACGCCCCTGAGGAGCTGAATGACAGGGTGGTGGGAGGGAGTATGGAGCCAGAGGAATTAGTTTGCACCAGAATGGGGAGAAAAAGCACAAATAAATAAATAAATAAAATAACATAACATAATACCATTTATCTGATGTCAAAACAATGTTATGAGTTTTCAATTTCAGTGGTTCCTGATAGGAAAAGAGCAGACATTTCTCAATGTGGTGGTGATACTTCTTCTACAGGGGGCACTAATGAGCCATGCAAATTGCATCAACGCAGCCCCAGAGAAATAATTTCAGAATATTAAAGTTCAAACTCTGCAGTGTGGTCACATGCGTTCCCTGGCATTCTCATGGTCCCTGGCATTTTCATGGCAGAGTTGTAGCTAAAGATCAGAAGAGAGCAGTGACACTGAACTAATGTAGAAACATAGACAATGTTGGCAGAAAACAATTAGTCCATCCAGTCTGCCCAGTTTTACCCTACTGTACCCCATCATCTACTGCCTAGACAGGGCCCTCACCACACATCTCGCTCCCTGTCCTAATGCTGGCCCCCTGAGTAACTGCCTGATACGCTGCTGAATCTCCTCACTATTAATCAGTTTAAGAGATCTTTGTGGTCTGCCCCGCCAGTCCATTGCAACTGTAACTGTTAAACTGTTTGATTCGGTTTCTCTCTGTACATATCCTGTGACTTTTTGTACAATGATCTGTATGGATTTTTTCAGAACTGTATGTAATTGTTCTGTCTTAAGTGCTCTGAGCGTGGCTCAACTGCATTTCTCCTGAAACTGCTTATTGCACTTGTGTAACCCCTAGGTGGCACTATCCCAAGGGCTACTACCCCTGCCTGCTTGGCTAGTGGCAAGTTAAGGGGCCTGAGTTCTGAAAAGGGTGCCTCCACCCGGAGGTCAGGGTTGGTAGTGGTCAAGCTAACCTGGGCACAGCCCTCTGGGACACTGTAACCCCGCTCTTTCCCCCCCTAGTGGCCTGAACACTGTACAATAATCACTTTCACAATATCCCTGGTACACCACACAATTACCCACACTGTTTGCACTTACTACCAGGGTTGGTTCCTCTGGCTCGACCCTGGGGACCCCCTGTAAAACAAGGTTAAGCACAGCAAATAGCAACAGTACAGTACTTTGAGCACAAGCTGGAACCACAGTCAGATTACATGCAGAAAAAGTTAGATCTGATTTATTCAGGGGACTTGAACAAGGGAGGGGCAAAATCAGGTTAATTAGCTTACAGGTTATATCAATCAAGCAGTTATGCATGTGCTTTGAGTCCCCTCACACAGTCCACCTCTGGGTACCCAGGTGGAGAAAAGATGAGCTAGCCAGGACAGTTGCCTGGGGTTGCAGCTGGTTGGGGCCCTGTGATGGAAAACACAACATGCACAGTACACAATATTTGTAATCCGGAGCCAGAGGGCTCAGTTCATAAAGGAAATGAAACAACAAGACAATCAGATGACACACTCAGATTAAGCTGTTGTTGCAGGGAGCTACCCTGGTATTTACTCACGATACCCAAGACTGGACACAGGCTGGACGAAAATCGAGACCGCAGGTGGTTGATCTGGAATGCCAGGAGAAGCAGGGCCCACACAAGTCGCAGAGGCGTCGTTCCTGTTCAAGAGTGGAGCAGGGGGCTGATCCCCAGGCAGGCCTCTCGTCGATGGCTTCTCTGTGCAGTGGGTAGTCTGGCTGGGCCAGTCTGGCAAAGCCCAGATCGCATGGAGACAAGTTCAGATGCAGTCCGTTTTGGGCTGGATACAGCTTCCAGCAAGCAGAACACAGTTCACACAGTGGGGAACTAACTCAGTCACAACCCACTAGCAGCTCATAGCATATTTACATGTACGGGAATTCTACTGTACCTGGCAAAGTGCTCCCCGGTCACAATCGCAAAGTCTCTGCACACACCGGGAGCTTAGGGGTAGCTGAAACTCCTGACAGGCCGATTGCATTCAGCAAAAATATTTGGTCTTCTTCAGGTTGATCCTGGCCCACTTCAGTAGCTTACTTTAGTCACACAAACTTGGATTTAGTCCAAAATAATTATCTTCTCTCCCTCTCAGAAGCAGCAGCAGACATGCAGCCAAAAACTCAGCTCTTTCAGTTTTCCCATGCGAATCCACTCAGGTTTGCTGCCCCAAAATTACTTCAGCTCCTTCTTCTTGAGCTTCCGGCTCAGAACTAACTGAAAACTGCAAGCAGCCTGGGACTTCCCCAAGATCCAAAATATTTGGTTGGCTGGTTTGGCTGTCAGTCAAAGCAAGAGCTCCCCCTTCAGTTGCAAAAAAGGTGCAAAAAAAGCTCCATGCTAGAGTTCCTACAGATTTTGAATTCAGACAGCTACTACAGTCCAGCTATTTTTAGGTCCCACCAGTACTGTTTGGTCCAATTTGCAGTCCCAGAACCAAGATAGTGGAGACAAACAAAACAGTCCTTGCTACAAAGAAAGCAGGTTAGACAAACTACATTATCATTAGCACTCTAAAGGATTTTCAGTACATAGTTACATCTTTCGACAGAGCTCCCTCTCAGATTACTTAAGCTGCAATTATGCAGTTCTTAAAGAGACAGCACACAGAGGCTATACAGGCTCTGGTAATCACATTTAAACTGCTAAAATCTAGGACACCAGCCTGGCAGTGAGCATTTAGGCAAGCTCAAGGAAGATTTTTTGGGAACCCCCATTTGTAGGGGGGTTACACCTGTAATGTTTTTTGTGACTATGTATTTGAAGGGGAATCTTTGTAAATGAGCACCTGTGCTCAAAGGTATTCTCCGAAGTTTTCAATAAATAAATAAAATACACAAAAACAAACAAACAATTAAGCCTTTTACTCTGTCTCAGCCATGCTCAAATCCAGCAATGTTTTTTGTGCCCACCGTGTTAGCCAGTATGCTGTTCCATGGCTCAACCACTCTTTCCTTACAATAAGACTTTCTCACATCTTTTCTGAATCTTCCCTCCTCGCAGCTTACATTCATGTCTCCTTGTTTTGGACTCGCCATTCCTGCTAGATAGTTCCTTGCAGTTTATCTTGCTTATTCCATTCAGAAACTTGGAAGGTCTTTGTCATGTCACCACTCTTTCTTCTGGCCTCCAGCGAGTACGTGCTTTGTACCCTAAACTGATCATCATAGGATCTACCCTGTTGGCCCGGAATCATTTTGGTTACACTATGGTGCACTGTCTTCAGCCTGTCTCAGTCTTTCCATTGGTGAGGATTGCAGAACTGGGCACAATATTCCAATGCGGTCTGACCAGTAATCTATAGAGAGGTGGTGTTACTTCTTTCCTCCTGCTATCGAAACCCCTTCCAATATACCCCAACATTCTGGTTGCCTTGCTGTAGGCCTTGTGGCACTGGCTAGTTTTCTCTTAGGGACTTGATTATGATGACCCCAGGCTCGTTTCCTGTGAGGTAGTGGCCAGCTTAACCCCTCCCATTCAGTATTCCTTCCTGGGGTCTGGTTCCCTATGTGCACCACCATGCAGTTTCTGGCACTGAATTTCAACAGCCAGACCATGAACCACCTCCCTGACCTATGCAGGTCCCTGACACATCGTGCCCTGTATTTCTTCTCGTATGTCTCCAATGAACATATTGAAAATAACTGGTCCCAGGACTGACCCCATGAGGTACCCCACTCATGAATTCTCTTTTCACTCCATTTGACCCTGTTTACCACCACCCTCTGCTGTCTTCCTCCCTAATGAACTTCACACCCATCTAACTAGGTCCTTTGCTGCTCCCAGATCCTCTAATTTCTTCAACAACCTCCTGTGCCCCAGTCAAATGCTTTGCTGAAGTCGAAGTAGAGTAAATCTACTGCTTGTCCTTTTCCACCACCCCTGTTACCCAAAGAATACTCTCAGGTTGGTCTGACAAGACATTCTGGCCATTAGCCTGTGCTGCTTACTATCCTGGAGCTCATTTTTCTTCAGGTAGTCCACTAGGACCATTCTCTGTGATTAGTGTCTCCATCAATTTACCTACAATGGAAGTCTGACTGACATGCCACTAATTTCCTGGTTCCTCCCTGTCCCCTCTCCTGTGAAGTGCTACCACGTCCGCTATCTTCCTATCTCTCTGAACCACCCCTGACTGTAGTGCTCCATTGAACAGCCCTGCCAGGGGTTCAGCCAATTCTGATGCCAATTCCCTGAGCACCCTCAGGTGCATTCCATCTGGCTCTGGAGCCTTGTCCAGTTTGGCATACCCTCTGCACGGCAAAACTTTTACAGCGAACACGTCAATGCCGACATCATGGACAGTTCACTGTAAAAGTCCACCCAGGACCCCGGCACTCTTTCCCCCAGTCCTGCACCCCCTTCCCGAATCAACTCCGACTTGGAGTTGATAATCCTTAAGGTCGGGGGGTGCAGAAGTGAAACTCCCTCGATGAAAAATAAACTATTTCCCAGATGGATTTATGTCGACCGCAAAAATTTATCGCTATAATGTCGGTCAACAAATAAACTGTTGAACCGGCATCGTAGAGCCATCTAGTTTCAGGGCTTCAAGCCTTTTCCTAACCCTTTCTCCTGTAATTACCACCGGCCCCATTTCTGGGATCCACCTTGCAGCAGCCTTTATGCCACTTTCTGGCAGAGGCCCCCTATCCTCCACTGTGAATACTCAGCAGTGGTAGTCATTTAGAAGGGGTGCCTTCTGCCTGTCTTCCTCTACTACCCTGCCCCCCTTCCATCAGCCTAACAATTCCCCCTCTCATCTTCCTTTTTTTTTTTTAATGATGTGCCTGAAGAACTGTTTTCCTCCTGCCTTGACCCCCTCCATAATATGCAGCTCTGTGTCTGTTTCTGCATCCCTGATGTCTCCTTGGCCTCTCCCATCTTTAACTGGCATTAGCTACATTCCTCATTCCTCAGTTTCTTCTTGTAACCAATGAAGGCCCTCTTTTTTGGCCATCACTGCCTCCCTAACCTTCTTAAAAAACTAGATTGGGCTCTTGTGCCTATTACTCTTGGTAGCCATTCTCAAGCATTGTTTGGTTGCTTTGAAAATGGCCCCTTTAATTTATCCCCACCTCTCCTCTACCCTGATTTTCTCCACTCCTATCAGCTTACCCTTGACTAATTCCCTCACCTGATCAAAGTCTGCTCGTCTGAAATACACTACCATAGCCTTTGATGAGGGTACACTGATTGCAAGGGCAAGTTAAAACCATATGGTGTGATGGTCACTGGACCCCAGTGGTTCTCCAACCTGCTCTCCACCTACCATTTTCAAGTTGGTGAGTACCATGTCAAGAATGGCAGCTTGTCTTATAGGTCACCTGACCAGCTGCAAAAGCTTGCAGTCCAGCAACATATCTAGCAGGGCCTGACTTCTTGTGCTCTTAGCTGCTAGAATATCCCAATCTATCTCTGGTAGAATGATGTACCCTACAACCACTAACTCCACTTTGTAACCCCCTTCTCAGTTTCTGCCCTGAGTTCCCTGTCCCCAATGTCTCCCTGTCCCAGTTGTCTACAGACCAACCCAATGAACAACTTTCCTCCTGAAGACGTTGTAAGCTGTACCCAAAGCAATTCTGTCTCCCCATTTCTTCCCCTGATGGACCCATCCTCTAATGCCTCTATGCCTTCCTTGACATGCAGGACTACTCCACCTCCTCTTCTCTTACCCCTATATCTCCTATACATGGTAAACTCTGGTACATGTGGTATATATTCTTATGAAATGCAAATGTAATGCAAGAGTTATAATCCAAAAAAGTTATAATCCCCCCCCAAAAAAATGGAGAAAGAAATAAGTGCCTTACCTAGGAACTGAACCCATGCCACCCAGAATACCATTCTGTTGAACTACTAGCTGCACCACCAAGGCAACTGGATGCCTGGGACTCCCCAAAGCACCTTATTCTTTCTCTAATGGATGATCTGGGGTTGCCAGATAATTATATGACTTAATTCACAAGAGTGCAGTGTGCATATATATGGAACCCAAACAAACAGGACAGAGAAAGAAATAAGTGCCTTAGCTAGGATTTGAACCCAGGCTGCCCAGAAGCAAAAATGACTCGCCGTAGCAGGGTCGATTTTAACATTAATTTATTGGTCCTGGTCATTGCAAACTGAGATAGTTATTCACCCGGCTTTCCTGTTTGGGCTCAGCCTAAAATAAATAAATAAATAAAACTCCCCCAACCCATCTTAAGCCCACCACCCATGTTCCTTAGCAAGAAAACTCACTCACAACTTGACAAGTACTAGAAAGAAAAGGAAAAAAAAAACAGAAAAAAAAGACAGCACACCACCGATCCCAACGTAACAGTTTCACCACCAGGCACAAATGCCATCAGTCTCTCTCTCCCACTGTATCACAAAGCACTACTGGGGAGAGACTGCTGGCATTCAGGCCCGACAGTGAGACTGTTGAGACAGAATCAGTGGTGCGCTGCTTCAGGACTTTTCTATACTGATACCTGTCACCTTATTGACTAAGGGGACATCAGTGGGGAAGGGGTGGGGTGGAGATTGGTGGGAAAGGGTATTAATTACTGTAGTTTTTTTCTGTATTGCAGTTGCGTGAATTTGATGGTGGTTGGCTGAGGAGGTGAACAGAGGATTTATGCCAGTTGCCACTGGGTATCAGGGTTGGGAGGATGGGGTGCTCTGGTGGGTGGGGGATGCCACTGGACACCACAGAGAATGCTTGGGGATGGGGAAAGAGAAGGGTGCCTCTGGACACCAGGGAGAAGCTAACAGGATGAGGAGAGGGAAATGGTGCCAATGGACACTGGGGAGAACTTATGGGGGCAGGAAGAGGAAGGGGATGCCTCTAAATACCAAGGAGAGCTCATGGGGAGAGGAAGGGGTGCCAGTGGACACCAGGGATGGCTTATGGGGAGAGGGACGAAGTGCCACTGTACACCAGGGAGAAACTAAGAGGATGGGGAGAGGGAGAGGGTGCTACTGGAAGCCAGCAAGTAATTTGAAAGGGACTAGGAAAAGGGGTCCTTTCCCCACCAATAACCTGGCTTATAGCTTGGGACCAGTGTAAATCTTGGGAGGCCAGTGCAAATTGATATCACTTTCCCAGCTGGACCAGTGGAAAAAAAACTTAAGTGTGATTCCTGCCATGGTAATGTTGTTTCTTTTCAGGGATCCATCAATGAGCCTCATAAATGCCATCAGTTCGCAGGAGTGTTCAGCCCCGGAGATGGATCTTCGGCAGTGACAGAATGTAGGATGAAAGTTCAAACTCTGCACTGTGGTCAGGCTCCATCTACTGTTCTATATCATCGGGTTTGTTTCTATAGCAGGGGAGCAGTGACCACTAACACAATTGAAATGGTTACCAAATATTTCTAAAATATTCCTAAACTTTTAAAAAAATAATTGAAGCAGACAAAATATTCAGAGTAGAAATGACCACAATTTTAAAACAGTTAAAAATGTTCAATAAATAAGGCTCAAGCAACCAGAGAAGTGATTCTTATGGGAACCTACTTTCACGTTCTAGATGGGGAGGCAGGGACATGGTTTGTAAGGCTCATTGATGGATTCCGGAGACGAAACAGTACTACAGCGAGTCATTTTTATTTGTTCCATCAACGAGATGCATTACAAATGGGAGACTCAGTAGCAGTACATTGGGCAGATTGGTCTGGAACCTGCAGTTCCAAAACTGCACCCCTTCTGGACCGTATATCCACAGTAATGCTTTGTAAAAGGGTGCACTGTTTTCCAGGTAGCAGTTTTACAAATTTCTGGGAGGGGATGCCCCTTGTAGCTGCCACAGAGGCAGAGGTTACCCCCATAGAATGTGCTTGCAGGCCTCTGGCGGTACCTTTTTCATAACAGAACTGTATATAGAAAATTATCCAATGAGAGATAGTCTTCCTAGCTGCTGGCTTACCTTTGCCAACCTCTCCATAGGTAACAAAAAGCTGCGTACTCAAAGACCTAGCATCCTTTGGTGCATATAGTGAACTAGTGCTCTTTTTACATCCAGACAGTGCAATTTGTGATCATACTGCAATGTTCAGGACAGAGAGGGTAACTGACTGGTATAAGTGGAATTCTGACACCACCTTAGGTAGGAATGTTCTACTGCTCCTAAGGACTACCCTGTCCATGTAGAATATTTTTGTAGTTTAGATCTGTACAAAGGGTTTGCAGTTCGCTTACCCTCTTGGCAGATGTTATGGCTATCAGGACAACTGCTTTCCGTGAGACATACTTCAAGTCAGCTGCAGCCAGTTGCCATAAGCACAAGAGAAGCCTCCATCAGACAGGCAAGACATATGCTCAGGTCCCATGGAGGGACTGGTTCCCTCACAGGGGGGTTGCATATGGTTAAGGCTTTTGAAGAGCCTTTAAGAATAGGGTGTGAGGCCAAGGACCTGTCTTTGCCTGATGATGTGTAGGATGACTCAGGTGTATTTTCAGGGTTGAAGGTCTTAGACCTATGGGCTGCAAGTGTACCAGGCAGTTCAGAATTGTAGACAGCCCTGCCTGCATCAGTATTATTTATCTTCCACTTTGAGGAATATGCTTTCCTTGCTGCTGTTTTTTTTTGAAACCTATAAAACCCTCAGCACTTCCTCTGACAGATTCAAACTAGAAAATTCTTGCTCAAGAACTATGCCCTCAGATGCAATGTTCCGAGGTCTGGGATTGTTTTCCTGCCCTGGGATTGGGTCAACAGATTGTACCTCAGTGGTAGGTTGATTGGAATCTTGCTGGATGGGGTCAGAAGCACAGAGTACCAAGCTTGTCTGGCCCAGTCTGGAACTACCAGAATCACTGCTGCTGACTCTTTCCTGAGCTTTATAAACACTCTCTGTATGAGTGGGAATGATGGGAAGGCATACAGGAACCTTCATGTTCAATCCAGGGCTTTGGTGTCCCCAGGGACTGTGTCCTTGGTTGGTGGCCTGCAACAAAACTTTGGAAGCCGACTGCTCTCCCAAGGAGCAAACAGATCTATTTCTGGTGTTTGCAGTCTTCTGAAGGCTGATGCCAGACTTGCTGGTTCAAGGTCCGCTTGTGATTTCCCTGGCTGATTCTGCTAAGGGAGTCAGTCTGACAGCGCATTGTCCATGTCTGGCAGGTGTACTGCTGTAATCCTTGTGTCCAGGGAGTAAGCTAGATCTCAGATCCTCATAGCTTCTGTGAACACTCTAGAGGATCCTGTTCCTCCCCATTTGTTTATGTAGTACATTGTTGCAGTATTGTGTGTCTGAACCTGGACAGACTGACCCCGTAACTGGGAGAGTGACTACACTGCCAGCAGTATGGCCCTGAGCTAGAAGAGGTTTATGTGCTCCCAAGTCTCCTGGGGGCTCCAAATACCACCTACTGTGCAGTCCTCTAAGAGGCATTATAGGAGGGAAGCATCTATTGTGAGGATCTTGGGTGGGGATTGTTGGATGAAGGGAATGCCCTCTCTGAGGTTGCTTTCCTCCTTCCACCATTCCACTGCCTGCACAAAGGTTTTTGTTACTGGAACTAGCCTGGACAAAGGGTCCGACCTTTGGGGCCAATTAGCCCTTAAATGGTACTGAATGTCCCTCATTTGAAACCTGGACTACAGCACCACTCCTGTAGATGATGCCATGTGGCCTATAGTAGTGGCAGAAAATCCCTAGCAAGCCTGAGATGGCCCAGGGTCAATGAATCTGCAATGGCAATCAAATCTGATACCCTTTCTTGTGGAAGGAAGGCCTTCCCTACAGGGTATCTAGCTTTGCTTCTATGAAGTCCAAGATTGCTGACTCTGTGGATTGCTCCTGTCCTCATTCCAGACAACAGTGAGGTACAATACAATCCTGATCGCTTTACTATTTTCATATGGAAGAAGGCTCACAGGTTGATGAAAGATATAATGATCTCCATGTAGAGGGTTTGCCTTCCAGCTCTACTCTCTCTTCATGCAGCAAGGACTCTGTGGTGAGTACCCACAGATCCTATGAGGAGCCCTCTTTTTAGGCTTTAAATCAGACAACTCCAAAATATCATGGGATTTGAAGCTGAGGAAGAGGACTTCTGTAAGGGGAAATTGTTTAACCAGGAAAGGCACACTAAGCCGAAGCTGTTTCCAGGTGTGACCTGGGAGCACAGGGAAGTTAAGTGACCTGCTCAAGGTCACACAGTATGCAAGTGAGGGCTGTGGAATTCAAACTCAGATCTCCAGGTTTGCAGCTCAGTGCCCTAAACCCCTGTGCTATACTACCTCCTCTGGTAAGAAAAGTTTAATGGAATTTTCAGATGTTCGCACTGTGCCCTCCACTGTGGTTCCTCGTGTATATCCTGCCTTAGAGGATGTTACCTTTGCTGCTTGGAATAGGCCTTGCTGATACTGCAGGAAGCCTGGAGCCCCTCATGCCTCTACCTCTGTAGTACACTATCTGAAGCTGGTGCTTACAAGCAGCGTAAGGTCCTGGATAGTAAATCTTGCCCTTGCCTCCATTTCATTTGGTCTAAAGGATGTGGAGGCCTTTTCTTTTTCAGTGGAGTTCCTAAAAATGGTTTTGTATTCATCCACTTTTTTCATGTATGCTTCTGTCTTGTCACCAAACAGGGAATTTCCCTCAAAGGGGAAATTAATGGCTTTAGTCTGAGTGTCCACGGTAAGGATGGTAGCCCTTAGCCAGGCAACTCTCAGTATCACTGCATGAGCCATGAATTATAAAGCAGAGTCATTGCCATCTACTGCCACATGAAATTAGTATTTAGTGGCATCCAATGCTGAATTGTTGTGGTAGCTGGTCCTGTGTCTCCTCACTATTCACCTTATCACTTGAAGCCAGATCTGCATTCCACAGTGCTTTCCGGTACTGAGCTGTATAGGCTAGATAAGCTGCAGTGTGTAGTTTCTTGGCCATAGTGTCCAGTCTCCTGGAATCCTCTTCGGGAGGCTGTGCAGAGAGAAGCACCTTTGCCTTCTCACAAGCAGCTGTCTGTACCACTCCAAGATCAGGGTGTACATACAGGTATTCTATCCCTGTCTATCCACTTGATACTTCTTTTCAGTTTTCTTATCAATGCCAGCAGCCGAGTCAGATGCTGACATAATCTTTACTGTGGCCATCTTGAGGGACTTGTCGACGGGGAACAGTAGCCCCCTTGCAGGGGCTAGTCCCATCATGTCCATGAACTCCATGTCCTCCTCCTTCTCCTCTGTTTCATGAGTGAGGATGTAGAGGGTGTTCACCATTTGCTTGATGAACGTGGAATGAGAGGTATAATACTCCGTAGGCCTAGTAGAGGAATGAATCTTGGTCAAGAGAACCATCAAGTTCTATAGGTGTGTCTTCCTCCTCCTCTTCATAATACATATCCCCCCTTTACAGGCAAGTGTTCTGGAACCTGAGCCCGGTAGGGGGGAGCAGGCACATTAAACACATTTCCCATAGTTTGCAAAACCTAGAAAAATGCCATACCTTAGTCACGTCCTCTGTGGAGGGTATTTGATTGTGATCCACTGCCTCCCCCTTTTCCTTCACAGAAGGACTGGCAGGGATATGCTTTTCCTTTTGCTTTTTCCTGGTAGGCGCCAGCTCCAGCACCTGCTCTGAGGCTGTTTTATTTATATTTTGCCATCACTGGGATTAGGGTTCTTACTGTCGGACAACATGATGTCTTTTCTATCCTTTCCATGCCTTTCTGATCGATGAGCACCCTTATCTTTTTTTTTTTTTTTATCTAGCCCTTTGTCAGGACTACTGCTTATGAAAAGAGCCCTCTGAGTCATGCTTTCCACCATCATTAGCAACTCCCTTGGAGCCTTTATTATGCTTTGGCGACACAGAGGCAGACTGAGAAGCCATAAACTCTTCTCTTTTCAAAGCCTTTTTCGATTGGGTTTTAGGACAAAAACGTTTTACAAAGTTCACAGTTTATAAAGCCGTGATCTGGACCCAGGCACTTTAGACAAAGCTTATGGCAGTCTGCTTTTGCTAGGAACTGAAAACAATTAATACGATTTTTATAACCTGTAGGGCCTGTTGTCTTTTTGACTCTCAGTCATGCCAAACACAGATAAGACCTGTAAATAGAGTATTTAGTTCCCAGGCACAAAAGTGGCAACAAAACATTTTTTTTTTGCCAAAAAATATCTAAAACCATGTTAAACATAACTAAAACTATCAGTAATTCACTAAATGCAGTCAGTTCCCTCAGGCAGGAACCATTTTGTCAATCGGCATTTTCTCAGTTCCTGGGAATTAATTGGGAACCACAGAAACCACAAAAAAAATGATTAAAATAAATACCTTAACTAAGAGTAACTGAAAACTAACTTGTAAATCAAAATAACAAAACAGAAACACAGACTTTGATGGCAGATAAGGACCGCTTGGCCCACCTAGTCTGCCCATTTCCCTACCTAGAGGATAAGCTGTGGATCCTATTTAACCAACAGCCTATTTCTTCCTACCCCCCCAAAATTGCCTTATGTCTGTCCCATGCATTCTTGAATTCTCCCACAATTTTAGACCCCACAATCCTCCTCAGAAAGGCTGTTCCATGAGACCACCACCCTCTCTGTGAAAAAATACTTTCTCACATTGCCCGAGCCGTCCCCCCTCTATTTTCAAATTGTGTCCCCTTGTTCTTGCCTAGTTCTAGTAGACTCTGCCCCGTCTTCCCTTCCATAAGGCCTGTAGGAAGTGGAGGTCTTTCCTTTCTTAGTGTTATTTTTAAAAGTAGACTTGTATTTGTCCAATTTTTTTCATGTACGCCTCTGTTTTGTTATCAAATAGGGAATTTCCCTCAAAGGGGAAATCGATGGCTTTAGCTTTAGTGTCCTGGGTAAGAACAGTAGCCCTTGGCCAGACAAACCTCCTCAATGCCACTGCATGAGCCAAAACTCATGAAGCAGTCAATAGAATCTACAGCTAGGTGGAAGTGGTATTTAGTGGCTTTCAGGGCTGATTTTGCTGTGGTGGCCAGGTATTGTGCCACTTCACCTTCTACCTTATCATTCAGTGCCAGCACTGCATTACGCAACACTTTCTGGTACTGGGCTGTGTATGCCAAACAAACTGCCTGTCTAGGGAGCAGAGAACCTGTTGTGTACACTTTTAAGGCCACAGTAGCCAGTTTCCTGAAATCCTTCTCAGGAGGCTGTGTGAAGAGAGGCACAGTGGCTTTCTTGCAAGCAGCTGCCTGTACCACTCCATCATCAGGGTGGGCATAGAGGTCCCCCCATCTGTCCACAAGTTACTTTTCAACTTTTTTATCAATGCCTGCAGCTGAATTGGGTGCTGATATGATTTTTGATGCAGACGTTTGGCGTGATTTGTGAAACGAGCCTAGTAGTTTCCTTGTGTGGGCTATTCCCATCAAATCCATGAACTCCATTTCCTCCTCATTCTCCCCTGTTTCATGAGGGGGAATATTGAGGCTGTTCACAATCTGCTTCATGAACATGGAGCAAGAGGTATTCTCAGTGGGCCTAGTGGAACCAAACTCTTGGTCAGGTGAACCGTCAGATTCTATGGTTTCACCTTCCTCCTCCTCCTCCTCCTCCTCCTCTTAATACACTTCCCCCTACTCTACAGGAAAATGGTCTGGAACCAGAGCTTGGGGAAGGGCATAGGCACATTAAAGAAGTTTATTGTAGCCTGGAAGGCTTGGAAAAAAGTGCCATACCTCAGTCATCTTTTCAGTTGAGAGCATTTGTTGCTGGTCCACTGCCTGCTCCTTTTCCCTTGCAGAAGCAGTGGCATGAAATTTTTTTTTTTTTTTCTTGGCAAGCACTGGTTCCAGTAGCTGCTCTGAGGCTCTTTATTTGTATTTTTGACTTCACTGGAATTAGGGTTCCCCCTTTCAGGCACCCTGGCATCGTCATCGTGCGTATCTGACGGCTGAGCAGCTTCATAGTTTTTGTCTGTCCCGTTTGACAAGGACGGTTGCTTATGAGAAACCCCTCTGATGAAAAAATTACTCACCTTAGTAATTATGTTTCTTCTATTGGAGTCTTTCTGTATTCTGACTAATGCAGTTAGCCCCAGCCTTTAAACTGCTCCGGAGAACAAAGAGTTAAACTTTCTATGCAGAGCATAGAATGCTGAACTCGAGCTCGGTTGATGTCTCTGTCTGGAGCCCTTTGAAATCTAACTGTCAGATTCTTACAAGCAAAAACTCACTAGCTATTCTATGTGGAAATTGTAAAATATTGTAATAAAATAGAAATTTGGGTGCCTGTACCTTTTTCCAACTGCTGGTCGCAGGACTCTAGGACCACTGGGATCTCCTTTTGAATAAATTACTTTGTCTTCACTTACTCTTAGTCTCCCATTTTTTGTATGACCTTTGTTCTCTAGTTAACAAGAGGGAGGGGGACTGGGTTGGATAAGGAGGGGAGTGACACTGACTGCTGGCTTCTGCAGTGGGAGAGTGGTCACCAGTTTGGGGCAGAGCAGGCCAGTCCAGGGTGAATGGTGTCAGTTGCTGGAGAGGGAAAGAGTCCTCAGTGATAGCTTGTCCTCCAGACCCTCCAGACCCTCCAGACCAGTACCCACAGAACCATCTTGGACTTTGACCTAGGAGGAGGAGGATTATGGCATTTTGTGGCCTCTGCAGCCCTGCTGCCCAGGGAAAAAAAAGCCTGTTAAGGTGAGGGAGGGGTGAACAAGGGTGGGGGAAAGGGAGAGGTCTTGTTTTTTCCCCAATATTTACTATATTCTATTGGGTGGGGGGAGGTTTAATTAGGCGTCAAGATGCCAAATGCCGAATGGGAAAATCTGTTTCTACATAGATACATATATAGACAGTGTCGGCAGATACTATTCTACATACAGATTCTAGCTCTGATTCTAATGCTTTAGGTGGTATCGGACTGGAATTTGAGCCAGAAGAAAAAATTTCTCACTGCAGTAATGCTGTGTCTTCTTAAGGGATCCGTCAGTAATATTCACAAACAGCATTCAGTTCCCCTGGAGATAGAACTTATGCTAATTGTGCAATTTAGAATTAGAATCAAGTTCAAACTCTGCACTGTGGTCACCCTCCCCTAACAGTCTAACATAAAATTTGTTTCTAAAGCTAGGGGGAGTTGTGACCCTAAAATTAGCTACATGGCTACCAAAAACTTTAAGTTAGGAAAACAGTAATCAATTAAAAGCAGGCACAATAAACATACTGTAGACTTTTGATTCGCCTATTTATTAAGGACTGTAAAATGCACTGTAATAAGTAAAGCTCAAGCCAATAAGGAAACTAATTCTTATCTGGACCGATTTGCAGGTTCTTGAAGGGAAGGCAGAGGAAGGTCGCCATCCACACTATACCGCATAAACGCTGTAACGGTTCCAAACCGTTACAGACTGTAACCATTACAGTGTGTCCACACTGCCGGCGAACAGTCTTGATAATGGTTTGGAACCATTACAGCTTGTCCACATTGTGGGTGACATGTAACCATTACGGATGGCACCCTATCCCACAATGCAGTTTGTGCTGCACTGGGGAATGCTGGAGCTACACGCTCATCTGTCCACACTATGGCTGGTAACGTTACAGGGACAGAACCATTTTTGTAACTGTTGTTCAAACCACCTCATAAGTAGTTTCTACAACGGTTTTGAAAACGCTTTCTGTAACGTTACAGGTGTAAACGTAAACTGTAACAGTAAAGGTTTGGGCCCTCTGTAACGTTACAGAAGCATAGTGTGGACAGAGCCTCAAGCACTGTGAATCTTACTGATGGATCCCTTAAGAAGAAAACAGCACTACTACGGTGAGTTAACTTTTTCTTCTAACCCCAGGAATGCTTCAGGACATATTCAGAAACTGCAGACTCCATAGCAGTACTTGTACTGTCTTCCAGGTAACTGCTTTACAAATCTCTTGAAGGGGAATGACCCTTGCTGCTGCCACAGAGACAGAGGTGACCCTTGTAGAATGTGCCCTCAGACCTCAGGGTGGCAGTTTGCCAGCTTTCTCATAACAGAATTGAATGCAGGTGACTATCCAGTGTGAGATACTTCTCCTAGATGTTGGTTTGCCTTTCTCCACTTCACCATAACTGATAAAAACTGAATGCTGTTGGACCCGACATCTTTTGTATGGTCCACGTAGTGGCGTTTTTGTTCCCCTGTACTGGACTTCTCAGTAAAAAAACATAGGAAAAGCAATTGACTGGTTCAGGAGGAATTCTGACACCACCTTGAGGAGGAATTTACTATTTGTCTTGAGAACTACCTTACCCCTATGAAAGATTATGCAGTCTGGGTCTGTGCAGAGGGCTTGCAGCTTTCTCCCCCTCCTAGCAGATATCATAGCCACTAGGAATATTGTTTTCCAAGCAACATTTTTAAGGCCAGCAGTAGCCAAAGGGGGCTTCTGTCAGCTAGGCAATGCACACATTTAGGTCCCAGGGAGGGACAGGATCCCTCACAGGTGGGTACCAATGATTGAGGCCTTTAAATAACCTTTTGAAAATAGGTTGTGACGCTAGAGACTTTCCCCTTGCCAGCTGATGTGTAAGCGGAAATGCTGCCAAATACACCTTCAGGGTGGAGGACCTCAGGCCTAGGGACTGCAGGTGCAGAAGGTAATCCAAGACTGTAGGCAGGCCTGTCTGCATAGGGATCATCTTTATGGGAGCACACCAGAATGAAAACCTCTTCCATTTTGAAGCATATGTTTTTCTTGTTGTTGGTTTTCTGGAAACCCTCAACACTTTCATTAGTTCTAGTGTTGTCTAGACAGTATCCAATCAATTAGGATATGACTGAATACCAGTATTTTTGCAGGATAGTGGATCCAGTCGGATAGTAGCGCTATCCGACCGTGGATCCGACCGTCCTGGATCCAGGTCGGATCCCCTGGATACGATGCTAGATCTGACCGTGGATCCCTGGATCTGACATCAGATCCCTGGATCTGAGGTCAGATAGTGCGGGACCTGGCCTCCGACATGGTCAGATCCAGGTCAGATACTGCCACTATCCGACGGATCACAATCAGATCCACAAAGGCACTATCTGAACATCATTCATTTCTTCCTCTGATACATTTGGGCTAGAGAACTCTAGCTCTTCAACAAACATGCCCTCAGGCATAGTGTTTGAAATTTGGGAATGTTGTCCTGCCCTGAGACAGGGTAAGCAAGTTGTGCCTCGGAGGCAGGTTGATAGGGAGACTTGCTGGACAGGACCAAAAGCATGGAGTACCATGGTCTGCCTGGGCCAGGCTGGTGCTGTCAGAATCATTGTTGTTGGCTCTCTCCTGAGTTTTATGAGCATGCTTTGCAAGAGTGGATATGGAGGGAAGGCACACAGGAACTTCCCTGTCCAGTCCAGGACCAGCATTCTCTAGGACTATCCGCATTCTGAATCTTTCCTATTTTATGTGTTTTGTTCAGAGATCTCAGGTCTAAAATAGGTCTCCACTCCCCATTTTTCTTGTGGGTCAGGAAATATCTTGAGACAAGACCCTTGCCCTATTGTGTGGCCGGGACTTTATCCACTGCTTTTGCTTGCAGTAGTTTCTTTACCTCCAGCTCCAACGGGATTTTTTCTGTTGCGGTGTAGGGTGGGAACGGTTTTGGTTTCTGATGTTTTAGGAATTTTCAGAACTGCAGGGATACACTTTGACTCGTTACTTCCAGGACCCACTTGTCTGTGGTAAATTTTTTTTTTTACCATTCCTGGAAGAAGTGAGCAAACCTTCCCCTCACTGGCAGTGGTTTGGCGACCTGGGCAGAACTGTCAGGGATTTTGCTTCTGCTGGAGCTTAGGGGCTGGTGTTGCTGCTGCATGCCTAGTGCCCCTTCTAGCCCTGCCCCTACAGTAACTTCTCTGGAGGGGATACCCATAAGGAGCATAGGACTTTGAATAGTAACTCCTACCCCTGTCTCCCCTTCCATAAGGCCAGTAGGAAGTGTAGGCATTTTCTCCCTTACTACTGTTCCTGTAGGTGGTTTTGTACTCATCCACCTTTTTCACATATGTACCTGTCTTGTCACCAGATGGAATTTCCATCAAAGGAGAAATCCATATCATTGGTTTGTTTGTCCTGGGATACGATAGTAGCCCTAAGCCAGGCAAGCCTTAAGGATACTGCACAGGCCAGGACTCTTGAAGCAGTGCTGTTAGTGTTCGCGGTCATGTAGAACTGGTACTTGGTGGCACCCACTGCTGATCTAGCTGTGTCTGCCAAGTTCTGAGCCAAGTCGCCACTTGCTTTCTCACTCAGTGCCAGTATGGAGTTCCACAGTGCCTTCTGGTACTGAGCTGTGTATGCCACGTAAGCAGCTTGTCTGAAAAGCAAGAAAGCCGATTTAGACACCTTCTTGGTCATGGTATCCAGCTTTCTGGAATCCTTCTGCACCCTTCCTTTTTCAGGAGGAGTGACAGAGATAGTTTTCCCTTTCTGTTTTTTCTTTGTAGAAACCGTTTCCAGTGCCTACTCTGAGGATCTTTACTTTTCTTTTTCCCCATCACTGGGCTCAGCGTTCCCCGTTTTGGACACCATGGGTTCTGCACCCTTTTTACTATGCCTTTCTGATGGTTGAACAGCTTTTTCTTAAACTGTCCCATTTGACAGTGATTGCTGCTTATTCTGAGGGGCAGGAGGACCCTCATCTGAGTCTTTGGTAGGTGATATGGAGGCAGACTGAGAAGCCATAAAGTCTTCTCTTTTCTTTTTTTTTAAATCACAGTTTGTTAGATTTTGTGTTTTCACAACACAGTAACCTAGTAACATACAAGCAAATAAACATAACACCAATATAACTGTAATTAAATGACATTTGATAAAGTATTTAAGGTTATGACATAAATTCTGATCATAAAAGACAGAAGGTCAAGGAAAGATAAAAAAAGGGACAAAAAGGTAAAAAAAAAAAAAAAAAGGGTGAAGGAAAACACATTGATCACACCATTCATTAAGTGACTGATATATTCCCTAACTCGAAATAAATAAATAAAATAAACTCAAGGTACAACCTTCGAAGCACTTAGGTGGTTGTGAGTATCTTCAATATAACCCTTATAGTGCTTTACGGTGCATTATTGGGGGAAGGGAGGAGCTGGGAAGGCACCTAAAAGGGCCTTAAGGGAGCAAGCCAACCACCATCGATAATTTAATTTATGTCTGTTCCGACACGATTTCCAGTATTTCTTTCTTTTCTTTAGTTGCTATGCAATGAAAAAAGGGAAGCCATCTGCTGGCACACCTGTCTGTCTTAAGTCTAAGTTTGGCCATTATCTTTTCTATCCCCATAATCCTCAAACAGATGGTATACCAGGAGTCCAAGTGGGGCACATTCGTTGAAAGCCATCTCTGAGTTATAGCCTTTAAAGCATCCGCCGCTTAAATATTGCATTAATATCTATGGGCTTTGGACCTAATGTGTGTCGGGGGTAACCTAAAAATGCAACATGCGACACCCCTAGGCAGGAGAGTATTAAAAATAACTCCAATTGCATCATCTACCGAGCTCCAGAATGGTGCCAACTTTGGACATTGCCAAAAAATGTGTACGTGTCCTTTTATCTGGGCAGCCCCTCCAACATATATCTGAAAAGCGATGCCTGAAATGTTTGCTAATCACTGGTGTACAGAAAAAATGGAGTATCACCTGCCATCTAAATTCTCTCCAGAAGGGAGAGGCCACGGTGGCATGCACCCCTTCCCAAATCCTCCTCCATTCCCCCTCATCCAGCCGGAGTCCAGTCTCCAAAGCCCAATTTTCCTTTAGATAACCCAGCTGATCAGAATCTAGAGCAGACAGAGTAGTTATAATATTGGAAATCTTTCCCCTTGAAAGAGAATTGCAGGCTAATGCCAAAAGGCATTCCTGGAGGGGATTAGACCCCAAATTCCTCTGACAGCCCCTGTCATTCTCAACCAGGTAGTGCCCAATTTGCAGGAATCTGAAGTGATCCCTATTGGGTAAACCAAAGTTATCTCTGAAGTTGTTGGAATGATTTTAAACTATCACCAATATAGAATTGACCCAGATATTTCAGACCCCTTCTGGCCCAATCTCTGAATGCCGTATCCAATCTATATGGCAAGAAATCTAAGCAAACTCTGATGGGGGTTACATCCCTGTAACTCATCTCCAGTTTAAATGCTCAGCATACCTCCCTTCAAGAGGTTATAACAACTGAGGCCCTGGGGTTGTTCGTGTGTAATATAATGAAGGCTGGTTTGTCCATGAATACCATGTTTCTCAATGTGGCCAATGACAATGAGTGACTTTCTATTTCCACCCACGGGGAGGGGGGTTCTGAGCTCCTCAGAAGGGGACCAGTGCTTGTATTTGAGCTGGCCAGTAATATTTTCCAAGGTCTGGTAGCTCAAGATCTCTCAAGTTTTTGGGAGCCAAAAGAACCTTCCATTGGACCCTTGGAGTCTTCCCAGCCCAAATGAATTTAACAATGATTTTTCTTGAGGATTTTCCAAAAGGACCCCAGGGGACACAGTGGGAGGGAGATGAACAAAAACAGGAATCAAGGTAACACATTCATCCGTATACATTCAATTCTGTCTGATAGCGACAGGGGGAGTTCTGTCCAATGGTTGCAATCTACCTGGACATCATGCAAAAGCTTAACATGATTGGATCGGTACAATTTCCCCATATCTTGGGGTAGCCAAATTCCTAAGTATCTGAATCCAGAATTTGCCCACTTAAACTGCCCTAAGTTTGGCAGCGAGGAATCAAGAGTGGGTTCCCACCGGGATCATTTCAGTTTTTGAATCATTGATCTTAAAACCTGACACCAGTCTAAAATCTCTCAAACTCTCCTGAGCATGTGGGAGAGTCCAGACTGGGTCCGCAACATAAGGAAGCATATCATCTGCGTATAATAAAATCCGGAACTCAGAGTTTCCCACCCTGATTCCTCGGTACCGCTCGGACTGTCTTATCAATGCCGCTAAGGGTTCCATGATTAGTGCAAAGAGGAGGGGAGAGGGTGGGCAGCCCTGCCTAGCACCCCTCTGAATCTCAAAGGCTGGGGAAGTCACTCCATCCACCCTTACTTGTGCCCGCGGGTGTCTGTACAGGTTGTTGATCCAATTCTGGAATTTATCTCCAAAGCCA
This sequence comes from Neoceratodus forsteri, assembly GCA_016271365.2. Taxonomy (NCBI): domain Eukaryota; kingdom Metazoa; phylum Chordata; order Ceratodontiformes; family Ceratodontidae; genus Neoceratodus; species Neoceratodus forsteri. The sequence continues at coordinate 252,343,215 of JADMNL010000028.1, read as the reverse complement.
GATTTTGCCAGAGTGCTATTTAGGTATAGCCCATCTAAGCGATCAAATGCCTTTTTGGCATCTAGGGATATCACAGCCTTCAGTGAACTAAAGGGGGGTTGCCTGTGGGCTGATAAAGTATTAAAGAGAAGGGGTATATTGTCTTGGATATGATGATCTGGGATAAATCCCATCTGGTCTGGATGAACCAAAGATGCAAGTACTTTTTGGAGTCTTGTGCTAATAATTTTAGTGATGAGATTTTTGCATCCTGATTTAATAAGGATATCGGTCTAAAACTGGAGCATATGGTCAGATCTTTCCCTGGTTCTGGTGTGACGGAAACAATTGCCTCATTCCAGGTGTCTGGAGTCTCTCCATTTTCATCGGTGACATTACAGATCTTAGAATGGAATGGAGGCTAGGTGAAGGCTTTAAAGAACTCTGCTGTGAAGCTGTCAAGGCTGGGGGCTTTCCCAGTCTTAAGAGTTTTAATTACCACTGAAACCTCTGTCCCTGAAATTGGGGCCTCCAGACTATTACATTGTTCCACTGATAAAGTGGGCAAGTGTACCATTTGTAGGAATTCAGTCACCTTTTGTACATGGTCTGGCTCCCTTTCACTACTGTAGAACTGTTTACAGAACTGGAGGAATTAATTCGCTATCTGGTCTGGTTGTGTAATTGGTGCTGAATTAATGCCCGTGGGATGTATGAGGGGTACATATCTGTCCACCTCTTGCTTCCTATGGCACTGGACCAGAAGTTTTCCCGATCTCTCCCCCCATTCACAATAACGCTGTCCGGTGCATCTCAGTGTATTTTCTGTGCGCCGTAACATTGAGGTATTGTATACCTCCCTAGCTTTTTTAAGTTGCGGCAAAATAGAGGCTCTCCTTGTATGTTTGTGTTCGATTTCAAGGGTGGAGATAGCTTCCAATGCCTCATGAATGTTGGCCTGGTGTATTTTGTTTTTATATGATGTATAAGCGATGGTGCGGCCCCTAATTACAGCCTTAAGCCCATCCCAAATGTACTTAAGTTGAGAGTCAATTTCCTTATTATCCACCAAATAATTGTTAATCATCTCTTTGGTGGAGTCCGTGTAGCCTTTATCATGGAGAAGTCCTGGGTCGAATCGCCAGGTACCTTGTCCCCCAATGGTACCCCAGCGAATTTGGGCTGAGATAATCGCATGACCTGAAAATGTCACCGGGTGGATCTGAATGTCAAAAAAGGTGTGGGCTGCACTTTTTTGGGTGTAGTCTTCTCTTTTCTTAGCCCTTTTGTTCTGTGTTTTAGGGTAAACCTTTTTACAGAGTTCACAATTTATAAAATTGTGGTCAGGACCCAGGCACCTTAGGCAAAGCTTGTGGCAGTCTGGCCTTGCCAGGAGCTGGAAACAATTTTAAAGCCCGTAGATCCTGTTCTTTTCTTTGTACATCTGTCAGTCATGCCAAACACTGGGAGACCCAATGAAAATATATCTGGTTCCCAAGCATATAAAATAATGTTTAATAAAACTCAAAGTATGTGAAAGGGTCTCTAAAAAAAGTAATATTCTAGTTCAGTTTCCTTTTAAAATGGAATTGCTAATGATTTTTTACCTTAGAGCCAAGTTTAAATTAACAGAGGCTGAGATAAAGTGTCAAACACAAAAATTAAAAATAAGATTGACTTGGTTCCCTCTGCAGTGAAACCAAGTATTACTACACTTCAAACACAGCTAAAAATTAAAACCAAGAGGTAATTTAACAAACATTTAGTAACTTAAAATAGAAAGCAAGCAATTACCCAAAGTCAAGAACTGTTCTAACGTGCGACCTTCTATGGTTCTTGGCAACCAACCTGGAACCAGAAAAAAACGCTACAATTACACAGTAATTGAAAACCCAGAATACACAGAAAAAACTTAGAAGTAAAATAAAATAACTGAAATGCTAAACTGTTCTGTAAGCCAGAAAATTGAAACTGAACTTCAGGGTGACCACTCTCTTCAGTGGAGAAACAAATCTGACATTAAGCTGTTAGGGGGTGATCACAGTACAGAGTGTGAACTGGATTCTAATTCTAAATTCCATAATTAGCATCAATTTTGTCTCCAGGGCAACTCAATCCAGTGGACTAATTGCTGTCTGTAAATATGTACTGATGGATTCTTGGGGTTAGAATCATATTTTTCAATAATCTGACAGATGTAAACAGAATGGATTCCACAGAATTTGATCAGCCCCAGTGGGAATGCATAAAAGGAATTTGTTTCTCTACAGGAGGGTAAGTACATCCCATGGAACTGTTCTCACTGAAAGCTGTCTGCAACAGAACTGCAACAGAATTGAGGGAGCTTTCCGTTTTCCCATGAAGCAAACGGGACCACCTCTAGTACTCTCCATCTCTGGAACACTGAATTCAGCACTTCCTGGTTCAGAAGACTTTTTCAGGGGTAACACGTCCATCCTACTGCTGAGTGACATTGATTGTTCATTGTCCTTGCCTGCTAGGTGTACTGCACTTCGGCTTGCGTTCAGTGTAAAAACCAGTTTTGATGATCAGGTGCCTCACTGTTTGTTTATATAATACATAGCACTTCTATGGTCTGTCCTAATATGGACTGTTTAGCCCTGTAACAGGAGCTGCTCCTGTGGCATGGAGGGCTAGGGCATAGAGCAGCTTGGCCAGCAGCAGTGGAGACTAGGGTTCTAATCCTGGTCTCCAACATTTTTATAAGGGGTGCTAGCTGCACATTCGAGCAGACTTGATAGACCTCTAGGCCTTAATCTGCTGGCAAATTTTGTATGTTCGTAGGAAGGAGAAAGACATTATGGACAGGAACACAGCTCTGAGGTCTAACCAGTTTATATGCTCCTGTCTTTTTTAAGGGCTCTGTACCTCATTTACTGTTCTGCCTTCCAGAGACCCTCCTCATCTCAAGATCTGTGATTAAAATCTGTGGTTAAGATTTTTGAAGGTGAGCAATGAAGGAAAGTAATACCCTCTCTGTGACTGCTCACTCCTTGCACTGTCCCGGTGCTTTGTCAACTTGTTTGATACTGGCGCTTGATAACGAAGTGGTACACTTTATGTTGCTTCTGTAGTCTGAGGTGATACGGTTTTGTACTAAACTATGCCCACCCAGCTGTCTGCCTTCTCGGGACTCGCCTCCACCGCCTGCTCTCCTGACTTGCCCCCAGGACAGGGCCATTGTGAGTTACCTCCTCCCCCTTGGACTTAAAGCATGGTGTGTGTCTCAGTTAGCAGTGCAGGGCTTGTGACACGGGGTGGACTTCATTCTGCAGCATCTTTTTGGCCCCCATGTTTATGCTTCCCCGTAGGGTGCCAACAGTGAGCTCAAGGACATGCATGTACACAGATGCGTGTCAGCAAGTGTTAGTGCACAGGCAGGGAGGATGCTGATCAACTCTAACTCCAGCTGCACTGCCACCCGTAATCACCCAGGTGATGGTAATGCAGCGAAGATGACGAGTTAACCCTCCCTTGGAAGTCCCTCTGACTCAAGCTTGTTCACAAATTTGGGTAGTCAGTGTCATAAACAGTACCGCTGCTGCTGTGCTAGTGGGCCGGCTTTTTTTGCTGTCTTTTGCCAGCAGTGGTGTGTGGCTTCTGGCCTGACAGCCTTCTTTTAGGGACCTTCACGGCTTCCCCTGCTGGGAACCCTGTGCTCTTTAATGAATGATGGCTTAGCAATGTTATCTGTTTCCTTGAGTATCAGAGACAAATGTTCCTTCACAGATGAGTACTTGCAGCATTTTTCAGTCTCCTTGGGTACCAGAGACAGCTGCAAAGAAAAAGCTCCATCAGAAGCATACTTTCTACCTTCAGTGGTGCCTTTCTCCATGTCTACTGTTGTGTTTTTGTTTTGTTTTTTACAGGAGACTACTTTTGTGAAACTGTTGTGGAAACTGGTGTATATGATGACTGCTGTTTTCTTTGTTTCAGTATTTCTGTTTATGCCTCCTATCATTCTCCTACACCCACACTCCTTCAGGAGTCACCAAGGTACTTATCTGCTGTTATCCACACCTGGGGGGAATAGCCACAGCTAAATGGAGAATGGATGAGATAGAGGGGCAGACCCTTGAAGAATTGCAGTTTGTCAGGAGGCCGGAGTGGCAGGACAGTCAGGAGGGATCCGGAGTAGTGCCGGGTGCTCCATCATCCATGGGTGTAGACACCATTTTCCTGGTTTTCTCCCAGAGGACATTAGCACATGGAGAAGATCCAAGGGAGCATGTACATGCAAAGGCATGTTGCCGCTCTCAGATCCCGGCCGATGTTCATTCCTTCCCTTGGCACCCCTGACTGCACTTCCACCTGAAGTCACCCAGGTGGCTGTATTGCAGCAGAAATTGCAACTCTCGCTCCCTGTAGGAAGAGAGCATCCTGTGGGACACTCAACCCCCCCGGCTGACCCCTAATGACCCTGAGCTTGCTCCCGAACTCGGGTCACTGGCATCACAAGAGGTAGTACTACCACTGCACAGACTGCCAGCCCTATGACTGCTGTTTATCTGCCCTCTTTTTCTATATTTTGAGGGGGCAGAAAAATGTGCACAGTTTGTATAATGACCATATACTTTAGCGAAATAAAAGGATAACAAAATCTAAGCAAACTTGGCCTTTAGGATGGGAACAGAACTCCAGGGCAACTGATCTCTTCAGCGAAGAAATAAATCTGCCCTTAGAATGCCAGGGAGAGCATGACCATACTGTAAAGTTTGAACTTTAACATTCTACAGTTGCAAAGTTCTATCTCGGGGGCAACACTCATGGCTCAGATACTGTAACTTGTATGATATCATTGATATACAATGTTTTCCTTTGGCATAAGTGTAGGTCAGCCAATTTTTAATTCCTTTATGTGACTTGTTTAGGTCAGAGGCTTTCAGAGAGCATGAAAAAGTTACAAGTCTTCCTCCTTTATGATGTCACTGAAACAGTGAACGACCCGGATTTGTAAAGGAGAAAAGAGATGCAAGCACACTTTAAAGAAGAACTGCACTGAATCTATAATTTATTTTTTACAGTAGACGCTATCTTTTAAATACTAGTTCAAGTTCTGTAATTTTCTAGCTGTACTGGCTTTTCAGTTATCCTAGTTGGTGTTTCTGATTTACATGCTGCTGGTAAGAACCATTTAAGAACTGCATGATGTAGTTTATGTCTCTATTCTGCTCTTCCATTGTTGGCACAATGCATCCATGTTCTACTGTAGAACTCTTTGTTTGAGAGGGACATAAACTATGTCACATGGGTCTAAAATGGCACTTAAAGAGCTACTGACGCCTCAAAGAAAACTAAACAACATAATAATTAGGTACAATCTGCTTGCATTCCATTTATATTTTATATATTTCTCCTCCCCATAGTTCATTACTAAGGAAATGTGCATGACTATATGCTCATTATCCCACAGAGTTTATTTTGAGTTCATCTGCTTCTATAGCTTACTTCTACTCCATGTTATAATCCTCTATTGTGACATCACAATCTGTTGCCATGGGGGTAACTGTGATATCACATGCAGTGCTCTATGACTTCAGGTAGGGAGAAAGCAGCAGGAATAGATGAACTCTTCAGGAGCAGAAATCCTGTTTTCATACAAATGACCTCAGTAATAAATATTCGGGAGGAGAAATACAGAACTAATGAAAAATACAAGCTGGACTGTGTCTAAATATTATGTTTTGTTAAAGTTCACCTGAACGTGTCACCAGCTCTTTAACACAAGAATGTAAATCACAAACATATACTGGGGTTACTAATAGGTCCATATAGATGGAACAATAACAGAATTTGAACCAGTACTTAAAAAAAAAAAAAATAAAATAAAAAACAACATCTTCTACTGGGAAAAAAGACTTCTAGATTCATTGCGGTTCTCCTTTAAGGATTGGTCACCAGGGATACAGAAACAGCACAGAGCATGAGACAGTGCGGAAGGGGAGGCGAACTGGAACATCAGCACTACAGGATGATGCCATGACACACTCAGAACCAGTTTTAATTAACATCAGGCAAACGTATTTCTCCCTCGAAACCCAAACATTCTGCCAGCCATTAAACCTGACATGCAGCATTAACCCCTAAAGATGAAGAAAGCAAGTTGTTTATTTGTTTCTGTGCTATTACTGTATCCTGATTTAACCCTTCACTCACAATGGACATGGAGCTGCAATGACTTGTGGCCCATCTGTAACTACTGTTTCATAACAAAAAGAGATAAGAACATATCAGCTGCTGACAATGCCAGTTAATCTTGCTTGTGCAGCAGCTTTGAGTTCCAAGTCCCTTCCCCAGATGAAGGATATCCCCCCTGCTGTGTGTGGCAGCTGGCCCTGCATTGAGGGAATCAGGCCGGCTTTACCCTGTGCAGCCTACAAACAATGACAGAGCCAAGTATAGTCCACAGAGGCACACCAGTTGGGATTTCATGATTAAAAGGTGGTAAATGTGAACCAAATTGCTTTGATGTCTGTACTGGAAATGGATGGTAACCACACTGTACCTCGTTATTCCAAATCCCATTTAACACATGCATCCATTACAAAAGAGTGTATGATGACCTTCTTCTGCTACTCAGCAATGCATCTCTATCACCTGCCACAAATTACACCTGAGACCCCGTGTGTGAAAGGCAGCAGATTTTGCCTTTCAGTTGCAGGGCAATGCCCATTTATTGGGATCTTAGACTGAGCCTTTTACTTCATACATTGCAAATCCAGCAGCCACCAGCAGAGGGCACCCTGAGGTCATCATTCCTCAGCAATGTAGGACTCTTGTCATTTACTACTCTCACACCTAGATGGCACTACGTTGCACAGACTGCCTTTTTACGTTTGATTCGCTTGCGCAGCATTTTGGGACTATACGGCATTTGAGAGGTGTGTCACTGCCAAGCCAATTACAGCTGAAACTGCAATGAGTTTGGCAGTGTACACCAATGACCGGGCACTCTGGTCATGACAGCAGTTCAGTTTTACTGACATGATGCATGCTGGACTTGAAGAAAATGAACCACTGCAATGAGAGCACTTCATTTCTTTCTGTAGCCTGAACTCCTGGCATGCACTTTACAGCAAACAGTAATGCGCATGGCTGGAGTTACAGTTATAGCTTTGTCCTGCCACCACTGCTGCACAGTTCCTGATCTTCAGTCCTTTGACGCCCCACCCTGCCCCACTTCGCTTCAAGATAAGCCGCACTGCAGCTTTTCAGATTGGCCGCTCTTGCCGCCACAGCCGCACACCCCCAGGTCTTTAGTCCTCTGACACCCCCACCAACCCGGTCAACATACGCCACGGTGCGGCTTTCTGAATTGGTGCCTCCTGCTACTGTTGCAATTCAGGACTTGCTTGCCACATGCCACTTGACTGATTTAGTCAGAACACACTCGGGAGAGGGGCAGGGCGACAGCAATGCCACTGGCCAAAGGCACTAAGACTAAAGGCAGTCAGATTTTAATTAAGAAATGCAAAGTGGGGTGTGTGTGTGTGTGTGTGGGGGGGGGGGCCCTACCTCCTAGCTGCTGCTGCTGTTGCCATTTGACTAACTTAATCAGTCAGAACACACTCGGGAGAGGGGCAGGGTGGCCAAAGGCACCAAGACTAAAGGCAGTCAAATTTTAATTAGGAAATGCAAAGTCCGGTGTGTGTGTGTGTGTGTGTGTGTGTGTGTGGGGGAATCTACCTCCTAGCTGCTGCTGCTGTTGTTGCCTGCTGGAATGGATCAGCCACTCATGTTCAGTCACACAGTTGGGTGGTGTGGTGGTGGGTCCTTTCCTCCACAGTCCACTCCCAGTCCTCTTCTGTGCCTTCTTGCTCTCGAGTCCTTGGCATCAGGCCTTCGGCATGGTAACTGCTTCACTCCATGGTGCTCTGTTGTACACACTGCACTAATGCTCTGGAGTCATCTGGCCTTGGCTTGGTCCCGCCGTCCTGGTATTCTGCCAGCACTCAGCTCAAGCTACCTGACAAAACTGATGGATTCCTTCAAGTTCCAGCTTTAATTCTGTCACCTCCGGTCAGCACGAGATGATCTCCACTCCGCAGCTCCTGCACCAGAGTCTTCTGACAACAGTTCATCCTCCCGCCACTCAAAAGGAACTGCTACCGAAAATGGTGCAGTGGAAAAGGGATGGCAGTTTAAACCTCCCACAAGTCCCACCGACTGACTGCTACGGACAAGGAAACAGTCAATTTGCAGAGGCACGACCCTCCCTTTCCTATCTGACCAGCCTGTCAGTAGAGATGCATGCCTTTCTCTTGGTGCTCAGGATCAAAGAATGACCGTGTGGTTGGTGTCAGTGTGTTGCCACCCCCCCCCCACTCAAAGTCACTGGCATGGCTCACTCTCACTTACTCAGAGAATAATCATAAAATTCCAAATCCAACAACAAAAACTACAAATCTGCCCAGACTGTTTTGTTGCCCCTTGGCTTGATTTTTTTTACTATATGCCTGGTTGTACTGAGTGTATGTCTGCCAATGGCCCAGACCCTGAAGACCATTCACCTGCCACCGGTGCCGGGAGATCAGTGCACTGCTTCCCAGTTTCCATGTAGCCACCAAGTCACTGAAATCAAATGTTAGCCTGTGATCGGTAGCCATGGCGCTGGGTGCTGGCAGGTTGGGAGGGAAAATTGGTAACCTCGGCGCCAGCAGGATCAAGGATGCGCTGCTTAAGCTTTTGTGTTCAGGATGGAGGTCCAGACTATCTGATACAGAAGACAGATATTCCTGGTATTTATGTACATACATGTGTAGTGTTTTTCTGTATAGAGTTTTTGCTCTTGTATGAATTTTATCCCTGGTATTTATGTAAGTACATGTACAGTGTTCCCTACGTTGATCTGTAATCTATGCAACTATGTCTGTATTTGTATATACACTATCTGTTTCCTGATGAGGAGCCTTTGTAAATGAGTCCCTGACTCAGTTTGCAATTCCGATTTCTACTAAATAAATAAATAAAATAAGTAACAACCATAATTAAATAAGCCAGCACAGGGTCTTATTATTAACATTCTGGCAGCCTTTTAGCGCTCTGCGGTTAACGTGATTATCATATAAACAGAAAATGCATTAAAAACAACTGCATTTCATTCACACATTATCAGTTTTAAGAGGAAACAAATACATGCTACATTCTTCAGCTGCACTCTGGCTTAAAAACAAAGAGAAAAAGCAATTCATCTGTAAAGATAGTACTACTGTAATGCCACAAACGTATGCATACAAAAGCAGAACTATGCCTTAATAGGAATTTGTAAGAGGCTCTAGTATGGCCCTGCATTTACATTAAGCATTCAGAGTACTAAAAATGATTAGGTTCTTACTTGATACTAACCAAAATACTCACTTTGACACAGACTGTTTAACCTAATGAATTATGTATTCAGATTCCATGTTTTGTATTGGCTCCTCCTAGCCTTAAAAACAGTACACTGAACAAAATACTGTTCTTAATCAGCAACGGATAAGTAGGAAGGAACACCCTTGAATACTTTAAATACAACAAGATCTCGATTTGTCATTATTATTATTATATTTTTTACCTGGCTACTCAAAATGATCACATGCTAAACAAATACGATGACGCATAGAAACTAATTTTTATTTCTGAGAAAGCATCTTAAACTCTGATCAAGTGTAGTTTAATTACACTTGTTTTGATTTCTTCTGTATTTTTCAGTTTTTAAGCTCCATTAGTAAGTGTATATATATATATATATATATATATATATATATATATATGTGTGTGTGTATATATATATATATATATAAACAGTATACAGAGTGAGACAGAGAAAGAGAGAGAGAGTGTCATTGCAAAAAACTATGTAAAAGCATTCATTCAGGTAAAGGCATAATAGGAAGGACAAGTAAAGTAGTGCTACGATTTTTTGAACCCTAACAGTTATTCTCCTCCCCAGCCTCAACCCTCATGAGCTGAGGCCAAGCTAGAAGTCTTGGCCCATGCCACACGGATTGCTTTCATCAAGCTACAAATGTAGCGCCCTGCGCAAAGAAAGTTATGATTGATCCTGGTGGCCCTACATGAATCAGCAGACTTGTGGGGCATTGAAGCAGCAAAACTGTGGATCATGGCCCCGGACCTGGAGCTTGGACTTTTGGGCAAAAAACAGGGTTAAAAGTCCATGGAATCACATATTTGTTCAAACACTTAAGAACACTACACACTGATTTTTTAAGGTTCGAGGGACTTTTGCCCTAAATTTTCATTTCTTACTTTGTATGTTTTGTGCTTCAAACCTAATGATGTACTGTATATAGTTTTCTGCATTAAATCTTACTTTTTGTAAAGTATTTATAAAAATGACTGAGACCTTTAGCTTTTGCCTGTTCAGCAACTCACTAGATACAGGAGTTGTCCCAGGGGACTGGAGAAGGGCAGATGTAGTCCCTCTCCACAAAATGGGAGCAGGGAGGGAGGAAGGGAGGGAGGGAGGAGGCCGGAAACTATAGACCTGTCAGCCTGACCTTGCTGGTGGGGGAATTTATGGAATCACTTCTAAAACAAGCATTTGTCAATGCCAAATGTTGATTGCGTTGGTCTGTTGAGCTCGATCAGTGCCCCTCTGTCACTTGCTCAGTCTGTTTCTCCCAGTGCTGCAGGCTGCTCTTTTGGACTGGGCTCCTGCCTGTGTTGGCAACTTTTTCTGCCCACTAAGAAATCTGCAGCTGTCCTGACAGAGCTCCGTTGAGGTGGCTCACTCCCCCTCTTACTCGCTCATTCTGCTTCTCCTGGCGCTGCAGGCTGCCCTTTTGTACTGGGCTCCAGCCTCTGTTAGTGGCTTTTTCTGCCCACAAAGAAATCTGCAGCAGTTCCGACACAGGTCTGTTGAGCCTGCTCACTCCCCCTCTCTCACTCACTCATTCCGTTTCTGCCAGCGCTGCAGGCTGGCCTTTTGCAGTGGGCTCCTGCCTGCATTGCTGCCTTTTTCTGCCAACAAAGAAATCTGCAGCAGTCACGATAGAACTCCGTTGAGTTTGCTCACTCCCCCTGTCTCACTCACTCATTGTGTTTGTTCCGGTGCTGCAGGCTGCCCTTTTCTACTGGGCTCCTGCCTGCGTTGCCGCCTTCTTCTGCCCACAAAGAAATCTGCAGCAGTTACAGTAGAGCTCTGTTAGGCTTGCTCACTCCCCCATTCTGGTTTTCCCGCCACTGCAGGCTGCCCTTTTGTACTGTGGCCCTGCGTGCATTGCTGCCCTTTTCTGACCACAAACAAATCTGCAGCAGTCCCAACAGAGCTCCGCTGAGCTCACTCACTCTCACTCCCCGACTCACTCATTCTGTGTCTCCCACTGCTGCAGGTTGTCCGTTTGTACTGGGCTTCTGCCTGTGTTGGTACCTTTTTCTGCCCACAAAGAAATCCGCAGCTGTCCCAACAGAGCTCCGTTGCGGTCGCTCACCCCCCCCCATCTCACTCACTCCTTCTGTTTCTCCTGGCACTGCAGACTGCCCTTTTGTACTGGACTCCTGCCTCTGTTCGTGCCTTTTTCTGGCCACAAAGAAATCTGCAGCAGTCCTGACAAAGTTCCATTGAGCTCGCTCACTCCCCTTCTCTCACTTGCTCACTCCGTTTCTACCAGCGCTGCAGGTTGCCCTTTTCTACTGGGCTCTTGCCTGCATTGCTGCCTTCTTCTGCCCACAAAGAAATCTGCAGTAGTTACAATAGAACTCTGTTAAGCTCGCTCACCCCCCCTCTCTCTCACTCACTCATTCTGGTGTTCCCGCCACTGCAGGCTGCCCATTTGTACTGGGGCCCTGCGTACTTTGCTGCCCTTTTCTGCCCACAAACAAATCTGCAGCAGTCCCAACAGAGCTCCGTTGAGCTCACTCACTCTCCCTCCCTGGCTCGCTCATTGTATGTCTCCCGCCGCTGCAGGCTACCCTTTTGTACTGGGCTCCTGCCTGCGTTGGCGGCTTTTTCTGGCCACAAAAAATCTGAAGCAGTCCTGACACAGCTCCATTGAGCTCACTCACTCCCCCTCTCTCAGTAACTCATTCCATTTCTGCCAGCGCTGCAAACTGGCCTTTTGTACTGGGCTCCTGCCTGTGTTGCCGCCTTTTTCTGCCCACAAAGAAATCCGCAGCAGTCACAATAGAGCTCTGTTGGGCTCGCTCACTACCGCTCTGCCACTCGCTCCTTCGGTTTCTCTTGGTGCTGCAGGCTGCGCTTTTGTGTGGGCCTCCTGGTTGCATGGCACGCACCTTTGTCTGTCCACAAAGAAATATGCAGCTGTCCCGACAGAGCTCCATTGAGGTCGCTCAGTCTCCGTCTCTCTCACATACTCATTCTGTATGTCCTGATGCTGAAAGCTGCCCTTTTGTGCAGGTCTCCTGCCTGCATTGGCGCCTTTTTCTGCCCAAAAAGAAATCTGTAGCAGTCCTGACAGCGCTCTGGTGAGTTCGCTCAGTCCCCCCCTCTCACTCACTCGATCTTAATCTGTCCCAAGCACTGATTTCCCACAGCAACCGTGCTATTCTCCGGCAAGAGTGCAAAAACATATTTTAGCCAAAATGTGAAAAATGACAGCTGTACTGTTCATAAGGAGGTGTGAAAAAATGCCACTGTTGAAAATGTGCCGTGAAAATATTACAAACATAGAAACATAGACTTTGACAGCAGATAAGGACCACTTGGCCCATCTAGTCTGCCCATTTCCCTACCTACAGGATAGACTGCAGATCTGGGCTGGCAGTATAGCCTAGAGGCTAGAGGAACGAGGTGTGAATGAGCTTGGTACATCCAGCAGACCAGACCTGAGTTTGATTCTCACAACCTCCACTTGTATACTGTGTGACTCTGAGCAAGTCACTTAACCGCCCAGTGCTCCCAGGTGCCCCTGAAAACAGGCACTTGTGCCTAGTAGGCCTACCCGTTACCAAAAAGACTACAAAGATCTTAGTTAACCAACAGCCTATTTCTTCCTACCCCCACAAGATTTGCCTTTATGTCTGTCCCATGCATTCTTGAATTCTCCCACAGTTTTAGACCCCTCAGGAAGGCTGTTCCATGCATCCACTACCCTCTCTGTGAAATAACACTTCCTCACATTGCCCCTGAACCGCCCCCCCCTCTATCTTTAAATTGTGTTCCCTTGTTCTTGCACATCTCTTTTTCTGAAAGATATGCTACCCTCTTGGACTTTGTCAATTCCACTGAGGTACTTAAAAGTTTCTATCATGTCCCCTCTCCCTTCTTTCTTCAGGGTATACATATTAAAGAAAACAGTGAACATCTTAAACAGCCCACCCCAAAGCCTTACCCCCGATTAGGCTTTTTACAGAGGACCCATTTTTTGCTGCTTTACTTACTGAATTTTATTTTTGAAAAGTCGCAAAGAGGAAACATGAGGGATGCTGCGCGTCGTCATTACGTAACAGCGCGCCCGCACGCTCGCCTTGCTTTTCAATGGACGAGCGTGCGTCGCCACACCGTTAACGAAATGACGGCACGCAGCATCTGCCATGTTCCTCTTCCCAGACTTTTCAAAAATAAAATTGTAAGTAAAGCAGCATAAAAAACGGGCTCCCACTGTAAAAGCCCAATCGGGGAGGGGTGTAGGCTCTGTGGGTGGGCTGTTTACGATGTTCACTGTTTTCCTTAAGCTCCTTTTCCAAATTTGAGAAGTTACAAGGGTGCGTGGAAACAGTTCAACGCACGCTTGTAACACAGTCAGGTTATGGAGTTTCATCACTAAATTTTCAACATAGGGATTTTAAGACCTCTGCTCATGAACAGTGCCACTGTCATTTTCTTAATCTGTCCCGAACACTGATTTCTCACAGCGACCGCGTTATTCTGCACTGGAACTGTGAAAACACATTTCGGTCAGAATGTGAAAAATGACAGCTGTACTGTTCATAAGTATGTGCGGGAAAATGGCAATGTTGAAAATCTGGAATTAAAACATTACAAATTTGCAAAGATACGAGCGTGCGTGAAAACTGTGTAACGCACAGTCGTAACACAGTCATATTATGGAGTATCGACACCAAATTTATAGGCATTTTAGGACCTCTACTCATAAACAGTGTCACTGACATTTTCTTAATCTGTCCCGAACACTAATTTCCCACAGAGACCGTGCTATTCTGCGCCAGAACTGCGAAAATACATTATTGAAAATCTGCCGTGAAAATATTGCAAATTCGCAAAGTTACGAGTGTGCGTATATGCATAGCATAACGCCACGGATATAACAGTCATTTTGCTTTTTTTCACAAATTTACAACATAGGCTTTTTGAGAGCCCACCTCATGAACACTGGCACTGTTGTTTCGTTAATCAGCCCCAACAGGTGATTCCGAGCAGTGACCGTGAAACCACCTTTCAGGGCCAATTAAAGCCATGACAGTTCCAGAATTCATGAGAAGGGGCCCCAAAAACACCATGTTGAAAATTTGGTGCTAAAATTCCAAAAAAATGACAGATATGCATTAAAGTTGGAAAAAAATACATTTATTCCATTATATAGCTTAACGGCATTTCCTCAGTTCGCGGTTGAATTTGAAGAGTGCAGACGTGTTCCTGGTCCACCGAAGATTGTCGCGCTGAGCTACGGAGGCAAGCATGGGGTGAGGGTGTGTGTGGCGAGGCAGGGTGCACAGTGTGTGGGTGCGGGTTGTGGGGGGGCAGGGAGACCACCAAGGGATAGTTTCCTTTTTTACAGGTTAAAACAAAACGAAAGATGTCTCAGGACCATTTTTTATTTTTACAGGGGCATGTGGCACGCTGGGGTGGGCTCCCAGCATGCCACATGCCACATTAGGGGGCAGCTGTAGCCAATGGGGATTGGGCACCCTGTTGCTAGACAATAAAAGTGGGGGGGTTACATACTGCCGACGGGGAGTGGGCTCCCCTGTCAGCAAAATTAATATTGGGGCCTCCGTCGGCAAAGAAACACGGTGGGGGGGGTTAATATTGTTTGTGAACACAGCGGCAAACTGCCACCATGTTCACGAACAATATCAGGACTTCTAGATCCCGCCCTGCAATGACGGGTCACTCCCTCATTGCAGCAAATGGCTGATGCTGCAATGACGAGGAAGCCCTTGATTGCTGCGGCTGATTTTTTACAAGTTGGTGGCACGCTGGCTGAACTAGTGTCAGCAGCAGTGTGCCAACAGTATTGGGGGGACACTGCACAAGCCTTTAAAGACTGTGGGGGCATTGGCCACAACAGTGCCGTGCCTCCACAACCTGCTTGTGGAGAAAGCTGCCACAATATGTTTCTTCCGCATGCGCGCAAATCAACATAAAAAGGATAATGGAGCACATAGAATGCAGCGGAGCACAGGATCCAAGGAAGCATGGATTCAAGCCAAGAAGGTCATATCAAACAAATTTGATAGATCTCTTTGACTAGGTGACCAGAGAAGTGGATCAGGAGGGAGCAGTGGATGTGGCCTACCTGGATTTCAGCAAGACGTTCCACACCGTTCCATACAGGAGACTTGTGAACGAGCTGTACAGCCTAGGATTAGGTCACAAGATGGAAAACTGGGTTAGAAATTGGTTGGGGGATACAACAGGGGGCCGGAGCCTGTATTGTTGACCGTTTTCCTTTAAGAAACAACAATATTTTTACACACTAACAAAAACATTCTTTACAAAAAATTTTTTTTTATTCTGTATAAAGCAACAAGCCATTGCGTAATAGGAATAATACCCTCCAGGGTGGGTATT